>CM077817.1:43357500-45757500 GCA_039764185.1 Tamarix austromongolica | reverse complement strand
CTTAACTCTTATCTTCTTACTAAACATGGCCTTTAATTTGGATATAGCTTTATAGGAACTCATTATTTGTTTTTTGTGCGCCTCTTCACTCTAGAGCTAGATGTCTAATGTACATCACTTCACATCTAATAATAAATGATAATAGTATCCTATATATTTGGAAATAAGTAACAAAAGCGTATTAAGGTGAGCATTCTAACTGACCTCATAGTAGAATAATATTATTTGCTACAAATATGGTTTGAATTAAGTTTAGATGGTGTAATAAGGCTATGCTAGCAATTCCTAAAGAGCTTCTCTTATTTAAAGCATGTGTCGTTTCCAATACTCCAACTTGCACAAGTGAAGATAATTAATAAAGATCTCGTCGTGTATTAGATTTCTTCGATAGATAATGCATAAAAAATGTAATAAGAGGAATCTATCAGCATTTTTCATACTGATTCATTTTGAGGATAAAGTGAGAGAGAACAGCTATAAAATTCAAAAAGAAAATAAGCATGAAAGAATATAAGTATTACCACATATTGGAGGAGAAGAATATAGTTTTGGTTAAATTCAAGTTAGGCACCATGAGACTTGGCCTAGTATTTTGTGGGTACCTGTGTTTTTAAGAACTCCTTAGCAAAATTCATATTTTTATTTATTTCCACTTGAACACCTAAATGGTGAAAAATAAATCACCATCCTAATTCCATTTAGGTACCAATCAAGGTACACAAGTGAAAATGAATTAAAATAATAAGGTACTTAAGTAAAATTATTGAAAGCATATGGTATCTGCAAAATGTTAAGTGAAATGTTAGGGTACCTAAATAAAATTTATCGTATAGTATTTTCTCTTTTCTTTAGGAGTGAAATATATTTAAATGATCAAACATACGAGGTTGGTTCCAATTAACGAATGAAACTTTTTTTTTGTTTCTCAAAAATCATAAAAGTTTTTAAAAATGTTAATAGATGGCATTTCCAGCCGGTCTGCCAGAAAATAATAAACTATTATTAGTTCTGTATTTATACGGTAAAATATATCTTGTAAAAGATTTTGTATAGCCGGTGAGCTGCCAGAAAATAATAAAATATTATTAGTTCTGTATTTATATGGTAAAATATAGCTTGTAAAAGATTTTGTATATATTACACTCATTCTACCATCTAATATTAGTATTTATATTAGTTATTACCTATTTAAAAGTATACCTATTGTAAGCATAACTAATAACAGTGATTAACTTTCCCAAATTAGCATATTATTACACTAAATCAAACGGCTTTTTCATCTTCGTCAACCTTCAGTAATCCTTGTCCTCTCTCACACACATTTTCTTTTAAGTACTCTCCCATTCTCATTATACGACATTTTAGAAATTTTGCTTTGTTGCAAAATAATGGTCATTTAACTGTTTTAAACGATTTGTTTTCATATTTGCTGTAAATGGGTTTGGTCTTTCCTCAATTAAATGACACTCACCACTATTGTACCATTTGGTATTTCCTCAATCAAAAGGAGCTCGCCACTATTGCACCAGAAAGAGGGAAGGAGAGGCTAAATAAGGTATCAAAATCAGTAAGAAAAGCATTAATTAAGGGCTGATTTGTCATATTAAAATATTCTTAATATAAGCGAATCAGTCAAAAACATCATATAATGAGTATCGAAGGGAGTATTTAACTTCAGAAATTCTTAAAAGGCACCAAATCTACTTCATAAAACCAAGAGATTGAACATAGGAGATACATGGCCTGTTGGAATTAGGCATAAAGAACAATCTCAGCAATAACAGGAGCTACGATTGGAATGGCAGCTCGATTACCAATTCATCGGTTGGATAATACCAAAACCCTAATGTGTGCAATGGGGCAGGATTCTGGAACAGATGCAAAGAAAAGATTAAGAAGCTGGGGAAGGTTTGAACTTCTCTACACAATGCTCTATCTTGGTTCTGTTTGTGCTGCTGGGTTGCTGCCATTGAGGTTTCAGCAAGGTTCAGTTGCTTCCTTTGACCTTGCTCATGTAGCTGAAGACTCGCGCTTGAAATTTTGATAGTACACTTTTATCAGTGTATTTTATTTATTATCTTTCGCTTGGATGGCATGGTTTTTTGGTGCTGGAATTATTGTCTTGATGTTTGGTTCAGATCGACAATTGATGTATATTCCATCAGGTTTGAACAATTTATCAAATAAGAAAGAACAGAGAAGAAGAAGTGGACGGCACGAGGGGGAGAAGGACGACAGGACAGAGGAAGATAAATCAGCATCTTTAATTTAGTATTAATTTTGGAAAGCTAGTTAGTATTATTATCTTAGTAAAAATATGTAGAAAGGTAGTCACTAATTTATGTAGTATAGAAACAAGTTTAAATATATTATTAGCATAAATATTAATTTTAAGTAGTATAAGGACTATTATATATATCATCTTGTGCAATTTGTATTATACCATATCAATATAAAGATAATAATATTTTATTACTGTATGGCAACTAACCGGCCACAAATACCTTCAATTCATAATTTAAAAAGCATTTATGTTTTGTTATAATATTAAGATGATTTGACATTGGAAGCCAGAAAAGCATGAAGAAAGATAAAAACCGCAACGATGAAAATTAGCGGCAATGAAGGCAGGACTCACAACCATGACTGCATCTTATCTTGTTTATTTTGGATCACGTATTCAATTATAAAAATAGTATGACTCTCCCTGATAGGCGTTATATATTATAAATATCTAGAAGGTTAATTTTTAAGATAAAAATATTTAGTGTAGAAACTGAAATTAAAAAGATTGATCTAGCATCTGCTATATAAGGCATAAAAATGGCGATGCATGAGTTTAAGGGAATCAAATATATTAATTGGAATTGAAATGTTTAGTAGATTGAACAAAATATTTTTTGCCCTCCATTTAGTATATCATCTTATGTAGACACAAAGTTACACAAAATGGTAACACATAATAGTAATCCATCTTTAACAGGTTCCAGGGAGGTAATGATGTACACAGCCTCTTTTGAACTGTTTGGGGACCCACAGAGATACCACATGAGGAGGATTTGAATCTACGTACTTAAAAGTTAACCAAACCTCTTAGTCTTAACAACTAGAGACGAGCTTCCCAATAGGGTTTAACTTTGACTAGTATGTTTGACATTTCCAATGTAGTAACTGTGCTTCAATAATGGGATGATATATGCATATTTTATATGTTAAGAACACTAATATGACTTGGACAACAAATTTTGGTGTTTCTCTACTTGCAACAAAACACCAATATGAAGACTCTTTGAATTTATCATGAGCCGTTGGCTATGTGGAGATGCAAATGGAGAAGACGGGATAATAAAGACATTGGGATTAGTACGTAATAAAGGAAATTTAACGTGACTTCATTCAAAAGGAGCAACAATTTCCACAACACAACACATTTGAGGACACTTAAAGCTCTTCAGTCAGCTTTCATCCATTAGTTGCACATCAACGATGGTCAGCTGGACCACAGTCCTGAAAAACTGACCATAGTTTTCATATACACTGTATGATTCAACTAGTTACGAGGATTTCCTGAAATTTCAAATATTTGACAGTAAGTTGAAATAGTTGTGCAGAAGAAAAGGCCAGATAACTGATTGGACCAGGATATAATATTGATTAATCCAAGATGCAGCCATAAGGGCATACCTGATATCAACTTGAAGGACAGTGGACACGTCAGAGATTTGCTTGAGTCTTGGTTGAACATGAAGCTCAACCCAACCATTGGGGGTTGGGGCATAACGCACCATATTCAGTAAGAAGTCTGCCAGCACTTGCTGTATTCGAACTTGGTCCCCATAGACGGCCAAAGTTTTAATTTCTTCAGGGATATCCCTGATTAACTGTAGACCTCGTTCTCGTAGCAACATCATCACTTGACTAACAATAGCATTCATAACACATCCTAACACAAATTCAGCTTTTTCCACCTGCAGGGTCCTGTCAATACATTCCACATGGAGAAATTAAACTTCAAATTAACACTAATGGGCTATGGGCCAAAGTCAGGGATTCATTTTATCATTAAAACATTTAGGGACAAGCAGAGATAGCACAAAAGAGATTACAATGAGTCAGACTGCAGGGATATATTTGAGCATTTAGAAAATTCAAAGCTACATCGCACAGGGATGGTAACAAGACTGCAGAAAAATGGAACTTAAGCCCTCAAAAAGAAGAAAAGGGCCAATATGTAAGAATGATTAATTATGTGTTATATGTGTAAAATGATGTATCAACACCACTAGAGATAAAAATAAAATAAAAGAGAGAAATATTATTGCATGGTAACTTTTATCCAATGATTTTCAAGCAAATCTCCAATATTTATTTACTCACATTCAAATAATAATGAATTGACCACTAATTTACTGACATAGACTCAAAACGATAAAGATAAACTCAAATCAAATATGAGTAAATCTAAAAATCATGATCACACACAGAGTACACCAGCAGGCAATAAAATAATGATCGTGATCGCAAAGTCTAGGCATCAAAGTATTGTGAAGGACAAACTAGAAGTCACGATTGTCAAGGTGTATTTCTTTTTCTTTTCTTTTCTTTTTTTTGTTTTACAATGAAGACCAGAAAATGTCAGCAGATATTAATAAAATATCAGTAAATATACAATATCAGCAAGAACTTATTGTATCGGCCAATACACTACATACACGTGATTTTTGTCTTACATTCTATATCAGGCATTGCGTGCTAAAAATCTGAGGATATTTCGGTGTATTGCCTTCCATCAGACAACAAAAGTGTAGAAATTGTCCAACAAGAACTGATCATAGAGAAACACCGCCAAAAAACAAACATAAGACAAATAAACAGCTAAGGTGTATAGTTCCATTCCAGAGAGAGCAAAACCCACCAACATAAGTCAGCATCAGCACAAAAAAAAAAATGGTACCATAACATAAACCTCCACTAACGAACAACAACAACCCAAAGCAATCAGCACCAGTAAAGCCCAACTGGCTAGAAAACAATCCCCAAGTGAAGGGTGGTGCACCAATTGTTGCTTTAGATGTAGATGATGATGCTTTTTTTGTATTTGTATAGCAAGATGGAAGTGTGCAGCTTTAAATTTTTTTTGTGTAGAGCATATTTGTGGGGACTGAGTTTGGTCTCTTGTACTAGTGTAATGTAAGTAGGGTTGTAAATGAGCTAAGCCAAATCGGTATTCGGCTCAGCTTGTTAAAAGCTCGGTTTGGCTAGCTCGTATAGTTAAATAAGCCGAACCCGAGCCTCACTTTTGGGCTTGTTTATTAAACGAGCCGAGCCTAAGCTCGAAAAAGTGAGGCCTGGTTCATTTTATGGTTTTGGCTTGTGAGCTTGGCTCGGCTCGGCTCGACTCGTTCGTTAAGTTAAATGAGCCGAACCCAAACCCAGGGGTATTCGGCTCGGTTCGGCTCATTTACAGCTCTAAATGCAAGGATGAGAGAAGGGAATCAAAGTCACTAAAATCCAAGGAGGAAATTTGAGTGGACAGACACTAAACCCAAATCAAATAGCCAATATCGGTATCAGTTTTTACTAATCAAAGCACAAGGGGATAACATAAGCTTAAAGCCTATACATAGCCCAAGGTAATGGAGGTGATAATATCTAATCATAATAGATAGCATATTTGAAAATTAAAGTATAAATACTAAGGTAATAAACCCAACTGTTAATCCTAAATGATGAGACAAGCTAAATAATATCCAAAAAAGGTATCAATTCTTGCTGCATAATAACTAAAATCTCTGGCAGGTCATTTGGATCGAAGTTAACCTCGGTGAATCAAGGTTAAACTTAGTTGAGTTGTTTGTTAGACTCGTTTGGCGAAAGTGTTTATGTTTAGCTTACCATAACCTAAGTTCATCCTAAAATTGTTATCCATCAAATCGATGTAAAAACTAAGTTATTATTAATCGTTTAATAAATATTTTGCATACTGGACTATACTAGTAAACATAACTTTCTTCCCCAGACTAGCTAGCCCTCCTTTCTTGTTCTTTATGTCATCTCACTCCCTCGCCGTCCGACCTCGCACCAATTGACAGTATCATCAATTACCAAACAGGTGGGGAAACTAGGTAAAGAATTATCATTTAATAAATATTTTTCCAACTGGGACTATAATACCATTGTATAGTAAACATAATTTTCTTTGCCAAACTAGCTAGCCCTCCTTTCTTTTTTCTCATTCTCTTTCTCATCACCTTCACCGCCCATTCTCTTGTCAATTGATAGAACTGTTATATTCTATTCTGCCCACTCATCTGCACATTGGTAATTTATCACCACCACTGTCACTGATTGCATGTGTCAGTCTGCTGCTCTCCTGTTTAGCTTTTAGTTAAATTTTTTTGTTCACAGTGCAATTGAATTTACTTGTCTGAAGATGGAAGACTTTTCTGGTTAGTTAAATGAAAAAAAAATCGGGCCAATAACTAGACATGGGAAGTAACTGAAGAGACTTGTTCCAAAAGGTAAATGAACTGAGGTATTTAGACGTCTTATATTGCAATAGGATTATAATCCCTCTGGTTCAATAAATATGTCGTTTAAGAGCTTTACAAACATATCATGAGAGTATAAATTATCAAATTATGTCCTTATTAAATATAGTTCATTAAATTATGCTTAAGAAATAAAAGATTTTTAGTGATTAAGGATAATTTGAGAAGAGTATATTAATTAATACATTGAAAATCTAAAGTGAGATTTTTGATCAAAAAAGCTATGCTAAAACTATTGGAGGGAGTAATAAAATTATAGGGTGAAATTTTTGCTGATATTGGTTCCTTAGATATGCATCTGGCATGTGCTAAAGAAATCTTAACCATGAGCGGTCAAAGAGTGGAGGCAGGAACTCTTGACCCCTCACGTTTTGTAGATAATTGGAATGTCTTCCAATCAAACACACAAGGTATCTTACAAAGTAATTAAAGGATATAATTGTCAAACAATATGTATTGTAAATTCCATTACCCTAGATCTAAACAAAACATGCAGATAAATTAACCTCATAATTACCCAAACGACCACCATTTTTAAATATTCACAACATCTTCCACAGCTCTAATTTGTAGTACTAACACAAGGAAGCATCAGGACTTGCTATGGACAATTGACAGTGACCATGTGTGGGAACCATCTAGAGGAAGGCGGCAAAGCATAGTTATAGGCATACAATTAAATATTGGTTGATATTTATCAGATTTTGAGTCAGACGATAAGCAAAATTGGTGATGCGCAGCAGTTTTAGAATTTATTGGCGATATATCGATTATCGGCTGATATTTTCCGATAATTTTCTAATATTTAAAAAAAATATAAAAATCACGTCGCAACAACCACAAAATATAAAATATCTTCGCAATACTCCGATACTGCAACCGCAACCACAATTGCGACCACGGTTTTATTGCATGGTTCTAGGAGACAACAACACGATATTGGTGAAGCCTTTGTCATGGAGGAGAACAAACAACAAGATAGCGGTGGTTAAGGAAGATGCAACGTTGCTAATAGATGCTTCTAATGACTATGACAATGACAGACAACGTTGCTATTTCAATGAAACGACGGAGGCTATAAAGGGAATAAATACATCAAACCTAGCCCCAACTTAAATTTAACTTAATAAATGAGCCTAAAAATAAATTTTGAAATTGGCTTTAGTCAAAGTATGAGTCGAATTGAACTTCTATCAAACAAACTGAGTCAGTTCCTTTACAGCCTTTAAACATAATATTGTGAAATCTATTGGGACAATTCTAGTGTATTTCCCTCCCTGAACATTTCAAAAACACAAAAAAGACCAAATCCAAAATCCACTAACAAGAGAACATTGAAGATGCAATATGCTAATATAATTGAATAATAAAATCAGAGCTCTAGGACCAAATAAAGTGCATCATGCAAAATTGAATAATAAAACCAACTAAGAAGCTAGTGAAATTGACAAACTACCCCAGAGATGGTTAGTGATAAGCTAATTGACTTTCATAAAAATATTTTATAAAACTCATGGAAAATTATTAAATGATATTAAAAGATATAATAAAATTGATTAAAAAAAATTAAGCAAAAAAACTCATTATATAAGGTTAGAAAATATATATGTGAGAAGCCAGCATGTAAAAAGCTGGAAACCAGTACTATCTGAGCTGCTCAAAAGTTGCCTGGTAAACTAGGGAATATTTGTTTAACAAATTGAGTTCTTTCAAAAATGCAGCTTAAAATCTATCTGAGATCCTACTCACAATAAGAAAGATCACAAACTAGAAAGCAAATGTATGAAACAAAATCAAATGTAGCCAAAGGCAAGGAGTAAAGTATATAGAACAGAGAAGTTAAGAAACAATGATGTCAATTATTTTGCAATTTTATTTGAAGCACGCAGCCAAGCCAAACTTAAATTATCTATCTACAAACAAAATATCAATATCCAAGAATGAATAGCACCATACTTACCCATCATCGATGCTTTCCATATGAATATCTCTTATGATCTTTTGCATTTGATTGGCACAAGCAAAACTTGTCTCCAGAAATTGTCTTTGATCTTCAGACAACTCTGTAGCCTCCAAAAGTGAGTTAGTAAAGAAAATACCATTTAACGGATTCTTTATCTCTTGGCAAACATAAGCTAATTCCTTCATCCTTGCAAAACATTTCTTCTCTTGTTGCCTTTGAATTTTCAAAGCTTGCTGCAGTTCAGGACTTGCAATCTGCAAAAAGCAGAAGGCCCCAACAAGGTGCCCATCCATATTAGTTCTCTTATTTGCAGTCAAAAGAGCATGCACAAGTTTCTTATTGCGGTCAAAGAAAGAAAATGGGAATGTCTCAGTATCCTGTCCTCCAATGGCACTGTGCAAAACAATCATAAATTTAGTCAAGGCATCAGGGCCACTGAGTCGGCAGCAGCCACCAAAAACCTCTCCGACTAACATTTTTCCAATTACATCTCCTTTGCTCCATCCAGTGAGATTTTCCATTGCTGTGTTCCATTCAGTGCAGCATGTATTCTCATCTGAGGCAAAGATTGGAGGAATTAAAGGATTCGGACTATGAACAATAGCCTTGTAATCCCCTTGTATGTTGATAAACTTATCCATAACAATTTTCTGACCCGTAACATCCTGACCAACAAAGCATACACCAACTATGCTATTTGTATAATCCTTGCTGAAGCAGGCATTGACCACCACGTAAACAGCTTTATTATGCTGTTCTGAACCAAATGTCTTCAACTTCATCTCTACATTTTTATCTTCTTCACCTGCATAAAGAAGCCGCAACGACTGGGTAAGCACTTTTATTAGGTTGATGAAGTGCAAAATGAAGCATACATGTTTGAGTAATTAGCTTATTGATGTGCTTAAATGAGATACGATTTGCATTTTATCAATTATAAGGGTAAAAGGACACTTACAAGAAGGATTGATCAGTTGTTGAATACCATATTTTTTTGGTCAGCTGAATTCCTACATATTAATAAGCTTAGGCGATCCTACAAAGCACCTAACTGGTTGTCAATGATAGACATGACACAAAAGTGATGAAGAAGTCCTTTTCTAAGACTTCTTTAACCTGTCATGAGGAAACACAACCAACCTTGAAATCAAGTTCTTTTGGAGAAGAGGGGGGAACACTAGGTACTTTCTTAGATCTCTTATTTCTTGCCTAAAGCTGTTCACTGTCTCAAATGTTTTATTATCTCAACTTGTTCCGCCAAATTCAAGCGATTGATAGCCAAAAAATATTATTTAATGATCAAGACTTCTAGTGACAGCTGTCAAAAACAATTTTCCATTATTTAGTCATCAAAATCTTGGTTGCAAGACATTAATCATTCTTTCATTCAACATGGTAAAAAAATCTAGCCATCACATATTACAAATGGTTTATATTTGTTGCTAGATAGACTGGGATGGTTCAAGAGACCAATTATTGGCCATCTGATTTCACCAAAGAAATTCCTTTCATCCAAATTGTTATCATAACAAAAGAAAAAAAGTTTTGTTGATGCAAGCAAGTTACCTCGTAAAGCACGCTCTAGAAGTTTGTTGACAACTCCCTGTGATTCATCATAAACAAGGTCATGAACCAAGGATTTTCCCATGGCTTCCTCAACAGATAAACACGTCAGCTCAGCAACCTTTGCATTCCACCCATTTATTTGGCCGTTGGCATCAACAGCAAATATGGGAGCAGTTGCAGTTTCTATCAACCTTACCATCTCTCTCGCAACTGAACTGAGCTCATCCATTCCTTGTAATTCAAGATCTCCAAGCTGAGCATGGACAACTGCATCAGGATTGTTAATCTCAGAATCCTTGAAGGAGTCCCGCAAAATAAGCTGCAAAGAGTGTATTGCATCCATCTCAGCATTTTCCCATGGCAAGCTCCGACTTTTGACTACTTCCAAGAATGCTATAAATGAAGAGCGTGGGTGCATTTTTTGTCCATCGTCTTTGTCCTCTGGATGATGCTTTGCACCTCCCCACTTGATCTCTTTCGCTGTATGTGATCTAAACCAGAAAAGGAAATCCTTCTTAGTGATATACGCAACAGCCATGCCACAGACTGCATCACCCAGAGAGGCTGCTCCAGGGTATCCAGCATCAGCCAAGCTGTCAGTGCTCAAACCAGTAGAATCGCCGTGTTGAGTCAACAACCACTGAACAATATCCTTAATCTGTGCTTCAGTTGGGGTCACACCCAACTGGTAGTAATTGCCTTGGTAGTATAAAGCTGCCCCGTCACACTTGACCAGATCCATGATATTGGGGCTCTGAGTAACAATTCCAGCAGGCGAATCTCGAAGGAGCATGTCACACAATAGTGTTTGGGTCTTGAGGACGTGTTTCTCCAGCAGTTGAGATGCCAACTGCAGTTCCATGTTCAACTGAAGTCCCAATGCCTGCATCAAGAACTCACACGCATATCGAAGAGGAAATGGGATGGACCGAGGAGATGTATGGTGACAAACAACCAGTCCCCACAACCTCATTGAATTCCGTACACCTACAGCTTCATCATCACTGCCATTAATTATAACAGCCATCACTAACGAGGCCATAGAACCCATATTGGCCATATACTGGGAATGGCAACCATGGGGTGCCCGAAGTGTAGAACCAACGAGGCAAATTGGCTGAGCTAGCAGTTCGTCCTGGATAACCTGAACGGGCATAGCATGGCAATCAACAATCATCCTAACCCGATTCTGCTTGAACAAAAACCTGGATGCCTGAGGAATGTCAGTGGCAGGATAATGCAAACCAATGTAGGGCTCTAAATCAGGAATCTTACTCTCAGCCACAACCTCACCATGCTCGTCCTCATGGAACCTGTATACCATAACACGATCGTACCCAGTAAGTTCTCTAACACTCTCAACCACCGTATCACATAGAAGCTTGATATCTCCACCAGGCAAAGACTGCAGATGGGATATTGCTCGCACGGCAAGCTTCTGAGACTGCACCGCCCCAGCAATAGAGAGGGCAGGGTCCTCAGTCTTTGCCGGCTCCAAGTCAATTACTATCCCAACATCAATCCTATGTAAAATCGCATAAAAGGGTTTGCCTGAAACCTTAGAATGAACCCACACTGGGTTCAATAGAGTGATTTCCCGCGCCCCAAATGCCTTCTCCAGCAGAACAGCGCTCGAAGGCGTAAAAAGGGTACGAACATCAGTCCCAATTGTTAAAATCTCAGGTCTCTCCATCGTGGGCACTGCCTGTGGGGTAAGACCCAACATTTCACGGGCGTTTTCACTGAAAGCAATGATCCTAAAGGCCGATTCATCAATTGCAATCATACACCCAAAAGGCTGTATAAGCCCACCCCTCTGAATTTTGGACAAATAAGCAGTAATCTGCTGCTCAGGAACTGACTGACTAGCTTTCCTAACAGATTGTGAGTAGTCGAAGGACTTACCGGACTCACCAGATTCCTCAAAAACAGCATGGAGACGTGCATCAACGGTATACTGAGCAACGGCTTTGCTGACAGTCTCAGAGGCATTTTGTCGAGCATTACTCGTGCTTCCGGAATAAAGCTGCTTGTGGGCATTTGATGCCCTGCTTCCAGAAGTCATTTCAGGAAAAGGGGCGAAATCACTATGATTCCTCAAAAAGCCCTGCTTCAGCCATCAATAATGGTGGGGAGTGGAAGAAAGGAAAGCATTAATGGAGGTGTGAAAATCGTGTGAAAGAAAAATTCGTTTGATTTAATTATTGTATTTAACTGAGAGTGGGTTGTGTCTGTTTTGTAGCGTTTTGGGAGTCTTTTCCCTTTTGCGGTAAATAGTGAATTTTACAAAAATGGGATAAAAAAAAAATAGTAAAAAGATAAAAAATAAAAAATTAAATAAAAAAGATGTGACTAGTTGCCAGCAGTGTTGTACGGGGATGGGGACGGGGACGGGAAACGGGGACGGGACGAAACGCAGAAACGGCATTTTTAAAAATTTAAGAAACGGGGACGGCGAAAAACGTAAAAAAAATATTAATTAAATAATATTTTTTTAATAAAAATATTGATTAAATAATTTTAATATAATTTTTAATCAGAAAACGTTTCCGAGGAGTTTCCGGAACGGGGGGACGGTACCTGACTGCCGTCCCCGTGCATCACAGGTTGCCAGTGGGAGTGGAGCGAGGAGATGACCGGGAGAGAAGAGATATCTCACGTCATCTGGTTTTTATCGTGAAATCATCGGGTTTAAAAAAAATTAAGGAATTATTATTATTTTATAGTTATTATTTTCATAGTTTATATTTTCTAATTAGTATTAGTATTATAGTTATCACAAATATTAATTTTATAATTATTTTTATTATTGTTAAATTTTTATTAATTTAATCTAAAAATAAAGTAGAAAAAATAATATCTAATTTAGTCAATGGGCCGGTTGTCAAATTGTGTCTACCATATCTTCTCTTAAAACAAGATAGTGTGGCTTGAGAAGGAAAACTTGGGACAAATCTATTTTGTAAATTTTATATTTTTATTTTCGTGTACGAGTGTTTTAAATTTTTATTTACTAAAGAAAGAAATTATAAGTCTAAAAGAGCATACACCGAAAAGGAGAATAATATACCCCAAAACGATTAAATATATAGGCTAAACTATAGTTGATAAATTGATAATTCAAATCTTATCAACTTACAATTTAAAAATCAAATGATGATTCAGGATTTTTAAGTAAAATCTATAAGTAATAGGAGTGTGGTAAAAGCTTGCAATCATACGTAGAATTAATAGAAATTTATGACATTAAGGAGAATCTTACAATCCTATGTAATATTGTAAAATTTTACAAATAGACTATAATATTTATTTATTCATCTTAAAATTTATTTTTTCTCTTATTCCTACTATATTTAAATATTAATTTTGTTATTTTGTATATATTGTATATTAATAACATACCAATATGAAGGATGCATGAACAAGGTAATAACAAAGTTAATTTTTGAAACAAAAAAAAACTTATAAAAAGTTCAAACTCTATATACGCAAAATAAAATAAATACATTAAATTTATGATATCATTTATTTACTAAATTTTATTTAGTTTATAATTATTCTTTTTATTTATTTTTGTCGTATCATTAGCTTTGTTTGTTTGCATAGTCCATAAAACAACATTTGTTGGTATGCATGCAATCGACGATTTGTGTTGTTTGTTACTTGTTACAACTTAATTAGTGATCAAATAAGAGCTTAGGAATATTTTTTTTAGTGATTTTAAACTTTAATTATGAGATTTTATAGCATATAAATATATGAGGGTCATATTTTTACAGTATTTGTAAGATCTTACAATCCTACGATCAAATTTTATAATTTGATTATGATGATTCTTATCAATTATGTATATAATTTCGATTCTAACAACATTAGGTTAAACAAACATTTTGGAGAGGGTGTCGTACGTCTCACAACAAAAAAGAACAGAGTGACCATCATAAGCAAGCCTATCAACTATACCATTTGATTCTCTATTGCCATGAGAAATAACATAACTCTCTAAGTTGCTAGGTAGAGAGTAAAAACCTTATGCCATAATGGCATATAGAGGGTGACATGAGACTTTTGGTGTACATAAATGAACTACTAAAGTGGAATCTAATGTGGAAGATTATCTTCAAACAATCTTCTACAACTAGAAACTTTTCTTTGAAGGATTACAAAATCACAAAAAAATACACCAATCGATCAACTTCTTCACTTGATGTTGATTATTCTTGAATGCTTTTGATAGGGTGGCTTAGATCTATACCAAGATCTAATGTCTTCTAATGAGAAATCTTCTATTTCTTAATAGAACACTCTTGCTACTCCTCAATACTCTCAATTGAAGAAGGAGAAGAGAAGAAGAAGAACTCACTTTCTCTCGTGATGCTCTCTTTTAAACTCACAAATGAACTTTTTTCATATCATGTGTGTCTAGTTTAATGTGTACAAGGGTTTATATATGCATACACTCATGCAGGACCTTTCATTAATAAGCCCACTAATCATCTCTTATTAATGCAATAAACCTCTAATGCACGGTACAACACATATTTTTAAAAAATTACAATGACAATTTATAAGTATTACAAAGCATACAACTAAAAGCTACACAACATTAATAATGTAATACATAGATATAATCATATGTAATTCAACTTTATAGTCTTGTAGCCTTGTTCTTCCTTGTACTTTTTAATCCTTGTAATCAATTGTTATTACCTTGTACATCAAAGATCTTCAATCAACATGAACTTCTTGCAAATATGTACAATAACTACAAGAATTACCTAACAAAACATTAGAAACATAAGAATTTTCAAGCACAATGGGTTCCTTCTCCAAGTATGTTAACTCATCGTATTCTTCATCATTTGAAGAAGAAGATTGAGAGTGTTATAGAGATACTCTTGTATCACATAATTCTCAACAACAAGAATGTATTTGAAACAAGAATGATTCAAGAGAATCTCTAGAACACTCTCAATCTTCTTCTTCTTCAAATGATGAAGAATAAGATGAATTAGCATACTTGAAGATGGAATCCATTGTACTTAAAAAAATTTACGCTTCTAATGTCTTGTTAAGTAATTCTTGTAGGTATTATACATATTTGCAAGAAGTTCATGTTTACTGAAGATCTTTGATGTACAAGGCAACGTCGATGGATTAAAAGGATTAAAAAGTATAAGGAAGAACAAGGTTACAAGACTACAAAGTTGAATTACATATGATTACATCTATTTATTAAATTATTAAAGTTGTGTAGCTTTGTTATTTTGTTGTTTACTTTGTAATACTTGTAAACTATCATTGTAATTTTTTTAAATATGTGTTATACCGTGCATTAGAGGTATATACTATTAATAAAGGCTTATTAGTGGGCTTATTAATGAAAGGGATTACATATATGAACCCTTTTACTCATCGAACATGACACATAACATGATATGAAAAAAGTTCATGTGTGAATTTAAAAGATAGCATCACGAGAGAAAGTGAGTTCTTCTTCTCCTTCTTCAATTGAGAGTATTGAAGAGTAGTAAGAGTGTTTCATTGAGAAATATAATATTTCTCATTAGAAGTCATTATATCTTGGTATAGATCTAAGCCACCATATCAAAGCATTTGAGAATCATGAACATCAAGTGAAGAAGTCAATCGATTGGTGTATTTTTGTGACTCTGTTATCCCTCAAAGAAAATTTTCTGGTTGTAGAAGATTATTTGAAAATAATCTTCCACATCAAAATTTGTATCAAAGTAAGTTTTGAAGTCGACATTGCAAGGACACAAAAATTTCCAAGTTCAACAACCACAACCCACTACCTTTGAAGTTCAAGTAAGATTCTTGATTTATATTGATAGAATTCTTCGAATCTTGATGAGTTTTTTTTAATCTTTGTTAAAACCTGCATGTTACACATGAATCGCAAGATCTTACATGAATCTTGAATGATGATGCATGTTAGGTTCGACACTAAAGTATGAAATTTTTGTGTTAAATTTATATGCAAAATGTTATGTGTGTAATGTGGATGATTTTTAACGTGTGAGTTCAAAATTTTTACATGAGAACGCGCATGTTTAGGAATCATTTTTTGCTAGTAGTTCACATGTGGTGATCACATATAGGAGTTAAGATACCTAAGTGTACACGGCACGAAGGTTTGCTTGGTTTAGGTTAGTAGCCAAGTAGTGTGCATGTGTTTTTGTTTGTTTTAATCATGTGTTTTGGTGAGTATTTGAATATTGTGATTTATTATCAAGTGGAATTAGTGCAATTTAACCAATTTATTTTCCCTGCATGAAATTTTTCTTGGCACAGTTAAATGCATGCATAAGTGTTGTAAATGTTTTCGAATAGGGTTTTCAAAAAAACTTGCATAATTCTATAATAATAAGAATTTAGAAAGATTGGTTTTATGTATCCTTTTTGTGTTGTGATTTGTAGTTTGTTTGAATATTTGTATTTGATTCATTGAACTCAAATTATTGTACAAGAATTGAATAAGAACCATATAAAGGTGGTGAGGTGATTTGGTTTTAAAAAATTAAAACCTAAGTAAAACTCGAGTGTGGTATAGTGTTGGGGTAATCAAATCACGGAGGGGGGATAAAATTTCCAAGCCATGTTTGAAGCTATTAAGAAACTTTCCAATAATTTGGATGCCACTAATGCACAGCTTTGACAAATGCCTTCCATACAAACGTAAATACAAAGGTTAGAGTCTAGGTTAGCCGAACAAGATTTGGTCCAAAATGTAGAAGAACATAGAGAATTCTATGGGGATAGATTTGGGAATGCTATGAAATCAAATAATCCAAGTAAGGAAAGGTATTTAAATTCAAGAATAGACCATGAAGAAGAGTCTATAGGGAGTGAAAGTAATAAAAATCTCCATGATCATCAACCTAAGTATCATCAAAAGGAAGATAAAGGCATTATGCTTGATCTCCCCAACTTTGATGGTAAGCTTGATGTAGACTCATTTCTTGAATGGTTACATGAAGTGGAGGCTATATTTGAGTTTAAGGATTATCAAGATGAGCAAAAGTGTAAACTATCTACTCTTAAGTTTAAGAATTTTGCTAGAATATGGTATGATAATCTAAAGAAGACTAGGGAACGAGAGGGTAAATCAATGATAAAATCTTGGGAGAAACTTAATAAACATCTAAGGAAGAAATTTATTTCTAAAGAGTATGAACATGATAACTATATCAAATTAACTACTTTTAGGCAATGACTACTAAGTGTCAAATAGTATGTTAGGGAATTTAAAAGGTTGATACTAGTATGGGATATCTATGAAAGGAAGGAACAAACTTGTACTAGATTTTTAGGAGGCCTTAACATGATGATTCAAGACAAGGTAGAAACTTGTCTTTATGATTCTTTATATGACATAATTAAACTTTCCCTAAGATTTGAACAATAAATTAAATTCACTAAGCCTCATACTAAACAAATTAATCCATCCACAAAGTACTACTCAAGTAACCAAAAAAAATTTGGAGCGAGTAATTCAACTTCTACCAATCTTGATAAAAAAACAATGAATTACTAGAGAGGATAAAGGCAACAATAGAGTGAATGAATTCTCTACTAGATTTTTAAATGCCGAGGGTTTGGACACTTCACTCACAAAGTTCCTAATCAAAGGGCATTATCTATACAAGAAATTGAAACTATGGAGACATGTGAGGACGATTTTAAAGTTGAGCTGTTTGAGGAAGTATCTAGTGAATCCGAGAAAGAACAGAGTTATTGTTATGTCTTAGAGAGATTAATTCAAGCACAAGCTACTGAGCAACCTACTTAGAGGGAGAAGATATTTTTTTAAAAATAAAAGGGAGAGTAGGAGATATTGTTTATCGTATAATCATTGATAGTGGATCTTGTACCAACATAGCAAATGGCAGGATGGTTAAGGATTTGGGGTTGAAAACTACACCATATCCAAAGCCTTATTCTCTTCAATGGTTGAATAAGGACAAGGGAATCAAGGTAACAAAACAAACCCTAATATCATTCAAAATTGGTAACTACCATGATGAGGTACTATACGATGTTTTACCTATGGATGCGTGTCAAATTTTATTATGTAAACTATAGCATTATGATAAAATGCTATTCATAATGGTATTACTAATGAATATCTAGTTGAGAAAGATAATGATAAGTATAAACTTAAACCTTCTAAAAGCGACAATGAGAGTATAGTCAAGAATAATAAGAGTTTATTCTTGCATGAAAATGCCATGGTCAAATGTATCCAAGAAGAAAGAAGTCGTTATGCTATGGTCATGAAAGAATATCTATAAGGGGAGAGAAATAATGAAAATCCTCAATTAGATAAACTCCTTGATGAGTATCACGATGTTTTTCCTAATGAATTACCACCTGGATTGCCACCTAAGAGGGGAATAGAACATGCCATTGATTTAATTACTTGTGTGTCCTTACCTAATAGGCCCGTATACTGATGTAATCCAGAGGAGGCTAAGGAGTTAGAAAAACAAATACAAGAGCTCATAAGAAAAGGGTGTGTGAGGAAAAGCATGAGTATGTGTTGTGTACCTGTATTACTAGTCCCTACAAAGGATGGCACATGACTCATATGTATTGACGCAATACTCTCACAGGAAAAATAAGCTATTGCATTTTTTAGTGAGAAATTGAATGGAGCGAGGTTGAACTATTCCACGTATGATAAAGAGTATGTGCTATCATATGAAGTTTAGAAACATGGAGTCATTACCTAAGGACTAAGCCATTTGTATTGCATTTGGACCATGAGAGTTTGAAATATTTGCATGGGCAAAAGAAGATTAGTTTGACGCATGTAAAATGGGTTAGTTTCTTACAATCCTTCGTGTTTTTTTGTCAAACATTTTGATAGTAAAAAAAATGTCGTGGCAGATGTTTTGTCTCATAGGTCCATGATATTAGTCATGTTGGATGTTAACTTATTAGGATTTGAGATGTTAAAGGAACTGTATGATAATGATGAAGATTTTGTTGACATCTATAATATGTGCAAAAAGAATGGTAGTTGTGGTAATTATTTACTACAAGATAACTATCTCTTCAAACTTAATAAGTTGTGTATACCGTGTTCTAGTGTACGTGATTTACTTATTAAAGAAGTACATGACGAGGGTATAGCTAGTCATTTTGAAGTTCATAAGACCATAGAGATACTATAAGAAAACTTTTATTAGCCATGGATGATAAAAATAATACGAGCAATTATAGGAAGATGCATAACTTATCAAAAAAGTAAATGTTTCCTCCCTAAAGATTTATATACTCCTTTACCAGTGCTTGATCAACCTTGGAAAAGTGTTAGCATAGACTTTATTCTAGGATATGACTCAAAGGGATAAATATTTTATTCTTGTGGTAGTGGATAGATTTTAAAAAATGGCACAATTTATGAAATGCCCCGAAAATTTTAATTTTATTATTTATTATTAAATAAGATTTTATCATAAAAAATTAATTAAATAAGTTATTTTAAAAGGAAATTAATTAGGGAAAATTTATAAGAAATTTTATAGATATTTTAATTAGAGAAAATTTGGGTATTTTAACTAATTAAGGATTTTATTTTAAAACTGAATTAAATAAATCATTTTATTTAAAATAAGAGGGAGAAAATAGTTTTAAATTAATGGGAATTTTATAAATATTTTAATTTATTAAATTTAGGGTGCTTTGCTAATTAAAATGGAATTTATGAAAAATCTTTTAAAAATCCTAATTTAGCCTAAAAAGGGATTTAAATATTATTTTATTTAAATATTATTATTTTTAAAGATCCTAAATATTCATATTTATTTAATTGGCCCTAACCTAATTAATTTTCTCTTTTCCTTTTTCTTTCTTCTTTTTCTTTCTTTTTTTCTTTTATTTTTCCTCTCCTTTTCGCCATTTGGCTACCCTCTCCCGCGGCCCAGTTCCCTCCCTTCTTCCTTCGGCCCAGCCCGCGCAGCGCAGCCAACCTCCTCCCTTCTCCCTCTCTGCGCCGCATTTTACCTCTTCTAACTTTGAAACGCTACGTTTTGATAAAAAAAAAGTATGCAGGGTCGCCCGATCTCCCGGTCTCCCTCTTCTTTTCTTTCCTTCTTTTCTCCCCCTAACAGTCGGTTCCCCCCCCACCTTCTTCTTCCTTCTTCCCTTCCCGTTCGACGCCGCCGACCTGTAACTGCACCGCCACCTCCGAAAATTTAGCCGCCGGTTACACCCGTTTTGACCGGCCAGTTTTTCCCTCTCTTTCCCCACTAATCATCCTGTCATTTCAACCCAATCAACTCCCCCTATCTTTGCATGTTTCTCCCTCTCCCAGCCAGCCAACTCTACCACGTTCGGCCTGATATTTCGCTGGTAACCGTCGCAACCGACGAGCCCAACTGACCTGCCCCAACTTCCCCCACTTTCCCTTCGACCCTAAATTCCCCTTCAGTCTATAAATACCCTAGATTGAGCCTGGTATCGAGTTTTTGGCTGCTTACTCAGAATTCCCTAACATTACCGCCGCTGCTCCTTTAGACGGCACTTCTGCCGCCTCCGGCCAACATCGCTACCCGTTCTGACCACCCGTGGGCTCCTTGCATCGCACCCTAACTAACTGTGCCTTCCTACTCCCTCGATTCTTCCTGCACAAGCCACCCCGGTTGTGTAAAGTTCTCTCCTCAACCAAACCATTTTCTGCCACTGCCGCCCTTCGAACCACCATTAGCCACCTCCTCCGCCACTTCCGCCGCTTCTTTCACCTTTCAAAATGTTCGGCAGACCCTCCTTTATCTCCCCATACGTTTCTTTTCCTTTCCCTCCCTCTCCTCCTCTCTTTCTCTTCTTCTTCCTCCTTCGGCCACCACCACCGTTGTCGTGCTCTGCCACCTTTAGCTGTGCCGCCACCTCCATCATGCTCCTCTCCCTCTGGGAATTCTTAAACAGCCCAACTTCCACCTCCATTCTCCCTATCTTTTTCCCAGCATGCAACTTTCCCCTTTTTCTTCTCTTTTTTCGGTCGCCGTCGCCGTCGGCGTGCACCACCGCTGGTGCCGCCTATCCCAACTAGCCTAAGGTTGAACCCTAGACCCTCTCAACCCTTTTCCCTATTTTTATAACCCTTAAATTATTTTATTTCAATTATTTGCATATAAATACTATCATTATTTTTTTATATGTATTATTATTATTATTAGTATTAATGTTTTTATTATTATTTATGTTGAGGGCTGAAGCTCTATTGTATTTTTAATTCGATTTTATTTGTATTCTTCTTATTATTTCTACTATTACTATTATTAATATTAATATGTTATTATTATTATTATAATAATTATTTTTATTATTTCTATTTCGAATTACTATTATCATTATTTCATTATTAATATTACAACTACTTTACTATTAGTTTTTCTATTATTATTATTATCATTATCATTATCATTATTATTATTATTATTATTATTATTATTATTATGATTGTTATTATTAGTATTATTATTATTGTTAGTATTATTATTATTTTACAATATTATTATGGTTTTTATCATTATTATTATTATTATTATTATTATTATTTCATCATTATTATTATTACTAAATTTGGTTATTTATTTTACTAATGTTATTATTAGTATTAATTTGGTAAAGGGGCCGAAGCCTTTATTTTACTTTATTTTTTGAATAATATCCTTATTATTATTAATATTGTTACTATTATTATTTTCTTTAAGTATATTCTCATTGATATTATTTTTAGTATCTTTGCTATTATTATTTTAGTATCATTTTTATTATTAGGGCAAAGTCCTCAACCCTATATTATCACCTTTTATAATATTTCTAATATTTCTTATATCTTTAGTAAAGTTAGAAATTTGTTAATGTTATTTTTATTAATATGTTGTTATTTGGTCAAAGCCCTAAGGAGGCTTAGGAGCGTGCTCCAAGACTAGTGTCATTTCAGGTAAGGGTGTTACTAAGGCCTTTTGTGTGCTTATATGCATTATGTGCTTCATATGCTATGTATTCTATGTTTATCATTATTAATTATTTCGTATATGGTATGACGTGGAGTTGAAGTATGTTTTTGTATGGCATGTGTACTATGTGTATGTGATGATATGTGTTGTGATCCTGTAAGACATGCATGAGAGGATGTTGATGTGGTTTGTGTGGGAGAAATGATGAAAAAGGAGGATGGGGAAAGAGGTTGACCAAGGGAGGTGAGTTGACCTAATTATTTTAATAATTCATGAGTGGAAGAATAAAATGGAGAATTTTAGGGTTTCGTGTGGGGGAATCCAATTTATGATTTTTATGGTTTTGCGTGGGAGAATATAATTTATGGTTTTATATGTGAGAATGTAATCTATGGTTTTGTACAAAAGAATTTAATTGATGGTTTTGTATGAGAGGTTCTATTCTAGGGTTTGGGATGAATAAATCCTTGGCTTTGTGTGGATTGAATTTAGGGTTTTTTATGATGGAATCTTGAGTTTTACATGGTGGTATTAGGGTTTGCATGGTGGTATTAGGGTTGCATGGTGGTATTAATAGTTGCATGGTGGTATTAATAGTTGTATGGTGGTATTAGGGTTTGCATGGTGGAGTTAGGGTTTTGCATGGGAGTTAATGATTGCACGGGATGGGTAAAGTTTGCATGGGAGTGAAGTTTACGTATGAAAGGTTGATTTGGGATGTAAGGAAGGTAATGCAAGTGTTATTTGGGTGTTTGAACTATTTTGGACGGAAAATAGTATGTGGAGCATTATAAGGGTATGGAGGAGACTGAATTAGGGTTTGGAGTGATTAACTCTGGGTTGTTGTGATTAAATAGGGTTGGAGTGGCTAATTGTGATTTGTTGTGGTTAATTAAGGTTTGGAATGGCTAATTATGGTTGTTATGGTTAAATAGGGTTTGGAGTGGTTAACTATGGTTTGTTGTGGTTGATTTGGGTTGTTGTGGCTGCTTAGAGTTTTTATGTTATCATGTGTATTTGGTGATTAAAGTATAATTATGATTGTGGAATTTTATGATTTGTGATGTGTGAAGTGTAAAGGGAATGATTCATGCATGTCCAAAATGAAAGCTTCTGAATAAGATACTTAAAACATTAATTATTTAAAGTGGAGTTTCGTTGAGACCGGACCAACCGATCCATCGGTTCGGAATAGTGGTTAGGGTTTTTACCCTATGTGTGACCAATCCACCTGTTATAATAGTGGGGGTTCCCGAGCTCAATGATCACAAACAAGAGTTTTGCTAAAGCACTTAAAAGATGATAATTACTTACAGTGGAACACCATGCGAGCCGAGGCCAACCGATCCACCGGTTAGGAATAGTGGTTAGGACGCATAGTCATATGTGTCTCCGATCCACCGGCTATAATAGTGGTTAGGGTATGATACCCTATGTGCCTCCGATCCACCGGCTATAATAGTGGGGGATTCCGTACTCGCATGGATTTGATAAAAAGTATGGTGTGAATCGACTTCTTATCAGAGATTAATTAAGGAATTAAATTGGATTATAATTGGGCCTTTATGTATGTACCCTAATGATTGGTCAATATTATGATATGATGGTGGTCTTTATGTCCTTTTATTCTTATGCATGATTTATGTGCTTATGTGTTGGCCTTAGTGCTCGGTTACCTTACTCAGTACGTAGTGTACTGATCACCCATTTCATGGGTGCTGCTCATTCCTATGAGTAGTAGGCCCTTCTGACTTTGTGCAGGTGGGCGAGACATCAGTCGGGGCTGAGTGTTGAGTTGGTGTTTTGGCTCAAGTTCGAGAGTGACGTGGCCATATTATTTCTTTATGCGATTTATTTCTTTGTGTATTTCTTTTGTATCACATTTACCCTTTTTGATTTATTTCCGTGCATTAAGTATTTCAATTGAACCTATCGATTGTAAGAATATTCGCCCCAAAGAATTTCGATTTCGCACTCTGATTTGTGTTTTATTATTGATTATAAACTTTTATGCGTACTCTGATTTCTGTGTTATGATCTTTTAATTCAATTTATGAACTCTTTGTATGGGTTTAATATTAATCTCTTTTTATCCTTAGCACTTGGTACTGGAACGGTCGGAGTGAACCGGTCTGGTACTAAGTGTGGCGGTAACATCCCCAGAATTCACGGGTCTTAATTTAAATATTTTTATTGTAAATTCTTTCGCTTTAAAAAAAAGTAGTGAATTTTGGGGTGTTACAATTTATACCCCACAACAAGATTGATATGTATCGGATAGAAATGTAAAAATCATGAGCAACTTTTAGAAGATATTTTGGCACATGTTAGGTACTAAGTTGTTGTTTAATACTTATTATCATCCACAGATGGATGGTCAAACTGAAGTGACTAATAGAACTCTAGATACTTTTCTACGAGGATTGGTGAATAATAATACCAAAGATTGGAATATAAAGCTTACGTATGCCAAGTTTGCATATAATAGGAGTCCTTCTTGTACAACTCAAACAAGCCCTTTTGATGTGTTTGTGGGGTTAATCCTTATCTATCCATTGATATGTTGTCATTTAAGAGAGAATATATAAAAATTATGATGTCAAGGAAAAAATTAAATTCTTTAAAAAACTTCATCAATAAATTAAATATAACATTAAAAAATTGACTGATAAATACCAAGCTCGAGAAAACAAAAATATAATTCAACAAGTGTTTAAAATAAGAGATTTGGTATGGTTGCATTTGAGAAAAGAAAGATTTCCAAACTTAAGAAAGAACAAACTAATGCCAAGAGCGGATTGGCCGTTCAAAATATTAAGAAAATTTGGAAATAACGCATATGAACTTGAATTGCTTGAACATTATGGAGGAGTATATAGAACTTTTAATATTGGTGACTTATCTTTTTACTATAGTGATGCTAATTTGAGGGCAAATTCTTCTTTGCAAGGGGAGAATGATGTAGGAGCATCTCTAGAATACTCTCAATCTTCTTCTTTAAATGATGAAGAATAAGATGAATTAACATACTTGGAGATGGAACTCATTGTGTTTGAAATTTTTTATATTATAATATTTTGTCAAGTAATTATTGCAGGTATTGTACATGTTTGTAAGAAGTTCATGTTGATTGAAGATATTTGATGTACAAGGCAGTGACAATGGATTACATGGACTACAAAGTGCAAGGAAGAACAAGGTTATATGACTACAAATTTGAATTACATATGATTACATCTTTGTATTACATTATTAAAGTTGTATAGCTTTGTTATTTTGTTGTATACTTTATAATACTTATAAATTGACATTGTATTTTTTTTTAAATATGTATTGTACTATGCATTAGAGGTTTATTTCATTAATAAGGGCTAATTAGTGGGCTTATTAATAAAATGGCTTGCATGGGGTGCATGCATATATAAATCCTTGTATCATTGAACTCAAAACATAATATGATATGAAAAAAGTTGATTTGTGAATTCAAAAGAGAGCATCACGAGAGAAAGTGATTTCTTCTGCTTCTCTTCTCCTTCTTCAATTGATAGTATTGAGGAGTAGCATATACAACATTTAGTATAATAAACATCTCATTTAAGATATAAATACTCATCATTTGTATGCGTTTGTGTGTGTCTGTCTATATATATATATATATATATATAGAGAGAGAGAGAGAGAGAGAGACAGAGAGAGAGAGAGAGAGAGGATAAAAATACACAATTTATTTATACAAATGTAAGGTGAAATACACACATATAAAAATAAGTACACATATATTAATATATAATCACACATCCTTTAAGATAAGATTACATATCCTATATCTTTTAGAACAAGAATGCATATTTTTTAAATAAAAATGTAAATTTTTTGGGAATAAAAATACACATCTTTGGGGTTTGGGGTACATATACACATCTTTAAAAATATAAATACATTATAAATGTTCATATGCATTCATTAATGTGTGTGTGTGTGTGTCCTTATGTGTATATATTTCTACTACACATATTTGAAAACAAAATACACAACTTCCATGTTAGAGTTGCACATGTTCCAAAGCAATAATACATTTTCATTATTTTATTTATAAGGATGAAATACATTTGTCAAAAAATTCTTAGCCATAATAGAATACACATTTTGCAAGATACACATCCTCTAAAGTTAGAATAAACATTTATAGATGTGCATTATTTTAAGATGAAAATACCCAAATTAATCGTATTTAATTGTATGCACTTTTCTATCATAGACTCTTGATTTAACATTTTAAAATAAGCTATATATATGTGCATACATAGCACTAGATTTTTGAATGAATTAAGGGCTAGAAATTCAAAAAGGGGTTGTTTGGGATTTTAATAGCAATTGGTGTTAGTATTTGAATACAATTGAACACAACAAAGAAAAAGAGAGAGGAAGAAATAGAGAATAAAGGATCTAAAAGATTAGAATATTAAAAGGATACGATGTAGAACGTGGCTACCATTTCTAGCATACATGTCACAAACAATACCACCATGCATGGACTACTGATAGATGAACTCGGATAATCAAGAATATGTTTGTTGTATAGGAAACATAATTCATACAAACAATACCACCATACACGGACTTCTGATAGATGAACTAGGATAATCAAAAACATATTTGTTATATAGAAAACACAATTCATATCATTTATTTAATTAGTTAGTATATGAGTAAAATCTAGCCCCTTGGAGAAGCCTGGAAAAATGGGGGCGAAAGGCTCTGTACACCTTAGGTAGCCCAAAACTTCATAAGGGTGTTTTTGTTATAGCCCCAATTTTTTTTTATCTATAATTACTATGTAATTTTGCTTATAATTTACTTCAAAATTTTCCACCATGGCTTTTCAAGTCATTTATATTAAATTTTAACTTTTTGACACTTATTTCATTCATTTATAAAAAAATCATGTATTTGTGTGATTTTTTAGATCTTGTCATTTTACTCATTTTGAATCATTCTAAACTTATAACTTGTCACCTTGTATGGATACTCTAGAGAGAGGAGGATAGAGTATTTTGTAACAATAATGCCAAATTAAAAATTTGTGAAAACTAAGTAGAAGGATGACAAACAATAAATATATGATTTATAGTGGTTCAAGAAATTCTACAAAGTTTCTTTATAACTACTACCAAAAGGTTTTGCCTTTTGGATTTTAATATCTCTTTATCTATAGTATGTGTTTGATGATGATCACTCATATCTTGGTTTATGAGTCTACAATATCAATGACCCTTTAGGAGATGATATACACCTTGCCTAGTTATCCTCTCTAGGTTTATAAGACTACAATCTCAATGACCTCATTTAGGAATGTTATATAATACACCACTCTTCACTTGTGTTTGAGGTGATGAGTTTGAATGAATATAATCATAATATTCACTAGATAGTATATGAAAGTGATTAATCATTAATGATGATTTTGACCTAGCTAGATAAATAATAATTACAAGTGTATGAGGACTCTAGCTAAATATGAAGAATAAATTGAGCACCAGATAAGCTTAATTGGGATTTGAAAGTGTAATATAAAAACTCTATTTGATTCTTTTTATGATGTGAAAATGATGATTTAAGAATATTTGTGATAGCTTGATTAATTTTTATTTAAGCCTAACAACTCTTATTTATAATGCTAAAATATGAAATAATTTAACACTAGCTATTAGGTGTAAAAAGTGGAATTCCAATGGATAGAAAATATCATAAATGTTGATGAACTATCGCGCATACAATAAATTTAATAATTAAATCCTAATCCCAAATTCGTAGTAAATGGTAAGTAGGAGTTGAACCCACAAAGAATGGTTTATATCAATAATTATATGATTAATGTCAAAACCCTAGTTGAATAGCATCGATTTCGATAGCTAAATTCTATACTGTTGATTAGTAATCAAATGTTGTACTTAATAATGAATGAATAAGGATGAGAGATAATCAATTATGGATTTAGGGTATCGAATAATTATCTAGAAGAGATGTGTTCTAATTTCTCTAATGTTAACCTATGGAAACTCAAAACATTTCACTTTCTTGCTTTCCTTCAATACAAATAAATTAAATAAGCTCTTAATTTATCATCTAACCAATAAATAACCTAGGTTAAGAACACTTGACTCCATTAATGATAGTATTACGAACAAAAAATGATCAATTACAACCATAATTACACAAGCTCGAATCATGTAATTGTATGAATTAATAGACAAGATTAATGATTAACCTTTTGTTACTTCGGTGATGATAATTAATAAATACGTATTAATTCCATCATCCTAGCTTTGATTAGAGTTTATATTAATGAGGTGATCAATCTAATTAGTGCAAATTCATAATCTATGATACAAAATCATTCAATTCTGTCTATTAATTCAATTAAATATCACTTAGCATCATAATTCAAAACTACATTTCATATCCGAAACCCTAATCCCATCATCAATTCCTCCTATCCTTTACAAATTTACAATACCATCTTCGTAATCATAAGAACACAAAATCTAATTCAATATTTCATAATTACTATCAATGATTAACAACAAAACATCAAAGAAAAATTCATAAATGTCAAAAGAATAATGATGGAGTAAATAGAATACAGTTGCATTCAAACTCAAATCAGCCTTTCGTAATTGAGAAATGAATGGGAAAGAACTTATTGACTTGAATTGCAATATACATAGAGTATGTTCAATCTAAATGGATAAAAATCAATAGAATTACAATGATGAAATGTATCTACTATATAGAGAGAAAATAGAGATTCTGGCTTTTGGAAAATTCAAAAAATGACCCTCTAATACATGGAAACAAGAATATAAGTTAGGGAGAAGCCTGTGCAAGCGGTTAAAAAATAAAAAAAAAAACACGGTTCGTGTTTCTATAACATGAGGGTACCATGTTCTTTTTCCTGAACTCGCTAAAATTTAAAATTGAGATTCCTAATTTTGATGGCAAAACATGCCCCTCCCCCCGACGCGTGTAAATAAACATAGGAGTACAACATTTCTTCTTTTGTTACTTTCTCTTCTTAAAACTTCAACACGAGATCTCCTTGGATGTTTGTTGTCCATTTTTGGTCTTTTATTCCATTTATTCCATGTATTCTTGATGTGTTCCTTGCTTCTTTTTCTTTTCCTTTTAATTTCTTCATTTTATCTTTTTCTGTAAAATCTATCCAAAAGAGAAAAACTTGAAAAAAGATCAAATATTATAAAAACAATTGGGAATAAATGACATTTTTACATAGAATAATGGCATATAAATCTCATACATCAAATACCCCATGCTTAAATCATTACTTTTCCTCATGCAACACCATCATATTATGCACAAAAAAAACATCAAGAAGTATAATTGAAATAGATTCTAATCAACATGAATTGCAAGATAGACTTTATTCATTCATCAAGGTTAAAAATGTAGTGGGACTCAACATTTTTTAAAAATGACAAAAAAGAAACATTCAAAAAGTTTTTTAATCACTCATCAAACATATCAAATCAATAGATGTATGAAAATCCTCAAGTGGTTAAGGAATGATAATTAATATAATTGTCATCTTATAATTCAGAGGTAGATTAAGATTAATGAAAGTTAAATGGTTAGATTCTCACTTTTAGCATGTGTAAACGCTTACTCTCATGTGTTTAGGGTGAAATGTGTTTACTCTCAAGTTTCTCTAGATGATTATGATCGTCCATATGTTTTCCATCATTCTCAATTCGCCACTGCTTGAAAGAGCTAGAGTATATAAGAATCAAGAGGTATTAAAATTGGTTGTAATGGGTTAGGGTTCTAAGGTGGGGTATAAGTTTGGGATTGTAGCTAAACTCTATTAACTAGAGGAGCAATACTTTTTTTACCGCTTCCTCTTTTCCTTTCATTCACTTAACCCTTTAAAGAACAAAACCCTCATATAATTTCAACCTTTTTTTTTCAAATTTCAAATAAAAGACATGAACTCTCTTTTCTTTTTCTTCTTTTTATACATAGGTATAAACAAGGATATCATGTCTTTTTTTAATATATAGCTACTCCATTTATTGTTTCCAGAACATCAACACCCCATGCTTAGATTTCATAGAAGTAGCAAAATAACATTCTCCTTAAAAAATTATTGCTCCACTAGTTATAGAGTAGGGAGGGAAATATACATGGATAATAGCTGCTAACTTAGGTTAGATCAATTAAATAAGTTTTAAGGCTCAAAGGGGTTATACAATGGAAATAAATTTCAACAGTATGCCATTTAGTCCATAGCTAAAAAAAAAAAGAAAGAAAATGCCTCTATTATTTTTAAATATCCTAAAGTCCTATGTGGTCTTGAAGAGAACTAATAGAAAATTCTAGTTCCACATATCATTGGAGAATACACACATAAAAAAATATTGGATAAATAATGTATCTAATAGTCAGGCTCAAACACTCACAAAACTGTGTCTACCAATTTATTTTATATTAACATGATTTTAAACACATTTAGAAGGATATTCGGACTGGATATTACACATTTATTTTGACTAATGGTAAGGTACGAGGATATATGCCAAGAAATCTGAATGTCACTATCCTTAATTTAACTCTTAATATACCTAATGCTTTAAAGGCTAGTGATTATATACCTATTTTCTATTGCAACACATTATATAAGATTGTAGCTACTATAATCACACATAGATTATAATATCTCCTACCTTCTAATATTGGAGAATATCAATATGCCTTTGTTAAAGGAAGAGCCGTCACTAAAAATATTCTCTTATTTGTTGAATTGATAAAAAATTATAATCAAAAGCATATTTCTCCCAGAGTTATGACCAATATTGATATGAAGAAAGCCTATGAATCTTTCAGATGGGATTGCTTGCAAAAAAAATTATATGTTCTCCATTTCTCGCCACATTTTGTGAACATCATCATGGCATTTGTTAAAACAGTGAGTTATTCCATTAAATTTAATGGCACCTTACATCCTCCTTTATTTGCAACAAGAGTTCTGAGTTGAGGTGATCCTCTTTTACCTTATCTTTTTATGCTAGTTATAGAATATCTTAATAGGTCCCTATTGAGCTTTTGGTCCAATCCACTTTTCCTTCCTCACCCAAGATTCAAGAAACTCAAGATCTTAAATATGATGTTTGCAGATGATCTCCTTTTCTTTTGTGAAGGAGAAAAAACTTAGTTAAAATAATTCTTGATGCTTTCCAACGTTTTTCAAAAATTTTAGGGTTACCAATGAATGCTCATAAAAGTCATATCTGTTATGGGGGCATGTGTCCTTCTTAACTCAAGGATGACTTGTATGACAACTTCTAAATCCTGGAGGTTAATCTTCCTTTTAGATATTTAGGTATACCTCTGGATGGTAGATATCCTAATAAACAACAATATCAACCTCTAATTGATAAATTTACTTCATGACTTAGATCATGGCAAGCCAATCTTCTTAGCTATGCAGGAAGATCATAAGTAGTTAAATTAGTTATTTTCATTCTACAAGCATACTAGAGTATGGTTTTACCCATTCCTTTTTATATCCTTTATAAAATTCATGCCTTGTGTAGAAATGTATTGTGGTCTGACACATTAAATAGTTTCAAGTAGACACTTGTCTCTTGGGAATCAGTATGTACACTAAAGGTTGAAGGAGGCTTGGGGCAAATTAATCTTGTCTGGTGGAACAAAGATACAATGTGCAAGCTCATTTGTCATTTGGCTTTAAAAAAGGATTAACTTTGGGTGACATGGGTTCATACATATTTCCTTAAGGGTGAAATAATATGGTATGTTAGAATCAAACCATCATTTTATTAGATTCTCAAGAAACTTTTGAATTTACAAGCATCGTTTAACATATTCCTTCATCCTCATCACCTACCTCGAATTCTTTCTCAAGGTGAAAACTCTAATGTTGCTGTTTATAACCTTATAAGACCTTAGAATAATAGAGTGAATTGGTATCCTATGGTTTGGTTTAAATTCAAACTGTTTAGGCACTCCTTTATTTGCTGGTTTATAGTACTTGAACAACTACAAACTAAATACATGTTGTTGTCTTATGGAATGTAAGTTAACCCCACCTGTGTCTTATGCAATGAGTAAGATGAATCTCATAACCATTTGTTCTTTACCTAAAATATTGCTATATCTATCTAGTTACTCCTAATATAAAAACTAGGATCTAATCAAACCCTTACAAGCTAGCCAGAGTGATATAATGGGCCACTATGGGAGGGAGAGGCCTCAAAATTAGAAAATATGTTATATGTTCATTGGTAGCTACTTCTATATACCATATTTAGAGGGGAAAGAAATAGAATATTGGTTGGTAATGAACATAGAGAAGATAATAGCGTTCAAAAGCAAATCATTTATAATTTGGTAGGGAGAATGTCCAAGTTTGCAAAATGTAAATCCCATACTAGACTTATGGGATATGTAGATGAGTTAGCTTAGCTTGGCTCCTTGACTATAAGTTTCCTTTGTAATTTAGATTCTTTTCTCCCTTTTTCTTACTTTTGGAAGTAATAAAATCTCTTTACTTACAAAAAAAAGCATATTGAGTATACTAAATCTACTAAAAGCGAATAACATGCAACATATGAGGCATATTAAAACATGCATATGCGAAAGAATACAAGACAATGTGTCAAAACATGAATCATGGTAACCTTTATTGATATTCCACTATTCCTTAATATTCATAATTATTCACTATTACATTAATTCTCTAGGAATCATATAAACACTTAAAATAATATGAAAACCTTAGAATATGATACTAAGTAATGATATCGTAGACTACAAACACATGTGAGGGTCACCGTTGTTTTGTTTCTTATTTATGTTATCATACAATGTACCACATTCCATATTTTATCATGATTTTAATGAAGTAACACTTTTCACATATGATATAGAACACGCATATCCCCTGTGCCTCATTAAAATATGTAACTTACACATAGAAATCACTTATTGCACGTGTCTAGTGGACATCAGGTAACTACCTCCCATGCTGCAAGGCATTAGGTAACTTATATACAAATTTTTTTATCTCCCATGTCTTATAGACATCAGACAACTATCTATTGTGCTACGTGGGCATTGTATATCTATTCCAAAGCACATATAGCATATGGATCCTCTTACTATTCTGGTCACCCTATCCTTAAGTTTGCACATCCCCTATAGGGTCTATAGGTTATTTACATAGTAGAGAGGGGCCTAAATAATGCTTATGACATTAACACTATTGGAATGAACAATTAGTGGCCAAACCTAGGTTACATTTATATCTTATACCACATGGGGTATAAGTGTGATCATCGCTACAAAGGTAAGGATCCTATTAAATTCAAATACAATCATTTACTTTGAAATTTATCAATTTCTTAGATATTTTATTAATCACCGCCTAAATATAAGTCCACACATCTTTTAGAAAAAAAATGTTATTATTCACTAAAATGCTATCCATGTACAACAAAATTTATAGAAATATATTAGTATGCTTATATTTAAAAACCAAAATACTATTATTATAAAAATTTACTATTCATGTTATTTTACTATTCATATTGCTATACTATTTTGTCAGTCAAATCAATGGTCAATGCCATCCATTTACCCTAAAATATTTAATTAAAGCCTTTAGATATCAAATATCCCATAATATGCCATAATCTCATAAATTAAGAATAAAATAGTAAACTAACTCCTAAAATCATGAAATTTCATAATAATTACACTTAAATAATATTTAACATGTTAGAACCAAGAAATTTAATTAAAAATATACATCAGAATTTCATGTGAAAAGACAATAATGCTCCCAAATCTTAGAAACACCAAAAATATTATAACACTTAGCATATAAAGATCCATCTCCTTGAACTTTATTTACTATTTATTGAATACATTATGAAAACCTTAGAACACCCAAAAGTTTATAAAAACTGCATCACATAAGTAGGTGGATAAAAGTACATTTTTTTAAGAAATCATGACCAAAATCCTCAAAATAAATACATAATTTCTTGAGGAATAAAAAATTTAGTTAGTCCTAATGCTTAACCTATTACAATATTCACATTGGAACCAAAATTGGAGTACCTGCATAAAGACATCTAGCTTCTGAGGTATCATAGCACAAGAAGAAAGATACCCTAACTGAACAAAATTACCTTAAAAAAAAGTTGGAGCATGTTGCAGGAGATTTACTGGATATTAGGGATTGCTTGATAGTGGTAGACGATGCTGGAGGTGCTTGGACATGGTGACACACTGTTTCTATTGCTCACATCTATGCTCATTGGTGCTGGTTGATGTAGTCGTTCAATGGTGTTGCTTTCGTTGTCACTACGTCACTGGTGTGTTGGAGCTCATCAGTGGTAGCAATTGGGTGTAGTAAGATGAAGGGAAAATGAGGTAGAGATGAGAGGTTAGGGTACATGGTAGAGCAGGGAAAGAAAAAGGAAGAGAGAGAAAGAAAGATAAATAAAAAAGGGGTTTGTTAGTATGTTCTATTTTTTTTTACACTTAACAAAATATCTAAAAAAAATAGAATAGTTAAAAGATATTACCAGATAAAATAAAGTCAATGAAAATAGCCTTGTAAGAATATATAAGTAACATTTTGTTGAAAAAAAATATTATCTAATAAAAGATTTTTATTTAAAATAAATTATAATATTATTTAAAATAGAACCAAAATAACAAAATAATATTAAAATACATCTAAAAAATATTTTATTAAACTTTGAATGATCTTAATTAATTAAAAACATTTTTTTAAAAGTGCATTGTAAATGAATATGGAAAAAAAATTTAGAATGAAAAATATAAATAAATTGGACAAACTTTAAATTTAAATTTTTTTGAAGACCTTATCGATGTTGCAAAAATAAATAAATCTAAAGATGGAAATATTTGCCATGAATAAAAATGTTAAAATGATTTTACTATTCCAACAAGGTTTTATAATTTTAAGCAATTTATTTTTATTAATGAAATATAACTCCAAAATAAATGCAAAATCACATGATAAAGTCTTACTTAGAAATGAATTAAAATATTAAAAACAAAACACACAATGAAAACAAAAATATAATTTAAATGGGAATCAAATCACATGAATTTAATAAAATCAAATCACATAATTTAAACGGGTTTATCTAGAATTATCGATAATGACAAACGATTAAATAAATTTTAACATAAATTTAAAATTATCGATAAAATTGTAAATCAAAATGAAAACTCTTCAAATATTTGCCAGAATTGGGATTGAAATAAAATAAAGAAATAATAGTAGTCCTAAAAGTCAAAAATCATAAATCAAAGCCAATATTTTATAAAAAAATATTTTTTTGAAGAGCGAGGTGTTATATTACTACCTTCTTAAAAGGAAATTCATCCCAAAGTTTGCTAAGCAATGAAATAAAATTGAAAGTTAATGCAAAATAAGGTAAAGTAAAAAAAAACATATGATTAAGATCTTGCTTGATGGAAAGAAAATAAAAGAAAAAATCTAAAGAAAACACATAATAACCACAAACACATTATATATGAAAAACTTCGTATGAAGAATTCAATGCTGTAATATGCTATATATAACAAAAAAGTTAGTACATGGCCCAAAATAAACAAAACCCTAATATGTAGAAGCTGAAATAGGCATATAGATAGTAGATTACTATAGCTTAAAACACATCACTAGGATCCACTAATACTTTAACTTACCTTGCATTATGACTTATTAAAGTTTAATCCAAGATACTAACTCTAAAAGCACCAATCATGTTATGTTTATACAAATGCATGAAAGAAACTTGAGCATGCATCAAAAAATAATAAGACCCCGCGCCAAGGCAAAAAAAAGGCATGAGGTCAAACAATGTTCGACCACTCAAGGTGGAGGCCACAAACGATCTTTTTTCCCTTATTCCAAGGAAAAGGGGAGGAGTGGCTTGAATAGAGTAGGGTAAGCCTAACACACTTAACCTATCACTACTATTTCTAGAACCTCACATTCTTGCTAGAAGGATATGGGGGATGGGGAAGGAATAATGGACTAGGACACGCTTTTACCACCCATCACATGTGGAGAGGGGGCTAGCAATAGGGGAGGAGTATCTACAGAAGAATAACCATCATAGCTTCAGCCTCCACCACTAGAGGCTTCTACATTCTTGATCAACAATTTTAACCAAAAAACACTCACACGTAGGGGAATCCCTGAGTAGTTAAGTGCACATTATCTCCAGTAGGGAGACCAGCTCTACCAACTTCAAGGGCCTATGAAAAACCTCCTCCTCCATCTTTGTAATCTATTTGTGGAAATTAGCTACCTCTAGAACTTCCCAAGGGTGACAATAAGGGGATCAAGTTCCTCTTGGGAACTAGCAAGTTTGGTCTTCTTGTCCTTCAGCTCAAACTAGAGATGATCTACTTTAGTAGCCAGTGCAATGTTACCATAGAGAGAATAAAAAGTGAAAGTAACAAGCAAACAATTGACTTCCAATGTGACTATGATTGACTTAAACAGTTAAAAGAGAAAAATAATGCACACAAGATTTTTACGGTAATGACTTGAAGCACAAAATAGCTTCCTATATAGGTGTTATTGATGAACTCTGATAAAATGTCCATAACACTTACAATTTTAGAAGTAGCACACTTCTAGTTGCCCTTAGATGCCAAAGCACCCTCAAGAGTTCTCTAAAAACCTTCCAGAAATTTTTTTCCCTAAAATGCCACTATGGACGAACAAGAAAACTCCCCCTCATCAAAACTCAGCATTGTTGTGGTTGTCGAGCCATAATGCACTCGCCTTCTCTTACTAGTGATCCTGAATGATTGACAAATAGCCATACTCATGATGACAGAGTCTTATGTAATTTTGTTCTTGGGGAACAAGTTTGTAATGTTATCCCATGTATCACAACAACCCCTATTTTATAGGCTTAATAGCTTCATCAAAGTAAACAAAATGATAAATGAAGATAGGTTAAAATACATTGCATTAGACCAATGCACAAATTACATCCTATTATGCTAGCAATAATCACACCTATTTGTCCTACTTAGTATAGAATATCCTATTGGGGGAGATATGACCACCCTAATACGTCATCAACACAACTACTTGAATGACCATTGTCAATCACAATGCTCAATTTACCCCTATGCATGTGCTAATCCTAGAATCTTATTTTTGATGAGCGTATTGATGCATGCCCTAACTTAAAACCCATTACAACATCTAGGATCAATTTTCTACTAAAAATGCTTCATAGATTTAATGGGCTAATTTTACAAATACCACACTCAACATCACTTTCACTCGACATTATGAAGTGAGGTCCCCTTATAACAACTAAGGTGAAGAGCACACACACTTGAATACATTACATCCGACTGCCTCCTCCTAAAAGGGAAGTAGAGTGCCTAATGCCATTAAAACTAGGTAAAACCTTATAAACATCCCCTCCATCTTTGAAGGGAAGTAGCAGGTTACCACTACTTGACATTCAAATAACAATTTGAATTTTCAAACCTCCTTTCCCCATTTTAAAAGGAAAATAGGGGCTACCGCTACTCAAAATTCAAATAGCAATTTAAAATTTTCAACCTTCTTCCCTCATTTTCAAAGAAAAGTATAGGGTTAACGCTGCTCGACATTTAAATGGCAATTTGGATTTTTAAATCACCTTCCTCCATTTATAAAGGAAAGAATAGGGCCACTACCATGACATTCAAATAACAATTTGAAAATTTCAACCTTCTTTTCCTATTTTTGAAGGAAAATAGTGGGTTACCACCACTTGACATTCAAATAAAAAGTTAATTTTTTCAACCTCTTTCCCCCATATTTGAAATGAAGTATAAGGCTACTATAACTTGACATTCAAATAGAAACTTTATTTTTTCAACATCCTCCCCCTTTTTTTAAGGGGAAGTAGAGGGATATCACCACTCAGCATTCAAATAGTAAAGCCCCTAACTATGATATGGTTAAAATCACAAGCATACATTCACTAAAGCAAGAGTAAGGCATACATATTAAAAAAAAAACTAAAGGAGTTTAACAAATATGAAGGTTATATTACAAATGGATTGTTCCTAGGAATCAACAAAACCTACATCCAACTAGCATCCTCACCCTCAACCTTACAAGGACATGGTATTTCCACTCCCTATCTGTAACACCCCCAAAATTCACTACAAAAAAATTTCGTTTTATAAAAAGAATTAGAGGAAGTGAAATAACAAAACTGTGAATTCTAGGGATATTACCGCCACACTTAGTACTAGACCGATTCACTCCTACTGTTCCAGTACCAAGTGTTAAGGCTGAAAGAGTAAAATACAATTTACGAGGAACTCAAACCATATTTAAATTAGAGTTGCTTAAATAATACTTTACAAGAATGAAATCCACTAGTGGTGGTTACAAGAACAAGGACTACATTTAAATTGGGGTTTAAAATAGAAAGAGTATAACCCTAGGACTTTCCGAATACTTTCCATATGCTCTTTCCCATTTCCCACTTGAATAGCACCTAAAAAGGACCTGCAAGGGACACTGTCCATTGAATAGGCAGGGGTCTCACGAATAGAACCCTTCAGTACTATGATACTGAGTAACCCTTTAAAACACACTGAAAAGAAGGCTCGCAATGCAACAAATGATACAACACTATTTACATATATAATGAGAGGTGCATACAAAAAATTCACATACATAACAAGTCCATCAAATGTTAATAGATCAAAACATATAATCAATACTTCTAGGCCTTAACCCATTAGCCTATTGTTATTTCATAATCTCTTAAATTATATATCCATATGAGTGCGGGAACCTCACTATTATAGCCGGTGAACCGGAATACATACAAGGTAGAACACTCCTGACCATTATTATTGTCGGTGGACCGGTCTCCAGGGTAGAACGCTCCTGACCACTATTATTCACCAGTAGACCGGTTTGGCTCCGACTCACATGGTGTTCCATTATAAGTGATTAGTATTTTCCATAGTTTATTCACAACCAAATTGGATTTATTGAGCTTGGGTTCCCCCACTATTATAGCTGGTGGATCGGAATACATAAACATCATCTAGGGCAACACACTCTTGGGCCACTATTATATCCGGTGGACTGGTACTCATAAATATCTTCCAAGGCAACACACTCCTGGGCCACTATTATATCCGGAGGACCGGTACTCATAAACATAATTTATCTGGGCCTAGCTCATTAGTCTTTCACTTTCATGATTAGTGTTTTCATTTTTTAATCATCACAATAATTTCATTTATTTACCTCGGAGGGGAGATCAAGATCCCAGGACATAAAGGTATATCGGTCGCACTGGTGCATATAAGCTACTCAGTACCCTTCAACTATCAACCCAGGAATGCAAAGGTACCCTGGTTGTACTGGTGCATATAGCTACCTCAGTACCTTATCGACAAGGACACCTAATCCATAAGTATGTATACCCCCTAAGTAGGTTTGTAGAGCTAAATAAAGTAAGATGTAGGGCCTGGCTGGGGCACAAAGGCACACCAGTAAATACTAGAATATCCTTAGGCTAAACCACGTCTTTAGGGTAGCGATCCCTAAAGAGCCACCATTCCCGATCTTGAGGTCTTTCACTTTAAGTATTAGTGTCTTAATTAAGGTCATCACGAAAAGTACAACAATTAGATACATATTCACTTTCAATCGTTCTGATATAATTAGGTATTCCTTATTCATACGGTTATCCAAGATAACATAAAGGAATCATTAAGGCCGTCAAAATGTCATCTGATTTTGATTTAGGATTCGTTCTCGTAATACTTACTAATTGTCAAATACCATTATCTTACTATTCAGTGTTACTTGAATCTTATTACGAAACTCCATTATCCTAATGACATATTAAATACGGGTTATTGATTTGCCCCTTGCTTGTAAAATTGTTATCTCTTCTTTACTTGCCAATTTACCATATTACCCTCCTTGTTGCATAATTACTAAATTACCCCTTGTTTGGTTTAGGTTACCAAGTTATCTCCCACACTTATTAAGTCACCAATCACCCTTCATAATTGTTACACTTATCATATTTCCATTTAGTTGGTTAGATTACCAAATTGCCCTTCTCCTTTGTTATAATTACCAAATTGCCCTTCTTCATTATTATAATTACCAAATTACCCTTCTCCATTATCATAATTACCAAATTGCCCTTCTCTATTATCATAATTACCAATTTACCCTTTAGTTGGTTAAATTACCAAATTTCTCTTCTCCATTATCATAATTACCAAATTGCTCTTCTCCATTATCATAATTACCAATTTACCTTTTAGTTGGTTAAATTACCAAATTGCCCTTCTCTATTATCATAATTACCATCTTACCCTTCTCCATTATTATAATCACCATTTTACCCTTTTACTTACAAAATTACCATTTTATCATTTTACTTACAAATTACCATTTTGCCCCTTACCTAAAAAATTACCATAATACCCTTTTACTTACAAATTACCATTTTTTCCTTTACTTCCAAAATTACCATTTTACCCTTTTACTTATAAAATTACCATTTTATCATTTTACTTACAAATTATGATTTTGCCCTTCACTTCCAAAATTACCATTTTATCCTTTACTTCCAAAATCACCATAATACCCCCTTCTTTACTTCCAAAATTACCATTTTACCCTTTACCTCCCAAATTTCCATTTTGCCTCTTATTACACCACTTATATTAAATTAACATCACTGCATGAAATATTAGTATTAATACTCCATTCTCATCATCCAACTCCACCAATCCTTATATTTCAACATAAGACTCATTAGCACCCATACATATTAGGCCACACTCTTACACAAGACATATTACTAAAATGCCCCTAGGGCTTACAATAATATTATTCATGCATCAATGATCACAATAACATAATGTAACATGGATAAGTACTTAACATTTTCATTAATAACAAAGCTCCTTCCTTAAGCATTATTTCCACTCATTGTATATAAAATAGTATGCTTTCCTTTTTTATCAATCAATATAAGCAACTACATGTTATATTAAACAACATATATCATGCAAAATAGCATATTAAAACCCTAATGTGCTAGCATAAATTTATCCATGCGTTTAAGTGGGGTTTAACCATTACCTTAATTCCCACAAAAATCCAACTTTACCAGTATCCCGATTAAAGATTCAAGCTTTGATTAGTAAAACCAATACCAAAAAATAATATCAATACTTATCATATTAGAAATGAGAAAAATCAAAGGATAAGCCTTTATAAAACTTAATTAATGAAATACTTAACTTAAATATTATTATACCTTAAAATTTATTAACTAAATTAAACCAAGGCATCTAGCAACTCATCCTACTCATGCAGCATGAGCTGCATACAAAACAAGGGGTGGAAAGGGTCGAAGTTGGTGGAGGAAAGGAAGGGAGTGGTGTTTTCGGGTTAGGGTTTTGGGGCTATAAAAGAGGGCGGGTGGGGGGAGATTTAGGGCAAGGGAAAGGTGCAAGGGTGGAGAGGGGGTGTGGGTGGTGGTCGGGGATAGGTGGTTGGCAGCCTAGGGCGGTAACGGTGGTGGCAGTAAGGCTTCTAAGGTGGCTGCTGAGGTGAAGGGGGCTGAGAAGGAAGGAAAAGGGAGGAGGAAAATGAGGGGGTAAGGGGGTTTGTTTCAGACAAGGAAGGTGTGGGGGCGTTAGGGGAGATTGCAAGGAAGGGTTTGGTGGTCCAGGTGGTGGCAAAGGCGGCGGACCGGCGGTGGAAGGAGGAGGAGTAGGGTGGTTGCCGAGAAGGAAGAAAAAGAAGAGGAGAGGAAGGAGGTGGGTTGTAGGGTGGCTCGAGGGGCTCGAGGGGCTGTGTGGTGATGCAAGGGTGAGGTAGAGGGTGGTAGGGGTGGTATAGTTGGTGCGGTGGTGTAAAAATTATTGTGGGAGGATAATGAGAAGAAATGGAGAGGAAGGGATCAGGAGGAGATAAGGAACTTGAGAATGGCTAGGGAAGGGGATGTTGGGGAGAAGTAGAAGGAGAGGGAGAGAAAGAGGGAGTAGGTGGCTCGGTCGAGTGGTATAAAGAGGGAAGGGAAGAAGACGAAAGGGAAAGCCATGTATAGTTGGGGGGTGTAGGCTGGTTTGGGTCCAAAAAAGGAAGAAAAGGAAAGGGAAGAGAGAGAGAGAGAGAGAGAGAGAAGGAGAGAGAGTGTGGTAAAGAGGGTCGGTAGTTGTAGGGAGGTGGTCGGGGAAGAAGAAGGAGGAAGGAGGGAGAAGGAAAAAGGCAGGTCGACTAAAAGGAAAAGAATTGGGAAGTGGGCCAGCCCGATCGAGGGGAGAAGGAAATAAAAGAGAAGGGGATTAGGCTAGGTGATGCGTGCAGGAGAAAGAAGGAGAAGAGAAATAGGGGACAGGGTCGGTCGTGTGGGAGGAGAAGGAGGGGAGGGGAGGAACGAGCCTACGGCCTAGGAGCGCGGGGTAAGGGAGGGAGTAGGTTAGGGTCTGGCGCCTTGAAGGAAGGAAAAAGGAAAAAAGGAGGAAAAAGGAGAAAAATGAGAAATAAAAGGAAAAAGGAAAAAGGTGAAATTAATATTTTTGGAAAATAAATTTATTTAATAATTAAATTAAATTAAATATATGGGTTTAAAAAAAAGGTTAATTTTAGGAAAATATTGGTTTGGGAATTTATTCAAACAAAATGAGTATGATAAAATAATAAAATATTTATTTTAATTTATTAAATATCCCTATCCAATTTTATATGCTCGAAAATCCATAAAATAGTTAAATTAAATAAAATTAAAAGCTAATTTATCATAAATAAAAGCCATTTATTTTATTATAGGTTTTTAAAATTTCGGGGGATTACACTATTGTAAAGGACTTTATGCCATAGGAGCTCCAATACTAGGTATAATCCCTTAAATTTCTTGAAATAGGTCCTAATCCTACTAGAAACCTACCTTTTCCCACTTCTTAGTATGGTCAACCTTCCACTTTGATATCATGTCTACCTTAGTCGTAAAAGCAATAGAGGTTAATTTCATCTTATAAGTGTGAGCCATTTTTCCACAGATCCGATGATTGAGTTCCAAGCATCATGAAGCCATGCTAACTCAACCTCTTTAGCTTTTCTTACTGCCTTCTTTTATCCCCAAGCCATTTTTGATGTGTGCTAAAAGGCTAGCTCATCCTCTAGGGATTTTTTGGCATTAGACAAGTATTTGTGAATGCTATCCTAGTAGCTTTTTAGAACTTCTACTTTGGACTTCAAAGAAGCCTCAAACTCCCATAGTAATGCATTTCCAACTCATGAGATACCCCTGCCTCCTAAAGTTGGTCCACTTTAAATGACAACTTGATAATAGTATCCTCTTATGAAGTCATAACCTTTAGAGCGAATAAAAAATGCTCTATAGCCTACAAACCCCGTAAACATTAATACACGATTAAGATAGAGAATATTAAAAAGACATATTCTATTGAGCTTACTTGGTAGTTCTCTAAGGCAACCTATTCTAGGTGTCGGTTGCTAAAAATATATGGCAATCGGGGCTCATCGATAGAGAGGATTAACCTCTCTACTCTACCCCCAAAAGTATGAAAGCCTTCAAATGCATAAGCTCCCTCCAATAAACCTGACTTACCTCTGGTAATATCCCTTGCTTAGATAGGGGACCTCCTCTTGTGGGATAACCTTCATATTTGGGTTAGCATCACATTATCCTCTAAATTACTCTCCTCAACAATGTGGATTAGTGGAGGATCCCCATGGTTGCATCCTCCTACTAGAATTTGACATTCTTTACACTATGCCTTTCCTTTGTTTCCATGAGAATTCACTTCTTTCTTGGGCATGGGGCTAAGCGCCACAATGCGTAGATCATGGGAGGATCCTCCATGAGTAGCTATACGCCTCTTTTTTGCATCCTGGTGAATTACCAGTATAGGTTCCAATACAGAAGAATCATTGGAAAAGCTCATGATAGTCTCTACAAAATGTCACTCCCTTAAGGTAGGGGATCTACAAATGACACTCAATACCCTAGTACCTCTAGTAATGAAAGATAAAAAATCTAAATAAGGCTACAATAAAGAAAGCCTCAAGGATAGATGGTTTTACTAAGGGCAATGTTGTTACTCAAATCATCCACTTCTAGCTATATGCTCCAATAATGTTTGTTCTTGGCTACATCGAAGAGTTTTTTTTATATTCTCTCATGTAATTTCTATAGGGAACTATAATGAAAGCAAAAAATTAGTACTTAATCAACAATATCACAACCAAAAGAATGAAATAATACTCACTAAAAGTTCTTTGAGAGATGGGAATTCAACACCCTCATTTTTACTAATTTATTTTTTGCGGATGTGTTAATTACCAAACTACTGGTTGTTATCACTGCACTTAGCATAAGTTATGTTCCATCACCTTTCTCATGCCAAATTCTAAGGCTAAAGCAAATCATAAATGTAACACCCCCAAAATTCACTATTGAAAAATTTCGTTAATTAAAAGGAAACTAGCGGAAGTAAATTAATAAACCGTGAATTTTGGGAGTATTACCGCCACACTTAGTACTAGACCGGTTCACTCATACCGTTCCAGTACTAAGTGCTAAGGCTAAAGGAAAATGAAATACAATTTGCAAGAACTTCAACATACTTAAATCAGAGTAGCGTATCAAACGTTTACAAGGATGAAATCCACCGATGGTGGTTACAGTATCAACATATACATTTAAAACCAGAAATTTTAGAGAGAGAGAGAGAAAAAAACCCTAGTAGTTCTGGATGATTCCTTACTCTCCTTCCCATTGCCCACTTGAGTAGCACCTGAAGAGACCTGCAAGGGACACTGCCCATTGAATAGGCAGGGGCCCCACAAATGGAACCCTTCAGTACTACGGTACTGAGTAACCCTTTAAAGTCCCACTTAAAAGCAGGCCCGCAACGCAACACATGAAACAAACTACATACATATATAAAATTCACATAATTAACATTCACATAGATATCAATAGATCATTGTGAACAATCGATACTTATGGCCTAAAGCCATGTCATAATGCCAACTCAAAACAATCAGGCCTTAAGTCATTGTTCCACTATAAGTGATTAGTATTTTTCCATAAATTTATTCACATAGAATACTAGTTTTATTGAGCTTGGGACCCCCACTATTATTGCCGGTGGACTGGGATATATAAAGAATCATCATCCAGGGCACAACGCTCCTAGCCACTATTATAACTGGTGGACCAGATATATAAAGAATCATCGTCCAGGGCACAACGCTCCTGGCCACTATTGTAACCGGTGGACCAGTACTCAATATCATAATCATCTGGGCCCGGCTCATTAATATTCCACTTTCAATAATAGTATCTTTCCTTTCTTTATTCAGCACATCAATCATGTTTATTTGCCTCGAAAGGGAGATCAATAACTTAGGACACAAAGGTACACCGGTCGTACCGGTGCATATAAGCTACTCAGTACCCTTCAACCACGAACCCAAGGACGCAAAGGTACCTTGGTCGTACTGGTGCATAAAGCTACTCAGTACCCTACCGACAAGGAAACCTAATCCATAAGTATGCATACCCCCTAACTAGGTCCGTAGAGCTAGAAAGAGTAAGATATAGGGCCTGGCTGGGGCACAAAGGCACACCAGCAAATACCAGAATAATCGTGGACTAAACCACGTCCTTAGGGTAGCGACCCCTAAGGAGTCACCATTCCCGATCTCGAGGTCTTTCCCTTTAAGTATTAGTGTCTTAATTAAAGGTGATCACAAAGGCACGACAATCAAATACTTATTTACTTTCAACCGTTCTGATATCATTAGTCGTTTCTTATTCAGATGGTTATCCAAGCTATCACAGAGAAACCATTAAGGCCATACCAATTATCAAATACTCTTACTTGGCTAGTCAGCCTTATTTAAATCACATTATAACATTCCACAATCACAACAACAAGTTAGGTACAAATTACTTATTTACCCCTTACTCATGTAATTGCTAAGTCATCCACTCCTTATTAACAAATTACCCTGTTGCCCTTTAGGTTGCATAATTACCAAATTACCCCTTATCAAATTTAGGTTGTCAAGTTACCTCCTACACTTTTAGATCACCATTCACCCCTCATAATTGCTACACTTAACATATCTCCCATTTGGTTGGTTCGGTTACCAATTTGCCATTTTCTTTTATTACAATCCACAACTTGCCCTTGAGTTGGATAAATTACTCATTATCACTATCATGATTACTAATTTTCCCCTTTAGTAGGTTACATAATCACTAACTTACCCTTTAGTTGGTTAAATTACCATATTGCACCCTTTTGTTGGATAAATTACCAAATTGCCCTTCTCCTTTATCATAATTACCATTTTACACCTCAATTATTATAATTGCCTTTTTACCTTTTCCAATTATTATAAATACCATTTTAACCTTGTACATAATTAAAATTATCAATTTACCCTTCTTTATAATTATAATTACTAATTTACCCTTCTCAATTATTAACATTACCATTACGCCCTTTAGTTAGTTAATTTACCTAATTACCCTTCTCTAGTATCATACATTCACACTTATCCAATTACCCATCTATAATCATAATTTAATTACTAAATTATCTTTAGTCGTTGTCATAATTGACAAGTTACCCCTTACTCCCAAATTACCATATTATCCTTTTATTTATAAAATTACCACAATACCCTTTTACTTATAAAATTACCATAACCCTCCTTTTTACTTTACAAATTACTAGTTTACCCTTTTACATCCAAAAATTACCATCTTTATCTTCCCTTACAAAATTACCATTTTACCCTTCTTTTCCAAATTACCATATTACCCTTTTAATTCCAAAATTACCATAATACCCCTTACTTATATAATTACCATTTTGCCATTCACTTGTAAAATTACTATATTGCCATTTACTTAAAAAATTACCATATTGCCACTTACGTATGAAATTACAATTTTGCCCCTCTTCCTCAAAAATTACCATAATGCCCATTTACTTGTAAAGTTACCATCTTTTCCTTTTCTCATAAAATTACAATCATACCCCTAACTTATATAATTACCACAATACCCTTAGACAATAATAATACACATGCATTAGCAACATAATACATCATAGACAACATTTAATATTTCCATCAATAATCATCTCCTTCCTTAATTATCATACCTACACATTGCACAAAGGCTATCATGCTTTTCCCTTTTTCTCATCAAACAATATAACAACCATCTATATATCATGCTAGGCATCCCATAGCATGCATAAAATCATAATAAAATTCCTAATGTGCTAGCATACGTTTCCATACATTTAAGGGAGGTTTAACGATTACCTTAATCCCGCAAAACTCAACCTTACCGGTATCCCGGTTAAGGATTCAAGCTTAAATAGCAACTCAACACCTAAAATAATATCAATCATTATTATGTTAGAAATAAGAAATTAAAAAGGATAAGACTTTATCAAAATTTATTCAATAATAGAACACTTTAATTAATTATTAATATACCGAAAAAAAATTTCCAAATAAGATACAACACAAGGGGGGAGCTCACGCTGCATGAGCAGCATGAGTGTCATGCATAAATGAGAGGGGAAAGGCTCGAAGAGGGGTGAAGGAAGAAAAATAAGCCACTTTCGGGTTGTGGTCTTTGGGCTAGAAAAGGGGGTAGTTGGGGGAGGTTCTAAGGCAAGGGAACGGTGCAGGAGTGAAGAGGGGGTACAGGTGGTGGTTGGGGATGGTTTCACGGATGCGGAAGGCGGCGGAGACGGCGGCGGCAAGGCGGCGAAGTTGGCTGCTGAGGTGGAGGGGCTGAGAAGGAAGGAAAAGATGAGGGGAAAATGAAGGGTTAAGGGGGCTGTTTCCGGCAAACTAATGCATGGCGGTGGTAGAGGGGGTTGCAGGGTGTCGAAAGGTGGGTTGGGTGGCGGCAGAGGTGGTCGGATGGCGGCGAACGGCAGCGTTACAGGTGGGCTGTCGAGAAGGGTGAAAAACGGGGAGAAAAAGAAGAAGGGAGGAAGAGGGTTGCGGGATGGATATTGGGGTGGTGCAAGGTGGTAGTAGAAGGGTGCAGGAGGCGGTTTAGGGGCTGGGTGCGGCGGTCAGAGCGACGGAGGGCGACAGCGCACGAAACGAAAGGGGAGAAGATGGAGGGGAGAAAATGGAGGGAAGAGGGTCGGGGAAGAAGGGCTTCAAAAATAATGGGGCAGGGAAAGGTGAGAAAAAGAAGAGGGATAAGAGAGAGAGGGAGAGGCAGGGTGGCAGAACGGCGGCTGCAGGCGGTCGAGCGGCAGCTGTAGGTGGTCGGGCTACTGTCGACGCCTGGGGAGAAGATGAAAGAAGAAAGGAAGGTTGTGGCGGCCGGTCGGGAGAAGGGAAAGAAGGCAGGCCGATCGGTCCAGGGGAAAAAAAAGGGGAGACGGTTGGGTCAGGCACGCGGGAGAGAGGGAGGAAGAGAGGGAGAGGTGGGCCGAGGCCCACTGCGCGGGGGAGAAGGGCTGGCTTGGGTGCAGCGGCCCAAGGGTAGAAAAAAGGAAAAAGAAAAGAAGAGAGAGGAAAAAGGCAAAAAGGGAATGGAAAATAGGGGAAAAATAAAATAAATTAATTTATAAAATCATAAAATGTAATATTCTTGATAAATTATTTAGTTTAATAATTTAATTCATTATAATCCAGTATATTAATTTATAAAGGATAAGGTTAGTAAAATATTAGTTTGGAAAATTATTTAAAAAAAACAATATGGTAAATAGCAAAATATTTATTTTAAATTTGTTAAATACTCTTACCCGAATTTATGTACTCTAAAATCCATAAAATAATTAAAATAAATAATGTTAAAAGCAACTATTATTTCAAATAAAAGTTATTTATTAAAATATAGGTTTTCGAAATTTTTGGGGGATTATAATAAACAAAATAAAACAATAGAAATGAGAGTTAATGCATAAATAAAATATACGGATACTGTACTTTGTACAACAATGAAAATCAAAACACTAAGGAACATAAGAGTCTAAAGGAAAATCTATTACATAAAAAATAGGTACTTGAAGGTAAATACCGGTTTGTCTTAACTTTTAGACCCGAAAACCCACACTAAAATGGGACCTCTTCCTTATCACTATAATATCCATGCAGTCATTCCATACCCTTCATGTATTCATATACAAAAGTAGTATCAATATAACTTCCTTGTACTGAGTAAATCACAATGCCTTACAAGAGGTAGCATACCCATATTGCACATAGTCACACAAAAATATAAAAATCATACTAAAGCACAAAGTACATACTATATCCACATGTAATATTTATGGGATAATATATATAACATCAAGTCTCAAATTGAACATTAAAATATGCTAGTTCACTTTACATCATCTCAAGTACAATAGACATGTATGATTAATCAAAAAAAAATTCCAAATACCAAGGTAGGACACTAAAACAACTACCTAATCAACATATCCAAATCAATTTTGAATACCAAGGTAGGACACTGTGTAATCCCCTAAAATTTTAAAAGCCTATAATTTAATAAATAACTTTATTTAGGATAAATTAGCTTTTAAATATATTTAATATAATTATTTTATGGATTTTTGAGTATATAAAATTGGATATAAATATTTAATAAATTAAAATAAATATTTTATTATTTTAGCATACTCTTTTTATTTAAATAATTTTTCAAACCAATTTTTTACTAAAATTATCATTTTTAAACCCATATATTTAATTATATTAAATTAAGCTATTAAATAAATTTATTACCCAAAAATATTACATTTTATTATTTTATAAATTAAATTATTTTATTATCCCCATTTTCCCTTTTCTTTTTCCTCTTTTCCTTTTCTTTCTCCTTTTTTTCCTTTCTTTCTTTTTCCTTTTTCTTCCTTCAGGCCGCAAACACCCCGGCCTACCTCCCCCTTGTACCTGTGCCGTAGGCCCGCTTCTCCTCCTCCATCTCCTTCTCCTGTGTGCGTTGTTTGACCCATACTCCCTCCTTTTCTTTTCTTCCTTCCTCCCCCACGTGAGCCCAACCTATCCTCCTTTTTTTATTTTCTTTCCTTTCTCCCCAAACCGGCCCGACCCACTACCTTCTCCCCCTTTGCTTGGCCTGCACGCAGCCTACCCTCTTTCTTTCTTCTTCTTCCTTTCTTTGACGCTGCATCTGACCACCTCCGCCATCTCCGGCCGCCCTACTTGCAACCCTTCTCCCCCTACTGCTCTCCCTATCTCTCTCTCACCATTTTACCTGCTCCATCTCGGCCCCACCACCTCTCTCTCTCCTTGCCCATGCCCCTCCTTTCTCATCCCTCTCCCTGTAACTCCCATACTCTTACCATCTTGCCGCCACCCTACCGAGCCCCCTATCCCCTCCTTTTCTCTCCCTCTTCCTTTTCTTCTTCCCTCCCTACTTTATCCTGCCATTTTCGAGCCTTCCTTCCCCTTCCCCGACCTTCTTTCTCTTCCTTTCTCCTCCTTCCATTGCCCTCCCTATTTTTGCATCACCGCCTCGTTTTGCCGCTGCCACCGTCACACTAGCCACCTGCACCACCCCCTGCTACCATTTACCTCACCCCTGCACCACCACACCACCCCTCAAGCCACCATGTAGCCCCCTTCTTCCTCCCCTCTTCTTTTTCTCTTCTTTTTCTCCCTTCTCGGCAGCCACCCTGTACCTCCTCCTTTTGCCGTCGTTCAGCCGCCTCTGCCGCCGTTCCGCCGCCTCTACCGCCACCTAAGCCACCAAACCAATCCTTGTAACCTCCTCTACCACGCCCACACCCCCTTTGGCCGAAACAACCACCTGTGGGCCTTTATTTTCCTCCTCCTTTTTCCTTCCTTCTCAACCCTCTCCTCCTCGGCAACCACCTTCGCAGCCTCGCTGCCGCCGTCGCCTCCCTTGGCCACCATCAACCTATCCTCGACCACCACCTACACCCCCTCTTCACTCCTACACCATTCCTTTGCCTTAAATCCTCCCCCACATGCCTCCTTTCCTAGCCCCAAAACCCTAACCCGAAAACACCACTCCCTCGTCCCTTTCTTGCCATTTCGAGCCCTTCCCCCCTCATTTATTTGCATGTAGCTCATGCTGAATAAGTAGTATGAGCTGCTGCATGCCTTGGTATGTTTTGTTTAAAAATTTTTAAGGTATAATAATATTTTAAGTTAAGTATTTCATTAATTAAGTGTTGTAAAGTCTTATGCTTTGGTTTTTCTTATTTCTAATATGATAATTATTTATATTATTTTTAGGTAGGTTTTGCTAATCAAAGCTTGTATCTTTAACTATAATACCTGTAAAGTTCAATTTTGCGGGAATTAAGGTAATCGTTAAACCCCACTTAAACGCATGGATAAATGTATGTTAGCACATTAGGCTTTTTTATATGTTATTATGCTTGATATATGTTGTTTAATATAATATATGTAGTTTCTTGAGTTGATTGATAAAAAGGAAAGCATGATAGTTTATATGCCATGTATGGAAGAAATGCTTAAGGAAGGAGAATTGTTATCCAAAAATATGTTAAGTACTTATCCATGCTATATTATGTTGTTGTGACCATTAATGCAAGATTAATATTATTGTGAGCCCTAGAAGTATTTTAGTAATATGTATTGTGCAAGAGTGTGGCCTAATATGTGTGGGTGCTAATGAGTATTATATTAAATATAATAGTTGTGGAGTTGGATAATGAGAATGGGGTATTAATATTAATATTTCATGTGGTGATAATAATTTAATATAAGTGGTGTAATAAGGGACAAAATGGTAATTTGTAAATGAAAAGGGGTAAATTGGTAATTTTGGAAGTAAAGGGGTAAAATAGTAATTTTGTAAGTAAAGGAGTAAAACGGTAATTTTGTAAGTAAAGGGTAAAATGGTAATTTGTAAGTGAAAAGGGTAAAATGGTAATTTTGTAAATAAAGGGTAAAATGGTAATTTGTAAGTGAAAAGGGTAAAATGATAATTTTACAAGTAAAGGGTAAAATAGTAATTTTGGAAGCAAGGGTAAAATGGTAATTTCATAAGTAAAGGGAAAAATGGTAATTTTGGCTGCAAAGGGTAAAATGGTAAATTGGTAAGAAAAAGGACAATTTGGTAATTTTTATAATGGAGAAGGATAGTTTGGTAATTATGATAATGGAGAAGGGCAATTTGATAATTTAACCAACTAAAGGGTAATTTGGTAATTTTGATAATGGAGAAGGGAAATTTTATAATTTAACCAATTAAAGGGTAAAATGGTAATTATGATAATGGAGAAGGGTAATTTGGTAATTTAACCAACTAAAGGGTAATTTGGTAATTAGGATAATGAAGAAGGGTAATTTGGTAATTTGACCAACTAAAGGGCAATTTGTTAATTAAAATAAAGGAGAAGGACAAATTGGTAATCTAACTAACCAAATGGAAAATATGTTAGGTGTAACAATTATGAAGGGTAGTTGGTGACCTAATAAGTATGGGAGATAACTTGGTAACCTAAATCGAGTAATGAGTAATTTGGTAATTATCTAACAAGGAGGGTAATATGGTAATTTGTCAAGTAAGGAAGGGAAGACTTAGCAATTATATAGGTAAGGGATAAATGAGTAATTTGTATCTAATATGTCGTTGTCACAGCGGAATTTTGTAATATGACTCAAGTAACACTGAATAGCAAGATAAGAGTATTTGATAATTAGTAAGTATCACGAGAACAAATCCTAAGTCAGAATTGGATGAGATTATGATGGCCTTAATGATTCTTCTGTGTTACCTTGGATAACTATTTGAATAAGAAATATCTAATGATATTCGAACGGTTGAAAGTGAATAAGTATTTGATTGTTGTGCTTTTCTTGATCACCTTAATTAAGACACTAATACTTAAAGTGAAAGACCTCGAGCTTGGGAATGGTGGCTCTTTAGGGGTCACTACCCCAAAGACGTGGTTTAGCCCACAGTTATTCTGGTATTTGCTGGTTTCTCTTTTTCCCCAGCCAGGCCCTATATCTTACTCTATCTAGCTATACAGATCTATTTAGGGGGTATGCATACTTATGGATTAGGTGTCCTTGTCGATAGGGTACTGAGTTAGCTTTATGTACTAGTAATATCAGGGTACCTTTGCGTCCCTGGATTGATAGTTGAAGGATACTGAGTAGCTCATATGCACTAGTGCGACTGATGTACCTTTGTGTCCCGGGATCTTGATCTCCCTATCAAGGAAAATAAATGGAATTGTTGTGATGATTACAAAGGGGAAACACTAAGTGTGAAAGTGAAAGACTAATGAGTCGGGCCCAGTTGAATTATATTATGAGTACCGATCCACCAGATATAATAGTGGCCCAGGATCGTTGCCCTGGATGATGTATATTTGTATTCCGATCCACCGGCTATAATAGTGGGGGTCTCGAGCTCAATATATCTGATTTGGTTCTGAATAAATTATGAAAAAAATACTAATCATTTATAGTGGAACACCATGTGAGTCGGGGCCAGACCGATCCACCGACAAATAATAGTGGCCAGGAGCGTTTTGCCTTGGAGACTGATCCACCGGTAATAATAGTGGTCAGGAGAGTTCTGTCCTATATGTATTCCGGTCCATCGGCAATAATAGTGATGTTCTCGCACTCACATGGATATTTATAATCCGAGATGATTGATAATGACGGACTAATGGCTTAAGGCCCGGAAGTATCAATTTTTCATTATGACCTATTAATATCTGATTAACTTGTTAAGTATGTGAATGTATAAAAGTGAATATTATGTATGCACCTTTCATTATGTATTTATGCAGGGTTGTATCATGCGTTACATTGCAGGCTTACTATTAAGTGTGTTTTAAAGGGTTACTCAGTACCATAGTACTAAAGGGTTCCATTCGTGGGCCCCCTACCTATTCAATGGGCAGTGTCCCTTACAGATCGCTTTTAGGTGCTATTCATGTGCGCTGCCAGGGAAGAGTGTAAGGAACTATCCAGAAGGTCCTAGGGTTGTACTCTTTCTCTTTTCAATTCCTAATTTCAATGTAATTGTTGTTTTGTAGCCATCATTGGTGGATTATATTCTTGTAAATGGTTTACTACGCTACTTTGATTTAAATATGTTTGAGTTTCTCGTAAATTGTATTTTACTCTTTTAGCCTTAGCACTTGGTACTGGAACGGTATGAGTGAATTAGTCTGGTACTAAGTGTGGCGGTAATATCCCTAGAATTCACATTTTTGTTATTCCGTGTCCGCTAATTATTTTAATAAAATGAAAATTTTCAGTAGTGAATTTTGGGGGTGTTACAAACTAAAGCAACTACCAAATCAACACATCCAATAAATTTTAAATATCAAGGAAAGGCACTAAGGCAACTCCCAAAGAAACAAATCCAAATCAATTCCAAATATAAAGGTAGTGCAAACTTAATTCCAAACACCAAGGTAGTGCACTGAGGCAATTACAAAATCAACAAATCAAAACCAATCATTTTTACCTTCTTTCACACTAATTACTTCCATTTTTAGTTACTCAAGGGGGATACAATCAACCTAGGGAAATTAAGGTATACTTGGTCATATTGGAACCCGAAGGTGACACAATACCCATACTCTTGAACCCAGGGACACAGTGGTACACATGGTCATACTAGCGCACAAAGGTAATAAAGTATCCTCCAACCTCGGTCACCTAATTCTTAAGTATTGATACCCCATATAGAGCTATTAGGTCACCTATAGTGTAGAATAGGGCCTTACTGTAACACACTAAAACAACAACGGACCAAATCAAATGAGAGCTAACACCTCATCTCTATGGTAGCTAATCCTAGAGAGCAACTAATTCCTACTCGAGGTAGTATTAATATGTGCATTTGGTGAGGTTGTTTGTGTGTTGTGGGGTGGTTTGGGAATAAGTAACTGGTGTAGGGGGTGAGGGATTGGTGGATATAGTTGGCGTTAGGGGAAAGTGGTCAGTAGTGGTGCATGTTGTAGGGAAAAATGGTGAAGCTAAGGGATGATAATGGTGAATCAAAGAGCTTCTTTCTTGCTTGAGGGATTTCATTTGGGGATGAATGCATGGCATAAAGGGATAAGGAAAATGAGAGGAAGAAGAGTTTAAGAAGAATATGGCGTGTAATATGCCGTCAAGCAAAATAAAGGGAGGGAAACATGGGAGAGAGGGAGGTATGGTGCATGAGGATTTTACACTAGGGAAGGAATGGGGACATGACCAAAGATAATCTAGTAGGCTAGGGTCATATTTTAGGATAATTATTTAGGTGAGGAATTTGGGTAAAAATATCTGGTTACTAGAATTAGTATTATCCAACATAATGGATTCTAGTTAAGGTATAACTTAAAATAAAAATTTAATAACCTACTCTCTAACGGATTTTAACTTGATTTAATTTTATATCTAATATATCATAATAATAATACACATATTAATAATATTTTTAATACAAAATACCCTATAATAATTATTATGGCTAATACATATAGTTTCTATTTTATGATTAGGGTTTTAAAAATTGAGGTATTACAAGGGTTGTTCCAAAATGATTTTGGCAAAGTATCCCTTTTTAGTTCACAAAGAAATACAGGTCCTTCTAATCCCTGATCGATTGTTAGAATACCCAACACTAATTGTTTGTGGTCTCACCTAATGATTAACAATACCCTAATATCTTTAATAATAAGACCTTGGGAGTAATAACACCATGCTAAAAATTCTAAATTCATGGGAACACCCATCAACTCACCCAAGTGGACCAGACCCAACAAAACTCTTTAAGAATTAGGAAATAGATGGGAAAACGAAAGCCTAAAATCTCTCAAAGACTCCTTAACCAACTTTAGTAGAGGGAACCTTAGCTTGGATCAAAAGGGATACTCATAAATGTATATCCATCATTTCAAGGACCAACCCACCCTCTTCTTTGGATGCCAAAGGGAGGGACTTACCCAAATTTCAAAAGGGAACCTGTAAGCACTTTTTATCAAAGTTAAGAAATTTGCATCCATCAATGATAATGGTGAAATAATTTTTCTTCTCTTTCAAGGATTCTAATGTTGTGGGTCTCCACCACCTCCTCCAATGTGGCTAGATGTTTGGCTTCATTTTTTAACCACCACAAACCCTAAATTAACCATCATAGGCCCACATATAACCATGTAAATAAGGTCCAATGCTACTTCGATTGTCTCTTAAGTGATATTCTCTACCGTAAGAATGCTTATTGTGGTTTCCACCTCATGATCACCATCAAGTGTAGTAAGGTCTTTAGGAATCAAACTAAATTCTCACTCTAAAATCACAACATTCACTTTAAACCATCAGTTGGCCATTTCCACATAAGAAATACATTAAATTAAAGAATGGCATTATCACAAAACTCACCAGAAAGTGATGGGCGATGATCTTTGAGTTTCTTTGAATCAAGAGAATTGACAACAAATAGTTAGTGCACCTTCCTTTTTCCTTGCCATGAAAAGAGGGAAAGTTTGAAACAAAAATGCACAAGTGCATACTTACCCCTTTAAAACGACTACACGTATCTAAGCCTACTATGTGGGCCATCATTTTTTCTATAAAAGGTCTAATTAGGCTTTTTCCAATTATATTCACTACAATAGTCATTGTGTTATTTGATCCTCAAATTGAAGTCCTTGACTTAAGCAGTGGTAGGAGTAACTTTATGGGAAAATTCTATTCCCTTGTCCTAACCCAAAAAGATGGAATCCAAAGTCTCCATACACTTTAGGGAGCCCTAATACTCTACAAGGGAATTTCCCTTAAGTGATGCTTGATACAAACCATTTAATGGACCCCGCCCCAAGAAAAAATTATGGCACTAATGTTTGGAAAGGTTGATTCAAAATTAGTCATTCTCCAATTTTCTTTAAACATTGGGTACCTCCAATTTCTCAACATCAACCACCTTAGATGTAAGCTTATCTTGCTTATACCGAGGGATGTTGTGAGCCTAAGCCTTGATAAGTGGTGGAGATGCAAGGAGAATAATATCTAAGAAGAAAATATTGTCATAATTTGTTACAATTTTTTTCTAACTCTCTATTTTTCATCCCTTTTATAACTCACGCAACACCTTTAGAAACACCTTTGACTAGGGACCATAAGTCCCTCACCATTTTTGGCTACACCTAAATGGTTTAACTACCAATTCACTTCAAATCCCTTATTTTTTATTTAAATTTATTTATCTCTTATGTTGATGATTATAGTGTTGGAATGTCCTTAGATCAGCATCATACTGGTTCTATCTTAAATCTTAAAAGGTTCTTTTCTATCTTTCTAGTAGGTAAATTAGTAGTACCCACATCAAATTCAATCCACGCTACCATTTTAGATTTTAAGGGTTTATAGTTAGCAAACCAACAACTCCCATTTTTTCTCATTAGATACTAATGTGTGCTCATCTCTTTCTCTTCAATGTTTTATCCTTCGGTGTCTAATCTCAACAAATAAATGTGAAAACCTTTTCTCTAGCATCTATGATTTTCAATGAAGCATAATTTTGAAACCAAATAGAGTTAACATGAGCAAAGTATAACCAAACAGTACCTAAGAAACTATGAAACAAAAAAGAAGAATATCATACACAAATAAATATAAATGTTTTTAATTATGTTATTTTTTCCAACCAATGATATTTAGTTGTTAACTTTTAGGTTTTTATTGATCTTATATTATAATCAATGTGATTTTTTACTATGTAAAATGAAAAAGGATCTACAAAAACAGTTTTGTAGTACGTTCAACTCAGTAGGGGAATGGCAACACCATGTGTTTTATATAGAAAATGAATAGCTACACTATGTGCTGCACCAAGTCGAAAATGTTATCATTGCATGCTTGTCCTCTTAGGAAAGGGTCACACTACACACTCTACTCACATTCTCTAAAAATTACAAGATTTATACAAAAATTGAGAAGGATGATAGTCAATCCATGGATACATGTTTTCCATGCAAAAAATAGTTGTTTCCATATAAAACCCCTTGAAATTTATATCTTACACCTTAGGGCCTATTTTTCTTGGCCTACTTTATTTGAAATGAATTTTCTAATTTTATTTTAATTAATTTTTTAACCAATTTATTATTGCTATTTATTATTATTATTATTAACATCATCATCACAATTGATTTGTTTAGTTGTATTATTATTATTGGTATCATTACTAGTGTTATCATAAAATTATTATTATTATTATTATTATTATTATTATTATTATTATTATTATTATTATTATTATTATTACTAGTTGTATATTTTTATTATCAAAATTATGATTATGCAATCTGATTTGATATTGATATAGATCTTTCCCAAACTATTATTATTGGGCTTGAGAGTGTCGTCCCAAAGGACAAGAGTTGGACCAAAAACTTCTAGGTGTATTTATCCTAGTCTTAGACCAATCCCAAACAATTTTATGTTGGACGAGTCTCTTGCGTAGGACATAAGCAATTTTCTATCCTTAAGCGCAAAGTATTTTCCCTCTTCTTTTTCCTTCATTTTATCCATATATATATGGGGTCTTGTATCCATTTTTGGAGATATGAAATCATAATATTACTCTCTTACTTTTCTTCTATCATCTCTCTATTGAATTTCCTTCAACGTATTCTATAATCTCTAGTAGCTAATCAAACTTTCCAAGAACCCCTTGGTTCACAAAACACAAACAATAACAGGCCCTGTCTATGGGGATTATTTACAAAAATCTATGTCTCTCATTCAACCTTTTGATCAATTAGATTATGGTACTAGTGACCCTACTAGGGAAGAAAATCTAGTTAGTATCTTTCAACTTTAATCTACCAATGCTAACCTCCAAGCATCCATGCTAGACATGGTCTCAGACATGTTAGGTCCTCTTACATATACCCTTGGGCAACTACCCTATCCTATGAATCAACATCATCATGCTACACCTTAATTACCTACTCCTCTAGAAACTTTGGTGGAAGCGTTAGATATTCTAGAGAGGGAGCCAAGGGCTAGACTTTATAGCATCGTCTTTCAAGAAGAATAGGCATAATCTATGGAGGATGCTCGAGGAAAAAAGACTAGAATTGATAAATGCTAGGAGTACCTTAGCCCTCTAAGATAGAGCAGGAGGGAAAGAAGTCTGAGTTATGATAGAAGGCATGGTGGCCTCCATACTTAAAAAGATTAGGACACTCAAAGATAAGAAATATGATGGACTAATATAGGTGAGGAGGCATTGATAAGTAAGATGATAGAGTAATGAGTGTAAGAGGTATTGGAATCTATGAGAGAGAAGGGGAATAATGCTGGAGAGAGAAGGGGAATAATGCTGGTGGTTTTAGCTAGTAGAAACTTTTGAAAAAAGACAAATATGAAAGTGCAACATAAAAATAAAAATTCCAAGTATAGAATAATTTGATGGCTCCACTGATCCATAGGAAAATTTCAATGTATTTAGGAATGCAATGTTGCTAGCTAGGGATTGAGAAGAGATGTTATGCAAAGTATTCCCAAGTACGTAACTTGCAATAACTTTTTTTGAGCAATTTGATGCATGTTAGCAGCCAAAAATGGCTCTTTTTCGTTAATGGGATTCTACCAACGTAAAGTGAAATCTATTTAGTCATTTTTAAATAATTTTGATAAAGAAGTTTGATAGATTGATGAGTTGGATAACAACATCTCTAGATCTTCCTTTCTTAGAGGCTTAACTGATAAAGATTTAGTAAAAATAAATAAATTGTTAGCGAAACACAAATCATACGTTTCTTTGAGAAAGGATATGAAAGAAAGAATAGATGCCAAAGAGATGATCAAGGCAATGTAGATGATGGCTAGAAGAATAAAAATAACTTCAATGTTGAGATAGAGACTATAAAAGGAGATGCCATAATGGAACCATAAGGGTTTGAGGCTGATGCTACAACTAGGTGCGTTATAGACTCAAATTAGCAAATTTATTGGAGGTTCTTTTAGCTTCAAATAGACTTTATGTCCATTAATGGTTCAATTGGCTTCAACCAACATTTATGACATTTGTTTATTGTTTTGGATTCCATGGGTATTGAGAGACCATAAGGGATAATCTAACCCATTTCTCAAAAGGTAAGAGAAATATAAGTAAATGAGTTAACTACATTATAATCAGTATTATGTAAATCTCATAACTAGATAAGTGGAATGAACCTTAGAGTTCTCTAGTAGTTTATACAATTAGATTTTTATTTTGCATGATCATACAATTTTACCCATGACACATAAGATTTTAGATAAGCATGATGAACTATAAGTCTCCTATACGTCATGTGAAACATGTTATTCTGTGAATCCCATATCTACTATAAATAATGTACTATAATCTTCCATAAGCACGATCAATTAACCATGATAAGAACTCCATGTTAGTAGAGAACATAAGTTGGTTTGTTATTACATGATCATGAAAGCGTACACTAGTATGACCTATATGTCTTTCCATGACAATTCATGCATTGTAAACTCCCATGAGTTGATAACTTGGCTTTCTTAGTACATAACATACCGATTCTCCCATTTTTTTAGTCACCTATGCAATCCTATAAGAAGAGGACCTTTTATAGGTATTTGAAGGTGGCCAGTAGTTGGCCTAGTATATGTTTGGGCATGGGAAAACCAAGCATGGACTTTCTGTAGTTATTCTTTTGTTAGTCTTTGAGAGACCTAAGCTTTTATTTTTCCATATTTCTCAGTTAGTGAATTGTAAAATCCCATGAGTTGGTAACATAACAAATGTTTTTAAAATGAAAAAGTTTTATAGTGATAAATGGAGGTGTTATAATTAGTATATTGACATTCGATATTTTTGATTTGTACTTTGAAGAATATAAGATTTTTTTTATGCAAATGCCTCCATCTTTATCAGTCAAGTTTTATAATCCCATGCTCAAATCTCCATTGAGGAGTTGTGTAATACCTTAAGTTATGTATTAAATGGTATAGGTTTATAAGAATTGATATGAATACATATATCAATAGGTGCACATTCATTTTTATAAATTCATTATTAAAGAGCTTCATTGTTAAGCATGCCTATCTTTGAGTAATCTAATGATGGCTGATATCTTAGAAAGTTTCATAGAAAGTGTATGAGTGAGGATAAATTATAATGGAATGGTCTCATGTTAACCTAGGTTAATCATTGATCCCAAAAGAACTTCAAATAACTACTTGTAATTGGTGTAAGATTAGAGTGTTATCATTAATATCATAGTGAAATTATGACCGCAAACTAAACTTGAATGAGCTACTCATATGCCTAGCAAAAGCTATTCTCGATATGTATTTTAATGAGGGAGTTAGTGTTTGAAGCACAACGAGGATATTACATTATTTTATTGGTGTTATATCTAATACCCTAAGTTATATGTTAGATGTTGAAGCCTTAAAAGGATTAATATAATTACCTATATCAACAAAGTCCATCTTTTTTTTGAAATCCATCATTAGAAAACTCCATATTTTAGTGTACTTAGTTTTAAGTTTTCTAAGGATGATTAACCTCTTGAAATTTTTTCTGAGAAGCATGTGAGTGAGGAAAAACATGTTGGAAAGGGATATTATTAACATGTAGGGTTAATTATTGATCCCCCAATGTGCTCCAAGTAACTTGCTATGGTTGGTGTAAGTTCACAACATTACAAGTTGGCATCACAGAAGTATGAATTTAAGAAGGTTAATGAAATTGTCATGTTGAGATATAACTACTTCTACTTTTTTATGTGTGTGTGTGTGTGTTTGTATGTGTGTATAGATCTAATAAATCATATGCATAAAATATAATTGAAATTATGAGCTTCTTGGTGAAGGAAGTTGGGGTTGTTGGTGTTAATTTTACTATTAGTAAATAAATTTTTGTATAATTAATTTAAATTTTTTGATTGATTAATTCCCTAATTTTTATTCTCTTTACACTATTGTTTAAGAGTTATTGGGGAGGGATTAATGGATAAGGGAAAGCTTTTATATTGTTTGAGAGGAAGGATGATGGGGTTGTATTCACTATATGAAGAAAGAAAGAAAGAAGAAAGTTATGTGAAGGTAGAAGAAGACTTCTAACATTGAGAAAAAGGAAGATGATAATATATCTAACCATAATCCATTAAACCAAAATTTCCTTTTTATTAATTTATTATATTTATTTTGATTAGTGGTGTTAATTTTTTAGTGGTTTGTTTATGGCAGATTGAGTTATGAGCTACCAAATAATGGATAAGAGAGTGACACAAGGACAATGAGTGTGAATGAGTAAGGGATATTATAATCCATTTAAGTAAAGAATATCATTCAACTTTGACAAACCTAAGAAAAAATTAACAAATTAGTTAAAATTTTCAATTGCTATGCATAAAAATTAAGTAAGGTTGACTTCATATATTACATATAATTATTTTAATGATAACATACCTTAATTATGATATATTGCATTTTATTTAAGTGTGTGTGCCTCTACAAGATGAAATGATGATGAACACACTCAATACAAACATCAAGAGATGAGGACATAAAAAAAGAAACAAAAAACGTAATCAAGTTTAACACTCAAATGGATGAATTTTTCAAGCAATATTTAAATACTTTTCACATCAAGGCCAACAAATATCACACTAGACAAGACCTCACAACTTAGTGCTCAAATGATAGATCCTATCTTAAGGGTAAGGAATATAGGTGTTTGATCTTCTGTGCCTTGTGAATTTCTCCTAATTTTTTAAAAACTCTCTTTACAATCTATCTTGAAAAGGTTTTATATGTGTTTTAAACTTGCGAAAGAATTTCACTTGGGAATGACTAATTATTTGTAACACCCCCAAATTTATTACTGAAAATTTTATATTGTAAAAATAATAATATTTAAATAATGGGTGTTACCCACATCTAACATATAAAAGTAGTCTCTGTACCTATTCTATGATCGGTGTAAGGCTAAAAAGTAACTCGTATCTAGAGATTAGGTGTAGGAAATACTTGATCCTATAACGATACAAGAATACAAAATAAATAAGAGAGCAGAGATAATAGAAAGTAGAGGATGAAAAGTCCAAAGAGAGAGAGAGAGAGAGAGATTTCTGGATAACCATATACTAAAACTAACTTGAATAAACACTCACCGTAGAAAATCACATCAAAACATTACTTCATCAATTACCTATAAAACAAGGTGGAATCTTTTCGTGCGAATGAGTAACACATATAATAAGGATGATCAATAAGCTATGCACTTATTAATGTAACAATACACATCAATAATATAATTCATGCATAACATATATGAAACATATGATAAGACAGATACTAAACTAGCATATATGTTCATGATATAAGATGAATCAAAAGGAAAACATATGAAATTTCATTTTTAGGTTACCACACTCTTTCTTTTACTTAGTCACATTGTAATTAAGGAATCCACTATTCTTTATTGGTGGAATGGTATCAAAACATAAAACTCATAGGGCATAACATTCTTGGCCACTATTATCATTTAGTGGAACATATTATGACATATGGCTCCTTCTAAGGTAAAATTCTATTAGGAAAAACAAATATAGAATCCACTCCTTAACTATTTACACCCCTATAAACCAATGGAACAATCAATATAGAGAATATCTAGGGCACTTTTGGTTTTCGCAACAACTAAGAATCATAAGTATCACAACAACCCAAAAATAAATAATATAACTAGTACAACTCAGTTCTGACTCATATGATCTTTCATTTTAATTATTAATGTATTATTAACCATCATGAACAATATAAATCATACTCCATGCTAAATGAATACCACTTGATTTACTTTTCATTATAACACTTTCAATTATGCTACACTTGTCTTAGCCCATGGGATATTGCTAATTATTTGCTATATGTTATGTTTATTATCATATAATGCAATCTAACAATTGTCTTTATTTAAAACACTTATAAATACATCAAGTTTAACCAAATCAAGCATATGATAATCACATGAAGCAATTATGAGAAACAAATCTAGAAAATAAGCACAATATGAGAGTTTATCCAAGTGAAAGATTAAAACACCTTCACAAAATTCTAACTCACAAATACCACATAACTTCATCCATAAAATTCACCAAATCACCCAAATTCACAATATACATCAACATATCATAATAAATAATATATTTAAAAATTAGGATTTAAATTTAACATTTTATCCATAAAATACCTATTATACCACTAGGGGTTTTAGGCTTATTTAAAGCCATTTTCAAATAATATTAATATTTGTGTCAACCATGTTAATCCAAACTAATCATATATTACGTGTATCATATTTAAACACAATAACTATAATTTCCCATTATTTTTGGTAACATGAGTTATTTAGGATTGCTATTGGTGAATATTATGTTCTATTAGGCTGGACATTTATCACAACTTTATAGACTTTTAAAACCTTTGTTGCCTTCTTGAAATATTTCATTAAGGAATCCTTATCCTTTCTTATGGTTTTATATTCTATAAGACTTCTGAGCCAATTTTGGCCTTTGAATCTTGTCATGACTATTATTTCATGTGCATATTTGAGAATCTCAAATGATTCTAACTCTCCTAGGCCTTTTCAAAATACAAAACCAAGTTGTTGAAAAAAAGTCACATTTTTCTGAGTTTCTAAATCAAACATTTTGTAAAAACCTCAAGGAATTCATTAGCATAATAATTTCCCACAAAACTCAAACCAGAATAACCTTGAGGTTGAAAATAATCCAAATCCCACAAAAAACACTAATGTTCTAAAACTTACTAAAATTACACACAACCACCCACATATTATTAACATTCCAATAATATAACTAGCCTTAATTAAAATAGTTTAAATATCACAAAGGGCCCTCAAGCCAAAAATTCATCTTACCAAACTCACCCAAAAATTCCATCCATAACCTATATCACATCATAAATATTCAAACATAATTTAATATGCTTAGTCACATGATTACTAAATATGGATGATTACATCAACATGCTTCATAATTTAAAGTGAAGCCTAGGATAACCCAAAACATGGAATACCACGTAAGATTATAAAAGATATAAAATCATTAACTCATAATATAATTAATGAGTAAACTCAAAAACCTAAAATGTGATGTTTGTATAAAGATAGGCCACATGGAATTAATTAGAAAAAACATGTATCCATAAAACCCTAATCTAGAGTTGTGTATCCTTACTAAAGGCTACATCAGTATATAAGAAAAATACGTTTAAGCTCCATATAGAAACATCTTAAGATCACCTAGATAAAAAAAAGGTTAGGAAAATTAATAAATATTAGAAAATGAATATAGTAAAGGAAATGAAAAATGGATTTAGGAGAAAAAATGAAGGTATAATATGGAAGGATAAGAAGGTGGAGTTCAACCATCTATAGTAGAAACAACAACCACCAAAACACACGATACTATCCAAAACCTACCATCACAAGTTAAGGAAAAAAGGATAAACGAGCTATTGCTTGGGGTGGTTATATGTTGTAGATAAGCTAAGGTAAAAGAGGAAGGATATGCTCCATTAGTGGAGTAAAATAATGTTGGTAGTTGTAGGTTGTGTGAAGAACTAATGCTAGAGGGTATTGTTTGTGTGAGGGTGTGAGATTGCTAAGGGGTTTAAAGTTAGATGTGGATGTTAAAAGAGGCTTGTTGTGTGAGTAATGAACATACAAGGAGGGATGTAACGTGTCTTGGTAATTGTATTGGTGGCTAATGTAGTTAGTGATGAGTTATGTGTTGGAGTGGGAATTTTTTAGTAGATGAAAACATGAATGAGGTTGGAAAACATGGGTGCAACATGAAGAAAGTTGTAAACTAGGAGGATAAGGAATAAGAGAGGGTTGGAGGAGGCTGTAGAAGAAACTTAGAGGGAAAAATCAAAGAGAAGGAAGGAGTGCTGCTTGAAATATTTGGTAGAAGAGGATAAAATGGGGTTGTTGAGTTGTGGTTTCATGAAATAAAATGAGGGGAAAATGGAGGTAACGGCATAATAGTGAGGGATTTGCTTAACAAAAGGTTAATGTGCAAACAGAGGGAGTATGGGTGAGGTTGAGTGTTGAGAACATAATTGAAGAGTGGGGTTTAGGTGAGAGGTTAGTGTGGATTGTGTGTTTAGGCATGGTTGAGATTGAACTAATCTAGGAAGATAACCTGGCTGGCAAGGGGAGAGGTTAAGATACAATAATTAAATCAAGGTTAAGATCTAGGGAATGATTAAAAAGCTAAGCACACAAAGAATAAGGTTAGTAATTTTGGGGTGTTACATCAATACCCCCTTAAAATATACTTCATCCCTAAAGTCTAAGGGTAAAAGGATTATGGGAAGTAATATAAGAAATGATGAAAATGAAAGGTGATCACTATAGGTAAAACCTATAGAAGCAGGCACAACAAATACCATGGTATTATCCCCTAAGAGAAAAGCCTAAACTAAACACACTCAAGCTATGGGATCAGGTGTAGTTCATGCATGAGCTACTCCAACTCCCAAGTCATCTTCTCAGCTCCATGGATATTCTAAAGGATTTTATCAAGTAAGACTAAATTCATATAGATTTGTCATACCTTGGTGTTAAGAAGTTGTAAGGGTACCTCCTCATATGATGATGAATTTTCTAGCTCACTTTGTTTAGCCTAATCACACGTGATGGATTTGCAATGTACTTCTTCAAAGGATAACAATTTAGAGAGGTAAGGGTTTACAGAAAAGATATGGATGGAAAATGAGTCACAATCCCAAATGATTAGAGGAAGAAGAAATAAAATAGAATCAAGGATTGAAGCAATCATATTCTAGATAATAAGGGACCATGAAATGCAAGTCAACAAACATAAGAGTTTAAGGATTAGAGAATGTATTAATGAAAGTTAGACTTGGAAAAAGTTGACTTGACATGATCGACCTAACCTGAAACTTGACCTTGAACGAAAAGTTAAACTTGATGTTAACTTAAAAACTCAAAACAATCCAAAATTAACCCAAATTAAGCAAATTTGATAGTGACTTGTATCCAAAACAACCCAAAAAAAGAACCCAAGCTATACCCAAATAGAAACCTAATAATGACCCAGTCCAAATTTACCTAACCCAAAATGACTTGACTCGAACTCGACTCATACCTAGAAATATTTCAAACTTGATCCAATTAAACATCAAATTTGATCCACAAATATAAAATTTTATCTTATATAATTCGATACATAAACACCAATAAACTATCATATAATGAAACAAAACTAGTAAGTCTTTATTCTCATTACTTTATTTCAATATCATATTAACATCAATCATATAAGATCATAGAAATTTCTATTATTATTATTATTATTATTATTATTATTATAAACATAAAAATTATAATCATAAACATCATAATAATAATAATAATAGAAAATTTTATATTTGTGTTTCTACTAATATTAATTATTATTATATTTCTAAAGATGACGACGATGATGATAATAATAATAATAATAATACTTAATATGATAATTATAATTATTATAAAAAGCATTATACTTATGTAGATAATAATATTTATAATTTTATTTATAAAAATAACTATAATAATAATAATACTAGTAATGAAAATAATTTATTATTATTATTATTATTATTATTACATATTTTATGATAAAAAATGTTATATTATTATATATATTATGATAAAAATTACTATGATAATCATAAAAAAAATTATTTTATTAATTATATTGAATGGATAATAATAAATATCAATCCAAATTATAAATTGAATTGACTTAGCCAAAATCCAATACGATTCGGAGTTTGTAGACTCAAACCTAATCTTATTCAAAGTCTATAAACCTCAATTGAACCTAAATCCAGAGAAATATGATAAGTTAATCCCAGAACTAACCCGATATTCTCATAAATTAGACCCCCCAAATTACCATTACCAAAATTTTACCTAAACTCAAAAGATACCTGAACCTAAACTTGAACCGATTGTATAACCACCCAATTTTAACTTGATCCAAATTTATATCATGCGTATGAACTGTTTACCACCTCTAATGAAAGTGAACGTCTATATAAGAGTAAAGGTGAAGTTAGTAGAAAAAAATATAGTTTCTTAGGTCAACAAGTCAAGGGTAATACCCCTTTAAAAGATATCCGGATAAGGTCAAAACCTAAGGGATATATTGCAATGAAGACAAAAGTTGGAGGGAGGAAAGTTAATTGAAAGAAGTTTATATAAGGAAGATGACTTAGATAGACAATGGGTTCAAAGAGAGCCTCAAAAAATAAACCATAGTCCAAATCAAGTGTAATATAAGGTTTGAAAAATAGTGCTCAGCAAATGAGTGAAGTAGGAAAAAATGTATGAAGCTAAGGGTTAAAGTATCCTCGACTCGATGAATCACGATCTGATAATTAGTTGCAAGGAAAATTTAAGATCCTTGGCAATCTTTACCTTGTTTAAGTGACTATATGTGTAACACCCCCAAAATTCACTACTCAAAAATTTCGTTTTATTAAAAAGAATTAGAGGAAGCAAAATAATAAAACTATGAATTCTAGGGATATTACCGCCACACTTAGTACCAGACCGGTTTACTCCTACCGTTTCAGTACCAAGTGCTAAGGCTAAAAGAGAAAAATTCAACTTATAAGAAACTCAAACCAATGATTAAATCAGAGTAGCGCATTTAAACATTTTATAAGAGTATAATACACCACCGGTGCTTACAAATCAACAAATACGTAGAAACCATAAATTTTAAAGGTGAAAGAGTACAACCCTAGGGTTTACCGGATAGTACCTTACACTCTTTACTGAGAACCCACTTGAATAGCACCTAAGAAAGACCTACAAAGGACACTGCTCATTGAATAAGCAGGGGCCCCACGAATGGAACCCTTCAGTACTACAGTACTGAGTAACCCTTTAAATCACACTTAACAGCAAGCCCGCAATGCAACACATGATACTATATACATACATAATGAAAGGTAAATAATTAATGTCCACATTTATACAACCACATACTTAACAAATCAATCAGATATTAATAGGCCATAGAAAACAATTGATAATTCTGGGCCTTAAGCCCTTAGTCCATCATTATCAATCATATTAGATTATAATTATTCGTATGAGTGCGGGAACCCCACTATTATTTGCCGGTGGACCGGTCATGCAGGGCAAAATGCTCCTGGCCACTGTTATTCGCCGATGGACTGGTCATGCAGGGCAAAATGCTCCTGGCCACTATTATTCGCCGGTGGACCAGTCTGACCCCGACTCACATGGTATTCCACTATAAGTGATTAGTATTTTCCATAATTTATTCACATCCAAATCAAATTTATTGAGCTCGGGACCCCCACCATTCTGGCCGGTGGATTGGAATATAAATATACATCATCCAGGGTAAAACATCTTGGGCCACTATTATATCCAGTGGATCGGTACTCATAAACATCATCCAGGGCAAAACCTCCTAGGCCACTATTATATCCGGTGGGTCGGTACTCATAATATAATTCAACTGGACCCGTTTCATTAATCTTTCACTTTAATGATTAGTGTTTTCCCCTTTTTTAATCAACACATCAATTCCATTTATTTGCCTCGATAGGGAGATCAAGATCTCGAGACACAAAGGTACACCGGTCGCACTAGTGCATAAAAGCTACTCAGTACCCTTCAACTATCAACCTGGGGACGCAAAGGTAACCTGGTCGTACTGGTACATAGAGCTAACTCAGTACCCCACCGACAAGGAAACCTAATCCATAAGTATGCATACCCCCTAAATAGGTCCGTAGAGCTAGATAGAGTAGATATAGGGCTTGGCTGGGGCACAAAGGCACACCAACAAATACCAAAATAATCATGGGCTAAACCACGTCTTTAAGGTAGCGACCCCTAAAGAGCCACCATTCCCGATCTCGAGGTCTTTCACTTTAAGTATTAGTGTCTTAATTAAGGTGATCATAAAAGCACAATAATCAGATAATTATTCACTTTTAATCGTTCGGATATCATTAGATATTTCTTATTCAAATGGTTGTCCAAGGTAACACAAAAAATCATTAAGGCCATCCTAATCTCATCTAATTTCGAATTATAATTCGTTCTCGTGATACTTACTAATTATCAAATACTCTTACCTCGCTTATCGGCGTTATTTGAGTCATATTATGAAATTCCATAATCACAACAACATGTTAGATACAACTTACTCATTTACCCCTTACTTATATAATTACTAAGTCATCCCTTCCTTACTTGACAAATTACCATATTACCCTCATAATTACCAAGTTACCCCCTACTCGATTTAGGTTACCAAGTTATCTTCCATACTTATTAGGTCACTAATCCCCCTTCATAACTGTTACACTTAATATATTTTCCATTTAGTTGGTTAGATTACCACTTTGCCCTTTGCCCTTTTTCCTTTATTATAATTAATAAAGTGCCATTGAGTTGGTCAAATTACCAAATTACCCTTCCTCATTATCCTACTTACCAAACTATCCCTATATTTCGTTAATTACCAAATTACCGTCCTATATTATCAATTACCAAATTACCCTCTAGTTGGTTAAATTACCCTATTATATTATCATAATTACCAACTACCCTTCTCCATTATCAAATTTACCAAATTACCCTTTGGTTATTTAAATTACCAAATTGTCCTTCACATTTATTATATTTACCATTTTACCCTTCTCCATTATTAAATTATCAAATTACCCTTTAGTTATTTAAATTATTATTTTACCCTTCTCAATTATTATAATTACCAAGTTACTCCTTTGCAATTTCCACTTTTACCCCTTTTATTTACAAAATTACCATTTTACCCCTTTACTTTCAAATTTACCATTTTACCCCTTAACTTCCAAAAATTACCATAACACCCTTTCACTTATAAAATTACCTTTTTATCCTTAATTACGAAATTACCATTTTACCTCTTTTAATTTCTAAATTACCATCTTGCCCTTTAATCACAAAATTACCATTTTTTCCTTTAATTACAAAATTACCATTTTGCCCTTTAATCATAAAATTACCATTTTACCCTTTTATCACAAAATTACCATTTTACCCTTTTATTACAAAATTACCATTTACCCTTTAATTACTATTTTACCCTTTATTCATAAAATTATCATTTCCCCCCTTTAATTACAAAATTACCATTTTACCCCTTACTTCCAAAATTACCAATTTGCCCCTTTTCATTTACAATTTACCACTTTACCCTTTCTACTTCCAAAATTACCATTTTATCCATTAATTCCAAAATTACCCTTTTACCCTTTAATTACAAAATTATCACTTTACCCTTACCTCCAAAATTACCATAATACCCCTTTTCTCTAAAATTACTATTTTATCCTTAAATTCCAAAATTACCCTTTTACCCTTTTATTACAAAATTACCACTTTACCCTTGCCTCCAAAATTACCATAATATCCTTTTTGATTCAAAGTTACCATTTTCCCCCCTTAGTACACCACTTATATTAAATTATTATTATTACTACATAAAATATTAATATTAACACCTCATCCACAACTCTTATAATTAATATAATATTATTAGCACCCCTATATATATATATATATATATATATATATATATATATATATATATATATATATATTAGGCCATATTCTTGTACAAGATACATTACTAAAATACCCCTAAGGCTCACAAAATATTAACCATGCATTAAAGATCACAATACCATAATACAACATGGATAATACTTAACATTTTCATTAACAATCAAACTCTTACCTTAAACAATATTTCTATACGAACCTAACATGCTTCTTTTCATCCAACATCACAAGAAACTACGCATATGATATTAAACAATATATATTAAGTATAATAACATATTAAAAATCCTAATGTGCTAACATGCGTTAATCCATACTTTTAAGTGGGATTTAACGGATACCTTGATTCCCGTAAAAATGAACCTTATTGCCATCTAAACCCTAAACCCTAAACCCTATAAACCCAAAACCCAAAACCCTATAAACCCTAAACCTTCTAACCCCTAAACCCTATAAACCCTAAACCCTAACCATAAACCATAACCCCTGTAAACCCCAACCCCTAAACCCTAAACCCTAAACCATCTAAACCCTAAACACTAAACCCTCTAACCCCTAGTCTTTAACCCTTAAACCATCTAAACCATAAACCCTAACCCAAATTAAAAATATTCTGATCTTATAAATAATAAAAAAACTATTATTATTATTATTATTATTAAAATTTAATACAGCGCTTACCTCTCTATATTATTCTTTTTTAAAGAAATTAGTATATATAAAAATAACACCTTTGTATATTATTCTTTTTTAAAGAAGTTTGTTTATTCAAAAATGACACCGTTTACCATCCGTATGAAGTAACCTCCTAATCAGAAGTAAGTACAACGAGAATAATGATCCATCTTGAGAACCCACCAAAATCTCTCCTAGATCACATTTCAAAAATCATAAGACTAAAATAAGAAATACTATTGAATTGATTAGAAGACGAAGACCCCTTTGATTAGATTTCGTAAGCACAAAATGCAAATCCTTTGAATCTAGCCAATTTTTTCAAATTGACACTTTGGATATACAAATCTAGATCTTCTAAAATATATTGTATAATGAATTCATAAAAATAACTAAAGATCGAATAAAACAGTGTTAAACAAACACATCCGCATCAAAAATAAAATCCCTTGAAATTAACTAAATCAATGCAACATAATCCATCTAAATTGAACATCAATTACATAAAAAATCCTATAAACTAATTTGGCTTAACAAAAGCCAAATCACGCAAACAAACTTACGAATTGGAAGAGAGAATTCGGAATTATACCAAGGAAACTGAGTAACAACAAGCTCACTTGAGCTTGAGGTAGGGAGGATCGGTGGGTAGCCAGTGCATCTAGAAGCGTTTCTGTTGGTTGTGATGGTGTGGAGTGGAGGTGGAGATCGTAGAGGTTGTGCGATAGATTGTTGTATTGGTTGTTCTAGCTGCAGCAACAGTGGAGCTCCTACTCAGGTCACGTTGTCGATGTGCTGCGCCACTGGTGGTGCTTATCTGTGTCCCTTGTGTGGTGGAATAGTGTAGTGGCGGTTAAAGTCAAGAGGAGTTAGAGGAAGGTTGAAGAATGGAGGAGGTGAGGTCTGGTCGAAGTGAACAGGGGCAAAGCTCACGCTGGCTGATCTTACTGTCGTCTGCTGGTCTACGAAGCTCATCAGAGTGGAGGAGGAGTGGAAATTGAGGGAGGCCGGGTACTTCGCTATATCTCTTAGCAGCTGGGAGGAGCAAGCTGGGCCAGGCTACTAGCATGAAGAACAAGAGGAGAAATGGGAGATAGGGAAAAGAAACAAGAGAAAGACGATGGAGAGATGTAGAGGGAGAAATGGCGATGGAGAGATGCAACGCGAGAAATGACAATGCACAGGGGGGATCACGATGGAGAGAGGGAGATAGAGAGAGGGTGTGATGGTAAGGAGAAATGTGAGGACCAGGACGCGATGGAGAGAGGGAGACGGGTGCGAAGGGGGGTTAGGATAGAGAGGAAGAGAGGTAGGGAGGCAGGTTGGGAAATGGGGTCGAGACAGAGAAGGAGTGAGGCAAGGGGATGCATTTTTCAACCGTAAGGTATTTTAGATCCAACGGTTAAAAATCATTCCTATGTTTGTATTTTAACTAATTTACATGATCCTATATATATATATCATGTTTTTATAATATATAATATGTAATATAAATTTAACATAGATCTTATGAGAGTTGACCTAATTTCACTTTGGCAGTACATACATACATATATATATATATATATATATATATATATATATATATATATATATATATATATATATATATAGATTTAAGATCATATACGAACAACATTTTATATACAAATGTAGGAACAATTGCTGACCATTGGATCTAAATTAGATCTTACAGTCATAAACGAAAATGGGATAAAAACAAGTCTTACGAGACCTGTTTGTCGTGTATATACGTGTCTCCCCCGCCCCCTTCTATTTCGACTTTTGACTATGCTCTGCCTTCACACCCGATCCCCAAACCCCTTCACACCTGCCTCTCCCTCTCCATTGCACCTCTCTCCCTCTCCATTGCACCCATTTCTCCATCTCTCCATCGCCATTTCTACTTCTGTATCTCTCTATCGACCTGCTCCTCCCATCTACTGACAGATCTAGTGAAATACCCGACCTCCCTCAATTTCCACTCCTCCTCCACTTCGATGAGCTTTGTAGACTAGCAGACGAGCTCAGCCGCTATTCTCTTTGACCAGACCTCAGCTCCTCCATTCTTCAACCGCCACTACACTGCCACATAGGAGACAAAGAGAAGCGGCGACATAGCGACCTGAGCAGGAGCATATAGTTATTTGATTTTTTGTTCTTTGTTTATGGTCGGAGGGTCAATTAAAATGGTGAGTGAAGCCTTAAATAGGAAATTGTCGTATAATCTAATCTTAAATAGAGTTCTATGTTTTGGGAGTAAGTATAGTCGACTCCAATATGTTTGAATGTCGACAAGATCAGGCTTAATCAATTATAGATGTGCTGAGTAACTTGTGCTATTCTGTAAGGTAGTAGTGAATTAATAGAAATTTCTGTTAATAGAAATCGCCGAACCCCCGCCAGTTGGAAAATTCTAGAACCAAATCTCTAAATAATAATCCTCGCATTCAGTCATTTGGTAATTTGTTTGCCTCGAACGAGAAATTAGCTAAACAAAAGTCATACCAGGTATATTATTAGTATTGTTTATTAATGCAGCTAGATGGTAAGACTTCTTGTTTATTACTTTTTCATGTTTTTGCATCTGTTTCCTTATTCTTTATGTGACGCAACAAGTATTTGATAAAGAATACTCCCCGGTTAGGATTCGATTGTGCTCATTTGCTGAAGCTGCCACTGTGACATTATACTTACTACCTTAGATTTTGACTAACTAAATAAAGTTTCTAGATGGCTAATATATTGTATTATTATTATTATTATTATTATTAGTATTGGACTTTTATGGTTTGTTGCAAATTTATTGGTCTTTTAGATCCAATGACACAACCTCCATGTCACCTTTGGTTGGTGAAAATTTATTTTGCCTTTGCTTAAATTAGTTGGAGAAATAAAAATAAAATACATACTTACGAGTTGAGTAGCTTAGAAGTCACCAACCTTTTTTTTTCTTTTTAGCTTCCTACCTCTTGGTGACCTGTTCTAGGGTTGAATGATCAAAATAATTATATTATCTTATATTATAAATTAATAAATAACTTTCGCAATTTATTTTTTTATTATATTTGATAAAGTTACACCCTTAACCTTTTTTTTTCAAATGACACAGTCTAGTCGTTTTTGCTCGCATTTCTTTTCCAAGATTAGAAAGTAGTGTACATGTTTATACGGTTTAGGGGTTTTAGGGTTTAGGGTTTGGAGGGTTTAGAGGATTTATGGTTTATGGTTTATAGGGTTTAGGGTTTACAGGTTGTGGTTTATGGTTTATATGGTTTAGGGTTTATGGTTTATGGTTTAGAGGGCTTGGGGTTTATGGTTTAGGGTTTAGGGTTTAGGGTTTAGGGTTTAGGGTTTAGGGTTTCGAGTTTAGGATTTAGGGTTTATGGTTTGGTGTTTAGAGTGTAGAGGGTTTGGGGTTTAGGGTTTAGGGTTTAGAGGGTTTAGGGTTTAGAGGTTTTGGGGTTTATGGTTTAGGGTTTAGGGTTTAGAGGGTTTGGGGGTTAGGGTTTATGGTTTAGGGTTTAGGGTTGGGGTTTGGGTTTTTAGTTTTTGAGGGTTTGGGGTTTGGTGTTTAGAGGGTTTGGGGTTTATGGTTTATAGGGTTTGGGGTTTAGGGGTTATGTTTAGGGTTTAGGGTTTGGGGTTTGGTGTTTTGAGGGTTTAGGGTTTGGGGTTTGTATAGTTTATGGTTTTAGAGGTTTGGATATTTGGATTGGATTTAGGTTTGAGTTAGTTTTTTGGTTTGGTATTAATAAAATATTGAATGTTGATTAAATTTTGATCTAATTGATGAGATTGGTTCTTATATTTGTATATTAATAAAAGTTTGTATGTGACAATTCCCCTATATATATATATATATATATATATATATATATATTTGTTAATATCATCTTATGATTTTTTTTTGTTTTGAATGTATAAGATGATAAATTTTTAATATTAAATATTTTATAAGTATAGATTAGAAATTCTAGAATTTTAGATATAATTTTATTTTTTTACAATTTCTATATTTTTTAAAGTTTAAGGTTTTTTATTTTATAAAAACCTAGAAAATCTTATAAAAATAAAATAATATATTTTAAGTATTATTTTTTCCTAATTAAAATCAAAAAAATATTTAATATAATTTTTTATTTAAGTCATATAAAACTAAAAAAATTAATAATGTGATATTGAAGTGAAAAAAAATACACATGGTATCTAAATGAGATTATTTACAACAAATGTTACCTAAACAGACTTGGGTCAAATGGCATTGTACCTATTGTAATATTTTTTATATTTGCTTTGTAACAAAATTGTATCCAAGAATTCATGTTATGTATCTAAGTTAAAAAAAATATTTTCTTTAAGAGAAGGGTCAAAACTACATTAATAATAAGATGATGGATATGGATTCTAATAAATAAAAGTCCCAGCCAATGAATGTTCACATAAAGACAATAACATAAGTAGTAATCTAAGGTTGGGATCCAAAATATTAGAGATATCATATTCAAATTTTCCTTTTTTTTTTAAAACATTTGTATACTTTTATGGTAATTGTTACACCTATAATATGAGCTATAATTTCTCTTACAGGCTCCCTAACTATGATTAAAAAATAGTTCTATAAATTAACTTTGGTCACTTGTTGGATATGGCTTTGGCAAATTCTAGTTTTTCTTTTTTAGCTGGTGTTTTTTACTTGACTTTATTTAGAAAATAACCTTACTAAATTTCACATTAACTTTCAAAACAAATAATTATTGAAAGTCAAAATATTCAACAAAACTATCCTTAGATGACGTGAATCTAAAGATGGCAATCAGGTTGGATGGGTTGAGCTCAGTTTAGTTCATGTTAGTCCAAATTATTTTAGTTCTGGGTCATATTGAGTCATTTTTCCTTTATAGATTGGGTTATTATTGATTTAGGTTGTTTCAAATCATTTAGGTATTTGGGCCAACCTTGATTCTTGGTCCTTTTGAGCTTAGGTCATTTTGCATCATTTTATCAATTTAGGTTGTTTTACTCTGAGTTTGGGATGCTAGAGTTTTTTGTTAACTTGAGTTTTTCTCAAATCATTTTGAGTTAGTTTGTCTTGGATCAATCTATGAGTTCAGGTTGAGTTACTTTGGATTTTGGTTTTGCTTGAGTTTTAAATTTGACTTAGGTTAGGTTGTGTTGATTTGACCTATTTTAAAATTTGAGTCAATAGATGCATTGATTTTGATAAAGTTGAATTCAACATGTTCAAGTAGTCTGATCTACCTAAAATTTCTTCAACTAGTTTGAATGTGGTGTTGTTACTATGATAGTTTTGATGTTTATACTTTTATCCAAAAAGAGGAGTGAACTTAGTTAATAGGAGTATGACTGACAAATAAAAAGAAATAAAATAATTAAAATTAAAAGAGTAACTTTTTCAATATTCTTTAATATTTTACACACATAATTATAGAGGATCGAATTGAATTAATTTTAATTTAGATTATATTAGGTCATGATGATTTTTGGTGAGGTTAGTTTTAGGTCGACTCATATCATGTTTCAACCAAGCTAGATTGGATTCAAGTTTGATTAATAATTTTAGGAGTATTTTTATGTTGGGTTAGTACTAGATTTGACTTGGACCGGATCAATTTGATAAATATTCAGACCTAATCAGGTTAGCTTTTGAAATAATTGGATGGAGCTTTTTCAATTTAACTAACTTTTGCCTAGCTCTACTGTAAGCTAATAGCTTATAATTTATTCTAAATAAGTAGTATTGATGGTAGACGTTTTAGTGGAAGACTAAAGTTTAAATTTTATATATTATGTTGTTGTTCATCTATAAATAATTGTTATATTTTAAATATATTATCTTAGTATTTGCTAATATAAGTAGGTTATGCCTTTCCATTAATAAAAATTAATTTAAGTAATACGTACGTTTACAGTGTTAGTGGGTGATCAAGAATCGTTCTATACTAACCTTAAAAAAAGTTATGCCCTTCCTCTCATTAAAATTAAAACTTTAAACAGAGAAAAGGAAGAAATAAACCCTTAGTATTCATTTGGTTAGGAAATAATAGCAATACAAAATATATTCCTATATTTTATATATCTTATATAATTTAATTAAAATTAAATATTTTTATTCTAATAAATATTTATTTTAGATCTTAATTTAATTTAAAATATATATTTTATTAAAAATATATTTATTATTATTAAATATTTATTTAATATAAAATATACAGAATAAAAAAAAATCTACCTATATTACTCCTATCCCAAAAAAAGCCCTTATTCTCAATCCACTCTGTTTAATACCAATGGACGAGGACTGACGTGGGTAGTGGCCTAGTGGGGCGCGGTGGTCTCTCTTAGACACTGGTCACACAGTCACACTGCCAATTTTTAGCGCGGAATCAGTCAGCAGTCGGTGGTCGTAATCAGTGGAGCCGATTGCTGCACAAGAATCCATCCATATCCACAGGTTACCACGTGAAGCCATGCACCTGGTTGGTTTCCGACATTTTCATTTTCATTCCCTGTGGTTGCATCAGGACCGTCACGTGAATGACATGTGCTATCAATTTAGGTGGAAATGTGATATATTCGACCCTGTACTATCAATGTTCTGCTCTTACACAACGCAACAGTGGTCTTTGACTTTGACTACTTAAAACCAGGGGTGTTTGCAATCAAATATCCAATATTTAAAATATCTAATAAAATATTTGATAAAAAAATTAATATTGTAAAGAATAGATATCTACAATGAATTTAAATATTTAAAATTTAAAATTGGATAATAAATAATTAGTCACATATCTAAAATTTTTAAACAAGTTACAATTAAAAAAATATTGAATAAAAAATTAATCTAATTTAAACAAATATGATCTAATAAATTGATTTGACTATTAAATTATATTATATTCAATTAATAATTCTAAATTTTAGATAATAATTAAATATTTAATGAAAATAATAAATAAAAAGTATAAAATTTACATACAATTATTCACAAATGCACACACATACATAAGTATATTAAATAAAATTTTATAAAAAATAAATAGTATTTTTTGAGTGTATATGTATATAATTTATCGGATCGAATATCTGATTTATTTAATATTTTATTTATCAAATTGAATATTTAATTTAAAAAATTTTAAATTAATTATTTAATTATTTAAATATAATTAATTTAAATATCAAATCAGATCATAAGATATTAAATAATATTAACATATTAATCTCCCCAATTATGGGCGAGAATTACCGCCAGAAGCAGGCCTAACATGATACCTGATCACTGGCACAGGTGTCATGTAGCAGGAAAACCGCAGTTCAGTTCTGTGGAAGTGATTGAAATTATTTTATATAGTTAGGAGTTAGTAAAAAAGAGTTTCATCTTTATTTTTTCTAGTATATGGGGTTGTTTGGTATACTTACAGTTACTTCCACAGTAAATACAACTTCCAGAGAAGTTAGATATTGGAAAGTAGTTTCTTGCTGGAAGAAACATTTTTTGTATTTGTTACGTGTATGTACCTCCTAAGAAGTGTGATGACTTCCTTAGTTGTTTTGTTTGGTTTATTTTCTTATTACTTAGGAAGTAGACATAAAATTACATTAATATCCTTTGCTAATAAATATCAACATTTATTTTTTCCACTTTTTTTATACATGAATAGAAACTTTATTTGCCACTACAAAAATATAAATAATTATAGTAGACAACAATAGAATATTATAAAAATATCATCAAGTAAATGAAGTAGCCCATGTATCAAAACTTATTGTAAAAAATTAGAATGATGAAATAATTCTAATACAATACTAAAAAAAATACTTATTGAATAATAATAATAATAATTATAAATATGACAGAAATATTTTAAACATCCTTAATCAACAAAGTGATAATATATGCCTTTTGATAATCCCCATCCATACTAAAGAAATTATAGATAGTTGAGGATAATTAGGTAATTTATAACTTAGGAAATATTACTTACTGAACCTCACCTCGGGAAGTAGTTTCCTCAATGTATGGGTGGTTCAGAATTTTAGGGGAAATAGTTTTTTCCTTTAACTTTTTATATCCCTTAAACCAAACAATAATGTATTTTGTACTTCCTAAAAAGTTATACTTCCTCCATCTACTTTCTTGATACCAAACGACCTCTATACACCGTAATTTGTATCGTATGATTAGTAGCGCCAAACATTCTACTACTTATAATAGTAATTATATAATTTTATATTTTTTTCTAATAAATATACACGATTTATGCACGAGTATACATCTTCTATAGTAAAATATATAATTTTAAAAAATATAATTGAAATTGTGATATTTTAAAAAAATTTCTTTTAAAATAATATGCATCATATCAAATAAAATAAACATATTGAGAATGTCTTTAGCAATAATACATATTATATCTAATAAAAATATATTTTATCCACTAAAATATACATCTTTCGGATGTTGATGCACATTTTTTATTAATCAAATAAAATATGACAAATATATATGTTAGAAATACATATCTTTATAGGATAAATACAATCTTTTAATTGTGAATACATATATTTTATCGATAAATATAAATATTATAGTTGTGAATACATATCTTATATTAAAAAGTACATGCCTTATAGTTTTAGTTAAGAATATACATCTTTCTATTACGAATATAAATATTTTAGTAAAATATACACATCCCCTTATGGAAGATGTGGATGCTTATAATATAATATATGTATTTATATTGTCAAATATTTGTATTTTTATTTTTTTGCATATAAAGTATATTGATATGGATGTATATTTATAGAGTAAAATATGAGAATTTTTTTCCCTAATAATTCAAATTAGAGACACTTAATATTAAAAATTTACAATAAATACATAAATAATACAATGCTATGTGTATATACATGTGTTTTGTCCCTACATGTTGATGCATTGATTGTCCGTAAATCCAAAATTACTTTGTTGCCCTATAGAAGCATGCACGAATTGGGCTATGAGTTTGTGTCATTTTAATTATATTTGGTATCACTGAAATATTGTGATTAAATTTAATAATTTATCATTAAGGCTTATTTGGTACGGGAGTAATAGGGATGAAAAAAAAATTTCCCTATTTTTTATCTTTTATATTAAGTATTTAATAATAATAAATATATTTTTAATAAAATATCCATTTTAGATTAAATTAAGATCTAAAATGGCCCATTTTAGATCAAATTAAGATCTAAAATGAGTATTTATTATAATAAAATTATTTAATTTTAACTAAATTATACAAAATATATAAAATATAGGGATAATTTTTCCACCCCTATTACCCCCTAACCAAACAAGCACTAATACTTTTAGTATGAATTTCTCCATATTAGAGAGATTATTAATGACATAAAACTATATTTTGTCTATTATGGAAACTTAATAAAAGATTGAATACATCATATATAATTAGAATGAATGAGTTGGTAAGGATATTCGGTTTTAAATTTTATCGACCGTCGTAATCAAGGAATAAACTTTAATACTTTATTTTGTCATGCTTGCAAATCAGTACAAATACTTTTCTTTTTCATAAAAGATAGAATTCATTGGTAAACAAACATTTTGTATTGCTGAATTCGTATCATTTATTTCCACCCACATATTCTGATGCTGAGGTAAATAGGAATTAACAAACCACATATATCACTAGAATGAGCTGTATTTCTAGCATTCCTTAAGGCATAGCGCAATCAATTTCATGTCAGAAAATAAAAATATACAATAACTAATATTAGAAGAAAATGCAAGGATACCAAGATGGGATATTTTCTTCTAGTAACAAGTTGTTTTCTATGTTTGGACTTATAATTTTAAAAAAAAAAATGGTCCAATTTAAAAATCAATTTTCAATTACGCCCTTCATTCCCCCCCCCCCCCCCCCCCCCCGGCGTTCCCCTGCTTGCTACCGCTTTTTCCTTTCTTTGTGTTCTTCCGTGGCTGCTAGTTTGCTACTACTTTTCATTTCGTTCTCTCTCATCGTCATCGTGGCAGCAACGGATCATCTTCCTATTATCCAGCAGACTAAAAGCAAAGGCCATTATTCACCTCACCTCACCATCTTGCTTCACCATCATCAAACTCTTTATCAGGTATTTTTTGTCCTCTTCCTTATCGGGTCCATTGAAATAAATTTATAAATGCATGATTATCTTAACAATTGATGGTCATATTTTGTTTGTCCTGTTGTAAATATTTCATTTATATATTATTGATGTACGTGTTATAAATTTATATTATATTAATTTATAGGTCTAATATTTTTATTATTACCATTAATTATAATAATTTTTACCATTATAATTCTAATACTTTAACTCCCCGTATTATCTACATCCTTTTATATTATCTAATTTATTCTTATTGCGGATATAATAAGTAAGTGTATTATATATATATATAAGATATTATGAATTATAATTGAAAAAGAAATAACTCACAAATAACTGAAAGTCACATTGTATTTTCATCTCTATAGTTTTACAACATGTTCTCAACACGATTATACTCTAGATGAATATATATATATATATGTTTATGTGTTGATTTTGTTTGGAATGTTGGCAAACAACCATTGAGTTGACGTCAAATTCAATCGGCGCTTGATAAAAAAATATATTTTATATTCATTAGTTATCATTTTATATGAATATGATTATTATATGTTATATAGGACTAATCTCTCCTTTTTATATCTTATATGAAATCTCATTTTTAGCAAGCATATGAAAGGTCGCATATGTGACTTATCTTGCAATCAAGCAAATTTCAAGAACATTGACACCCCGCTTAATTTGAATTGATTGCGAGTTTTATGGGGGCTATAGTATGATCTTAAAATTAGCTTAGGATAAGAAAATTTATTTTTTTTATCTCCCATTTTGCTTTATTCTTATGGTAATTAATATTTTTATTAGTTTTAATTGTATATATTGGCAATATGAAATTTAATTTGCTTGTATGTGTGATGAACTCTCTTCTAATTATAAGATGGAGGGTAAAGATAGATGATAAGAGAAGGTTAAAAGTCTCCCACTTAAGAAACTCAAATTGAATCTAATATGATCAATTCAATTATCTAAAGTGATGGATTGACGGCCACATCACCCATCACTATATCTAGATCTCCATCACCCAAAGATAATGGAAAGCCATCTAAAGTACCAATATTTAGAAAATGACTTAATATAAATGTGATGGATTGGCATCTCATCGCCCATCACTACATACATATCTCAACACTTGAAGTTGATTGAAAAATATAGTGCAAACCTCCATTATCCTAAGTTAATGGAGGCCCACCAAAAGTGGATAAATTATTTCCACATACCCAAGGTGTGGATGGGTGATTACACAAGTGTTGGTAGCAGCATGAAGCTCCTACCCAATTATATTATTTACAAATATGTTCCCAAGGTACTGAAGGAAATGATATAATTAAGGTGAAAGATAATAGCTTTGCCTAATGATTAAATGGTCATGAAGAACTTATGCACAATTTGATCATAAAGATCGAATGATTACAAATTGATTAATACCTTATATGCAATTTGATTAAGGAGACCAAATATCTAAAAGTCTTTTAAGACTTATGTAATACTGGTGAAGAAGATTGGATGGTATTAAATATCTCAAGTGCTTTTCAATCTAAAAGATCAAACTATTTGGTGGTCTATAAACCCCCCACACTAATTTTATTTTTTACATTTTCTAGTTATGCAATTTTAATTCTTACAATTTAGTTTATGTAATTTTAATTTTTACAATACTTAAAGTAGTTATTCTAATCACGAAGTAGTAATGATGGCTTTATGCATAATTTGGAAGCCATACATTCGTGAGACTATGAACCTACTTTGCAATTGGTAGTGGTCAAAATCTATCATAATCATGTTTCATCCACCGCCGCAGTGGTTGGAATATTTACAATAGTCTGCCTATTATGTTATAGTTTCGGTGGTTAGTGACATATGATGGTTGAAACTTAAAGCTTCCTATCCAATAAGTAGTTTTATGGTTGAAGCTTGAAACTTACCATTTAATTATTAGTGTCATGGTTTAAACATTAAGTTTACCATTTGATATAAGTAATTTAATAGTAGAGGCTAAAAGCTTCTTGTCTCATAGATTTAAAAATTTATTCGATTAAAATGCCATTGTGCATTATATTTTATAGATTGCAATTAAGATCAGCTAGAAGAAAGCTCAAAATAAATGCACAATATATGCATTTGGTATATTTAAAAAACTAAAAGGTGTCACTAACTAAAAGTTAGTAGACCATAAAAAATTATCTTTACAGCATAATAAGTGAGATTGCATTAGTGTAGCAATGATAGGAAAGATCATTGAAATTTGCACGAGCACCCACTTAGAATCCTTAATATTCTTTTTAATTGGCGATCTCATATGAGTGTCACATTATTATTGGCAAATTTATAGTCGTGATAATGTAAGAAAGTGTAAAATATTCTATTTCCTAGATAGAATTCAAGTTGAAACATGTGGATCACTTAAATTTACCATGGTATATAATGATACATTAATGTAAGGTTACTTGTTATATTTTGCAACTAATATTATTACATTGATACAAAAGTAAATAGTCATCTAATTGGGGTAAAAATGTAAACAATGCTTCAAGTTGGAAGTAAAATGACCTAGTAGAGTCATTGATTATGTATTTGATTTGTGAACCCTTGTTAGTGAGGTCTAGAAGTAATATGCCAATATGCATGTAATGATTTTTGGTATGGACCAAATGTCTATCACATTATCCTTTAAGCCAAGTCAATTGGAATAAACCTTATGTTTATTATAAAAAAAATTGGACGTGTCTTATGTGTGCCTATACTTTCCCAAGGATATGGAATTAAGCCATAAAGAATGCTAGAATTTTTTTTCCTCAGCCTCAGGGGGACAGAAGAGGAGATTGAGATTATAAAGCAAGAAAGTATTTAGAATTGGTCTTCCATGAGATATGAACCCAATGAAGAATCAAAGTGCACTTGATTATACTTATGCTTGCTAGATTTAGCTTAGCTACAATTTGTGTTTGTTATGGCCAAGATATTATGAAACCAATATGTGTTTTGACTAGAGTTCTAAATCACATAGAATTCATTGTAGTGACTTCAAATAAGTTAATGACATGTATGATACAAATACATTATAAGCATATAATATGGTTCCAAATATCTAAACCCTCGTAAGAGGACTTATAATCCTTAAAAATGATAGAAAAATTACCATAATGAGTTAATATGTCCATACAGATATAATTTGGTAATAGATTCATCAGCAAATGAAATATCCATTAATTATCCTTATACTAGTGTAAGATAATATGAGGTAGACATTGGTCATGTATTTACCTAAACAACTACAAGTTATAATGGATAAAAGTGATAATTATTCTCAATTCATTATGGAATGCCATTGGATAAATTATTATTGAGTTGGAATAGTAAAATGTATATGCTTAATGAGCTTGATTTGTATGGATAAGAAGTTAAACATTTAAAGGTGACATACCAATTGAATATAAATATGTGTTTATAAATAAATAATTTAAAAGTCAATTTGGCGACATATACCTTTGTATAAAAGACAAGATTTTATCGCTAATAGGGCTTTTATTGGTGAAGTTTTTAAATATAAGTACTATTAAAGTGTGCTTGTATATATAAATAGAATTATATGTAATATAACATATGAAGGAGACATACTAAGTTAAAAGGAGAAAATTGTACTATTTTCCTTAGACATGGTTTTGTCCTATTGAATTTTTTCTGGCAAGGTTTTTAAGGAGGCAGTATTTTAAAAATGTACTCTTAAAGGGGAGTATTGTAAATTTCAGAAGATGTACATCTAAGGAGTGTTGTAAATATTCTATTTACATATTATGGATGTACACATTATAAATTTGTATTGTATTAAATTATAGGATTAATACTCTCATTAGTACCATCAATTGTAATAGCTTTCATCATTATAATTCTAACCCTTCAACTCTACGTATCCTCCACATCCTTTCATATTATATAACTCATTTTTATTGTGGATGCAATAAGTATGTGTATTATATATATGGGATATTGTGAATTGTAATTGAAAAAGAAAGAACTCACACGTATCAATGAGAATCAGAAGTTACATTATCTCTTTATCTCTATATTGTTATATTATATCTCTTTGAGCTTATCAATACAAAGAGAATTAGATCTAATTTCTAAGTAGCAACAACAATAAAGGATGAAGTGGTATTGGATAAGCAACATGTCATTTATCCGTGGCTACAAACACTAATGAATCATCATCGACACCAAATCAAAAATGGCAATACTCATCAATTCGTCATCATCATTATCATTGTGTCGCGACTCAATTGTTTGCAACTACTACAATGTCATCAGGATTTATAGTTAAAACATTGTCTATTTTTTTTTATAGAAGATTTATATTTTTACATTAAAAAAATGTGTAAATATAACCCATGTATTCATCCATTATACATGTACAAATAAGAGTATGTGTATTTTTTTCTTCCCAAAAGATGTACATTTACATTATAGAATATGCATATTTTTATAACAATTATATTACTTTCTAATATTTATATAGATGAAATAATGATTATCGTTCTTTCCAAAGGTATGTATTAATATGCGAAAGATATATATATATTTCTTTCAAAAACTGGGCATTTGAATCCTACATAATGTATATTAATAACATTTATATTACCCCTTACATTTGCATAAATGAAAGAATGTGTATTTTTCCTAAAAGTTGTGTATTTATATTGGAAATTGTGTATATTCCGTTGGATAAAAATGTATATTATGTTAGATAATATGTACATTCTTGTTGCAGAATATGTATATTTATATTCCAAATATGTATATTTTATTGGATAAGATCTATATTTTTTTTATAATTATTTAAAAAAAAGTTTAATAAATTTAAAAAGACGCTACCACATCTACCATATTTTTTAAGGAGATGGATTTATGTATTTTGTAATTAATTTTTTGTGCAATGTTCAAAACAAACTTTTTTTTAAATTAAAAAATTACCAAGTAGTAAAATGCCAATTGTGGTACTATATTAGCAAAAATATATCTAAATCATGCACAAATCTATATAATATATATTAAGGTAGTTATAGTAGTAGATAGATTTTTCACCTAAGCTAACATCTGTCAATGTATAAGTCAGTGTTCATTTGTTCACCTATATCAATATAGTGAACCCATTCGTAATCCATATACCCTACACATATTAATTAGAGGTAATAGTTACAATTTAATTTATATAGAAGCTATTCAAACAAAAATATTATAAGTCATTAAATAACTGAGGAATAAGATAGTTTGACATATACTTTTGCTATATTGTATCTCTATTTTTTAAAATAATAAAAAAGAAGAAAATTAAAGGCTATGTTCTCAATTCTCATTAATGATAACATAACAAATTGTCCTCCCCACATATAAAATAGAACAACTCTTATACTCTTTATCTTTTCAACTTTTTACCTTATTATTATTATTATTAGTATTATTATTATTATTATTATTATTATTATTTACTAATTGCACATACTCATTCTAACCCAAACTAGATACTAGTCAAAGTCCAAACTTAAATTCAATGCGTTTGTTTCTATTATTTCTAAGTACTTCATCCATTTAAAAAAAAAGTCTTTTTAGCAATTTACACACTATTTTATAAGGTAATAAATATACCCATAATATGGTAATTATAATATTTATTGAAAAATAATATAATAATTAATGCATAGAAAAATAAAGAGGAGAAATAGGAGTAAAATTGAAAAGGAACAATAACTTTTCTAAAATAACTTTTATTTTGTAACAAAAAAATTGAGGTAAAAAGACTTACTTTCATAAATAAAGGGAGTACATCTTATTACTGTAAATGTTAATTGACTTTTAATTTTTTTGACAATTATTTTGAATAATTAGATATGAACATAGTTATTAATTAATTATCTTTAACTTATTTTGTGATGTTACTCTATTTAATAAATATTTATTATCAACTAAATAATAATGATCAATTAAATAATACTCTCTCCATATCAAAAAGAAAGTCATTTCATCCCTAAATTTTTGTGCAAAAAAATTATTTTAGAAAATTCAATGCCTACTTTCTATTTTTACCCTCTTTTTCTTTCTCATTACCTATGTGTTAAATAATTTATTATTTTTTAATAAAGGATGTAAGTGTAATGATAAGACTATTTTTATTAGTTTGTTAAAAACGTTTATGGATTGATAGAATGACTTCTTCTTCTTCTTCTTCTTTTATATGAATGGTGTACATAATTTTAGAAAATAATTACATATAATTTAACATCTTGATTTAAATGTATAATATTTAGTATTATACATTCAATAATAATACTATTGTATAAATGAATTTCTTAATTATCATTAGCATTATGTTTATCATTATTATTATATATTATATACAACTTTACATTTAATTTAATTTAATTTATAAAATTTTAAAAAAGTAAAATCCCTACACTGCACGCCTACAACACTTATATTTGGGAAATACAAAATAGTGGAACATAATTATAACTAAAAGTCCGTTGAACGGTAACCATAAGGTTATCTTGCTCGTTAGAAGTGATCATTACCGAAGATTAAGACACAAAATTGGTAGATAACTACTCAAAAGCCCGTTATGAGAGCAAATGAAAATAAAAATTAGTTGAACAACAGTCATAAAATTACCTATTGGAACGTGCCGGATAGAGACAGGGCCAGGCCAACTTTAGACATATTGGAGCCAGGCGAAATTATGCACTGGTTCATCATCATCAGTCAATCTAATATTCATTAAAAAATATAGAGTTTAAAAAGAAAATAAATTTTATTTGAATTTCATAATATTTGATCTAATTTTATTATGCACCATATGTTTCAGATAATTCTAAAATAGTATCATAGTATTTTTTTAAATTATTTTAGTATCATTATTTTTTTAATTTTATTGGTCTAATATAGCTAAAACAGTAAATATTTTACCATCCCGTATCATCTTCAAATTATTTTAATATTTTGATTTTTTGAGGGACTTTTTAAAATTTTAGTGAATAATTGGGATGTTTCATTTTTAAAAATACTCTAAAAATTTCTAAACATTAATAATGTTCAAATAATTAAAATACTTTGAATCCAACTTAAAATAATAATAATTTAATAATAAAAAACTAATAAGATAGTAAAGAGGAAAATTTACAAGTGTTATAATACCTCTAGTACCTCAATCATGTATAACTGTATTCCTCTCATTTAACATATACGTATCTAAACTTTTTACTACTTCGGTTAGAATTACAAAACTATTAGATAAATTATCATCTAACCTAGTTGTAGTTTATATATATGAATTCTAGCATGTTCATACAACCACCTAGCAAACATATAATCCTACATACTATCACTATAAGAAAGCTAGAATGTTACACACATTATATAAATAATATTCAATAGAATCACACATAAAATTATAGCAATTAAATTAGAGTCAAAGGACAATATCATAAAAATAAAATAAAATTAAAACTATATCTTAAACTATAGTTTAGGGCTTCAATTTATTCCTAAGTAATAATTATTTAGTCAGTCATAATATATATATATATATATATATATATATATATATATATATATATATATATATAGAAAAAGGGTCCCGTGCGAACCCTTTTTCTTGTACAAATGTAGGAACAAACTGTGTCCGTTGGATTAAAGAAATACGGACCGTTGGATCAAAAAATTGCAATGGCCGTTCTTATGCGTCGTTTGGTCGTGTCACTGTGTCTCGTTCTGCGTACGTTGGCTGGTCTGTAACCTCCGCACGGCTTCCTCTCGATATCGACCTTCTTCCTCCATTTCGTTAGTTTGCCGCTCCATCAACGATGCTCGTCTTCTTCAATTTTTTCCATCGGTCGTTCTTATGCGTCGTTCGCCTCTGTCATTTCGTCCTGTTCTGCATTGTTTTGCTCTGTTACTTCCGCTTGTCTTCCTCCCGGGCTCGAGCTTCTTCCTCCATTGTCTTCTGTTTGCTGCTCCGCCAATAGTCGCTCGTCCTCTTCAATTTTTTCCATTTCGCATCTTCGATTTCTGTCTCCAACAGGTAAATGTTTTTATTGTTGTACCGATCTTCAAAATTTTTTCAATTCGCGGCCAATTTTGCTCGTTCTGTTTTTGACACTGTTTCTCCATTTTGGCTGCTCGTCTTCGCCGGTGTATTCTCATCCCAGCACATTTCTTCAACCTACCGAAGCTCATGTCATCGATTTCACTTATTCTCTACCACCATTTTTCGCTGGTGCTGATTCTCCTTCGTATGTCACCATTTTTGTCGAAAATGTATGTTATTTTTACTGTCGAAATTTTCCTTAACGACAGTATTAAACCAGTTAATATATTCATTGTTGTTATATTATTATGTAATCTAGTGTTTGTTAACTTGATTTTTTGTATTGATTTGGCTGATTTTTTTTGTATGTGTTTTACGTTTTATTGATTAAGCATTGGATCGAAGTACTCTGCCTCAACTTTAGTTGATTTCGAATTTGCCGAGTTGATTTAGTAAGTATGTTTTATTGTTTGTTGAGTAGATGGAAGTAAGGATGAGCCAAAAATAATACACATTTCATGTCGATGGAAGGAAGAAAGAGAATGTTGGGAGACGTATGTGGGTATAACAGAAAGGAGGCTGAAGCTGGTAGGCCGTAATATCAATTAGTTGAGGGTATTCAGAGAAACGAGACCAACAGCGATGAAAAGTGCAATTATTTGTCGAACAAACATCCATTTACTGATAATGAACAAAATGAGTAGAATTGCCATCCTTTGAATGTAGGAGAGAAATTGTCTACTTTTAATCTTTTATTTTTTCATAAATAAAAAATAAACGTAAATTAAAGAATAACTATCTATTGAAATAATTTTATATTAGATTTTTGTTTTGGTTAATTCTAGATTTTTTCCCTTCATTGCATGATATTTTTGTGGCCCTATTTATTCCTTCTTTAATTGTGCTCTCTCTCTCTCTCTTTTGGTTTAGGGTTTAGAGGGTTTGGTGTTTGGGGTTTAGAGGGTGTAGGGTTTAGGGTTTAGAGGGTTTAGGGTTTAGGGTTTAGAGGGTTTAGGGTTTAGGGCTTAGGGCTTATGGTTTAGGGTTTATGGTTTATGGTTTAGGGTTTAGAGGGTTGAGGGTGTTTAGGGTTTAGGGTTTAGGGTTTAGGGGGTTTAGGGGGTTTAGGGTTTAGGGTTTAGGGTTTAGGGTTTAGGGGGTTGAGGGTTTAGGGTTTAGGTTTAGGGGGTTTAGGGTTTAGGTTTTAGAGGGTTTAGGGTTTATGGTTTAAGGTTTAGAGGGTTTAGGGTTTAGGATTTATAGGGTTTAGGGTTTAGGGTTTATAGGGTTTAGGGTTTAGGGTTTATAGGGTTTAGGGTTTAGGGTTTAGGGTTTAGAGGGTTTAGGGTTTAGAGGGTTTAGGGTATAGGGTTGAGGGTTGAGGGTTTATGGGTTAGAGGGTTTAGGTTTTAGGGTTTAGGGTTTATTGTTTAGGGTTTAGCGTTTAGGATTTAGAGGGTTTAGGGTTTATGGGGTTTAGGGTTTAAGGTTTAAGGTTTAGGGTTTAGGGTTTAAGATTTATAGTTTATGGTTTAGGGTTTAGGGTTTAGAGGGTTTAGGGTTTAGGGTTTGTATTATTTATGGTTTTAGTGGTTTGGATATAGGTTTGGATTTATTTTTGGTTTGATATTAATAAAATCTTGAATGTGATTAAATTTTGATCTAGTGGTTGAGATTGGTTCTTGTGTTTGTATGATAGTTATAGTTTTGTATGTGACCCCTCCCCTATATATATATATATTTAGAGAGAGAGAGAGAGAGTGTGTGTGTGTGTGTGTGTGTAATACCCCGCTTTTAGAATAATTAATTATAAATTAATAATCGTATGATTAGTTATAATTATTATTTTACAAGGTATAATATTAAAAGTGTTATTATTATTCGTATTATTACGACGATTTATATATAAAAATAATCAGGTTAAAAAGTTGACAGAAATTTTAATATTAGTTTTTATCAATAAATCTTATCCGAATTATTTTATTAATGAAATAAATTCCTAAAATTTATTCTTGATTATTTTTATCTTTTGCATTTTATTTAAATCTATCTCAGATCAAATTATTTTTCACCGAATTATTTTTCTATTCGATATTCTAATTTATCCAAACTAAATTTAAAATAAGATATATATATATATATATAATATGTTTTCTGCTCTCTCTCTCCCTCTGTCATTTACTGTCTTTTCCCCGTAAATACTCTCCTTGTCTCCTTCACTTTCTTACTTTACTCTACCGTCTGTATTTATACTCACATATACACGCCACACACGACGCACACTTACATACTCCAACACATTTCCCCCAATCTACTATTCATCCTAGCGCCCCCTGTTACTTTGACGCCTTCCCTGAGCCCTAGCCAAACAAAGCCCTACGTGTATACATGCACACACATGCAAGCTGCACTTAGCACTCAAACAAGCAGCCCCCTTCCTATTTTCTCTCGACCAACCCCCTCCCCCTGAGCAGTGCAGCACACAACCACGCAACCCCCATCGTCCAAACAACCTTACCATCCTCCTCCCCTATCTCCTTTGTTTGGTTTTCCTTCAACCCAAACACCCTCGACCATCTTGCAGCCCCGTCGTCCCACGACACCACCCTAACCTCCTTCCTACAGCAATCGAGCTTTCCCCATCACCTCCACCACGTTGTAGCCTTGAACTTCCCGATTGCCTAGCAACTTCCACTACCCGACCGCCCCCTCTGTTTGTTTGCCTTCGCAGCTACCCCGAACCTTTCCCACAGCCTCTGCACCATCATCCATCGCAGCCACCTCCAACCATCCCAGCATCCTTTCTCCCCGTCACAACCCTGCCTTCCCGCAACCAGCCAACCACTAGCTCTACTGACCACCACCTCTTCCACCCTCTCCCTTTCCCTACCTTGCCGATCAACCCTCTCGCTTGGCCAACCTCCCTACAACTCCCTTGTTTTCACTCGTGCAAGCTCACGATGCATGTGTATCGTGAGTGAATTATTTTATCCCATGAATTTTTGGTACCAATATTAAATGTAAGGGTATTTTGGTAATTTTAGGAAAATAAATATTTTTATACTATAATTATTATTTTATCTGATAGATATTAATTCGATATTTGTGGTATTATTTTTAGGTATGAAAGTTTAATTAGCAAGACCTAATAAATTTTAGTTGATACTGCTAAATTTTACGTTTTTGCTAAATTCATGTAACCGTTATACTCTACTAAAATGATAAATATTGTGTGATAGCACATTAGGGTTTTTGGTGTATGGAATATGTTAAACATGATTTATTTTGATATAATTATGTGTTACTTATTATTATTATGAAAATGGATAAAACGAGCATGTTATCAGATATAAAATATTCCGGGTACGAAAGTATGCTTTAAAAATGATTCTAATGACGAAAAAATATTTTGTATGATAATTATGTGTAAAATAATAGGTTGAGCATGCTTAGATATAATTATGGAATAATTATTATGGATGTGTGCCCTAAGGGCAATTCAATCATTTTTGTGCATTAAGATATCTATCCTGAAAATTTTTTTTAATATGTTTTATTTGTTGTTGATTGTACGATCATGTGTTTTGTATGTTTCAAAAGTATATGATAGGGTTTCATATGCAGAAATCTGTGTAAGGGCAAAATGGTCTTTTGACATGACTGATGATTTAAATTGTATAATAAATAATTAGGTTATTTTATTTTAGCCTTTTCACAAAAGATTAATAAATAAAATGGATTTAGTATTCAAATGAATGATAATCTGATAATTATTGGCCTCAGGGGCATTTTGGTCATTTCAGCCTAGTACACCCAAATGTGAATAATTGGACATAGGATGGCCTTAGACTTTTGGTAGGTTAACTTTAGTATTGACTTTGACTTTGTTTTATACCATTGACCGTAGGGTTGACTTGGATAATTGAAAATAAAGGAAAAATGGATAAGTATGGAAATGAGAATAATTATGCAATATGTGTTATCTGTGATCACCTTATAAAAATACTAATACGTAAAGTGGAAGACCTTGAGTTTGGGAATGGTTTCTCTCTAGGGGTAGCTACCCTAGAGACGAGGTAGGAGTCCTCCATTTGTTTGGAATTTTGGTGTGCCGGTTGTGCCCTAGTAAGGCCCTAGTTTACTCTATAGGTGACCTACAGGCCCTATAGGGGGTATCGATACTTAAGGATTAGGTGTCTGAGGTGAGGAGGGTACTGTGTGCCTTATCCATCAGTATGACCAAAGTATTGTTATGCCTCTAGGTTGGATGGTTGGAGGGTATCGTGTTGTCTTGTACGCCGATATGACCGGTGTACTGTTATGTCTCCGGGTTATTATTGTATCCCTCTTGAGTAAATAAAAATAGAAATGATATGATTTGATTGGAACAATTATTATTGGATATTGGATTGGTTGGGTCGCAGCCGTTATGCCTATCTGTAGTTTCGGTAGCAACTGTTATGCCTACCTGTGGTTTCGGTAGCAGACATTGTGCCTACCTATGGTTTTGGTAGCAGTCGTTGTGCCTACCTGTGGTTTTGGGGTAGCAGCCTTTGTGCCTACCTGTATTGGTATTTTGTCTATGAACATACATGTGATGTGATGGATTTCATTATACTGCACCTGTAAGTAAGCCTGTGATGTTATGCATTTTATTATACTATACATGTGAGGTTATGGATGTTATTATACTGTACTTGTAAGTATACCTATGAATTGTACAGTACCTATAAGTATACCTATGACGTTATGTATTTATTTATTATATGTACCTGTAAGTATACTTGTGATGTTATGTATATTGTTATCCTGTATCTGTAAGTATACCTATGAGGTTATGGATGTTATTATACTATACATGTAAGTATACCTGTGACGTTATTTATTTAGTTATTATACTGTATCTGTAAGTATACCTGTGGCATTATGTATATTTTTATCCTGTATATAGGCCTGTTCAATGGGTTGGGCTTGCCATGACAATTTATAATCCAACCCATAAATTTAAATTATAATATAAGTGGGCTGGGTTATTATTTTGTATGAATTATTATGGGTTGAACCCATATATATACTATTTAAATATGGGGTTGTATGGATTTAATTATGGCTGGCCATGGGTTGCCATGATAATATTTATGTTCAGATATTATTTTTGTCTCAGCCTTATTCTCTCTCTGCCTATTGTCTCTCCGCCTCTCATCGGTCCATTTTTCCATGAAATCAACTTGATTTCTCTCTGCGCCAATTCCGGTCACAGGACCATTTGTCAAGTTACGAAATAGGTATGCCCTCTATTCTTTCTCTTACTTTAGGAAACTATTCCTTCAATATTTATCACTATGGAAACCGAAAATGGAGATGAAAAAAGAAGAAAGGGGATAGGTAGCACGTTTACGAAAACGACCGCAGAATCGGTAGCTCCTACGTAGTCGCCCAGGGGTGGTGCTCTTGTTGATTGGTTTGCGAGGATCATGAGTTTGGCTCTTTCAAGTCCGATTTTAGTATTCTTCGTCATCGTTGATTTACAACCCGGATCTGTGCTACTCGTTGTCTCCAACATGCTCGCCTTTTCCTCATCTCAAGTTCAATGTCATTGCTTCTCAAATTTTGTCATTGGATGGCAATTGATTTCACTAGTTTGATTTTTGAGGTAGTTTGATTTTGCATCTAGATTTTGCAGCTAGTTGGTTTCGGTGGTTCGGTTGTCCGACCATAATTTTTCTCGATTTTACATTTCATTCCCCTACCGGAAAATGTTGGTGAATCATCGGATTCAATTTTGCTAGATTTTTGGATTTTTTTCCATTTTTTTTTTCCAGAAGATTTTTTATGGTGTTTGTTCCGATTGTTGGAAATTTTGGACGATGGTTTATGATGCCGATGGAAGTTGGTTGGTGATGTCCTCGACGAAAATTTTTCGGCGACGGCCACATGTGGAGGTAGTGGTTGCTAGGCCTAATAGAATTGAAAATGAAATTAATGGAGGAGGAGAAGCCAATGTTCATGCAAACCAAACTCATGGCCTGTTTTGTGGTATTATAACAGGAAGCATTCTACTATTGGTTGGTCAGGAGATCGCCCGCCACTAATCTATACTAAAAATTTATCTTATATACGAACCAAGATGTTGGGCGGATGGAGTCCTAAGTGTTAATTTAGGGTATTTGGGCGGACGGAGTCCTAAGTGTAAATCTTATATACGAACCAAGATGTTGTTGTCTATGTCTCATTTTACTAATCTACAAATTTTTCAGAAGCTGCTAAATTTATCGTGGTATTTCAATTACACAATTTATTAAACATACCATAATCATTAACTCATCCAGGGGGAAAACGAGAAGAAGTTTTAAATTAGATTTTGAACGTTTCAAAAAATAATTTCATTTTTTGAAGCAAAAAGTCTCATATAAAATAACTTGCTTCTAGAAATAGAAGAACTATTTGACACACCTAACTAACCATTTTTCCTCTTTTTTTTAGTAATTGTAAGGTAAGCCTTTTCATGGTTGTTTTTTATGGGATTTGACAATATGGACCGATGAGATTCTATTCTTGGCTTTGTTATTTACTTATGCCTCTTATTTATATTTAACAGGATATTTATAATGTCTGAAGAAATGAGCTCGGTTAGTTCCAAAAGAAAGCGATCTTATAAGACTATCTCACTTGTTTGGGAGCATTTTACACAGATGAAACAAGGTGAGTCCACTTTGATCACATCTATACTATGTAAGTATTGTAATCAAGAGTATAAATGGAAAAAGACTGATGGAACAAGCACCTTGACTAGGCACCTAGATAAATGTCAATCATATCCATATAATGAATTGAATAGTAAGGGAAATACTACCTATGAGAAACATGATGTGCATATTGATATGAAAAATTGGAGATTTGATCAATAATTGTGTCATAAGGAGCTTGCAAGGATGATAATCGTTGATGAGTTACCCTTTTGTTTCGTTGAGAAGGAGGGTTTTAGAAGATTTTTTAAGCATTTGCAACCTAGATTTCATATGGTTTCAAGAGCAACGGTAACTAGGGATTGCATCCAAATTTATACATATGAGAAGGAGAATTTAAAGTTAGGTCTTCAACAAACATCATCTCAAGTGTGCTTGACCACAGATTTGTGGACATCAGTCCAGAACCTTGGGTATATGTGTTTAACCGTGCACTTTATTGATAAAGAGTGGAAGTTACATAAAAAAATTATCAATTTTTGTGTGCTCCCTACCCCGCATCATGGAGAAAATATTGCAAAAGCTGTTGATGATTATCTGTTATCTTGGGGTATAGATAAAGTGTTTACATTAACTACGGATAATGCTAGCTCTAATGATACAGTTATTAATCATTTGAAAGAGACTCTCAATAGAAGAAATTCATTGCTTTTGAATGGTGATTTTTTACATGTTAGATGCTTTGCACGTATTTTGAATTTGATGGTAAAGGATGGAATTAATATGGTAGATGGTGAAATTGCTACTATTTGTGATTGTGTGAAGTATGTGAGGAGCTCTCCGTCTCGTTTAGAATGGTTTAAAAAATGTGTTGTAAGAGAAAAGGTGGTATCAATGAAGGCATTGTGTTTAGATGCTACCACTCATTGGAACTCCACATACTTCTTGATAGAAGCTGCAATAGAAAATCAAAAAGCTCTTGAGTCAATGTTTTTTCTTGATGGAAATTCGGGTATGCTAAGGGATTTTAACTAGGGTGTTTTGAAGTCATTACATAAGTATTTGGAGCACTTTTATCATGTGACAAAGCGAATTTTGGGATCTGAGTATATAACCTCTAACATTTTCTTTAAAGAGGTTAACACTATTATATCGATCTTGATAAAATGGTGTTGTAGTCAAAATTCTACATTTCGGGGAATGGCATTGGCTATGAAACAAAAGTTCGAGAAATATTGTGATTTAGAAAAGGTGAATGTTATGTTGTTTATTTTAGTGGTCTTGGATCCTCATTATAAATTGGTGTATTTTCAATTTCGTTTCAAGAGGTTTTATAAGGATGAAAATGAGGAAAAGGTTGTAAGGTTAATGAAGAAAGTGGATGAGACTTTACAACGCCTATTTGATTATTATTATTCTTTATCAACATTATCATTGGGTCATGGTAGTGGTTCTCCTAGTTCTTTGTCTCAAGCCCTATCAAGTACAAATGTAGATGAAGTTCCTAATGTGGAGGAAGTGATGAACGAAAGCCAATAAGATTGGAAACTTTTTTTGCAAGATGTGGAGAAGAAAAAAAGGGCAAATTTGAGTTACAACGGTATTTGGATGATAGCATCAAAGAAGAAAAACCCAACTTTGATATTTTTGCATTAGTGGAGGTCTAAATCTAGCATGTATCATGTGCTTTCGATTATGGCCCGTGACATATTGCCTATTCAGATTTCTGCTGTTGCTTTAGAGAGTGCGTTTTCCACCAGTGGTAGAATGCTCGATCCTTTTAGGAGTTATTTAACTCTAAAGATAGTGGAAGCTCTAGTTTGTGGCCAAGATTGGTTAAGATCATCTTCTACACCAATTGAAATTGAAGAATGCATTGAGGTACTTGAGGAATTGAAAATGGGTATGTGTTTATAATATTATTTAAACAATTATTGTTATATACTTATATATGTATTTACTTTTAAATTAAGCTTGAAATTTTATTTTTTTCAGGTTTCACCCATGACATGCAATATGGATCTTTCAGCCCATGAAGAGTTAATTAAGAAGGCTAGAAATGAAGTGTTGTACTCATTTTGGACTATATAGTAGATAATTATTAATTAGATATGATGAACTAAGTTAATTGAACTTTTTAGAAACCTACTATTAGAACTTATTATATAGTATAAATGTCTTTAATTTTACTATAATTTAATTGCACCATTGCTTTTTCTCTCCTCTTTTTGAAGCCTTAAACTATATTGTGGCATATATATATATAATTAATATTGTATGAGAGAAAGGGAGGATTCAATTCTACAACTTTTGAATCGAAAAGAATCATTGATATTCCATTGTCTTTATGACTTCATGTTAATTAAAGTATGTATTAAAAGCATTTGAAATTCCTATAAAAAAGATGAAAAATACTATTTAAAATTCCTCTTCTTACTCTAAGTAAGATAGTGTTGTATTAGAAATTTTTATAAAGAAGAAAAGTATACTAAATAAATGTGATCATCGTCCATTTATAATATGTTTGATGCTTGACATAATTATTTTATTATATTAGAGGTGGTGGATGTGAATTGAAGAAAAAGGAAAAAAAAGAGGAAGGAAAATAATTGTAGTAGTTGTGGTGGTGGTGGTGGTGGAAGCGGTGGTAGTAATGGTAGTGGAAGGGGTGGCGGTAATCGTGGTGGACATGGTGTTAGTAAATGTCAAGATAGGCTTGTTTATATATATATTAACCCACATTAACCCATGGTTAACCCGTATAACCCATGGGTTATGATGGGTTGGATTAAAAATTATTAATTATTTTCTACAACCCATCGTGGGTTAGACCATAGGTTGTATAAGTTATATGGGTTAAGATACTATGGGTTGGGTTAAACCATGGCCACCCATTTGGACACCCCTACCTGTATCTGTAAGTATACTTGTGAGGTTATGGATGTTATTATACTGTATATGTAAGTATACCTGTGATGTTATGTATTTGGTTATGATGCTGTACCTGTAAGTATATCTGTGATGTATGGATTTTATTATACTGTACTTGTAAGTATATATGTGATGTTCTATAATTGGTTGGAGTTAATGCTGAGACATGAATTACGTTGTAAATGTTATAATTGTGGTGTAGAGTGGGTTTTGATTATTGTTTCAGAAAGAATCTTGGGATTCTTAGTTGATAAGTGTTATTGTATTCTAAATAGGCACGCATGAATAGTAGGTAGTTTAGTGACTATTGTTTATCTGTTATGATTATTATGTTGGATCATCTTATGTATATCTTAATTTTTATACCATGTATTATCATGATGCATTATGGTTATTGTATTAGGGTTTTCTTTTAATCATATTTCAGATAGTATCTCTGGGTTGTCCATTTGGTAAGTTCAGCTGTTTCTGAAGAGTGAATATAAGTAGTTTGTGACCAAGATGGAGTTTGATTATCTGAATAACTACTGTATCTCAATCTTCGTATGTGTATGTATATGTCTTATACAATGTTAACGGTATGCCTTGCATATGTTCCATGCTGTTTATCATATGAGTTTGGTATAAAGGGTTACTCAGTACCGTGGTACTGAAGGGTTTATTTTCATGGGCCCTTGCTTATTCAATGGGTAGTGGACTTTGCAAGTTAGTTCGCGAGTCCAGTTGAAAGCTGCCAGTCGGTTCTGAGAGCGTAGGAATATCTGATTTCCCTTCGGTTATCTGGTCTCCAATTGTTTTGGACTTTTATGTCCTCCTGTAATTTCTCTCTTAAGTTTTGGGTAGACTGCTGATGTTGCTTTTAACTAGTATCATACTCATCTATTATTCTCTGTATTCTGACTTTTGTCATCATGTTATTTGAGTAAATAAATTTTTAAGCCTTAGCACTTAGTATAAGAATGGTAGCGGATGTCAAACTTATACTGAGTGTGGCAGTAACATCCGATATTTTTGTAATTAACGCTTCCGCAAAATGAAAAATTTTTTGCAGTAAAAATGGGGGTGTTACAGAGAGAGAAATATATATATATATAGATAGATAGATAGATAGATATAGATAGATAGATAGATAGATAGATAGATAAATAGATAGATAGATAGATTGGAAATAGAGAAATAAATAACAGAAAATTAAATATGGATAAAAATTTTAGTAATTTAATTAGATAAAAAAAACTATTTGTTTTCATCTAAAATAAATTTATCTGGCTTCAATCTCTTTTTCTCTCTTTACTGCACACATTTTCTCTCTTCTCTCCCTTTTATGCCTTATCTCTCTTCTCTCCCTCATGCACCTTCTCTCTTTCCTCTCCTCTACTAACATGGCTCATCTCCTTTTTTACTATAGCTCTTGGCTCCTTCCTTCTTTTTTGTGTCAGCCCTTTGTTCGTGCCTAGGCCTTTTCCTCTTTTTCTACCCTTATTGTCACTCTTCTTACTTTATCTCTTTTAATGCCTCACTTTCTAGTGTGTTACTCTCCAGTGTCTCACTTTCATGACTCCGGTCTTTTTCTTTTCTACCTTCTCCCCCTACCGTCTTTTCCCTTCTTTTTTTCCCTCTCGGTTGTTTCTATTCTCTCCCCCTTCTCTTGTGCCATGTTTGCTCCTCTTTCTTTTTCTTTTTTTTAGGCTTGCTCCCTCCTCGTGCCAAGCCACTGCTTTTTGGCCTTTCTTTCCCCCTAATTTTAGCTATAAAATAAGATTAGAAGAGTTAATAAATAATATCATAAATTAAGCATATTAATTTTCTATCATTTTAGCTCAAATAATTAAACATAGGAGATTATTTATTACTTAAGCATACAATTATAATTAGACACATATATTATTCAAATGAAATATTAAAAAATAAGATTAAAAGGGTATAAAATATGTACTCATCATAGCCAAATGCCAATTAAATAAAAGATAGCATAAAGATCACATATACGATTCAAGGTCAAACATTATGTAACCTATAGGATCAACCACAAGAAAGTTGACAAAACTGTTACAAGGGACTAATATGTTGCTCCCACAAACCAACTGGTTAGTATGGGAAAAAGCAACAAATCAATCATGTAATATAGCTAAACCAGTCGGTTGGTTTGAGTGTACTAGTTGATTGATAAACTAATGGAATCGTTCCTCCCTAATCTAGTTGGCTAGTGCAAATTAAAAATAACACGTGTAACTAAAAAACCAACTAGCTGGTTAAGGATCATCAGTTAATTTGTGAATTAATGGATAGGTTCCTCCATTACCAGTTAACTAGTATAAGGTTGAATCAACAAAATATCCTAACTAAACCAATTAACCAGTGGACTATTTCACTGGTTTTGTCTATAACAATTGTCTAGTTAGTCTGGACAAAACAAATCATGTGATTCAGCTATAAATAATTCCTAACTTATCCATGCAAATCTAACATGTTTCTACATTGCTAAAACACTTATACAAACATGCTTAACACTTCTGAACATATATAATCATGTTCACAATAAATTGCACAATGATTCTCTTACTGTCAAATAAAATAACATAAAAATCGTAATCTCCATAAAAGAATATCCTAGTATAATATTATTCCTAAAAAAAACCAACATGCTCACACCCATATATTATACTATCTCAAGATTTTATTAAATTTAACTAGATCCAATGCTCAAGAGACAAAAAATATGCCTTCTCTAAGGCAAACTCAAACACTAATTGAATTGCCTTAAAAAATATCAAAATATAAACTAATAAGCATACAATACAAACATATATAAAATAATATATCAAAATAAAAAATTGTAAAGGGAAAAAGAAGACAATCCTTTGAAAGTAGAGAGGAACAAAGGGAGAAAGATAAGGACGTCTTCACAAACTTTGTAAGCCCTAACCCCATTTACTGAATTATGAAAAAAATTGAGGCTAGATTAAAGGGATATAGAAGAGAAATGAATTAACAACCATAATGCTCAAGGAGATGGAGGCTCAAAATTCTAGGTAAAGGAAAAAGGTTAAGAATAATATAAAAAATTAACAATAAGGAGAGAGGATAGAGAAACCAAGGGGTACTATGGAGGGAATGAATTAATAAAATTTTAGCAAGGCAAAGGCATTAAGAGGATGCACAAGGGTTGGCAATCAAGTGAGCAAGAGATCAAAATTGGATGTGAAGGAGAAAGAATGGTGACTTCACTAACACTTGAATAAAAAGAAGATAATCAAGTATGGTGAATGTGTAAGTGAGGAAGAGTGCAAGAAATAGGCAAGTGTGCCCAACTGACTTCTACCCCTACTGCTATTATATGAAAAGTTATAGAGGAGAAAGGAGAGTTGACTAGGTAGGTTAAGAGCAGCTAGATAGAAAAACAATTTTAGTATATCTTAGATAAATTAATTGGTATACGACTCAAGTGTTCAATGAAAATAATTAAGTATGATGAATGAAAAGGAGACAATCAAGTGTGGGGAATGTGTAAGTGAGGAAGAGTGCAAGAAACCAAGCATAGTCAAGTGAGTCCAACTAACCTCTATTCCCACTGGTGCTACATGAAAAGTCAAAGAGGAGAAAGGAGAGTTCGCTAGGTAGGTTAAGAGTGGTTATATACTTTTAGTAGATATTAGATAAATTAATTGGTATATGACTCAAGTTTTCAAGGAAAATAATCATACAAACCAAAAATATGATTAACAACAAGGATATAACAATATTGGAAGATATAGAAAATGATTATAAAAGGATTGAAATCAAAATAGAATGTAAATAGAAAACTTATAATGTAATACCTTATTTTTTTGAATTAAAATTTTTAATGTTTGTTAAAATTTGATAATTTTTTATTTTGATTTGGAAATATGATTGAGTTTGTGGAAAATGTGGATTTGAATAAGCTTTAGAAATTAAAAAAAATGAGTTTTCAAGCAGACCAATGGACTATTTTTATAAACTGATCGATTGGTTTGTAGTTTCAGTTAAAGGGTTTTGTTTGACAGAACCAATCGACTGGTTTAGAGAACCAATCGACTAGTCGGTAGAACTATCGATTAGTAGGCCAAAACGATCGTCTAGCTTGTCGAGTTGAGTACATTTTTAAAACTTGATTTTTCTAGGAAACTCATTATTCCAAAACGGAACATTAATAGTCCCATTCCAAGCTATTCTTTAGAGATACTTAATCCTTCTTATCATGCATTTGATCCTAGTTGCTACCTTGAAATAATTCAAGGGTTGATTTAGAAAATTAAGGGAGAGGTTGCCTTTAGCTTTGTCTTCTTCTCCCTCTATCCTCTACATACTTTTGGATCATTTCTTTGATTTCCAGACTGTTTCTTCCCAGTTGGGAGATTCCTTCCCATGCGTATATTTAATTACCTCATTTGTGTTTATATTTTCTAGGCGAATTCAACCTGTATTCTCTAGAAATAACAAATTTACATCTAGAAGGGAGATCAGCCTATCCTTGAAAAAATGCACCCGTTCAGCTCAAATTCATTGGCTATAAATAATCCTAATCATCCTTTGTACTCACTTTTCTTTCAGCCTTTGAAGTATTTCAAATATCTAGCACTTGTGTTCTTTTCTTCCCACTTTGAGCTTAATTTTGATTTCTTTATGCTCTTCTGATCCTTTTTCTAGCTCATTCTTCTTTATATGTAAGAAAGGGAGGGTTAGATTTAGAAGGAAATTGAGTCTCTCTCCCAACATAACTTATCTCATTTTCTCTTAGGTTTGGTAAGCCTCTATCCTTCTAATTTGAATTTTGATTTATGAAATTAGTCATTGAATCCTAAAGCTTTAACCTTTTGTTTTAAAGGTTTGGAAGGTGCAAATTTTCCACATTGTGTGGAAAAATTTCTTACATCAAGTAAGTCATTCTTGTTACTAAAATTTGACTTTGTTAAGCATGTGATATTGTGCATTCTTTAATTTATAATTTCATAGGTCTACATGAGAGTTTCACTTCAGATTTATAAATGTTGATTTATTTGTGAATCCTGAGAAACAGGCATGATTTGATTAATTATGAAGGAAGTTTTAGATAATGAGGTGATAAATTATTGGCATGATGCCATGATATGCTTTGCTTTAGATGTGGTAGGATTTTTTAGGGTGATTTGCATTAAATTTTTTTGTTCTATGTTGTTTAGGGGGAAAATGATCGATTGGTCCTTAGAAAAGTCATCTAGTTGGCCCAAACTGATCAACCAATGGGTTTGTGGTGACCCTGGTTGTTCTCTGCTTAAATCCATTAATTGGTTTGGCACAACTAATTGACTATTCACAAAATAGTCTATTGGTTTGGCTAAACCGATTGATTGGTTTGAGGGAACCCTATGTTTGGCTGCGTTAAACCAATCAACTAGTTGACTCAAACTAACAGATTAGTTGACCAAATTATGTGATTTTGACCTTTTGGCTTGGATATTTTTTGAGATTATGCCTAATATTGTTATATGACTATTTAATGAGTGAAATACATCTGTTGACATGGATTGACGACCTAATGGGTGGATTAAATGGATCATAATTCTTGGCATACTCAATATGTATTTGTGAAGGCCTTAGTAAGAAAACTGAATAAGTATTTTATGACTTTAAAGAGGTAATGTGATTTAGATTATCAACCTAAGATGGGTTAATGAAATGGATTGATTAACATTTATTAAGCTTTGGTGGAAATCCCACCACATGATTGGAGGTGGGAATGGAAATGGTTACGAAGGAGTAAACATGTGAATGCTTTGCTTGCATGTTCTATGACCCTTATATGATCACATAACCTTGATGAATAATGTACTAACCATTTAAAGTGAAAGATCATCAAGCTGTATATGGGTCTTAGTTACTCAATCCTTGATTAGCTACTGAGAGCTAGTTTGCCTTCAAGCATTTATTGGTGTCTTCGAGCTTTGCCTTCAAGTGAGATCCTAGTAGATCTCGGTGCCTTACTTATTTTAAACACTAATGATGTACTAGGGGGTATTGATACCAAAGGGTCTTGTTACCTAGGTGGTTTTTGGCTTTGGCCTGACTTTATGTACTTTGGTTTGGATATACTTTCATGCTATGTGAGACCATGGGGTGGTGCACAATCCATTACTTAATAAGAATATGGAATAAGAATACGTTTAAAGAGAAAAGTGAAGAGAAAAAGGGAAATAACAGTGAAAGGAGATAATAACTTATAAATAAATGACCTAATGGATTATGTAAGCCAAAAAAAATAGACGTATGGTGAAACTACATTCATGAATTATGTAATTAAAAAAATAAACTTATAGTGAAACTAAGTTAATGGATGATAGAAGCCTAAATAATTGCTGGACAATATATGTAGTAACTTACATTTGTCATCTATGATGTTGTGTTATGATAAAAGCATGATAATTTATATATGGTATGAGTTTCCAATGCATCATGTGACTATGATAGAGCATGTATATATATATTTTTTTGTATGAAATAGGCATGAACTATGTTTCTATGATCTCTATATCATAATGGAACTTGTGTTCTTGTGACCCCCATTAAGGAGGTAACTTGACTTACTCAGTATAAAATATATTAATGTGCTCGTTTACTCATTTAGTTGCTCATTCTTATTTAGCAGAGGGTCACATGTAGGTTTTCGAGGATGGTTAATAATAGGCCTACCTCATGTTGGGTGTGGGTTATGATATTGTGGATATCCAAAGACTTTTGTGCGGTTCTTGATGGACCAGAGTTTAGGGCTATGCTCTACTCTTGTTTTTGTAATCAAAATTTTGTACTTTAGCTTAATTTTCCCTCATATATTTGAATATTTCCAGACGTTGAGGTCTATTACCTGGAAACCTTTCCTTGATATTTATATAATGTGGTTTTGGTGTACTCAACTTTAGTTTTGGTTGGTTTGGTTCTCACCCTTATTTGTAACATGGGACGGGAGACTAACACCTATCTTATGTTAGATGTGGAGATAACACCCCATTATTCCTAAGGGTTTAGTAGTTTTCACTTCTGTAAGGTTTGAAAACAAAACTTTTCAACAATAAAAAAATTGGGGTGTTACACAGAAGAACCAACTAACTCGTATCACCAAAGGTCCAAAAATAAAAGACCCAACTATTATTAGTTAACTAGTGACCCAAAACTAGTCGGTTGGTGTGTTAGTGGTACTGAAACCTACAACTGAGCTAAGACATCTGCCCGAACTACAAAACACACACAAATGAGTTGGTATAATTCCTCCCTATAGGAATATAATCCAAAATATTAGATGTAATACCCCAGAATTTTTGTAGACTTAATTAAGAATGTTTAACCTTTTATCTAAAAGAAATTTAAACTTTAAATAATTATTTAATTAGTTTTATTAACCTATGAGCCACAAATCTAGATAAATTATTATAATAATTTTATTTCACCCTTTTTATTTAAAACAACCCTAAATTGATAATTTTACATGATTTATTTTTATTAATCAGATACCCTAAAATTGAATAACTTAATATTATCCTAAAACCTATATTTAACCTAATTTAATTCTAACGCTAAAAATATTTTATTTTATTTTTCTTCTTTTCCCCCTTTTCCTTTTTTCTTCCTTCTCTCTTTTTATTTTTTCTCTTATTCTCCTCCTCTAACCCAGCCTGCACCCAACACAACCCATTCCTTTTTTTTTCTCTCCCCATCCAACCCCCTAAGCCCACCTCCCTTCCTCCTTTCTTTTCTTTCCCCCTCTCCTTATCCCCGACATGCTCCAACCCAGGCTGCTGAGCTCTTTTCTTTCTTTTCTTTTCTTTTTCTTTTCCCTCCCACATCGCCCCTATCTCCTTCTTCCTTTTCCCTCATCTTTCTTCTCCTATCCAAATAAAACCTTACCCACACCCCTTATACATTTTCCTTCTTTCCTCTCTCGACCAAGCAACATGTTCCCCGTCGCCCTACTGCTCCATCACCTACCTTGCACGACCCTTTACTGCCTTCCCTCTAAACTATTGGCCACCCCTACACACCTAAACACTTCCTTACAACCCTTGCATCACCCCATTATGCACCCCTACTTACACACGCCTACCTCCCTTCTTCTTCCAGCCCGAAACAACCCTTGCAACACACCCCTTTGCACGCACCAACACTACCTCCCACATGATAGCTCCCTTTCCCCTTATAACCAAACCAACATCACATGCTACCTCTGCCCCATCCTGCACCCATCCCCTTCCAACTTGCATGCCCTCCCATCACCAACTTTTGCCTATTTTCCCTACAGGCCTAAACAAACCCATTCACCATTGGTTTTCCATTTCTCCCTCACCACCCCTAGCCATCTATACATACATACACACACCCCTTAAGCCCATATCTCCCTATTCTTCTCCTTCTTTCTTTCCTTTCCTTCCCATTATCCCTCTACTTGCTTCTCTTTACCTAGAACCACCTCCTCCTTGTCTCCCTCTTTTTGCATCAACTAAAACCACTACCACTATAACTCATGCATCCTTCTTCCTTTGCCTGCATCCACACACCACCAAACCCCCAAGCCATACCATCCTTCTTCCTCCCTCTACCCCCTTCCACTATCCTAGTTTTTCTTTCCCTCACCACTGGTGACCATCTTATGCCACCACACAACTATCGCCTAATACTTTAGCCATGCCAGAACTCCTTTGCAACCTACCCCTTGTCTCAGCCAGCTCTTGCACCACCATCCCTATAGTCATGCCTCATGATTTGTCCCAATGTTTCCTTCACCAACACCATGCCACAACCTTACCACCATCCAACTCCCTCTCTCTCAATGCCTTGTGTTGCCCTTTCCTTGCCCCATTTCCTTATCCTATAACAATCCCCCAAGTAATATTTTTTTTTATCGTTGCCCTCCCCTCCACTTCGTCACCACACTTTCCTACAACCCTTGCATTGCCTCCCATTACAGCCCATCATCCTTCCTACACCATCCCATTGAAGCCACGCCCCTCAACTTTCCCTACACAGCCTCACCACCATCGACCATCATCCTCACTTGGCCAACCAAACCCCCAATCATTGACCTTGCCTTTGTCCAAATAACTCATGCTACATGAGTAGCATGAGGTTCTACCTCTAATAGTAGTAGTAATAGCAATTTATTTACCCATTTTCACTCAAGGGTAATTTGGTAATTTTCTCATTTAATAATTATTTTAATAAAAAAAATTAATATTTTATTAATTAAATATTAATATAGTAATATATTGTAATATTATGTTTAGGTACATATTTTGTTTAGTAGGGCCTAATCATTTTTAGTAGCCTACAAATAAATTATGCTTTAATTGGAAATCAGGAATTCTTATACTCCACTAAAATGTGAGATATTCCATGATAACACATTAGGATTTTTTTATGTATAAATTATATTCGTTACATTGTAATTATTTGACTTAAAGTGTTAGCATGAAATTTAGTGAAATGGATCATGTTAATTTGTATAAATTATTATTATGTATGAAGGTATGTTAAAATCGGTTTAATGCTAAAAATGAATTATATATGCCATGTATGACCAAATGTGATAAGTTGAGCATGCCTAAAGGTATTTTAGTATAACTATTACTATTGTGTGCCTGAGGGAAACTTGTTCCTTTTAAGAATTTCATGATATTTACTCTAATAAATATGCTTAAATGATTGATAAGTATGGAGGTATGTGTTTTGAAGTTTAAGAAAACCATGTTAAAGTTTTACATGCTACACCATGTGTAAGTAAGACTATAAATAAGCTGAGGCAGTTTGATTTTTGGCTTGACTTATTAAAATCTTGCTTTAACTCATTCGTTTAGTTAAATGAGGTAAGGCTGAGATCGAGACTGAGCTTTAATTTTGGGATCGTTTATTAAATAAGCCTAGCCTGAGCTCGACAAAGTCAGGCTCGATTCATTTTATGGCTTTGATTCATCACCTTGGCTCGACTTGGATCATTAAAAGTTAATCTTGATGCATTTATTTAGTTAAATAAGCCAAGCCCGGGCACAAGAGTATTCAACTCGGCCCGACTTAAATCATTTACAACCCTATGTATAAGGATACATGTCATGGTTGAGTATCTATATAAAGTCATGCCTATGTACTTTTATGATGATGGAATGTATTGAAAAATCATTCATATTGGGAATCATGAGATTCAGGTGGAAAATAAGTATTTTAGTTGCCTTAGGGGTATTTTAGTCAATATAGGTTAAAAATGGAATAATGGGTATTTTAATGTGATATGTGGTTTGAAATAGATTAAGGATACTATATAAAATGCTTGGAGTAAAAATGAATGGTTCAAGCCTAATAAATGAGGACAATGGCTTTAAATGTGAATAGTAGAACCTTAGGGCGGAATCGTGATCATATGTATCAAAGGTTGGAAGTTATCCATAAAATGTGGATTTGATATTAATGTTAGCATTTTACAGATGCATATAAAACTTGAGAGTTATATAGATCGTCTGGGAAGAGTTATAACTAAGTGACAGAATTAAGGTTTTATGGTGAAATATAAATAGTAATCCTAAAGGTAGAATATTATTGCATGTGTAAAATATGGGAGTTGGATCGTAATTTTGTCAATAATAATATTTTAGGAGTGTATATTAAATTCGGTGGTTATCTAGATTTTATGGTAAGAGTTATGATTAAATTGTGGAATTATGGTTTTGTGGAAAAATGTTAATAGTAACCCTAAAGGCAGCCTGTTATTGCATGTGTAAGAAGTTAGAGTCAAACCTTGATGTTTGGGTATGTTGTCAATAATAACTTTTTAAAGACGGGTATGGAATTTGGTGATAAAATGAGTATCGGGGGATGAGTTATGCTAGACTTATGAAGTTAGGGTTTCCTAGAAGGGGTGTGATATTTTCCTTAGAAAAATGTCTCGGTATTGATGTTGGTTATGCTATATATGTTCAAATGATTATGTAAGATAAATTATGTGCTTTTCATGTCAATGCATGCATATGTATGATCGCCTTAAGCAAAACCAAATTGAATAAGATGTTAATCACTTAAAGAGAAAGATTGTGTGAGTTGAGGCCATTAGGTCCATTCTATCGGACGATAATAGTGGCTCGGGTGTATTTTTCCCTGAGTAGTGCTTTATACCATTCCAATGGTTTAAGAATATTGGTCAGATGCATTTTTCCCTAATAGGTGTTACGTCCATTCCACTGAATGATAACAATGCTCAAGTGTGTTGTGCTTGAGAGGTGGCTCAGACTATTCCACCAATTTAAGAATAGTGGAGCCCCTGAGTTCAATGTAAACTAGAATATGATCTTGAGATATAAATAATAATGAATAATACACCAATCACTTAAAGTAGAAGATTATATGATTTAGGACCTGGGTTCATTCCACTGCACGATAATAGTGGCTTAGGTGTATTTTTCCTTAAGAGGTGCTTTAGATTATTTCCCTGATTTTACAATAGTAGTCAGGTGCATTCTACCTTGAGAAGTGTTGGGTATGTTCCACCAAATGATAATAGTGGCTCAGGTGTATCATCCCTGAGAGTTGTTTTAGACTGTTCCCTTAGTTTAAGAATAAAGGGGTCCCTAAACTCAATGTATGTAAATAAAAATGAAAATGATTATTATTGGATCGAAATGATTATTTAATTGGTCGGTAGAAGCCTTCATGCCTACATATGTTTGGTATTGTGCCTTTGAGTCCTACATATGGTGTATTGGATACTACTAGCTTCAATATTGAGAGATGGGAAATATTATAAAGGTTATAATTATGGTTTTCATACTAATTCTAATTATTATTTCTAATCGCATCTCTTGTATGATTGGTTGTTAAGTCTCATTATGTTCTAAATGAACAAGTATGAATAGTATGTAGCTTTGTTGATATTTGTTTAGTCTGGTATGATCATTATATTTTGATCATTGTATGTATAGTTAATATCATATGCTGTTGTGGTTACCTTTTATGTGTTCTATGCGGGCTTTTCATGTTATTTTTGTATAATGGATTAATTAGTATAGTTGTACTAAAGGGTTCCTTTTTATGGCTCCCTACTTTATTCAATGGGTATGATCTTTTCATGTTAGCTTGCAATATCAATTGAAGGCTACTATTTGGGTTAAGAGTTTAGGACTATTCGGTGTTTTGCCCAACATCCTTTGATTTAGAGGATTCTATACTCTAAATATCTTTATGTATTTTCTTTCACTAACATTTTTTAACCATTGATAGTTGGTTCTATTTAAAATGATGTTAAATTGGTTTAACTCTCTCACTATTCTGATCTATAATTGTGTTATTGGTTTAAATGGAATAACTCTTCTGTAATTAACTTTTTTAAATGAAAATTTTCAGTTCAAAAATTGGGGGGGGGGGAGGTGTTACATTAGGGTTCTAAAATTTGAGGTATTACAACTTTGTAGACCAAGACCTTAATAAACTCATTTAGGCTTAAAGAGACCTAAAGGATCTACATGGAAAGATCATTCTTATCTAATGTTTTGAAGTCCTCCTCAATGTAGTATTTTCTATCCTTCACTCTTGTTTACTACCAGTGGTAGATTCATTCTTAAAGAGCTCATATTCTACCACATTCTAGACTTGGTAATCTTTAGATTGTCGAAAGAACTTTATCTTATTCTTCCACTAATTATATTATTGGCCGTTGAATTGTGGTAGCTATACCATGAATTATCCTTCCATCATACTATTAGGTTCATTTGTCTTTACCTCTCTAATATGTTAACTCTTTTAGAGTACCTGCTATAATGCTACTTATAAGGTTTTGCTTAGCGAAATAGTACCAAGATACTTAAGGGGTGGGTGAATTGAGTATCTATAGTTTTTGTTGATCTTTAAAATTCATAATATACTACTATGGAACTTTCTTATTTGATATGCAAACTCTTAAGACAAAGTTTTTTTTAATGATAATATGTATGTGAAAAATGATTCTATATTTTTTTTAGTTCCATATAATGTAAGAACTTAACATGGAAATCAAGATGAGTTTCTTCCAGATTTTGAAAAACATAAAACACTTAGATAAACTTCTTTTGACCTAGTTCTACTTAAATTACTTCAATATTACTTTATTACCTTAAGTAAAGTCCTATAGTCTAGACCTTCTTCTAAACTTCAAGCTCTTCATGCACTTCAATTCCTACACTTAGTTTTATACTTTTGATCCTTAATTATGTTATTCTTAAGTAACTTTAGAACTTTAACCATTAGTTTATTAAAAAGAGAAAATCATTTATTTGTTAGCATCAAAACCATGAATTCAGCATAGAGGAATTTCCTCCACTGTTACACCTAAGTAATCGATAGTTAATAATAATTATAATAATAGCTTATATGTATTTTCCTAATGTAATATAGCCAACAACAACTCTCCATCTCCCTTTTTACCTATAAGCCTCACGACCTTTATCATTGTCATTTCACTTCCTCCTCTTCTACGACATTATATGATTGTTGCTTATGATGCAAAATAAGCCCTAATGTGAAATTTGCCACAACTTTGTACCCCGACCTTTTGTAACCACCTTATATAGTACATTATTATCTAGTTGCTATCTTTTGAAAAGAAGGCTTATGTAGATATAAGAGTAGTCAACAAACCTATGCCAATAAATAACAAATGTGTTTGTGAACTAGAGCCTAGTAATGTTTAACTTCATTTTTTTACGACAAATATAAGATTGCTAAGTGAGTTGTTCTAGTTAAAGATTTTTTCATATGTGTAATACCCCGTATTTTTAAAATCCAGATTTATTAAGTTTAATGATTTTTTTAGCGTAATTTGATGTAAACAATTAATTATTTTAGTTTCGATTCGTTTTACGGATTTATCGATGATTTCGAATTCATAATTGAATGTAATTAATCATTGTCGTTGCGAACCATTCTAGAAAAATTCGTTCACGACAATGATTTTATTATATTCTTATGATCTCGATCTTCGGTTAAAAATATGTATTCCCGTTCTTTCTCATATTTTTATTTTAATATTTTAGATTTGTTTTCGATTATAACTTTGTCGTGTAATTTTTGACTTTACTCTGGAGTTATATTTCGTTGATGAAATATATTATTTAATTATAGAATTTCTGTTTAAATAGTTAAATTTATTTTAATGATTTTATCCGTAGAAAATATTTCCGACTTTAAATTTATTCGTTCTCGGAAATCGTTAATATTTTTGGGAAGTTTTAAATTAAAAAGATTTTCGGAGTTTATATATGAATTTCTTTCTGGAATCAATTTTCTTTCATTTTATGCTTTTTGGGTTTGCGGAAAACCAATTTTGGAAATTATTAAAATTAGTCTTGATTTATTAGAATTTGACTTAAATATTTTATTATAGGTTTTTAAATATTATTTCAGGGTCTTATAATGTAATTCCGTAAATAATATAAATTTTTACGTTCGATGGTAAATTCTTCCGAAAATGTTTCCGAAATTCTTTATATAGCTTTTTATTAATTTTAAGCCTTCGGATCCGTTCGAAATAAATTTTCGTTAAATAAATTTTATATAAAATCTTCCAATAATATTCTTATATTTTTAGTATTTTATTTTATGTGTATTTGTAAAAAAAAAAAACGCACCCCGATCGGTCGAAACCCCCCCACTTCTTCCTTTTCTCTCTTCTCTCACTTCTCTATTTTTTTCTCCGTGGCCCTGTTCCCCGACTCCCAGTCCCGCAACCCTGACCCTAGCCAGCCGCCCCTTCTCCTAGCTGCCCCTCCTTGCTTCTCCCCGTTGGCCGAGCTCCGACCGCCACCGACCTGCACAGCAGCCGTAGTCGACCGCTGCAGCAGCAGTAGCTAAAGCCGCGCGACAGCAGCCCACGCAGCAGCGCAATAGCGGGCGACGACATCAGCAGCAGCAGGCCACGCAACTCGCGCCATCGCCCGGCCACCGGCGAGCCCTGCTGGCCACCGTTGAGCCACCCCCGGTCCCCGACGAAGCTTCCCCAGCCTTCCCTTGCCCTGATTCGTTGATTTTCGTTTGGTATAATTTCCGAAAAACCCTAACCCTTGTTTTGATTAATTGGGTATGAATTAGCTTATAAAAAGCTAAATTGATTGTTTGATTATGTATATATGTGCTGTAAGATTGATTTGGATAGGTTAATTGTGTGGTTGTGTTGGAATTTTGGAAAATTGGATTTTCAGCCGGGTTATGCCAAATTTTTTGGATCCGCCCGTTTTTGCGATTTCGGATAAATTGATTATACAATATGTTTTAAAATGTATCCAATTTCATTTTGGAACCGTCAATTTGAGAAATTTATGCGGGTTTTATCGAAATTTGATTCCTAGGTCAAATTTTGGGTGTAATGAAATTGGGTCGTATAATTGAGTCGTTCCGCTCAATTGATTTTATAATATTGTTTAAAATGTATTTAATTTTATATTGGAAGTGTTGATTTGGGAAAATTGTGCGTAATTGATCAAAATTAGATTTTTAGGTCAAAACTCCCGCCGGTTTAAATTGGTTTGGGTAATCGGGTTATTTTATTCAATTGACTATATAAATTACATTAGAATATGTTTAATTACATTTCTGAACCGTCAATTGGTATGTTCTGGCAAGAATTGATCGGGTTTGCGTTCCGGGCTCAAAAACCCTAATTGTGCTAAATTGTGTATTTCTTTTACTAGTTTTGAGCAATTGATTATTTGATATGTTATAAAATATGTTTAATTGCATTTCTAAACATTCAATTTGATTAAATTTATAGAATTTTACCGAATCATATTTTCGGGCTTAAAACCCTAGATTTTTAAGTGAGATTATGAAATTGGTTATTTGTATAGTTGTTTCGCTAAAATTAAATTTATAAAAGTAGTTGAAATGATCCTAATTGTATTCTAATACCTTTAATTAGAATTAATTGATTTGAATTACCTGAGTTTATGTCGTGGGCTTTAAAACCCTAATTTTGAAAATTGATCATCTGGAATTGATTTATCGGAAGATCGTTTTGTTGAAATTGATTGTCTAGATTTATCTAAAATTAGTTTAATTGTGTTTTAAAACTATCAATTTGAGGTAATCAAAGTGATTTGGCCGATTTGTGGGTTAGGTATTAAAAAAAGCCCTAATTTTCGAGGATGATTTTATAAAATTGATTTTTCTATGTGTATTTTATCTAATCGAATTCTATCTTTGGGGTTTTAAACCATTTAAATTCTGTTTTAACCTAATCGGTTTGGATTTGGTTCTATGTAAATGGTTGGGTTACCTATTTAGTTGTAAAACCTAATAAATAAGTTATTTTCGATAAAGCAACTTATGATCGATTATTCTTTCTCGAGCTTTCCAAATTAAGTTGAAATGTCCTAAGTGATATTTGTATTAATCCGTTTTGATTTAGTTTTAACCTTAAATCTTAATAAAGCTATGCTTTTAAGTTCTAAGTTTTGGACACGTTTTCTAAGAAAGATCATTTGTGTTGTTTGTGTTTATTTAATTTGAATATGTGAATTATTGATTGATAGAATAGTTTCTAATTTAGTTTTCGATTTCTATCGGATCTAGGAAAGCTTTCTCGTGGATCCACGAGCTAGTGATCTCTCTCCCTCTTATCTCGCTTAGCTAGCTTCGGATCTAGGTAAGTCTCTACTTACCTCTACTTATGAGTGTTTAGTAAGGATGTAGCTAAGGCCCCTATGTGTTACGTGACTTGTATGCTTTATATATCATGTTATGTTGTGTAACGCATGATTATCCATTGTTGGCATGCATGTTAAGGGTGAAGTGTGGTTTAATAAGACACAGATAAGACATTAATCACGTAAAGCGAAAGATGTTGAGCCGAGCCCAGTCCGGTCCACCGGTTAGAATAATGGTTTGAGGCGTTCTGCCCTGTGCGTTTCGTTCCGGTCCACCGGCTATAATAGTGGTCAGAGGCGTTCTGCCCTGTGTGTGTACATCCGGTCCACCGGTTATAATAGTGGGGGATCTCGGCTCGACAGACCCAAATAAATAAGTTAATCCATGGGAAAAATACTAAATACTTACAGTGAAACACCATGTGAGTCGGGGCCAGTCTGGTCCACCGGTTAGAATAGTGGTCAGAGGCGTTCTGCCCTGTGTGTTTCGTTCCGGTCCACCGGCTATAATAGTGGTCAGAGGCGTCCTGCCCTGTGTGTTTACTTTCGGTCCACCGGCTATAATAGTGGGGCTCCCGCACTCACATGGACTATTAAAGAATATGTGTTGACTGAACATATTATTAATGAGAATAAAGAATAAGTCTAATTGGACCATGGCCAGCTTTTATTATATGTGTTACCACATGCTGCTTATGTGCATAATGAGTCACTTTATATTTCGGTTCTACCACGCTTATATGTTAAATGGGATGTTGCATATGTTTTATATGTTACTATGAGTGTATGGCAAGATTCATGCTGTGGGTTGTGAGTATGTAGGATATTGTATTAACGTATTGTACTATAATTTAATACACACTTGATGATATCTCTCCTATAAGGTAGGGTAGCGAGACTTACTCAGTATTGGACCCGTACTGATACTACACTGGTTGAATGGGTCCTGTGATGATCCACCGATGGTGGGGAGCAGACCTCTTGTGCAGGTTTAAGATCGGATACTGTGTTGGGGTGGAAGCCTTGACTTGAGTGAGTAGGCAATCCGGATATTGATCCTTCGGGATTTATTTTTGTTTAGCTATATTTTGTATTACGTTCTTGTTTTGAGAAACATATTCTGAGGTTGTAATCCCAAATCGTATTCTAACTTCTGTTTGACTTACCTCTTATTAAGGATTTATGTTAAATGTCGTCTTGCATTTTTTTTGATACTTCGTACTAAATGTTGATCGGATTTAGCCTTAGCACTTAGTACTGGAACGGTAGGAGTGAACCGGTCTGGTACTAAGTGTGGCGGTAATACCCCCGAGTTTACGGTTTTATCCTTTGCTTCCGCTAAGCCTTTTGATTTTAAACGAAATTTTTTAGTAGTAAATTTGGGGGTGTTACAATATGTTACCCTTTTTTATTTTTTTTATTTTTTATTTTTTATTTTTATCAATATTAACTCTGTGTCCTTTACCCAAAAATTGTGGATCCTAATATATTGCCAAATGGGGATATGTCACCTAAGAGATATGTATTTAGAAACCCTAACACATTTTTCTCTCCCATGTATGTGTCTTCTAGTAGGGTTATTTTGTCACTATCCTTACCCATCCATTATGTCCCTCTCATGCTAAAATTCACCTATGGAAACAACCTCATGCTCATGAGCAAACCTAATTAATCCACCTAGGTTAATTCCATTGATTGATTTAACCTTAATGCCAAATTCAACAATAGCCTATTCAAATAGAACAACAAATGAAGTAAGGGCATCAAATAGTGCAGAGTAATGTTTTGCTTAAATTGTTGAAGGTAAGGTTTAAAAAAGATTATAGACATTTATATATTATAACTTACATGTCGAATTTACTTGATTATATTTAGCCATCGTTCCACTTACCCAACATGCACCATATACTTATATGCTACGACATTTGAGGTCATAGATACTACAACAATAGGAAATCTTACAAAATTAGCATCGACAAGTATGCCAACATTACAAGTAGGGTCGTTTAGCACTCTAAGGGTTTTAGATTCAGATGATGAAGGTAAGTTTAGTCTTATTCAAAGACCCACAAATACTATTTCTCCTAATTATATATACTCCATTGTTAAAAAAATATATCCATAATTAACTTAATGCAATATTTGTTTTGCAATCTAAAATAGGCATGTTATTTGAAGGGCTAATAATCAGCCATCTCATATATTTTGTTTTTATCATGCCATACCCATCTAATAATTTTTTTCCCATTTTATGTTTTTAGTTTTGAAGTCAACCTTAATAGGCACAAAGTTATTTTTTTTGTTAGCTTATGGCAATTTGCATTTTGTAGTCATATGCCCCAATGCATAGGATAATATTTTCATCAAAAAATAGTTATGAAACGTATATATTGCATATCTTTCGATATACTAAGGCCCATCTTATATAATATGAATATACATTCTCTAGGTATATGGCGAAAAATATGGTGGCATATTTATTAATTTCATAATCCTTACTTTAAATGATGTTACAAGGATATACACATACCTCCAATAGAATTTACATATCTCAAGACCTAAATACACATCATGTATGTACAAGAAATATGGTCCCAAATATCGGAATTATAGCGAGGTGATAGGGTTAGAAACGCAGGCCGATACTTTATCCTATTAAGGCACATTCTTTGTGCGGAACAGCTATTAGCCTTGTCGAGCATCTGCCTGAGCCCATTACGAAATTTGGGCCTCATAGATTCTGGGCAGATGCACCGGAGAATGCAAAACCGAGGAACAAAACGAAACTACGTACAAGCTTTACAGGAGAACTTACTTACGAGTTACGTGGTTAGACCATGTCGAACGCATGATAACTGAAGTTTCTCCTGCCAACAAGTTGTATTCGGTTTTCCTTTTACACATTGCTTTCCTCTTTTCTAAGGGATGCGTATATGTTATTAAGATATGCCTTGGCAAAATGCAGGCTTATGTCCTCTCCGCGATGCGTAGATTGTCAGCTATGAAGATTGGTGGCCGGGCAAATTGATGAGAAAGTGTGAGATGAGTTTCAATCTCAGCTCATCTGACATATGGGATTTGCTGGAATCAAAAGGAAGCTTTCCTAGGAGTTAGTCAAAAAAATTAGATGCACCCTTCTGGTAATTAATTGTTTATCTACAAGTTTGAAACAGTTTGGCCCGACTCCAAGTTGTAATCGGCACGAGATAGTCTAGCTAGTCACCACGTCTGAGAGAGACCCGTGTTTTAGTTAGCGGCCCAGATGAGCATCTGCAAATGACCCATTCGAATCCCTATGCTAATGAAGTGCCCAGAAAGCTTCTTAATTTAGTAGGATTTTTTTTTTTCTTATTCCTTTCATTCATACGAACACAAACACAAAAAAAAAAAAAAAAAAACTAAACTTCTTTAACCGATTTTTATTAGGATCGATTTTGCTTCGCTTTTTCCTCAATCATTCCTCCCGCTGCACTAAGCATTTTGCCTTTCCTTATCGTGCTCATCATTTTGTTTCTTATCCATTGCAGACTGTTGGAATATACCGGTCCAACTTGCACTTGTCGGCGTTGCGGAGCTTTATTTTTGGTTTGATCAACGGTTAGAAAGATCAAGAACTAGACGGTATTATAAAAACTCTTTATGTTGCATCCGTGGGAAAATTCAACTGCCCCCACTTCAGTATCTACCATCCGTCCTACATGAACTCATATATAGAGATAACTATAAGATTCTGTTGGACAACTACGAGTGCATACTGTATACGCATCAATCGAAACCAATAATGTAACCCAAAGAAATCAAAACTCAACACAAAAACGAAATAGTTGTCAGATCCGAATATTGTTGTGCCTTAAAATAAATTTACTGTCCTAAAGCAAAAATTCAGCTATACAGTAGTACAACCCTCGCGCCATCTCACCCGCTAAGGTTAACACAACCACCTTCGTTCTTATTCACTAAAGAAAAAGTGCGATGGAATATGCATAAGCAATGCCCAGTTTTATGTGAAGGAATCGAATCAGAGAGAAAGCATGGAGATCGAAAAGCGTTGCTTAGCTTATTTTTCTGTTACTAAAATTGAAATCAGAAGAGGTTAAAATAGAGAAAAAAAAAATGTAGAGGAGGGAATACCTTTCACTCCTCACACGACTGGGGAAACCACGATAGAACCACTAGAAGAGCTAAAAAATAACAACAAAGAAAGAAAGACCAACAATAGAGTTAAACCCATTCAAAATTTTAGTAGAAAGAAAGTAGGATCCATTTAAATCTATGACCCACACATGTCCGGCCTGAACCTGATACACATATGTATGTGGTATATATAATCCAACCTACTAATTATATAAAATAATCCAATTTCATCAACTCAAAATATACATTTAGTGAAGGAGTATAAAAACTAAATAAAGAAAAACTTGTCCACTAGTGTAAGATATCAAAAAACAATTCCAACAACTAAAACAAAGTTACTGAGTTGTCATTGCTCCAACACAATCGACACTTATTAAAACACATTCGATCACATAACTATATGTATTCTTTTACATTGATGGGCATTAAGATTGACTCAACCTTCAACTCTGGTAATTTTCCATTTGTGTTTTTGTTACCAAACAGAATTATTACTCAATTGGGAGTAATGATTCTTATTCAAAATTATTTTTATTATAGAGAAGGTTTGCTTAATGAGCAATTATTTAGACATAAGCTAGGGGCTCTCTATTTATAGGCAAGGTAACCCCACAATCAAGCACTCTCTATCATGTGTCGTTGCCTTATTGGATCAACAATTGATTACAAAGAATAAGATCTCATCCTAATTGGTCTATCTAGATTATACTTGGACAATCTTATACTATTTAATAATTATTTTGGTATAGATATTGTAACGCCCCAGTTTTTACTACTAAAAAAAATTTGTTTATAGTGGAAATAACTAAGTAAAAATAGTGGGGGCTACCGCCGTGATCGATATAATTCTGATTTATGCAACCGTCCTTACATCAATCACAAGGCTAAAAGTTTCAAGGTAATACAACAAAAAAAGTGCATTTATAATACAAATACTGAGTTTGGAGTATTACTCCGAGTTTTACAATACTAAGATACAAAAAGGGGATACCATGGATCAAGAGTCCAAAAGGGGTATCCAATTTAATACATAACCTGGACAACAGATTCTCTTCACCCGACCCTAATATAAATGGAGTCACTCATCCCCACATAAGGTGTCATAGGCCGCAAAGTCATCTACTTAATCCTCTGAAACCTACACAAAGGATCCAGAGCTTTCTGCTCGTAGGAACGAGTAGCATCCATAAAACGGGTTGTCAGTATGCTACGTACTGAAAAGGGGAACAATACTATCGAAATAGGAATACAAGTAGCACATGCTTTCACATTAAATGATAAAGGAATATAACCAAGTAAATGATCATCTTATATGGCATATTACGATTCAGATAACCCCACTATTCTTAAATTGGTGGAACGGTCTAAAACTTCTCGGGGACAACACACCAGAGCCACTATTCTTTCTGGTGAAATGGAAGTGAAAACATCTTCTCGGGGAAGAATAATCCCGAGCCACTATTCTACCTGGCGGAACAGGGATAAATTATCTCCTCGGGGAAAAATACTCCCGAGCCACTATTCTACCTGATTTAATAGGAATAAATCACCATGGTCTTGACTCACGCATTCTTCCACTTTAAATCATTAGTATCTTTTCCATAGGTTATTAAAGTATGTTTATTTCACGATTAGTAAGCACCCCACTATTCTCAACTGGTGGAAGGTTTGAAACTTCTCGGGGACAACACACCCGAGCCACTATTCTTTCTGGTGGAATGGTGATTAAAAACATTATCTCGGGACAAAATGCTCCCGAGCCACTATTCTACCCGGTGGAATAGGAATACATATATATAGATTTAGGAAAAATAATTACCATGGCCCTACTCACATGCTCTTTCACTTTAAGTGATTAGTATCTTATTTAAGATTGATTCTCAGGCATAGAACATAGTCAAATAGATACACATGTAATATAAGCCCAAACCCTTAAGTCTTGAGAAACCCTAATTACACTTCCTTTAGTGTTCATTCCCCTATGTTTGTTGTTCCACTCACATTGTAATATGACATCTCCCAAATTCCATCATTAGTATCATACCCAAAAAACACAACCTAATTCCCATGAGTTTGACTTAGTAATCTCATCCTGAGGTTTATATATTAAACACCGAAGTATCCAAGTCTAAATCCCATAAACTTGTCATAACAATTCATATGAAATGTTCATCATTTCTAATTTTCCAATGGTTATTCTCTAATCCATAAATATGGAATAATAATAATAACAATATCTCAATATGACTTGTCCCAAATTTACTATTAAACACTTATGAGCCCCAAATAACGATAATATTCCCATGAGTTACTCAAGTTATTATTGTCATAATTTAAGTCTCCTAACACATAAATTATCAAACTTCCTTAATATCCCACAATGACCGATTTACCCTTTTAGCACAATTAGCACCTTTATTTTATAAAAACTTATACCTTCCATACATATTATTTTTCCAAGCCCTCATTAACCATCATACCTTATGAGAGACCTTAAGGCCATTTTCCACAACTCATTCAACCCATATTCATACCATAAGACATAATTTCACAATTATAACATTATCATCATTCAACCCATATTTCATACCTTAAGTTATAATCTTCACAAATATGACATTCTCGTCATTCAACCCTGATTTCATACCATGAATATACTTCCACAAGTGTGATATTATCTTCATTCAACCATAGATATATTTACACAAGTATGATATTAACAATACTCAACCCATATTTCATGCTATAAGATGCATTATTACAAATACGATATCATTGTCACAATCCTAACATAATGGTATCTCTTACAAATCTTATATTCTTTCAGCATAACATGCATAGCATCACAAATTATCAATATCAACATATGTTACATATTATAGCAACAAAATCAAGAAAATACATTTAGTCATACAAGCAATTATCATCAGAAGTCCTAAGCATCAAATAGTATCCTTACCAACTAGGACACCGGACTCTAAGCACGCAAAACCCTAGACTTCCTCCTCCGAAGCTACTAGAAAACCACCTACGAAAGATAATAAAACTATGGTTCGGCTCAAAGAGTTAAATCGAAGGAAAAATCAAGGTAAAGTGGGTAAAAGTAGGTATAATAGTAGTCCAATGAGAGCTTAAGATGTGTGGATGTGTAGAGGAATGTGTGATGGAGCTATGGTAGAAGTTTGGTGGAGTTTGGTTGAGGTTTGGGAGTGAAAATAGGGATGTATGGCCAAAGGAATGGGGTTGCATGATTGTACGGTAGGTGGTATAGCTTCTGGTCGAGAGAAAAAAAATGCACGGCTAGGTGGTGCGAATTACACGGCCTTGTAGATTTAGGCCAAGAGGAAAATTTTTACATGGTCAGACGGTGCAGGGATTGCACGGTTGTGCAGCAGGGGTTTTAAGCATTGCACAATCGTGCAGCAGGCCGTGTATTGGCCGTGCACACTACGACGCTGCAACAAATGCGAGGGAAAAAGAGGGAAAAGAGGTGGCAGGTAGTGGCGATGACCGGTGACAGTGAGGGAGAAGGTTGGGGCAACCTAGGTGGTTGGTCAACATGCCAAAGGGCGATGAGTGGTGGCCGAGGTGGTGCACGGTGGGGGAAGATGGTGGTGTGAAAGCCAAAATAGATAAAGGAAGAGGAAGAAGAGAAGAAGAAAGGGAGAAGAAGTGAAGGAGAAGGGTGATGGAGCTTCGATAATGGCTCTTGGGCACAAAATATTAGCGCAGTGAGGAAAAACCAAAGAGAAATAGGGATAGTGTGAGGTGTATATATATATTCATGAGTGCTTGTGTGGTATGTTTCAGGAAGAAGAAAAAGAATAGGGAAGAGGGTGCAGGTGTGCGATGGGAATGATGGGGATTGTGCAGCTATACGGTGAGGGTGATGGTTGCAGTTGATGGATAAGGTAGGGTAGTAGCTGCAAGGTGAAGGTGGTGATGGTTGATGGAAGTGTTGCGTAAGAAGAAGAAGAATGGCATGGGGATGGGTGGTGCGTATGGGGAAGGTGTAGGTCTGCAGGGATGGGAGAAGGAGAAGAAGAAGGGGAAATGTGATGGGTGATGGATGAGGGTATAGAAAGGTGATGGGTGGTGGTGCAAGTGGATAGTGCAAGTGGGGGGGGTGCAAGTGGGTGCAAGTGGAGGTGCAAGAGTTGTAGCAAAGGGGCTGGCGGGAGAAGGAGAAGAAGGAAATAAAAGAAAAGGAAAAAGGAAAAGAAAAGGAAAAGAGAAAGGGTTGAGGGGATTAGTATAGGATGATTTTAGATTAGTTAAGGGTAGTTAGGATTAGTGAAAAGTTTAGCGGATTTGATTTTTAGTTTAAAAATTACAGTTGATCAAAGTTAAGGGTTTTAGAATCGGTTAATGTTTCAGAATTAAGGATAGGTTAAGGCTAATATATGATTTATTAGGATTAGAATCAAATTATGTGCTAGTGATGTGGGATTAACTTAAGCAAATTTTTAGGGTATTACAGATAATTGCAATTAAAGTCTAAATATTCTTCCTTTATGAAACACATGAAATCTACTTTTTCTCTTTAAGTGTTGCACCACTTTTATTTATTTATTAAATTTGGCATTTGTAATACCCTACTTTTGAGGAATTTAACGCATGTTAATCTGTGTGAGTGATCATCATCTTAATGTGTTTAACAGTGATTTAGAGTTGAGTTTTGAAATGCTTTGGTTTTTAAGGCAACTAGGCAACTGGTTTGGCTTATACCAATTGACTATTTTATTTTCTCTTGAGGTTTTTTACTCTAGAAGAACTAGCTGACTGGTTTTGATAGACTTGTCAGTGGGTAAGAACCAGTCGACTAGTTCTATTATGCCAGTTAACTAGTTTTTTCGACCTAAAAGTTCTTCATGTTTGATTTTACTTTAAATATTTTCCACTAATCTTGAACACTTGATAATTAAGCTTTTAAATTTTTGTGGATCAATTTTAAGAATTATGTGACCAATGTTTCAAATGATTTTCTACCCTAAATGGAATTAGGGACTAATTTGTGTAAAAAGTGGTTGATGACCTCAATCTTTTGTCTCCTTTTTCCTCTCTTAATTTTCACACCCAAACAAAAAAATTTTATCCTAGAAAATCCCTGCCAGCTTCTCATCTTGTCTCTATGCTTTTTTACCCTTTTATTTTCTTATGTATCTGATTTTTGGTTATGCAGACCCTAAAACTTATTAGCCAGCAACACTTCAACTATGAGGGAAGAGAATAAGTTCCGTACCTTTGAAATCTACCTCACTTGCCCCAAATCTAAGTTGGGGGTTGCTTTTGGTGTTATATATACTCCCCTTCTCCTTCATTTTCCCACTATATCTTACCTACAACTATAACCTTAGCTTCTCTTTTCTTTATTTTTCCTAAACCACTAATCTCATCTTTCCATCACTATTACCTCCATTCTTCCTCCTCTCCTCTTATACACTTCAAATTCTAATACCTATCTTCTTCTAATCCTCTAGCCATCTTAGTTCCGCTTTTCTTAAACTAAAGGGAGTTAGATTTATGAGAAGTTCAAGATTTTAACTCTTTCTTGATAGTCTTAGTTTGGGGTGGAAGAGGTTTCTTTCTCTATTTTCCTTGAATTTTGAGTTTTTTTTTTATTTTTATATGATTTTAATAAGTTTTTCTAATTATCCATATTTTGTTTTGAAGGTATTCAATATTCTAAAGTTTCAAGCTAAGGGATTCTCATTTTATTTGAATTTTTGCTAGCTTGGCTAAGGTAAGTCATTATTACCTCATTTGCGTGATGTGAATGAGTACATGGGTTTTGTTGGTTTAGATTTCTAAGAAACATACAAGCATGTATGTCAATTATTAGTGAATATAAGCATGAATTGATGAACGTTATGCAAGTATGGGTAGGAAACAAGAAATAAGGTATAGTATGACTTGCAAAAATGGCTTTTTGTATATTGATGTGCTCCTAGCATATGCAAAGATTTCTGCATGTGAGCATGTATAATGGTAAGCATGAAGCATGCTTTTAAAATTTCCTCATTGGAGGCACATTATAAGATGACATACTTAAATAGTGATAAATTGATATAATCCTAAGCATGATTTAAGTTATTTATCTATTTAGCTATGTTTTTTATGCAGTAAGAATTTTTTATGCACTATGCTAGATGTTTATATTGAGTAGAGGAAGTATGCTTGGTTTCAAACCACATGATAAATTTGTGTCCTGAGTAAACTAAGGCTAGAACCACAATTCGACAGGTAAGACCTTACCAATCAACTAGTTTACTTTATTGATGTGGTTATCTTATATGATCACCAGCTAACTAATTAGGGTTAGAACCATTTCACTTGTTCATTAATTGTATGGTATGACCTAACAAATCAATTGGTTTATTATTTCTATGTTTCTTTTTAGCAAGTACAGATCAATTGATTTAGAGAAAACCCAACTGACTAGTTATATGAGTTGATTGATTTTTCCAAAATAAGCTATTTAGTTTTTTTGTCTTATGTGTTTTTTGTTTTTGACCTGAACTGGTCCACTTTTTTTAGGGACTAGTTAATGGGTATTTTAAGGGTATTTTGTGATATTTTGAAGGTTATTCTTGGTATTTTGACTATAGCTTTGACCTTATCTCTAGGTTTTGATCTAGACTTTGAGTATAGAATAAAAGGAAGAATAGTTGGAAAGAAATGATGGTATTGGATGTCAATGGTTATTATTGGATATTCTATTATCCTTTATGATGTAATTTAGTGAAGTTGTAATGTTACCATAATTGAGTACCCTTGATAGAGAATGATGAGCAACGTGATATGTTATGTACACAATGTATGATTGGTATGATGTATAGGCCTTGTCTTAGCTTGTGTGCTCAACATGTATATAATAAAACACTAATCACTAAAAGAGGGCAATTATGGAGCAATATATGGGTTTATATTATCTAATCCTCAATTAGCTACCAATGGTTAGTATGTGTTCTGGTGTTTCACATAATTATTGCCTTTAGTCAGGATCTTAGAGATTCAGGTATCTTTCCTACTCTAGAATTTTATGATGCACCAGAAGGTATTGATACTTAAGGACCGGGTTAACTAGTAGTTTTTTTAGCTTCGTTTTAACTTTATGTTTATTGGTGATTGCTTGGTTGTTGCCAATCTTATGTCTATTTGGTTATTTGGATTGATTTTCATGGTTATGTAAAGACCATAAAAAATAACTAAATGAATGTATAATCACATGATCATAATTTGGTAATTAATCAAAGAGTATAAACCCTAGAGATGCATTGGGTGATTTATCTTACTAATATGCAGCTTATGTGTGTGCCCCCATGTTATGAACCCTGATTTCCCTAAGTTCTATGATGCATATGTTGATTTATGGTTACATTTCCATAATGAAGCATGTTATTCTCAAGTACAAGTGTAGGTAATCCCTAGTCTGAATATCATTCAAGCATAGTGCATGAAGTTGTATGCCATGATGCATGATCATGTTGTATATGAGCTTTATGATGTAGGAGTATTTCCAACAAGTGATCCAAGCCTAATAATTAATTTCTCTAATTTAGAAAGTACTAAAACATTCCTAACTTGGATTAAGATAATTAGCCAAGGAATCAATCCTTGCATGAGTCGACCAAAGCCACCATCTTTTCATGTCTTAGGCCAACTTAACATGGCTCATTATCAACCAACACATCAAGCTACCAATTCAAGAACCAACCAAAATTTTGTGGAAAACTAAGCCATGCACACAAAAATCCACTTGCATCTTTAGGCCATGAAATGAGGATCAAATCAACATAATAGATTGATGAGCATGATTGGTAGAAGTTAGAAGCATCTTTATGTCGTTTTCGATGGGTAATTGGGAGGTTTGGAGTACCAGCTAGATAATAGGAGTTGTTACCCATTTTTAGTTTGTTCACCTTCTCTATTTTTAGCTAGTTGAGATTTAGTTGTCTTATATACCTTGTAGAAACCCATGGATAACTAATTATGGCATAAGAGCATGTGTTATATTATTATGTTGTGCTTACTGTCATTTATGCTAAGTTAGGGGTTGATTTCAATTTTAACTAGTTAGTTAAATTATAATGTAACTAAGTGTTGGGGGTAGTAACCTAATCGGCTATGGAGGATGACATAGCTATTTTGTAACTCAAAGGAACCTAACAAATACCCACATATATGTTAGTTCCAAATTGAATTAGATGATATATCACCTTGCACAAAAAACTAGAAGATTTCTTACTTATTCTTACATTTAGAGCTCAAGTGAAGGGTTTTGTCTTATACCTACAAAATCTCACACTCTTTATCCTTAGTGTTGATTACCTAAGGAGGTGAATGTGAGTATTTGATCTCAAGGTTTACTTGTGGATCAAATATCTCATCTTTTATTCTTCATTCTCCCTTCTTCATTTTCATTTCTTGGTGGCCTATTCCCTCTGTACCATTCTTCCTTGTTTACATTAAGCCATTTGTTTTGCTTATGCATGACCTTGTATGACCTATATCTATCTATTATAATCTTATATACATCATGAACCTCCATAAGTGAGTAAATTGGCTTACTCGGTATGTAATGTTCTAACATTCCCATTTAATCAGTCACCTAATTAATCCCATGAGTTGAGAACTTTGTGTAAGTTAATGTAGATGGCTAGTAGATGGTTATATGCTTGTTGGTTTTGGAGCTTTGAGAGCTAACATTACGTTTCTCTTTTGAGGGTCCTTAAAGACAAAAAATTTGTAATAGTTATCTTTCCTTATGTTTCTTTCTATGAATTTCCTTAATCATTTTTGGGTTTGATATGGCCTTACTTTGTAAAACCCTAACTCTCTTTGATTTATGGGATTTATCTTGTGAACTTTTGTTTATCTAGTGTATTTTGTTTTGAATACCATAACCATGTGTCCAATATGGGATCCATCTTGTACTAGATATGGCGGTGGTACCCTATTTGTCATAGGATGGTTTTTATATTTACACTTTCAATGTTTTTAAAATGAATTTTCTAAGTAGCGAAAAATAGGAGGTGTTACTAGTATGCATCACACTAGTCCTCTTTGTCAAGAAGAAGGATGGGAGTTTTAGGTTGTGGATTTATTACTACGGATTGATTTAGGTTATGATAAAGAACCATTATCCTCTTACTCTTATCGATTATTTTTTGACTATCTCAAGGAGAACATAGATTTTTTCAAAGAAGGATATTTAGTTAAGCTATTATCAATTGAGGATCATTGAGCAGGATATTTGAAAAGCATCTTTTCAAACTTGATATGACCATTATGAGTTTATAGATATGCATTTCAAACTCACTAGTGCACTAAAAATGTTTATGGCACTCAAGAATTGGATATTCAAACAATGCTTAGACCTTTTCGTGGCGGTGTTCATCAGCGACATTCTCATCTACTCCAGCAACCAGGTGAAGCACAAGCAACACCTTAGATAGACTTTGGTCTAGTTGAGAACCCATCAATTATATGCCAAGATCTCTAAGTGTGATGTTTTCCTAGATCAAGTCACTTTTCTTGGCTATGTGATCATGAGGGATGGTATTTTGTAATATCTTAAATTTTATCTTAACCTAACTCTAATATCATAAAATTAATATTTTCACCTTACCCTAACTCCATAATCCTAAATCTTAACTTAACCCTAATATTTATTCTAGGTTATTAATATTTTTAACCTAAAACTAACTTTAGGTGGTTGATAATTAATTTATCTTAAATACCTTAACTTAAATTATTTTAACCAAATTCTAATCCTAAACCTAAACTTATTTCTTCCTCCTTTTTCCTTTTTATATTTCTCCCCTTTTCTTTCCCCTACCCAATATTTTTTTCCTTCCTCCCCTTCTTCCTGCATGAAACATTCCCCCAACCATGCTTCCAACCTACACCTTACCCTCATCATCACATCATCCCCTCCCACCTTTTATGAGATATGGCTGTTGAATATCTTTTCCTTACTGATCATGCCTCACTCACCATCTCCCTCTCTATCTGTGTGCATATATGTGTATATATACCTCCAGAATTCCACATATAATACCCCAACAACCTTCCTTCCTCCCTCTATTTTATGTCAAAAGATACACCACCAATTAGGAACCCTTCCTTATCCTTTTCGTTGCCAAAAAATCCACATCAACCAAATAATGCAACTCTACACTATTCCTACTTCATTTACACCGGCCAAAAGCACTGTTCTCTCTCCCCAATAATAGGCTAAAACCACCAAAATACCCCTAGATTCAGCACAAACCTCCAAAGTCCTCCTTGTTCCTTTGCAGACAAAATCACCTAAGCTTTCCATTTATATTCTTCCCCTTGAGCACCACTTATCCACACTACAACCACATCCCTTGAACCATCCAAAACTACCATTGCACACTCCTTAGCAATGACACAAACTACCATTGTTATACACTACCCTTTGGCATCCACCTCCAGAACAAACCCTAACCATTTGGCCATCACCATTGTTTCACCTCCATTTGTTTCGGCCAATTCCCTCGATCTCCCCCTAGAACCTTTATCATTTTTAACCATTATCCACCCCTTATCAATGTCACAAGATCATTTTTCTACCCCCTTAGTTTTCCCTCGTCAACTGTTCCCCCTCCTTGTTTAATAGAGTTTGGTTGAGACACCTTCAAGCCTTACACTCAGTTTTTCCTCCATTATTTCCCTTTTGTTTACCTTATCCTTTGAGAAATTAAATCATTAAGTTCTAATATTTCTTTATTATTGTTTATTAGGTGAATTTCCAAAGGTTCCAGAGGAGGAGGCATAATATATATATTTTAGGGACCGATGTCCTTTTTGGTAAGGATACAAATCGTTGTTAGGGTTTATGTGCTAAATGTTATACATGATTTTGTGGTTTATCATATTTTTATTATTATTTTTTTAATTTAATGATATTATGGTGTGTTAATGTGATATTATATGGTGAAAAGTAAATAAGTTGCACTATATATGCTTAGAAGATATTATTGTGATAGTTCTTATGTTCTAAGTCCTAAGTAATGAGAATAATATATATTATTGTAATTTTTATTTGAAAGAGTAGAGTAAGTGGTAAATAGGTATATTTAATTTGTATGGTGATGTTGTAAATTGAGGATTTGGAACTAAGAACATCAGACATATAAGGTTTAGGGAAATAAGGGCTTTTGATTGTTATCAAGGATATTTTGGTCAAGATGTGTTATATACAATAATTTTAGCATTTTAATGTATTTAATGTGTTAAAATATGATAATAATATCTTGTGGAATGTTTGGGATATTTATTAATGGCCTAATTCCAAATAAAAAGAGAAAATGGCTTAAAATGGAAATAGTAACCTTAGTAATGAGGTTATTATCACATATGTAAAACATTAGAGTTAGAACACGATTTTATGAATTCCTTTAATGTTGAAATTATAGGAATTTGTATTGAATTTTGTTACTATATGAACCTTTTGTGGAAATTTATAACTTGTGAACTTAGGATTTTGTAAGCATCATGAATAATAACTCTTGAGATAGGGTTGTTATTATATGTGTAAGAATTTTGTTTTAGACCTTAATTTTAGGGTATGTTGATAATAATAATATTTGAGGAATATTTACTAAAATTTTCGGATAAATGATTAATATGGAAGAATTTGTACCTAAAATGTAAAATTAGGGTTTCTTAGAAAAATGTAAAAATAACTATGCAGTTTTGATTTACATGTTTCAATTATTTGATGTGAATATCAAAATAATTAATAACAATATATTAATCATTTAAATTAAAAGATCATATGAGTGAGGATCCGATGTACTTATTCATTCTACTAGACGAGAATAGTGACAATGAACATTTTGCCCTAGGGTTGTATATTATTGATACCATTCTACTAGTTGTAAATAGTGGCCAGGAGCATGTTTCCTTGGGGTTATATATTATTAATATAATTCCATGGGTTGAGAATAGTAGAGTCCCTAAAATAAATTGAAAATAAATCATGAGAATGATCATAACCATTGATAAAATACTAATTAATTAAAAAAAAAGACTATGTGAGTTAAGACCGGTTGTATCTATTCGTTCCACCAGAAGGGAATAGTATCCAAAAGCATTCTTCCCTAGGGTTTTATATTATACCAATAGAGAATAATGGATAGAAATGTTTTTCCTTAGGGTTGTATATTGTCGTTACTGTTCCAATAGTCGAGAATAGTGGGGTCCTTTAACTCAACATAAATAAAAGAATAGATCATGTTATATCTAATAAAGATATCTAGATTTAGTACTTACCTTACATTGATTTATGCATCACACTTACATGTTATAACTTTGATGTGGATGCATGTATTCTTTGTATACCTTACTCAGTTGTATAGTTACCTTATTAAGTACTTAGCGTAGTGATTATCCTTTTCATGGGCATTGATCATTCCCATGAGTAGACGACCCTAATGCTTTTTTGTAGGTCAGTGAGGACCTTTTAAATATTTTTCTACTTATGATGCTCTATGTGTGGAGGAGTGATATTATGCATTGGGATTTGGGTTGTAAAACCCCCATTTTTTCTACCAATAAATTTGTTTTAAAACAATGTAGAAATAGAAAATACTAAACATACCTAAGAAAAATGGGGTTCTAGCATAGTTCTTAACACATGATAGACGTCTACCACCCACACCATACTAGATACAAGGCTAAAACTAAACCAACCAATTTCAAGTAGAGCATGTAAGATCAATTTACATAAATATTTAATAAGAAACATTTAAAACATAAGGCCTTGATGCCCTCAACATAGTCAAATACAGGGAGAATTATTAAATAATAATACAAGGCTATTATAATAAAAACAAATTAGGGCATGACCACAACCATGGTCCATCACAGACCCCATAAAAACCTATGGTTTTCTACGCTTTCAATCCCCAAACCCAAGATAAGGTAGGCCCACTACTGGCCATCCCCAAATGCCTGCACATATCCCTCAATTCGTGGGAATGAGTAAGCGACCGAGAAAACGAGCACATTAGTATGCTATCTACTAATTAAGCCAATTTACCTCCTCAACAAAAGTCACAAGCATACAAGGTTCTATCATGTCATGAAAATCACACTTAACATGCGTTATGCCAATGCCATATAATTAAGTGTACCCACTCTATCATGATTAGGTAATGCATCAGGATTTACTATCATGCATAATTTAGGCAACTTAGAATGTGTCGTACTCATTTTCATAGTACAATATAATAAGTAATCACACACATGTACTAAGAAGGTTACCTAAATGAACTCTAGGGTTTATTTTTCCAACTTGCTCAATCAATTAGGTTATTCCTTTATAGTCTTTATTTCTCTTTTCCAATCCATTTCTTTATCTTCTAATTCTACCACATCCTTGATTTATTCTCATTCCAATTCTACCCATATTCTTATACAAGTCATCACCTAGTCATTCATTCCAATAATTATCCAAGTATTTACTCAAATCATTATCTGAGCATTCATTCCAAAATTTACCATTATTATCATCATACAGCCTTTTATTTCAATCATTATCCAATTATTCATCATCAAACAATGGACTATGCACCACACCATGGTCTCACATACCATAGAATGTTATCCAAACCAAGGGACATAAATTCTAAGATGAATCTAATAACCATAATGGAAATAAGTCCAAGTTAAAGCCAACCACAATGTAAATAATTCTAGGACAAAGCCAACTAATATGGACATAAGTCCAGGCCAAAGCCAACCACCTAGGTAACCAGACTCTTTAGTATCGATACCTCCTAATACATCATTAGTGTGTAGAGTAGGTAAGGTACCGAGATCTACTAGGATCCCGCTTGAATACACCAATAAATGCCCAAAGGTAGACTAAACCTCGGTAGTTAATGGAGGATCAGGTAACCAAGACCCATACATATCTCGATTTTCTTTCATTTTACATGATTAATACATTATTCATGAGGTTATGTGATCACACAAGGCTCACACAAAGACTAAGTAGGACATTTGCATATTTCCATATATGGGATTTTCATTATGCTTATTCAATATTAATCATACCCATTATATTATTCCATCCAAACACATTCCTTATTTCATCACCCTATTTCTCAAGAACCATCACATTTCATATGTGGTGTGCCTATTAGGCCTTTTCATCACCCATTGAGTATGTCATGAATAATGGTCCATTTAATCCATTAATTAGGTCATTAATCTATGGTAATATATGTATTTTATCCCTTACATACTCATATAACAACCCTATGCATAGTCTCAAAGCATATCCAAACTAAGAAGAACAAAATCACACAAACCAGTTAAACCAGTCGATTGATTTGGCTCACTTGGACCAAACTCTCCTCAAACTGGTTGATCAGTTTGGGAAAAATAGTCAAATATATATAGACCAGTTGATTGGTCCTACCCAACTATTTAATGGGTTTAAGTAGAGACCAAGACTAGGGTTTCTACAAGCCTACCAGTCGAGGGGTTGGGTCAACCAATTGATTGTTCTAGAAACCAGTCAATCGGTTTGACCTAACTAGTCAATGGGTTTAAGTAGAGAGCAAGACCAGGGTCTTTGCAGGCTTACCAATCGATGGGTTGGATCAACCAATTGACTATTCTAGGAACCAGTCAATCGATTTGACATAACCATTCGATCATCTTGCCCTCCAATAACACCAACTAGTTATTTTCATGCAAATCATGCTTCTAATTCTTTATCATACCACATTGAAACATGTTCTAATATCACATAATAAAGTTTTAGCTTACATTAGTTACATATTTCACCATGAATCATCACCACCTAATATTTCCTCATGTTGCATGCTTTTCACTTAGAATGCACAGTCTAGCCATTCAATATAGTTTCAGTAAGCTATATACTCATGCCAACATGTATCATCACACTTAAAAAGTTCCTTAACATGTCAGTTTGTTCATAACCTATTTCAGAAGTAAGAATGACTTACTTGATGCAGGAAAAACGTTTCTTAAACAAGAACACCCCACCTATAAAATCCAAAACTTTCAAAACCTTAAAAACAACAAGTTTAACTTAGAAATCTATGAATAACTTTTATAAATCCAAAATTGAAATAGAAAGGGAAGAATGAACATACCACACCCAAAGGAAAAATAGAGGGTCAGCTGAACCCCTCAACCTTTTCCCTAAATCTAACTCTTTCTTGTTTACCAATTAAAATAATAGAGAGCTAGAGAAAGGATCATAAGAGTAAAATAATTCAAATGAAAAGCTCTAAGTGAAGAGGGAGAAGGTTAATGCTAGAGAGTTAAAGTATTTTAGTAGCTAAAAGAAAGGTGAATAGAAGGGATGATTATGGCTATTAATAACCAACCAGTCAATACAAATCACAAGTGTTTTTAGGAACAGATCAAAAACCCTAATTCTTACAGTTCGGATTTGAGTTAAATGACATATTTTGTTTAAGATATGCTAACCTATCCTCCAAAGCTCAAATGGTGATTCTAGAGGATTGTAGGTCAATTTATCCAGAAATGCAATACATAAGAGGGGAAATGAAAAATCAGCATAGGAGGACTCTCCTAGCTAAGTAGAATCGAGTTTGAGATTGATGCAATTATCCTAGAAATGTACAGAGGAGAGAGGTGGAAGAGGACAAAGATAAGGTCATCTCCCCCCTTAATTATCCTAATTGACTTCTCAGATTGATTTGAGGTAGTATTTTTGGGTCAAATACATCACACAAAAGGTTAAGAATATTTTTGGAACAATTTGTAATAGGTTTGCAAAGTTCCATTTTAATATAAGAAATTTTTCCAAAAAAAATGAGTTTAAAAAATATACTTAGCTTGACAAACCATTCGATCGGCTTGGCCTGTCAATTGACTATTCTATAGACTAGTTGATCAGCTCCTCAACTAGTTGATTAGTTTGGTCGAGTAAAAAATATTTTGCCAAAATGATGAACCAGTAGATTGGTTCATGGAACCAAATGATTGGTTTGCCTAGATAACTTGATTAATTTAGTTTTCCAACCTCATTTCAAATCCAATTTTACCTCAAACCAAATCATGGTTTGAAATCAAAATTACACACAGAAAAAGTAGCATAATTTCTTATTCAACTCTTTACAAAAAGATGGAGTTTTACATGGGTATAGATTCATGTTATTCGGATATTACCTTTTACCTAGATACCTATTTTTTGGACTCTTAGCTCCATGTTATCCCTTTTTATATTTTTTAAATATTTTACTTGGGGTTAGTCTCCAAACTCATATTTAAGTTATAAATTTTCTCTCATCTTTCATTTATGATATTTTACATTCTAATTATTTTGCTTAGTGATTGATGTAAAGATTGTATGGTGAACCAGCCTTATATCAATTATGGCGATAACACCCAACTAATTTGATATTATACTTTTGCTAAAAATAAACTTTTTTAGTAGTATATTTTGGAGTATTACAATTTTAATATATCCTTCGAAGATCATAGTTGTTTTAGGGTAACCAACACTAGCATTGATTATGGTGGTACAAAGTTTTGTGTGTTTGGTTGGCTATTATTATATATTTGTCTAGGATTTCTCTAAGATAGTTCATCCATTGATGAATATAATAAAGAAGACTACACATTTCCTATGGGATCAGTAGTTTGTGGGACTTGTGAGGAGTTGAAGAGATGTTTGATTACAACTCCATTACTCTTGTTTCCATGTGGATTATATTATTTTTGAAGTGTATATAAATGATTTAAAGCATGACTTGGGATATGTTCTAATGCAACATGGGAAGATAGTGAATTTTTCTTATTGATAATTGAAGCTACATGAGTAAAACTACTTTACTCATGATTTTGAGCTTATTGAAAAAGTGTTTGCATTGAAGATATAGAGGCATTATCTTTATTCCAACATCACCATAGAAAAACATTCCTAATAAAAAATGGGATTTTATAACTACATATAAAATTGGATAGAAGTCGTATCATTCGTCCCCTATTAGATAGGAGGCTTAAGTATCTTACCGGCCAAACACAAGAAACAGTGTGCACAGAATATACAGCATAAAAGATGAAAGAGTTATGGTTTATAAACCAATACCATATTTGGTCCAAAGAAACTAAAATGCATAAGAAGAGCATTCATGAAATGGGATAAAATGGAGAAAAATCTAGATATTCTAAGTAAAAATAAAATACAATCATTAGAACATCTACAGTCACTTACCTTAAGCCTAACACATGAATTGGTTGACTACTAAGCAACCTCAATTACGTGCATAAAGTCCTTTGCTCATTGGAGTGAGTAAGTGAGCAATTGAATGGGAACACTAGTATATTACATATTGAGTAATCCAAGTTATATAATCATGGGATTTTGTGATGCAAATATGATCATAATAGGCACATAAGTGATGATATCACACATTTCCATGTTTATGTAGTAACATGTCAACTCACATGCTTTATTATCATGATATTCTAAACATGGTACCTTACAATTGCATATGTAAGTAGATGACATCATGATCAATGATAGACATAAAATTCATGGAAATATCAAATTTCAAACCAAGTTTATAAAATTTATGGTTCATCATGCTTACCACAAAATTCAAGAATCATGAATAACAATATAGGAACCTATGAAGTGACATACCAAAGATGCAAGCTACTTAAGTAAACTTTAAGTTTCATTAAATTTAATCATTCATGAGATTCTAATCACAATGTTTTATAAATATTTTTTTAAAGAAATAGGCTGGATCATCCCCCATGGCTTCTTAATAACCATGGAAGCCAAACCAATAGCTAGAGGGAATAACTTTGATCGAACTACCAATGGATAGAAAGTCCAATTGAAGATAAATAAACCACCTCGATGACCATGCCCATTCCCTTTAATATCAATACCTCCTAGTACATTTTTAGTGTCTAAAGTAGGAAAGGTACCGGGATCAGCTTGGATCCTGCTCGAAGGCAGCCAAAAGCAATAAAAATGCCCAAAGGCATAGTCACCCTTGGTAGCTAATCAAAGATCGAATAATATAGTCTTATATCGTGTTCCATGATCTTCCAATTTAAATTATTAGTATTTTATTTACCAATAAATATAACAAAAAAGATCCCAATAGCATACCAATTTAACCATAAGCATATAGTTATTCCAAATTATCCATCATAACCTATCAAGGGCACTTAGTAGTTATATCACCAATACTTAACCAATTGAATCCAACAATTGAGTTAATTAATTCATGCCAAACATTAGATTTCCATCATCCAAGAATTATATCATAACATAATATCAAGTCCCAAACTCTTATAAGTCCACAAAGTATCAATGAAAGCATTTTGATCAAGATTGGTTGATCATTTTTATAGACCTGTCAATTGGTTTGGCACTGCCAATGCCTAGTGCCCCTACCAAAATAGTTTATGGGTTAACCTAATCGATCCATTATTCTATAGACTAGTCTATCGGTCTAGCCAAACTAGTCGATGGATTTAAGTAGTGACCAAACAAATTTATACCACAGGTAAACCAGTAAATGAGTTAGCCTAATCATTCAACTATTCTAGAGACCAGTCAATTGGTTTCACCAAATTATTTGACCGATAGTAAGCATGTCTAATTTCATATAATAACTTATCCCTCCAAGATTAGCCATATTGCATGCATATCATTGGACACTTACAAAACTAGGATTAATCATTCTCACCCACCTAGTGATGTTGCATTTCCAATTAATCATGAATATACATGCATAAACTCACATTTTTTTTCCAAAATAAAAAAATCAAGGCATGATTCAAAATATACACTATTAAAATCATATATTTCACATACAATATCCAATATTCCAAACCCTACACAAATCCACATTCTCAGTCATTCCACACCATGAACAATGATGCTTTACTTCAAGTAAAGTTTAGCAAAAATCATATCAAGTAGGAAAAACCCTTAACAAAAAATGTCTAAACCTTGAAAACTTTGAAAGAAGAGATTAAAACTCGGTTAGACTCCTTAAAATCTTATAAAAAATACAAAAAAAAAAGAGGTTAGGAAAAATCAAATAATACAACCCTTAGTAAACGAGAAAACCAAGGGAATGATTCAACACTTCAATATTTTTCTAAATTTAACTCTATTTTACTCAAGAGTAAAACAAAAGGAGTTAGTGGAAGGATTAAAATAAGTGTAGAAGATGAAAATTTGAGAGGACAAAGATAAAAGAAAACAAGTGGCGAGGGAAAATAGGAGAAAGTAAGTTTTCAGTGGTGGAGAGAAAGCAAGAAAAAAAATGGGTTGTGGCTAATGGGGAATAGAGGGTAATGGGTTATATAACTCAAAACTCTAACTCTTTTCCTCCAATTCGGGTAGCTTTAGGTGAATCAAAGAAGAAATAGAACTGACTTCTTCTATAGTAAAAATGGTGATGGGTGAGAAGTCCCAAGGCAATGAACCACAAAATTTTAGAAACACAATAATGGGAAAGGAAAAAAAAGCATGGGAAAAAATTAGAAACTGCACAATTTTTTTGGAACAAAAGTTATCTGCTTGCAACGTTTACAATTGGAGGAGGAAGAAATAGACAAGGGTATAATGCTATCAACCACTTTTTGAAAAATCAAGACCCCTAAAATTGTTCAAGGTAGGGAAAGCTTGGATTAATGGTAATAGAACGTTAAAGATGATTTAGAAAATATTTTGTTCTTGAATACAACGTTTAAAGATTATTAGAAAAAAAATTCATCTAACATTAAATTCAAAAATATCTTAGATCGGGTGAATTGGTTATTTAAGTGGTTACCCTAAACCAAAAACCAAACAAAAAATTAGGGATCAATCGATCAATCTATACCACCAACCAACTAGTGCGCTAGAAAACCTATTTCTTCCTCTATTTTCCAAACTTTTCCAACTCATTTGCAAATCAAACCGCAAATAAATTTCCAAAAATATATCAGGAACCATCACAACATCATCAAGCACATGAATTTTCACAAACTATATGCCTAATTTATTGGGTGTTATAGGTGTGCACTGCAAGGTTTACGCTAATCACAAGAGCCTCAAATATATTTATGTGTAGAGCAAGTTAAATTTAAGGTAGGGTAGATGGTTAGATTTAGTGAGGGATTATAACTTGGAGTTAACCTACAATGTGGGTAAGGATAATATGGTGCCAATTTCTCTGAGACAAAAGATCCTATCTTTTTTTAAGCATGATCATATTGTTAGACACATCGTGTAAGGAAATCAAGGAGATGGGTATTGATTTGATCATAGTTTGTAGATTAGAGGTAAGGATGGGCATCACCACCATCACACCTTCCACTTGTGATAAGATCCAAGCTTGTTACCTTTGTGGCTTCAAGCTCAAGAGGATCTAGCATAGTATTATCGAGGATACAGATGCAAGTTTCATATTTATGAAGATATCAATATTAGATATTAGGTTAGGTGGTATCTGCCACATTGATGTAAAGAGATAAAGAAGAATATCCTTAAGGAGGGTCAGTATAATCCTAATTCCATACACTTTATAAGGGATACATTATATAAGGACTTGAAGAAGGTATATCGATGGCCTTATATGAAGTAGGAAGTTACAAAGTTTGTTGGTAGATAACTGACTTATCTCAAGGTGAAGATCGAGCACAAGGTACCAATAGGGTTAGTGAAATCATGGAAGGCCCCAAAGTGGAATTGGGATAATATTTTCATGGATTTTTTGGTTAGTCTTCTAAGAACTCAGAGTGACCTAGACTCAATTTGGGTTATTATTTACCGATTTAATGAGTCGGTAGTGTTTACATTGATGAAGTTGACTTATACCATGTAGCAGATGACTAGTGCTTATAGGAATTATGTGGTTAGATTACACGAGGTACCTAGAGATATTATGTCGGATTAGATTTGCAATTCTTGTTGCAATCTTGGTAGAATTTGGAGGCCACATTTGGGACACAAATGAAGATTAGTAATTCTTTTCATTTGTCTACTAATGGTTAGATATAGAGGATCATTCAGACCTTAGAGGATATGCTTCGAGTATACATGTTAGATTTTGGTGGTAGTTGGGAGGATCATCTAGATTCAATTAAGTTGTCCTATAGCAACAAATGCCATACTACCATTTTGATGGAACATGTTAAGGCCTTGTATGGAAGGAAATGCCATAGTATTTTATGCTAGAGTGATATTAGTAAGATGGTTGTGTTAGGATTATTGATTATTGAGGATGCTAAGAGATAGATCAAGTTGATATAAGATTGTATGAATGTTAGACAACATAGACTAGAGAAGAAGTATCAATGGTTATCAAAGTGCTAATAGAGTCCTTTTGAGGTTCTCACCCACTAAGGAGGTGATGAGGTTTGGTAGGAAGGTAAAACTAATTCTAAGTTTTATTAGGCCTTATGAGATCTTCGATCAAGTTGGTGAGGTTGCTTATCGATCACCATTACTTATGGAGTTTCTGCTTGCGCACAACATCTTTCATACCTCTTAGTTAAGTAGTTATGTTGTAGATCCTTCACACATCATCCAATCAAAGATGATCGAGTTAGATGATTCTTTAACCAATAAAGAATGCTTGATGAGTGTTTTGGACATGAAAACTTAGGATATGCATATAAAGACTAATTTTTTAATCAAAATTATCTAGTTTTAGCATAGATACAAAGAGTCCACATAGAAATCTAAGAAGGAGATTCAAATGAAGTATCATGATTTGTTCTTATAGGTGTGTTATTGTTGGATTTGTTCCATTTCTTTTAAGTGGGTAGTAATAGTAACCCCTTATCTTTTTGTTTCAATTATAGTGTTTGCATTATGGTTTTAGCCTCTATGACTTTGAGTTCATAGTGGAATTCAAGGGCAGAGCCTCTTTTAAGGAGATAGTTCCATAATAACTCACTTTTTAGTTATGATTTAGAGTTAAGTTTTAAGTTGCATTTTAAAAGGACTTGGTTTATGAGGAATCCATTCAACTGGTTCAACCTATACTATTCGATTAGTTTATTTGCTCATGGGGTTTTTGGTATCAAAGAACCAACCAAAAATTTCTAATAGACTAGTTAACTAGTAAGAAACAATTGACTATTTCTGTCATACCAATCAACTGGTTCATTTAACCTAAAAGTTCTTTTGTGCTAGATTTTAATTCAATTCTTTTCTAATGATCTTGGAAAGTTGATAATTAAGCTCTGGAAGGTTCTGGATCATTTTTAAAAAAAATTAACCATTGATTCAAACATTTTCCAACTTTGAATGGAATTTGGGACCAAATTTATGTAAAAAGGGATTGATGACCTCAATTTCTTGTCCCATTATTCCTCTCTCATATGTTCACACTTGAAATAATGGTTTTCATTTCAAAACATCTTTGTAAACTTCTAATCTTACTTCCAATCCTTTATTTTCCATTTCCTCTTGTGTTATTTATTTATTTATTTTTTTGTGCAGACCCTAGAACTTTTTAGCCAAAAGAATTATAGCTACAAAGGTAGAAAGTCAACTCTATACCTTTGAAACCTATCTCACATGGACCAAATTTGAGCTAGATGTTAGGGTTTTGATGTTATATGCCCCTCATCATATAATTTTCCATTATATCTTAGCCTTAATTGCATCCTTAACCTCTCTTTTCTAATTTTACCAAAACTAACGAGCTCTTATTTTTTCTACTCTTACCTACATTCTTCTTCCTATCCTCTTGTATATCTCAAACTCTAATATCTTTTCTTCTTCCAATCCTCTAGATAGCTATTTTTTTTAAACAAAAGGGAGTTAGATTTAGGAGAAGTTTGATAGTTTTTTCCCTCTTCTTGATGTTTTGATGTTAGGGTAAAAAAGGTTAATTTCTCCTTTTCCTTTGATTTTGAGTTTTATTTAAGTTTTATAATATTTTCAAGAAGTTTTTCAAATTTCTAATCTTCTATTTCTAAAGCATTCAAGATTCTAAAATTTCAAGCTAATAGTTTATTATTTTGTGTGAGTTATTTTTTCACTTGACTAAGTTTAATCATTATTACCTCTTTTGTGTGATGTAAATAAGCATATGTGTTGTGTAATTTTGGATTTCCTAGATATATGCTAGCATGTATGTCAATGATATGTGAAATAATAAATATGGTAGAGTATAACTTGCAAAAATGGCTCTTTGTGGATTTTTATTTATGTGCTCTATGCATATGCAAAGATTTCTTCATGTTAACATGTATAATGATAAACATGAAACATGTTTTAAGGATTTTTCATTAGAGGCATATTATAAGATGGCATGCTTAAATAGTGATAAATTTATGTAATCTCAAGCATGACTTAAGTTATTTAATTATTAATCCATAATTTTTATTTGGCAAGAGTCATGTATGCACCATGTTAGATGTTCATATTGAGTAGAGGAAGCATGTTTATCTTTGAACCATAAGTTGGATTTGTGCTCTGGATAAACCAACCAACTAGTTAAGGTTAAAACCAACCAACATATTTACCAAGAAGCTAGAATGACCCTACCTGTAAACTGATTTATGTTATTATTGTGATTTTATTCTTAAGTTACCAACCAATTGGTTAAGGATAGAAACAATTCACTAGTTTATCAATTCACTAGTAAAACCCAACAAGTCAACTGGTTTATAGTTTCCTTGTTTCTCTTTTCGTAGGCCACTAATCAACTAGTTATATGACTTGATTGATTTTTCTAGATTAAGTTAATTGATATTTCTATTTTATCTTCTATGTTTTCTATTTTGGATCTAAACTATTTCACAATTTTTAGGGACCAATGAACTCTTTCTTTAAGGGTATTATATGATATTATGAAGGTTATTCTTGGAAGTTTAATCATGACTTTGACCTTAGCCCTAGTTATTAACCTAGACTTTATGTATGGAATAAAAGGAAAATCAATTGGAAATAAATGATGGTATTGGATGCCTATAGTTATTATTAGATATTCAATTTTCCCTTTTGGAATAATTTGGTTAAGTTGTAATGTTACCGTCCTTGAGTAGCCTTGATGGGCAATAGTGGACAATTTGAGATGTTATGTGGATATGTGTGATTCTTATGATGTATGGGCCTTTTCTCAGCTTTGGTCGTCAACATATATATATATTAAAATACTAATCACTTAAAGAAGAAGATTATGAAGTCTTATATGGGTCTATACTATTCGATCCTTGATTAGCTATTGAAGGTATGTTTGCCTTTGTGTGCTTCAGGTTATTATTTCCTTTATGTAGGATCTACAGGTTTAGATGATTTTCTTACTATAGACTCTTATGATATACTAAAGGGTATTGATACTAAAGTGTTTGGTTTGACTCACCCTATGCATGGTTATTTATCCCCAAACTGTGTTACCCTAAACCTCTTTTTTTTTCTTTTTTTTTACCACAGTTATTCTGTATAGCACCACCAACTTATTTTAGTCCAATTTACACCCTAGAGTACCCTACATGTTATTTTTCACAATATTGACCAAAATTTCCCTTAATCTCAAAACCCTACCCAAGTAACAAGGCATCTAACACAATGACTCCAAAAATTTTCAAACACGTAGTGTCATAAAATATAGATACACATCAACACTTAAACTAATACATTCATGTCCACACATCTTCTTATCTTTAGTAATTTCCAAGCTAAGTTTCACATACAACCCTAGAATCATCTAAAATTTCATGCATGTCTTCACTTAACACATAACAAGGTAATATTTAAAAAAAAAGCCTTAGCTATGATTGTATCCATACCAAAATGGCTCCGGTATCTAGGCAAGAATGACCTATGCCTCCTCTCTTGCTGTCATTAGAACAATACCTAGAAAATGGGAATATTCAAACTTAGGATTTCTTTTCCTTTTTCTTTTTTTTTCTTTCGTTTTTTCATTTTCCTTAACAACAAAAGGATAATAAGGAGGAATCTATTCCAAATGAAAACTCAAAGAGAGGAAAGGAAGTGGTGGTGACCAGAATGGGGAAGAACGTGGTGACATGATGGTGGTCATGTGTTAGTGGCTAATTCTTGGTGGAAAAGGTGGGGCTCAGGAGCGTGGGTTTAGGGTGGCGTTGGAATCGAGATAGGCTAGTGGGTCGAGGGAGGATGGTTAGAGGTGGTGGATTTGGTGGTTGGCGGTGGTATAGTGTCATAAAGTCAAGAGGGAGGAGGAAAAATGAGGGAAAGAGGGAGGCGAGAAAGCGGCTTCTAGGGGTAGCTGCACAAACTAGGGCACCAGTGCAGGGTGACTAAGGTGTGCTAGTGGAGGGGAGGGGAGGAGCGTTTGACAATGGTGGCATTGGGAGGCACAACTTGTAATGGCTATAGGGTCGGGGATAAAAGAGAAGGGAAGAAGGAGGGGGAAGGGGGCTCTGTAGGAGCAAGTAGGGCACAGGCAGGGAGGAGAGGAGGCACAGGGAGTGTCGCTATATGGTGGTTGTGATGGAAGGGGTTGGAGTGGGATGGAAGAGGTTGGTGCATGGAATAGAAAGAGAGGGGAGCGTCGAAAGGGTGTATTTATGGGTAGGGAAGGGAGTTTAGGGAGTGGGGAAGACGATAGGGGGAGATCAGCGTGCCTGAGTGCAAGGGGGAGGATAGTTGCAGGCGATAGGGCAGGGTAAGGGGTACATGCAGGGGAGTGGGTGGCCACGTGTAGGGGGTGTGCAGGGGTGCATGCTAGCATGTAGGCCCTGTATGGCTGAGAAGGGAAAGGTGGGGAGGTTTGGCTATGTGTAGGGCGTAGATGTAGAGTACAAAAATGGAAGGGGAAGGATGGTGACGAGAGGGAGACAAGCACGAGGAAGAAGATAGGGAGAAAAAGATAGAGACGAAAATCAAGGACGGAGAAAAGGGGAAAGAAAAGAAAAGAGGAACGAGCCTGTTGCTCGGGGGAGAAAGAAAAGAAATGACATAGAAGGTTGAGCAGTCTGGAGAGAAAGACAAGAAGAGAGAAAGAAGGAGAGAAGGACTAGGTTGGGGAATGGTGTAGCCTAGTAGAAGAAGAAGGAAGAAAAAAAATAAGGATGAAAAGGAAAAAGGAGGAAAAAGAAAAAAAAAGGAGAAAGAAAAGGAAAATGGGAAAAAAAGAAAATTACGGGATTTAGGTTAGAATTTGGGATAAATTTGACTTAGTCCCAAAAATAAAATAATAATTATATAAGTAAATAAAATTTTTATAAATTGCTTATAAATTATTCTAGAATCAATAATTAAAATAAAATATTGGAATTAGGCTAAATAATAAATTTTTTAAATTTTTTAGGGAATTACCTCACTACCCTATTAAAGGAAGACTTTGTCCCCAAAGTCACATGCCAAGGTTTGGTAAAAGGAACAAGGAGTGGGGAGAAAGGTGGTTCCGAGGATTAACCCTAATGGTAAGGACATATGCTACTAAACACTCCCCCTTTAAAGGAAAAGAGTTATGAAAATTAACTCACCTGAAATGAAGAGTTCAAGGTATGTCTCACACATGTCCTTCTTTTCTTTTCTTTTTTTTAATCCTAGGTGGCTTCTTCTATCCCATGGCAGCTCCAAAGAATATTTATGAGCTGAATTGAGCTTGTTTGGTTTTCCAAATCTTGGTATTAAGGATTTGTAGGTGCCTCTCCTCATAGACTAGAGAGTCATCGAGCTCGATCTCATCAAGCCAGATCACGTGGGAAGGATTTGTAACAAACTTCTATAATTGTGAGACGTGGAAGACATTGTGGACATATGCTAACTCTGGTAGGAGTGCCAACAAGTAAGCAACATCGCCAACTCTATCCAGGATCTCGTAGGGGCTAATATACCTCAAGCTCAATTTTTCCCTCCTACCAAACCTCTGAACTCCCTTAGTGGGGGGAACCCTTAGTAGCACCTTATCTTCGAGCTCGAAATTATCACCATGACATCTCTGATCAGCGTAACTCTTTTGACGACTCTAAGACGCTTTCATCCCATCATGGATCAAATGGACCTATTGAGTCATATCCCCTATCATATCATGCCTAGCACCACATTCTCACTGATATCACTCTAGCACATGGGAGTCTGACATTTTCTTCCATATAATACCTCAAAGGGTGCCATCCCTATGTTGGCATGGTAGCTGTTGTTGTACGAAAATTCCACCAAATGCATATGGTCTTCCCAATAGCCTTGAAAATCCATAACCTAAGCCTGGAACATGTCCTTGAGTGTTTGAAATGTGCTCTCGGTTAGTACATCTGCAATTGGATGAAAGGCAATACTCATTTTCAGCTTTGCTCCTATAACCGCCTACAACTTCCCCAAAAAGTGGGAGAGAAACCTCAAGTCCCTATCAAAGACAATATTCGTGGGTATACCATGCCTCCTAACCACGAACTTCTTGTAAGCATTGGCCAACTATTCCATAATCCAGGTTGACTTCATTGTTAAAACAATTGCCGGCTTAGTAAGTCTGTCCACAATAACCTATATGGTGCCACACCTACTATGAGTCCTTGGTATCCCACTTACAAAATCCATCGAGATTGAGTTGCTTTTCCATCCTAGAACTTCTAAATTCTGGACTAACCCTACAAATCTATGGTGTTCAAATTTAACCTTTTGATAGGTCAGGTATCATAACACAAACTCTGCTACCTCCCGCTTTATGCTAGGCCACCAGTAGATCCTCTTAAGGTCTTTGTACAACTTGTCTCCTCCTAGGTGAACAGAGTAGGGGGTGTGATGTCCTTCTTCCAAAATTTGGCACTTCATATCAAAGTAACACTATTGTACACACCAATAACCCTTGTAGTGAATGCTACCATCCTCATGTATCCAGAATCCTTCAACCCGACCCTTATGTATCTTCTATCATATCCTTTTGAGCTTAACATCTTTAAGCTATCCGGCACGGATCTCCTCAAAAAATGTTGGGGGTAATGGTCAAAGAACTCATGCGAACCTCAAGATCATGTTATTGGACCATCTCTACTCCCATCTCATGGAATTCCTCTAGCAATCAATTAGCTACCACGTGATAATTCACAAAGTAAGAGTTCCTCCTACTTAAGGCATATGCAACCACATTGGCTTTACCCTTGTGGTAGTTCAACTTGATGTCATAGTCCTTTAGTAGCTCTAGCCACCTCCTCTACCTCATATTCAACTCTTTCTAAGTGAATATATATTTTTAACTTTTGTGGTCGGTGAAGAATCTACATCTTGTCCCATATAGGTACTACCTCCAGATCCTTAGTACAAAAACAACTACGACCAATTCTAGATCATGAGTCGAGTAGTTATATTCATTCCTCATCAACTGGCAAGAGGAGTAAAACCACCCTATCATTCTGTATCAGTACACACCCCAACCTATGCTTGGACGCGTCACTATAGACCTCAAATGCCTCAGATCCTGCTAATAGAGTTAGAATAGGCGTCATAGTCAGCCATTTATTCATTTCTTGGAATGCCCCTTCATAAGTATCATCCCAATGAAAATTGGTAATCTTCTTTAATATGTTTGTCAGAGGGCATGCAATCCTAAAGAAATTATAAACGAAGCATTGATAGTACTTGGCCAAACCTAAGAAGCTATAAATCTCTGACACATTCATGGGTGCTTTCCATTTTGTGACCGCTACAATCTTTGATGGGTCCATGATGACTACACTGGCTAATACTATGTGTACTAGAAAGGATGCCTTAGGAAGGGAAAATCCACACTTGGAAAGCTTAGTGGGCAGGCGATGCTCTCGAAGGAGAGACAAAATAGTGTGAAGGTGTTTTTTGTGCTCCTCCTTCTCTCGAGAGTACACCAAGATGACATTGATGAATACCACCACAAATTGGTCAAGGAATAGTCTGAAAATTCTTGCCATCAGATCCATAAATACGGTATCTACATTGGTGAGCCCGAAAGGCATCACTGTAAACTCATAAGGCCCATACCGTATCTAAAAATCCATCTTCATGATGTCGGCATCCGCACTACATGATTGGTGGTGGCCTGATCTCAAGTTAACCTTCTAGAAGGTAGTCAAACCCCGAAGTTGGTAAAAAAGGTCATTATTTCTTGAAAGTGGATACTGATCCTTAACTATCAATTGATTCATTCCTCAGTAATGAATGCATATACGGAGGCTCCCATACTTCTTTTTCATGAATAGGACAGGTGATTTCCATGGAGACGCACTTGGGAGGATGTATCCATGAGCCAATAACTCCTTTAGTTTAGCTTTCAACTCCCTCAACTCTACCGGTACGATCCTATAAGAGGTTTTGACACAGATTCAGCCCTTGGCACTAGGTCAATGGTAAAGTTGATCTCGTTACTAGTGACATACCTAGGATCTCCTCTGGAAACAAATTAGGAAAATCCCGAACCATAGGAATATCACTTAGGATTGCTAAATCTTTGTTCAGCTCCTGGACACTACATAGGTACATCGTGTACCCCTTTTGCATTAATGGGTGTAGTGTGATTGCACATATAACCTTGGTTATGGGCTTAGGTTTGCATTTCCTATACAAAACCCTAGTACCCCACAGGCCTTGTAACACCATGTGTTCATGTACACAACCTATCACTGTATGGTATCTCTCGAACATATCCATTCCTAATATAACATTAAAGTCCCATAGATCCATCTCGACTAATTCGACTAGGAATTTTACCCCGCCTATCACTAAGGCCACCCCTAAGTAGAGCCTAGTGTAATCTAGTTTACCCCCGAGGGTAACATCATAGATATGGCTACACTAGTAGATGGTGATAGGACAACCCTAGCAACAAAAGCAATAGACACGAACAATAAAGAGGCATAGGAATCAAATAGTACATGCACTGGTAGAGAAGGAATGGTGAGCATACCCGTGATTATGTCCAACTATTTATTAGCCTTTGCCTAGATGATGATGTTCAGGCATCCGCCTGACTGACCTCAATGATAACCCGCTTGGTATCCTCTGATGCCTTGGCCTATCCTCCTCTCTAAGGAAAAGGGTAGGACCCCTGTGGTCTACCCTTAGTCTCTTAGTTCTATGCACTGGCTGGGGTAGGTGCTCTCTATTGAAATCATTAAGGCGATGCTTGGCAGGTATGCTATTGGTAAGCCTGCTGCTATGACACTAAAGGTCCCCTCTACTAGAATTGACTTCCCTAGGATTGATGGAATCTTCTTTGATTCTATCACTCAAAAGATTAGTGGCCTGGCTCGCCACAAATTCTACAACACAATGGTTTGCCTTTGCAGTCACATCCTAGATGGTTCCTTCCACACCGTCGGTAGAAAAATCCCCTTAGAGGCTCTTAGTTTCTAACAGAACCCCTCTTCTGATATCCTAAAGTTCGGCCTCCTTAGGGTTGTGTCCTACCTCCATAGCCCTAGCTCTATGGCCTTATCTTTCCCAGAATAGATGCTTGCTCCTAAACTATGGTGGTTGCGATACACGCTTGCTTCTACAGGGTTGCCAAATCAGGAAAAGTCGCTACACCCATCATCCTACGGATACTAAAATGAAGCCCTTGGTTGAACTAGTAGACCACTATTAGCTCAATGGCTGCTATACCGAGTGTTACCTTCATAATCAGTCTAAGTCTATCCCCAGGCCATCCTTGTACCAACTATAAGGTAGTACAAAACGGTGTGCAAACCATGATAAGCATAGAAAAAAAACAATTCATATGATAATTAGGGTTAGGTGTTTATTTCCAAAAGAAATACTACAATAACAAACATTATTCCACAAAAGTAAAACATTAACACGAAGAAAACTGAAAAAGACAACAGCCGAAAGTCACTCTCTTCTGTCTCCATCCCTGGACATAATAGCATCACTTTGGCATGGTCATATCTTCATATGTAGCAAAATCATCTAGAGAATCCCCATTCACCTGGATAGACTCAAAAGGGGTATGTGCTCGTGGAAATGAGTAACACATATAATAGGGGTGATAGTACGCTACGTACTGAGTAAAGTAACAATATAGTCCAGTTGGTTAGAGATATTAATAACACCACAATAGAGAATAAAATGTGCATAGGTAGATCATATCAGCTCATTCATTATTACTTTAACTCAAGATATTAGTGCAATAAATAGTCAACTCATGAATTTTATCCACGTGGGTTCAAGGACCCTACTATTCTCACAGGTGGACTAGTAAATAAAGTACAACCCTAGGACAACACACTCCTAGCCACTATTCTCATTAATGGATTGGTAGATAAAGTACAACTCTAGGGTAGAATGTTCCTATCCACTAATATCACTAGTGTATAGGTAAATAAAGTACAACCCTAAGATAGAATGCTCTTAGCCACTATTCTGACTAGTGGACCGGTAAATAAAGTACAACCTATCCTGACCCATGTAGTGTTCCACTATAAGTAATTAGTATCTTTCCAAAAGTTATTATCATCCAGTGGTTTTATTTACTTGATTTCGGGACCCCAATATTCTCATTAGTGAAATGGTAGGGTACAACTTCCACGGAAAAATGCTCCTTGCCACTATTCTCGTGGGTATATTAGCAGATACAACTAGGCCCAACTCAAGTGATCTTCCACTTTAAGTGATTAGTGTCTTATTCATATTTTATTTATTCCACATACAACACACGAGCATACATAACTCATGCATGGATCCTACCCTACTACCACCCTAAGGTAACTCTATTCTCTTAGAAACCCTAATTTATAATCCCAGATACATCCTTACCTCCTAGTATCCCTTTGAGTCCCTCAATCTACCCAAAAAACCCAAATATTTCATTATGACCCCCTTTTATCATGATTCATAGCCTATTACCCTCGTTTCACATATATGATAGTAACTGGCCTCTAGGGTTACTCCTTAAAGCCTTAGTTTTTCCCTAGTTGTCCTAGCACCTTCTATATTACTTACTTAGCCCTAATTTTCCATACCTAGAAATATATTACTATGATTAGCCATACCCTAATTTTTTTTGGCCTAACTCTCCCATTTCACAGATGTGATGATAACCTCCCAAATTGGACTCCTCTCAAAACCCTAATTCCTCGTTGTGGTTATAACTACTCCCACTTATCCCACATGGCTATTTAATTTGGTACAAAATCCCTAAATAGAATGATTAACATCATAATCTAGGGTTACAACCCAACTCCCCCATTTATTACATGTGATAATAACCTACCCCCTAAGTTTTCATGCTTTGGCCAACCAAAACCCTAGTTTCACCTTTTTTGGTAAATTCTCATCCCTCAGTACTCCAAGAACTCCACAAATGTGCAAGTCTACCCAAAAATGTCATCATAAGTCCCCATATCCATCCTTAGCAACAAACCGCCACTCTACTTGCCCATGGTCATAGCTTCTTTTAGGTTTGACTCACCCCATGCATGGTTATTCCTTCCCATACCGTGTTTACCCTAAACCTCTTTTATTTTTTCCACAGTTATGTTGTATAGCACCTCCAACATATTTTAGGCCAATTTACACCCGAGAGTACCCTACATGTCGCTTTTCATAATATTGAAAAAAATACCCCTAGGTCTTAAAACCCTACCTAAGTCATAAGGCATCTAACACAAGGACTCCCCAACTTTTCAAACATGTAATCTCATAAAATAGTGATACACATCAACAATTAAACCAATACAATCATCTCCACACATCTTCTTATCTTTAGTCATTTCCAAGTAAAGCTGCACATACAACCCTAGAATCATCTGACATTTCATGCATATCTTTACTTAACACATAACAATGTCATAATTTTAAGAAAAACAAAGCACTAGTTATGACTCTATCCTTATGGAAGTGGCTCTGGTCTCTAGGCACAAATGACCTACGCGTTGTCTCCTGTTGTTACCAGAATAGTACTTAGAAAATGGGAATATCCAAACTTAGGTTTTCTTTTCCTTTTTCTTTTTTTCTCTTTCTTTATTTTTTCATAAAAAAAAGGATAATAATGAGGAATATAGTACAAATGAAAACTCAAAGAGAGGAAAGGAAGTGGTGGTGATTAGAATAGGGAAGAAAAATAGCGCATTAACACATCGGTGGTTGTGATAGCAGAGACGATAATGACACTACGGTGATGGCTAATTATTGATGGAAAATGTGAGGGTCAGCAGCATGGGGTCAAGGGTGGTGTTGGCACCGACATATGATAGTGGGGGAGGATAGTTAGAGGTGGTGGAATTAGTGGTCGGCGGTGGTGTAGGGGAACATAACCAAGACAAAGGAGGAAAAAGGAGGGGTGAGGGAGGAGAGAAACAGGATGCTAGGGATGGATGCATAGTGGATAAGGTGTGGCGGTGGCATGGAGGGGAGGATTGGTTGACGGTGGTGGTGTTGTGAGGCATAGCTTGCAAAGGCTGTAGGGTTGGGGATAAAAGAGAAGGGAAGACGAGGGGGCTCTACAAGTGCAGGTAGGATATAGAAAGGGAGGAGGGGGCACAATAGGTGTTGCTAGGCATTGAATGCAATGGTAGGGGATGGAGTGGGTTGGAAGGGGTTCGTCAAGGGGAGAAGAAGAGAGGGGAGCGTCAAAAGGTTGTATTTATAGGCAAGGAAGGGAGTTTAGGGAGTAGAGAAGATGACAAGGAGACCGGTGTGCCAGGTTGTAAGGGGGAGGACACTTGTAGGCGGCAAGGTAGGGTAGGGGGAGCAGGTGTAGGGGAGTGGGTGGCCAGGTGCAGGTGGTGTGTAGGGATGTGTGCTAGCATGTAAGACCTTACATAGCTGAGAAGGGAAAGATAAGAAGTTTTAGCTGTGTGCTGGGTGCAGATGTAGGGGAAAAATGGAAATGGATGGACAACGATGCAAGGGAGACAGTCACGAGGAAAAAGGCGTGGAGAAAAAGGGAAAGAAAAGAAAAGAGGAACAAGCCTACCACTAAGGGGAGAAAGAAAAGAAAAGTGGGTGAAGGTTGGGCTGCTCAGGGAGAAATAAGAGAAGAGAGAAAGAAGGATAAGGGCATTGAGTTGAGGAATGACACAACCTAGAAGGAGAAGAAGGAAGAAAAAAATAGAAGAAAGAAAAGGAAAAGGGAGGAAAGGAAGAAAAGGAGAAGGAAAAGAAAAAGGTGGGAAAAAGAGAATTGTGAGATTTAGGTTAGATTTTTGGATACATTTGGCTTAGTTTCAAAAATAAAATAATAATTATATAAATAAATAAAATTTTTATAAATTTCTAATAAATTATTCTTGACTCAATAATTAAAATAAACCCTCAAAATTAGGCTAAATAACATTATTTTTAAAGAATATTTTTGGGGTATTACAAGACCTTCGTTAATTGGGTAAGTTAGAAGGGCTCAGTTAATAAAGAGTAAGTTAACCCTACGTGTGTGTATATATATAATGTGCCTTGTACCTTTATAAAGGAAATAACGACAACAAGTGAATAAAATTGGCATTTAAGGGCTACTTTCGAGTCTTTTTCCTCTTCTTCATTAAGTCAGAGTTTTCTTGAGAAGTTGAAAATTATTCTTTAGAGAAAACTAAGTGATTTCTCTATTAATATGATTTTATCTTGAAGTATATCAATATCAAACTATCAAAGTGCCATTGAAACCATTATATGAAGTCAAAATTTCCAGCATATTGGAATCAGAATTTTCTACCCAAGTCACAAGATAAAAGGTCCTTCATTGTAGAAGATTAATCATTTATTATCTTCCACATCAATAACTAGTAGATGGCCATATACTTTTTGGGTTTAGGGATTTTAGAGAAAGACTTCATGGCTTTATCTTTCTTTTTTAAGTGTCATTAGAGACCAAGACTTTGTAATAATGATATTTTGTTTATGTTTATTTCTACGTATTTCTATAAATTTTTTTGCACCCAATGTGGCATTGGTTCGTAAAACCTTGATCTTCTTTTGTTTATTTGATTTACCTTATAAAATTTAGTTTATCTTGTATGTTTTATTTTGAATACCATGGCCTTGTGTCTAACGTGGGGTAGATGAAAAGACATCTATCTTTTGCTAGATATGATGGTAACACCCCATTTTTCATAAATTGGTTTTCATATTTTTGCTTTTGTATATGTTTTAAAAATAAAATTTTAAGGTAGTGAAGAATGAGGGTGTTATAGTATCTATTTTTTGTTCTTTACATGGTGCCAAACAATTATTATACTATTTTTTCAATAGAGTACAACTATTACCGATGACATCATTACCTACATCAGGTATTAATGTCATTACTTGAGGTACGGTGTATTTTTGTTTTCTAGTTCTAAAAAAAATAGTTTAAGCATTAGTGTTTTGGGGTTAAGGATTTAATTTTATAAATGTCAAGTTTTGAACCATCATACATGGCTCACAAATCTAATCAGTTATGGATCCATCATATTTCTATGTTATGTATTGTAGGTGAAAATGAGTGAGCATCGTAGTTTGTTACTCATCCGCCTTTGTATGGTTGAAGGCTTTCTATCATGAATAATTTCAACCATTATCTAAATTTTTCTCAATCAACTCTTTCTCCTCCATCTCCTAGTAGTCCCATTAGAAGAGACTTTTGAGCATCTATTTTCTAGATGTTTTTGTTGATTATTATTTATGTTGTAGCAGGGCATGAAAATCTTGAGTCAAGATCCCACTTAGAAAAAACATAATTCTAGTCATATATTATTTCCCTAAAGGCCTTATTGTTAAATACTTCAATTATGCCTTTTGTCCACTGGTGTGGTCATAGTTGGCACGCAGTTTGAACCTTCTTATTGATAATTGTAGTACTAATAAATAAGGGTATCATTCTATACCGAGGATTGAGATGACTCACCTCTATTTAACTAGATAAAAAATAATAAAAATAGAAACTCTAAATCACACAAAATAAATAAATAAGAAAAAAAACACTAATAGGGGTTTTAAAAATAGAAACTAATAAAAAGAATATATAAAATAAAATAATAAAAATAATGGATAACTACAATTATGATAAATATGCTAGGAAAATTAAAATCCACCACTATATTAGGTCAAAATATAATAATAATTTCTAAGTCGGTATTTAATCATGAGAAAAAGATTGATCAAGTTGTAAGCCAAAAGTAGGTCTATACACCTTATATTATTTTTTAAAATTAATTAATATTACAACGACGCCAAAAATTAATCCTATTAAATATTAGTAGTATATTTTTAATAAGAAGCTCATATATTTAACTAGATTTAATGCATTATGTACACTTGGAAAGGTGTCAATCTAAGTACCCATACTAGTACAATAAGCATGTCCAGCTGTATTTCTCTCATTTGACTCACATGTATCTAAATGTTTCACTGCTGCGGTTAGAATTACAAAACTATTAGGTGAATCGTTATCTAACCTAGCTTCAATTTATACATATAAATTATAGCATATTTATATGGCCACCTAACAGGTAAATAATCCTACATATTGTTACTATAAGGAAACTAAAACATGGCATATACCATATAAATTATACTTTATAGAATTACATATATAAAAGATAGCAATTAAAATAGTGTAAAATAACAATATTATGAAACAAAGAAAAATAATATCATATCTCAAACCATAATCTAAGGTTTCAGTTTATTCCTCAACAATAAATAATCAGCAAGTCATAATGATCAAATTAATTACACAAATATATATATATATATATATATATATAATATATAAATCAAAAATAGAAAAAGAAATAATCGAAATTAATTATGGATAAAAAAATCAAAAATTTATTTAGATGAAAATTTTTTAAATTTCATCTGAAGTAAATTTTTTGGGTAAATTTTTCTCCCTTTATTTCTCTCACTGCTATGTCTAAATTTCCGTGCCTTTTACTCTTTTTTTCTCCGTCATAGTCTTTTTCTCCTACGGCCTCTTGTTTGGCTGTTGTTAGCCTCCGCCATTTTGCTGCTTGTTTCTTTATTTTTTTTCTACCACCCACCTCACTCCTGACAACCTCTCTTTTTTACTCTTAATTTTGTGCCACCCTTTGCGTCGTTGGTTTTGTTCCCCTTTTTGTCTCCTTCGTACGTCACGCTTCTATGCTTCTGCCTAGAGCTAGCAAAAGTTGACCAAACCCGATCCGAGCAAAACCCGACCCAATAAGATCTGAAAAGTTTAGCAACCCAATTCAACCAAAACCAAACCCGACAATACCCGATCCAACTCTGACCTGATAAAAATTATCCGAACCGGACCCGACCTTGACCCGACCCGACAATATGCCAACCCATAACCTGACGCCGACTTGACCCGACAATTACCCAATCTGACCCGACATTGACTCAACCAGACATCAAAATCTATTATAATAATAATAATAATAAATTACACATATTTTTATTATTCATTTAAAGCTTTTAAAAATATAATATTTTATAAATTATACTTATTTTTCATACTTTTACCCTAGATATTCTATACAATATCATTTAGAATAAAAAAAATCTCATAACCCCAACTTTTGATGCATATTTTTAAAATAACAAATATTATATTAATTTGCATAGAGTACACAGATTATAAGTTCATAACAAATAGAAAATCAAATTCAGACTTTGAAAATGTAATTATAGTGGTTATTGGTTACCTAATGAAATTGTAATTATAATTGTTATCAACTGAAAATTACTAACTCTTAATGCCATCGTGCTATAAATCCGGTCTATTGTATAACATATTGTAAACTCAAATAATTAAAAGCTATTAAGAAATTAGCCAATTTAACATAATTAGAGTTTTTGAGCCTGAACTACAAATCCAGTTAAATCTTATTCAAATATTTAAATTGATGCATCAAAATTGAAATTAGACATACTCTAAAACATATTGTATACACAATTGATTAAAACTATTAAAGAATTACCTAATTAAACATAACTAGGATTTTTCAGCCCGAATTGCAAATCCGGTCGAATATTATTCAAATATTTAAATTGATGGTTTAAAATTGAAATTACACATATTATAAAACATATTGTATACTCAATTGATTAAAAACTATTCAGGAATTACCCATTTTAACATAATTAGGGTTTTTGAGCCCGAACTGTAAATCCGGTCAAATCTTATTCAAATATTTAAAGTGACGGTTCAAAATTAAAATTAGACATATTCTAAAACATATTGTATACTTAATTGATTAAAAACTATTAAGGAATTACCCAATTTAACAAAATTATAGTTTTTGAGCGCGAACTGCAAATCCGGTCAAATCTTATTCAAATATTTAAATTGATGGTTTAAAATTGAAATTAGACATATTCTAAAACATATTGTATACTTAATTGATTAAAAACTATTAAGGAATTACCCAATTTAACATAATTAGAGTTTTGAGCCCAAACTGCAAATCCGGTCAAATCTTATTCAAATATTTAAATTGAAGGTTCAAAATTGAAATTAGACATATTCTAAAACATACTGTATACTCAATTTATTAAAAACTATTAATGAATTACCCAATTTAACATAATTAGGATTTTTGTGCCTAAACAACAAATTCGATCAAATCTTATTCAAATATTTAAATTAACGATTCAAAATTGAAAGTAGACATATTCTAAAACATATTGTATACTTAGTTGATTAAAAACTATTAAGGAATTACCCAATTTAATATAATTAAGATTTTTGATCCCGAACTGCAAATCCGATCAAATCTTATTCAAATATTTAAATTGACGTTTCAAAATTGAAATTAAACATATTGCATACTCAATTGATTAAAAAATATTAAGAAATTACCAGATATAACATAATTAGGGTTTTTGATCCCATACTGCAAATTCAGACAAATCTCATTCAAATATTTAAATTGACGGTTCAAAATTGAAATTAAACATATTCTAAAACATATTGTATAATAAATTTAATAAAATAACTCAATTATACAATCAAATTTAAATCCGTAAGATTTTTAACCTAACAATCTAATTCTGATATATTTCATACAAATTTTCCAATTTAACAATACCAATATGAAATTAATTACATTTCAAAGTATATTGCATAATCGATTTATCCAAAATAGCTTAATCAGACGAATCCAATAAATCTGAACATAACTGGGTAAAAAATATTTATTATGTACTTGTAAAAATAAAGCACACATAATATTTTTATTTAAATTATCTGTACTATTAATCTTATGACTATCTCTAATATTTACAATGTAATAAATGATGACCATACACTGTATAGTCATGTTTATACTCACCTTTATTTTATGAAATTATGTTTCTTTAAGTAATCAAATAAATATAATATATGATAAATATCTAATATTTTTTACTTTTACAATTTATAAATATTTTAAGTAATAAAATATAATATTGTTAAAACTTATAAGTATCTTTATTAATTACTTATAAAAATAAATTACATATAATATTCTTATTTCATTTATCTGTACTAGTAATCTTATGATTGTCTCTAATATTTACAATATAATAAATAATTATTATACATTGTATAGTCATGCTTATACTCACCTGTATTTTATAAAATCATCTTTTTTAAGTAATCAAATATTTTAAGTAATCAAATAAATATAATATTTGATAAATATCTAATATTTTTACTTGTAAAATTTATAAATATTTTAAATAATCAAATATAATATTGGTAAAACTTAGAAATTTCTTTATTATTTACTTGTAAAAATAAATCACATATAATATTCTTATTTCATTTATCTTTACTAGTAATCTTATGATTTTCTTTAATATTTACAATGTAATAAATGATAATTGTACATTGTATAGTCATATTTATGATCACCTTTATTTTATAAAATTATATTTTTTTAAGTAATCAAATAAATATAATAAATGATAAATATCTAATATTTTTACTTCTAAAATTTATAAATATTTTAAGTAATCAAATATAATATTGTGAAAACTTATAAAAATAAAGCACATATAATATTTTTATTTCATTTATATGTACTAGTAATCTTATGATTGTGTCTAATATTTATAACATAATAAATTATAATTATACATTATATAGTAAAATTTATGATCACATTTATTTTATAAATTTATCTTTTCTTAAGTAATCAAATATTTCAAGTACTCAAATAAATATATTATATGATAAATATCTAATATTTTTACTTGTAAAATTTATAAATATTTTAAGTAATCAAATATAATATTGTTAAAACTTATAAATATATTTATTATTTACTTGTAAAAATAAAACACATATAATATTCTTATTTCATTTATCTGTACTAGTAATCTTATGACTTTCTCTAATATTTACAATATAATAAATGATAATTATACATTGTATAGCCATGTTTATTATCACCTTTATTTTATAAAATTATCTTTTTTAAGTAATCAAATATTTTAGGTAATCAGATAAATATAATATATGATAAATATCTAATATTTTTACTTGTAAAATTTATAAATATTTTACGTAATCAAATATAATATTGTTAAAACTTATAAATATCTTTATTATTTACTTGTAAAAATAAAGCACATATAATATTCTTATTTCATTTACCTGTACTAATAATAGTATGATTGTCTCCAATATTTACAATGTAATAAATGATAATTATACATGGTATAGTCATGTTATGATCACCTTTATTTTATAAAATTATCTTTTTTAAGTAATTAAATATTTTAAGTAATCAACTAAATCAGAATAAATGATAAATATATTTGTTAGATTCAATCATGCAATGCTTTTTATTGCTAAAATTTATAAATATCTTTACTATTTACTTATGAAAATAAAGCGCATCTAATATTTTTAATTCATTTATCTGCAATAGTAATCTTATGATTTTCTTTAATATTTATAATATAATAATTAATAATTACCTGGATCTGAATTTGACTCAACCTGTCAAAACTCGACCCAACCTGACCCATCAAGTTAACCCCTAACTACTCAAATCTAACCCGTCAAATTACACAAAATGACCCAACCTATCAAGTTAACTCGAGACAACTCGGACCCAATGGGACCAACCCATCATATTGTACGAAATGACCCGAACGGGCCGAAGCCACCTAGTCATGTGAACCAAAAAATGACCCAAAACCAACCCGGCCCTACCAGTCAAGTTAACTCGAAATGACCCGGAACCGAGTTTGCTTAACCCGAACGCAACCCGACCTGAAAAATTAACCCGAAATGACCTGACCCAGAACCGACCCGACCCAAACAAAGTAATAACCCGAAATGACCCAAACCCGAAATGACTCGACCCGACCCACAACTAACTCCCAAAAGTCAAATGACCCAAAATGACCCTACTCGAACCAGACCCACCCGACCCGATTGCCACCTCTACTTCTACCCCACTTCGAATTCTGCGCCTCCCTCCTTCTCCTTCTCTCCTACTGATGACTTCTTCCTCATGTTTCTCTTTACAACCACCCCTTCTATTCATCTTGATACTTTCTCTCGCTTTCCTTTTATTTGCTACGACACCAAATTTTTCCTTTCAGGCCTTTGGGCCTTCGGTCCTTGGGTCATTATTCCAAAGGCCAAACAATATTTTTTTTCTTTTTTTATTTTACTATAAAATAATATTAGAAATAATTAATAAATAATCTTATATTCTAAATTTATTTAATTTATATCATCTTAGTTTAAATATTAAAATTTATACAATTATTATCACTTAAGTATAAAATCATAATTATTCACATATATTACTTAAATAAAATACCAAAAACTAAGATTCTAAGGTATAAAACATGTCAAAATATGAACTCATCCTCCACCATGGAGGGCAAGACTAGGCCTTCACCATAAGTTCTACCCTCTTATCTAGCTTTAGTGACATTTGGGCCCCTATCAGTGTCATATTGAGGGCTTTTCTTAAACCATACTTGGTTGGATAAGTTTCCTTTTTTTTTTTTTGATAATTATGGCTTCTATCAACCCCTAGTCCATCAACTTCTATATTTTTTTATCTCAACTCCTCTTAATCTTATTAGCTTAAAGTTGGCTAGCTTAATCATGAACTTGTATACAAATACCACAATTTGATAGTTGTAGATGTCATAATTGTAGCTATCTACCCCACAATGGAGTAGTCCATAATCATTTTTTTAAACTAAGAATGCTTTTTTTACCCCTTTGTTAGTTCTTCCTACTACCCATAATTACCTGTAAAAGGTTCAAAGTTGGTTAAATTTGTAGAAGAAATTATATTACCCTTTATTGTTGATAATTTATTTGACTCTTTAGGTGGCTTAGTGAGCTCTTGATCTAGGAAGACTATTAGCCTTAGTTAGATAAGGGAATATGATCTACCCTATTAGTTAGAAATATTTTCACTTACTTCATTGAGTTTTCAGTTTAAAGTTTGAATTACCAAATTACCTTTTGCATCACTTAGTAGTGCCAATCTATTATACCCAACTACTACCTATGTAGCAGCTTCTAATGAGGTAAAAAGTCTTTGAGTCTTTCCACGTATAACAAGGAAATACTACCCAAGTCTCTTGACATAAAGATAGGCAAGAATGTTATAGGAATTGAAGAATCAAATATTATATCTGATAAGTTCATATTTTGACACATTTTATACCTTTATAATATTAGTTTTTAGTATTTTATTGAACTAATATAGGTGAATAATTATGATTTTATACTTAAGTGGTAATAATTGCACAAATGTTATTATTTAAGCTAAAATGATATAAATTAAATAAATTTAGAAAAAAAATATTATTTATCAATATTTATTTAATTTTATTTTATAGGTTTTATTAAAAGAAAAAAAAGATCTGGACCTTTGAACCAACGCCCCAAAAGCCGAAGGCCCAAAGGCCCGAAATAAGAAACAAAGAGCGAGGCGCAGGATGAGAGTCAGTCGTCAAAAGGGCTGACGTGGCAAAGAAAAAAAAGAATAAAAAGAGAGCGAGCAGGGGGCACAAGGAGACACAGCCGGGAGGGTGGCAGAGCCGCATGAAAAGAACGAAGGAGGCTCGACCGAACAGAGAGAAGAGAGAGTCTTCAGAGGCTCAGCCGAACAACGAAGGACAGAAGCAACAGTAGGGCAGTAGGGCACGCTGAGAGGAACGACGAGGCACGGAAGGCAAGACGCACATCGGCCGTCAGTCGGGAATAAAGAAAATGAAAATTAATTATTGCACAAAAATCAAGGCACCGAGAGAAGAAGGAATAGGGAAGAAATTTACTCGTTAGAATTTATTTCAGATAAAATTAATTTTTATTTGAATAAATTCTTGATCTTTTATCTATAATTAATTTTGGTTATTTCTTTCTCTATTTTTAATTTATATTTTATATATATATTTCTGTGTAATTAATTTAATAATTATGGCTGGTTGATTATTTATTGTTAGGGAATAAATTGAAACCCTGGATTAGGGTTTGAATTATAATTTTATTTTCTTTGTTTTGTGAGATTGTTTCTTGACTCTGTTTTAATTGCTATCGTTTATATATATAATTCTGTCAAGTATAATTTATTTGGTGCATGCCTTATTCTGGTTTCCACATAAGTGACAGTATGTAGGATTATTTACCTGCTTGGTGGCCATCTAAATTTACTGAAATATATATGTATAAATTACAGCTAGGTTAGAAAACAATTCACTTAATAGTTTTGTGATTCTAACCGAAGTAGAAAAACGTTTAGATACGTGTGGGTCAAGAAAAGGAAATACAACTAGACATGCTTTATGTACTAGTTTGGGTACTTAGATTGACAGCCTTTCAATTACACTTAATGCATTAAATCTAGTTAAATATAGGAGCCGCTTGTTGCTACTATACTACTAGTATTTAATAGGGTTAATATTGGCGCTTTGTCGTATTAATTAATTAAGGGAAGTAATATAAGGTGTATGGACCTGCTTTTGGTGTACAACTTGGTCGATCTCATTCTCATGATTAAAATATGACTTAGAAATAAATATTATATTTCGATATAATCTAGTGGTGGATTTTGATTTCCCCAGCATCTTTATCATATCTACGATTTTTCATTATTTTTATTATTATTAGTTTATTTTATTTTATTTATTCTTTTTATTCTTTTTATTTTTATGACCCCCATTAGTATTTTTCTTATTTATTTATTTTGTGTTATTTAGGTTTTTTTATTTTTATTTTTATTTTTAAGCTAATTAAATATAGGTGAGCCCTCTCAATCCCCGGCCTAGAATGATACCCTTATTTACCAGTGCTACAATTGATAACAAGAGGGTTTAAATTGTGTGTCGGCTACAGCTACATCAATTTTTGGCGCCGTTGCCGGGGATTGATAATTTCACCTTTATTTTAATAGTATTTTTAGTGTGTTTGATTTTTCGTATCATCCTTTTATTTAGAGTTTAGAGTGCTTATGGGCACTCAAGTCTCTAAATTAATAGGAGCTTAGTAGTTAGTGTGTTTCATTTTTCTTTTTGTGTTTTTCTTTTAGGTTTATTTAGGATTTTTGGTGTTTTTGTTCCGCTCTTAACCTTTTCCTTTGAAGTATTAGTGTTTTCAGGTGGCTATGAGAGGATCCTTGGGTTATGGACAACTTTGCATGAATCTTAATGTAAGAGTAAATGAGGTAAGTTCAAGCAATCTTGATGATAAACTTAACCAACTCATTGCTCTTGTTTTGCAGGTAGCTATAGCTACTGGAGCTATTAATACAAGTGGAGTGTGTTATACGCAAGGAAATCCATATGCTTACCATGAACAAGCTATGATAGGAGGAGGATGGACACAATCTGGTGCTCAATCTTTCCATGTTTTCAAGGAGATGATCCCTATACAAGCACATACTATTCTGGAATGAGGCATCAACCCAAATTTGGATTGGAGATGAATGATCAATATTTAGTGCCATATCAAAACCCTTACACACACGAATATGAAGCTTCAAAACATTATCAATATCCTCAACAAGAATCTTCTCCAGTTTCAGAACCCTCAAGTTTAGAAAAAATGGATAAGCTTTTTGAAGCATTGACAAATGGGAAAAATCAACTAATGCAAAGTCAAATTATACAAAATGAAAGGATGTCAATGCTGGAGGAGCAAATGGGTTATATGGTTGATATGATCAATCAATTACAAGCGCAAAAAGAGCTCTCTAGTACTTCACTTCCAAATTCAAGTGAGAGTTATGATTATGATGATGCCATATCTGAATATAAGGATGAGCTAGTTGAGGAGGTTTCCATGGAGAATATTGAAAAGAAATATCAGGTGGAAGAAGAGTTTGTAAAAGTAGAAGAAGAATCTCATCAAAATGAGGATCAAGTGAACAAAGAGAAGTATATGGATGGAAAGACTATCACTTTCATCTACCATATACCATCTTTGAACATTTATTCCCCAATTTTGCTTGGAGATGACCATGAGCCACAAGGTAAGCCTTTGAACCACTTTGATTTTATTTATGCTAACCATACCCCTTGTTTTCCCTCTTTTAGCAGGTTATATAGATCCAAGAGTGAAGAGAGTAATCAAATCATCTTGGATACATTTAATAAGAAGCGTAATGCTCCAAAGGAGAGGTTATGTTGGAAGGATGTGTTTAAAGATTTTGAGATGGGAAAATATATTCCTTCGATAGAGAGATCATGATACATGGACATTGGGCAAAACATTATCTCTTTACACACCTGCTTAAATTCCATGCTAGGTAAGTTACATTCTTGCTGGATCAAATCTTTCATTAAACCTAATATTTTATCTTTTTCTTCCTTGCAGGATAAAGATGATCATCACGAGGAAGGATTTGGTGAAGCAGCTCTCAAGTGGACGTATCCACCTTGAAAGAGTCAAACCAAGATCATGTCAGGTTGAAGACATAAAAACAAGCGCTACTTGGGAGGCAACCCAATGTGATAAGGGAGTTTTTCCACCCTCTAAATTTATTTATTTATTTATTATCTCCATACTTTAAATTACATGTTTTCTTAGTTGTTTAGACATTGAGGATAATGTGTAATTTAAGTGTGGGGGTGTGTGTGTTTTATGTTTTCACAAAAAAAAAGAGATAAAAAAATTGTTTAGAGCTTTTAAAGTGTTTAGTATTTTAGAGTCGTAGGAACCCTTAATTATTCAATGAGGAATATATCTTTGAAATCTAATGAAAAGATGATAATTAAATCGAGATAAAGTAAGTGGAGATTTTTTGTGTTAATTTTGGTACAGGGAACACATATCTACGTGTCTAAATGTCAATGGAGAAAGAACATGTATGATTTTCTAACCACTGACATGGCATGTTGAGATTCATCACATTCCTTAGTGAGCTTTTGAACCATATCTACCTTCTTTTTCTGAGCAAATGTACACAAAATCATCTACTTTTATTGGCATTCAAAATTTCTTTGTAAACCTAATATATTTTTAATTGTTTTGATCAAATTATTTGCCATAGATCTTGTAATGGACTATAGAGACTACTAGAACTTACTCTTGTGCTAGTTGAAGCTTATAGTGAAAACATGCTCTGATTGAGAAAATGATAAAGGCAGCTTAGAGAATTTTCCATCACATGACCAATTAGCTTAACCTAATTTGTGTATACATTATATACATCCCATAGAAACACTTTTGAGCCTATACATGGAAAATACATTTTTTTTCATTACCCACATTGAATAACCTTCGGGCCTTAATGTCCTTACCTTCGCTTAAAGCTAGTGGAAGGAAATCAAATTGTTATGGATACAAAGAGTGGTTGTGTATGTGTGTATGTGAAAGAAATATATGTATTTACGCCAAGAAAGGGGATTGGTTATGTTTGGTGGAGAAAAAAAAGTTGAAAAAAATTGAAAAAAAAATAAAAGAAAAAAATTAAATTGTCAAAAAAAAGAAGAAAAGAAAAAAAATGTTAGGATATAAGGAAGAGAGGGAGTTATGGAGATTATGTTGAGAAAGTTCTATTCATGTTCTATTTTGGTGTTAAGGTGGGGAGACGTATCATTGATGTGGAGTTAAGTTTATATTTCATCTAATTATTATATTCCACTAGCTCTTGACCCTTTTAGCACCACACTCGTAAAATACTCCGTATCCTTCTTTACCTTAAACCCTGCTACAACCAATAAGTAAGTCCTATTTGATTCTTGAGATGAGCAGCCTTTGATCTGATGGAGATTAGTTACAAGAGTTAAGCATATGGTTCGGTCTATTTGGCAAGTATTTGATATCTTTCATGAGGTTTTATCCACAAGAACATTAGCCTTCTTTGTTTATATATGTGAGTTGTTTGTTATCTTTATCATCTTATCTCACATACATGAGTGTTTCTATACATTTGTAGCCATGAATCTAAGAGAGAAAAAAATAGAGGGTATCCATAATGAGGATGAATCTTGATGTGACTAAGGCGTGGTAGATCTTTATCCATAATATTGATCTGTTCATACTTGTCATGTTTATGTTTGAACCATATGTTGAAATTGATCCTTTAAATCTCCCAATTCTGAATCTTGGTCAATTACTAATCTTGACGTTTGAAATCAAAGGATTTTGAGGAAAAAATGGTTAAGGGAGTTAAGTGTGTTTTTATTTTTATTTATATATTTTTTTGTGTGATTTTGTAGGTATATCATCTGCGAAACCCTCACGAGACCTTACTCGTCCCCGATGGGTGGCCTAGGGGTTTAAAGGGCTTATTGCACATGCTAAGTGCAATCGTGAGACCTACGAAAGTAGCTAGTTAATTTAATTTTATTTAGTTAGAGTAATAACTTGCTTGAGGATAAGCAAGAAGCTAAGTATTTTATTTAACTAATATAGGTGAATAATTATGATTTTATGCTTAAGTGGTAATAACTGCACAAATGTTATTATTTAAGCTAAAATGATATAAATTAAATAAATTTAGAATAAAATATTATTTATTAATATTTATTTAATTTTATTTTGTAGGTTTTATTAAAAGAAAAAAAAAAAGATCTGGACCTTTGAACCAACGCCCCAAAAGTCGAAGGCCTAAAGGCCCGAATAAGAAACAAAGAGCAAGGCGCAGGACGAGAGTCAGCCGTCAAAAGGGATGATGAGGAAAAAAAAAGAATAAAAAGAGAGCAAGTAGGAGCCATGAGGAGACATAGTCGTGAGGGCAGCAGAGCCGCACGAAAAGAACGAAGGAGGCTCGGCCGAACAGAGAGAAGAGAGAGCCTTCAGAGGCCCGGCCGAACAGCGAAGGACAGAAGCAATAGTAGGGCAGCCGAAAGGCAAGACGCACATCAGCCGTCAGCGGGGAATAAAGAAAATGAAAAGTAATTATTGCACAGAAATCAAGGCCTTGAGAGAAGAAGGAATAGGGAAGAAATTTACCCGATAGAATTTATTTCAAATAAAATTAATTTTTTATTTGAATAAATTCTTGGTCTTTTATCTATAATTAATTTCAGTTATTTCTTTCTCTATTTTTAATTTATATTTTAGATATATATTTCTATGTAATTAATTTAATAATTATGGCTAGTTGATTATTTATTGTTAGGGAATAAAGTGAAACCCTAGATTAGGGTTTGAATTATAATTTTATTTTCTTTGTTTCTTGAGATTGTTTCTTGACTCTATTTTAATTGTTATCGTTTATATATATAATTCTATCAAGTATAATTTATTTGGTGCATGGCTTGTTCTGATTTCCTCATAAGTGACAGTATGTAGGATTATTTACCTGCTAGGTGGCCATCTAAATATACTAAAATATATATATGTATAAATTGCAGCTAGGTTAGATAACAATTCACCTAATAGTTTTGTGATTCTAAGCGAAGTAGTAAAACATTTAGATACGTGTGGGTCAAGAAAAGGAAATACAACTAGACATGCTTTATGTACTAGTTTGGGTACTTAGATTGACAACTTTCCAATTATACTTAATGCATTAAATCTAGTTAAATATAGGAGCCGCTTGTTGCTACTATACTGCTATTATTTAATAGGGTTAATATTGGCGCTTTATCATATTAATTAATTAAGGGAAGTAATATAAGGTGTATGGACCTGCTTTTGGTGTACAACTTGGTCGATCTCATTTTCATGATTAAAAGATGACTTAGAAATAAATATTATATTTCGACCTAATCTAGTGGTGGATTTTGATTTCCCTAGCATCTTTATCATATCTACGGCTTTCCATTATTTTTTTATTTTTTTATTTATTTTATTTATTCCTTTTATTATTTTTATTTTTATAACCCCTATTAGTATTTTTCTTATTTTTTTATTTTGTGTTATTTAGGTTTTATTTTTATTTTTAAGTTAGTTAAATAGAGGTGAGCCCTCTCAATCCCCGGCCTAGAACGATACCCTTATTTACTAGTGCTATAATTGACAACAAGAAGGTTTAAATTGTGTGCCGGCTACGGCCACACCAATACCTCATTCTCCAAACCCTATAGAGGTTATTCAACACATGTTGAAATTCAGTCTTAACCATCTCATTGAATTGGTTTTTGAAGAATTCTCTAGAGTCTAAATCAATATGTACTAGAGTAATTTCTCTTATTTTGATCTTTGTAGGTTCCATAGGTGCATTCCCTTCATTGGGATCTTACTTAAGGTTTGGGGCTATTATGATCCCAATCTGTTTCCTGGGAATCATTGGTATGTTCTTGAGTTTTCTAATCTTTACGGGTTATTCGACTCCTTTTTTTGGTGAAATTCTTACCTTCAATCACAATTTCATTAGCCTTTGTTTCCCATATATGGGACAAGGAATATGTAGTAACATTACTTCTTCTATTTACATGTTTAGAGGTAACCATATACCTATTTATTTTGAGGGCATCTAAGAGTCTAATTCGTCTATGGCTACTTAGTTTTCTTTCACTAATATAAGACCATATTTTTACAATTGCTTCAATTTTTTTTTCTTATAGTGAATTCTTATCTAATGCATTTATTATTTACCTCAATTTCACATTTTATGGTAGGTAAGTGTTTGTTTCTAACTATTTTGCATTTGTATCAGAACTTTTTGAAGCATATTTGTTTGGTTTTACTATTAAAATCATGTCCCATCTTACTTCAAAGGCATTTATCATGGCTATTTTATAATCCTCTTCTAATGGTAATTTTGAGGTTTTTAGATTTCCGGCTCTTTCTTTAATTGTTTAGACAATTTAAACATCTTTCTTGTTAAAATATTTTGATCCTCCCTTTTTGGTTTCCTTATAAATAGATGTTATTAATTTACATATTTATTTAATATGCATTCTAGCATAGTTTATTATACCCAATAATTATTAAAGAAGTTTTGTCTCCTCTAATTTACTTGGAACTCCAAAACTACTACATCTATATATGGTTGTAGCTCAATAGTTCCCTTTCCAATTTTATATCCAAGAAAATATGTGTACTCTTTGAACAATTTCTCTTTTTTTTGGGTGAAATTTCCAACCCATTTTATTAAAAAAAAAACTTAGGACTATTTTTAGGTGTCAATAGTGTTTTTCTCTTTCTATTAAAAAGATTAGCATATCATATATATATATATATTAGACATAACTTTAATTCCCTAAAACTTTTATCCATCATATGTTAAAATATTGTTGGCACATTTATTTAATACAAAGGGCATTAACTCCATTCATAATATCCTCCTTTTGGGATTGTGAAGGTAGTATAGGTTATTGATTGTTCTTCCATTAAAATTTGCTAGTATCCCAATTTATAATCAAAATTACTAAACTATTTTTTATAAGCTTGTTTTTTAGGCATTATATAAGCATCATCAAGCTTATTTTTTTTTGAGTTAATTATAATTTCTAACCATTCTAGCATTTTTCCTATTTTTTGTTACCATAGTTTTTGACCATTAAGGTTGGAGACCTATGTGGGATTTTCTTATTAAGCCTAGGTATCTTAATTCTTAATTTGTTTGTTAAAAACCTCTTCATCAAGAGGGGTAAAATTAATGTCTTTTCCTTTGATTTTTAAACATGGGTTTAATGACAATTCTGCCTTTTTTTGGGAGCTTTCTAAAGTATGCCTTAAGATCGTCTCCTAATATCCTTGTTTTTTTCCAGTAATCTAAATTAGTTTTTCAATATTTATCTTGTCGTAATTAGATTTTTTTTATTGTTATAGGTTTTTTTAATGACATTTTGAAAGTTTTCATATTTGATGACATCTTCATCAGATGATTGATCATCTGACTCATCAATTTCATTGGTTAGAATACCTATTTCTATCAGAGAAAAATTATACCACCCACCACATTTAACATGCATACACTCTAATTTGTCAATGAAAATTGTAGAAATTTTCTTGAAATCTAACACCAACTTTTGACTAATTAACATTGAATCATTGTTTAATAATATATAGTCTAGTGTTAAGACAAAATCTTTTGGGTGTGTAGGACCATTAGTTACCTAAAGTCTTTAGGAGATTATATAGAGGTCCCTTTTTATTTGGGTTATTAAGAAATTCAAACCACTCAATAGCAAGGTAATTCTTATATTCATGAGTACTATTATATGCTTGCATTTATGTAACTCTCATTTTTGGTGTTTCTATACATTTATAACCTTCTAGTAAGTTTTTGTGTATATAAAATTTTTTTTTACTTCTATTATCTATTATAGCAAAGGAGTCTATTTGTGTCCCAACACTTAGGTGGATTACACATATTAAGTTTAAAAGTGAATTAAAAGGGTTTTCTAAGGTCAAGCAGTGTGCCTCTTATACCTCATTAACTTCTCTTATGAGATTTATAAGTTTATCTTTAGGTTCCTGGTCAAAATCTATCTCCATGCCTTTTCCTTTGTCTTCACCAACTTCTTTTATTTTTTACTAATTAACCTGGCTTTGGTTTTGAATATTCCATTTCACATTCTAAAATGGTTATTCAATTTTTTTAGTCTTTCAACTTCTAGGTGCAAGCTTAGCATTTCTTATCTTTGTAAGGTTTCTACAACTTTCTAATTTTTTGCAGTTACGTCAGAGTAATTTTTTTTAATACAAATTTCTACTTGGCATATAAAACATCTATATATATGTGCCATGTTAGAATACAGTTTAAACCAATCACATGGTTTGCTAAACATCCCTTCATTATACATCCATTGATGGTCATTTTTATTTTGCATAAACTAATAATTGATGTATTCAAACATATTTTACATCGAATCAATAAATTCAACTTCCTTATTTCACTCTTCTAGTTCCTCTATGGAACTAGAAGGGCCAATCATTATAGTCTATACTAACTACATATTCTTCTATTCCATAAATTAAAATTTCCATATATGGATTTCTGATCTTCTTAGAGCATTTGTAAGCTAGATGAATATAATCTCCACATATGAAACATATGCATTTCCTTGATCTATCTATTTTTGTTAACATGCCTCCCTCTTTCATTTTTTTCTTTCCTTTTTCATCTTAGGCTTATCATAATCTTAGGGTGTCATAACATTTTGTAGAATGCCTAACTTTTTTTTATTTCTTTTTTGTTGTGAAAATTCCACACATTTGTTTTTGAAGGTAATTAAAAACAAAAACTATTATAGGCTTTATTCCTAACCTTTTAGGATAATTATTTCTTTGCTATACCTCCTTAATTTATTTTCCTATATGGTTAGGTAACCTAGTTAAGTATCTATTAGTTATATGCTCATTTATAAGGACTCTAGCTTTTCCTATTAGTTTAAAATAATCATTGGTGAATTCAACTATATTAGTCGGGTATTTGATTGTTATTTGTTCCAAGGCTCATAGAGCCTCATTTTTGAACATAGCTTTTCCAATGAAGCTTTTTTTTTATCATAATATTTTCACTGCCTTTTAGAACTTATATCCTCTTAGTTTTATCCCAATTTTTATATATTTAGATTATTCTTTCTGAATCAATTATAGAATTTAGTTAGAATTATATTTTTACCCTAATTTTTGGATTCATATCAATCTCAAAGGTCCTAAGACTGATTGTCTTATATCTATATGACTTTTTCCTTATAGGATGGCAAGAACTTTTGTCTCAATGCTATTCTTTGGAAGCCTTTAATGGCTATCATTACTTCTCTTAGGTCCATTTATTGACAACATTTTCTAATAAACTTTTTAGTGGATTGTTTCTTTATAAGATTAATGGAAAGCTCTTGTTTTATTCAATACAATATTATTTCCTTTTATAATGATGCCTAAAGATATGTTTTTCTTTACTAAAGAGTAATTTCTTAGTATATAGATGTTCCTCATCAATTTTACTAAGTCCTTTATTTTAAAAAAAAATTAGTTGTGGGTATACATTGACTAAATTCTCTAGTCACTCGACCACATTTATATTATTTCTCCAAAACCTTAGGGAGTATAGGATTCCTCCACTTAGCTCTAAACTTGTGATAAGTCTACTTAATTCCATTAAGCATATACCTAGGGTTTTTTTGGGTGATTTAAGGGTATCCTTCCTTTTTCCCAAATTCATTTTTAATATTTGTTTGATCAATTCACCAACACACTTATCAATTTTTATTTTTCATCTAGATATTCTAGATTATTTGATATTATTGTTTCTATTATATTTTTCTAGTTTTTATAAACTTTTACTAATATTAAGTAATATAATTGTCTAGGATTTTAATATTTTTGGGTATATTTATCAAATTTTGATAAACTTATATATATATTTTTTAAGACAATTAGTTGATCATGATACCTCTATCTTTCTTTAATATTTGTTGATAGGTTTCCCAAAATTCATAATTTGAACTAGTCATAATGACACTAGGAATCTTATCTCTATTAAAGTATCCTCTAACTTTTTTATATAGTTTCCAATTCTTCGTAACTTTTTATGAATTCTTTTTATTCAATTAAGGCAACTTGGATTAGTTTCTCCCCTATAGTTTGAGGATATTATTTTTAGAATTTTCCTTAAAACCCTAGTAACCTTTTGTTTTATCTAGTTACCTTACTTCTTCTGAAATTCTAACTTCTTTTATTGATCTTTAACTACCTTTATTTTGGTGTTATTGATCTCAATAATTATGTTTATACAATTTTATATTGTATACAACTGCCTTTTTTGATCTAGACCTAGATTGATTAAAAGGCCCACTACTGAATTCATCTTTTTTTCTTATGTATGTAACAACTTGTTGAATTTTTTACTAAAGTTACACATAAGGGTTTATCCTTCGATTTTTTTTTTAGTTTCCCTCTTGTGAGTGAGCCTTTCCAAATCTGAATAATTTATCTTATTCATATTAACCAGCCCCATTAATAAGTTTATCAAGTAATTCTAGAAACTTGATGAGTTGGTAGTCCTCTTGGGTTACCATAATTTGGTAAAGGGAAACTGACATAAGGATAATGTCATTTCCCCCATTAATTCTATAAGATAACATGCCTTATATTAAATTTAATATGTTTTTATCCAAAAATGAGATATTAAAAACATAATTGGATAAACCATTAATAGTCATAATCTAAAGCCTTTCACCCACTACTATGTACTTAACATACTAAAGTATTGATAGATTGTATTCATATCTTTGCTATATCCTTCCTCTTCTCATTTCTGACATCATGGGATATCATTCCAAGTTACTGTTTGATCCTTAAGATTCCTTTAAAGCTTAATTATTAAACAAAACAACCCTCACAACACATACTAGGCAACATAATACCTAATCTTTGCTCCTAGCTCCTTGTTGGGTTAGGTTAATCTTCTTGAGATGGGGTATAATTTCAAAAGATGTAGCTAAAAAGTTTGGTATTTCACATTCAGTTTTCCCTCCTATCCTTTTTTCCCTCCTTAAATATAAGGAAAATAGATATACTATTGTGCCATGACCAGGTACATGGATATACAAAATTATGCAAACACACTCACACATGTAGATAGATAGATAGATAGATAGATAGAGAGAGGGAGATATATATATATATATATATATATATATATATAGAGAGAGAGAGAGAGAGAGAGAGAGAGAGAGAGAGAGAGTATTAAAGTAAGAACTTAATATTTTGATCACTCACTTTGATATGAATTAAGGTGTGGGGATTTTGAAAAGAAGAACATTTATTATTCAAAATTATTTTTATATCAAAGAAGGTTTGATTGATTCCAGGTGATTTATATTGAGTTAGGGGCTCTCTATTTATAAGCGAGGCAATCCCATAAACCGAGTGCTATCTACCACATGTCATTTTCTTATTCAACTGAAAGTTGATTATAAAGGATATGAATTGCATCTTCATTACTCTATCTAGATTACTTTCGGTTGATTTTATCCTATTATATAACTATTTTGGTACACATATTTATAAATAAAGTTAAAATATTCCCTCTTTATAGATGGCATGTAATCTACATTTTCTCTTTAATTTTGCATTTCTTTTTACTAATGTTGAAATCTACTTTCCATCTTTTACTCCATGCCATACATGTGTTGTGTGATTCAATTTCCAGATCACATTTGTTACTCATCCCATCATTGCTTACATCAAGAAATGATGTCACAATTTACATCATTACTTGAGGTCCGGTCTATATTGTAACCCATTCCTTACAATTTGGGGTTTAAGTTTATAAACAACTAAAGTTTACACAACTTTATATTTATGATATATAAAATGGAATTCATAATAAACTATGATCATTTTAAAGCTCTTGCATGTACATTATCCATGCTAGCTTCTTTGAGTACCACTGACTAAGGATTTTTATATGTGACTTCATAGAGGTAATGATAACACTTATGATCTCCATGTTTCCATTGTTGTTGAGTTAAATGCTATGATGAATGAAATTAATGTGTTAGTTAAGTCATTTAGAATGACAATAGGAATGATAGCTTGGGAAGATATTCAAATTTCAAATTAAAACTAATTTGCCAACACCATGAAAATCATAGAAGATACAATTTACCCTCTATTTCAAAGGTAAATGGGTTAATTGATGTTTACTTTAAAAACGTGTTGGGTGATAGGGACATCTTATTTAAGACTCAAGGTGATATGTTGAAGTGATTACCTGAGCTACATGCTTCTTATTGTGGTTTGTAGTACCCATTGTTGTTTCCATATGGTGATGATAGATTTAAAGACATTCCTTTATTGTGTTAAGTCAATGATAATCCAGTTGAGAGAAAGAAATTCAGCATGAGAGAGATCTTTACTTATTTTATAAATGATCCCTTATTAGAAACCTTGACCATTATTTACTCATGAAAAGTGTTCCAATAATTTGTTGTTAATGCATATACCATAATGGAATTTTCATGTTTATCATGTAGATAAAATCATCAAAAATAGCCACACTTTGAGATTTACAACTGATTAGTTGATGCTCTATTTAGGGTTGAAACCAAACTTGTTATAAAAGGCAAGAGAGTCATATTACCATCATCATTTACAAGCAAAGTCCATTAGATGATCCAAAACTTCCATGATACAATGGCTATTTGTAGATAGGTTTGCAATCTAGATTTTTCCCTAATGTTCATATGCAATCCAAAGTGGGAAAAATAGTGCATTTTATAGAATAATGGCATTTGAATCTTGAAGATAAACTAGATATTCTTTGTTCAATATTTAAAGTAAATTTAGATGGATTGCTATAGACACTTTATGAAAATAATGTATATGGATTAATAAAAGCAAGTATACAATTGTTTAAATTTTAATTACATCTATCCATTATCAATTTAAACTATACATGTAACTCATAAATAACATCATAGTTGTTATTCTTTTACAAAGTTTTATATAATTGAATTTTAGAAGTGGGACTATTGCATACTTATATATAATTATTCCTTGGTAATGCATATAAGTTTCCAAATACTTTTGATATTGATTGAGTTATATGTGTTGAAATCCCTGATTAATTCATTGATCTAAGTTATAATTATGACATAAGAGATTTCATGGTTGATGGTTATTATAGTTAGAACTTCCCAAAAAAATATCTAGGATACAACTATTGATGATGATATATATTTTATATAATTGGAGAGATAATGGAAGGATGGTGAAGAAAGGTGGCATAGAGCTTCATAATTGATTTCTTATCCCTTGTAATAAATATTTGTTGCTTAAATATGGGGATCATATAAATGTAGAGTGGTGCAGCTAATCATGGTTAATTTTTTTTAAAAATATAAAATATGTGAACAAAGGGTGTGACAAATTAATGACTAATTTTTATTAGATGAGCATCAATGGTCATGTTGACACTAGCATGCACGAAATGACCATGCTTTATAATTATCGGTATATATCTCCAGGCAAGGAAAGTTGAGTGATCTTAAACTTTGAGATCTAATATTGATCTCCTTCTATTGAGTGCCTCAACTTCCATTTTCCTGTGGAATGATATGGCTTTTTTTTTCTATTTCAAATTCACTAAAAATGTTGTTTATCATCTTACCATTAGCTAAAGAATTTTCTTATCCTATATGAATACTAACAAAATTTATGTAGAAGCTAGACAAATAACTTTTGTTGATTTTTGAACCAAGTTGGTTTGGAATAAAAAAGAGTAAGTATGGCTACCTTGCAAGATGCTCTTTGCAATTGATTAAATCTTCTATGTTACTCTAAGTAGTGGAGAAATGTTTCATCTAAAATTTTTAATTAACATTTTATGTAGACCTACAAACTTTGATGGTATAAAGAACATTAATGATTTTATATGTTCATTATATTGTGATGAGTGTTATGCTTCAGGTTTGTTAGATGATGATAAGAAATACATAGATGGTATCATTGAATCAAGTTAATGGGTTTTAGCTCATTCATTAAGGAATATTTTTTTTTGTTTTTTTTATCATTGTTGATATAAAATTCACTCATATGACTAGAAGTAGTTTGGGAAACATGTTGATCTTATATGCTAGATGGCATCCTCTATAGATAGGGGTATATTGTTACAAGATAATGTTATGGCTTTTCAACTTCTTAATACCTATTTATTCCTTCTTTTTGAGTTTTTTAACTTAAGACAATTTTGTTCTCATGCCATTTTCCCCATTCTTAATTGTTACGTGGAATGGCATCTTACAAACAATGCAATCAGAATTCTTTCCCTATTAGAAGTTGTTGTGTTATTGCACAAATACAATATAAGCTTATGTAATTTCCCATCCATGCTTTTGCTAGAGTCTTTGTCTACTACACCATATACAAATAGGCTCCGATATTCATGAATTATGATATGACTATAGCACCTTATCTAAAGAGTTTTATATTCTAAAGTCAAAATTGAATGATGAGAAACTTAATGTCTATGAACCCATAATGTCCACAATTTGATCAGACTCGGGCAATCTATTATTTGTTGATGGTTACAATGGAATGAGTAAAACATTTATATGAAAAATTTTTTTAGCAACTTCATGATATAAAGATGAAATTGTCCTTGATGTTGCATCAAGTGGAATTACTTCTATTCAGAGGAAGAGAGACCCATTCAAGGTTTTACATCCCATTATAGTGTATTCAAGATTCAACGTGCAATATTAAAAAAGGTAGTCCTATTTTTGAACTTGTTCTTAGATCCAAGATTATAATATTGGATGAAGCATCCATGCTTCACATATATTGTCACGATCCCTTAGAATGAATGATGAGAGACATTTTGTGATTTAAAAGCATAAATATTTTTGATATGCCATTTGGTGGGAAATGTGTAATTTATTATGGAGACTTTAGAAAAAAATTTACTTGTTAAATCAATGGGAACAAGGAAAAACATTTTCCCAAGCTATAATTAGTCATCTTACCATTGGAGATATTATCACGTGTTGTGGTTAACTAATAATAAAACACGTAAGCTTAAGGCCTTTGCCAATTAGATTGACAACATAGACTATAAAATACTAGGAGGATGAAATGATGTTTGTATGAACATCAACCTCCTTGAGGATAATTAACTCAAAGATTTTACTGATACGATGCAAAGCATTGTTGAAACCATATTTCCTTCTTTCTTCGATACCTACCTTAACACTTCTTACTTAGGGGGATCAATATTTAACCATACTCTTTACATTGTTGTCTATGTTAACTATTATTTCTTATCCTTGAACCTATTTATAGAAAAAAAAATTTTACAACTCAAATTCACCTTGCCAATCAAAGTACATCATTGATTTATAATAAGATGTTCACAATTTATAATTTCTAAATTCAATATGATGCTTTGGCATGTTGAATCACGTTTTTAAATTAAAGGTTGGAAATAAAATATGATAATGGGTTAGATATAATATTACCCATACACATTTAGCTTTGTGAGACCCAAAAACATCGATTCTCAAAAGTCTATACCTAGATCCATTTGGTCTATCAGGTAATCGGGTCATTAGTTGGTCAAGCCATTTTATGTAAGAAAAAACTATAAATTCCTATAGCAAGTAGTATATATATTATACACTTGCTGACATATCACATGTACATAAAGAAAGAACATGTGCTTGGGCATCACAACTTGCTACAGTAGATATACAAATCCAAGAGCTAAAGTTAAACAACATAACAACATATAATAACATCTACCCAATCCGAGAGCTAAAATGAAACAGCTAGCAACAAGTCACTACTTAAAAATAGAATCTAATATCAAAATGTAATTATGTATATTTAAAACAAAATGGAAAAAAATAACAATTATACCTAAAAATAGTAAAATAATACATCAACAAAAACATTAATAATCTAAAACTAGCTAAGTATAACTTGACTAATGTGGAAATAAAATATACCTTTAATTAATTAAGAATTGAACTAATGGAATAGAGGTTAACAAAGCACACAAACTAGTAGAGAGAGAGGAGTAAAGATGGGTAGTGAACACTTGAGGATTGAAGATGGTGGAATGGTCTAAAGTGGGTACTCTATGGTGGCGTTGTTGGTTGGTGCGAGCTTAAAGTAGGATGATGGAGGGGAGGAGTGTCTTTCATGTACGTGAAGAGTGAGTCTTGAGAATGAGAAGTGGTGACTACCAACTGGTGAAGCACTATGTCCTAAGAGTGTTAGGGTATTAGGGTTTGCATATAGCAAGTTAGGGGAAGCACACACACATGTATATAATTTTTTTAATTAAATGGGCTTGGTGGGTCAAGTTTAGGTCTAAAACCATTAAACCTAGACCCATTTAACTAGACCTAAACCAAGACTCATTGGGTGCCAAAATCCTGAATCTAGACCCGATATAAATGAGTTGAGTTTGGCAGGTTTTGGTTGGAACTATTGCCATCCTTAGTTAGCATGCTTGACATGTTTTTAAGAACCGTTAATTACACTCTTAGATTATTCAATGGGACTAGGTTAGTCATAACTTGACTTGGTACTCATGTTCTACAAGGAAAAGTGGTCACCATGCTTTATCTATAGTTTAATCCAATGAACGAATGTCAATAACATCATCTGATTCTAGGTTCTAATTCAAGTTCAATTAATTTAAATTTCTAATAACTGTCCCATATGAGATGACCATTAATAAGAGTCAAGGTAAATCATTATCTCATGTTGCCATTATTTTGAAAAAGCTAATTTTTAGTCATTATCTCATTATCTAATTCAATCGTCACAAATTTAATGGCTTTAAGACTTTTGATAAGTGATGAAGATGGCACTAAGAGCAACTTGGCAATAAATTTCATGTACAAGGAAGTTTTCAAAATGTTTAATGTAATCTCTTTTTTTTTTGGTCTCCACAATGTGTTCCTCTTATTCTTGTTCACCTATTACATATAATTAATTGATTTGTTTCCTTTTCACTCACTGTCCTATGTTCCTTATATTTCACATTTGCATACTCAATCTTATATTGCATTGCTAATCATTAAAAAAAAAATTGTCCATTTGTCCATAGATCCTTTATACTTTTTCTTTAAATTATTTGTTTCCATACATCATAGGGGTTACATACTAGTTACAAAGTAATATCTCTTGTATGCTAGAATACAATGCTTAATTTAGGGATGGCGAATGGGTTTTATCTGAAATTCGACGAATCCATTGGATGTGTAAATGGATATGGATACAGATATGGAAGAAGGAGAAAACTATTCACTGGGTTTAGGTATGGATATGGGTAAGGGATCTTTAAATTCGTACGTGTACCCATATCCATTTATCCAATATAAAATTATATTTTTACCCTCATTTATATAATCTTAAGTATATTTTATAAGGCTAAAAGTGAATATATAATTAAATTTTAACAATCTAAGTATATAATTCTAATATTAAATGGGTTTTACTTTAAACTTAATGGATTTTACCCAAAACGTGATGGGTTTTACCCGATTAATACATAAATGGATATAGATAAATGAATATGGATATGGATACATATATAGAGGAGGAAAAAAAAATACTCATCGGGTTTGGATATGGATATGGGTATAGATTTTCTTATCAGATTTGGGTAATGGATAAGGGGTAATTGATCCATACCCGATCCGTTGCCATCGCTAGCTTAATAGTAGTAATGAATGTAAACTATTCATCACATGAGTTAATACAAAGTAACTTGTATAAAATAATATCCACTATATTACAATTTTGTTTAATTTAAGCACTATTTTAATCACATTAAGGATGCATTTGTTGTTTGGTATGAGAATAATGGGAGGTAAAAAGATATCATCCTACTTTACATCTAATACCCATTTTAGATCATGTTTGTGAAATGGATATTTTAGTGAAAATAATTTTCCTTCACTCAAAATATATTATAATAAGATACGTAAAATAAGAGGGTATATTCTTTATTTCTTTATTCTCATACCACCCACCCTCCCGTTGTAGTTAATTGTTGCAAATATCAAAGTTCAAAACATAAGATGATATAAAATATACATGCTAAGCCACATTATTGTAAACATATTACAAGTTAATACTTCATATATTTCTTAAAATAAGTGTTTTTTAGCAATTTTTGGAGTTAATAAATATATACTTAATATTTTAGTTATACAACTACACCAATCATTGAAAAATAATATAGTAAGAAATGCTTACACAAAGAAAGAGACACAATTATGATAAAAATAAAAATTAGGTTATATTCTTTCTAAAATCACATTTTTTTAAAATACAAAAAAAAAAATCATCTAAAAAACTTTACTTTAGAAATGGAAGGAGTAACCAATAATGATATGGTTTAATATAACAATGTGTGTTATAATTATTGGGACCAATTTGTTGTACAAATTAATTCCCCTTTTTCTTTTATCTCCTTTTGTTTGAGATAAATGAATCGGAAAAACAAATTACTTCATTTGGTCCTTAAAAAATTTCCTGTCAAGAAATTTTTCGAAGGAAATCCATTATTGTATTTAGTTGCCTAAGAAGATGAGTGAGAACAATATCAATTAGGAAAATATATTAATAATTGAATGTTTGATTTTCAACAGAATCAAGAAAGTTTGAAAAAAAAAATTTTTATTTTCTTCTCTTACACTTCTCAAGAATCATACCAAATTATTATTCATAGAATGAAATTTTTTTTCTATTGAAATAAATGAATGCAGCGATTTCTATGGCTAAAGTATACTTTAAGGATCTAAACTTTCGTGTTTTGAAGGTTGTAGGCACTGAACTTTATTTTTAGTGGTTTAAGGTATCTGCAAGTATTTTAGTTAATATTTTGATCAAATATATTATTGTATGTAATTTATAGTAGAAATACAACAAAATATCTTAATTTAAAAATTAATACATTTTTAGTTGTCTCATTTAGATCAAATACAAAGAAACGATCAAACTTAATAGATAGTATTGCTTCAATTTATTTTTTTTTTAATTAAAATTGGGTGTTAACGAAAAATATGTAAATCGACAACTAAATTTATCACATATTTTTCTAACTACTACATTTATGTAGTTGCAACATATTGATTTCACACTATTAAAATTATACAACAATATTATTTTTTTATCTTGAATTTAAAGATGCCAATATTTTTTTTATTATTTCATTTAAATTTATCATTAAAATATGTACTAAGTTGATAAAATTATAAATATTTATAACTAGACAAACTAAAGTTTTTAAATAACATAGGAGAAACTATCATCTAATAAACAACTAAGTTAAATCAATATGGTTTGGTGACAATTGTTATATGTGTGTTATTGCTACTTTTGGAGTATAAAATTTTATTATAAGTGATTACATATCTTATTTGAATTGTATAAATGAACATTTTCTTTATTACCACATATTTAAACTTATTTTGTGGTAATTTATTTTTATTGGCTAATGAAAGTTAAAATATTAAAATATGAGAATTTTTTGTTAGAGTTTGATAGAATTACATGTATATATGTATATATTTCATCAATGAATTTAATGTATCATATGATATATATATATATATATATATATATATATATATATATATATATATATATAGAAAACTGATAGCACACTTATTATATCTCTTATTAATTTAAGTTTATTTTTGTTAAGAACTTGTATGAGTTAAAATAAATAAATTAATGGGGTAATACTATAGCTAGCAAAAGTTAATCCAACCCGCCCAACATTAATCCGATCCGGCACTGACCCTATAGAAATCACACTGACCCAAACCCGACCCAACCCGATGCCAACCCATGACCTGATAGCGACTCGACTCACCTTCGACCCGACTCGCTTCGACCTGATTAGACGTTGACCCAACCTAACACTTACTCGATCTGACCCGACATTGATTCAACCAGACATCAAAATCTATTATAATAATAATAATAATAAATTACACATATTTTTATTATTCATTTAAAGCTTTTAAAAATATAATATTTTATAAATTGTACTTATTTTTCATACTTTTACCCTAGACATTCTATCCAATATCATTTAGAATTAAAAAAAAGTCTCATAGCTCCAACTTTTGATGTATATTTTTAAAACAACAAATATTATATTAATTTACACAGAGTAAAAAGATTATAAGTTTATAACAAATATAAAATCAAACCCAAACTCTTAAAATATAATTATAGTGGTTACTAGTTACCTAATGAAATTGTAATTACAATTGTTACCAACTAAAAATTATTAACTCTTAACACCATCATGCTATAAATCTGGTCTATTTTATAACATATTGTATACTAAATTGATTAAAAACTATTAAGGAATTACCCAATTTAACATAATTAGAGTTTTTGAGCCCGAACAACAAATCTGATCAAATATTATTCAAATATTTAAATTAATGGTTCAAAATTGAAATTAGACATATTCTAAAACATATTGTAAACTCAATTGATTAAAAACTATTAAGGAATTACCCAATTTAACATAACTAGGTTTTTTAGTCTGTATTGCAAATCTGGTCAAATCTTATTTAAATATTTAAATTGACAATTCAAAATTAAAATTAAACATATTCTAAAACATATCATATACTCAATTGATTAAAAACTATTAAGGAATTACCCAATTTAACATAATTAAGGATTTTGAGCCCGAACTACAAATCGGATCAAATATTATTCAAATATTTAAATTGACGTTTCAAAATTCGAGTTAGGCATATTCTACAACATATTGTATACTCAGTTCATTAAAAACTATTAAGAAATTACCCAATTTAACATAATTAGGGTTTTTGAGCCCGAACAACAAATCCGATCAAATCTTATTCAAATATTTAAATTGATGGTTTAAAATTGAAATTAGACATATTCTAAAACATATTGTATACTCAATTGATGGTTTTAAATTGAAATTAGACATATTCTAAAATATATTGTATACTCAATTGATTAAAAACTATTAAAGAATTATCCAATTTAACATAATTAGGGTTTTTGAGCCCGAAGTACAAATTCGGTCAAATCTTATTCAAATATTTAAATTGACGGTTCAAAATTGAAATTAGATATATTCTAAAATATATTGTATAATCAATTGATTAAAAACTATTAAGGAATTACCCAATTTAACATAATTAGGGTTTTTGAGCCTGAATTGCAAATCTAGTCAAATCTTACTCAAATATTTAAATTAACAGTTAAAAATTGAAATAAGATATATTCTAAAATATATTGTATAATCAATTTAATAAAATTACTCAATTATACAATCCAATTTAAATTCGCAAGAGTTTTAACCTAACAATCTAATTCCGATATATTTCAATACTATTTTTCCAATTTAAGAATACCAACATGAAATTAAGTACATTTCAAAGTATATTGCATAATCAATCTATCCAAAATAGCTTAATCAGACGAATCCGATAAATCCGAACATAACAGGGTAAAAAAACTTTATTATTTACTTGTAAAAATAAAGCACATATAATATTTTTATTTCATTTATCTTTATTAGTAATCTTATGATTTTCTCTAATATTTATAATATAATAAATGATAATTATATATTGTATAGTCATATTTATTATCACCTTTATTTTATAAAATTATATTTTTTTAAGTAATCAAGTAAATATAATAAATGATAAATATCTAATATTTTTACTTGTAAAATTTATAAATATTTTAAGTAATCAAATATAATATTGTGAAAACTTATAAATATCTTTATTATTTACTTGTAAAAATAAAGCACATATAATATTCTTATTTCATTTATCTGTACTAGTAATCTTATGATTGTTTCTAATATTTACAATGTAATAAATGATAACTATACACTGTATAGTCATATTTATAATCTCATTTATTTTATAAATTTATCTTTTTTTAAGTAATTAAATATTTTAAGTAATCAAATAAATTAGAATAAATGATAAATATCTTTATCAAATTCAATCATGTAATATTTTTCATTATTAAAATTTGTAAATATCTTTACTATTTACTTGTGAAATAACCCGAACCTGACCCAGCGCGACAAATTAATCCAAAATGACCCAACCTAGAACCGACCTGATCCAAACAAAGTAATGACCCGGACCTGAAATGTCCGACCCACAATTGACCTGCAAAAGTCAAATAACCCGAAACGACCCGACCCGAACCCGACCCACCCGGCCCGATTGCCGCCTCTAGGTAATACCTATCAATTGGTATGATTATTTATTATACTCAATGTATGTAAGATAGCAAAAGATTTATAAATAGCATCAAATTATCATGCATTATTAATGTATTCTTTTACTATTTATTACGTAAAAAAATATTTTCATAAAATAGTGACCCAAAAACCAATAGAAATTTTTAAATCACCAAAAATAAAGTTGAAGCCCTTGAACATTTAAAGTATGACATTTATTAAAATATATTTTAACCCAGTTTCGAGTGAGCTGTCACTTGAATCTTACAATCAGGACATTCACATCCTGCTATTACAAGGCACAAGCGATACAATGACTACCATACTAACAGAATGTCAGCAAAATGCAGAACCAAAAGTGCTATGGAACCAAAAAGGAAACAAAAAGAAAGTGCTTGCTGACAGCAAATCGGCGTCCACCCTAAGTATCAAGAAATTTATTACTTGGTGTAGAGAACATCCTCCCATGGGTGACGGTACAGGGGTTGCTTCATTCTCTTCTGGTCAAAGGTGTGCCTAAAATTCAAGCACATAATCCTCAGTAGTCAATACACGGTTAGAATTGAGATACGTCAGGGAAACATGCGCAAGATAACATCTAATTTTGTCCAGTTTTAAATTCATGACGGGATCAACAGGCCTCGCTTCAGTTATCCCCAAATAACAGGCATATATCCCTGAGTTTTCAAACCCAAGTGATTCGGTTGGGCTTGACCGACGTCAAACAATATCTCTAAGGCTCCGTTTGGATTGGGGTGAATCGAGGGGGTAAACATTAAAAATTAACCTAGGTGAAGGGAATTGAGGTGAATCGGGGTGAATGTTTTAAAATTCTGTTTGGATGATATTAAACTAACCTGGGTGAATCGGGGTGAATGTTTTAAAATTTTCGTTTAAATTGAGGTAAATGAAGATTATAATAATAAAATAAATGATATTTATACCCTTATATTAAATAAATAAGTCATATTGAGGGGTATTAAGTCAAAAATTTACTTATTTTTTCACCTTCACCTCCGTTACCTCCGAAATCGGAGGTTAATGAAAACGAGGTTAATCGAGGTGAATGGAGGTGAAACTTTAACCCCGATTCACCTAGGTTAAAACATTAACCTGATAGCCAAACGGGGTGAATCAATTGATTCACCTCCGTTCACCCCGATCCACCCCAATCCAAACGGGGCATAACAGAGACCTTATAATCAAGGCTCATGGCAAACACGCTCAATGAAGCAGGTACATATATTCAGATGAAGCTGCGAATATATATTAAAATATAGTCACTCACCCAATAAGACCAATAGATCGCGCCAGGACAAAAAGGCCGTTCAGGTAACCAATTTCAACAATCTCATCAATCTCTTGTTTTGTGAACATTCCACTTCCTGCGAGGAGATCCATGAAAAGGGAACCGATTGCACCATCTACGTTGAGGACCAGATTGTTAGCCTTGGAAAGGGTGTAGGTTTCAACTTGAACAGCATACTCCATGTATTTGACAGAAGGAAAATGCGTTCTTGCAAACTTTTGTAGCAGCTCTACTCTCTTGTCTCTGTTGTCCGCACTCTTTATCCTTCATAAAGAAAGAGAGCATAACCACAAACGGTTAGATTTATAAGCTTGACCATACACGGACGGGAAGTGTTCATAATTTCATTTCTTATTCTTTTCCTTCTTAGAAAAAGGTTAGGGGTTTCAACTGCCATATCCACGTTATTTTTTCTTCAGTTATTTTCCCTTTTGCTTATCATGTGTCGAGGGCTAAATAACAGTCCGAGCTGACAAGTCCACACACCTGTGTCCGATTCCAGGGACACGTATTCCCTTCTTCTTCATACTTTCCACGAACTCATATGGTGTCAGACCCTGGTACAAAGCAGCAAGACCAACCTCGTTAGCAACAGGAGCTACCAATCACCAGGCGAATAATACACAATTTTTTGACAGCGAATGGAAGTTACTCTGTCACAGGCATCCTTGAAGTAACGAGCTGCATCATCAATGGCCCCACCAAATCGAGGGCCAATAGTGAGCAAACCTGTTGCACAGGTTATAGTTATAGTTTCCATTCACGATAGCCTCCACCTTTCACTTAGTCTAATCCAGAACTACACTGAAGGACTGCAGAACTAAGAAACTCAATGATCTACCTGACACAAGACTGGAAACAAGGTCCTTTCCGGCTCTTGCTGTTACTATGGTGTTGTGAGCTCCGGAAACACAGGGACCATGGTCCGCACATAACATGATGCTAATCTGAGGAAGGGAAAAAGGAGCAAGGGGAAACAAAGTATGAGAAACTAGAACAAAAAGATTACTCTCTAGGAGCAAGTTTGAAGAGATGTAATAGTACATATAGATATGACATCACCTCAATGAATTGTGTACAGTAACGAGGAAGGCTGCGTTTGAACCACAAAAGAGATATGACATCACCAACGCCATAGCCCTGTTCGATAATTGATGACATTGGCACTCCAGCATAGCATGGCTCCTCACCTAAAAAATGAACATAAAAAAAAAAAGGCACAGATGATGACAGGCTCACCTAATTCAAACACAAGATAACTGAATATACAAAGGACGCAAAATAGACCTCTATCGTCAGAGATGGTGGAGATAATATGAGTTGGAGCTCGGACTTTTCCACTCTTAATTGCTGTGCTAAGATCCTCAGGGATTTGTGGAGGTGTAACTTCCTTTACAGGCGAAATCTTTTTTTCTTCAGCCTATTAAAAGAAGCCACATGGATCAACTCATGGGAAGAGTCATCAAGAGCCAGAGGCTCCCAAATTCGCTGAAAATGTATAAATATATGCATAAAAGTTTACCAGTTTGTCAAATACTTCCTTAATAGCACTTTCTAATGCTTCAAAAGATGTAGGAACCATGGCTCCAGCATTTCTCAGAGCTTGGTTCTTGGCTTGAGCAGACTCCAATTCGCCACCACTTTTTGCTCCCTACATAGAACACCAATAAGAAGGTCATGGATATAAACCACCACTTTCCTGTCTCATGGCAATACTTGTAATTTAGGTTAGTAACTCACTGCATGCCCAAATTGTACTTCTGATTTAAAGAGCCGTGCACAGGTTCCACTGACCCAAGCAACAACTGGTTTGTTGATTTTCCCCTGTTTGAGGGCTTCCACAAGGGAGTATTCATCTCGTCCACCAAGTTCCCCGAGTACAACAATCATTTTAACCTGATCCATATGAAGTAATCAATTTTAGGAAAATGCACAAGTTGTCAAGGCTGAAAATCATATCCAATCAATACAAGCAGCAAGTTATCTCTGGATTTATACAAGCTCTACAGAAAACCCAGTGAAAGTTCGAAGTTCAAAGCTAAATAGATGTCCATTAATCTATCCATCCACCTATTTATCAATCGAATAGAAATGATAGTTTTATAATTTAACCTTTTATTGACGAGTATCAGAACTTCTGAGAGGTATGACCTTGTTGTAAGGAGACAGAAAGTACCATCAAGTTGATGGCATAGCAAGGCAAGTCAGAGACAGACGATGGAGATGGATCTGTGTATTGGCCCTTGGGTTGCCATGCATGGACCTTATGGACTCCTAACAAACATATAGATCTTGTCTCACGTATACAATGGACCCCATGAAGAAATTAAAATGGACTTAGTAATATTGATAAATGGACACAAACAACACAAAAGACCATTACAATTCCATAATCCAATGAGACAAGAAGCCCAAAACTCAACTCACCCTCTCCATATAACTTCACTTCCTCTATAATTCCGCACTGTCAGGTAGTACATTTCAAAAACCATCCCTTCCTCTTCTTTTTCTTGATGACTTACATTTGAAGAGATATATCTATGAATCTTAGTAAGAATTAAGCCCCTCCATCCCATAATAATAGACCTGTTTAGATTTTTACACAAATTAATAAAGCATAAGTGATTGCATTTTTGTAGTATATTTTGCTTTCTTTTACAAATTTAGCCACACACTAGAAATCATAGAAATTAATTATTTTAGAGAAAGTTATATTTTCATAAGGAATTATTTCAGGGCATCTTACAAGATAAACGTGATAAACATAGAAATAATCCAATATTTTGGGAGAAATTAATATGGAAATTTAGCCTATTATTAATGTAGGGAGGGCGTAATTTATTGTCATATATATATATTTCAAAAACTAGTTAGAGAGAAACTATAATTACTTCTACATATTTTTATATTAATATCATTTTCTTATAGTATTCTTCTATTAGTGCAACCTAAGATTGATAAGAATTTTTGTAATGAGTGGATCACTGTCACTCCATATTGTCAAAGAAACTACTGAAAAATGAAGGTGACATGCCTGTGGGATGTTGTTAAACCGCAGGACATGATCGGAGAGCGTAGAGCCAGGGAAGACATCTCCTCCAATAGCAATACCTAGGATGTTTAATAACATTTTTAGAAATAATTTTCTTTAAAATAAGCAAGGACTGATCCACCTTGAAATAATCACTGCAATTTCATGGGAACATTTGAGTACCTTCATAAATTCCATCCGTCACACGAGCAATAGTGTTGTACATTTCATTGGACATACCACCCTGCAGCAGAATGGAAAATTTATCACCAATTACTCTTCCATAAGCGACTGGTCGCCTATATGAAATATACACTTTAAGGGATCCCAGTACAGAAGGAACAATTAAATAGATGTCAAAACTTACAGATTTAGAAACAAAGCCAACAGATCCAGGCCTATAAAGCTTGCAGTGGATGATGTTATCAAGTGTTCCAGCAGTGTCGCCTATTTTAAAGGCTCCAGCTTGAATGCCTCCAACAGTTGCTGGTCCAATTACAACCTTCAATAAAATAAGAACAAATGTCAAAAACGACTACTGCAAAACTAGTAGTAAAAATCAACAGGCCAACAGAAAATCCATCAATCAAGTATTGGAAATTGATGTACTTGATTGCCTTTATTAAGAGAGTTCTTGTTACCTTGTTGTTTGAACGTGCATATGCAATCAACTGCTTGGTATCTGACTCAGGAACACCTTCAGCAATTATAGCAACAACCCTTACAGTTGGCTGTTTCAAAGCAGCCATGGATGAAGCAGCAGCACTGCAATTTTCATATAAACTAGGTGAGTACACTTATTTAGACAAGTTATTCAATGCATCTTCAAACCATCATAAATCCAACCTTCTGTATGATGCAAAGTTGATAAACACATCAGCAGTAGGATGTGCAGCACAAGCTCCTTCAATTCTGCAAATACATCAGATTAAGCTTGAAATCAATAATATGCAAGTAAGAGTTAATTTTCAAATCCGTAATATCCTAACAAAGACAAGCCATAAACAAAGACACAAGCTGCATCATGCGGATACCACGTAATTGGAACCTTTTTATTCCTTGATTTGAAGTGCTCACTTAAATAATGAACAAGTCATATAATTTGAGAGGAATAAACTCAAAGTTGGATATGCCTTATCCCCAGCTCAAGCAGTGACTTGAGAAAAGGCACCCAACAATCCCATAGAAGTGGAAAGCAATGTTATAAATTAGTTTGTTGAGAAAGATGGTACAACAAGGAGTAATTATATATTTGGCAGACTACTTGGTGCCAGGAAACTATCAGCTACATATATAGCCTAATTCAGGCAAAATAGTCGCTACTTTGAGATTGTGCTTAACAAGTGCAGAATGAGTGGGCATCAAGGAAAAACCTTCGCTTAATAATGTACAATTGAAACTATATATGTATATATATATATATATATATATATATAAATTGGATTTGGAACCCCCATAATTTCATATTACATACAGAGATTATAGTATTTTCACACTGCAGAAGAAACCAAAGAGATACCATGCCACATGCTTTAAACTTCCTTTTCAGCCAAGATAACGTTGGGTTGCGATACTTTAAATAGTAAGCTATCCTCACATAGAGACAATCAAACTGACTAGGTTAGTGATAAAACACATTTTGTTCAAGTTTATACTGTACGCCGCAGGGGACATCAATATTTCTCTGTATCTGTGTTTGTACCTTTTAATCATCACACCCATTGTCTTCCTCCCTCCCATTCAATAGTTTTTGCAGAAGTCAGGAGCAGTTCATCCAATAAAGCTCATGATATTATAAACTCTTTACAATGAAAGCTACCTAGCTTTACCAGCAGTTCAAAACTTTGCCAAGTCTGTGATATTGAAATTTGGAACACAAATGCCCTGATACTTATATAGCAATCTAACTACATAGCATAGTATTAGTAGCTTTGTCACACCACCTCTATATGACAATGACTAGCATCAAGTGCCAGTCTAAACTATTATGGAATCAAGTTTCTATTCAAAGAATCAATGCAAATAGATATTCCGATACACTGTGTACTAATCTAATCTAGAATACATACGTTGGATGAACTGGGATGGCAATTTCTTCCTGGCCAAAAAACAATTTCTGAAATCCATCTGCACCTGGATTGATAATTCCAGCCACCGATGGTGTTTCTCTCCCTGAGCATCAACATATAATAATTATGTAGTGTTTATATAATTAAAGAATATGCAACACTGATCATAAGCTAAATTGCACCACCAAAAAAGAAAGAGTGAAGAGCTTCGTGAGTAGGCCAGAGTGAAAAACTAAAAATATCAAAGGCATCATAGAACATATGAATAGAGAAGACAAGGGGCAGAAGACTCACCACAAAGGAAATCAAAGTCAAGCATCCGCTGGATTGGGAGTGGTTTGTAGTTGTAGAACAATGCCTGCGTAGTTTTGGAGAATAGCTGTCCAGTAGCCATGGTGTAGACTTAAAAGTGGCCTGTGAATCAAAAGCATCAATGCATCATTCTCCATGATCCTAAGTATCAAACCATTGCCTTGATGGGATTTTTATGTGTAAACAAAATCATAACTTCAAAATATTCATTAACTGCTCATCCAATACAGATACCAATGCAGGCAGCAATAAAATTTTATTTAAGCAAGAAAGAAAACGAAGAAACCCATAACATATTAACATTTGATTCAATTCTCAAGGACTACAGAACTTTGCCTGAGTCCTGAGCTGTAAACACTCTAGCTAGTTTGACTTAAATCCTAAGGAGACCCAGCTGGTCATACAATAAGATCACTGATTTATTTTATCCATTTCATTTTCATCAGCAAGGAGAAATGATTACCAATAAGACAATACAGATTACCCAAGTTGTTAGAATTGAGATCCTATCTAGGATCAATTTGGTACTTAAAATAGGATTGCAGAATCGTAAGATTCATAAAAACCATAAAATATGAAACTTGTATGTTCATATGCTATATAATAATATATTAGAAGTTAAAAGGGCACAAAAGTATACTATTAAGTCTTCACATAGTCACCGATTAAGTTAAACAACTTAAAGGTAGCACAAATTGTTGACGAAGTTTTACGTCTTAGGAATTATATTGAGTTAACAACATCATAAATAAATAGTTAAATGAAAAGTCAAAATTATAATTAGATTATGGGTAAAGAAAACATACAGCTCAATGTATTCAAAATATACAATATTATTAGCCTTAATAAAAATACACAAAAAGTGACGAAAATGGATGATAATGAAGGCAACAATAAAATAAGAGGATAATAATTTATACTATTTAAGAGGATATAACCCAAAAAAAATTATGCTGGCTTCTAAAATTTCAATGATTCAAGATAATATATATATATATATAGTCTAGGTTATATGCACACATGTTAAATTACTATATGAACCATGAGTGCGCCATAAACCTAAAACTTATTTGTATCATGATTCATGAAGCCAACATGACCATAAAATATTAATTTTGAATTGAATAAAAGTTAATAAATAATAATAATGTAACGATTCATATATTTATTTTACTATTTAGATAGGGATTACATTTTTTTACCAATATTTTACTTCAACAATCAACTTCATTGTCTTAGAGTTATCTCAATCATACTTTTTTTTGCATCGGCCCATTTTTAAGATATGCTAGAAAATAATATAGATTTGAGAGTTAGAGGATTAAGGAAGAAATATAGTTGGAATAAGAGTAAAAATAGATTTAAAGATAAATTAATAAAATTTATAACTATAATATAGAATTGTAGGATCCCACTATATAATTTTTGGATCGTATACAATCGTATTATGAATCAGAATTTTAATAAGTATGATTTGCACCGTAAAACTAAAATAAAGAAAGAAACACAAATCGTGACATTTTTTACTTCCATCAAGTTAATGCTATGAAGACCATTATTCAGATAAAAACAGCCATCGAATCATAAGTAATGGCTTTGAAGAATGCAGTCCGAAACATATACAGACACACATACCTACCTACCAGCAAACAAACAACTACCAATTTTCAATTATACTAGACTCGCGGATGTAGATAAGGAAAACCTCAACCACTACAAACACAATCACAACTGACCACCCACATGATCAGATCTCAACCTACTTCAGTTGAATTATGCTTATTCAGAAAACATCAAATTATATCATGGCATTTGCGGTTGGGTTGAAATAGACGAACAATAATCAGAAAGCACCATAATGGATACATATAATAGCGATTAACAGACTCAGATCTGATATCACTGTCAATTAGTATTAGGACTCGCTCGAAACAAAGAGGCAGACTTGGACAGTGGAGAGACGAAGAGAAAGAAAGAGATGGAATCTACCTGATCAGAGATTAACAGGCCTCGTGAATGATAAAAGAAAAGGAAGACAAGAACAGTTGGGAGAGACCCGCGGAATGGAACGGAGAAGTTTAAATAGAGAGAGGGGGAAGGTAGGAGAGGTGTCTTTGTAGGCTACCAGGCAAGCACTACGAAAATGGGAAGCGAGCGAAGGAAGATGGAAAGAGAGAGCTGGGTCCACCTGGCTGACGGTAGTTAGCTCTGGCGGACCGCTATCGACCATTTGTTTATTAAATTTCGAATCTTATGGCAATAACTTACATGACGAGTGAAAATCGTGGAAATATTTTAGTCCGACTTCAGAATCACAAATTAAATAATTCTTAAATAAATTTTCTTCAGAAAATAAAAGTATCAATACATAAATAAAAAACTAAACTTCAGAAAGACAGAAATGGACGGAATGGAGAGGTTGAAATTACTAGGTGAACCAGCCACGCATGAAACTTCATAAGCCTCTCCCCCGATTCCCCCTGTCGTCTGAAAGTAAGTTCAGTAACTGTAACAGTAGTGAGCTGAGTACCCCACCACGTAATTCTACGCGAGTCCTCTCCAGATCCCGTGCGGACGTATCCCAGTTGGTTGGGGCATGATTGTTGGAAGCAAGTGGTCCACGGTTCGATTTTTTCGGAGGACAAGCTGCAGTGTGGGAGTTTCAACCCTTCGTTTGTAGGGGTGGCTTCTTGTGGGCGCCCTGGATCCCGGACCGCCATGTGCTCAGCCGCTGGACCACCGTAGTTTATCTCCTCCGGTGTTGTCGGGCCGGCTGGCGGAGGCCCTGGGGGCGAGGATTATCGCCTTTTGGAAGCAAGCGAGTCCTCTCCAGCCAATTATAGTTCCAACAATAGACATTGAAAATTAAAGAGGCAATCAAGAATTAATTCTATTCTTTAAATCAAGTAAAATGTAAGAAAGATATTGCAAAAGGTCACTATTCATATCCCTATTATATGACATGCATCATCGAATCGACATTTAAGGAGTAGAACCATCGTATTTTGGCTTTCTATAGTCAAATTTGGTTTAAGCGTTGTTAATTAAGTTAATAGATGAAAGTACATGTTATATATAATGACTATAACCTACTTAAATATTCAAATCTACATAAAAATATACAATTTCATGTGTTTAGGGTTTTCGTATGAAATTGACTTGATTTGTGCACAAATTTATGAGATTGATTTATGTTCATATTTTATGGCATATATAGTCTAACGATTGGTATTAAAGCCTCTAATGCCTCTACTTGGATTTCATTAACCATCATAATCCATTGTGCTTAGTGTTGGCTTTTTTGCATCGAATAAAATAATGAAAAAATCACAAGTCTGGGGAAGAAACACGTACCATGTTTTTGAACATGGGGATCCCGTGTTTGCTTCTGTTGTATCATATTAGTTTCTACAAGAAAACATGATCCGTGCTTATTAAATTGGGGGGTTGTGCTATTTCTCAGACACTCAACAATCCTTGGCTTTAGAAAATACATGCACGTTTTATTAACATGGGTACCCATGCTTCTTCAACCGAGTCATGTTGTCCAACATGGGTAAACCATGTTAGCAGCTTTTTTATTTGATTGTTGTTCTTTCTCTTGTGGTTATGTCTCCATGCATATTAAGGTCATGTTTAGAGAAGTTTTGATTACATAAAGTATGTAGCATGTGTGGTTAGCATGATTTAAGTGGTTAGGAATTAACCACAATAATCCTAATCATTGATAATCATGCATTTATTTGTTTCCTTGATCACATCCAGATTACATGATATTAGTTGGGATGCATCATGCATATATAATGTGTATAGTCCCATGGGACCATTCATTAGCATATGCTAAGTATATTGTATTAGCATATTAAATCATTATTCTCAATTTATCCACAAGGATTGAAGGTTATGGGATAACTTAAGCATTTTAATATTGATATGCATGAGTCCATTTGAATTAAATACTTAGTTCATAGGTAGTTTTAATATCTTTGGATTTGTGCTAGTTGGATTTTGATATGTTATACATTGTAAAAGCATGCATATGGGTGTTTTGACTTTAAATTTATCATGAACATGTATGTGTGTTCAAATTTTGCAACAAACTATTCCAATTTATATTTGATATCTAATCTTAAAGTTAAAGCTTTGGAGTTGAAAGGGAAAACCTTTAAAGTTTGGAGGGAGGGAATTTTTCTAAATCGTAGCTTCTGTGATATGGATGAGGTTATTTAGTATCAAAAGCTTGTGATGACTTAAGAAAGCACTGATGATGAAAAGGTTGTACATGAGTGATGGGTGAAAGCTAATCGCATAAGTTGCATGTAAATAAAGACTAAGATGTCTCCTTCAAAGGCTTAATTAATCATTATATAGATGTTAATGACTTGCTAAGTCTTAGCTAGTGCCTTGATAATGAAGTTTTCATCTATGGAGCTCACTACTATTAAAAGGTGTGTGTAAACACATCATGAAAATATAGGACTTAGCGACACAACTCAAATCTCTAGAGGTTGACATGTGTGATGCCCCACATTTTTGTAAAATTATTGAATGATAAATTATGCCAATTTTAGGCCTTTGATTTTGATTTGGTTTAGGGCAAAGTTTAATTTGAGATCATGTTAAAAAATAGAGTTTATTGAGATTTGCAAACAAACTCATTGATTGGTTCCATTAACCAATCGATTGGTTTGTCATTTCAAAAAATTTAGGTTCCTCAACTAAAACAATCGACTGGCTAAGGAGAAACCGATTGACTGGTGGAAGAATAGTCGACTGGTAGACCCAAACCCATCGACCGGTTTGTTGAGCTGGTGATATTTTTTGAGCTTTTTTTTTAAATCCCTTACACTAAAATTGGACCTTACCAACCCATGAAAATTTATCCCTAAGAGATTCCTAACTATTTTCATGATGCATTTAGCCTGAAACATTGCATCGAATTGATTTGGAGGTCGATTGGGACAATTGAGGAGGAGAGATGACCTCAGCATTATCTTCTTCTTCCTCTCTCCTCTACAAGATTCTGAGATCAAATGCTTTTATTTTAGGCACGATTCTAAGTAGTTGGAAGATTCTCTCCACACTGACTTTCCATTACTCTATTCATGTATGCTAATTATGGTCTAATTGACCTACATTCTCCAAAGACACCATTTAAGCTCTAGAGAATATATCAACAAATCCTAGACAAAATCTATTTGTTCTGCTCGAATTCAAACAGTCGATGGTAGGGTTTTGAGTTAATTCCCGAACCCTCAGTAATTCCCTTCGATTGGTTGGCTATAAATAGCCCCAATCATTGCTACTATGCACCTTTCTTTCAACCACCAAATCCTCTAAGTTTTGTATTCACTTTCCTTTCCTCCACACTTTGAGCCTTATCAATCTAGTTTCACACACTCTTATGATCCTACTCTAGCTCTCTCTTATTTCAATTCTTAAGAAATGAAGAGTTAGATTATGGGAAAAAGGTTAAGCAGTTTAGTTTAGCTCTTTTCTTATTTTTGGCCTCAAGTTGGTATATTATTATTCCCTTCTATTTTTAAGTTTGAAATTTGATAAAGTTTTGGTATAATGTCTAAGTTTGAGATTTTAGTTTTTAGTTTTTCAAGGTTGAGATTTTCCATAGTTGGAATTTCTATTTTTAAGAGGATTTTACCTGCATCAAGGAAGTGATTATTACTTCTAAGATGTTTAGTAAGTATTCTGCATGTTAGGTGTTATATTTAGTTGATTTCTCCATGTTGACATGAAAGAAAACAGTTATATATGTGATTCTGATGATTAGATGATAAGATTTGAGTAAAAAGTATGAAAATTGGTAAGAATAATATATGATGATTCCACGTTGAGAAATGCATGTTAATTTGGTTGGAAATATGCTAGACTATGTTGGTACATGTTTTAATGTGGTTAAGAATGATTTATATGCAAGGACCTACGTGAAAATTTGTGATTTGGTGTTGTGTTAGGGCAAACCGATTGACTAGTTCTTAGAACAATTGACTAGTTAACCCAACCTATTGATTGTTAAGCCTGTAGAGACTTTGGTACTGCTCTTTACTTAAACCCATCGATTGTTTGGGTAAAACCAATTGACTAGTTTATGAACAATCAACTGGTTTGCCCAAACCCATCGACTTGTTTGAGGAAACCATGGTTTGGTTAGGTCAAAATAATAGAATGGTTGACCCAAACCGATCGACTAATTGGTGCAGCTGATCGATAGGTTGGGCCAGAGTTTGCATAATTTGCTTCTTTTTGGTTTAGTTATGCTTTAAGGCTATGTTTGGGACTATACCATGATTATTAATAGGATAAAATACAAATTTTATCATGGATTATTAGCCTAATGAAAGGATTAAAATGGATCATATTTTATGGTATACTCTATGAGTAATGTAAAGGCTAAATGGGTATTTCACTTATGATAACAGTGATGGTACTAAGAAAAAAGAAATGAAAATCAACATAGACTTGAATTAAATAACATGGAGAACCCACATGGTTAAAAATGGAAAGAAAAGGATTAATATAGATTAACAAGGAAAATTGCCTTGTTTGCTTTGTACGGGTCTTGCATGATCATCCATCCTTATAAATAAAATATTAATCACGTAAAGCGAAAGGAAGTCGAGTTAAGTATGGGTTTGGGTTACCCGATCCTCAATTAGCTACTATGAGTTAGTCTACCTTTGGGCATTTTTGGTGCCTTTGGGTTTTGCCTTTAGGTGGGATCTTGAGAGGTCTCGGTGCCTTATCTACTCTAGATATTGATGATGTACTAGGGGTATCAATATTAAAGGGTATGGTTACTTAGGTGGTTGGCTTCAACCTAAACTTTTTTCCATATTGGTTGTCTTCGGCCTGGACTTATATCCATTTCAGTGATTAGCTTCAGCCTGGACTTATGTCCACTTGGTGATTGGCTTTGGCCTAGGCTTTATGTCTCTTATTTGGATAGTCTTCCACAATATGTGAGACCATGGGGTGGTGCACAATCCATCGCTCAATGATAATAAAATATGGATGATAAATATTGGTTGATAATTTATGAATGACGACTAAGTAAATGGTTAATAATTGTTTAAGAAATGAAAGTAATGGTATTATTGAACAAAATGAATAAAAGTTAGTTTGTACACTTGGTTAATGGAAAAATTGACTATTTGGTTATGGAATGGAATAATGATTGGATGAATCATCTATCTCATATGTGGATAAGTAAATGGTATAACCTAAAGAATTGGATAATTGAAAATAAACCCTAGAGGTTGCTTAGATGCTCTTTGTTATTACGTATGTGAGTACATATATGAGAAGGTTGTGAATCTAAGCATGATGTATTCTACTTTGTTGGAATTGTGCATGATATCATGTCTTTATGCACTTCTACCTTTATATATAGCCTTATCATGATGCATGCTATAATTTACATTCATGTACGGTAAATTGGTATACTTATGTACATTGAGGGAGCAACTAAGATTACTTAGTATGTAGCGTACTGATGTGCCCGTTTGCTCAGTCACCTACTCATTTCCACGAGTAGAGGACCATGTGCAAGTTTTTGGGGATGGCCAATAAAGGGCCTACCTTAGTTAGGTCAGGGCTTGAGAGCAAGGATATCTAAAAGGTTTTGGTGGGGTCTGTGGCAGACCAAGATTTTTATGGAGTGTCATACCCGAATTCATTTTATTGTAGCCCCACGCTTTATAAACATGTATTTTGTAATGATTTGTTTGGATCCTATTAGAGTCCTTCAACGCAAACACTCTTAATGTTTTTTAATTAAAAATTTATTCTATGCACTTTGTTGTTTTAATTGTTTGATTGGTTTAGCCTCATATCTGATATGGGGTAGGCGACGAACATCTATCCTGTGTCAAGTATGGCAGTAACATCCCATTTTTCCTAGGTGTTTTTTGCTTCTACATATGTTTTAATGAAATTTTTTGGTAGTAAGAAATGGGGGTGTTACAACATGTTAGATGCCTTTCTAGTTCACTTCATCTTAAATTCTCTCCCAAAGGAATACACACCAATCAAACTCATCTATCATACATAGAGAGAGAAATAGTCAATCAATAAACTCATGGTCATGTGTGTAAAGAGGAAGAAAGGCTATTGATGGATCATTAAGAGACTTTATTAATGAAAAAAAGGGTAATGAAAGGAGGGAGAAAGCTATCTAAAAAGATAAATGTAAGGTACCACCCCAGGTGAGATAAAGGAACAATCTAGGTATTTTTTTTTTTAAGAAGAAGGGATACATGAAGAAGGATTGTGCTAAGTACAAAGCCTAGATTTTGAAAAAAGTTAATGTAACCTTTTTGTTATGTTTTTAATCTCATATAGTAGATACAAATCATAACACTTGGTGGATTGATTCTGATTCTACAATCCATTTTTGCAATTCCTTGTTAGTTATGAGGGAACTAGTGGGTAATGAACAAAGTATCTTTACTGCTAGTAAGATTGTTTAGTTGTTCGTAGGATAGTTCTTTCTAGTGGTCATGGATTAATGCTAGAAAATACTTTTTATGTTCTAAGTTTCAATAAAAACTTGATTTCTATTTCAAGACTTTTACCATTTTGATACTTATTTATTTTCAAAGACAACTAAGTTAGTTTGTTTTATGAAGCAAATTGTGTTGGGTATGATACATGATCTAAAGGTATTCATTCTATTGATTTTATGCATGATGATTTGAATATTGCAATGAATATGAATATTGGTTCAAAAAGATTTGTTATGAATGAGGACTCATCAATGCTTTGGCATAAATAGTTGGGCTCCATCTCTATTAAGAGAATAATGAGATTGTAAGTATGGAGATATTACCGACTTTACCACTTGTATAAATTTTATAAAGGAAAAAAATGAACAAATCTACAAAAGGTGGCAATACAAGTTCTCAACTACTTGAGATTATACATACCAGCATATGTACTCCTGATATAGACTCACACAGTTAGAAATATTTCATCTCATTCATTGATGACTATTTAGGATACATTTATCTCTATTTGCTTAACGAAAATCATGAATTGTTAGATGTTATTCAATTCTTCACAACTAAGGTAAAAAAAATAATGTGATGAAAAATCAAAATTGTGAGGTATAATAGAAGTGGAGAGTACTATAGAAGGTACAATAAGCATGGACAAGCAACTAGTTCATTTGTAAAGTTTCTTTAAGAGAATGGGGTAGTTTTCCAATATAATATTCTTGGTTCACCAAACTAGAATGGCATAGTTGAAAGAAGAAATCAAACTTTCTTAGATATGATGCAAAGTATGCTTAGAAACTATAATCTTCCTAGATCTTTGTTGAATGAAGCGCTTAAGACGATGGTATATATTTTAGATCAAGTTTCAACCAAAGCGGTGTTTAAGACACCATTTGAGATTTTTAAAGGTTGGAAGCTAAGTTTAAAACATATGTGACTGTGGGGATGTCCGTATGAAGTAAGAATCTATAATCTACAACAAAGGAAGTTTAACCCTAAGACAATTAGTGGGTATTCTATTGGATATGTTGGAAAGTATAAGGTTTCTAAGTTATATTGTCCATCATATAACATTAGATTTGTGGAGTTAAGAAATACATAATTTCTTAACACATTACTTAATAAGTGGGAGTGATTAGATCAAGGATCTAATTCTTAAACTTGCTCATCAGGTAGAAGCATCTTCTACCTCATGTGATAGAGTGAATTTTATTCACCATACACTTCCAATTCTAGTCATGGTTGAATAAAAAATCAACGTGGGTCCACATGATGCTAACATAAATCTAGTAGATTAGGTTGTTTAGGAACTTCTTGACGTTGTTGAGAAAAATCCTCTAGAGGATGTTGGTTTAGCTTTAAGAAGATTTTCTAGAGAAAGACGACTAGTTATACATTGTGACTATTATGTATACTTATAATATTCTAACTGTGACATTTCTGCTATTGATGATCTTGACACCTTTCATATACCATGAGTATTTTGAAATATGAGTTATGGTATGACGCCATGAAGGAAGAGATGAATTCCATAAAAGTCGATGAAATTTGGGACCTTGTACCATTACCTAATGGGGATAAACCTATTGATAGTAAGTAGATCTATAAGACTAAGAAATACTCATTAGGGAACACTGATAGGTATAAGGCTAGACTACTTACTAAGGGGTTCACTTAGAGAAAGGGAGATGACTACATAAAGGCATTCTCTCCTATATCTACACATAGTTATGGCATTAGTAGCTCATTTTGATTTTGAGCTACAATAGATATATGTAAAAATTTCCTTTCTAAATGGTAAGCTTGAGGATGAGATTTACATGAAACAACCCGAAGGTTTCTCCACTCATGAAGGTAGCAAACTTGTATGTAAGATTAAAAATTCCATATATAGATTGAAATAAGCCTCCCAATAATGGTATATAAAGTTTTATGGCTCCATTTATTCATTTGGATTTGAAGAGAATATCATGGATAAATGCACATACATCAAGGTAAATGGGAGTAAGGTTTGTTTTTTGGTTTTATATGTAGATGATATTCTACTTACATATAATGATAAAGGATGATATATGAGGTGATTCAATTTCTTTCTAACAAATTTGACATGAAGGATATAGGTGATGTATCTTATGTCATTGGTATTAAGATTCATTGATATAGATTCCGAGGGATATTAAGGCTTGTAAATGAGCCAAGATGACTCACAAATTATTTAACTTGACTTGGATCATTTAGTTAAATGAATCAAACTTGAACTTTACTTTTAGGCTCATTTATCAAATGAGCCAAGCTTGAGAAACAAAAACTTTGGCTTGGCTCAATTATAAATTAAGTTCATGAGCATAGCACAGTACATTCTTGGTTTGGCTCATTTATTTAGTTAAATGAATCAAGCCCAAGATCGGGCATATTCTTCTCGAATCAATTCATTTACAACATTAGATATTAGATCTATCACATGAAGCATATATCAATAAGGTGTTAGAAATATATAAGATGATAAATTTTACAACAAGTATGGCTCTTATTGTTAAGGGTGACAACTTGCAATTAAGTTAGTGTCTTAAGAATGACTTAGAGAGAGATTAGATAAAGAACATCCCATATGCTTCTTTAGTTGGAAGCCTTATGTATTCTCCGCTTTCTACAAGGCCTGAAATTGCATATTTTATTAGAGGCATTAGGACATTATTAGAGTAATCTAAGAGTTGATTATTAGAAATAAGCATAGAACATTATGATATATCTAAAGAGATCTAAGGACTACATGTTCACATATAGTCATGTTAAGGATTTAGAGGTAGTTAGCTATTCAGATGCAAACTTTACTGGCTATGTAGATTCATGCAAATATAATTTTGGCTTCACTTTCCTAATAGTCAATGGACCAATATATTAGAAAAGTAAGAAGCAAAATTGTATATCCACTTCTACCAAGGAAGTAGAAGTCATCTCATCATTTGAAACCACAAAGCATAGTGTGTGGTTAAAAATTTCATATTGATAATAGTTGCTTCCATTTCTAAATCTTTGATTCTTAAGTATGATAATTCAATAGTATTCTTTATCTAAAGGAACAAGAAAAAATGGCAGTCATGTCAAGGACTTAGACATTAATTATTTGAAGATAAAAGAATATGTTTCAAAAGGGAGAGTGGTCTTGGAACACATAGGCACTGATTATATGTTCGTTAATCCTTTAACTAAGGGTATGACACCAAGTAATTTTAAGCATCACATATGTAACATGGGAATTGGACTCTATATTACATAGCATTATCATAATACATTATGTTTTTTGTAATAAAGTTATGATATGTTTGTTTATCACTCAGTTTGTATACATATGGTTTATTGAAAAATAATATAATAAGTAAAGAACCTAGAATAAACATTGGGTTTATCTATCACATAAAATTTGTGGGTAGAATTATTACATTGAGATACATGGAAGATGACTTTTAGAATGTTGAGAACTCATTTCGATGATCCATGTATTGATTTCATCATTGAGGTCAGAGTAACATAAGGAGACCATGATAAGGATATAATTTATATGGAGTATGTGGAATAATGTTAATACATTTTATAATTTATTTGTATTTTTGTATATATTTTAAATATAAAGTATTTTATGTTTTATGAATAGATAAATCCATAATGTGGTCTATATGGAATTAGACATAAATTATAGGCATAAAGACTATTTAATATGGTATCAAGTTAGTATATTAGTCTATTTATCTCTTCTACTATTTCTTTATGATAGAAATAATAGTAGGATATATATGAGTCTAGATAAGAATAATAAAAATAAGGAAATAATAAATACATATTGATTTTCAATATAGTGTTATTGTTATTGGGATAGGCCTATTATTAGGTTTCAAAAGCCACAAGGGTGTTCCAAATAATATGACACTTTTCACATTTTTGGGTTTGTGCTTCTTCTCTACTTGTAATACCCTGAAATTTTTCTTAGCCTAATCTCGTATCATTAACACCCAAATTCAATTCTAATCTCAAGAAAATCTTATTATTAGCCTTAACCAAATTTCTTAATCCCGAAACCTTAGCTAAATACAAATCTTTGACCCGAATAAACCGTATTTTGTAACTCACTCTCAAATCCACTAAAATTTATCACTAATCCTACCTATTTTAGCTAATCCAAAATCATGTAAACTAATTCCCAACCTTTTTTCTCTTTTTCCTTCTCTTTCTACTTTTCTTTTCTTCCTTTATCCTTTCTCCTATCAACCTAGCCATAACATTTTACTTGGTTTTTGCAACTTGCATCTTATAACTTGCACCTACCTCAACCATCGCCCACCACCTCTACAACCACCGTCATCCATCATCCATCACCCATCTTCTTCTCTTCTCTTTCCTGACCTACATGCACACACCATCACCTCCCCTGCCTTCTTCTTTTTATTTGTCCTTCTTCACTCAACATACACTCACACTCACCATCACCATCACCTACCTACACCCCTGCCATCTTCCCAACACTCAACCACCATCTCCTTGCCATCCCTTCCTTTCTCCTTTCTCCTTTCTCCTTTCTTCTTCTTCTTCTTCTCCTCCTCCTCCTCCTCCTCCTCCTTCTTCTTCTTCTTCTTGCACAGTTATGACCTATTTTACACGACCAAGCCACCTTCATCACCACCAACACCACCATGTGTCACAACACACCTCCCAATGCTGGTGGACCGACCACTCAAGGTCACCCCATCCTTCTCTAGCATTGTCGCCGGCCATCACTATAGACCACCACTTTTTTCCCTCTTCTTCCTCACGTATGTCTCATTTTTAAGGAATGCATGACCTCAAGTATAAACGTGCAACACTAAAAAAATTTATCACCTGCCCGTGTAGCCCAACATAGCCTGGTCGTGCATGATTCTAACTCTAAACCAGGGTTTGCACTACTTATAGAATGACCGTGTAGCCACCCACTTGTGTAAGATTGACTTGAGGTCAGTTTATCATCAATTAGGCATTGCTGAGGCACTCATCATACATATAACCTTTAGGATATGGTACGGGCACTACGAGTTTACGATGATGCCTTTTGGACTCACTAATGCTCTCAATGTCTTTATGGACTTGATGATGAGGATTTTTCGGTCATTCCTCAATCAGTTTGTCATAGTCTTCATTGACGATATTTTGGTTTACTCTCAAAGTAGAGAGGAGCATGATTAGCATCTACGAATGATTTTTTCACTCCTAAGAGAGCATAAGTTATATGCCAAACTCTCTAAGTTTAATTTTTAGCTTTAAAAGGTTGCATTTTTAGGACACATGGTATTAGTAGGAGGAGTCACCATGAATCCGGTAAAGATTCTAGTAGTAATTGAGTGGAAGGTACCTACTAGCATCCCCGAGGTACGTAGTTTCCTGGGTTTTGGCTGGGTACTACCGAATCTTTTTTTAGGATTTCTCGAAGGTAGCTCATCCCTTGATGAGCCTTTTGAAGAAGACGACCAAAATTTAGTGGAATGATTCTTGTGAGAGAGCATTTTAGGAGTTGAAGCAATGGTTGACTACAACACCAATTTTGAATATGCCTTTGGGTACTAATGGATTCGAGGTCTACAATGATGTGTCAAAGTACAGACTAGGTTGTGTTTTGATGCAACATGGTAAGGTATTAGATTACGCTTCTCGTTAGTTGAATCAGCATGATCTAGAGTTGGCATCTGTCATTTTTGCATTAAAGATTTGGAGGGATTATCTATATGGAACTAAGTGCAAATTCTACACAAACCATAAGAGCCCCAAGTATATATTCACTTAAAAGGAGTTAAATATGAGGAAGAGGAGATGGACATAGTTGGTGAAGGTCTATGATATTGAGTTAACCTACCACGAAGGTAAGGCTAACATCATCGCAGATGCCTTGAGTAGGAAGACATCACATTCTTTGAGTTATGTTGTGGTATATTGTCATTTACTAGAGGAGTTTAGTGAGATGGGGATAGAAATATTTTTGTAGGGTGACTTAGAAGTTTGGATGTGTTCGTTGATGATTATGTTGCCAGTTTTTTATGAGATCCGAGAAAGATAGCCTAAGGATGTTAAGCTTGAGAGGATTTAGTAGAAGATTCAAGATGGTAGAGCTGAGGGTTTCCAAATTCATGAGGATGGTAGCATTCTCTACAGAGGGTATTGGTGTGTACCTCAGAGTTGCATTGATCTAAAGCATTGAATTTTGGAGGAAGGTCACTATACTCCATATTCCATCCATCTATGAGGGGATAAGTTGTATAAAGACCTCAAGAGGATATATTAGTGGTCTTGCATGAAGTGAGAGGTAGCGGAGTTCATGTCAAGATGTTTGACTTGTCAGAAGGTCAAGATCAAGCATTAGAGACCTGTAGGGTTGGTTCAACCTTTAGATGTTCCGAGGTGGAAGTGGGACTCCATCTTAATAGATTTTGTGAGTGGGTTACCAAGGACTCGTAACGATTGTGATACAATTTAGGTTATCATCGACAGGTTGACTGATTTTGTTGTATTTGTGCCAATGAAGTCAACTTGGAGTATGGGTTAGCTAACCAATGTATATTTGAGTTTTGTGGTGAGTAGGCAGGGTACACCTATTGATATAGTCTCTGATTGGGATTTGAGATTCCTTTCACACTTCTAGAAGAAGTTGTAGGAGGCTATGTTCACGAGATTGAGGATGAGTGTTGCCTTTTATCAAGCTATAAATGGATAGACTAAGAGAATGATTTAGACTTTAGAGGATATACTATGAGCTTGTGTTTTGGATTTCCGAGGGAGTTAGGAAGATCATATTCATTTGATTGAGTTTTCGTACAACAACAGTTATCAAGCTAGCATAAGGATTGCACCCTTTGAGGCATTGTATATATGTAAATGTTAAACACCTTTGTGTTGGAGTGGCATCAGTGAAATTGTTGTACTTGGATTGGAGTTGATTCAACAAGTTCGGCCGATTTAGGACAGGATGAGAGTACCTTAGAGTCGTTAGAAGAGCTACATAGATCAGAGATGTCATAGTGATGGTTTTGAGCAAGGGGACAGAGTTTTTTTGAGGGTTTCACCTACTAAGGGAGTGCAAAGATTTGGTCATAAGGGTAAGCTGAGCCAAAGGTATATTGGTCCATATGAGATTCTTGATAGGGTTGGTGAGGTTGCATACCACCTAGCGCTTCCACCAGAGTTAGCTGGAGTTCACAATATCTTCCACATTTCTTAGCTGAGGAAGTACATCGTGGATTCATCACACATGATCAGACCTAATGAGATTGAGCTCAATAGTTCATTGTCCTATGAGGAGAGGCCTTGGCAGATTCTCGACACCAAGATTTAATGGACCCTAACAAGCTTAGTTCATCTCATGAAGATTCTTTGGAGCCATCATAGAGCAAAAGAAGTGACTTGGGAGACTAAGAAGGACATATGTGAGGCATATCTCGAGATTTTTAGCTCAGGTGTGTTAGGGTTGGGGTTTTCTCTCTTTTAAGGGGTTAGTCTGCAATAATGTAGTATTAACATTGATACGATTGACCACTAAGATCACTTTCTTACATCATTTTTCCTCTTCTTCCCTAACATAGGCTTGTTGGCTTTGGAGATGAAGTCTTTTTTAAGGGGGTGGTGATGTAATATCTTAAAATTTTGCTTAGCCTAATCCTGTGTCATTAACACCCAAATTTGATTCTAATCTTGAGAAAATCTTATTATTATCCTTAACCAAATTTCTTAATCCTGAAACTTTAGCCAAATACAAATCTTTGACCTAAAGAAACCGTATTTTGTAACCCAATCTCAAATTAGCTAAAATTTATCACTAATCCTGCCGATTTTAGCTAATCCAAAATCATCTAAAATAATCCCCAAAATTTTTCCCTTTTTCCTTTTTTTTTCTCCTAATCTTTTCTTCCTTTCTCCTTTCTCCCATCAACCTAGTCGTAACATTTGACTTAGTTTTTGTAACTAGCATCTTGCTACTTACACCTGCCTCAACCATCTCCCATCACCTCTACAGCCACCATCATCCATCATCCATTGCCCATCTTCTCCTATTCTCTTCTCTTCTCTTCTCTTTCTCGACCTGCACACACACACCATCATCTCCTCTGCCTGCTTCTTTTTTCTTTTTCCTTCTTCATGCAATATACAGTCATGCTCAACATCACCTGCCTGCATCCCCTGCCATCTTTCCAACACTCAACCATCATCTCCCTGCCATCCCTCATGCTCCCATGCCTTTCTCCCCTGTTTTCCTTTTCCCTATTCGAACCCCCCCCCACACACTTTTCACTCTCCTTCCTTCCTTTTTTTTCCTCCATTCTTCCCATTTGTGTGTCAAGAAGACACTACACGAATCCCCTTTCCCTTCTTCTTCTTCTTCTTCTTCTTCTTCTTCTTCTTCGTCTTCTTCTTCTTCTTCTTCTTCTGTTTCCCTCTTCTTCCTTGTGTCCGTCATGTTTTTGAGGAATGCATGGCCTCAAGCATGACCATGAAACACTAAAATTTCTTATTTCATGCTCATGCAACCCAACATAGCCTAGCGTGCATGATTTTAACTCTCAACTAGGGTGTGCACTGCCTGTAGCATAGTTGTGCAGCCACCCATTTTGGCTGTGCACCCTTATTATGACTCCAAACCTTATCCAAACACTAAATTTTCACCATAGCTCCACCATACATTCCACAACACATCCACAAAACTCAAGATTTTTTTTGACTCATATTATTTCCATTTTTACCCTATTTTTCTTAATTTCTCTCTCAGTTATACTGTTCTAGCCTAACCATGTGTTATGTTATTTTTTGTAGGTGGTATTATGGTAATCTCGGAGGAGGAGGTCTAAGATTTACGTGCTTAGAGCTCAATGTCTTATTTGGTAAGTATACTAATTTATTTTTTAGGGTTTTATGTTAATTACTTGTATGTATATGTGTATTTTTCATGATATTGTTGTCATATGATTTAATACATGTTGATCATGATATGTTGTGATAATATGGATCATATATTTGAAAGAGAGTGAGAATGGGTAAGAGGTATGGATATGATATTATTATACTAATGACATATTTGTGTAAAATATATTGTATGGCATGAAATATAGGCCAAATAAGCCAAGATAAGTGGAATATACATATTTAAGAAGTATGATGATAACTAGTGGATTTGGGAAAAATAATGCTTGTGGAAGATACAATATTTTGTAAAATAAAGACTATTGGTTATCCTTAAGGGTATTTGGTTATTATGTGATAATAAGGAAAATTTTGGTATTTTATTTGTTAGGTGGATTAAAATATGATAATAATATCTTGAGAAATATTTGGAAGTATTATTGTTTGGTTTGGGGTCTTTCAATGAAATAATAGTCTAATTAGGGCATAATAACTTAAAATGATAATGTTATCATTCCATGCGTAAAATCTAGAGGTTATTTAGATTTTGGACATGTTGCTAATGATTGTCCTTATGATAATTTTTATTGAACTTGGTAATCATATGCGTCTTATGGAAAAAATTATGACTACTTATGAAATTAGGGTTTTGGTCATTTTATGAATAGTACCTTGGATAAGATTATTAATATATGTGGGCGACATAGGAGTTAGACCGTGATTTATAGGTATGGTAATAATGATGATATTCGAGAATGATATATTATAATTTTTGGTTAAATGATCAATATGGGAGAATGAATGCTAGGAGCGTGTAATTAGGGTTTGAGGACATTAAGGACCATGACCTTCATGATGTGTTTATCTGCTTCAATGTGTTCGATGCCTATGAATCAATCATGAATAAGATACTAATCCTTTAAAGTGAAAGTGCATATGAATAGGGCCAAGGTGTTGTTTTTATATATTCCATTCCACTGGAGATGACAATGGATCACAAGCATTTTGACTAAAGAAGATAATGTTTCTAATATCCATTCCACTAGAGAGAATAGTAACTTGAGAGTATTTTCTCCCAAGAAGGTGTTTTAGTCTGTTCCACCAGATTAAGAATAGTGGGGCCTCTACTCATCATGAAATAAAAATATAACATTATAGCCTATGGAAAAGACACTAATGATTTAAAGTGGAAGAGTAAATGAGTGAGAACCAAGGTGTTGTTTTTATATCCATTCCAAAGGAGAGGATAGTGACTCATAATCATTTTACCCTGAGAAGGTGATGTTTTCATATCTATTCCACTAGATGATAATAGTGTTTCAGGTGTGTTATCGCTAAGAATGTGCTTCATATCGTTCCACCTATTTAAGAATAGTGAGGTTCCTACACTCAACGTATATAAAAGAATGAAAATGGATTATATGTAATAAAGAGATCTGGATCGTTACTTATCATATAAGATGTTTCATTTATTTGACTATATACTTATCACCTGTTGTGAAGGTAGTGTTATTTGTATCTCTGACTCATTAATATTATTCCTTTACTCAGTACGTAGTGCACTGACAACCTTTTTTTATGAGTGCTGCTCATTCTCATGAGCAGGAGACCCTGATTCTTGTGTGTAGGTCTCAGAAGATCCTCTAGATAACTATGTTGCCTATGATGCACTATATGGGGATGAGTGATCTTATCAATATTGGGTGTTTAGGTGAAGATTAATGTTATCCGATAGATATATTTATCCGAATACCCTTTTTAGATTCTTGATCCATGGTATCCCTACTATGTATTTTGTTTATTATAATTTGAAATTAAACTCCGAAATCATACTGTAGTATAAATATTTATTTTTTTCTAATTTTCTTATGTTATTATAGATGCTTTTAGTCTTGTGATTGATATAAGGATAGTTGAATAAATAAAACTTATGTCAATTATGGCGGTAACCCCCAATATTTTACTTATATACTTCCTCCGTAAAACAAAAATTTTTAGTAGTAAAAATTAGGGTGTTAAATCTCTTTTCTACTATTTTTCTCTATATATTCATGGTCATTAAAATAAAAAATATAATCAAGACTTGATTCTCTTCTTAAGATCAATCAAAATTCAAGAGGAAGATTGCAAAAGGTCCTTCTTCCCATTCCTTTTCCGTGACATGGACCATTAGATCAAGGTTTAGAGAGTAGAACCATTATATTTCATATTTATATCATCAATTTGGTTTCCACTATTGTTAATCACTCTAATAGATGAAGGTACATGTTCTATATAACGATTATAACATATTTAAAGATTTAATTCTGCATAAAATAGACAATTTCATGTGTTTAGGGTTTTCATATGAAATTTATTTGATTTGTGCATGAATTCATGAAATTGATCGTATTATGTTCATATTTTATTCCATATATCGTTTTACAATCCAATCTATTTAAACTTTTAATAAGTTATTATTATTATAATTTTACTATCATTAATACATAATTAATATTTCTTTAATTAGTATTATAACTATGATTAATTATAAAATCATTATTATACTTATTATTATTAATTTTAAATTTCTTTTCTTAATAGTTATCATTTTCATAATACAATGGAGGAGGGAAATATCCTACACATGGAGGGTTAACTTAATTTCATACCCTATGATTTTACATATGTTTGAAAAGTTGGGATAAATATTTACAACTAGGTCAAACAAGGTGGTTACTTGTTTCATCCAAGACTTAGGAGAACCTATTATATATCTAATTAATTTAGGAGTTATTTAAGTTGCATATTTAGTAGAATTTTAATTTTGTTTGGAAATTTTTTATCATGCTTTATCATCTATGAGTGGCATGATTTAGAGTAGATTTGGTGTGGTTTATATTTTAAGTTTTAGTTTATCTTTTGCATGGAATATTCGACTTGAGGAGCTTCCAATCAAGATATATAAGCATAGTGTAAACAACTTTAAAGTTCATAGTGCTATTGAATTAAGTTCATTGAATCTTTTTGTGAGTTATTTCTTGTAATTTTTGTGTGATTCATTATTAATAATTCCCTTCTTAATTTTCATGTGATTTAATTAGAGAAGGTTTATGTTAATTTATCATCAAAATATCCCTATAATTTTCCCTATAAACTAATACACATGCATACATATTCAATCACAACATTCATGATCTTCATCACCAAAACTCTAACCCCAATCACTGAGTTCCAAAAAACATTTCATCTATTTTGTTTGATGTCTTTGTGATTGTTCCCAACTATCTTATTTTGGTTTTGTGTGCTTCCAGTATTCATTAAAAGTGGTATTAAATGAAGGTTTTTATTTTCATAACACACACCAAAAGTGATTTGTCATCAATGTTGAAGTTGTTTATTATTATTATTATTATTATTATTATTATTATTATTATTATTATTATTATTATTATTATTATTATTATTATTATTATTCAATAATTATATAAATAACTCATCAAGATTCAATCAATAACCTCTCAAACTTGATCATATTGATCAAATAACAAAGGATAAGACACATTTTTCGTATTTGATCCTAACTATATGCAAAAATCATGCAAATATGAAGAAGGATGACAAGTATGATTCTTTGGTTTCACAAATTCAACAACTTACCTATGTAATTGTAAGGAGAAATAAGAGATAATAAGGGACATGGCATAGAATTCAAGAATAACTCTCCAACCATGTGGAGTTATGTAATCAAGGAGGATGATACACAAGGAGGAGGGCAACCATGATAGAACACCACACACTACCTCTTGTGCATAACCAAATTGTATTAGAAAAGAAGAAGTATAGTCTTCATCCATGACCGACTAAGGGACATAGATCATAGTAAATAAAGGATTGTGATGATGGGAAGAAGAGTATTAGATTTTATCTTCATGAATTTGAAGGTAATGTAGACCCCAAAGTACCATGGAGGTCATTTATGAATTCAAAGATCCTAATGATGAAAGGAGGTGCAAAATAGACACTTTGAAACTCAAAGCTTTACTAGAACTTGGTTTTAAAACTTGAAGAAGGATCATGAAGGATATTTAAAATGGAATATTGATTTATGGTTGAAGTTAAAGAAGTATCTTAAGAGAGTTTGAATAACACAACTTTATTAAGATGAATACACTCAAGGAAGGGTTTATGAGTGTAGTGGAGTATGCTAGAAATGTTATAAGGCTAGCTATGATTTATGATTTTCAAGAGAAGGAAAAAATAGGTTCAAGGTTCCATGGAGGCATTAATTTTAATGTGAGAGAGAATTTATATGTATGCATTTATGACACATTATAAGAGTCGGTGAAATTGGTTCTAAAGTTTGAGAAGAAATTAAAGTGTGCTAAACTGACTTCCAAGCCATTATCATTAATACCTTCCAAGCCCTATTTGAGTGGAGGTTCAAAATTAGAGAATTCAAAAGGGAAATTATAAGATAGAAAATAAGGCTAGAAAGCAATGCTTTAAGGGTAAAGCCTATAGGCACTTTGCTAAGGATAACCCTACTCAGAAGGCCTTAAATTTGAAAGATATTTCAAATATAGAGTCATGTAGTGACAATGAATATCAGAAAGAGGATGAGGAGAGTGATGATGTAGAGAGTTCATATGGAGAATATGGCCAATTTTATTGCATTGTTTAAAGAATTCTACTAGTGCACCCAAGTTCTTTAACTCAAAAAGACCAAACTTTCAAGACCAAGTATAAGGTGGGAGACAAATTATGAAAATGTCATTGTTGATAGTGGCTCGTGCACTAATGTTGCAAGTGAATATATCGTGAAGAATCTTGTATTGAAAATCACAAAGAACTCAAGACCTTATTCTTAATACTGACCTAACAAAGACAAAGGTGTAAGAGTCTCTAAATATGTCATTATTACTTTTAAATTTGGTAATTATGTGGATGATGTTTTAAGTGGTATATTACCAATGGATGAATTCCATATGTTACTTGAGAGACTAAGGAAATATGATAGATAAGTCTCTAATGATGGACTACTCAATGAGTACATGGTGTGCAACAAGAAGAAGTTCAAATTGAAGCTAATTTTTGAGCTTGCAACCAAGAATAAGGAGTCTATGAACAAGCCTGAATTTGATATCTTATTTATCCAAGATAAAGACATGATGGAAGTCATAAAAAAGTGGGTTTGTTATGCCTTGGTGGATAAATCATGTAGTTACTTGTTTAAACATGGATTAAAGGGGACTTAAGGGTCATTATGTAAATTTTAATAAACTCATATGCCCAACACATGAGGATGGACGTCCATGCCTTAGAAGAATCGATGATATTTAATATATTTAGTTGTTAATTAAGTTATGTATTTAGTAGAATTTTAATATTGTTAAGAAAAGTTTAATCTTAATTTATTTTCTATAACTGGCATGAATTATGTTAGATTTGGTGTGATTTATCTTTCAAGTTTTACTTGATATTTTGTGTGGAAGACTCAAATTGAGGAGGTGCTAATCAAGATATATAGAAATGGTGTAATGAATTTTGAAGTTCATAGTGCAATTGAATTGATTTGACTCTTCATTCAACCTCTTTATTATTGTTTCCTTGTTTATGAATTATGTGCTTAATTTCTATATGATTTAATTAGATAAAGTTTATGTTAATTGAACCTAAAACTATCTATGTAATTTTCACTGTAAACTGATTCATACACATGCATTCAATCACGACATTTATCATCTTCATTGAGAAAACCTAAACTCTAATCACTGAATTTCCACAAGTTCCTCATCTATTTTAGTTCAATTTTTTTATGATTGTTATAAACTATCCATTTTTGCTGTTATTTACTTCCAATATGCAACATATGATAACTTCTAAAAATAAATTGAGAAGAATAAGCCCTTAAGCAAATTTTCTCAAACCGCCATCTGTTTTGTATGATTAACTACTCTTTAGTTTTATAATAAAAGGCTTTCAATAATTATTGCATAGTACTATCATTTCCACCAAGTATGCCAAAAATAATAGAGCTAGTGCAAATGTGAAAAGAATGAAGAGACAAATAATTCAAGAAGTCTAAGGAATTTGCATTTCTTGAAAAAAATGTTTCTAATAGTTTTGAAAAAGAAAAAAAACTTTAAACTTTCTATCATGAGTTGCCATGCATACTATCAGCTCATTGATTACTAATACTTGGTATTCATGGAATGACTTGGATAAAAATGATAAAATGTAAATGTAAGATTATGTTTACGTTTTGATAATGCTTATTTTAAGAAAAAAAAAAGTAAGTTCCAAACCATAATGTTTTTAACCATAACATTAGAAAATGTCTATCTTAAATATGGAAAATAGAGAACATATATTCTTGTTATAAAATATGTTTATTTTTATGATTTAATATGTGTATTCTTATCTTGGAAATTGTGTATTATTGTTTTAGACTAATGCACATATTTTAAAATGAGTATTTATTCCTAAAAGAATACATATTTATAAAAAAAATGTATTTTCTTATACGGGAATATATGTATTCTTGTTCTAGAAGATATGTATTTAAATGTGTATTATACTCTTGTACTTATATATATATTGAATATGTATTCTTGTCCTAAACAATGTATATTTTTATTCTAAGTATGTGAATTATTATCTTCGAAGATGTGTATGATTATCTTAGATGATGTATATTCTTATCTTAGAAAATGTGCATTATTTCACACCTATATTTCTCTCTTATAATTGTATAAATAAATTATGTATATTCTAACTCTAGAAGATGTGTATTAATATCATCAAATATGTGTATTTTAGTAATAGGAGATATGTATTTGTTTTACATCATATATATTTCAACGTTACACTTGTATAAATAACATTTTTTTATTCTTATTATAAAAATATATGTATTTATATAGTACAATATGTGTATAATAGATTTATATGATGTGTTTTATTTTCTTGGAAAATATATATTTATATCTTAGACATGTGTATTTATATCATGGAAATTAGATATTCTTGTCATGGAAAAATTTATATTAATATGTGTGTATGATTTTTTTTGGGAAAATATTTATATTTTTATATAATAAGTATATTTTCACATAAATATGTGCATTTTTATTTTTATAAAAATACACATTATGTTGATTTCTTGTTATATTTTATTATTAGGATTTTTAACATTCTTATTCATTTTAAGTCATTTCATAACCATGCATTTCCTTTTCTATCCTTGAGTTATAACATATTATAATTTTTATTGATTAGTTAACTAAATTAGCTCCATTCAATTTATAGAATGATAAACATTATTAAATAAAAATATATCTTATCCATAAATTTTATGCATTATGAAATCAAAAAAGCTTAATAATTTTGAGGAAAATATTACATAATTAATTAATACACTATCGATGTAAAAACATATATTATTGATAAATAATAATATAATATTATTGAAATGAGTAGTTAGGATCATTAATATGTTATTGATATTATGATGATATGATTATACCATATCAAAAATACCAACCTTTGATTTCTATATCTCAATGTTAAAAAATGATACTATTTAGGAAAGTTGCCATAATGCAAATATGAATAATGATACTATTGTGGCTTATCAAATTTACCTATCTTATTCGATAATTATACTCTTGCACATGTTTTTTTATGTTAGAATCTTTATATGCTTACACTTTTAACATCTTACAAAATTTACTACTATTAAATTATATTTTGTGGAATTTAATACATATAATAAAAAGGGTGTTACCCCCGTACTTAATGTAAGTATGCTTAACGTACCATTATCATATTGAGTACATTACTAAAATATTTAACATCAAATGATGATTAAAAAAAAGAATAAGAGAGGTTTTGTGGTAGATAAAATAAGTATATAATAAAGTAAAATATATATATATAAAAAGATACAATGGATCTAAGAGTCCAAAAGAGTATCCAAGATAAAACGTATTATTATCCAATAACTATTATTTCTAATGGGATGAGAAGTATAGTGGGGCCTTTGAAGAATTAAAGAAATTGTTGACTTCATCCCCAATGCTAACTTTGCCTAGTTGTATAGTTGATTTTGAGGTGTATAGTGATGATTCTAAGCATAACTTAGAGTGTGTTTTAATGCAGCATGGGAGAGTAGTGGCTTATTCTTCTTGTTAGTTAAAGTTGCATAAGAAAAACTGCCCAAGTCATAATCTAGATCTAGGTATAGTTGTGTTTGTGTTGAAGATTTTGAGGCATTACCTCTATGGCATTCAATCTAAGTTTTACACAAACCATAAGAGCTTTAAGTATACTTTCACTAAAAAAGAGATGAACTTGAGGAAAAAGTTGCTAGTTGGAGTTATTAATGGATTATGACCTATCGTTAACCTAGCATGAAGGTATTACCAATGTGATGGTGGATGCATATATCTAGAAGACAACCCATTCTTTAAACAAGACCTACTATCATATCCTTTATGCTAAGAGATTGGGGAGATGGGCATCGAGTTTCTGAAGGTTGGTAGCTTAGAGGTGATGATGAGTCTCTCACCATTATACCTAGTGACACCAAGCTTGAGAAAATATGACATAGTATTTGCCGAAGGTATAGCTGTAGGATTTTAGATTCATGAGGGTGACAGTTGGAGATATTGGGGCTGATGGTGTGTGTGACACAAATATGTAGAGTTGAAGGGATACTTTTTAGGAGGGTCATTATACACCATATTCTGTCCACCATAGAGGGGATAAGTTGTATGAGGACCTAAACAAGGTGTATTGGTGATCACGTATAAAGTGGGATATTGAAGGGTTTTTGGCTAGATTCTCAACTTATTAGAAGGTTAAGATTGAGCACAAGAGACCAGTAGGATTGGCATAAGCGCTTGAGGTCCGAGAGCTAAAGTGATACAACATCTCTATATACTTTATGGTTAGTATTATAAGGACTCATAGTTGGTCTAATTCAATCTGGGTCATCAATGATTAGTTGATAAAATTAGTTATTTTTATTTCTATGAAGTTAACTTGGAGTATAAAGAATATGCCCGATTCTTATAGGTAGCACATGGTGAGACTACATAGGGTTCCTAGAGCCATTGCATTAGATCATGATTTAAGATTCTTTTAACCCTTTTGGGAGAGTTAGTAGTTCATATTTAGGACACATTTGAATATGGGTTTAACCCAATTACTATTAGTCAAATAAAGAACACCATTTAGACCTTTGAAGATATACCCCGAGCATGCAAACTGGATAGGCAAGGATTTTTTGGATTTGATTGAGTTATCCTACAATTACAGTCACCAAATAAGCATCGGGATGGAACCCGTTGAGGCCTTATATGGGAGTAAGTGTCACAATTCTTGTGTTGGAATGATGTTACCAAGACTATTATGTTAGCAACCACGAAGCATGTCCTATTGATCAGGGATAATATGACGATTTCCCGGGATTAGTATAAGAGATATGCAAAATAGTGAAGGAGGATTAATGGCTATGAGGTGGTTGATAGAGTATTTAAGGGTCTCTCCCACCAAGTGAATGATGAGGTGTGGTAGGAAAGAGAGGCTTAGCCCAAGGTATGTTGGGCCTAATGAGATCTTGGAATGAGGTGGTGAGGTTGCATATCGGTTAGTGTTGCATATGGATTTGCCCAATGTGCATAATACATTACATCTTCTTCTGATGTTATCCAACCACATATTGTTGAGCTTGATGAGTCTTTGACATATGAGGAGCACCTAGTGAGTATCCTTGATACCAAGACTTAGGATATCTATACTAAGACCATTTCATTAGTCAAGGTTATTTGGTAACAACAGGGAGCTGAGGAATCCTTTTGGGATGCTATGGAATAGTTAGTGCAAAGTACCTTGACTTATTTGCTTATGTGTTTGCCTATTTCGTTCATCTTCTTCTAAGGGGGTAGTAACCACTTGTCATTAGTTTTTTTTTTATGGCTTGTACCCTATGACCATTGGTAGCTAAGATTGAAATCTTAGGTGTTGTCTTTAAGGGTGAAGCTTCTTTCAATGGGGGTAGTAATATAATATCTCACTTTTTAGATCCCTTTGATGTGTGTTATATGATGTGGTGATTCATGATTTGGGTGTGTTTAATTATATTTTGGAGTCATGTTTTGATTTGGTTTTAAAAGGTTTTGGGGAGGGGTTTGTTTTAGGGTAGGATTGGTTTCTTGTGAAACCAATTGGTGAGTTTGGACCATACCAGTCAATCGGTTCTACTATTTGGGGTTTTGGTATGGAAGAACCAACTAAATGGTTCTAATGGACCAATCAACCGGTGGAGAACAGTCGATTAGTTTTGTCTAACTAATCTATTAAGTTGTTCCACCTGAGTATTCTTTGCAACTAGGTTTGGTTCGAATGCCCTCAATTTGATGTTGCAACTAGGTAATTATGCTTTAGGGTGTTTGAAAATTATCCTTAGGATTTTAATCACCACTAATTCTAATGTTATTTACACATAATCACACCAAAAGTTATTGGCTAACCTTATGGTTTCTTGTTTTCTTCTTCGTTATTTCATCTCTCCTCTTCGAATGGATGATTATCAGTGCAATTTGGTTGCAAAATCATCAAAAAATGTTTTGATCTTGACTCACTACCCTTCATTTGTCTCTTTTCCCTTTTTGTTGAAAGCCAAACTGACCTTAACCAGCAAGGCATGCCCTGTATCCATCATTTCCCAATTATTTCAAATTCAGCTAAAATTTATCTTCTATTGGTACCCACACTAATTATTCTAAGGTTTGGTGACAAGCATTTAGTGATTTTTAAACACTTGGGGAACAATTTCTCACTAAAACACCAGCCTTATTCTCCATCTTACCCCATTTTCTTCTATTGGTGTGAAAGAACTTTTTCACCTTACTTCTCCTCTACAAGACCAATTATTCAATCTCTTTTTCCCTCATTTTCTTTTTTCCTCTCCTCTATGATCACTTATTGTAACATCCCAATTTTTATTACTTGAAAATTTTATTTTAAAGAGTTAGTTGCATATGCTAAAATAATAAAAATAAAAGGTGTTACTGCCACACTTAATACAAGTCCGGTTTTCTCTACCATTCTTATACCAAATGCTATGGTTAGAATCATTACTCTACTTACATTAATAACATGATTACAATAAACATAACAGAGAAGACAACAGAAAGGTATTGTGATAAATAAAAGAAACATCAATGATTATTAAACTTAAATGACAAAAATAATAGGAGTACACAAGCATCCAAGTACGTCCAAAATCAGATATACCTAAAACACAACAAATAGTCCTAGGCTCTCAATCCAAACTACTAGCTTTCAACTAAACTCAAAATCAGACCTAAAAATTCTACTGATCATTGAATTGACAGGGGTCCACGAAAGGAACCCTTTCGTACAGCGGTACCAAGAAAGACTTTATACTAAACCAAATGAAAAATCGGCAAGAAATACATACAAGTCATACAACAAAACATAGTACAATATATTTAAATATAGATAGGATGATTGAAATACGGTGATCGTTCATATAACCAAATACCACAACAGACATATACTATTTATACTCATTCATCTGGAACATAGTGAAACTTACCAATCAAAAATCCAAGAGATGCTATTTGAAGTATAATTAGAAATATAGTCAATTTTGAATCATAACAATAACAATGGTCACAAAACTCATTATCAATACCAACATATCCCATAATAAAGTAGGCTCATAGGCAAGATCCATAAATATTCATAGCATCACAGGTAGGCATAAAGGATACTACCAACCAATCCAATAATCCAATAATTGTTTAAATCTAATAATAATTATTTATATGTTTAATTATGTTGAGTCTAGGGACCCCACTATTCTTAAACCAATGGAATAGTTTAAAGCTTCTATCTGGGATAATACATCTAAGCCACTATTATCATTCAGTGGAACAAACCCAACTCTTCTTAGCGTAAAACACACACGAGCCACTATTATCAAACTGATGTAATGGTTTGAAGCAGGACAACAAACCTAATCCACTATTATCATCTAGTGAAACGGACCCAAAACCTTAGTCTTAAATAATGTAATCATCCACTTCAAATAATTAATGTATTATCCATTAGTTACTTATCTCAAATAATATTTTTATTCAAGTGAGTATAGGACCCTACTATTCTTAATCCGGTAGAACAGACTTAACAACCTCTTGGAGACAACACACTTGAGCTAATATTATTGCCTCATGGAATAGACCCAAAACCTATCAAGGTAAAATACACCTAAGTAATTATTCTTAAGCAGGTGGAATGGTCCGAAGTACCTCTCAAGGATAATACCATTGAGCCACTATTATTGTCTAGTGGAACAAACCTAACACCTCAGCCCAACTCAAGTGATATTTCACTTAAATGATTAGTATATTATTCTGTGTTGATAATACAAGTTCATCTTTCAACAATCATTCAATTTTTTGGTCTTTAAATTGATGAACACGTAAACCAAACAACATAATTATCAAGGACATCCTAGGCTCAATATTTCACATTTGGGCACATTAGGTTGAAAATGACCAAGATACCCCTGAAATCAAAATTACCGCATGAACATCCATTTTAAATACTAATTCTATTTTATTTATTAAATTATCATAAAAGGCTAAAACATAATTATCCAATTAACTTATCATACAGTTAAATTATCAGATAAGCCAAATGACCATTTTTTCCTTATTCTAAATTCGACACATATAACCCTAGCATGTGTATCTAACACATCCATGATCACATAGGTTCATACTCAAAAACATAAAACACACATTAGACATGTTTTTTGGAATAAATATCATAACACACATAAAATGATCAAATCACCCATAAGGCACACATCCACAAGGACCACAACTAATATTCCTTAAATATATATAGGCATGCTCAACCTATCATTTTCCACATACATTTCCTACATAATCATAAAATATCATTTTTTTCATACTTTTGTACCTAAAATATTTTACATATGATAACATTTTCTTTTACCAATTTTTATGATAATAATAATAGACACATAGTTATAAGATAACTAATCATGCTTAATATATTTTGTACACAAAAATCCTAAAATGTTATCATGCGATATTTACCATTTTATTAAAGTATAAAATTTACTTGAATTCTAGCAAAAATGCAAATTAGCAATATCCTACTAAATACCACAAGGTTTTTTGATCAAACTTTGTACCCAAAAATAATACCAGAATTACTAATTTAACATTTAGTAAATAAAATAATAATTATAATGAAAAAAAATATTTATTTTCCAAGATTTCCAAAATACATTACATTTAAAATAGGTAAAAAAAGTTTAAAGAAAATTCTCAAGCTACATGCGCAACATGAGCTTATACACAAAGACCAAGGTTGAGCTGGCTCTATGGGTTGTTTTCTTTGGTTGATGAGGAAGGGTGAGATATGGGTGGTGGAAATGGTGGTATTGGTGGTGGTGGTGTTATTGCGAGGTGGTGTGGTGGGATGAGGGCTACGACGAGGAAGGAGATAATGGTGGATGGTGGTGATGGTCTCAAAAGGGGATTGCAGGAAGGAGGGAAGAGAAGGTATGATGGAAGGTAGATGGCTCAGTTGGTTGGTATATGGATGAGGATGGAGAGGGTTGACAGGAGGGTGGTAAAGGTGGCGCTAGTGCGACTTGGTGAGGTGTAGTGGTGTGGGTTGGTATGGAGGATGTCTCGACTAGGAGGGGTTATAGAAGAGGTGTAGGGGTTGGAGTTGTTATGGGAAAATGTGTCAAAGGAATGGGGTGTAGTGATAGTTTTTATTGTTGCCCAAGTGAAGGTTATGAAAGAAGCAACCATAGGTAAAGGGTAGGGAATGGAGGAAATTGCTAAAGGAGAGGAAGAGAAAGAAAATAGGGCACAAAAGGGAAAAAGGAAAAAGAATAAGAAGAAGAAAATAAAAAGAAGGACTAGATGAGGTTAGTAGTGGTGAAGGTTGTGGTGGTGGTGCTAGCGACAAGCAAAAATGGAGGCAAGCAAGGGCTGGGGAGTTGGTGATGGTTGGAGGTGGTTGGTGAATGTTTCTGCAAAACTAATGAAGCTGAGAGAAGAGAGAGTGGGGGAGATGGCTGCTAGGGTTGTTATGGTGGTGAAGCCAAACGAAGCCTAGAGAAGGGAGCAAGGAAGGATTGCAATGTTAGTTGTGTGTGCGTGATAGGAGTTGGAGAAGAAGGAGGCTGGCTTAGCTGAAGATGAAACCAAAAAGGGCCAAGAGAGAAAGAGAAAGGGAAGAAGGAAAAAGGGTGTTGGTGAGCGGTATGTTTCAGGGAATAATCGAACAAGTGAAAAAAAGAAGGAATGGGGTGCACAGGTTTATGTATATATATGCATATATATATATATGTACGTGAAGATGGGTAGTGAGGGGTATGCTTGGGAGCATGGTGTAATTGGATGGGTTTTCAAACAAGAAAAGAGAGGGAATGAGTGTTGTGGTTGTGTGTATTATATAATTTCATTAAGACGGGATAAGGTGTAAGATTATGAGAACATTTGAGGGAGATGGTTCGACAGGTAAGGGGTATGGGTGTGTTGCACAAGGTAAGGAAAAGACAGGGAGAGTGGTCAGGGAAGAAAAATGAGAGCACACAAGGGGTCACTGGGGGATAAAAAGGGTAGGGTTGGTTAGAAATATTTTATTTTTATTTTAGATTTAGTTTGGATAGTTTAGGGTTTAAGGTAGAAAAATATATTGGGAAAAAATAATTAAGTTTTCAGATAAGTTTAATAGGAAGAAAAGGGTAAAATAATCGGGGAAAATATTTAAGAAATTATTTGGGTTATGGTTCAAAAGTTAATATAAAATAATTAGGCTAAGGTTTAATAGTTGGTTTTGAATAAAAGGTCAAACACCTGAGAACAAATGTTATGAAATTTTGGAAAGTTACACTTATATAGCATTTCCTTACTTTCTATTAAACAAGATGAAGTTAGATTTAGGAAATGTTGAGGATTTTGCTTCTAAACTATGTGGGTATGGTTGTGCTTTTTTTCCTCAAATTTTCTGAGCCTCTTAATTTTGGTTAAGTTTTAAGAATCCTTAAGAGGTTTTTCTTGTTTATCTCTAAGGTAATCAAGTTGTCAAAGAGTTTGGATCTTCTAGTTGAAGGAAGGTCGTTACTTTTCTTCTTTTTTGTGTGCTTCGCTAAAAATTTTATGTAAATAATTCTTGATCTTTTGTAATTAATGGAATAAATAGGGATGTGTTAGTATGATTTCTTTTTTGGCATGGTATTTAGTAAGAAAATGTGATATTTAGTATGCAAGCATGAATAGAGGAGCAATATGCTAGAATTTTCGAGCATCATAGTAGTGAGTGTTGCTAAGGTTTTATGATTTAAATGGCATATGTGCATGGTAATAGTTCTACCTATTCTATAATATGATTTGAGTACTGTATAAAGCATGATGTAGAATTTTACCCTCAAGTTAATATTTTTAAGGCTAAAGCATGATTTTTAATGTAAGGTATGGATCCACTCATGATTGAGTGTATGGAATGCTGGATTCGTTATCTAAAGTGGAAAATTGTTGTTATGCTTGAAAATATATCTTAATATGGAGTACCATGAGAAGATGAAAATAAGTAATCAGCTAATGATAAGCTTGTAATTTTAGATTCAACACATTTTGGCTCACCCTTGAAATATTTTTCCCTCTATAGACTATATAGCATTATGTGTAGACAAGGTGGGGATGGGGTTCCATTGAACAATATTGAGTATCTTACTCTAGTGACACACTACAATATGATTTGTACATAATGGAGTTGGAAGCCTAATACATGCATCACTCACTCTAGGAATGGCCATTATAGAGAGTCATAAGCTTTGATTAAATCCATTTGAAACATACATCTTAGGGAGATATGTTCATACATCTTGGGGAGATCTGTTTCTCATTATAATAACTAACAAGTTCATATTCTAAAAAAACATTGTCACTAATGCACTTTCCTTTAACAAATGTTGATCATGATTGATCAATGATATATTGAAATACTAGTTGCATTATGTTAGCTAACAATTTGGAAATAACCTTATATAACACATTTCAACATGATATTATTCTATATTTTTCTACCCTTTCTATAAGCTGTATTTTATGTATAAGAGTGAGGGCTGCCATATTAATCCTTTTAAGCAATGCTCTAGTGCAATAGAACTTTTGTACCACCCTCCACATATGTTCTTCAACTATAAGCCAATAGGTTTTTAAAAAATAACCATTGTGTCCATCCATGCACGAGCCTTTTCTTTTGTACTTCCTCTTTGCTTATAGGAGCAAGCAGTGGTTTTTGTTGGTTCTCAATTAGTATCTTTTATTTATAAAATACTTCTTGATCAAGATTTACACTAGTTACATCAGAGGTTACCATTAGAAATTTTTAAAAATTCACAAACAACAACTGAATTTCTTTAGAATCTCTAATTTCCACAACTAGCTCATTAAGGAGCATATGTATAATGTTTCTATAATATCTACCTTTCATGGACAAGTGGGAAAAGATAGTGTTTTGATCATTGAGTTGTATCTATTGTACCCTTAACTTCTATCTAAAGAAATATTCTTCACAAGTAGAATAATATTACCATTTCTTTAGTGCCATCTTTTCCTCCTGAATCAAGTGATGGTTGAGGGAGTCTTGTTGTAACTTTAGTTGAACCTCTTGCACTTCCCTTGTTTATGTGGACATTCTTTCACTTATGCCCATATTTTTCCACTAGTTAATCATTTTAAACACATTTTTGAAACTTTTTAGTTTCAACATGAAATGTTAGATCATACTATCCTTGAAACTATACCACCATACTGCACTGACCAAGACAGTCTACATATTGTGGAACTTAAAAGGCTTGGTCCTTTGTCGGATTTGAGGGGTAAAGTTTAACTCCATTAGAGCATAAATAGAAATTATGGGGGCTTAAAAATGTACACGTGCATTTGGGAATTGGTTCAACCATACATTGTTAATTAAAACGCGATCCAATTGTAGTAAATTCTATCCTCTCCTACCTACTTATTGCACCAGGTTAGTAAAACTATTAAATAGCTTAAATATGTCAAGACATGGGTTTGCAAACATTTAGCAAAACCACCCCTCATTGAAGGCCCACAGGGAGGGGGAATATGGACATATAAAGACCCAATAAGAAAGAAATGAATTAGATATATAAATTATAATTTACCACTTAAAAGTTGTAAAAGCAGTTATATAAAAATACTTCCCATTGCTATATATATGTAGACACAAAAACATTATAAAAATTTTAAATTTATTCACAAAACCATAATCAAATTATTTTTGTAAATATTAAATTAAATCTTAATTTTTTAAGATTACAAGCCAAGTCAAACTATAAGTTTTTATTTGATTTATAATTTAAGCCATAGTACTATGAAAACCATATTCTAACAAACAAATTGACTACAAGGCGTTACCATTGACTAAACACGCTAATAAAAGGAACAAACATACCCAATAATAAGGTATCAGACAATAAAATGTTGACTAAGTAAAACGACTCCAAATAGGAGAAATAACAAAACATATTACTCAAAATAACGTCCACAGTCGTGGTAGCCATAAATGAATCACCACTTCCCTGATTCTAGGATACTACTAATGCATGCGTATTTGGACTAATAACGCTTGGATATAAAAATATTACATTACACTTAAGAATAATATTCTATTTATGATTAGCTTATTTTTTCCAAAAATTGAATTACTCAATAGTTGTGTGTTTTTTTTAATGAACTTGTGACAAAATATTGAAAGTTTTTTGTTAGTATCATACAAGTTAAATGATACTCCCTCCATCCCAAGATAATAGGCTTAGTTTCTATTTTTATTTATCCCAAATTATAGGCCTATTTCTATATTTATACTTTTTGATCCCTATTATACCCTTGATTAATTTATTAACTATACATATTATGAATTGTTTATTGCTCTAAACCTAAAGTTAATAAGTACACTTGACATGACTTCTCTTCCACTGTTGGAGTAGTGATGCACTGTCGTATGCACAACAAATTTAATAAATAAATCCTAATTTCCAAATACGTAGTATATGGCAAGAAGGAGTCGAACCCACAAGGAATGGAATATAATCAATAATTCTGTAATCGATGTTAAAACCCCGGTTATGCAATAACATATAATTCTATCATCAATATCTAAACTATGGATAAATAATAAAACATTGTACTCACTAATTAATGAATAAGGATAGGAAGTATTTATTATGGAATTAGGATATCAAATAATCAAGGAGAAACGAAATATTCTAAATGATTTAATGTTGACTTGTAGAAACTCATAATAATTCATCTCTTTGCTTTCTCTCAATTTTAATAAATTGAATAAGCTCTCAATTTATCACCTAACCAATTAATAACCTAGGTTAAGAACACTAGATTCAATTAACGGCAGCATTACGAATGGAAAGCAGTCAACTATGACCATAATCACATAAGCTCGGATCATGCAATCATACGAATTAATGGACAAGATTAATAATTAATCTTTTGCTACTATTGAAATGGTAATTAACAATTACGTATTAATTCCGTTATCCTAGCGTAGATTAAGATCTAAACTAGATAGGTGATCAGTCTAATTAGTTTAAATTCTTAATCTATGATGCGAGATCATTCAATTCCGTCCATCAATTCAATTAAATTCCATCTAGAATCATGAATTCAAAATCCAAAACCCTAATTCCGTCATCAAATCCTCCTACTTTATATTATCTACATAATTGCAGTAACACACAATTAAATGCAATAATCTATAATTAACATCAATGCTTATAAATAAATTAACAATGAAACACTAAACACAAGAAAAATAATAATGCAGCAAAGAGAATTGAATTGCATTCAATCAAAAATCAAAACTTGCAATTAAAAGAGGAATGGAGAAGAACTTATCGAATTGAATTGCAGATTGTTGATTGTTCAATTGAATACAATGGAGAGAAAAAGAATTGGAATTACAAATTACATGTGGTATCTAGAGAGTATAGAGAGAAAGAGAAAATCCCATTCTCGAACTCCCCCGAACCACCCTTTTGAATGTTCAAACTTTAGAAAATATATCGGGGAAACGTTGCGCGAACGGTTACAGAAGTTGAGAAAAACACGGTCCGTGTTTAGGAAACACGGTACCCCCGTGTTTTTCCTTGAACTCTCGGCCAAATGCTGAATTTTAAGTGCTGAAATTTGTGTGCTGATAGAAAAACACGGGCCGTGTTTAGGAAACACGGGGGGGGCCGTGTTTCTTGTTCCTTCATTATTTCTTCATGAAATTTCAACACAATCTTCCCTTTGATATATATTCTTCATTTCCAGTCTTTTCTTCCATTGATTCCATATCTATTGATGTGTTCTTTGTTGCCTTTTCTCTTTCCATCGATTTCTCCTTTGAATTTCTTCATTTTTATCTTTTCCTGCAAAATCTATCCAAAAGAGAAAAACTCGAGAAAAGATTACATGTTATAAAAGTAATGAGGAATAAATGACATTTTTACTTAGCAAAATAACATATAAATCTCATCTATCAAGTAGTTTTTAAACTTAGTTCATTAAATTTGATTATTTTATTACTTCCTGAAGGACTCTTGAGCATTCTCACTCCCTATGCATGAGAATGACATGATGAACTAATCTACAAGTACACGGGTGGGCCCAAATACATGAACAAACTGCATATTCTACAATGTACTCCTTAAATGGTTCATTGGAATGTCTAGTTTCCATGAGCCAGATTATTTAATCCTTTATCTTTATTTTCATTAAGTTAGCCTATAAATACTTTACATCATTGATCAATCAAATTATATTCTCAACAGGTAGAAAAGGATGATGATGGTTAAAGAAGAAGGTGCTTCAACTTCCATCAATGAGAAGACAATGTTAGGAGATGAAGATGGCTGTGGTAATAAAAGAAAGAGATCGATGCTCAATTTAAATTATCCGCCCACTGAAGATGGATATATTTTTGAAGCACAAGAATAACAATTAGTTATCTAAAAAATGATGAGCATTTTATTACTAAATTATAGATCATTGCTTGATCTAAATTCTCCACCGAAAGAAGATAGGTATATTTCTGAAGCACAAGAACACCAATTAGTTTTCTCAAAAATGTTGAGCATTTTGTTACCGAGGTTCTAATATAATGAACTCTCTATATCTAGCATGTCATCAACGAATGTTAGAAAGAAAAAAAAAATTATGCAAACACTATCCTCTTTTTTTTTTATTCCTTCTTCTGCCATTTGAGATTTTCAATTATTTTTTTGCTCTGAGTTGAGTAAAATGATTATGTTTATAAACGGAATTTCGGAGTACATAAAATACATGCTTATTTAATTAAACCTTAATCTACTCCTGATAGCCATTACAATCATGAGGTGACATTAATCTACTCTTCCCTTCCATTTAGAATATCCATTGTTGCACTCAAGATTGATGGGTCACATTCAAGTCAAATCGGCAACTGACCAAGTCGACTCAAGCTTTGTTTCTTCATATGATAACCCCGCCCAATTTCATCACCTCGATCATGCATGACTATAATGTCAAAAACACATTATTCAAATATTCGGATGGAAAGTTCTCATAAGCTTCTTTGACGGCAATTACAAAATCATCAATTGTAGTAGGACAACATTGATTTTGTAGTGTGTCGATTGCTCTGAAAAACCCGAGGTCCAAGACATTCATATTGGGACTATTTGGAGGCTGGCAAGGTAAACGAATATCTAAACCATCTTGTGAAGCAGCTTCAAGAAATTCAACATCATTGACATTAATATGAGGGTGTGCATTATCTTGTTGAATATAAATAGTTCTTGAGCTATCTTGTGGCTATTTCTCAACAATTGTAGGTACCACTTTTTCAATTAGATATGAATGAATAACTTCTATAGTGATGGACAAAATTGGCTTTATCACCAAGGTACCCATTAGATGATTTTTACTTGAACATTTAGCTGGTTCCTTAAACACAAATGGCCAAATTCCAATCTTTCTAAAGAATCTGGTATTTGAAGTAATATCAAATCAGGGGTGTGCTACGACAATTAGAAACATGATCTTTGCAATAAAGGTTTTACTTTTACAAGTCCGCAAAGGCTCGTCTTCTTCAGGATGAAGATAGTACCGTTGTGAAGTTTTAATTATACAAAACCATTTTTCATCGATGTGCACACGGTTATACATATCAACAAATAAAAGTCTAGTATGGAACCTACCTTGGTCGGTTATTGATAAGCAAAACTTCAAACCCTCTATTTTATTTGTGTCAGTCAAATGAGGTTTCACTACATTTGTATGAGGTCTTATGTATCGTGCTTAAATCCTCCTATGGATAGTCGATTTTGATGAGCCTAATGCAGTGTCTAATGATATAATATTCATCCGGCGATGTAATGGTATTTATTTGATACCATCAAAGTTTATCTCGATCCTCTTATGTCCAACATTCTATGTCATCTTTGATAAGATATAAATAGCTTCCCCTTTTTCAATACTCATTTTTGCATCAGGCCATATTCTAGAAACCAATCTTTTTGATATTTGAAAGACTCTGGTAGTTTTATAAATGCTTCCATGCTTAAGTTTTCCATCTTCACTCTCCTTCAACCGAAAATCCACTATAGCTCACTTTTTTTTCATTGGATAAGTTTTTCTTCTTGTTCCCATACAATGCGGTATCACTTAAATGGTTATTGGTGGGTGGGATAACTTCTTCTGATAAACCCTCAGGAATGAGTTGGGGTGAGGAAGGTGCAAGATTCAAGTCTGGAAGGTTATTCTCTTGTGGAAAATTTATGTTTGGAAGATCGTTAGGTACTATTGAGCTCATGTTGTTTGATGTATCATAGGTATGTGGCACACAAATTAATCTGATATGAAGAACTCAATTTATAAGCCATATGAAAATTTTGAATCTATAATGAATTTTTTTTTCAACTTTTGGATGGTTTCTTTTGCCACCAAACCAATGATTAGCTTTTGTGCCTAGGCTATTAGCGCCACTTTTTAGAGCCAAACCAGTGAATATTGGTGTGTAGAGTAGTACTATAATTTGAGTATTAACAGAATTTTTATCATCCTTAAAGAAAACATGGCCTTAACTGAACTTTTTAAAAATAGTGTAGCCTAGCAATAGGTGGAATAATAACCATAGCAGAACTGATACTTTGAGACTTGGAACATGTGATCATGGTTGGCAACTTAATATTGGTAGCACCATCATTTATGCATGTACTTTTAATGTACTTATTAGTGGCTTTTGGTGACAAAATTGGCTTAGTATGGAGTAATTTATGAAATAATTTAAGGTGGCGGTCATGTACGAAGAGTTCGTCACTATGACAATCATGTACGGAGTAATTTATAAGGACATTGTCATCGTCATCGTCACTTTTATATTTGGAGTATAGTGCATTGTACTAAAATGTAAAGGAGTAGTATTAAGGATATTTAATTATGCAGACTCTAATGTTGTGGAATGTGTATAAACATAGATTTAAAATTAATTTAATTATAAGGAAAAATATGGAAGATTATGGAACAAAATACCCTATTAATTATAATTTCTTAATCAGTATGAAAAAAGAAATAGGCCTATTATTATGGGACAGAGGGAATAATATCTTCATACAATCTAATTTATAATAAAGCTTATGAAAGACCTCCACAAGAACTAAACAACCCCCTTCAAAAAAACGCCTCTATATGCATTTTTTTTTTTATAGATTAAATCAGGGTAGGGGGAGCAATAAATCATGGGAGGTCATGATTACACGAGATCCTGTTCCAAGGACTCTGATCTCACACCCCTGGGAAATGACAAGGACTGACCCACACTTCCCTCACGAAACATCTCCCAGAAAAAAAAAAAAAAAAAAAAAACAGGAATCATTGATAGCAAGGAAAATGCAATCCACTCTTGTACTTGACAAGTAGCAGTGTGACCATTCAAAGTGCAGATTCTAATGCCACAATAATTTCTCACACCAAACATTTTATTTAGCTAAAATGGGCGACCCGTATGATTAGCAGCCAACTTTTAATTTTACTAGTATTTGGTTCCTAGTATTAAAAACCGGACCGGACCGGCCGGTCCGACCAGTGAACCGGCGAACCGGTCGGATCACCGGTTAAATTTCATGTGCCGGTTTTTAAGATCTCGGAATCAGTGAAAACCGGTCAAAAACCGATCGGACCAGTGAAAACCGGTGAACCGGTCAAAAAATCGATCTTAGAACCGGTCAAAAAACCGGTCGGAAGTCAGTCAAATTTATGTAGAGTTTAATTTTCTATATATTTCATATTTTTTGACTTAAAATGTACCACTGGTTCGACCACTAAACCAATGAACCAGTTATGAGACCGGTTCGATGACCGGTCCGGTTTTTAAAACTATGATTTGGTTTTTTAACTTTGACTTTGAGCATTCAGTTGGTTGGTTCGTGTGACGTGCAGCTTTTATGACACAAAATTGAAACCTCCATTCTTGATTCCAACAATTGCGTTGACTTGACACATATGGCTGCTTATTCCGGAGTGTACAATCTTGAATGGAAAATTTACTTGACTACAATGTAAATTATTCTCCGAAGAAATTAAGACAATACGAGGTCGTACGCTCGTAGTCACTACTGGCCCTTCATGGTGTGATCCCCGTCGGCACGTCAGAAATTACTCTTGTTTTACGATGAAAACCTAAATACGGTTACCCTTTTTTCTTTCGGTCAGAGTTGTCTTAAATGACTTTGAATTTATTATAACCTTACCCTCGGATACTTCCTTTCTTGGCTACCAATTTTATTATTATTTTAATTAAAGATAAAAATAACAATTTTAAAACGTATCGTATTAGCGTTTTATTTACCAATTTTCCTTAGCTCCTCAAAAAGATTTGAAAATGGGAGCTAATCATATAATTTTCGAGATAAACCAAACCAACCTTTATACATTACAATAATCCGTCGTCTTGTACGTCAAAGCTCCTTTGTAGCTCAACTCCTATACATACATCACAACCGAAGAGAGATAGGAAGCACCAAAAACTATGGTGTATAAAAGATACACAACAAGACATTACCCATAAAAAAAAACATGGATTTTTCTATAAATAAAAGATAAAAACATAGATTTTTCTATATAATCCGAGTGGCTTAAAAATTCCTTATCAACATTAATCACAACTCCCTAATGTCCAAAGATGGAATTCCCTTTATGTCAGCCAATCCTAATGCACAACTCTTCCAAAAATGACACTAGAAATCTCCTTTATAAATATTTCTCTAAAATAACATTGAATTATAAGTGTCACTACTCTTAAACTGGCCTAAGAGGGTGGAAGGCTCATTCTAATTGACCTATACTAGATTAATTTAGAGCTTCCATAGACAAAGGAAATTACTAGAATAGTGAAAAAAATAATTTATATGCACAAGCCCAATCACACTCCTTAGTTGATTAAATTATCATCAAGTTCTTGATTTTACCTTGAATAAAATGAAGGACCTACTAGAGCACTTATAGTTTGCAACATCAACGCACCATATTTTCATACATTTTAAGGATGATTCATAAATGGATGCTAATTGTAATACCCAGTAGATTTAGATCTTTAGTGTGTGTTTAGCTCATTTGTTTGATGATGTTTGATGTTATGTTGGAAGTGTATTTTGAGTTTGATTTCTAAAATATTTGTAAAAATTAGGAGAAGGGTAAAATGTATGTCAAGGCCTACGGTTGATAAGTTAGTCACATTGCTTGATATGTGTCATGCTATTCTTAGTGTTATAACCGATGCATAATTGGTTGACCAATAGGGCTCATTGGTCAACTCATAGTAGGCTAAACATGATATCATTTTTGTTCTAATTCAAAATTATTTTCAAATAATTTCGTGACTTGATTTAACTATTATGAATAATTTATAAATAATTTTTTTTATAGATTTAGCAAACCATTTAAAAATAATTTATCAAATTAAAATCAAATTTGTAGGGTTGAATTTCCAAAAGGTTGTTAAATGACCTCATCACTATTTTTCTTTTTCTCCTTCTACTTTTCCCACTATTGTACATAACAGAGTTGATGAATCTCCTCCTAGAGGATCTTCAGCCACTGAAGCTTATGTCTCCTTCTTTTTTCCCATTTCTATTTTATTGCATCTACATTTGGCTTATCGATCCTAAGAAAAGACCCTTCTTCACCATTTTAGCGCATGAGACAAAGTTAACTATGTTTCATCCAGAAAAATCACTCCAATTGGTTTGAATATAGCCTAAAATATAGAGTTTCAAAGTTCTATATCCCTTGAGCCTTCATTCCCATTAGAACTTTACCTGATTTATAGCTAAATCATTTCTTTTTCCTTCTTTAACCACTGAATTTTTTTTTTCTTTATTCCCACCTTTGCTTTCACTTGCTTCCTCCTTCTTGATCTTAGTTATTGACCTCTCCTTCCTCTAGATCTTAATTATTTTTACTTAAACAAGGGAGAGTTAGATTTAGAAAATGTTAAACAAATAAACCCTTCCTTTGGTTCTCATTTTGTGGAGTTTTTGCCTTTTCTCCTAACCTCTTATTCTTTTTTTTAGTTTTAAAGGATTTTCAATGAGTTTTATTAACTTTAAATATTCTCCTTTAAAGGTATTCTATATTTAGAAGTTCCATGCTAAGGGATTTGTCCACTTTTTTCTAATGTTTGTTGGTTTGGCTTGAGGTTAGTTGTTCTTACCTTATTATTTGTGGTGAATGTGTAGGGTGTATGTGATCATGTAAAAATAAAATGTATGAAAGCATGAATTAGAGAGCATGTTATAAGAGTTTTCAAGCTTAAACCAAGGATTTTCATGTATAGGCATAGCTTTTTTGTATTGATGAATTTAAAAGTATAAATAGACGATAATCATGTTAGAGTCCTTGATTTGGAGTTGTTGGGATGCGTGAATGAAGATGGAGTTGTGCTTGAATCATTTAGAAATGTTGGTATTTAAAAGCATTCGATCTCAGAATTGTATAGAGGATAGAGGAAGAAGAAGATAATGCTGAGGTGGTCACTTCCCCTAAATTGTCTCAATTGACCTCCAAATCTAATCAAGGTTGTATTTTTTGGTTAAATAAACCATAAAAATGGTTAGAATTCTCTTAGGGACAATGTTGCATAGGTTGATAAGGTTCTATTTTAGTATAAGGGATTTTTTTTTAAAAATAAACTAAAAAATGTGACCAACTCGATAAACCAATTGATGGGTTTGGGTCTACAAGTCGACTGTTCAACCATTAGTCAATCGGTTTCCCCCAACCAATCTATTGGTTTAGTAAAATAATCTAAATTGCATTAATAAACTCTATTTTTCAACATGATTTCAAATCAAATTTTATCTCAAACCAAATCATAACATTAAATTAAAAATCAAAGACCTAAAATTTATCATAATTTGCATTCAACTATTTTATGAAAATATGGGGCATTACAAAAGCCATCAGTTAATTGATATGCATTGTCAATCCCATGTGTCTTGAGTGGTACCCATTGATTGACGTGCACTTTTAATCACCTAATTATGCTAACTCCCATTGGTCAATTAATGTGACTTATTAATTGAATGATTGTGTATATTTTTTCCAAACGTTATTTGTAAACCAATCAATTGAAATAACACATTGGTCAATAAACTAGGCCTTTCCATTAGTCTACTAATTCATCTCTTCGATCGATCAATTATCTTATTTTCACTAAACATTTCATTTTAAAACTTAGTGTAATTCCTTGATTTTATAAGACCATCACACTATTCTTTAAGGCTTGTTTGGGTATATTGGCCTCTCCACTTTGGTTATTTCACTTAGTTGACAATAGTTTGATCTTAGTTCTAGGTTTGATCAAAGAATATGAATTTTGAGTAAAGGGATAAATAATCAAAAATAAGTGGATGTCTTGGATTTATTAGTCTTCATTGGATATTCTAATTGCCACCTTGTTATGATTCATCTAATTAATGATGATATCACCTGTAAGAACCCTTTTATGGGTTATGCTAGATAATATGGATTAAGAATGTGATTAAGCTCGGTTTGATATGATGTGTGGGTCTTGTATAGGATATGTTTTGATATAATACAAAACTAATAACGCCAAACAGTATATGGGTTGTGTTTATCTAATTCTTGATTACCTACTAGGTGTTAGTTTACCTTTGGGCATTCTTATTCTTGTTTGCCTTTAAGCAGGATTTGAACAATGTAAGGTACCTTTCTTACTCTAGAGATTGATAATGTACTAGAGGGTATTGATACTAAAGGGTATAGTTACCTAGGTGGGTTATTTACTTTAGCTAGACTTCATGTCCATTTGTTTAATACCCTATATTTTCTTGTAAGATCTATAAAACAAAAGCTTGTCGTGTTTAATGAAATTTGAATTGTCCTTATCTTTATTTGAAACTATAGTTTGGGTTTGATGTAATAAGGAATTTGGAAATGTTTGAAAAAAATAAATAAAACAATTTTTTTAGCAAAACAATTGACGAAACCATCATTTCAGCTAAGGGTTTTGTTCGATCAAACTAATCGACTAGTCTATCAAATAGTCAATTGGTTTGGCCAAATTGATTGATTGGTTTGTCAGGCTAAGTATTTTTCAAAGCTTGATATTCTTATAAATTTCTTACAAACTTATGACACCCCAAATTTAACTATTTTTTTTGTTAAAACGAAAGCAATTAAATTAAAACTTGTGAATTTCAAGAATGTTACCGCTACAATTACTACCAAACCAATTCACTATGATCGTTTTAGTACCAAGTACTAAGGCTGAAAGAAATTTAATAATCAATATAAACCAAATCTAAATAAGACTTTAAATAAGCATTAAAAGATTATAAGATGGAATTTAGAGTGCAAAGTTAAAGAGTTATAAACCAGTGTACAAAGTCAAAGTTCCTTAAGAAGATATAAGTTATAAATGGTAAAAGATAAATCTAGGAAACTCAAAACATAATTAGAAAATCATATAAGTGAAATCTGGTCACTCCACTCTCGATCCTCGTGCCAAGTCTCAACTCAGCACTCATCCTCGCCTGATGCCTCATGAACATTGAAGGCATCAAAATAAGCACCACCCACCTACACAAAGTCAGAACGGCCTTCTGCTCGTGGGAATGAGTAGCATCTATGAAACGGGTGGTCAGTATGCTACGTATCGAGTAAGGTAACCGTGCACCAAGGCCAACACACAAAAGCACATAATCCAAGTAGGATAATAAAACAACATACGATCACTTTAGATAAACAAATAAAGGCTATTTATAGTCCAGATGAATTAATTAATTAATCTCTAATTAGTACTCACTTCACACCATGCTTTTTATCAATCCATGTGAGTATGGGAACCCCACTATTATAGCTGATGGATCAATCACAAATAGGGCAACATGCACCTAACCACTATTATAGCTGGTGGATCAGTCACATATAGGGTGGGACACCTTAGCCACTATTACTTACTAGTGGATCAGTTTGGCTCTTGTTGGCATGGTGTTTTACTGTAAGTACTTAGTATCTTTTATGTGTCTTAGCAAACTTAGGGTTTGGTTTATTGAGCTTGAGATCCCCCACTATTCTAGCTGGTGGATCAGTTACATATAGGAAAATATGCACCTAACCACTATTATAGTCGATGGATCGGTCACATATAGGGCGGAATGCCCTAACCACTATTCCTTATCGGTGGATTAGTTTGGGCCCAACTCAATAATCTTTCACTTTACATGATTAATGTCTTAAGTGTCTTATTCAGATTTTTCACCCTAGACATGCATGACTAACTCCCTCTATACTTATCCTTCAAAAGGTTATGTCCCACATCATGAGACTTACACACCTCCTAGCTTGATCCAACATCATTTTCTCCTTACCCTAACTCACACTAGAGCCCATCTCCCATATATGTGGGTCAAAGACCACTACTTTTCACCTCTAGTCCACTCACTGCCTCACTCTAGGGTTTTCCCTAGAAACCCTAATTTAGGCCTATGTGGCCCATCCTACTCCACCTCACACAACCCATATCATTTTAACACTCCACTCATCACAACCTTTAGATTCCACCCTGATCATCACACTTTACTCACCAAGTGCACATGTGATTATATAACCCTAAGTAGCCACACTAAACCCTAGCTGGCCACACCAAACCCTAACTCGATCTCCTATGTACCCTTATATTGCCCCACGTACTATTTTTCATCCAAAGTGTTCAAACACTCAAACAACACTTCCATTATCTTCCTCACACCCCAAATCAACTTTCCATATGTAAAATTCACCACCATGCAAACTTTATACATCCCATACAAACCTTCAAACTTTTCCATGCAAAACCCTAAAGCTCCTATGTAAACCCTAGATTCTCCCATGTAAAACCCTAAATTCTTCCATACAGATCCATAGATTCTCCCATGCAAAATCCTAGATTCTCCAATGCACAACCATAGATTCTTCCATGCAAACCCTAGATTCTTCTATACAAAACCCTATATTCTTCCATGCAAAATCCTAAATTTGTCCATGCAAACCCTAGATTCTTCCCTCATTAGGTCAAATCCACATCCTTTCACTCCATTTCATCACATTATATAACCTAGCATGCATGTCCTAAAGAGCCACATCATATCACATCATAATCATAGCTTATACATATTATACGCATTCCATAAAATAACACATGAACATACCTCAACTTCATGCCACATTGCATATAAAATAGTTATGACAATACACATAAGATACATCATATATCATGGCACTTGGCATACAAGGCACACGAAACACATTACATACATAAGGCTTTAGCTACACCCTTACCTAATACGACACCGGTCTTGGAACATGCTCTTATGCCTCCTTAGGGTTTTGACTGGTCTCACCTATAAGACGAAAAAACTAAAGATTAGATTCCCTCCTACCAAAAATACTATTATTTCCTAATTTATTCTAAGATTAGGGTTTTAGATAAAATAATAATATAATAATAATAACACTAACTAAATACTAATTTTTCTAAGGGTAAATGTAATAATAGTAATATTAGAAAAGATGATAATGTAAGGTTTGAAGATTTTACCCTAATAATAATAATGATACTAAAAATAATAATGATGATGATAACGATAATAATAATAATAATAATAATAATAATAATAATAATAATAATAATAATAATAATAATAATAATAATAATGATGATGATGATGATGATGATGATGATGATGATGATGGTGGTGGTGGTGGTGGTGGTGGTATAATTCAAATAATTGTGAAATAAGGGCTTCGACCCTATACCATAATAATAATAATAATGATGATGATATTAATCAAAATAATATAAAGTAGACCCTACATTAAAATAATAATAATAATAATAATAACACATAATAATAATGATAATAACCATAATACTAGTATTAATAATAATCGAAATAAAAACAAAATAGGGCTTTGGCCCTCTATAGTAGTAATAATAATAACATTAATAATAATAATTTGTCAAGAAGGTGCACAAATTTCTAGGATTGGCCATTTACTACTATAGGTTTGTCACAAATTTCTCCAAGATAGCTCGTCCATTAACTAACTAGCTAAAGAAGGTTATGCAATTCCAATGTGATGAGAAGTGTGGTGAAGCTTTTGAGGAGTTGAAGAAGTTTTTAATTGCACCCTTAGTGCTCACTTTACCAAGTGGGTATAACGATTTTGAAGTATACAGCAATGCTTCCCAGCGTGGACTAGATTGTGTGCTGATGCAATATGAAAAAGCGGTAGCATATGCTTGTCAACAACTAAAGCAACATGAACAGAACTACCCAACACGCAAATTAGAACTTGTCATAGTAGTGTTCGCTCTTAGAATTTAGAGGAACTATTTGTATGGGGTTGAATCTAAGTTCTAAACTGACCATAAGTGCCTCAAGTACAACTTCACATAGTGGGAGTTAAATTTGAGATAGTGTCAATTGTTGGAGTTTGTCCAGAATTATGCCTTAGAATTGGCATACCATGAGGATAAGGCTAATGTGGGGGTAGATGCGCTTAGCTAGAAGATGTCATATTCCTTGATCATAATTGCATTATTAAATCATCCATGCTAAGAGTTTTGGAATATGGAGATTGATTTAATCACTACTGGTAGTTAGGAGGCAAGAATGAGTGCACTCACCATCACACATTCGATCTTTGAGTAAATCCAAGCTAATCAACTTGTTGATGTTAAGCTTAAAAGGATTAACCTATTTATTAAAGAAGGTGAAGCCCATGGATTTTAACTCCATGAGGACAGTAATGTTAGGTACTATGTTAGGTGGTCTATACTCTAGGGAAGTTTTGAGATTAAGAGAAAAAATTTGGAGGAACGACATTGTCCTCCTTATTATATCCACCCTAGTAGGGACGAGATGTATAAGGATTTAAAGAAGGTATATTGGTGGGCCATATGAAGTAGGAGGTGATAGAGTTTATTGCATGATGTTTGATCTGTCAGAAGGTTAAGATCGAGCACAAGAATGCAACAGGGTTGGTATAACCACTGGAAATTCCAAAAGGAAAATAAGATAGCATATTATTGAATTTATGATGGGTCTTCCGAGGACTCGTAATGGTTTCAATTCCATCTAAGATGTTGTGGATTACCTAATTAAATTGGTTGTATTTGTACCCATGAAGACAACGTGGAGTATAGAGTAGTTAGCTAACACTTATAGGAAGCACGTTGCTTGATTGCATGGGGTTCCTAGAGAAATTATGTTTGATCGAGACTCTAGATTTTTGTCACAATTTTGGAAAAAGTCACAACCTGCTTTTGGGACTCATCTAAAGATGAGTACTACTTTTTTCCCAACTACAAAGGGTCAAATGGAGAGGACCATTCATCCCTTAAAGGATATGCTTCGAACATGTGTGTTAGATTTTAGGAGAAGTTAGGAGGAACATTTGGACTTCATCAAGTTCTCCTACAACAATAGTTATTACTCTGGTATCAATATGAAACCTTTTGATGCCTTATATGGGAGAAAGCGGCTTAGCCCCTTATGTTAGAATGATATCAGCAAGATAATTATGTTGGAATCGGAGATGAACTATTTATAAAGTTTGTGGAATGAGAAGTTATGGTATTTTTTAATATTTGCTAAAGTTTGATTTTGATTTGGAAATATAATTGAGTTTGAGGAAAATTTGGATTTGAAGAAGTTTTAGAAATGGAATAAAATGATTTTTTAGATAACCTGATCTACTGGTTCTATGAATCAATTAACCGGTTCATTATTTCAAATAAAAGGTTTTTCTTAACCAAATCAATCAATTGATTGGTATAATAGTTAACTAATAGGCCAAACTAATTGATTGATTTGTCGAGATGAGTATCAATTATCTAAGAAAACTTATTATACCAAAATGAAACCTTGATAATCTCATTCCAAGTTATTCTTTAAAGATTCTTAACCTTTCTTATCATGCTTTTGCTAACAACTAATGCAAGGGTTTAATTGGGAAAATTGAGGGGGAGGGTGACCTCAAATTTTTCTCCTTCCACCTATCTCCTCTACTCACTCTAGAAATCATTGCTTCAATTCCCATAGTTGGCTTTGCTTAGCTAGGAGATTCGTTCCTCACCGATCGTTTATTTCCTCTCTTGTGTTTAACATTTCTGGGCAAATTCGACCTATATTTTTCTAAAAACTACCATTTCAGCTCTAGAAGGAGGTAAGCCTATTATTGATTAATTTATCTCATTTAGCTCAAATTCAAATGGTAAAAATTTATTTTTTAATCTATGCCTAACCATACTTGTTCTTGTGCCGATTGTTTGGGTATAAATAGTCATAATCATCCATTCGCTTCAATTTTCTTTCAACTACCAAAATATTCCATCTCTTTCTAACCTTGTGTTATTTTCTCTCTAATTTAAGCTTGGTTTTGGTTCCTTTCCACTCTTATGATTATTTCTCTAGCTCCTTCTTATTTATCTTTAAGAAAGGGAGGGCTCGATTTAAGAGGAAGTTAAGTTTCTCTTTTAGCACAAATTCTCTCTAATTTTTCTTAGATTTGGTAATTCATTTTCTTCTAATTCAAATTATGATTAATGAAATATTTCATTGAATTTATGACTCTTGAAGTTCTATTTTCATTAAGATTTGGAAATTAAAAATCTTTCAGGTTAAGTTGTCATATTTGATCAAGAGTTTTGCTTACACCAATTTATTCTTACTTTTTAAATGTGACTAAGTTAAGTGTGTGTTATGGTGAATTCTTTAAAGTCTCGATTTTATAAGGTGATGTGAGAATTTATTTTGTGACTAATGTATGTTGATTAACTTATAAATTCTAAGAAAATGAATGATTTTTTGGAAATTAGGTTGATTTGATTAATTATGAAGCATGCCTTACTTTATGACCTAAAAATGTGTTGGTATGATGCTAGCATATGTTTTAGTTTGGATGTGGCAGGAAATTTGACCTAAGTCTGTCTTGTGTTTTTTGAAGGAAAATCAATCGAGTGGTTAGGTTAAACCAATTGAATGGTCCTTATAATAGTCAACAAGTCTACCTAACCCATCAATTGGTTTGGTAAAGCTAATCGACTGGTCCTAGAGCAATTAACTTCTTTGACCAAACCAATCAATTAGTTTAAGGAAACCTTGGGTTCGGCCGAGCTAAACCAATCAATTTGTTTGTCCAAATAAATTGACTATTTGGCCCAACTAATCAACTAGTTGTTAAAACTAATTGACTGGTTAGGCCAAACCGACCAACTCTATTGGCTAGTGATGCATATTACTGAACAAATGGAACTATGCTAAGTGTTGGTGTTGAAAATGGGAAGTTTTTAATCCCCAAAATTATTTTCCCTTTTCTTTTTTCCTTTTTCCTTTTTCTCCTTTTCCTTTTCTTTTCCCTTTACTTTCCTTCTTCATAGTTTCCTTTTCTTTCTTATTACTCGATTTATTTTTCTTCCTTCTTCTCCCCCTTCTTCCTACATAAACCATACACCCTCCCAACCAAATCCCTTTTCCATGCTTACATAACCTATCTACCCTACTCTCATCATCACACTATCAACTCCCACATTTGGTATTAATGCGTTCATTTGAAAACTTACCTGATCGTGTGCCTCGCTTCCTTTGCTTCCCAATCTATCATTCTTCACCATGTATGTAATGTGTATATATATATATCTCCCAAGCTCATCACTATTTTTATCGACAATTAGCTACAATCAAAAAGCCCTCTCCCTTTCTCACCTTCCCCCCATCTCATTGTCACCATAATTTTAGCAACAACCCAGTAATTTCACCCTCCACTATTTCTTTCTCCCTTGCACCATCCCTCTTTGTCATTAATTTCCCCTTAGAAATGACAACCATCATTGTTGCCACCCCCAACATTTGGCCATCACCATTGAAAACTCCCCCTTTGATTCATCATTTACCACCACAACCTTCCATTCACCTTTAGACTCCAATTTGGTTCCTCCCCCTTGAGAAACATCCTTACTTTTCATTACCTTACCCCTAGAAATGGTATCTTGTTCCCTTTATTACTTTGGCATTAGTTATCATTCACCCTCCCTTTTTTTTTTGTAAAATTATACTGTTGCAACTTTGAGGCTTGAGATTCATTTTTTGCTCCTTTATTTCACTCTCATTTACCTTATCCTTACTTTTTTATATCTCTAAGTTCTAATTATGTTTTATCCTTTTTTCTAAGGTGATTGATGCGGGTAAGGTTATACATTCTTAGAGACTGATATCCTTTTTGGTAAGAATAGAAGTCATAGTTAGGATTTTTGTTCTAAATATTATATAGTATTCTTTTATCATCATGTTTTTATGATTATGTTGCTTAATTCCACGTTTTTTAGATCATGATGTGGTAATGTGGTCCTATATGATGGGAAGAAAGTAAGAATGAGGAAGCATGCACTTATACTATATTGTTGCAATAATCCTTTTGTTATAAGACCTAAGTGAATTAGCATGATATATAGTACGGTAAGTGGGAATTATATATATTTGAGATTTATGGGAATTGTAATAAATTGAAGATCAAAAAATAATGATATCATACATATAAGGTTCTAGTGAAATAAGAGTGTTTAGTTATCCTTAAGGGCATTTTGGTCAATATGGGTTAAATATGGGAATTTTAGTATTTTAATGTGGTAAATGGCTTAATATGTACTTAAAATATCATTTAGAATGTTTTGAATAATTATAAATGGCCTAAGTCCAACTAAAATGAGAGAAGGGCTTAAATTAAAAGTAGTAACCCTAGAGGTGGATTTATTATTGTATGTGTAATATGTTGGAGTTAGACAATGATTTATGGATTTGCAGTTAATATTATAATTTTGGGAACATTCAATTAATTTGCTACTTATATGATTCTTATGAAAAAGTTATATTTGACCTATAAAATTAGGGTTTTGTAGGGATTGTGAATAATGATAATAATAATTTTATATCTATAGATAGAGTTGTTATTGCATGTGTAAAAAGTTGAAGTTAGACCTTGATTTTTGGATATGTTGATAATAGTAGTAGTAGTAGTAGTAGTAGTAGTAGTAGTAGTAGTAGTAGTAGTAGTAGTAGTAGTAGTAGTAGTAGTAGTAGTAGTAGTAATAATAATAATAATAATAATAATAATAATAATAATAATAATAATAATTGAGGAAGGTTTGATAAAATTAGTGAATAAATGAGTAGTATAAAAGGGGTTATGCTATAATGTGAAATTACTTTTTTTTGGGAAATTATGGACATATTCCTTAAGGAAATTCTTCATGAATGTATGGTTGTGTTTTATGTGTTTCAATTATTTGGCATGCATATAAAACCAGTTATGAATAATATATTAATCATTTAAAGTGAAAGATCTTGTGAGGCAGGCCAAGGTGTTTTGTATGTCCATTCCATCTAATATCAATTGTGGCTCAGATGTGCTTTTCACTGAGAGGTGTATTAGTCCATTCCACTAGATTAAGAATAGTGGAGTCTTAAACTCATCACAAAATGAGAATATGTTTATTAGATAAGTACTAATATATAACATATTAATCACTTAAAGTGAATATATTACATGAATCAATACCGAGGTGTTATGTCTATTCTGTGGGACAATAATAGTGGCTTGGGTGTATTTTGTGCTAAGAGGTAATTTAGAACACTCCACTAATTTAAGAATAGTGGTCAAGATTATGCTGCTCAAGTATATGTTAGGTACGTTCCACCAGATTATAATAGTGGTGTTTTTCTCTAAGAGAAGCTTTAGATCATTCTATCTAATTAAGAATAATTAGGGTCCCTAAAATAAATGTAATAAAAAAATATATTATGCTTATATCTAATAATGAGATCTAGAATTATTATTTACCTTGCATTATTTTATGTTAACACACATGCAGGCTTTAGACCGTTTTACTTGATTAAGAATAATAGGGGTTCCTAAATCAATGTAATTAAAAGAATGGGATATGTTTATAACTAATTATGAGATCTAGAATCAATATTTACCTTGCATTGGTTTAACTTAACATGCATGTATGATTATTCTTTGATGTAATCTCATGTTTTCCATATAACTTTACTTTAGTTGTATTGTTACCTTACTTAGTATGGAGCATATTGATCATTATTTTCATAAGTGTTGCTCATTCCAACAAACAAATGGCCTAGATGCTTTTGTGCAGGTTAATGAGCACCCTTTGGATGAATTTGTTTCATATGAAGGCTTATGTGTGGTCGATTAATCTTTTGTGTTAGGGTTAGATGTAGAATCATGACATTTAGTTATCATTTTTATCCAAAATACTATTTTGGCCTCTTATTTCCATGTGATCCCTTATATGTATTTTGATATTAGACTCAGATTTAATATCCAAACTCATGTTTAAGTGTATAAAAGTTCTCCCACTTTCAATTTTATCATACTTATATGTTCTAATTGTTTTTCCATATAATTGATATAAAGATGGTATAGTAAGCTAGACTTATTGTAATAGCACATCCTAAAATCCCTCAAAATGTGTTGAAAATTCTATTGATATAAAATAAATTAGTTTTTATTTTGAAAATGGCTTGAAATTCTAAAGGAAAAGTGAACTTTAGGTGTAACAATCAATTGGCTTGCCAAAAAAATTGATTGGTATGCTTAGAGAATAGCAATTTTATTCTCGACAAACCAATCGATTGGTATGTTTAAACTAATCAACTAGTTATCCTGTACTTTCATATCCTTTTATAATATAGATTAGATTTACTTTCTAATGTTTATAAAAAATTCTAATTAGAATTTACTTGTGATAATGAGTATATTTGTGTGATTTAGAATTATTTATATATTATTTAGATCATTGTATGAATTGTTTTAGTAAAATTTCCCCAAAAGTATTATTTGAGGCATACCTCATCTTCTCTCTTCTCCCTCACCTTCCTCTCTCTCTTCTAGCAGTTGGGTTATGTGTTTGACTTTAGGCACCTACTACCTAACTCACCAACCTTCTATCATATCTCTTTTTTACTACACTCAACTTTCCTCATGCCATCATACCTTTTGTTACACCTTAGTTGCCTATACTCAACTATATCAGTCTTGTCTCTCTCCCGCTTGTGAATTTTGACTGCTCTATCTCCTATTTACTCTATTCCTGATTCATTTTTATTTATTACCTATTTCTCTTGCTCCCTTCTTCCTCTCCTTTGGGGAAATTTGTTAATTTTTGAGTATTTTCCATTTTCCTTCCTTTTCCCTCTCTATTGTGAAAATAAAGGCTTGCTCGTGTCTTCTTCATATCTTGGTTAAGCATTATCTCTCTTTAATTCTTTTGATCTTAGATTTAGTTCTCCCTTGTTTCTCTTAATCAAGGAAGGATTAAAGTTTGAGAAAGATTGAGTGTTATAGCTTCATTTACCTTAGAATTATGTTTCGAATAAAAGGAATCAAGGTTCTACTAGATAGCCATCCATTTGGAGTTTTGCGCTAGAAGATTTGTGTTGAGTTAAGGCATTCTTATCTCTAATATAATAAGGTAATATGTTATTGTTGTGGTTTTTAGTTCTTGGTATGTTCTGTGAAGTTTATGTAATATGTTGTGTTCTTGATTTCAAGCATGTTGCTATATTTCAGTTTATGAAATTTTGGAGACTATTTGAGTATTTTTAATAGTAAGAGCAAGTTGGTGAAATTCAAGAATGATCTTGTTGAGTATTGATCCCTACCAAGTTTTATGTGAATGAATATGATGAGTATATATTTTATGTATTTTATAATATAGAAGCATACTATGATTAATATGATGAAATTTTGTAAAACATTACTAAGTGGATCCTAGGTCTAGAGGCTATTTTACCCAGACTAGTTGATTGCTTTATTAAACCAATTAACTAGTTGCGTTAACAATTGCTCGGTTTGGAAACTTTTATTCTGCTGTCACAAGAGCGGTTGGTTGGTTTGATGAACTAATATATTAGTTTTCTAAACCCATCAACTAATTACCTTGTGACTATAGTAGCCTAGTCTATATATATATATATATATATATATATATATATATATATATATGTATGTATATGTATGTATGTATGTATGTATATGTATATGTTATCCATGCTCTTGTGTACTATCTTTCTAAGTATATCACATACTATGTTATTATATGACCTTAATGTACAGCTTGAGCCCTTACCATGTTTTAGATAGTTTGTTTTACTAGTACTTCACCATAGGGACACTAAATTTGTATGATCACTATAATGATCTGGGTTTTTTTTTGGTGAGTAGAGGATGATTTGTATATATACATATGTATATATGTATATGTATGTATGTATATGTATATGTTATCCATGCTCTTTTGTACTATCTTTCTAAGTATATTGCATACTATGTTATTATATGACCTTAATGTACAGCTTGAGCCCTTACTATGTTTTAGATAGTTTGTTTTACTAGTACTTCACCATAGGGACACTAAATTTGTATGATCACTATGATGATCTGGGTTTTTTTCGGTGAGTAGAGGATGTTTTGTAGGGATATAATTCTCAACTAGAGTATATTAAGGATGATGTTGTGGGCTAGTAGTTTGCTATTGCTTGGTGTTTGAGAGTTACCTTCCTATTTTTTTAAGATTTAGGCTAATTGGTTAGGTGTTTTTGTCCACTATATTGGAATTTTTTTTGTTCTTCCCATTTATTTAAACTCTTGGCTTTTTTTTCCTAGTATTTGGATCTTGTATACCCTCTTCTCTCTATATTATTATTCTCAATGTTTTTATTAGTATTATTGCATTAATAGTAGAGCATGTATTCTTTGTTATTTGTTTTGTTTTGCCTTACATCGGCCATGGATTAGGAGACAATCACACCTCTCTCATGGTTTGTGTGGCGGTAACATCCCCCTACTTTTCCTTTATAATAATTCCACATTATCTTCGAAATAAAATTTTTTTGGTTCTAAAAATCGGGGGTGTTACAAGTTGGTATCAAAGCTTTGGGTTTTAAATACTGATTTTGTTTTTTGAAAACGAATTTCTTTCGACTTGTTTGAGCTTGTAAAATCTGATTTAGTCTACAAGCAAGCATTGGTTTGGTTTGGGAGTTTGCCTTAATTTATAATAAAGAACTAACTTCTAGCCTTATGTGCAATGTGCTACCTCCATGATTACTAATTTTGTAGGTGGTACACGAACCTTTTCTAACGCAGTTTAGTGTTTTAGGATTTTGATGGCCGCAAAACGATTACTCAAGAGTTTTATGGATATGGTTAGAACCTTCATAGAGTAGCATATTCTATATGATAAGGCTCCACAACCATCATTAACACCTTCTTTCTTGGTGCTACTGCCAAATGATTGGCTTCATAGGGTTGATTTTCATTACCCATCGGTCATTGAGGGTCAGGAGGACCCCGAATGTTTTGGAATGCTAGTTGAGGGACTTTGAGAAGAACTTTGTGGCTAGTGGTTTCCTAGAGGATAAGTGTGTGGGCATCGGATTGTTCAAATTGCAGGTTCATATAAATGAGGGGTGGGGAGGTCTACAACTGATAAAAGCCATTATAGATTTGTGGGAGACATTTGTTGAGATTCTTAAGGTGCACTTTTACCTTACTTGCTTAAGGATGGCAAAGTATGATGGGTTCATGTCATTATGCTAGGGTACATCTATAGTGGAGGAGTACTACATCCGCTATGTGGATCTAGTTCACTTTGGTCTAGCGGTTAATGTCAATGAGAGGATGAAGGTTCATCGTTTTAGTTGGGACTAAGCCTGAGACTTTGGGAGATGGTAGTGGGGATTCATGCATAGGACTTGCACACCATGTATGATTATACCTTGGATGCATCTTTTATTCCACATTCCTACAATGCCTAGTTAAGAGCCAAGTGAGGGTTTGAGAGTGATCAACGCTAGAGCGAAGAGAAGAGGTTCTGGGCCACATGTAATCACTAGTCCGGGTCTACACCTCGTTGTAGAGGATAGTTGAGTCAGCCATTAGGGAGGCATTTTTTTTATATTGAAGGTGTGGCAAGAACCATCTGGAAGCCCATTTTAGAGGTCATTTGATTTAGTGTCACTACTGCAATAAGTTAGGGAATCCCTAGTTTGGGTGTTCACCTACCAGAGATAGTATTCAGCAAGGATAAACATTTTCACGGGTTACTGCTGCTCATATGCCACCAACTCAGAGGGCTCAATTGATAGATACTGGAGTTTATAGGACTACTCCATAATATAGGATTTATAGGTCCCATACTCTTTAGTAAGGGTAAGGTTTAGGTAATGCTGAAGACCACCTTCAAGAAATTGACTTAGGTGCTTCACATTCTTTTATGTGTACTACTTTCATAGCTAGGGAAGCTATGGTTCCTTCTAATAGGATAAAGACTTCTATTGTGCTCCTGTTTGGGGATAAATTTCCATGTACTAAGTTGTATAGAGATGTATCCCTAATCATTAGTGGAGTTGGACTACCGATAAACCTCATACAGCTTGAATTTCATGATTTCGATGTAATTCTTGGGATGGATATGCTCTTGATATATCGGGTTATGACTGACTGTGCATAGGAGCATATGGTCCTTAAGGGGCCAAGGTGTTCCAGGGTCTCTTACTAGAGATGTAAACCTAAGCCCTCAGTGAGGATGATGTCCAAGGATGTACTCAATATGTTGGTATAGAAAGGGTATCCGCTTTACTTATGTAGTGTACATGATTTTCATGTCAAAGATCCATCGATTGAGGATATTCTAAGAAAACAAAAGTTTCCAGACATGCTTCCCATGAGACCTCAGGTATGCCACCAGTGCATGAGATAGACTTCACTATAGATCTTCTACTAGGAATAGAGCCTGTGTCGAAGGAACCCTATCACAAGGCACCTACTAAGATGGAAGATTTACGTATATATTTGGAATAGATTTTGAAGAAGGAATACATCCAAATTATTATATTGCCTTGGGGAGCACCAATCCTTTATGCTAGGAAGAAGGATGGTGGGTTGAGACTTTACATAGACTATTGAGGATTAAACCAAGTTATAATGTTATCTAAATTAGCGGCCTTTTTGATTAGTTACTTGGGGGTTGTATTTTTTGAAGATAGATGTTGGATCGAGGTAGCATTAGATGAGTATTATCAAGAAGGACATACTAAAGATGGCTTTTAGGATGAGGTGTGACCACTAAAAGTTCACCGTGATTCCCTTTGGACTCATGAATGCACCAACAGTGTTCATAGCTCTCATGAACCCCATTTTTTAGCAGCACCTCAATCAATTTATTGTAGTCTTCGTTGACGATATCCTTATTTACTCTAGGACTCGTGAGGAGCATGAACAACATTAGAGGTAGGCATTAAATTTGTTAAGGACACACTAGTTATATGTCAAACTCTTGAAGTGTGAGTTTTGACTAGACGATGTATCTTTCCTAGGTCATGTCATCTCAAAGGACGGTGTGTTAGTGGATCCTTCAAAGATTCAAGTAGTATTAGAGTGGATAACACCGACAAATATTAAGGAGGTAGGTAATTATCTAGGACTAGTAGGCTACTATAGATAATTTTTCTAGGATCTTTCTAGGATTACTCATCCTTGGATTACCTTGTTGAAGAAGATGACATGCTTTCATTGGGATGATATGTGCATAGAGGCTTTCAAGTAGTTAAAGAGGAGATTTACTTCAGCTCCATTTCTCACCATACTGACAAGTACAAAGGGATTTAAAGTATATAGTGACGTGTCCAAGAATGGTGTAGGGTGCGTGTTGATGCAGCATAGGATGATAGTGGCTTATGCATCTCGTCAATTGAAGGATCACAAGTAGAACCATCCTACATATGTCATGAGCTAGGTATAGTGGTTTTTGCATTGAAGATATGGAAACATTACTAGTATGGAGTATAATGTAAGTTTTACACTAACCATAAGAGCTTCAAGTACATCTCCACTCAACAAGAGTTGAACATGAGACACCAAAGATGGCTAGATTTAGTCAAGGACTAAAATTTGGATTTGAACTACAAAGAGGGTAAGGCTATCGCTGTAGTATATGCTCTCAGCAGGAAGACTTCACACTCTCTAGGCTTTATTGAAACATGGATTTGGTAGGAGCTTCAAAACATAGGCATAAAGCTCATTGGGTTAGGAGATCTTGTGATGAGAATGACCATTCACACAATCAAACTGACCATCTCAAACGAGATCTGAGCTAGGTATCCAAGAGATGTCAAGCTTGAGTAGATCAAGTGAGCTATATTAGAGGGTAAAGCATTGGGGTTTCAAATTTAGGATGGTACTATCTATTTTTAAGACAGATGGTGTGTTTTGTAGAGTTGTGAGGTGATTAAGAGGAAGATTCTGGAGGAGGGTCATCATGCACCTTATTCTGTCCATATTAGAGTGGATATACTATTCAAGGACTTGAAGTGGATATATTGGTGGTCCTATGGGAAGTGGGAGGTTGAAGACTTTGTAGCTAGGTGCTTGATTTATTAGAAGTTCAAAATCGACCACAAGCATCTGGTAAGATTGGTTAAGCCATTGGAGGTTCATAAGTGGAAGTGGGATAGTATTGTGATGGACTTTGTGATTGGGTTACCAAGGACGCAAAATGGTTTAGATTCTGTCTAGGTGATAATTGATCGGTTGACTAAGTCAGCTATATTAATACCCATAAAGTCAATATGGAGAACATAGTAGATAACCAGTGCTTACTAGAAGCATGTGGTAAGATACCATTTGGTTCCAAAGGACATTGTGTCGGAATGAGATTCTATATTCTTATCATGCTTCTAGCACAAGTTATAAGCACCTTTTGGGACATAGCTAAAGATGAGCATTGTTTTCCATCCAACTACAAACGATTAGACATAGCGCACTATTCAAACTTTAGAGGATAGGCTTCGGGACTACGTACTTGAGTTTCAGGAAATTTGGGAGGATCACCTAGATTTGATAGAATTCTCTTACAAAAAAGGTCATCATATAAGGATAGAGATGACACATTTTGAGGCACTCTATGGATGGAAGTATGTGAGTTTTGGTTGGGTATTTGAGTATAACATAACATTGTGTTGGTTCGTGCAGGTGTTGGAGAAGTTTAGTGAAGTATGGAGAATTATATGACAAAAACGGGGGTCTTGTGTTAATAATCACGGTCCGTATTTCTAAGAGAAATCTTTGATGCATTTTGGGAAAAGTGGAGAGTAAGGAAATAAACAAAATGGGCCCATGTTTCCTAAACACAGACCTTTTTTTTCAAAACACATTGTTTTACCCCATAGGGTTTTTTCTTCCATAAAAGGATACATATGACACCCTATCTGTATAGAGTCGTGCGACCCAACTTCTTCTTCTTCTCTGTAAAATTATCCATCTAAAGAGAAATATAGATCTACATAATTGATTGATTGATTAGTTGAATCATTCTATAATTACATAAGAGCGCAAATAAAGATATCTACTTTTTCCTCAATTGTTCTGTTTTGTTATTGAATCCTCAATTGTACATAATCTTTTTAACTTTAATTTGGTTTGGATATCTCTAAATCCATACTAATTCCATAACAAAGTGTCATAACCTCGTGTGTTCAAGTGACTCAACCAAGATAGTTGTGTCGGGATCGAAGATGGTAGAGGACACTACTAGGCATATGTAACTAATTTGAGATCGGATGAAGGCTACCCAAGATAGGTAGAAGAGTTATGTAAACCTACATAAAAGGACATATGGGTGAGGTTAGTGGCCGAGTCCTTTTGAAGGTCTCACCCACCAAGGGAGTGATGTGTTCTGGTTGGAAGGTCAAGCCTTAGCTTAAGGCCCTTAGTTGAGGAGTTACATGGAGGATCTATCTCACATCATTCACATGAATATAATTGATCTTGATAATGTGTTGACTTATAAGGAGTGATTGCTGAGGATCATTGATTTTAAGACTTAGGAAATGCATTCGAAAGTCACCTTGCTAATTTCTTGCGGTTATGAAATGAAGCGAAGGAGGCTCTTAAGAATTCAAGGAGAAGATTAAGATGAAGCATTCAATTTTTTTTTGCTTAGGTGCATTGAGTAGGTAGTGCCATCTCTTTTAAAGGGGTAGTACTGTTCTCTTATATTCTAACCATAAGTTTTTATATTCCTTTTGGTTGATGGCTCAGGGTTCGATTATGTTTTTGAGCTTATTATAATACATTTCTTTTGTGGACTTCGGGGATGAGGTCTCTTTTAAGGGGTAGTACTGTAAAACCTAGTCCTAAAATTCTTCAAAATGTGTTAAAAATTATATTGATAAAAAAAATAAGTTAATTTTAGTTTTGAAAAGGGCTTAAAATTCTAATGGAAATGTGAATTTTAGGCATACTGATCGATTGGTTTGCCTAATTGATCGAATGGTTCTCTTAGGGATTGACAATTTTATTCTCGTTCAACCAACCAAATGGTTTGCACAAAGCAATTGACTCTTTATTAAGTGATTTTAGAGCCTTTTCTTAATTTGATTCAAACGTCTTTCTAACTTTTATAAAAACTTTGATTAGAATCTATTTGTGATAATGAGCATATTTTGGTGCTTTAGGATTATTTTTATATTAGATAGATCATTATATGAATTTATTTAGTTAAAATTTTCTCAAAATTCACTTTTTGAGACATACCTCACCTTTTCTCTTCTCCCTCACCTTCCTCTCCCTCTTCTCGTAGCTAGGTTGTGTGATCGACTTTTTTAACCGTAGTAGCCTAGTCTCTTCTTAAATCCATCAACTGTCTCGGTCAAATCACTAGACTAGTCTCCCATGAATAGTCAATTGGTAGATCTAACTAGTCGATTTGACCGTTGATTTTATTTTTTGTTCAGGTTTGGTATAACCATGCTAGTTGACTAGTTCACCTAATTTTTATCATTTTTTCTTGTTATCTAATGTTCTTCCTTTGGGCCTTATATAGTAATGGTTCTATATAATTACAACATTTTAATCATGATTCCAACTAAGTTTAGCATAACTTTAATATGGATCAAAATGGGAATATTATCATGCCTTGTTTGGTTGACTTTGGCATTCATTTAAAATGCCAAATTTTGTAGCTTGTATGCTTTGGCTAGTGTTTGGTGTTAACACTTAAAACACCCAATTGGTTTGATATTTGTATTTTGATAATGGAATCTTAGAAGCCTTTTCAGTTGCATGCTTAGGGCTTTGTTATCATTTGTACTCCTAGTATAGGAGACCAAGTGTGGTAGATGTTGAAAATCCCTAAGAAAAGTCCCTTAGCACTAGCACTCTTGTGGTGGGTGAGGTAGACGCAAAATTTAACTTATAGCCCCTCACTTAGGAGACCAATTATGGTGGATGTTGAATATCACTAAGTAAAGCCCCTTGGCACTATAGTGATATGGTGTTAGAGTTGCAATCCTAAGTTCATCCTAGTTTTGGAACATAAACATTTGTTTGATTTCATGGTAGTTTACTTTGGGTGAGGTAGACCCAAATTTTAGCATATGTCCCCTCACCGAGGAGAACAAGTGTGGTGGATGAAGAAGATCCCTAAGAAAATTCTCTTTACACTAGTGCGATGTGGTGGTGGGAGAGGCAGTACTATGCTAGTCTAGTCAAGGAATATTGACATTATGTGTTCTACTTTTATAGGGCTCATTATGAAGACTCGTGCATGTATGGAAATGTGCATCCTAAGGCCTTGCCAAGATACATATATGTTATACATGATCTTATGTACTATATCTCTATGTACGTTGCATACCATGTTATCATATGACCTCAATATACAGCATGACCCCTACTCTATTTTAGGTAGGTAATTTTACCAATATTTCACCATACTGATACTACATTTGTGTGGTCAATGTGACGATCCAAATTCCGATTCAATTAATGGAGGATGATTTGTAGGGTTATGATTCATGGCTAGAGTATGTTTAGGATGATGTTGTATGCTAGTAGCTAACCATTGCTTGCGGTTTGAGAGTTACCCTCATTTTTAGTTAAGAGTTAGGCTAACCGGAGAAATGTTTTCTCCTACTACGTTAGGATGGTTTTGGTTTTTCATGGTTATTTAAACTCTTAGCTTTAGTTCTTGTATTTGAACCATTTATACTCTCTTCTCTCTACATTATTAATCTTATTGTTGTTATTAGTATTGTTGTATTAATAATAGAGCATGCATTATTCGTTCATTATTCCATTTTGCCTTGCATCATGCATAGGTTAGGTGCTTATCGCACATCTCTCATTGTTCGTATGGTGGTAACATCCCTTGGTTTTTCTTTTATAACACTTCAGCATTATCTTGAAAACAAATTTTTTTGATTCTAAAAATTGATGGTGTTACACTTATGTTGATTACGATAGTAACACCTAACTATTTTGGTATTACACTTCAGCTAAAACAACAAATAAAATAGTATTAAAATTTGGGATGTTCAAAATAATTTTCAAATGAAAACAAAGAAAAAAAGAGAGAATGAAATTTAGAAGTGAGCACAAGAGAACAAGGAGGAGAAGAGGAGGATGTGTCTTAATTAGGCTCAACAAAGCTCAAGAACACTTAGCAAAAATAACCAGAGTGAAGAGAGATTTGGGAGAAACTAAGAGAATAAAGGGAGAGAAAGGATAAATGATAAAAATGAAAAGAAAATGGCATATAAAAAGAGGAGGGAGTAACTAAAATATGCAACCAAGAGAAAGCAAGGGGTAGCGTGTTACACACGTGAATGATTAAGTACAAGGTAATTGTGTGTGTGAGGTGATGAGGTATATTTAGGTTGAATAAAGTTATAAAAAATAACAAATCAACCAAGGGATAGAGGAGGTGATGGTGTGTAGGTTCAATGCTAGGGGAGGTCAGGTTCAATTATCGGAAAGGTAAGTAAATAATATTGGGTGTAAGAAAAGTACAAAAAAAATGACACAACTAGTGTAAGTAGGAAATGAATAAAAATAAGAATAGGCTCAAAAGGGTACACAAATTAAGAAACGAGTCATAATTTGATAAAGGATGAACAAAAGAAAATTTTCATGACATAAACAATATTTTCCCAATTTTATATTTTTTTTAATGAAGGAAAGATTGATAAATGAGAATAACTAAGAAAAATATCAAACGTATCCCAAAAATTACTAAAATTTATGGAAATGTGCAAAATGAATTAAGGAACCCAAATATATAAAAATATTGGTTATAGAAGTCATATTAGAGACAAAAAAATATAAAAAATCACAAAATAAAGTAAATTGTAGTAGCCTAATTGACAACTCGGCTCAATTGATTAATCGCCAGACCACTACAAATCACATTGGGTCTATAGGTCTAGTTAGTTAGTCACTAGACCAAAAATTATATTTATAATTATATGAATTTACTAAATAATTACCTAATATTATTATGCATATTAATAATACATTTAATATAAAATATCATACCATGATTTTTATCAATATATATACATAAAATTCCAATTTTATATTTAGGGTTCCAATTAGGGTTGACTAAGAACAAGCTATTACACCTACATATACATATACAAAGTACATGTGTTTAGTCTTAACCATAGTTATTAAAGTCTCAATTCGATCCTACAATTATACAATCCTACAATCCTACAATCTAAAAATCACAAAATGAGCTACGATCATCGGTAGAATTTTAAAGAAGTTGGATAGTTATAAAATTCTAGGTAGGATCTATGATAGAAGTTTCTCTCAAAATTAAGACTTTTTGATTGGGACAATCTCTAACAAAGTGGCCATAACCTCCATGCTTGAAGCATTGCATTATAGTATTCTCCCCTATCTTCTTTTCCATTTTTCCATTCAGTTATCTTCCCTATTTCTTTCAAATTTTGATCCTCCACTAGGGTTGGGGCTAGAAAATATAGAGGATGATGGCTTGGAAGTTATCTTATTCCTATTCAATTGCTTCTCAAATTTCAAAGTTAATTTCACCAACTTTTACAATGCATAACAAGAATCAGGCCTACTTAGATGGGGATGGCTTAAAGGCCAAAGCTGTGTGGAAAATAATGATGCTAGTAAGGAATTCTACAAACCCTTCCTCTTTCTCAAAAATTTCTAATACCACATCTTGTGCAAGGATGTCAACCTAAGTATCGATCATTCTTTCTTCCTCAATAGTGGGGACCAATTTCACCCTATCACTTTTTTGATTTCATGCAAAATTGTCCAAATTCTTCTCCTCCACTAGCTCATTTGAGCATCCATGTCATTCCTCTAGCCAAGGAGTAATCGATACTATAATCCTAGGTTTAACCTTCCTAGTCTCTGAATCTAACAATCTAACATATTCCAGTGCTATCATAAGCTTAGTTATTATGGTGATGATCTCCTCCTATCCTCTCTTGAGGATGTCCATATCTTCCTTAATTACATGCATTAGTGGCTCCAATTCTACCAAGTGTTGTTGTGGATTTGAGGGTGATGTGTTGGCCTTAAGGATTACTCTTGGTGTGTCTAAAAAGCAATTGATGATTAGTTGGTTGATGGAGTGGGGGTTGGTGAATTTTCTTCGTTGGTGCAAGGGGGACCTCTACACTAGCATAGTGACAAGTAATTAGGGTAAGGTAAAAGAGAGAAACCTATAGCTTTGTTGCATCCAACTCTAGTTGGTCTTGAATGATTTGACCATCATCAATGATTCATTTGGTGAGTACGTAGTAGAGTAGGACCATGCAATCGAAAATGATAGAGTGGTTGTGAGTGGTAGGTAGCAAGTGACTCCTAAGGAAATGGTACCAGACCATAACTTCATATAAGAGTTGTGGGCAATCGCAATGGAAAGCACCATTTGTACTGACTCGCCATTTTGTTTTGGGTTTGGTGAGGATGCCTACTGCTAATTCATTTATAGGGTTGTCATTCAAATCAAAGTACTCATCAATGTCGAAGAAGGGCAGGTTGTAAAGGTTGTTGATAGTGGTGGAGAGGCTAAATACTAACTTTCCTTGGACAAACACAGGTTTTTGTTCTTTTAGTGTCAAGATTGTTGTAAATTCTAGGATGATAAGAGGGGGGAAATTAGGAGGGTATTGATAAAAGGTGGCCAAATGGTGGTGATTAATGGGGCCAATAAGATATTACGGAAGTTTTGGGAGGGCAAAACCTCTTTTGAAGTAAAAATCTCGATTAGTCAGAGTATTGAAACACTCCTGGGCATTGTTAGACTAGAAAATGGTGAGAGAGTTGGATGTTCTCTTTAGGCACTTGGTGGGGGAAGTAGAGGAGTCTATAGCCTTAATATCCCCAATGGATGAGAATTCATGAGATGATACTAAAGGTAGTGGTCATTTTCTCAAAGAAGCGGGATTCTTTTGTCATTAAAGGGTTTTGGTCGTGTCTTTGGCGGCAAAGCGGATAGTATGTATTAGCATGGTTAGATTAGAGGTGGACAATGAGGAAGAAATGGGAATGGATATACATAGTGGGGTGTTTTCTCTTGAGGTGGTGATGAGGGTGGTCTCAACGTGCTTCATTGAAGTAGGTGAAGTGGGTTGTGCGATAGGTTTTTTAAGGTAATCGTCGATAAGTTTCCCTTCTTGCAAACATAACCTTTTTCAACAATTTGAGAGGAGAGAAATGGAGTGGACTAGTGGGGATGGAGCATATGAGATGCGACTTAAAAAGAAAAAAGGGGCAGTATTGTAAAAAATAGTGTTGGACATCCTTGGATGTATTGGATACACCTTGAAAATTTCTTAGGGTCCTAACCATCTTGATTTCAACTTTCCTGGGAACAACATTAACTGTGAATTGTAGAACAACACTAACTACCTAGGATATAACTCCTTTGGCTTTAGATGCTGGTGATGAAATTTCCTGGTTCTCTCCTTATACAACCAAGCACTATTGTACGAGGCATCTCTTAGCTCTTTGAGCTCATTCATCTATAACTTTTATGCCTCTCATTTGGCTGCTAGATCAAAGTTGATCATTTTAAGCACCCAATAGGATTTTTACTCTAGTTCAATAGGTAGGTAATAAGCCTTTCCAAATACAATTTAGTAGGGTGATGTTCCCAAGGGAGTTTTAAATGATGTTCTATATGCCCAAAGTGTGTCATTCAATCTTGATGACCAGTCATTTCTAGTAGGGTTTACTACTTTTTCCAAAATTCCCTTAATTTTCCTATTATAAAGTTTAGCTTGATCATTTGACTAAGAGTGATAGGTGGTGGCTTCTTTACGATGAATCCTATATTTTTTCATAAGTTGTTGAAGCAGATTATTGTAAAAATGTGTGCCAGAATCACTAATGATAGCCTTAAGAGTCCTAAATTATGTGATAACATTCTATTAAAGGAAGCAGATCACCACCCTGTCATCATTAGTTGGACGTGCAACAGGCTCTATACATTTGGATACATAATCCACTACTACCAGAATGTATTAATTGCTAAAGAAGGATGGAAATGGGTCCATAAAATTAATGCCCCAAACATCAAATATTTCCACTTCTAATATGCCCATTTGAGGCATTTCATTCTTTTGATAAATGTTTCCAATTAGTTGACATTGCTTATAGTTTTAGACCGCTATCCTAGCATATTTGAATATGGTGGGCCAGTAGAATGCACTTTAGAGAACCTTTGTTGTAGTCCTTATATCTCTAAAATAACCTCCATAGGGTGTGTGGTGATAGAAAGCTAATATTTCCTTAGCCTCCTCTTCACTTACACATCTTCTCATTAGTCCATCTATGTATTAGTGAAACAGGAACGGTTCATCCCAATAGTAGTACTTAAGGTCATGGAAGAATTTCTTCAATTGTTGTCAAGATTTGTTAGGGGGATGTATTTTACATGCCAGATAGTTAACAATATCTTCATACTAGGGTGGTTGATCCTACCTGATTGTGAGGAGTTGTTCATCAGGGAAGTTTTCCTTAATCCTGATATGTTTCTACTCTTCATTATATCCTTCCATTCTAGAGAGATGGTCTACAATTTGACTATCCTTTCCCTGATAATCCTTGATTTTGACATCAAACTCCTACAAAAGTAATATCCACCTTAGCAAACAAGGTTTGACATCTTTTTTATCTAGTTAAAAGTGAATAGCAATGTGGTTAGTATATACAATCACTTTAGTTCCTATGAGATAAGATCAAAACTTATCAAATGCAAATACCACTACCAGTAATTCTTTTTCTATAATGGTGTAATTCAGTTAAGCCTCATTAAGTGTCTTATTAGCATAGTAGATTTTTGGAATAACTTGTTCTTCGGTTGCCCTTAGATTGCTCCTATAGCGTAATCACTTGCAAAACACATAAGTTCAAATGGTAAAGTTCTATCAAGTCCCACTATAATAGGGGCTTTAGTGAGTGTTAACTATATTCATTCAAAAGCTGCCTTATAAAACTCATCAAACTCAAATTTTCTATGCTATTCTAACAATTGAAAAAAGGATGTTGCAATTTTAGAGAAATTATTGATAAATATTCGGTAAAATCTCGCATGTACTAAAAAACTTCTCACACCCTTGATAGTGGTTGGAGGGGGTAATTTTTCAATAACCTCCACTTTTTCTCTATCAACTTCCAATCTTTAAGAGAGACCCTATGACCTAAAACAACAAATTCCTAAACCATAAAATGACATTTCTCCTAGTTAAGGACTAAGTTGGTCTCTTCATACCTTGCCAATACTCTATCTACATTTGTCAGGAAATCCTCAAAACTATCTTCAAAAATAGAAAAATCATCCATAAAAATTTCGACGGTGTCTTCTGTTATGTCCATAAATATAGCTATCATGCATTGCTAAAAAAGTTATGAGTGTATTGCACAAGCCAAAGGGCATTCGTCGAAAGGAGAATATGCCATATGGGCATGTGAAGGTGGTTTTATGTTGATCATCTAGTGCAATAGCTATTTAGATATAACCTGAGTATCCATCCAAAAAGAAATAAAAAGCTCTTCCTGCCAATTTATCAAGCATTTGATCAATAAAAGGGAGTGGGAATTGAGTTCCCTATAGTCCATGAAAAAATGCCACCCTGTGACTATATAGGTTATAATCAGCTTATTTTTATAATTTTTAATGACAAGCATACCTTCTTTTTTTGGGACACATTGAACAGGTCTTACCCAATTGTTATTGAATATTGGATAGATGATACCTATGACGTGCCATTTGATGATTTTTTTTACTACCTCCTTCATTGTTAGGTTGAGCTTTCTTCACTGTTTAATAGATAAACTTGATGGGTCCTCTTGTAGAATATTGTGCATACACAATGTTGGGGTGATTCCCTAGATATCTATCATGGTCCACCCTAATACCTTCTTGTGTTTCTAGAGCAAGTTGACTAGCTGGTCCTACTAAAATTTAGGTAAGGTAGATGATATAATAACTAGTAGGGTATCTTCCTTACCTAAATATGCATATTTTAAGTTGGCTAGTAATGGATTAAGTTCCAACTTGGGAGGCTCTTTAATTGATGGTTTGACTGGTTGTATCTCTACACTATTCAGGCCAAGAAGTTCTCAATGTTTTGAGTAATTGATCTAGCTACACCTTGTCTTATAGTCATCATCATGTTCACTAGAATAATAGGTAAGGTAACTGTGAGTTAGGTGGTTTGTATCAAACAAACTAGATTCCTTATTAGGTGTACCTACATCAAACTCATCAAAGATAGCCAAATCAACAATGTTAATTAGTGAACATTCATCAAGATCATCTTCTAGTAGTTTCATTGAATTGAAAAGATTAAAAGTTATCTACGCCTTATTGACCTTCATTGTTAGTTCACCTTTCTACACATTTATTAGGGTCTTACTAGTGGCTAAGAAATTCCTACCCAAAATGATAGGAACCTCCTTGTCTGCTTCATGATCGAGGATTATGAAATCTAATGGAAAAATAAACCATTCTACCTTTACTAACACATATTCAATATTTCCTTCAAGGTGGAAATATGATCAATTAACTATCTATAGGGTGAAAATGGTAGGCTTTTCTTCCCCAATACCTATCTTCCTAAAAATGGACATAGGAATAAGGTTGATACTAGCACCAAGGTTACAAAGGGCCTTACCACAGTACTTGTCCCGATGGAATAAGGGATAGTGAAACTGCTAAGGTCTTATAATTTTTTAGGTAATTTTTGTTGAAAAATCAAACTACCTCCCTAGGTCATTGCTACCATCTCATATTCACATAATCTTCTCTTTTGTGTCAAGATGCCCTTTAAAAACTTTGCATAATTAGGCATCTATTGGGGTAATTCAACCAAATGGATGTTAATATGCAATTGACGGAAAATCTCAAGGAACTTATCAAAGTATTTGTCCTACTGTTGTTGTTTAAGGCACTGAGGGAAAGGTGGTGATGGGATAAAGGGTTTAAGAATGATGGTTAGCGATGGATTACTATTCTTTTTTGGCTCAAGTGATGAAGTTGTGTCTTATTCTATATTTCTGGTAGGATCGGTATGTAGATGTGAAGGTGCATAGTTCAACCTTACCTTTGAGAGTTATATGTTGTGTGCCTATTTGTTAAGGTGGTGTTCTTCCTTAGTCCAGTTCTGTTGGTAGAGGTGTAATTTTCATACCCGATCTAAGGGTGATGGCTTTACACTACTCCTTATCACATCTTCTTGAGTTCTCAATGTTACTAGGTAAAGTGTCATAGGGTCTACTACTCAAGGCTCCCATTTGAGGTTCTAGTGTTTCTAGGGAGGTTGTGCTGCTTTGGATTGCTATATTATTTTTTACCATGTATTTCTTTAGAAGATTTTCTAGAGAGTTGGAGTAATTGTGTTTAGAAGGAGGTTAGTGAGATTGCAGTTGTTGAGGGTGTTATGGTTGATGTTGGAAGTAACATTGTTGGTTATATTAATTGGTTGAGTTTTTCAAAATACTTTAGTTAGACCATAAAAAGTTAAGATGATGTCTCTAGATTGGGTTGTAATGATTGCCATACGGTTGTTATGAGTTTCTAGCATGATTTCCCACGTAGTTCAGTGACACTAGATTTTCTAGACATTGCACGAACAAATGACCTTCTTGACAATGCACACAAGATATTAAGGCTACTGAAGTAGTGGGATGTTCCTCTTTTCTCTGTACCTGCGAGTTAGTAGGAGCAATATTTTTTAATAAGTTAGACATAGATGATACCTCTTCTCTTAGGGTTATGATGATTCTACTTCAAATTCTCTTATTTCTCTCACCCTATGGATGCTCTTGGCACTACCCCACTACTGGTTGTTGTAGGCTATGTTCTCAATTAACTCATAGGCTTGATTATAGGTTTTACTCAGCCGTGCGCCATTAGTTGAGTCATCTACTAATTTTTGTGTCTGAGGGTTTAGTCCATGGTAGAATGTTTCTATTTGCAACCAATGAGGAATTCCATAGTTTTGACATTTCTTTAATAATTCCTTAAATCTCTCCCATGCATCGTGAAGTGTCTCATCTTCTTCTTGCAAAAACGTTGTAATGTTATGCCTAAATTTAACATTTTTGTTGGGAGGGAAATAAAGTGTGAGAAAATTTTGAACTAAGTCATCCTAAGAGGTGATTCAACCAATTGGTAGTGAAGTCAGCCACTCCCTAGCACAGCCTCTTAGGGAATAAAGGAACAACTTAAGTTGGAGGGAGGTTTCTAAAACACCTAAATTTTGAAGGTGTTGCTAACTTCCATAAAACTTTAAGATGAAGGTATGGTTGGTTGGCCACTAAATTTCCCTATGGTCTATAGCATGTGGAACATGATAGGTTCAACTTAAAAGTGAGGGGCCTGGATTTCTAGATGGGTGATGGTAGGGTTAAGGCGGTCTTGGATTGGCACAGCATTGTCTCAGATGGCTTAGTTACAGTATCACTTATGCATTGAGGTTGCATTCCCACATGGTTTATGTTAATGTGAGGGGGTAAGATCATGGTTAATCCTTTCCTCTGATTTGGCTGTGGCACAGACAGTCCATTATTTCCATTTTCAGGCTATTGTTGGCCTAAATGACTCATGTTGCTATAATTTTCTAAAGTTGATCCTTCTCTTTGATATTATTGATGATACAGGATTGCCATCCTTGTGGTGCACTCAATATTTGGATTGATTGGTACTAGGGCACTCTAATCAGTTGTCGTCATACAAGTGTTAGTAGTTTAAAAAAAAAGAAACTAAAAATTAAAAAAAAAAACTCTAATGTTAGCTATGTACTAATAATTTCACAGTATTTTATCATTCATTATGTAGAATTTCTCAAAATTCAATGTCCCAGGCATTGACGCTAATAACTTGGTGTGTGCTTGGTTCAACAATTCTTGATAAGGCAATAAAATAACTGGAGCACAACACAATCGTGCAAGTATACAAGGCCGATCCAAGTAATAAAGTGATGAGTGAGTGTCTATCCCACAAGGAATTAAATGAAATATGCTTTATGAAAGCTAAGTGTTATGTGAAAAATTAACTATATAATGAAATATTGGTAGGGAGACAATGAAAATACAATGAAATAAATGAGTTCTTAGGAGTTTACTAATATCAACATAAGATAGATGGAAAGGAAATTAAAAGATAGAGTTGTTGGAGGGAAATTTTTTAAGACTAAGTGCATACACCCTATGATAAAATCATATCACATCAAACTCAATGGATATTAATCCTTCTAGACTCATTAAATTTCATTCAACAATAAAATATACTTTTAAGCCATCTCCATCATGGTGCATGCGCCAAAGCAATGTCACGTAGTGAGTTTTGGAGGATTAATGATAAGGTCACTTCACCTTTTAGGGCTAACCATGTCACCATTTGTCATTGTAAGTTCTGTCCACTATCACAGTTGATACATGATTCGAATGAGTGCCTAATGTGGCCAACATTCAATGATGTGTGTGGGAGGATGGAACTCTCAAGGTAATGAGAATATGGCTCGAATTAGGTTTAGATATTAAGATAAAGGCTCATTTATGGTGAATTAAGAAATTCAAGATTTGAATATGATGGAATAAGGATGAAGATGGTTCAAATATGGTAGAAAAATGATGGTGATGATTCAGTGATGGTGGTTTGTTAATGATGATGGTTCGAATGGTGTGTACTAATTAGCTTATGCATTTGACAATGGTTTGGTGAGGATGTTAGACTTTGAAGGTTTGGGTTTAGATGAAGTTTGAATTCGTGGTTTAAGGTTAGGGTTAGGGTTTGATTCGAATAGGATGATTAAGGTGATGTTTGGTTTGTATAAAAAGGTTAGGGTTTCAAATGGATGGTTTAGGGTTTTGGTTGTGTATACTAAATTAGAGTTTTGATTAACTTCAAATTAGAGTAGGATTTTGATGGCAATTATGGTAGGAAAAATATTGATTAAGTAGAGTATAAAAGATATGGATTAATATCTAATTCACACAGACAAAGAGATAAAAACTTTCAAGCTAAACCGTTCATACAGATTCGATTTGCTTGAGTTTGAACTCATAAAAAATTCACTTGTATTCAACTTCAATGTGGATCTTAAACTTCAATTAAATTATCAATACTCTTACTTGACATTCATAGCATCTTTTTAACCTTTCTAACGCTAGCTAAAAGTATAATTCGGAATATTCCACGCTAAAAGATATTTTGCTACCTTTATGCTAACTTTATTATCTAACTTTACTAATTAAATAATAAATTAGATAAATTAATTAATAATGCTTGACAAGTCTTCAAATAAGCTCTCTCATGCATGTGGTCATTATTCCTTGCATGCCATGCATGCTATGCACATCTACGTAGACACTTAGTTGCTTGTTTGTTACATTTCTAGCAATGTAACCATCCGTTGGTCTTTAAATTTGTGGGAGATACTTTCCAATTGAAGAATAATTGGTTCCATAATTATGAAAAGTCAATTCTTGAGTGTGTGCTCCTGCATTATTCAACACATCAACAAATGAAGCTCAATGAAATGAAATATCAATCAAACCCAACATGACTACAATATCACATATTATAGCAACAAAGGTTACTCAATCTTTTCCTTTCACCAAGGAGTTTAGCCAATGCTAAATCTCCTTAAGCCAAACAAGAAAATAGTGAAGAGAAAGAAGGGAAGGGATTGGGAAGATCATGGTAATCTAACCCCTATCTAGCCTAATCTCTCTTTCTTCTTTCCCCCCTCGATATAGCCATGTTATACCCTTCTTCTTCTACCTTTCTCTTTAATCTACTACTGCTATTTTCTTCTTCCCCCTTTATCTCCTCTTTCTCTTCTATCTCCAAGGGTATTTATAGAGTGCAAAATGTGTAGGTTGGGACAGGTGTCCTTTGGTGTTGTGTCGGGTTACTGCACCCTACATTAGTTAGGTGTACCCTTTATCAAGTGGCAATGCTATGTAGTGGTCCCCTAGTGAATGCTGCTTTTTATTGATGTTGCTGACCCTTGATGGAGACTTGGGCGGTAGCTTTTATAGTATTGGTAGGGTGAGGATATGATTTGATATTTTGTGTTTTTGTTGTCCCTACACACACTTTGTAATTAACCGAGTAAAAGCATTGAGTTGTCATAAGAGTGCAAGTATTATTAGTTCATAGGATGTTATAGCTATTTTTAGGTTAAACTCTAGAAAGTCATGTGAGATCTCAAATGGTGGAAAAATTGTTAAGAAACACACCTTATGACTCCCTCAAGTGGTAAAAAATCATATATATATATATATAATGATACTCGTAGGGTCCTTTGATTCTTACAAATCAAACCATACCAAGATGAGTGGAAGGGAAGAAGAGGAGAAGAAGGAGGAGGGGGAGGAGAGGGAGGTTCGACTGGTGTGTGGGGTAGCTGGTGAAGGGAAGGTTGTAGGCTAGCAGGTGGATGTGGTAGGAAGGGGATGCGAAAGGTAGGGAAAGGCATGTAGGAGAAGGGGACCAAGGGATTATAGGGCAAAAATGGAAAAGAAAGGGACAGATAGAGGGCGGTAGTGTAGGACGTCAGGTTAGGGAGAAGTGAAGGTGTAGCAGGAGTGTAGTATAAGGAGGGGGCGTGAGCAAGGGGTTTGGGGTGTTTGGCATGGAGTGCAAATAGGGAAGGAAAGAGGGGAGACGAGTTGTGTGGGGGAGAAAAGAACAAAAAAAGGAAGTAGGCTGACCTAAGGAAAAAGAAAATGGGGAAGGGGGAAAACTAGGATGGCCCGAGGGAAAGAGAAAGGAGAGGGGAGCCTAGGCTGACTCAAAAAAATAAAGAAAAGATAGAAATAGGGAGGTGGTTAGGGATGGCCTAAGGAAAGGAGGAAGAAGGAAATGAAAAAAAAAAGAAAAGGAAAAAGAAAGAAAAGGAAAAGAAAAAAATAATAGGGAAATATTTTTAGAGGTAGGATTATAAGTTAGATTAATATTAGACTATTGGAAACAAATTTAATTAATTATCCAAAAATTAGGGTGTTAATTTAAGAAAAATAATTTTGGTAAAATTATAGGTTTAGGGCTTATTTAAATAAAAAGATTAAGATAAATGATAAAAATAATTATATTAATTTATTAAATAATCTTATCTATTTTTGTTAGCTAAAGGTTCAAAAAAATAATGAAATCCATAATTTAAAGATTAAAATTTTTCGCATACAAGATTAAATATTCCAATTTTAGGTTTTAAAAGTTCAGGTTATTCCAACACTATTATGAGATACACTATGTATGATATGGCATGCACCATACCTGATGTTTCTCAAGCGGTGATTGTTGTAGGTGCATATGAAAATCTTGAGAAGACACACTAGAAAGTAGTGAGCTTGATTATGAGTACTTAAAGGGTGTAATATTGACATATTTGAAGTATGGGATGTCGAGTGACTTGTGGATTGGTTCGTGGAATTTGATATTAGTAGTGACTTAGATAATTAGAGGTCCACTAATGAATCTAATTTTTCTTTTATTTGTGGTTACATGATTAGTTATAGCCTTTGCAAGAAGCAACTACGCTCTCTATAAGTGATTTTTAGTAAGTAGCAACATGTACCTCTTCATTTAAGGTACTATTGTTGCTCCCAAGGTCATGTTGAAGAAAGTAGCTACCGTAAATAATTTAATAAATGCACTAATGAAGCCATTAATTGTGCCTAATTTTAGGCACTACTCAAACTTTATCAAATTTATATGTTATGACATCCTTTGGGGAAGTTTTTTACATTTTTTGATGATCATTTCTCATGATTGCTAAATGAATCAAATGTTTCATCAAGTTGATTTTTGTTGGTTACATTTGATTTGCTTAGCACAGGGAAATTGGAGTTGAATAGAGGTTTCCAAAGGCAAGCACACGTTTTTTTTATTCTACAACAAAATAACAAACTTGAGTTTCCAACATAAGGTATATGGTGGCTTTAGGGGAACATAGAATGTGTTTATAGCCATAGAGGACCCATGTTTTTCCTTACACAAACTATGTTTGTATACTTCTTCCATCACCTTATTCTTAGTTATTTTGTCTTGCATTTTAGTACATATATAGTTCAAATTAGGTCTGTTTTGTGTCTACTAAGTGGTCACTAAATTGAATCATTGGTTTGTTTGAATTAAAGTGAAGGGGAGCAACAATAAACTTTATAAAATTAACATAGGTAAAGGGAATTAAAGTAAATTAGGATGAATATTTTAAAATATTATTTGGATAAATATTAACTTAACCTTGGCAAATTGAAGTGGATGTTGTTTTACTCGTATTTTGATTAGGGTGAATGAAGGTTAAAAAGTAAAATAAATGATATTTATACATTTTTTATTGCATGAGGTAAGTTTTAGAATGAGGGGTATTTATGTCCATTTAGGTATAAGTATTACTTATATTTTTACTTTTACCTCCATTACTCCTAAATAATAAGATAAAAACAACAGGGTTGATAAATGAAAGTTTTTAACTCCGATTAACTTAATGGTGTGTTTGGTTTAGGGTGAACGGGGGTTAATGGAAGTGAATCTATTGATTCACTCCATTTGAAACTTGTTTTGTTAACCTCAACCAGGTGAATAGAGGTTAAAGTTTTATCTCTATTCACCTTAATTATTTTTATTTTTATGAGTATTTAATTTCAGAGATAATAGAGGTCAATGAAGAAATATAAGTAAATTATATACATTCACCTCAATTCAAATAAGATTTTTAAAATATTTATCCAGGTTTACCTAATTAGGTTTATATTATTCAAATAATATTTTAAAATATTTACTCCAATTCACCTTTATTCCTTTTATCAATATTAATTTTTAAATTTTACCCTCATATTTATCCTAATCCAAACGAAATATAAGGAAATATATTTTTTTTTTCTATAGTAGTGTAGAGAGGTGAATAAGGTAACTCACCTTGATTTAGTGAATCAGTAGCAGTAAGTCTTATTTATATTTATATTTTTTAATAAAAAAATTACCTTGAAAACCCCAGAACCCTCATTATCATTTTAATGATTTAAAAGAAAAATAAAAATCAATAGAAGGAAGAAGAACGAACACTAAAACAGACGTTAAGACAAACCCTGACAAATTTTTGTTCTGCTTATCCTCCTGCTGCTTCTTCCTCGTCCTCGCGCAACGGTGGCCATCAGTAACCAAACGCACTTAATAATCTCCTCTGTAGCATGGCTTTGAGCTTTTCCTGTAGCGCTCCACTCCATCCCAAACGTCTAGGTAATGAACTTACTCTCTCATCCCCTGCCTACGCTCCTCTAACGTTTCCCTTTATCCATATTTTCCTCTTTAACAGCGAAAGTTACTCCAAGAAATTGCAATTCCCTTCAAAATATCAAATTCCTCGTCGAATCAACTGGAGTTCTATCAAGTACAACGCGTCCTCAAGAATCACTGCAAAATGGCAATTGGGTCAAGCTTATTTGCGGTGCCAGCTTTGAGGTATCAAAATTTCCTGAATCTTTTATTTTCCGGAGCCTCCAATTTCATTCCTTTTTCCCTTTTATGTATCCTTTGCATATCCTTTTAATATATTCACTTTTAGGATGTTATCGACGTAAGGAATCTTTCTCTGGTGTACACTCTTGCTGGAGGTGAATGCGTGTCCCTGTACTTTTGAACATTTGCGTTTCTCTTCAGTCACAGGCATCACGAAGTTCAATTCTCGTTTCTGGGAAATCAATGTTGCAGTTGATTGCATAGACTGTGCCGCAGAAGCTGCGGTAATCAATGCAGTAAACGAAGGAATTGAAGCGGCCAGGGAAATCTTGCCTCTTCGCAAGCCATGGGTTATGATCAGTGTCAATGATGATGAAGACCTTCATTTTCGGAAAGCTGGTAGGTTACAACTTTCTTATCTGTGAAATTTAATTGCAGTTAATTGAATTTGATTATAACAATCGGGTAAGAGTGGTATTTTTTAGCTTTCTTTAATGTAAGTACACTCACATTAGTGCCCGGTTAGCAGTATATTTGAAACGAATTTGTGAATTTGGCCATTTAATATGGTAGACCTTGCACTCGACTTATTGCATATGCAACCATCTTTGTTATTAGGAAACCAGATGAGGGTTGGTTTAGTGATAAATGCCAGCTCCTAGGTATCAGAGGTCCTAGGTTTGAATCTTCCTCCTATCTCGGTATTGTAACATCCTCTTTTATAAGTAGATAGATTTAAATTATTAAGAAGGTGTTTGTTTAGTAAAAATAGAGAGTTGGAAATGAGAATAGAAAATAAGATTTAAAATCATCTATGTTTGTTTGAGGGTATAAGAATTAGAAAGCAACCGGAATGGGAATAAAAAGTCCCAGGGGGCTGATAAATCATATTTGAGAATAAATAATTCTTTGCTAAATTATAAAGAGATATTATAAATTAATAAATGCCATTTAGTAAATTAACTGCTTTTTTTTTAATAAGTACAAATATATTACTTAAATCGAATGTGCAAATGCAATCCACCAAGCTCAACACACTATGCTATCAAGCAAACTAGCCCATAATTCAAATCAACCTTTACAAAGAAGGTGGGATAATCTCCTAGCAACAGAAAAGATAATAACCTTACTTCAAGTGGAAGCATCTCTACTACATTTCTGGAAAATCCGCAGATTTCTCTCATGCTACACATTTGCAACACAAAGTGAGCACCTAACACAATCTTCTTGGAACTATGCTGCCTCGAATGAGAAATCAATCTATGAACCTCCTGCTGCCAATTCACTAAAATATCTCTTCTTCGTGCAGCAATTCTAATCCTCCTCCAAATGGTACTAGTAAACGGACATTTAATAAATAAGTGATCTCGATCCTGAAGACGGTGCTGACAAAACACACAAGAAAGATCAACAAGAAGGCCATTATCCAACAAACGAGCTTTTGTAAGCAATCTATCCCTTACTGCTAACCACATGATAAAACTATGCCTTGAAATATTTAGTGAATGCCAAACCATCCTTACCCGTCTCTACTTGTCTTTCTTCAATCTCACGACCTTATACGCAACTTTAATACTATAGTCAGGAAACCCACTAGCCATGCATTGCTGAACTAAATTAAGCAACATAGGTCTGACATGAAGGATCTTTTGAAACAACTATGATGTATAAGTAGCAGACTTCTATTCCCATAATTTTTTTAAAAATAAACTGAATGTATCCATTTGAACCACAATGAGTCCTTTTTACTAGCAATATGCCATAGAAGCTTGCCTAAAGCACACACATTCCACACTCCAAGATTCAGCAACTCTAGACCTCCTTCATCCTTAGGAAAACAAAGCTGGTCCCAAGATATCAAATCTCTTTTCCTTGTACCCACTTTACCGGCCCACAAAAAATTCTTACAGAGGTGCACAAATTTATGGACCACCTTCTTAGGGAGCAGGTTGACCTGATTGAAGTAAAGTTGGATGCTAAATAACACAGATCTAATAAGCTGCACACGACCATCATAAGAGAGATAAATGGTACTCCATTGTCTTAATCTGGCTGTAAGTTTCTCCATCATAGGTTGCAGCATTGAAGATGTAACCCTGGAAGACGTAAGAGGTAAGCCAAGATATGTAATTGGTAAAGCACCCTCTTTGAAACCCAGCAAATTGACAATATCATTTCTAACACCTACCTCAACACCACCAAAATAAATTGTGCACTTTTGTGGACTCAACCCCAGCCTTGAAAGTATCCATCATACATCTCACACTATCAACATCTCCATGGCGGAATAAGAGAATATCATCTGCAAAGCATAAATTAATAATCTTCAAGGCTTTACACCTTGTATGACCCCTAAAAGCAGGGTTAGCCCACAACATCCTAAGGCATATGCTCAGATGATCCGTAACTAGCACAAACAGGTAGGGAGAGAGGGGATCTCCTTGTCTCAGTCCTCTATTGGCTTTGAAAGGTCTTATCAAAACACCATTAAAAATAAGAGAGAAGGAAACAGAAGATATGCAAGCCATTAACAACCGAACAAACTGATATGAAAAACCATAAAGCAAAAGTAGCTTTTGAAGAAAAGACCAATTAACCATGTCATAAACCTTATGGATATCAAGTTTAAGCATGCATCTAGGGGGAACACCTTGACTTTATATTTTCTTACAAACTCATGAGCAAGAAGAACATTTTCACCAATACTCCTACCTTTGATAAATGCATTTTGTAATGGATCAATTATGGAAGCTATAATGCCTTGCATTCTATGCATAAGGACCTTCCAGATGACCTTAGCACAATGCAACATGCAATAGGTCTAAACTCAGATACCCTTTGAGCATTTGGTTTCTTTGGAATCAAACATAAAGCAGTAGCATTCACTTTGCTAGGCATAAATCCAATAGAACAGAATTCTCTAACTACCAAAAGCAACTCGTCTCCTATAATATCTTAGCTTGCTTTAAAAAAACCCTGCAATAAACCCATCTACACCAGGAGCCTCAGTGTCTCCAATAGAAAAAATAGCAGCCTAACTTCATCTTTGGTAACAAGAGCATTCAGCATCAGTTGTTGATATCTTGATAAAGAACAATCCACAACAGAAACATTAAGAGAACCTACTGAAGGAGTGTCAGTTCCTAACTGCCGATAATAATCAAGGAATGTATCTTGAACCTGTTGTGCACCCCTTATCTCCCTGTCATCCCCATCAAGTAAAAAACTAATAGACTTCCTTTTCTGACGCTCTTTATTTCGAGCATAAAAAACTTGTGATTAGAGTTACCACAATGCAGCCATTGAATGCATGCCTTTTGCCTAAGAAACTGCTCTTCACAGTGTAGCAAATGATAATATTGATGCTCTAACAATTTTAGGTCAGTCCTGCACTCATGATCAATAGGATTGCACAAAGATTGCTTTTGCAAAGAAGACACCTCCTCCCTTAACTCAGCAACTTTTTGGGATATCGATCCAAATTTATCCCTATTTAGCCTCTTAAGTTCTAGTTTTAGTGCTTGCAGTTTGTTCATGAACCCAAGCAAGAAATTACCTCCACAACGATTATAGCATATTCTCTTAACCAAAGGAAGAAAATCAACATCTTTAGTCCTGAATTGGAAAAAACGAAAAGGTTTCATACCTTGAATAGGAGGCACAAGAAGATCAATTACCACAGGCGAATGATCATAAACTAAAGGACTTTTAAAGTTGGCCTTGGAGTTTGGGAAGGTCTCCTACCAAGCTAGATTCACCAACACTCGATCCAACTTACATAACACTTCCTCCTCACCTCCCCTTTTGCTGGACCAAGTGAAGAAGCAACCATAACTCTGTGAGTCTGATAAACCAAGATTAGAGCAACAATCCTGGAAATCTTGTACATCAGCAGCATGAAGCATGTCTCCTTGGAATTTCTCACTCATAAACATAACAACATTAAAATCTCCTAAAACAATCCACGGAGAATTACTATTGATAACCTATCTTAAGCAATGCCATAGCCTCCTCCTATCATTACCATTATTCATAGCATACACGAAGGCAGCAGAAAACAAGGACCCAGAGTAATGCTTCACATCACACACAAGTGCTTGGTCACACATAACTATGCTATTTAGTATTTATGCACCAAATATTAGGATCCCAGGTTACCCAAATTCGGCCATTTGGATGATAATCATATTTATGTAGAAAGTTCCACCCTCTCCTAATCTTATTCAAAATCCTACTACTACTATTTTCCTAACCCTAGTCTCCAAGAAGCTCACCAAAGACAAATTATTACTAGAACAAAAATGCATGACTTCCATATGCTTGGAAGTCTTATTTAATCCCTTATATATGCAGTAAACATGATCTGTTGGATTTGGATCAATATCACCACTCCCACACCCTTGGAAATTAGTTCAGACAACAGGCAGAGAAAAACAGTCACAAGGCATATCAACCTGAGCAACTCTACTTCTAGGGCTTGTTTGGTATGGGGGTAATAGGGGTGGAAAAATTTCTCCTCTATTTTATACCTCTTATATTAAGTATTTAATAATGATAAATATATTTTTAATGAAATACCCATTTTAGATCAAATTAAGATTTCAAATGGGCATTTATTAGAATAAAAATATTTAATTTTAAATAAATTATATAAGATATATAAAATATGGGGGTAATTTTTCCACTCCTATTACCCCCATACCAAACGAGCACCTAGTCATCATTCTCCCACTAGAAGGAGGAGCTTTCCTAGATCTACCTCTTACATTGTTGGAAATCAAAAGTTGATGGCTTGATCTCTATGGCTCACCATGTTTACCACTTAACAGCTTTAGAATGAAAACTCAATCCACTATTACCAATAACAACCTCATCCTCAACAACGCTTGGATTGATGCCTTTTTGATTAGGGCATACAACAGCTTCCATACCTATATCAGTAGCTTTGCCTTTCCTAGGATCCCTTACAACCATCCAATCACCCTGATGTTCCTTAGAGATCCTCCCAAAAGTCTTCTGCTGTTTACAATTACGGCCTTCATGACCAAATGCATCACAAAGATAACAGTAGCACGGTTTCCAATCATAAACAATCTGCTGAGAGAACTCACTATCCTCAGGATCAAGGATCACTAAGGATTCAAGAAGAGGCCTTTTCACTTCCACCTCAACCAATACTCTTGGAAACGACACACGTTCCTTAGAGACAGTGATGGCATCCATACACAGCGGCCTACCCACAACACCTGCAATGCAGCTCAATGACTTGTTTGGCTAGTATTCCAAAGGCAAATGAAGAAATTTAATCCATAAAGGAACCACTTGCATCTCCTCCTTATCAATTCTCATCATTCTATGCCAAGATTTCAGCACTAGAGGCCTGTTAAAGTATGTCCTATGTTGTCGTAGGATCACATTAGCATCTTCAGTAGACTTAAATTTGAACAAAAAATAACCGGAAGCATGCAACATGACTTGAGGCAAATCAACCTCCTTCCATTGAGCCCGAACATATCCACAAATTTGGCTATACATTGGCAAATCCCCAAATACATAATTGACTAAAGTTGTTCTCCATAGCTCAGCCTCTGAACTAACATCATCTTTTCCCAACTGCATGGAAATCACCCCTTTATCAATGGTGGGGGAGACATATGAAAGCCGATCTCCCAGTGATGGTTTCCGATTGCCTGCCATGATATCCCTCCAAGAAGGGCCTTCAGAAGATGTACAATCCTCCATTCTGTCCCGTACAGACTTCTCATCATTCTCAGGATGCAAAGGCATGTTGTGGTTTGGAAGACATGACTCCAAGTTAGGGTTTGCATGGATTTCTGCATGGTCGTGCAAACCTTCACCACCCTCCTGGAATTCTATTGAATTAATCCCAGCCTTATGGCCTGAATCAGCAACCGCTCCATCAGTAATCTCCACATCCACCAAATCCGACTCAAAAGGAGCCAGAGATAAATTGCTCATGAATGAATGCTTCCCTTGGTTCTCCAAGACCTCAACCTGCTGATTTTCATTAATCTCCTCCTGAGAAGAACTCGCAGAAACCTTAGATCCAGCCAACAACTGCAGATGATTCACAGTAAAAAAGGAAGGCAACTTCTTCTTCCTAGCCATGCCGGCGTGTCTCACTCAACCCTAGGAGATAGGTGAGAGGAGATAGGCTGCTAAATGAACTGCTTTATTTCTAATCTTATTTCCGTGCACCAAACACATCAAGTTTTTATTTTTAACTTATTCCCATTATATACCAAACATGAGAATAGAAGTAAATTAATTAATTATCATTTTTTAATTCCCATTCCCATTTTTATTTCTTAATTCTCAAACTTCTATTTTCTTGTACCAAACGAACTCTAAGGATAATGCATTCACCACTCTGATTGTAATTTTATCTGCAGTGCACGTGTTGTAACTTCATACTATGTCACTGATAGTATAATTGGTTGCGCAAGCCATTTACATTGGTAAGCTTGGTTCGTGTTGACACTGATAATAACAATCTTTGATAGGGTGAGTTTGTGTGAGAATCCATATTTTTGAAGTTGAAGCGAAAAAAAAAGAATAATATGTAGAAAGTGACAAGTATTTTGTCCAATGATGGTAATTACCAAACGTGATATATTTATCAGTTGTGATAAGGCTTGGGTTTTAACTATTGTAATTATATATATATATATATATATATATATATAGTATATGTTTGCAGGAGTGATATTTTTTGTGTAATCCTTTTTTTTTTTGGAAATTACATCTATTAAAAATATTATAAAATTTAAAATGGAGGTGAAAATGTTCGCTTAAACATATTTATTATAGTAAGCAATTGTTGGCTAGTGTATCGTAATAAAATATACAGTTATAAATATGTATAAGATTCAGATATTTGTAAATATGTATAAGATTCAGTTTATCATATATTAAGGAGGGCGTTAGTTGAAGGAACTTAGGTTTTTTGTCATCATATTTATACTCCTCTTGGGCCCTCTGTCTCTGCTTTCCTAGTTTCTATGCCTGTACTCATTGTTGTGCAACTTTTTTGCGGCTCATATTCTATTCCAATTTACTCTCATCTTTGTAAACCACTCACCAATTGTAAATTGATCCAATTAGTGCTTGTAGAACGTTTTAGCCTAGCAATTCATCCCAGCAATCCATAAGTCTACCGAATGTGCCAATCCTTTTGCTTCCAAGAAGATGTTTATCCAATTACTCAAGTTAAGAATCAGCTTCAGTTCTAGTTAATGGCAGAAGTTGATAAGTGCCCTTCTATTTTCTCCTATATTTCTTTTGCTTCTACATTTTGCAAACTCCATATTCTATGAATTTAATTTCTAAATAACAGGAGTGGAAACAGATGGATAGAGGTGATATCTATAATCTCCAGCATAATGGTTTAATTCAGCTTTCCAGAGAGAAGAGTAGTTTGGTCAAGGAACATTCATAGTTAAATTGGAGTGTTTGTCTGCTACAAAGTTGAAAAGATGATGTACATGTTTCTTCGTTGAGCATTTCCGATGGATGATGAAAGAAAACACATGTTATGATATCCAAATGCAGCTTACTAAAAACTATTTTTCAATGGTGTCACAAGCTCCCACAAATTTACATGCCCCACCAATTTTATCCCAACCAATTAAATATTATAATATATTATTTATATTAACAAATACAATTGCTTATATAAATAAAATTTGATATTTATTTTAAATATATTATATTTTGGAATTAAATTATTTGTTTAAATATTAAATTTAAAGTTGTTTATAATTTATGCTTTTTTCTTTAGTCATTGTTATTAAATATTAATATAATTATTTTTTCTTCATTGGAGTTTATTTTATTAAATATTTTATAATTACTGCTTATTAATTACTATTTTTATTCTTAAATTTATAGTTAAATGAATATTATTGATTACTTAGCTATAATTTGAATATTATTTATTTATTATAAGAAAATTCTTTTACTATTCAATAAATATGTTTAATAACTCTAGTTCATCAATTTGATACCAATTTAAACCTCTAAAAATATCCATACAGTGCTTGATAATTTATAAAACAACTACAAGAATTTGAATATTAAATACAAATATAACAATTAGAAGGCAAAATATGACAAGAATCCAACAAGCATAAAATGAAAACTAAGAAAATTACAATGACAATACAACTACTACAACGAAAAATAAGGAAAATACAATAACAATTGATTCTTCAAACACCAAAAGCTATAGAGTTTGAACATTAAACACAAATACAACAATTAGAAGTAAAAATATGACAATAGTCCAACAAGCATAAAATGAAAATTAAGAAAATTACAACCACAATACAACTATTACAACGAAAAATAAGGAAAATACAATAACAAATTATTCTTCAAATACCAACATCAACATATTGGTTTTCAAAAAGTTTTCAATTATTTTCAATCAAATCACTTATCAAACACCCATTGGTTTCCTTATCTCGAACAATACACCTTCTCTGAACATACCTCCTATGGTTTGGAATACGTTTGATATAATATTGTCATGCTAAGTTACTATTGCAATGTCAGTGTGATTATAGTTAGAAACAATTGACACATGACTGTAAGTATCTTGTTCATCTTTGATGATCATAGTTTGAAGCATTTTCAGGAGCTAAGTGGACCACAAACAATACTGCCACTTTATGTAACTCTTGGGAGAATGTGAGTACCGACAATTTTGTTGGCACTAATCAAACTTCGACCTAGTTCCGGAAAAGGTGACAACTTGTTACAACGAGTATTGTGGTAAGGGTAAGCCACAAAATATTTATCAATATAAGAATTATTTTACTCTTTGGAAAAACTGCAAATTTTCTAGAGCCTATAATAAGACATTGGATATCAAAGTAAGTGGGTGGAATGATCACGATTATATTAATAAGGTGCACAAAATCTATGAAGGTAATGTGGGAAAATGATTCACGTTAATGAATGTTTGGCAAATCTTTTGAAAGATACTAAAGTGGTGGGCTCACTATATTGAGGATAGTAAAAATTCAAAAAGTAGTGGTTCAAAGAGAAGTTGTATCAATAAAGTCATTCATTATTTGAACTTGTCTTGTCCTCCAATGCTGAAAAGCCTTTAAGTGCATATCTAACTAGACCGCCGAGCGGAAAACTAATAAAGAAGATGAAGAAAGGGAACACGCAATTGAAGAGGCTCATTATAAAGAATTAAGTAAAACAAATTGTATCAAAACTAAGCTTAAAGATAAGCTTGATAAATATATGAATTCTGCACTAATGAGGCTTGAGGAGGAGTCAAAGAATTGAATTTTTCGACAATGGGTGTGATTGATGAAGAAGGAAAACAAGTCAACAAAAGAAGACTATTGCAACATATTATATTGTGAGTTGTTTAAGTGAAGAGTGTGGCGGTGTAAGGGTAGTGGTAGTGGTAATTTTATTTATGTTCTTTCACTTCTTGTACATTTTCACTTTTGTTGTTTATGTTTAATGTGTGTTTTATGTATGTTTTTGCATGAAGGAATTTGTCTCGCTTTTTTGTCAATCTCATGTGTCATGTACTGTGCATCATTACATGCTTCCATTATTCTATTGGGTGAATACAATTGTTTTAGATGTGGTCATAAAAGTTCGATTAAAAAAAATCTAATAGAGAATCCAATTATAACTAAAACATCTTTTGACCATAGAAGTCCCGATCATCTCACATGCTAGCCTCTACATCATCTCACATGCCTATGCAAAGTCCTATTATTGTGTAAGGGAGAGGCAAATATTTCAGATGCAGACACAAAAGTCCTAAAGTTTTTATAAAGAATTTGATAGAGAATCCAATGATAACAATTGGACAAAACATATCTCATAACATAACTATTCCAGTTAGATTGGACAAAAATTCATTACCACATGTCATGATAGAGAATATAATGCGAAGTAATGATTCCCTTTGCATTGCCACATGCTTTTAATGAAAATTCAATGCTTTTATTGTAGAAGTTTTGGGAGAAAATCATCTTGATAAAATATGTGGATGCAAAAATCCGAATAGAGAATCTAATGATTTTACTATTCTAATTGGACAAGAAATCATTACCACATGCAATTATTTAGATGATTCTCTTAGCTAACACTTTGCATTATCTCATATGTCATGCTAGAAAAAAGTCCCATGCTATTAAAGTCTCATTATTGTGCATTACCTCATGCTAGACAAAAGTCTTACACTCAGCATTATTTCACATGTTATGGTAAGAAATCCAATGCCAAGTATTAGGTGCTGATAAAGAGTATCCAATGTTTAGACAAGTCTCCCATTATCTTCATCAACGATTCCCTTGGCCTATAAACTTCATAGTCTTCAAGTTAACTACAACCATCATGTCAACCAATCATCCAAAACACTTCAAAGAAGAACTAAATATATACTTAACTACAATCATGTCTTCAAGTTCTAGTTTCAATTTTCAAAACCATAATGACAATGAAGAATATTTAATGAAAACATCAACATAGATAGGGAGATCCAAAGAAGTAACTACATGATGGCCTTTTATGTTGTCAATGTCACAAACATCAAATCATGAGATAACTACTTAAATTTCAAAAAATGGAAAGAGGAGTTGTCAACATATCTACATAGAGAGAAATTGTGTTGATGGTTATAAACGCATACACGTATACTACTTATGGAGAATCCAACATATGACCAAAATTTTTGCACTAGATTTCAAATGTGAAGATATGTCTTCCTCCAAATATTGGAATTTCTTGGTTCTCATACTCCATATTTTCAAAAACAATTTGAAGCATGTAGGAGACTTGACTTATAACCACTACAAAAGTGCATTGTTGTTTTAAGAATGTTTGTCAATGCTTATGATAACTACGTTCTGAATTGGAAAAGCAGTAGTAATTAATTGTGTGAAGAATTTTGCTTAAAGTGTGGTTGATGCTTTTGAATAGCAGTACTCGAAAAGACCAATAGAGGACGATCTCCAATACTTGCTTCATGTTTGAGAGACATTGTTTTCCTAGTATGTTGGGTAATATAGATTGCATGTATTGGAACTGGAAGAACTGCCTGGTATCTTAACAGGTTTAGTACACCTGAGGGGATGGAAAGGAAACCATTGTTCTCAAAGTAAGTGATTATGGATATGGCATGCATTTTTTGTTGCTCGAGGTACTTGTAATGACATAAATGTCTTAGATCAATCTCCAATATTTAGTGTTATTTATAATGGTGTAGCTTAGGTAGTAGCATTTATGGTTGACGATAATAGTATAACTTTTGTTACTATTTAACCAATGATGTATACCCTCCCTGGGCTACATTTTTCGGTCCATTCGATCACCACAGTGAAAATTTTAAGTTCTTTGCTCAACATCAAGAGATGACAAAAAAGATGTTGGGTATGTGTTTGGGGTATTGTAGGCATGATTTGCAATTATACAAGCCCCAAAACTTATGCGGGAAATAACTACTTTAGGAAAAATTATTGTTGCTTGTATCTTATTGCATAATATGATCGTTGAAGATGAATGAGATACTTATTGTCATTTTCCAAATATTTCTTACTATGATTAGACTATCATTACAGCTAATAGCTCATTATGACAATATTTTACTGAGTGTATTCTAGAGCATGAAAGATATCTTCAGAGAAGAGGTGTTGTTCAAGATAGGGATATCAATCACCGTTTGATGCATGATTTGATTGAAAATATTGGGAGAATTTTCAGCAACCAATATGCTGATGTTGGTGCTTGAAGAATTCTCTCATTATTGTATTTTCCATTGTAGGAGTAGTACTGTCATTGTAGTTTATTTATTTATTTATTTTTATTTTCCGTTTTATGCTTGTTGAATTATTGTTGCATTTATCCTTTTGTTCATTGTATTTGTATTTAATAGTTAAACTCTTGTAGTTGTTTTATAAATTAACAAGCCTTGTATGGGTATTTTTCAAGATATTAAAAATATTTATTAAATAATAAAAGAGTTTGCTGATAATAAATAAATAATATTTGAAATATAGCCAAGTAATCAATAATATTCATTTAATTATAAATTTAGGAATATAAATAGTAATAGTAGTTAATAATCACTAATTATAAATATTTTATAATTCATTTAATTAAAAAAAATTAATGAAGAAAAATTAAGTATATTAATATTTGATATTGATGACTAGAGAAAAAAGTATAGATTATAAATAAATTTATATTTAAATATAGCATTTAAAAAATAATTAAATTTCAAATATATGACTTATTTAATATAAATATCAAATTTAATTTATATAATAAATTTTATTTATTAATATAAATAATATATTAGGATATTTAATTTTTTGGAATAAAGTTGGTGGGGTATGTAAATTTGTGGGAGTTTGTGCCACCATTGGAAAGTAGTTTTTAGTTGGGTAGCATTTGAGTATCATTGCATGTATTTTTTATTTTTATTTTTTAATTTTAACTTGAAAAAAAGTTTAGCTAGTGGCATCCATTAGAAATGCTCTTAATAGTCTTATATTTAACAACATAGAAAACATTGTGTGGGAAAATTAACTTCCGAAGGTGTTGTGGCAACTTATTAAATTCAGTTTTGTATAGTGTACTCAATATCATTAATGAAGTAGTTTGCTGTTTATTTTGTATTAGATTAAGGTTACACTAAATAATTTGGTAAACTTTGACTAATTTGCACCATTAACCATATATTTTGGGCTTTTGTAAATTGGGATGTGGTAATTGAATTTATAAATATTAGGTGATGAATGGAGAGATTTGTCAATAGAAAATTTTGTTAAGTTGGGTATAAATTGCCTCTAATATATTTAACTTATCCTATTTTGCATAGTATTACTAGCATATTAATGGTAATTATGTGATTATCTTACTAGTGAGACCTTGTTATTAAAGTGACTTGTCTATTAACCATTTTGTTCTTACATATATATTCTTTTGTGATAGTTTTCTCCGTCTCTATTTTTATACATTGTGCCTATTTTAAGTTGTAAAATGTTTCTGTTTTCATACTTTGTGTTTTGAATTATCAGGATAAGAATTTATTGATATTTGATTGTTTTAATGGAATTGTTTAGTATTTGATAAATTATTATATTGTAATTTTGTTAGTAGGTCTTTTTAAATGTTTTTTTTTATTATGCCCTTGAGGGTTAGGTAAGCTCGTGCCACCAAACCTACTTAGTAGTGTAGGGTAGGCTAATTAATATGTTTTTATTATTATTTGTAGTGCGTTATATAAGACATCTAAACTTCTAGATCATACTTAACAACCAAGAGTTTGTCGATTAGTGTTGTTAGTATATAACTTAGTTGGTGGGAGAAAGACTGCAGTTACATTGGAATTGTAAATTGATTGTCTGGCTTTGATTGTTTTATTGTTCTAATGTGATTATTGAATTGTTTGTTTAGTCATACCAACCTTTCTATATTTATTTGGTTGATTAATTATCATTCAATTAGTTTATTATACTTTGTTCAGGTTCTGAACTGTTTCTTTGATGAATCATTTACATTTATTATTGATAAAGCTTTCTTAATTTATTGGTTAGTATTTTCAGGAATTTAATTGTTTTGTTTCACATAGTATTCTATTATGATTTTTGGAAAATACTTTTTTTGCTAAATCATTTTGTGTACATAGTAGTTAGTAACTTGATCTCAATTTTTGGCTAGTGGGCTTATTGGTTGTTGAGTTATGGTTTATTTGACCCCTTCCTCTCTTTGTCCAAGTTAATGGTTTGCACAATCATAGTTGAGGAAGTCCTTTGTATACTACTTTATTAGAAATTAGTGTATTCAGTCATTAGTCCCTTTATTTGGGATGCCATAGTTATTATTTTGGGGAAGCTACTATAATCATTGTATTTCTAGTTGGTTAATTATATGAATATCAAATGTACTATTTGATGATCTTTGTAAAAATTGAGGAATTTTTTTGTTCGTAGATTTTGTTTCAGGTTGTAGCTTTGCTAGCTATATGGAATTTTCCTTGTATAGTTAGCAGCGGTAGCACTTCCTAGTTAGGAGTAGTTTGATGATGTTACTTTTTGTGTTACAATCTTCCTTTGACAACATAAAAAGTTTACGAAAAGGTTTCTGGGCACCTTTAGGTCCTGATAACAAGATTTTTTCTTCCATCCTAAAAATACATTTGTTCCTTATCAGAAGATATCTCCTGCCATCTCAATAATACATTTGCTCCAATTGGATTTTATTTGCTACTTTGATCATCTCTTGTTTATTATCCTGACATTTTCTTGTTATAGCACTACTACACCTCCTAGGCTCCTACACTAGTAGTAGTATCGAACTAGTTTGCATGCAGTGCTTTCTTCTTGCATTCATTCGCCATCTTCATTGTTTCCCTAAACTATTGTAATGCCATACATATTTTTATAATTTAGTGACTTGTTTTTTTATTTTATTTTTATTGGATGGCAACTTAAGTGTCAAACCTCCACTAGAAGTCAACTACTCATAGGTCGAGCTATTTATTAGAGGTTTATGTACTTTTGACGCATTGTGATTGACTGTGTGCAAGTCTTTATCTTCCTCATAATTTTTGTGACCAACTTCCTTGTGCCTAGAGAGTCAACTTTAGGCCTTGGGCTTGGTTAATTCAGTTGCCATGTTCATTTCTATATTGTTGTTACGACAATGGTTTCCATGTTCTTTTCTCAATTGTTGTTACTGTTTATACTGTAATTCGGTTAACCTATTCATTTTTTCCATTGGGTTTGTCCATGAGATATTTTTTCCAGTTGTTGAAATCTACCAATTTAGAGTTCAATAAGCATTAGGGTCAATGTACATGTCTATTTTCTTAATGACACTGAATAAATCATGGATGGTGATTTGTTACCCCAAAAGGAAGGTTAGGGTCAAGGTAGCTCTGGTAACTTGTTCATTGCTTCTTGCTTTAACCTAATCAAAATTGTGTTTGGGCAGAATTTGATGTGGAGGATTGTCCATTGGATTGTTCAAGACCATGTGAAGCTGTTTGTCCTGCGGATGCTATTTTGCTAGATGGAGGAAAATCGAGGGAAGTCGTTTCTCATAATGCTAGTATGCATCAACAAGTGAAGGTTTCTAATATCATTCTCATTATATATGTTTTTATGGCATCGGTTGTAAAAGTTATACGTTTCATGCCTTTTGGTTGAGGTTTTTTCTAGTCTTATATGTCTATTTCCAGTGTTGAATCTTTGAAATGCGATATATTCTTATATGTTGAGATTGACAACGATATGTAGGGAGGAGTCATAACTGAAAGATGCTATGGATGTGGACGTTGCATTCCAGTTTGCCCCTATGATAAAATTAGTGCGTACTATTTATTGTTGTTACTTTATTCCCTTTACTCTATTCCGTATTGTAGGAGAAAAAGGCAGGGGCACTTCATTTTGCAGAAAATTTCGCCTTTCCATTGAATTGAATGAGTTATCTGTTAATTGTTTAAGAAGCAGTATCATACGTAAGAGATGTTACGACAACATTTGAACTACTCAAGAGAGAGGACGTTGATGCTATTGAGATACACACAAGTGGAAAGTAAGCTCAGAATCCTTTGTAGTCTTTTTGTTGTCGATATGATGAAATGGTATCTTGCTTGATGAGAGCAAAGCATTTAACTGTGATATTAATGAATTTGTTCTTTCTTCTTTCTTGTATGTTTGGATCTGCACCTCCTTTTCACTCTAGGAAATTGGATTCATTCGAGGAGCTTTGGAGTGGTCTGGGAGATTCTGTCAATTACTTACGACTTGTAGCAGTAAGAATGAACTTTCTTTTGCTTTAAAGCATTGAAGTCATTTAGTTGACGCTTGAAGGATTAAATTTTTATATTGATGACTTAAGTCTTTCACTATTTTCAATTAACTAGGTAAGCTTGCCCAATATTGGAACTTTTACTACCACGTCAATGAATACAATGTTCTCAATCATGCAATCAAAGCTGCAGTGCTACAATCTATGGCAGGTTTGATCTTTATTGTTAAAATCATTGTGATATTTTCCAATTGTCGGAAATCAGTTTTTATTTTGCATTAGTAGCAAATAAATACTAATATTATGTCTAAACCTAGTTGGATGGGCGGCCTATGAGTGGAGACATTGGACGAGGAGCCACAAAAGAAGCCATTGCCTTTGCTATTCAGCTGGCTACTGCTAAGGATAGGCCTCCTGGTTTGTGCATCAATCGGTTATTTTTTTAATGAATACTATGTTTCCTTTTTGTCCTATGAAAGCTAAATTTTGTTATTTATACAGGTTTTCTACAATTAGCTGGTGGCACCAATGCTCATACTGCTGATCGTTTGAAGCAGCAAGGACTTATTAAAACCTCAGTAACAAGTAATTGATATGGCTGTGTCTTCTGGAAATGTCTGTTTTTTTGTATATTCTAACCCTTGTTGCATTTCATATAGAGGCTTCCGATGGAGACATGGTCAACCAAATGTTTAGTGCTTCAAATTCTTTGATTAGTGGGGTAGCCTATGGTGGATATGCTCGAAAGGTGAGGTTAGTTGAATGCAGAACATGAATCAACATCATTTGTAGTTTCTAAACTATCTTCGATCTGATAGCCTTTAGCAAGTGGGGCCTCTTACCGTTCCTTTTGAGTAGGTCTCATTTGTTTCTTTACTTACAAGGCAAGTGCTCGTTTCAGATTGTTGGAAGGATATTGATTTCCATGCAGTCAAAACTTGGACTTGCTTTCATTGAGAACCATCCCGAGTATCTTAGAGAGGCTCTCAAGGAAGCAATTGGTTTGGTCGGGACAATCAAGTGCTATAATATCTAATGCGTCTGATTTGGTGGTCATAATTTGTGTACACTTTACTTCACTGTCCTCAAAATTGGAGTTTTGTTTCCATTATGTGGGTTAAGAGTTGAGGCAGGAAGACACACAAAAACATGTACGGAAAATATTGGTTGATTTATGTACATAAATACTATTTTCTCAGTTTATTATCGAGTGACTTGATTGTCTATCTATGCTCTCTATGATGGGATCTACATTCTGATGGTCAATTAAGGACCCATCATAAAATAGTCCTATATTCTATTGAATATACCTCTTTTCATAGATTTTGTAGTTCTAGAAGTGTTAGATAACATATGAAGTATTTCCTATTATTTGTTAGGGTAGTAGCAGTAGTAGTAAATGCCAAATGTCACTATGATAACTTTGTAAAACTATTAGTCAACGAATGTAGTATGCTAATGGTCGCTTTGCTATAAGTAACAATCCATTTTCATATAAAAACCCTAGGAACTAGTTTGCTGTAATTATATTATAGCGCCATCAAGTCTACCACCTCGACTTGATTAGGCTTGGTGAATAGCTGATTCCCTTCCTAGGTTGTTAGGAAGCCATAATATTCTTACTATCCATCTCTAGTGCTTTGCCACTAGCTTAAAGTCGTTGTTTGCTCATGTTCACTAGTGTTTCACCAATCTTTGTTATTGGTATCTAGAAGTGTCCGCTTGATGTTTATCATCATAGGCCTATATTAAACTACCATTGTGGCTAATATGTTTAATAGTTTCACACCACTCCTCCACCATCACTAACCTTCGATGTTGATAATCCCTCATTCTCACGTAAATGGGTATATACTACATAACAAAGACATGATTTGGGTAGATATATTAGGCATACATAGGTAGATAAAAAATAAGTAGGTATATCATAGATTGGTAACTCTACCAAGTCAAAAAGGAAAGGACAAATGTGAAGCACCCTACATACAAACAATCAAAACCTACAACTTGAGGTTGATAAAAGGATCATAAAAACATAAGAGCATTGTATGCATATATATATATATATATTGTATAATTAAACCTCTAGTAAAAGTTAATGCATTTGAAAGCCATACCTACCACGTGTAACACCAAGATATGATTGATCGGTACTTAACTCGTGTTGGATGTAAGGCTAAAATGACAAATCAAAGTTAAAGATAAATGTATACAACACCTGTCCTATGACCAAAGTAAGATAAAATCAACTCTTAAAGATGAAAAGAATATTAAATGTTAGTACAAAGATACTTAAATATATAGTTTACAAAAAGCGTTAAGTGTCTCAAAGGATACAAAAGGAATTTATGAGGATACTATTGACCTCATAGGTCAATCAACTTTTATTTTGATGATAACAAAATCAATAATGAATATGAATTATCTTATTAAGTGTGCATATGTATCATAGCAAAAACTAAAGTATTCAATACTTAACTAAGTTAAAGAGTGCTAAGGAGATCAAACTTACAAATCATATCCCAAGCACAAGCCAAAGATTAACAAGGACAACAAAAGAAGACTCTAACGTCAAGAACTTTAATTTCATATGGGGAATACACAAACAATGAAGGGATAAGAAAGTGTGTTAAAATAAATAAAGACTCAAGCTTCAAAGAGTATGTTATGGTATTAAGTTTTATGTATATATGCTTTACACATTGAACGCTTAGATTTTTCAATGAATTAATATTTATAATCCTATTTAAAAATTATTTTGAAAGATATTAAAGTGATTTCATGCATCATAAATATTTTTAAATATTTGTGCAAAATGTTGTCTTAAATTGATTTTATTTTAAGGAATTTTGCATATGATGTGACTTATAAAATTTACCATAAAATTTATAGACATTATTTTTGGGTGAATAGTACTTATTTAAAAATCTTAAAATATCTACTTTATAGCAAAAAAGTTGGCATATAATTTTGAGCTCTTTAACTCAAGTTATGGTATTTTTTTGTGAAAGTGCATAGTAGTGAAAAATGTTCCACTAATTAACTAATTTCTCAAAACTGATCGATTGGTTTTCTATCCAAAAAAATGTGTTTAGCCTCTACTAAAAACCATTGACTAGTTAGTTAAAACCAGCTAAATGGTCTATCAAACTAGTTGACTGGTTTGAATACCGATTAACTAGTCTCATTATGTTTGAGATTTTTTATAAGACCCTAATTTTTACAAACTTAAAATATTTATTTACAGAGTTAAGCTTGGAAGTTAAAACATTACAAATAAAGGGTGCTATCGCCACACTTGATATAGGTCTAATTTTCTATACCATTCTCATTGCAAGTGGTAAGGCTAAAATCATTATTCAGCTTATAATCATAACATGATTATAAAAAATAGAATAGTGGAGATAAAATATGAGTATTGTGCTACATAAAATCAATAGTAGAGATTTAGAAAACTCTGAGGGGATAATACAAAGGGACACAAGTGTCCAAATACAATCGAAATTAATATACTGAAAGACATTGGATAACCCTAGGCTCTTTCAATCGACTACTAGCTTTGACTGAACTTAGATACTAACCTACGATAACAACTTCCCATTGAATAGACATGGACCCATGAAAGGAACCATTGAGTACAACGGTATTGAGAAACTATTTATACTAAACCAAAACGAAAAATCAACATATAACACATGAAAGGTATCAAAATAATATATGGTATAGACATTGAACTATACATGCATTAATTAAATATTTATATAATCACATACCATTAATACCACATACTAACTATACTTGTTCATATGGAATTAATTGAATATTACCAATAGAACATCCAAGTGATGATCATTGTAGTATAATTAAAAATAACATCAACCTAAGGCCAAGATGATAATCACATGCCACGTAACTCATAATCAATCCTGTCAAATCTCACAATACAAGTAGGCTCACAAGTATAGATTAATAACTACTAATCGTATTATAGGTAGGCACAAAAGCAGCTATCGAAATACAGATAGGAAAAAAAGCTACTACTAAACCACACATCTTTATTATATATAATCATTTTCATTCTTTTATTTACATTAAGTACAGGGACCTCACTGTTCTAAAACTAGTGGAACGGTCTAAAGCACCTCTTAGGGATGACATACCTGAGCCACTATTATCATCTAGTAGAATAGATTCAATACCTCTCATGGCAAAATACTTTTAATCCACTATTCTTAAATTGGTGAAATTATTTGAAGCATCTCTCAAGGACAACACACCTGAGCCACTATTCTTATCTAGCAGAACAGATTCAAGACTATGATCCTAACTCATGTATTCTTTCACTTTAAATGATTAATGTCTTATCCATTAGGTTACTTATCTTAAATTATACTCTCTTTCACGATGAGTATGAGTACCCTCTATGCTTAATCCGGTGGAACGGATTGAAACACTTCTTAGGAGTAAAAAACCTGAGTCACTATTATTATATGGTAGAACAGGTCCATAAAAACACCTCTAAGGACAAATACTCTTGAGCCACTATTATCATCCGGTGGAACGACTAAAAAAAACACAATTGCTTGACTTATGTAATCTTTAACTTTCAATGATTAATGTCTTATTCAGGATTGATTCATAGATACAAAACACACTAAATCATGTAAGCACATCATGAAGAGCGCAAGGTCGCTCTCTAGAGTTAAGATCATTATAGTTCTTTGAGACCCTAATTTTACTCTTTTATTGTAGCTCTTCTTCTATCACTCGTTTAATCACCAAAATTAGTATCTATTTCTCAAATATTATTATTATTATTATCAAAATAATCAAATTTTAAGTCCTAACTCTAAGGTCTTTCACATATGATAATAACTCTATCCTGAAAGTCACTATTTCTAAAGCTTATAAACTCTAATTTCACAAATCAACTATAAATTTTCAAGTAGGACTAAAATACTTATCAAATTCAATAAAAATTCTCAAAACACTAATATTGAAAACATATTTAAATTTAATGGTCTAACTTTACTGTTTCACATATTTGATAATAACATTCTCGTTTTAGGGTTACTATTCCCAAATCAACCCTTTTCATACTTTGTTAACCTGTTATCATTCATAGTTACTCCAAACACTTTAAGTCAATTCCTTAGCATACTTCAAATGATATAACACCTTAAATGCCATGATTCTCATATTTAACCAATGTTGACTAAATACCCTTATCAATCATAAACCTGTATTTCATACAAATTCTCCATAGACCATATCATACTCATTTCACAATCATTATACCATTAATAAACCCATGATAGATCCATATTTTATAGCGAAGGATTTTCCACATAAAATAACAATATCGCTTGATCTTTACTTGCTCATTTTCTATCATGTAATATCAACTACTTATCATAGTATCACCCATCATATATTAATTTACAAAATAACAATAATATGGTACAACACAAAATCATGCACAACATATTTTATACACGAATCCCTAATGTGCTATCATACAAAATTTACCAGTTTAGGAGAGTATAAAAATTACCTAAATTCTAGTAAAAATAAAAAACAATAGTGTCCTACTAAATACTAAGAGATCCCTCTAATCAACTTTCGTAACTAAAATTAATACCAAACTACCATATTAATATTTTAGCACATAAAATAATAATAATAATATATTAATTTTTCTAAAATTACCAAAATAACCTTACATATATATAATACCAAACTTAACTTAAAAACTAGCACAAAATCATGTTGCACATGCAGCATGAGCCATGTGCATATGAAGGGGAAGATGATGGAGTTGGCCAGCTGGCTGGTTGAGGTAGCGGAGATGGTGGTAGCTAGTTTTGGTTCAGACGGTGGAGGGTGGCAATGGTGATGGTAGTGGCTCAGTGGGCTGATGTAGGAGAGGAAACGATTACGATAAGAGGTGGTGCAAGGGATTGCAAATGGTGGAGGTGATGGGGAAAGTTTTGGTTAGTGTAAGAAAAAGATAAAAAGGCAACGATAGAGAGGGCTAAAGATGGTGGTGGTTGGCAATGGTGGAAGATGTAGGGAGGAGGGAGAGACTGCTACAGTAGAGGGCATCAAAGGGGGAGGGTAGCAACAAGAGCAAGTACTGTTACCTAAGGACGAGCTACGATGAGTTTTATCACAAGGGGGTTAGGGATTAGCAAAGTCTGCCACAACAAAGGAGAAGAAAAGAAATTATTAATAGTAGAGAAGAATAAGAAAAATAAAAAGAAGAAGGAGGAGGAGGAGAAGGAGGAGGAGAAGAAGGAGGAGGAGAAGAATGGTACAAGGTGACAGTGGTGTTGATGATGGTTATGGCTGAAAATGATGAGACATAGGGTTATTTGTCAAGGGAAAGGGGTGGTATGTGGCTAATGGTTGAGGGATGGGAAGTTGGGGAATAGTAAGTTGGTGGTAGCTTTTGGGTGTTGGTGCAATAGTGTAGCACAAACTATGGTGGCTGGCTCAGCAAGAAATAGAGGAAGCAGCAACATCAACAATTATCGTTGCCTTAGGGGTGCTATGGGAGAGTGATATGAGGGGTTGGGGAAGTGTTCAGCAAAACCTGCCATAGGGAAGGAGAAGAAATAAAGAAAGGAAAAAGAGATAGGTTGTAGGAAAGTAGAAGAGGAATAAAAAGAAGAAAGAAGAAGAAGAAGAAAGAAAGAAAGAAGAAGGGGTGGCCAATGGTGGTGGTGTAAGCATGTAGGGGAAATGGTGGTGGTGCACGAAGATAGTTAGGGTGAAAGGGAGTTGTGCATGAAAGGAGCAGAGAGGAGGGAGTGTGCATGTGCTATGTGTATGTATATAGTGAACAGAGGAGAGGAGGGGCTTCTCATGTATATAAGAATAAGGTCGGGAGTTGTAAGTGTGTGTGTAGTTTCATTGTAGGTGGGAGAGGAGCATGGTTTAGGAGAGGGTGAGGGATGAGGGGTATGGAAGGGGAGGGAGATCAGGAGAGTGTTTGGGGGATGTATTTGGGGCATGCAAAGTTAGGAGAATAGGTTTATGCAGAGGGTAAATTCATGTAGGTAAAATGGTAGGGTAAAAGAAAGATAGTTTTATTTTATTTTAGTTGTAGGTTTAATTTGTTGAGGTTAGGATATTGGATAAAAATAATTAGGATTAGAATAGGTCTAGAAAAAAGGAAAGAGGTAAAATAATCGGAACAAATGTTTAGAAATTTATTTAAGTTATGAGCCAAAGGTTGTTAAAAAAATAATTAGGCCAAGGTTTAAGGGTTGTTTTTGAATAAAAAGCTAAACATCCGAAAACAAAGGTTATGAAATTTTGGGGTGTTACATTTTCTACCTGTTGTAATTCGATTATTGGAGTACTTTTTATGCCTAATGGCTAATGGTTCCCATATTTTAGCACTATAAATAAGAGTTATTAAACTTCACTAAAAATCAATCAAATTAGCACAAATTTTCTAAAATCATCATTTTTATATCTTATAAAGAATCAAAGAGAGTTTTGATTTCACACTTTTAAATCTAAGTTAAACTTCTCTAGTGCTTAATTTGTTTTTCATATTTATATAGGTTGTTCTCACACTTGTTATACATATTCATATATCTTTTTTACTTTTCTCACATTTGATTATACACTTTCATCTCTATATTTTTTTAGGAATCAATTGTAAACACAATAAACCTCTTCAAAGATTATTATCATGATGTTGTGTGTGTGTAGTATTCTTAGAGAGGTCATTATATTTTTATATCCATAAACCTAGAGAGGTTAACTAGGTAATGGTGTAAATTATATCTTAGAAAAGTCATTGAGATTATATGCTCATAAACCTAGAAGAGTGATAATCATCAACATACAATAAAGTAATATGTCAAAATCATCTTGTAAAATTTTGATTTCTTGTTATCTTTCATTCTACCCTATTCACCATCCTCTAGGATGTTTTCAGGTACATCGACCATTACTTTACTTTTTGATTTAAAAAATTATGATGATTTTTTTGTACCCTAAGCTTATATCAAGAGGTGTTGTCCAAATGCAAACTTATTTAATTATGTCCATTTATGAAGAAAACAACATTTTTTCACTAATGAAGGTTTTTAGGCAACCACTAAATACTAGCCCATCATCAATCAAGCCAAGCATAGTTCAAATGTTTAGGTAGTCTAAGAGAATCTTTTATTTAGCAATTCTAAGCATTTCATGAAGTTTTATAGCATAGAAACAAGAAAATTCAGCAGCCATGGACAATATTAGGTTGACTTGGGAGCATATTTTCAACATTTATTTCAAGTAATTGTTACAAAAATAGGGGCATAAAAATGAGAAGATTTTAGCATCCATCTGGTGTTTTATGGTGTGTAATTCAAGAGGAAGAAGAGCTGATCAATTGTAAGCCAATTGCAAGCATAAAAAAGTCCCTTTTAGGTCTTTTTTGTTGGTAAATCATGTATTGGGATTGGTTCCTTAGCAAGAAGACATTTCTTGTAGTTTTGTTCTCTTATAAGTTAAAAGGATACTCTTCTCCTTCTATAATTATTAATATATATTGTAAAATTATTTTAATCTTACATTTTTTAATTCATATTATCTAGTTTAGGAACTCAAGTTAACGAAATTCAAATTACATGACTTCTAAGGTCATATTATAGTTAGTTCTTCCATAATTAGTTTGTTTATTGTGTTACTTACCTTGTAAAAGCCAATTTAATTTCTAGTTAAAGGCCCCAACATACTCTATGAATTTTGGGCATATAGCATGAATGAAAAAACAACTAACTTAGCTGCTCATTTTTCACTCAAATTTGAGAACCCCTTCAAGTTTAATTAAAGAAATTGATTGAATATCTTCACAAAAAAAGAAATTGCATACTTGCTTGCTTTATCTTAAAAGATTAAATCTTGGATGGTGTTAGTAAGTATATGATATTAGGAGGTACCTAAATATCTTATAATCTTATTTCTTCTCATCTCTAATCTCTTGTCTTTTTCTTGATGGAAATAACTCTAAGCCACCATCATCTTAGAAGACCTAATTTTTATGCCATATGCATCAAATCAATATCAAAGTTCATATTGATTAATTGGGTCATTTTCTTCTTCTTTTCATTTATAATTTCATCACCCCATCCACCATTCTATACCATCATCATCCTCCATCCATTTCCTTCACCATTTTCATCCATCATGCGCACTCTACATGCTCACCCCTAGTCACCATCCACCTTCATTTACCCTCATTTTTTTCTACCACCCTACTTACCTACAAAATTAAAAAAGAAAAATAATGTAAAGAACAACCCCAATTGATAGAAAATTAGAGGCTAGAAGCAAGTATATGAAAAATATTTATCATCTTCTTAAAGATATAATAGTTAAGATCACATCAAAGAAACGAGGATCGTGGAAATGTCAAGAATCCATTAAGCTTTAATGGTTTCTTAAACCTCATAAATTATTCCTATTGAGGAAAAAAAATTCAATTGTGTTTGAAACAAAATGATTCTTTGATGAAAACGCCTTCAAAGTTTCTATCATGAAATTTAAAGTCTATGCTTCAATTTAGTGGGAGGACATATGCCATGAAAGGAAGATGAAGGAAAAGGTTAAAGAAAAGTTTTGGAGAAAATGAAGAACCTTAAGAGAAGGAGGTTTTTATACTTATCTCATTAGTATAACTATTTCAACAAGTTGACTACTTGCAATCAAGATAGAAGTTTTGTTAAGTTCTCAAAATGTCAAGGCATCAACCACTCCATAAAAGTGTGTCCTAATAAGTGGGAAATGACACTCAGTTCATGAAAACATCATTCTTAAAGAGAAGTAAAAACAAGGAATCCAACTATATAGATGGTAAAGAGGCTAAAGTTTCATATCTTGAAGATGATATTCCTAGTGACCACAAAGTAGGAAAAAAAAACCAAACCTATAGAAACAACCATTTTGAGCCTCTATGAACCTCAAAAAAAGAAATATGAAATCCTGGATGAGAAACATGTTGAAACTCTTACTTTTTTGTCCATAAGAAGTTCTAGTTTTAATGTGATGCTTCATATTATTTCTCTAAATGTCATTATTATTCCTTCTATGATGCTATGTCATGATATTGATTTTATGGAACTTTATGGTAGGAATTCTACATTAGACCTTAAGAATACCATCCATGTCATGCCATCCTTGGGGAAAAAACCATCTACTTTTTTCTCCCTTTGTTAGAAAAAATGATAATATAAAAGTTATAGGGTTTTAAACATATTTTAAATTAGGTGTATTTGGGAAAAAATTTCTTCTATAACATTATGAACCACCACTTACAAGATATGAATGTAACACCCCCATTTTTCACTACCAAAAACTTTTATTTGAAAATGTTGCAGAAGTAGAAGTATAAAACCAACTTATGAAAAATGAGGTGTCACTACCTTATCTAACACAAGATGGGTGCCTCACCACCTACCTTGTGCTAGTTACAAGGATAGGTATCTAACTAACAAAATATAAGGAAAACTAGAATGCGTAAGATAAGGAAAAATCCTTATTTACAACCTAGGGCTACATATGCCCAAATCCGTATAAGGTACATACAAGGAAGATAAATTTGCTTAAATGAAGCAATTTAAACTCATCAATAGTATATCATGGTCCCTCAATAAGATCTCCAGAAAACCTACGCTCAACAACCCTAAGATTCTGAGAGGATGAAGGACCACTCAATGGTCACCCTCAGGTATACCTGTAACCAACCTCCTACTCATAGAAACAACCATTTTGAAGATGATATTCCTAGTGACCACAAAGTAGGAAAAAAAAACCAAACCTATAGAAACAACCATTTTGAGCCTCTATGAACCTCAAAAAAAGAAATATGAAATCCTGGATGAGAAACATGTTGAAACTCTTACTTTTTTGTCCATAAGAAGTTCTAGTTTTAATGTGATGCTTCATATTATTTCTCTAAATGTCATTATTATTCCTTCTATGATGCTATGTCATGATATTGATTTTATGGAACTTTATGGTAGGAATTCTACATTAGACCTTAAGAATACCATCCATGTCATGCCATCCTTGGGGAAAAAACCATCTACTTTTTTTTCCCTTTGTTAGAAAAAATGATAATATAAAAGTTATAGGGTTTTAAACATATTTTAAATTAGGTGTATTTGGGAAAAAATTTCTTCTATAACATTATGAACCACCACTTACAAGATATGAATGTAACACCCCCATTTTTCACTACCAAAAACTTTTATTTGAAAATGTTGCAGAAGTAGAAGTATAAAACCAACTTATGAAAAATGAGGTGTCACTACCTTATCTAACACAAGATGGGTGCCTCACCACCTACCTTGTGCTAGTTACAAGGATAGGTATCTAACTAACAAAATATAAGGAAAACTAGAATGCGTAAGATAAGGAAAAATCCTTATTTACAACCTAGGGCTACATATGCCCAAATCCGTATAAGGTACATACAAGGAAGATAAATTTGCTTAAATGAAGCAATTTAAACTCATCAATAGTATATCATGGTCCCTCAATAAGATCTCCAGAAAACCTACGCTCAACAACCCTAAGATTCTGAGAGGATGAAGGACCACTCAATGGTCACCCTCAGGTATACCTGTAACCAACCTCCTACTCATAGGATTGGGCAAGGGATTGGAACAATAATCCCATCAGTATGCATATATATTGAATAAACCAATCTACCACCATCATGGATTTCTTAGTGCAAGCAAGATCCATACAACATCACTTATGGCACAACTTATTGAGATGTGTATGTGACTTTCCTATCATGTCTTTTACGTTCAATCATGCGGGTCATACAAGATATGAGTGAATCCTCTAAATCATGCATGGTTATAGTCATATGAACACAACATGTTATGCACCCCTTTTTAACTTATGAATCATGAAATACTTAGATTATTCATCTAATAGTAGGTAAAGTATAGTTATCATGGTTAGGAAGAAGTAGGAATTTTTATACAAGATCTAACCATGGATGAATCATCAACATAATAATAATAAGGCATGTGATAATTCATGAATCATTCCATACTACATGCATGTACCATAATAAGCATCCTAGAGAGCATATAATTAGCATCAAATTCCAAGTAGATGAACATAAGATATACCACTTATTCATAGCTTAAACAAGGTGTGAGCTCTCAAGTATTCATAATGCAAAGCGGGTACTATAATAAATAAGCATAATCATGTAACTAGACTTGACTAGTTACTTCATCTTCAAACCTCATTTCGGTCATCATCTTACTTTAGGTAAAATTATATTTCTTTCCCAAAGCCTTATGCATTAAGTGAGTTTATATTTAATTTACATCAAGTTCTTGAGCCAGGTGGGATTATTCCCCATGTTATCTTATTACCATGGAAGCCATCTAAATAGTGGACACAAAGTCTTGGCTCACACCAAGGAAACCAAACAGACATAAGTCCGAGTTCCTACTAAAGTAACAACAGACCAAAGTCCTAGCTCATGCCAAGGAAACCAAACAAACATAATTCCAAGTTCCTATCCATCCTGTGGTGACCAGACCCTTTAGTATCAATACTCCCTTGTATATCATTAGTGTCTAGAGTAGTAAAAGCACTAAGATCAAAAAGGATCCTAGGATCAACTAGGATCCCATATGAAGGAAAAAAGTGCCTGAAGATAAACTAACCCCTAGTAGCTAATTGAGGATCGAATAATTTAGAAATTTCACAGTTCTCGCTCCACTTTAAGTGATTAGTGTCTTATTAGTTTGGAAAAATAATTTCACATAAAGGTCCACATAACAATATCATATCAACCTACACACCTTTTTCATTCAATACACCCATATAGGGTTATCATATCAATTAGTGTTTCCATTTAGAGTCTCTTCAAGATATCATTCTATTACACCATCCATTATGCGAAAGAGTGAAATTTTTAAATAATAAATAATAATCATAATGATCCAAGATAACCATAAAATTTTCATTTATTCTCTTATTCACAATTCAACTTTAGCTCATGCTAAGGTTAAGGTTATAGTTCATTTTTCAATCATAAACTTACCCATTTATTTAAGGATGTCCCAATCAATTTCCTAAGGCCAAAAGTGGAGGTCCAATTATAGGCCAACTAGAGTCCCATCCTTGATTACAACTATTTATTTATTCCATTAGCCTAGTGAAAATGTCTACTTATAGGTAAGTTTAACTCAAGTCTTCCTATATGATTGTATTATTTTTATTTTATTTTTGCTAAGCCACATCTCATTTCAGGACCATGGTATAAGTCACTAGAGGTCTATCATAAATCTTTTTAATCTAAAACTACTATAAGGAGAGCCTATTTTTAGCCATTTGATCATTTATTTATATTAGGTGCATAAGGAAAGGTAAAGGCTACACTAAGGTCAAGCATTTAATGATTTCTTTTTGTTACCTTTAATCCATTATTTAACTTTGGTAATCTAAATAGTTCCATAGCTATCAGTCTACTAGATCATTATTCAGGTATAAGAAAATTCAAATATCACATTCGGGAGGAAAAATATGCGATAAAACAAAACACCGAGACCAGTCAGTCGGTTTTAAGAACTAATCAATGGGTCTCACTAACTAGTCAACTAGTTTCATGGACCAGTCGATCAGTTAGGATACTACCAACCTCCCAGTGGTAGCAAGTCATTTGATTGGTTAGCCTCACCAGGTGACTTTTCTGGTAACTAATTGATTGGTTTGGTTATACCAATCGATGGTTCTAACTTGAGTCTAAGGCTTCTAGTCTTGTAGACAAACCCATCGATTAGTTAATCTAACTAGTCAACTATTCTAGGAATCAGTCGATCAGTTTAAATCCTAGACCAAAATCCTTAGAGTTACAGACCAATCGGTTGATTAGTCTTGAAGACCATTTGATTGGTCTAGGAAAAATCAGTTCACAAAAACACTAAAAACACACAATCAGATTCCATGACCTATTCAATCAAATCAAAACATTAAAGTCACGTCATTCAAGGTATTTTATAGATGATATTCACGAATTAACATGCTACATATTAACATTATTCCAAAATTCATAGCAATATATGCTGGAATATTTTGAACTTATAATAGGAAATTATACATTCACATTCTTTTCTTAGCAAGCTATTATGTAGTGAGTCCAGTTCACACATTACACATATCATTATCTCCTAACATTGAGAGCATTAAGTGGTTTCAAATATATAGTTTTAAACATGAGATCCAAGAATATAAACTTTTAAGCTAAATCTCATAATAACTCATTGGTTCATTCCCCGTTAGCTTATGCAAGCATATTATCATTTTTAATTTTCAAGATACTACAAATATATAGCACTCATATTTCACTTATCCATACCATTACTATCCTAATAAGGGAAGATAATGATTTACCTTAGAAGTTGAGTAATACTACAAGAGCACAACTCCTTAAAATCTCAAATCCTTTTTCCTACAATGAAATACCTTTCAATAAAACTTCATCAAACTCAATGAAAATCTATCTAAAATTGTGAAAAGAAGATTAAATGAAAGTAGATACCCATAAGTGGGATTTTAGAGAGAAAACCACCTTTCATAAAGGAAATAGAGAGTATTAAGGGCAAAATTCAACCCTCATTCTTTTCCCCAATCTAAATATATCTTGCTTAAAAATAAAACAAGCAGGAGCCAGGAAGAGGAAGAGACGATCAGGATGTAGTTATAGGGATAAGAAATTGGTAAGGTAGATGTGAAGAAAATAAGGAAGCTTGGAGGTTAGGGGAGAAGAGAGAAAAAATGTGGACTTTATGTCCAAATCATTGAGGGTTATGCTACTAGGGGAAGGATGAGTGAGTATATAAATCAAGATTCCCATCCCCATTCTGATTCAAATATTTGGAGTGTAGGTTTTCAATGTTTCAAAGATAAAATTTTCTACCTTGAGTTGGTTTGATGAAACTAAAAGGTTTTAGGAGATGTGCTTCAGAAGTTTCAAACATAAGAAAGGTATGATGACATAAATAGATGAGAACCAAAGCCCAAATTGTCTACTAAGGTTTTAGACGTAGAAAATTTGCTCAAGAATCTTGTAGAAGAGAGAGACAATAGGAAAGAAGAGGAAAAATGAGCTGAAGGCATGAAGGTGGCTCCTTATGCCTTCTTCCCTTATGAATCCATTGAAAATATTTAGATATGCTAAATAGTTTTATATGTGTTGTAAAAATTGGAAGCAAACTCTCTAAAACATAGTTATGACATTGGAATTTTTTTGGGGAAAGATTCGCAATAAAAATAGAGTTCGAAGAGCAACTAGGTCAATCAAACCAGCCAATAGGTTCGATAAGTTCCATAAATTGAATTTGATGAACAAACCAGTCGATCAGTACCTTATAATAATCGAATGTTTTGTTGATAAAACCAAATATTTTTTTAATCAAATCAATCTTATCCAATAACTATACCACTCTTAAACACACTTATAAAATGAGATTAACTATGCTTAGATCGCCATTAAACACTTTGATTAGCATACATTAAGGGCTCTAAAAAGTGAGGCATTACATTAAACATGAGTGTTGATGATAAATTAAGTGTCTCTAAACTTAACTTTCACATTCTCACACTTTTAACAAAAGATATTACATATAAGTGAGCACTCACAACTTCTGACTTCACCATTTCCGTTGGCTCATCATGTTCACCACATAACATGATACACTCTCTTTGATGCGAATCTTTATTTGTTCTTGCTTGGATAAATCACTACTTGATCAAGTCTTTCGTGCCTCAATAAAGAGTTATATTTGTATGTTTTCTTATGTTTGGTTTGCAAATGTTTCTAACTTAATTATTCAAGATGCACATGAAGGGTAGCTTGTAATGGAGTTTTTTTCTTACTAAAACACTATTCAGATCCACCATTTTAAGAGTCAAATTTTCATCCCCATCAACCTAAAGAAGATCTGGGTCCATCCATCATTACATTAATTCTTGTTATAAAAAATATGATAATTTTAGTTATGCCATAAGCTCATATCAAAGGTATTGTCCAAACCCAAATTCATTCAAGGAGGTCATTTTTTGGAAGAAAACAAGAGTTTTGTGCCAATGAAGGTTCTTAGGCATCCAAAAAATTTCAAGACAACCACCAAGAACCAATCCTTCATCAACCAAGTCTCAAATGGATTAAAATAGGCACATCATAAGCCAGGCATGGTTTGACTTATGAGTAATCCAAGAGTATCTTATATTCAGTTATTTTATGTATTTCTACCAATTTTTATATCATGGAAACAAAAAATGCCAGCAAACATAAAATTTCCATTGAGGGAAAAATAGGTTGATTTGGAATTGTCTTTTCAACATTTATTTCAAGCAATTACAACAAAAATAGAGGTATACAAGTGAGAAAGATGTAACCATTCTTTTAATAGTTTTGGGGGTGAATAAAGAGGAATAACATTTAGTTATACACAAGTCATTTTCAAGTAGATACAACTTTTTTTAGGTCCTTTATCCTGCTAAATCAACTATTAGGGTTAGTTTCATATCAGGAAGTCATTTCTTGCACTTTTTGGTCTCTTACAAGTTAAAAGGATTATTATCTCCTTCCATGATTACTAATAGCTATTTAAAGTTTGTTTTTATCTTGCAATTTATTATTTTTAAGTCATATTATCTAGTTTGGGAACTTAAGTTAGCTTATTAACCTCACATATGCATAAAATTATTAGTTCATGACTTTTTAGGTCATATTATAATTAGTTCATACATAACTAGTTTATCTAGCATGTTAGTTTCCTTATAAAATCCTAGTTATTATTTTGTAACTAAAGACCCCAACATACTTTATAAAATGTTAGGAAAAAAGCATGAACACCAAGTCATATACTCTTCATTCTTCTCATCTCCATTCTCCTTTTTTTCAATGGAAATAACCATAAACCATCGTCATTTGTAACAAGAAATAATCCTTATAGATAAAATGGGTCCACTCTATCTATGTCTAGACTTTATCAATATTGCATTTGTATTCTTGATCTCTTAAATAGGTTTCCGAGCTTAGTTTAACACCCGCAACCCCACACTAGTTGTGGGTTGTTACCTAGAGCATTTATTGAATTGATGATTGGATCTACAAATTAATTAAAGCCCTTTTCCAACATACTTTGTCCTCACTAATACACTTTCCCAAAAAATTCCTAGAGTGTCACCTATACTTCGATTTATCTAAACCAAACACGATCAACTATAGATCTCTCTAATCATATCAATCCTTTTAAATATCCACTAACTATTACATAACTTAGGTTATTACATACACCCAAATTCAAATATTTTATCTTCCTCATTGTGTCATTGAATGTTTCATTACAATCCATCTAGATAATCATCCCGCTAGGCAATTGACTAGTTCATCTATTTTTAGCTTGCGATTTAGTTTTAATTTGATATCATTTGTAATACCATGAACCTACATCGGTAATGGGTAGATACCTAGAGTGTTTTTAGGATCGATAATTAGCCCCACATATTAGTGTGAGACTTTTCTAGTGTGCTTTATGCTTAGTTACACCCTTTCTTGAAAACTTCCTTAGAGGTTACCCATCCTTATATTACTCTAAGCTAAGAATGCTTAGCTAGTGATGGATTTTCAAAAAAGGAAGGTGTGCCTTAGTGATGTATATACTCTTTTTAAATCTTTTTAAACCTCTACAATCGCCCACTAATTTAGGTTATTACATATTTTGTAACTCCCTAGCCCCACACTAGTTGTGGGTAATTACCTAAAGCACTATTAAGATTGATAAATAGCCTCACAGATCAACACAAACTTTTTCCAATGTGTTCACTCGCTACTTTCTCATGAAATTTCATAATAGGTCACCCATATCTGGAATACTCTAAGCCAAGTACTCTTAGCTATGGAGCTCACTAGTGATGTATTTCAAAAAAAAAAAAGGGCATACCTTGTTGATGTAAGTAGTCTTATGAATTCTTTTAAACTTCTTACATCAACTACTAATTTGGGATATTACATTAACCATACTAAAATAAAGAAACATTATCATTTCACCTCAACCACTAACTATTTAAATAAAATCCATCCCAAGAATCATTCCACTAAATAGCTAACTAGTTCATTCAAGTTTAGCTAGTGATCTTAGTTTTTCTTTGATACCATTTGTAACACCCAACACTAAGTCTTAGGTCATTACTTGGAGCACTTTGGGAATTGAAAATTGGCTAGAAATATCAACACAAGTCCGTTCTTATTTTATTTATTATAACTCACATTCTTCTTAAACAAATTTTAATAGGTTACACATCCTTGGATTACTCCAAGAAAAAGAATGCTTAAATATGGAGTTATCTAATGGTGAATTTCCAAAAAGGAATGTGCACCTTATTGATATAGGTAATCATATACATTATTTTTAAGTCTCGAATGTCTATCAAATAACTTGGGGTATTAAATGGGTTGGTTTTCCCTACTATTTCAAGAGCCTTAGAGAAAGCTATGATGCATGGAAAAAGGCGGCTTCTATAACATACATAAAGTGTATGATTTGGTGTGATGAAGAGGTGAAAGAGTTTTGTGATGCCCTATGGTTTGGTGTTCCCCAACAGCTCCTAATCACAAATTTCATATGTGGGAGGCTATTTATGATAGACTATTTACCAAAACCCAAGTGCAACACACAAAACTCTAGGATGATGTACATTGTGTGCTGAACTATAAAGGCCAAGTCGATACCTCTCAATAGTTTTTTTTTATAGATTTTGCATATAACGTGGTGATTTGGAAGAATATTAAAGTGTTTTTTAATCGTAGGGATGATAGATTTTCATTAAAAGTAGAGTTGAAAACTAGTTCTAAAACCATGATTCAAACAAAGGATTAGAAAGCATTATTGCATGAGGCATTTGTTTCCTTTTGTAGCTTCGATTTGATCTACAAAGAATTCAAGAGTTTTTAGGGATGTTTCTCAATCTTATAATAGCTTCTAGAAGTAGGTTAGTTTCACAATGATAGGTATATGTTTTGTCCACTAAGTATGATATATGGTGTCATTTTATTGATATGTCAGTGATGGGCTAGTTGGCTGTATTTCTTTTTTTTGGCACAATGTGTGTGTGTGTGTATGACTCGCCTAATAATGATATCCCATATGCATAAAAAATAACTATAAAAAATTGACTAGATATGAAAATCCAAACATAAGAAATACTATATTGGTAGTCCTACGCTCTACGCCATTGATTTTGACTCAATAACACTCTATAGCCAAAACGCACACCTACAAAAATAGCATTTGAAAATAGTAGTTTTAACATGTCACCAACACAGAGAATAACATACTCACATAGTGTATATAAAAATAGTAAAGCTATCAAATGAAATTATACTATGATGCATATGGTTTTAATGATAAATCATTCTCACTTTCATGGATGATATTAAAAAGATAACAGGAACACATCATATAGATTAATGAATTACATTAAGATATAAAATTAATACTTGTTAGGGATCACACAATGTGGGATTATTTGTTCACTATGATAATGAAGACATATATCTCTAACTAAGGTAGTTCTTACTAATTTCTCCACTATAATGAAATAGTATTTAAGGTTGATTGAGAAAAAGGGACCAAAATGATGCTATATACATACTTGATCACCTAAGCTTTAGATATTCAAATCTCCAATAGGTTTGTTGAAGGGCCTCTAGAGTAGATGTAAAGCCTTAAATATCGCATTGAGGTAACCAAAAAGCCACAAAAATAGTATAAAGGAGGGAGTTGAGGCATAACCTTATCTCAAAGTGCAATACCCTATATTATGTAGCAGATGATGGATGCTTAAAAGGATTAATATGAGCATCTATGTCAACAATTCCACCTTTTTTTTTAGAAATCTATCATGAGAGAAGTCCATAGCTAAGTGTGTTTGAATTGGAGTAGTAGAAGGATGAATGGTCTCTTAAGAAAATTAGGTGGAATGTGAGTGACAATGAAGCACTCTAGAAAAAATTCATATTTATTTATAGGGTCAATCATCAATTCTAAAAGCACTCTTAGTAATTACCCATAGTTAGTGTGTGGATAAGGTGTTACTAATGTAATGGTATGAGAGAAAAACCATGAATCCGCATTAAACTTGAATGAGCTAACTAATCATATAACAAAAATAATTAAAGGGATGGACTGTAAAGATATAGTCAATGTTAGAGGCTAAATAAGGACATTATGTTCTTTGAGTGGAAGGTATATGCAATATTCCAAGCTATGTGATTGTTGATGAATGCTTTTAAAAGGTTAATATAACTATCTATGTTAATAAAGTGTACCTTCCTTTTGGAAAATCCATCATTAGAGAACTACACAATTTTGTGTTTTTAGCTTGAAGTAATCAAATAATGGGTAACATCTTGAAAATTTCTATAGAAAGTGTATAAGTGAGGGTAAAACACACTATAAAGGAATCATGATGATTTGTGAGCCGTCTAATAATTATGATAGCGCTCAAAGTGACTACCCATGAATAGTGCAGGGTTGTGGTGTTGTAAATACTTTAATACCAACTTGTAACACCCCAAATTATGAACCAAAAATTTTGTTGAGTATTTTTAAGGAGTAGTGATGTAATATGCCATATTTAAAAGCCTCTTTTATTTTAAAATATTTAAAGCTAAAATGAAATTTTCTTGTTTTCTTTTTATTGTATTAAGGTGATTGAAGTTCTTAGGAGGAAAAACTATATTAGTGTTTATTTCTTCTTTGCTTTAAGCCTTTAATTTAGGTAAATTTGGTTAGACCTTTACATGTAGTTTTATGTGATATATGTTATATGTTATAGTTATTTCAAGCATGAAACCATGAGTAATTATATGTTGAGAGAATGCTTAATTACTTTGATGCATGAGTTTGTTTAAGTATGGATGGTTGAAGTTAAGAGTATGAAATTGACCTATGGATCATGGTAGGTCTTGGTTTATTTTTTGGAAAAGTATGATGTTTAATGGTGTTTGATTCATATGCATATTAGTTGGTTAAGTCTAAAAATGTGGAGTATTTATATTATAATTAGTTTCTTAAAAGTTTCATGTGATATGATTAAGTGTTGATGTATATTTGTTAAATTAGAAAAGAAAGAGAAATCCTATATGTGTGCGTTTTAGAACTAGTTACCTAGTTAGGAACAAAACCAATCAACCATTTTCACTAGTCATTTGGTTTTAACACACCAATAAATTATTTTACCAATTTTTTAAATATTTTTTTAAACCTAGGCTAGTTAACTGGTTAAGCTCTTAACCAATTAATTCATTTCCCTACATTAATTAGCTGTTTTACCTGTTGTGTTTTGGTATCTCTTGGTATATCGTCCAAACTATTCTACTAAGCCATGTGATCAATCAACTAGTTATCTAGAGCATTTGTAATTCTTTTGATGGGTTGATCTCTAGGTTTGATTTCCTAGTTTGACTATGGCCTGGACTTGATAAATAATATGAATAAATAACTAAGTATATAAGTATGATTATGTATTAAATGTTGATATTTAATAATGTAATCATGTTTAGAGTAAAAGATAAATGATGTAAGATTTAATCACTGTCTATATTGGGGTGGCTGGTGTAGATTTTCCACCATGTGTAACTTTGAAATGGCCTTTGAGGTAGGGTTGTGCCCTTTATACCTGCCTTATTTTGAGTAATGCCTTCTTCTTCTTCTTCTTCTTTATTTTTATTTTTATTTTATATTTTTTAACTAGTTAAGGAAATATATATATATATATATATATATATATTCTATTTAGATTTATGAACTTCTTAGAAGGTATTAATACTTAAGGTTTGAGTGACTAAGGTGGTTGAGTTTCTCTAAGTATCTATATTAGGTTAACTATTGGTAGATATTCCACCGTTAGTTTGAGTTGTACTAACTAATATATTGATCCAAATAATGGAAGAAAATGCACCTTTGTTATTTTTTGTGATACATATTTTTATTAGATTAGATATTGGTGGATTATCCTCCCTATTTGAATATAAGATTTTAATGATTGTGGTATCATTTATGAGTTTACCATGGCTCGTGTGATGCATGAGTATGGAAAAATTCTTCCTTTAATTTTGGGTATGTATATAATATATGATAGCATGCCATTAAGTGTATTACATGATTTATCACTTTTATAGCATACCTTATGTATTTCATGTTAAGTATATAAAGGAGACCCTATTTGCTCAGTACATTGCTGCACTAATACCACATTTTATAGATGATTTTTTACGGGTACTCCACGATGATGATCTATATAATGATGTGCTATGTAAGGAGTGATGCATGTAGGTTGGGCCTTAGAGTGGGAGTTATCTAGTATTTTCCTTAAGATCTTTTATAATTTGAATGTTTTGAACTATTTTATTCATTGCCCTTTTGTTTTTAGTGCACCTTAGGGTAATGTATTTTTGAAGTTGATCTCCATAATAGTTATATTGTTATTATTATGTTATGTTTTGCTTGTTATCTCTATTCCATGTATTGTTGAAAAGTGTACTCACCATTACCCTTATTATAAGAATGAAATGGTAATCTTACTAATTGTAGTGGTAATACCAGTATTTTAATTTTTTCTTCCACAAAACTATATCTCAAATGGAAAATTTTTGGTTTAGACATTAGGGCATTACATGGAAGCTACTCTAAGGCTCTACTCTCAACTTAACATTCTTTAACTTTAAATATCAATGTTTTACTCTATGATTATACATATTCTACACTTTACTAATGTTATTCAAAAGCATCACCATAGTTGAATCCACCATACCACACATTATCACAAAGGGTATACTAAGCACTAGAATAATCCTCCATACATTCTGCTATTTATTAGCTATTTCATCATAATTAAGATCAAGTTCAAACATGGATTATATGGTTAACTCAAACCAAACATCACTGAAAACCCCTAAACCAACTAGCAAACCAGTATCGAAATTAATGGACTAGTCTGGTATAAAAAAATGATATTTCAACAAATCAAACATAGCAGCAGACTAGTTCCACAAAAATAGTAGATTTATACACCTATAGATTAGTTAGAATAAATTACGCATAGTTCTAGTTGATAGGGAAATTCTAGACTAGTGAGGCAAAACTTATGGTAGCTGACCAATTTCACTAGAAAACACAATGACACTTATTTGAGTTAACAAATACTTTCTAACTCCAATTTAAACACATTTCCACATACTCATGTGCCATTTAACTTTATAGGATCATGATCGAATATCATCAACACACAAAGCATGAACTAAAATATAATCTAACACTCTCTAACATACTCTAAAATGATCATTTATTACATAAGGACTTAGCATGCTCATTTTCACCCTTCTCATGTCGAACATGTTGGACCATCAACATATAACACTTGATACTTAAAGGAAATCATGTTATAATACTTGCGGAAGCTAAAACATGACACAAGGGATTTTATTTCTATATATATCATGAGGAGATGTGTGCACACTCATGAAAAATGCAAGGTTGGGTATGAATACCAATGGCCACAAAAAAAAAATACTGCAAGGTAAAACTCTTTACATTACAAAATTTTAATACTAGGTTACAAGTTGAATCAAACTAACTAAAACCAAAACAAAAAAACCCCAATACATGACAGTCTGATTCTCTTATGTTCATTCAAGCTCTAATAATATCCAAATCTTCAGCACCCAAAACCATTAAAAAATAATCTACGTAGTACAAAAGTAATAAGTAAACACATCAAAACTTAAGAAACTAACAATCTCTATAAACTTATAATAGAGGGGGTAAATTCATATATAACTAACAATTCACATAAAATAACATCAAGGCATTTATAACTTCAAGGAAATACATGCACCAACATGTAAAACTATCAAACATTTCAAACAACCATATATTAATAAATGATAGTTCCCAAAATGTCTCTATCAAAACAACATTTCAACAATAAAAGTAGTGCACATAATACCTCCTACTAAAATAATAACACACGATCAAAAGTAACTCTAACTCATTTTTGAGAAATACTAACCAGGGAAGCAACGCAATCACTTAATTGTTTGTAGCTCATTAAGCCAAAAGTGACTCACTTGCTCCCAAGATAGATAAGTCAAGAAAGCCAAAATAGAAACATAATTCTAGGTTCTTTAGACAAGGAATTTATAATATCACATATCAAAGAAGTCACACATTCCCTAGACACATACACAATAACTAGAGTTCTAAAATATTACACGCATATACCTTCATAGGGTTTTTGATTTAACCTACAAAATAAAAATGAACCCTTTAGCCCAAAGTTTCTCTTAAGATCTCTAGTCTAAGAAGCACACTCACTTATAGGGTCACATGTTAGGAAAGGCATATAATACTTAGCCATGAAAGAATAAAGATCAAGTTACTAGCAATAACCTCACTACATCTCAATATCTACCAATAAAAGTCTATGTTTAGATGACAATTCATAACTTTACAACAAATTAATATCTCCTCTAACTCAATTCATCTTTATCTTAAAGTGATTAATGTTTTATCTTAACACTCATTAACTTCGTATATTATCTAAAGATTTACAAATAACATTTAACTCAAAGTCTCAAAAAATCTTCACCACCAAGGTTACAACAACTCTTTGCCCTAAGAGGCTGAAGGTTTGGCCAATTGGCCAACACTACTCTTCTTAGTTGCTATTTTCTCAACTTACTCTCTTAAAAAGGTCATCATAAAGTTGAATAAAATTCTTTTAAGACCATCCTAGGCATATCTTACTCAACTTTAAGGAGAATTTAAATAACTAAAATACATTACAAATATCAAATTTTCGAAACTTACTGCCAGAAATCAAGGATGCATGCCTAAAGCCAAACTAAAACTGGTAACGAAAGGCATACTAGCAAAAGAAAGATCAAGGAACTCCTAACAAGGTAAAACCTTTTTGATCAACAAATCAAAAAATAATTTAAAGCCCAAATAATCAAACTCAAGACTATAAATGACCAAACTAATAATGGACTATAGCTTAGAAACACATCAAATGAAAGTGAGGTTTTTTGGAAAACATTGTTTTCAGTTGGTGGAAAATATCATTTTATACAAATAAACTTAAAGTCTAAAACTATCAAAAAGTTAGTACCAATAATTACTATTCACGAAAAAACTATTATATTCCTATTTACAAAATTATACTATTTGTGACCAAACTTCTCAGAACTATCTCCAAACTGCCAAAATATTTCATAAAATATCATAACTTGCTCAAAAATTCCACTTTATGCCTTTTTTTATAACAAAAACATCAATACAATCATTTTTAATTAGTCTTTTTAACACATGATAAGCCCAAGAACATATGAATAAATGAAGAATGCCTCAAGAACACTAATAATATAAACAAAATTGCATAAATACCCAATTCATCTTTTATTTCAAAAAAATTTAAACCATATCAAACATGCTCAAATAAATATGAATTCATGAAATCTCACCTAAAAATGCTAAAAAAATTACATATTATCATTATATTCTCATAAAAACAACCAAAACTCTCAAAATCATACTACAACCAAACCATCCAAACGAAAAGGTCTAAAGCCCACCAAACTTCAATCAACTAAACCATAGTCTAAACATACAAAAATATTCCAAACATCAAAATTGTATTAAAAACTTCACGTAACATCATAAAATCCTTAAAAATAAAAAAAACTCATTCTAACCTCAAAACAAGGCATGTGGCTGAATGGTATACAAACCACTGAAATTATGCTAAACTTAAAAATGAAAACATAATACATATAGATTTTATTTAATTATGGTTTAGAAGGTTTAAATTTAATCTTATAAGCTACAAAAATGATAAAATAACCAAGATAAAAGTGAGAAAAATCATAGAAGAGATTAGATAAAATAATCTCACAAACTCACAACAAAGGAGAATAGAGTAAGGATAAATGATTAAAGAACTTATCCTCAATGCTTGGAAGGTAAATTAAATTTCAACTATGGAGAAAATGGAAATGCTAGGACACTAAATGGAAAAAGGGAGAATAATTAGAAATTAATAAAAAATGAGGAGGTGAAAGGAAAGAAAAAAAATTATGACAAGTCTCTAATAGGGTTAGAAAGACTTAATACTTAAGTTAAAGTTTTAATGGGTAACATATGAAAGATATTTTGGTAAAAATATCTAAGATGACAAAAAGGAGGTAGAACCACATGGGAGAGCTGAGATGAGTGGATAAGGTTCAACCTTATCTAAAATAAGTGGCCAGTAATTAATCTCACAACTAATAGGTGTGAATGGAGAAGAGAAGTTGGTTTTGACGACCTAGTACACCCAAAAATATCTGAATATTTCATAAAATGATATAAATAATAATGAAATATTTTTGGATTATATTTTTTTGAAGAATAATAAAATAATATGATATCCAGAGTTTCATAAATTTTAGATGAGCATAACAACTTTTAAGGGCTAACATACACGATTAAGGTATATTGGAACAATAAATTGTGTCTTTTTGCGAATAACTTGATTTAGTATTTTGAAAAAGCCCAAGAGACTCAGAAAAATATGAGGATATCAAATATCTAAATGAAATAAGAGTTGTGAAATATTTTGGAGGAAAAACATGGCATGGTATTCTCATGGAGTACAAAACCATAAGAAATGACATGGAATCCCAAATGGAATGTTTAAATACCACAACTACGGTTTCAAAACTCGTAAGTGATGTAATAAAAGATTAAATTATGGAACTCAACCTCCACTAAATAAAATATCAAAATGGTTTATGGTGTATTTACATCGTCTTATAGGTAAAAAAAAATATTATAAATACTCTATCCAAATTTCATGTATAAAAGACCCACATAAGGATTTAAAAACCATCTATTCAAATTCTTTATCCAAATAATAGATTTGTAACTATAGAATTGTAAAAGTATCATCATTTATAAAGTTCTCCATCAAAGTAAATTCTCAAGGTACTTTGGATCAAAGGTTTTGCTAGTATGTATAGGATAACTCTTGCTTGGAGTTAGATGTTACACATCATACCTTAATCTCATGGTATATATTCGATTTTTTAATTCAAGTTAAAAAAGCTTTAATATTAAAAAATTATTGTATTTCATATAAAGATAAAAATATTAATGAAATGGTATTATAGTGAAAAAATATTAAAACACAAGATACCTAAAAAGGATTGTTTAAAGTACATAATATATACATAAAACTAAGTTAAATTTTATGGTAAAAATTTATCCTACTTATGTTTTGTTTTTTTGCGTATGATGAAATTATTGGGAGAAACTACATTGTAAGCACTTAGACTATGCATATTGATGATTCTACAACATTTATGTAAATATAAGGAATTAGTGGAAAATAATTATTGGAATTATAAAACTTCAAAAAAGAAAGTATTGTGAAAAAACATTCATTTGCTATTGGAGTGATTAGAATCAACACATAATTTGGAAAACAATAAATAATTTAGAAATCACACAACTAGAATAAATTAGGTAAAATTTGTGATCTTTATTACATATATTGATGTGATTAAAAAAAGAAATTATTTGTCATTCATAAGATAACATACCATCATAAAAACCCTTAGCCCTCCAAAGGGCATCATGACCTATGAACACCGATCAACTGTTAGCAATTATTAAACTTACCTATGGTCAATTACTTATCATATCGAATGGATTATTCATGGTATCCATTTTCTCTAAAATAAATTTCCAACGACAACAATATCTTAGATGAAAGGATGCATAATATCAATGTGCTTTGTTTAATGGTGGAAAGGATTCTAATTCTTGGTTAAATAGATAACACTATGACTATCACTTCAAACAACTAAAGTACCATGACCAAAACCAAGCTCACATACTAATCTACCAAGATAAATAACTTTCTAAAAAGCCTCAATAATAGCTATGTACTCACCCTCGGTAGTTAACAAGGTTGTCACCTCTTGTAAGGAATACCTCTAACTAATTGTTGAACCACTAAGACAAAAAACATAACCACTATTGGATCTCCTATGATCAAGCTCGCCACCACAATCAAAGTCTACAAACATAGTTAACGCATCAGTCGACCTCCGATAATCTAAAAAAGATGATATTATACCTTGAAGTACCTTAGGATCCACTTCACTGGTTGTTAGTGAGTCTTCCTTAGATTCATTATATACCTGCTCACAAAATTAACAACTTGAGCAATATGAGGCACAATTTAAACCATAATGTAATTTATGATTTTATTTGGGAGAATGTAATTTATGAGGTTATATGGGATAATCGAATTTATGGTCTGTTTGGGAGAATCTAATTTATGAAGTTATTTGGGAGAATGTAATTTATGATATTATATAGGAGAATCTAATTTATGACTTGATTGGGGGAATCTAATTTATGATTTGTTTGGGGGAATCCAATTTATGGTTTTGCTTGGGAGATTCTAAGTTATGATTTTATGTGGGAGAATCTAATCAATTGTAAGGTAAGGATGAATCTTCGGTTTTATGTGATTTGAATCTAGTGTTTGGTAAGGATGAATATTTGGTTGATGTGGATTGAATTTAGGGTTTTGTATGACGGAATCTATGGTTTGCATGGCGGTATTAATGGTCGTATGGTGGTATTAGGGTTTACATGATGGTATTAGGGTTTACATGGTGGCATTGATGGTTGTATGGGAGTATTAGGGTTTGCATGGTTGAATTTAGGGTTTCACGTGGAATTTTAGGGTTTACATGAAAAAGGTTTGAAGGTTTGCATGGGGAGACTAATGTCTGCATGGGTATGAAATTTACATGTGGAAAGTTAATTTGGGATGTAAGGAAGGTAATGTAAGTGTTATTTGGGTGTTAAACTATTTTGGATGGAAAATAGTACGTGGAGCATTATGAGGGTACGCAAGAGACTAAATTAGGGTTTGGAGTAATGAACTCTGGGTTGTTGTGATTAACTAAGATTGGAGTGGATAATTGTGGTTTGTTATGATTAACTAAGGCGTGGAGTGGCTAATTATGGTTGGTATGGTTAAATAGAGTTTGGAGTAGTTAACTATGGTTTTTTGTGGTTAATTGAGGTATGTGGTGACTGATTAGGGTTTTTGTGTTATCATGTGTATGTGGTGACTTAAGTGTAATTATGATGGTGGAATTTTATAATTTGTGATGTGTGATGACTTATGCATGTCCAGGGTGAAATCTTTGAATAAAATATTTAAGATATTAACCACTTAAAGCGAAAGATTATTGAGCCGGGTCCAACCAATCCACCGGTTAGGAATAGTGGTTAGGGTTATTACCCTATATGAGACCGGTCCACCGGCAAATAATAGTGGTGTGGACTTTGTCCCGCAAGTGTCCGGTCCACCGGCGAATAATAGTGGGGGAATCGAGCTCAATAAAAACGAACCCGAGTTTGTTAAAGACACTTAAAAGATATTAATTACTTACAGTGGAACCCCATGTGAGCAGGAACCAGACCGGTCCACCGGCAAATAATAGTGGTGTGGACTTTGTCCCGCAAGTGACCGGTCCACCGGCAAATAATAGTGGTGTGGAACTTGTCCCGCAAGTGACCGTCCCACCAGCAATAATAGTGGGGTGTTCCTGTACTTACATAGATTGATAAAAGGCATGGTGTGAATCAGATTCTACTAAGAGATTAATTAAACAGTTAATCTGAATTATTCATGGGCCTTTGTACTCTTACCTGAATTGTTCATATACCTTTATGTTGTTATGTTGGATTATGCCCTGTTATTATTCTGCATGGATTGTGTGCTTATGTGTCGACCTTAGTGCTCGGTTACCTTACTCAGTACGTAGCGTACTGATCACCCTTTTCATGGGTGCTGCTCATTTCCATGAGTAGTATGCCTTCTGAATTTATGCAGGTGGGCGAAATATCAGTTGGGGCTGAGTGTTGAGCATGTTTGGCTCGAGATTCAAGAGAGTTGTGGCCATATCATAGTCTTTATATGACTCTAATTCTTTTTGTTAATCTTTTATCGGTTGTAAGTTTAATTCTCTTTTGGAAATGAATTACATTTCTTGATGCGTACTCTGATTTTGTTTTACAACCGTTTAATGCTTATTTGGAAATTGAATTGTATTGATTATTTCTTTTCTTAGCCTTAGCACTTGGTACTGGAACGGTCGGAGAGAACCGGTCTGGTACTAAGTGTGACGGTAACACTTCCAGAATTCACAGGTTTTCAGTGCTTCTAATTTAATTGCTTCCGCTTTTAAGAAAAAAAAATTTAGTGAATTTTGAGGTGTTACAACTATTGGATCTCCTATGATCAAGCTCACCACCACAATCAAAGTCTACAAACATAGTTAACGCATCAGTCGACCTCCGATAATCTAAAAAAGATGATATTATACCTTGAAGTACCTTAGGATCCACTTCACTGGTTGTTAGTGAGTCTTCCTTAGATTCATTATATACCTGCTCACAAAATTAACAACTTGAGCAATATGAGGCACAATTTAAACCATAATGTACATAATACAACCCAAATCAATAGATTAGGGAATGTTTGACATAAAATCCTTCTTATCTTCTGACTTAGGGCAATCTAAAGAAAATAATTTAAAGCAAGTGGCCGATGGAGTGCTAAATGGGTTGAGATCTATTATATGAAACCTCTAAAAAACTTTGTTCACGTGACAATTAGATACACTTCTGCTCATTATCTTTTATGATATTTATACCAAGGATCATCTTCAGAGCTCCAACATCCTTCATCTTAAACTCTCTCTTTAACATTGCCTTCAAATTGTTAAAATTAGACACTTCTTTTCCTTCCAAAAGCGTGTTATTGAAATACAATAAAAGATACACCAAAGAGCCACTCTCCATATCCTTTAGGTATAAAAGAATCCTAGAGGGGGTGAATAGGATTTAGTGGAATGAAAATGACAAATAAATTTGTTACACACAATGTAAAGTGGTTCAAGAGCAAATTACTTAATACATCTAGTATCAAAAGGTTCTCCCTTTTAGATTTTGAATAGCGACATAATTTTATTGATGATCACTCTTATTTTAGTTTACGAACCTTAAAATTTTAGTGACCCTCTAAGAGATGATTTAAAACTTCACCTATTTATTTTCTTCATACTCTCCATAAGAACCTCTTAAGAGCGATAGAAAAACACTCACTGACCCCTTTATAATGATTTTTATAAGGTGCTTGTGATTAAAATTGATTCTCACTAAGAATACAAGATATGAAAGTTTATAACTTTGGATGGGATGTAACCTAACTAGATGTAATAAAATATATTACAATTAAATAGAAATTATAGCTAAGATAAGTGAGCGACAAACACCTTTTAATAAAAACTATAAATTTGAAAGTTAAGAGAGTTTGAATGAGCAATTGAATAATTTATGAGTAGATGATTAATTTCACAATCAATGTTGTTGATTTTTTTTTTATAAAAAATGTTGAGGGATCTTATTTATAAGGCTCACACTCATCACAAACGCTATATTACCTAACAGGTAAAAACTCATCTTTTAATGCTCAACAATTGATTAATCTAACCAAACTAATTGATTGGTAGTTCAAACCAGTCGACTCATTATGTTCAAACCTAAAATACAAAGTTACTATTACAAAAACTAATTAATCAATTTATTAAAACTAGTTGAATGGTTTTGCGTGGCACTCAGCTGATCCTATGAACACATATAAATAGTGACATGGTTTAGTAACACCAATTGATGTGTCCATGTAACTAGTCAATTGGTTTATTCAAACCAATCGATCAATTTGGCAAAACTATATGATGATTTTAGACAAAGACAAATAGATTTCTGTAGAAGTGAAACCCATGAACTGGTTGTACAAACTGGTCGATCAGTTTAGCCAAACAAATTGATGAGTTTAAATAAAGACAAATGAGTTTCTACAGGAGTAAAACCCATGAACTAGTTGGTTAAACCACTCGATTGGTTTCCAATTGTTGATTATTTTGGCAGAACTAGTTAATCAATTGTTACATTAGTTGATCCATCTATGTTTAAATCATTTTATGCTATAGATTAAACTAAACTAGCTAATAGTTCTTGAGACCAATTGACTTGTTTCGGCTGGAACAAAAGAACAAGTTTAAAACACTTTGAAGGATGTAGAAATTAATATGAACCAAAACTTCATATGAAGAGAATTTAAATGAATTTGTTTAAAGCCCTTTTAAAGATTTTTGATCAAAATGTAAAATTGCTCAACCTAGCTCTTTATAAGAAACCTAAGACTTTCGAAATATGACATTTGAAACTTAATTCTTAGTTGTCTTCACACGATTTTTTATTTTACTTTGAAACCTGATTGGTCTTTTAAATTTCACATTAGAGAAATATTTTGAGCAAGTGTTTATATCTCTTTATTTATCAATCCTAGTACATGCACACTTAAGAAAACACATAAGCTTTTAAGACATGTTTGTTGTCATCAAACTAAGGACAATGAAATTGTTTGACCTTTGAGATCAACAATGTATAAACACCTGACGCTGTCACTCTAGGATAACCCATGCTCAATCATGAACTAAACAAATTGCTTATACCACTGTCTAGGCAACTACTTCAAATTACATAATGAGCTGTTCAACAAATAAACATGGTCCTACTTGCTTTCAATAATGAACCCATCTGACTAGAGCATGTAGATCTCCTCGATCACCATGTAGGAACATTATATTTACATCTAACTATTCCAACTCCAAATTCTACATAACCACAAGCAAAAGTGAAGTACTAATGGATATATGCGTGACATTAGTAGAAATACTGTATTGTTGTCTACAGTTAGTATCTAGCTAAACATATGTGCAACTAAGTGAGCCTTTTATCTTAATTTTTTGAATCCTAGGGCTCCTTGCTTGAGGTTATACATCCACTTACAATTAGTTATCTTCTTTCTCATGGGTGCCTTAATAAGTTTCCATGCCTATATCTTCAAAAGATATTGCACCTCTTCCTCCATAATAACACACACTTAGTAGAATCAGAATTGCCAATGGTCTCTGAGTAATACATTGGCTCATGCACATCAACTACAATCTTAGCACTAGATAAAGCATAACATACCAAATCCTCCAAAAAATACTTGAAAGGAGGCTTAATTACGTACCATAATATACCTAGAGCAACACCCATTTTCTCCACTTGCTACCTGGATCCATCCACCTTATGGATAAAGGGGTCTATCAAAAGGATCATTGTTATCTAAACTAGTCTCCACCTCCACCTTGTGCAAAGAACTCACCTACTATATCTTCTTAGACAAACTATCAATAGACTCATTGAAGGTGATATCCTTACTGATCAAAAACTTAGATGCATTTAAATCCCATAGCTTGAACCCCTTCATAGCGGATGTGTTACTATATTAGATACACTTCTTATCTTTAGGCTATAGCTTCCCACCATTCATACATACATCGTAAGGACGCCAAAAGATATGTAAATTAGCATGACTAGTAGATTTATCTTATCATACCTCTTTAGGTGTCTTCAAGTATATAGAATAATTTGGCAACTAATTCACAAGGTATGCTTCCATGCAAGCAACTTTAGCCCAAAATTCCTTGTTTAGTTCAACTTGTGACAACATACATCAAGCCCTCTCTAATAAGGTCTTGTTTCTTTGCAACAACCATGTTTTATTGCGGTCTCCCAACACATGTATAGTGCCTTAGAATCCTATGGTCCAAAAAAAAAATCAGTGAAATTAAGCTCCACAAATACAAGACTATTATCAATCCATAGCCACTTGACTTGTCTAAAATTATGCTTATTTAATAAGGTATTCTAAAATTTGAACATACCAAACAAATCACTCTAATTTTTAAGAAAATAAATCCATATCTTCTTAAGAAGTCATCAATGAAATATAGCAAGTACGATGAACCACCCTTAAATACCACCATGCAAGAACCCACAAATTTGAATGGATATAATGAAAAGGCACCTTCACATCGTGTTTAATTATTGAAAGCTAATCTATTTCTTCTTGTCAAACATATAATGCTAAAAAAATCTATAGTATCCATACTCTATCTATCTAACATTCCTCTCTAGAGAGCTCAATCAAAAATCTAAGACTCATGTGTTTCATTCTCATAACATCTAAATCATTCATACTCGTTGATGCCCCTATAGCTACATTATCACTAGTAGAACCAACCAACTAATATAGTTTCCTAACCATTTTACCCTCAGTCACCATAAGAGCCCATTTTATGGCTCGCATTTTTTCATCTGCAATCACACAACGGTATCCATTATAATTTAGGGAACTCAATCAAATAAGGTGCTTGGTCAAATCTGGGACATAACAAACATTAGATAGTATTATAACCACATCATTATGCCTCCTAACCTTTATAGTTCCAATCACAACTCCACATCAAGTTGTCTTATAAGTTTGAAACCAACTCTAGTTGGGCTAGATATTGTAGGAACACCCAAAATCCAAGATCCACTTGTCACTCATCCTGGTATGTCTATTAGCGGTTGTCAACACATCACTATCACTATTTTCCTAGGTAAAAATGACATCTTCCTTTATACTATATGACTAACCAAACTTATTACTATATCTCTTATTATGATACAATTTCCTAATATTCCCCTTCGTATGGAACCCATGTCACACAAAATTCTTGTATCTATTATTGGACTTCAATCTAGACAATTTATGCTCACAAGATTCCTAATCTCGAGATTTCCCCTAACTATAAGCCCCTCACTATGAGAGTCCTTTGGCCTTCCTTTAGTCAACAAATGTTTAATTAGTTCTCGTTGAAGAAAGATAGTCTTAAATTCATCAAGAACTAACTCATATTTCATATATATCATATTCTCATGAAAATATGTGTAATTAGTAGGTAAATAACACAACAATATAATATCCATATCCTCATCATCAACGTTGACATCTACATTTTGTAAATCTATAAGTATAGAGTCAAATTTATCAAGATATGATTTTAAATATTGGGCCTCACCAAAATTGAGCATCTAGAGCTAGTTCTTCATCAATAGATGATTTATGATAGATTTTATCATATATAAAGACACCAACTTTAACTACAATATAAAAACAATTGTCTCTTCAACCATTTCTCATAAAACTTTATTTGTCATGAGCAATTACATGATTGAGAGAGCCATCAGATCAATCTCCTTGAACGTTTTGTTTATCATTGATTTGAGCTTATTGAATTACCTAAAAAAAGCCTTCTCCAACTTGTTATACTTCAAGATCCCCCGTATATTCAATTTTCATAACCCAAAATTTATAGAATAATTGAATTTCTATTATCAAGTCTTGTTTTTTCCATCCTAGTGCAGATATATCAGACTAGCAACACTCTAATACCAATTTGTTGTAAACAAAATTGCAATTGGAAGGATCAAATCTAATTTACAACTAAGAGAACAAGAACTAATTGAGAAATAACACAACTAGAATAATTTAGGGAAAAATTATGATCTTTATTATGTATGTTGATATGATTATAAAGATGATTAATAAGATCTCTCAAAAGTTACATAAAATTGATCAATTTTATCAAAACGCAAGAGAATACAAGAGGAGAAGAAAATAAAGCATTTAATGGTTGGTTAGGATTTCTTTCATGATGTTTTTATATCAATAAGATACCCTTCAAGAAAAGTGGTGTATTATATGTAATTACCAAAAAATATGGCCCATATTTTGGAAGCATGACCCTTCATGTTAATTTTATGACTCTTGAGTTTTACCCAAAAAACTACCAAACCAAGTTGCTAGAGAAAACATGGCTCATGTTACACAACATGGAGAAACCATGTTTTATACTCCTCCTCCATCAACTTATGCATAACATACAAGCCATGTTGTGAACCAAATAACCATTCAAAAACTCATAGAAATAATCATGGATATTTGGTCCCTTGTTAAGAAATAAATCTACTTTTACATGGGTATGACTACATGACACCAATTGTTTTATCATAGGAAACCCACACTTTTTCTCATCCTTTTTGTACTTAATCCTCATTCTCCTTATTTTTCCAACCTTCTTAAATTCAAACTGTAACATCCCAAAATTTACAGTTAAAATTTTTTGTTTGTTATAGAAAATCATACACTAAAAAAGGGGTTGTTGCTACCATAATTAGTACAAGATTGACCCCTGGCTAATCTCATACTAACCACAAGGTTAAAGGTACAAAAATTATTATAAGGAAAGATTTATGACCATAACAATTCAACATTAGTTAATAAAACCAAGGTACATAAATGTTAAGGTTAATGCATAACTGATATAAAGTACAAAAAAACACCCACTACGAGAGAATAAAAATGGCAGAAATAATAGAAAATAACATGTTTGGTGAAAACCTTCTTAGACCTCACTCCATATACATCATATTTTCACTCTTATCCAACTAAAGCAGCATATGCATCAAAGTCAACAAGAGAATCATCTCCTACCTGCATAGACCCAGGAGGGGGTCATTGCTCGTAGGAATGAGCAGCACCCATAATAGGGGTGAACAGTATGCTATGTACTAAGTAAGGTAACCATATAGTTAAGACAGGGTATATCATATAAAATAAAGATAATACAAGTAATAAGTTAATAAAATTAATCACCACTATTAGAATTTAAGCCTATAGTTCCATCTTTACACATCTCTCAAATTATATCCACGTGAGTATGGGAACCCCACAATTATGGCTGGTGGATCAAAAATACAACTCCAAGGCAGAACACAACTAGCCACTATTATTTTCTAGTGGATCGGTCTCTAGGGAAAAATGCTCCTGACCACTATTCTTGCTAGTGGATCGGTCTGGCCCTAACTCATGTGGTGTTCCACTATAAGTGATTAGAGTCTTCCCCCATGATTTTCTATCATAAAAGGTTTGGTTTATTGAGCTCTAGATCCCCCACTATTTTAGCCTATGGATCAGAAACACAACTCCAGGGTAGAATGCACCTGACCACTATTATTTGCTAGTGGATCGGTCTCTAGGGCAAAAATACTCCTGGCTATTATTCTCGCCAGTGGATCAATCTAGGCCTGGCTAAATAATCTTCCACTTTAAATTATTAATATTTTATTAATGTTTTATTCAATAGGTATCCCCTTCAACTAGACATGCACAACCCCCAATGGACTTCCTTGACTCATTACTACTCTTCTACCCTAGACTTCCTGAATAACCCTATCCCATAACTTGGGACCTCTACACTTCCCAAGACTCTAAGACCCCCTTTCACCTTCCACCCTACTCTCTATGAATTCAAAAACCCCCCCACATAGGTGTGTCAAGGCCCACTTTCCCAATTGTCTTCCTAGGCTCACCATTACCCATTAGGGTTTTCCCTTGAAACCCTATTCTTACCTATAAGGCCCTAGCCTCTCCTTTTATTATACAACCCATACTCCCCCTTCATTCCAACACCATCACTCTATGCAACCTACTCCAAACACAATAAGCTGACTCTTCAACTTCTCCATGTGATAATGAACCCTAGTTAGCCACCCCCAAAAAACCCTAATGCACCTCTTTTCTTTTACACCTTCACCTCATACACAAACTCCACCCTCCTTTTAACTTGACTCACACCCTTCATGTACAACACTCCTAATCACAACCCAAAATCCAACCAACCTCTTTAACCTCACTCCTAATACCCCTAAACTTAAGGGTTTTTTTTTCCAAAAACCCTAGTTAGGCTCCCATGCATTCTTCCACCAACCCACATACTAATTCTTCCCCAAGCACTCTGATCATTCAAAATACACTTTCCTCCCCACTTTCAACCCTCAAACTTAATTTTCCCATGTAATCTTTTCCCCCATATGATGATTAAACATCCCATACAAGACTCACACTTCCCATGCAAGATTTTCACCCTAACTCTTCATATTATTAATTTCTTCCTTTTTTTTATTACCCATATTTCATAATGTTCTTAGGCCTTTTCCCCACTTCTCCTTACTAACTCCACCCTTTTTATTTCTTGTAGTTCCCCACAACTGCTCAAACCCACCTATGGCCTCTAAGCATGCATATTATACCATAACAACCATACATAAGGGCATGTCATCTATAACAAGTCATAACACCCATATTACACATAATATAAATCATACTTATCATACCTTAGCATCTTGCAAGGCAAGCTACACTATATACATATTTAGTTCACATTCACATATAAATACATATCACATACCGTTACACCCATACACACATAATTCATAACAAAGACCAAAATCCTTAACTATATCCTTACCTAATAGGAATCCAAACTTGGAGAACGAATCCTACAACTCCTAATGGAAATGATTTTGCTCACAATCTATAAAAATAGCATACTAGTCATTTAACGTTCTTCCTACTCCTTTTTTTCTTTTTCTTCATTTTCTTAATTAAATATTAGTAATAATAATAATAATAATAATAATTTTAATAATAAAAAAATTAAAATAAAATATACTAAATAAGTAGATGGGATAAGGGCACAACTAGAAGGGACGATAAGCAAGGGGGTTGCGGCGGCGCACTACGATGGTGGTGGTGATGGAAAAGAGGGGTTTTGGGGTTGGAAAAAGAGGAGAGGAGTTAGGTTTTTTTAGGTGGTAGGGTTTTTGGGTTAGAGGGGGTTGTGGTGGTGGTCATAGTCGTGGTGGCGTCTCACAGCAGTGGCGCAGGCGGCGGCAGTGGCGGTCGCCAAGAGGAAAGAAGAGAAAAGGAGGAAGAAGGATGTGAAAGAAAGGGGAAGTGGTGGTGCGGTAAGGTAGGGGAGAGATTTTTGGGCATGAATAGAGGCAATGAGGGAGGTGGTTGCTATAGTGGTTGCACGCACAAGTGGTGGTGTGGGATGAAAAATGGTAGCTCGAGCTGCCTGCTTTACAGAAGTGGGGATAGAAGAGGAAGGGGAGTTAGGGCTAGGGAGGAGGTTCATTGGGTGGAGGGTGATGTAGGGAAGACGACGGAAGGGCGTAGCAATGATGGCTCCATGTAATAGTGGCTGTGGAAGTGGCTATGTGAGTAAGGTTGGAGGAGGAATTATGGGGTATTTTTAGGGGAAATAGTTGGGGGAAGTGTACAAAGAGGGAAGAAGAAAAGGGGAGGGGTGGTTGGCTGTCAGCCAATGTGTAGGCCGATACAGTTGCATGACAAGGGGATAATGGAAGGGATTTATAGGGTCAACAAGGGTTAGATGAGGGAGTTAGGGGTTGTAAGAGGGAAGGGGACCCTACAAGGTAGTGCTAGCTACACGCCCTAGGGGTCTAGATGAGGAAAAGGGGAAGGGAGAGAGAGGGGCAGAGCTATGAAGCAGCCATGCCTAGCAACTTTGATCGGGGGAAGTTAAAGACAAGAGAAGAAAGGGAAGAAGGGAGAAAAGAGGAGGAGTGGGGGTGTGCGTCCGGGTTAAGCCATGTGAGGGAGGAAAAGAAAAGAAAAAAAGAGTGGGTTGGGAGAGAAGAAGGAAAAAGATGAGGGGGAATGGGGAGTTGGGACTGCACAAGGTATAGATAAGTCAACCGAGGGAGGGGAAAGGAAGAAAAATGGGAAAAAAAGGAAAAAGAAAAAAAATGGAAAATGGGGTTAGTAGGGTGGTTTGGGATTTTTTTAATTTGAGGAATAATAAAAATTGGTTATGATTATAAAATATTTTTTTTATTAATTTATAAATGATTGTTATGATTTACTTATAATTTATTTTAGTTTAGCAAATAACTTTAGCCCCCACTAATTAGAGCCCTGAATCATTTTTCTCACTTTATGGCCATACTTATTATTATTATTATTATTATTATTATTATTATTATTATTATTATTATTATATTAGAAATGGTATAATTAAACCTCATCCAATAATTCTTATTTTATTTATAAATCATAAAATAGGGTTTCTGGGTATTAAAATTAGTTAGGTAAACAAGTTTATCGATACTCCTAAAATTCACATTTTATTATAATTTCAAGCCTTTTAAAAACCAAAAGTAATTTATTTTATATCAACATGACTCTAAACATATTTTAAAGCATTTTAGACTGTAGAATTATAAATTTTCAATCTCTGAGCATACCAGTCGATTGGTTAGTCAAACCAATCGATTGGTATGCTTGAAATTCACATTTTTATTTGAATTTAAATCCCTTTTAAAAATCAAAACTAATTTATTTTATATCAACATAATTTTAAACACATTTTGAATGATTTTAGGATGTGTTGTTATAAAACTACTCCCTTAAAAGAGACGTTGTCCCTAAAGTCCCTAAAGGAAATGTTGTAATAACCTTAAAACATAACAAAACCCTAAGTCATCAACTAAAAGGAAAATAACAGCTAAGGGTTAGCGCACAATAAAAGGGTATTACCCCTTTAAAAGAGATGGTGTAACCCGCATAACACACCTATACAAACAAATCTAGATACTTTATCTTCATCTCCTGCTTAGACTCCCAAGTGACACCCTCTGCTCCATGGCATGACCACAAGACCTTCACTAGAAAAATGACCTTCGAGTTTGTCTCTCAAGTCTTGGTATCCAGGATCCTCAGGGGTGGCTCCTTATAATACAATGCGTCATTGAGCTCAATCATCTTCAGCTAAATGATTTACGACAGATTTGCCACATACCTCTTCAACTAAGAGATGTGGAAAATGTTATGCATGTGCAAAAGCTCAACAAAAAGGGAAGATGGTACATAAACTCTCTAAACTTATCTAAAATCTTATACGACCTAATATACCTTGAGCTAAGTTTGCCCTTCTAACCAAAATTCTTCACTCCTTTAGTGGGTGAAACTTGTAGAAGAACTCAATCACCCACCTCAAATCTATTTATCCTCCTCCATGGATCTGTATAACTATTCTTTCTAGCCTAAGAAGCCTTCATTTGATCTCAAGTCAACTAATCTACCTAGAAGTATCATCTACCATCTTTGATCCTAACACACTTGCTTCACTCGAGTCGTTCTAGGACAAGGGACTATCGCACTTCCATCCATAGAGTACCTTAAAAGGTGTCATTCTTATGCTCAGATGATGATTGTTATTGTAGGAAAATTCTTCCAAGTCCAAATAATCCTCCTAAATACCCTAAAACTCAAGTATGCATGCCCGAATCATATCCTCCAAAGTTAAAATAGTGCGGTCAATTTGATCATTTGTAGCTGGATGAAAAGTAGTACTCATCTCCAGTTATGTCCCAAAAGCTTGCGGAAACTTCTCCTAGAAGTGTGATAAGAATCTAGAATCTCAATTTCTCCTAATGTTTTTGGGAACCCCATGGTACCACACCATATGCTTCTTGTAAGAACTAGATCGACTTCATCGGTATGAATACCTCTGCCTTAGTCAACTAGAAAACTACCACCCAGATTGCATTCAAACCACAATAGGTCTTTGGTAATCCAACCATGAAGTTCATTGACATGCTATCCCATTTCCACTCAAAAACCTTTCATATCTGAACCATCCCCATTGGATGCTTATGCTTAACCTTGACCTTCTGATACGTCAAGCACCTAGCTATAAACTTTGTAACATTCTATTTCATATGAAACCACCAATAGATCAGCTGCAATTCCTTGTACAAGTTATCCCCTCCAAGATGGACGGAGTAAGGCATGTAATATGACTCCTTCAAAATCTTCCTCTCAAGCTCCCTACATCTCTACAAAACACACCATCTTTTTTGGAAATATATACTACTATCCTCAAAAACCTTAAACCCCATTTCTTTGCCCTCTAATACAGCCTTCTTAAACAACTTGATCTTGATATCATCTGGCTGGCTAGCTCAAATCTCATCAAAGGTGATCCATGTGATCAAGAGATCTCTCATCCTTGTCTCAAGGTCCCTAAACCCAATGCCTTATATGCTCAACTCCTGAATATCTTGCCAAATCTAGTCCAAAACAACTAACAAACCTAAAGAGTGTGAAATCTTTCTACTAAGAGCATTCACTATGATGTTAGCCTTACCCATGTAGTAGGTCAACTCTAAATCATAGTCCTTAACCAACTCCAACCATCTTCTTTGTCATATGTTCAACCCATGCTGAGTGAAGATGTACTTGAGGCTTATATGATTTATGTAGAACTTATACTACACTCTATGAAAGTAATGTCTTCATATCTTCAATGCAAAAACTAACACAGCTAGCTCAAGGTTGTGAGTAAGATATTTCTACTCATGCTCCTTCAAATGGTGAGAAGCATATTCCATTACTCCGCATCAAGACACACCTAAGAACAAACTAGGATGGATCAATATACAACTCAAATCCCTCCGTACCTGACTATAAAGTAAGAATTAGAGCTCAAATAAACCTCCTTTGAGCTAGTCAAAAGCATTTTTGCACTTCTCGTCCTAATGAAAAATTAATGTCTTCTTCAACAAGGTAGTCAATAGATAAGAAATTCTAAAATTATTTTAGATAAAACATCTGTACTAGTATGCTAATCCTACAAAACTATGTATCTCTTGGACGTTAGTTGGTGATGACCACTCTGGTATGGCTCAGATCTTCAAAGGATCCACTAACACTCCCTCCTTTGATATGACATGACCAAAGAAAGCTACCTCATCCTGCCAAAACTCACACTTTAGAAGCTTGGCATACGACTAATGGGTTATCAACAACACTAAAGCCTTCTTTAGGTGATGCTTGTGTTCTTCACAAGTCTTGGAGTTAATCAAGATATCGTAAATGAAGACAAACATGAACTGATCAAGGTGCTACTAGAAGATGCGGTTCATGAGATCCATGAACACCACTAGTGCATTCATGAGTCTAAATGATATTATGGAGAACTCATAATGGCCATAATTCATTCTCAAAGTTGTCTTCAGTATGTGCACCTCGAAAATTTTCAGCTAAAGATTCATTAATCTAAAATCTCTCTTTGAAAACACCATGGCCCAATGCAACTGATTAAAAAGGTCATCGATGTAAGATAAAGGATAATGGTTATTCACATAAACATGGTTCAATCTTCAGTAATCAATGTAGAGTCTCAACCCACCATCCTTCTTCCTCACAAAAAGGACTGATGCTCCCAAAGGTGATACACTTTATCAAATATACCTCTTCTCCCATAAATCCTCCAACTATATGTAAAGCTCTTCCATCTAAGTCAGCGTTAGGAAATTAGGCACCTTTCACATGAGTTTTATCCTTAGTAGAAGGTTTGTTGTGAAATGTATCTAAAACACTTAAGGCATAGATAGGATTTCATTGGGAAATTCATTTGGAAACTCTCATACCTCTGAACACTACATAAGTAAAGTGGGTACCCTTTCTATACCAATGTGCTAAGCATAGTCATTGACACCAGCCTTACTAAGGGCCTAAGCTTGTATCTCTTATAAGAGGCCCTATCACCCTTTAGTCCCTTAAGAACCACACACTACTATGCACAATAAATCATAGCTCAATCTCTCAAGAGCATATCCATCTAAAGGATTACATTGAAGTCATGAAGTTTAAGCTCTATGAAGTCTATCAAAAACCTGATTCGGCTAATGACTAGAGTTGCATCTCTATGTTGCCTAGTATATGGAAGTCAATCCCCAAACATGAGCACAATAGAAGTCTCTATCCTATTATAAGGAATCACAGCTGTCCTGACTATGAAATTAGTAGACATGAAGGAGTGTGAAGCACATAAGTCAAATAACACATATGTAAGAAAAAAAATAAACCATGAACACACCCATGTTGACATATGCCTACTTGTCAGCCTTTAACTGGCTCATCACATTCAAGTGATTGCCCAAAGATAGTTCTATAGTAATACTTAAACCTTGCCCTTACTAAAAAGCATGGGGCCTTTGAATCCTCTACTATTGAGTAGTTGTGCTAGCTCCATTATGTGTCTATTAATCTTTCTAAACTGGTTGTGTCTCCGCCACCGTACCCTACAAATGTGCTTACCCTTGTAGGATACTACCCCTAATGGTAAGACACTAAAACTAACAATGCCCCATCAGAATGCATCCATGACATTGAACCAATTACCTAGTATAATCCTTCCCTAAATGGTTCTTACCACACTGCTAACATACTGACTCAAATTCCCTCTTTAACAGGGTACCATCCCTAATTCATACCTACACATGGTCTGGAACCTCTTCTCTCTACCTTAGCACTAACCACCCTTAAATCTCTCCTTGGCCCCTAATAGGGCACTACAAGCCCATACAATTGCTGATGCCTCCAAGGCATTGTCGTACATCACCTGCAAGTCCAATGCACAAGTCCCCACCAACATCTCCCGAATTCTAAGACTTGGCCCCAAATAAAATTGGTGAACCTTCATCCCTGCATCAACATCAACCTCTAAAGCAAAGTAGGCCAAGTCCAAATAGTGGTTGTAGTACTTCTCTACTGTAGACATGCCTTGGCGCAACTTCATGAACTCATTATACTTTATCATCCTTAGGCGAGTAGCGTAGAACCGTGCCCTTAGAATCTCAAATAAAGTCTCCCACTAATCTATAGCAGCTCATCTCAGCTTTAGACCTCTCCACCATCAACATGACCCCACAAGTGGAGCATGCCAATGTCCACCGGCCTACCCTCTAGGCAACCACTATCCACCAAGATCTTATCGAAGTCTCTCAACCAACACTACAACATATACAAGTCCTCTTGACCCTCAAAGATCAATGGGCAATGAAGATCAACGCTATAAATCCAATCCTATGGTGGTGGCAATGACTACAGAGCCTTCTCACACTAAATTTGTCACTCTATGAAAGCACCAATTATCTCCATGGAACGCTCAAGATGCCTATTCATAACTATCAAAGTCTTAGAATACTAACTCTCATTAGAATAGGCTGGCCAATAACTACCTGGTTAGTACACATGGAGGTAGCAAACTGCACATAAAGCTCGAAGTTAGTCCTACCTTATAAATTTAAGGCCAAATCTCAATCTAATCCATTACCCACTCAAAGACTAAACTAGGTTCTATAAGTTTAGATGTAATACCCCAAAACCATAATTTAGGAAATTATGATAAAATAGGAATGTATTAGTGAAATGAATTAAATATATTATTTTAATAAAATAATGGGAGTAAGTAATACAAAAGGAGGAAAATAATAAAGAATTTAATTAAGGAAGATTAGGGTATTTTTCTAATTAAAAGGAATGTAATTATTATTTTACTAATTTTTATTATTTTTAATTATTCAAAAATAACAAAATATCATAAAAACATCAGCCAACCTATTTTCCTTTCCCCCCTTTTTCTTCCTTCTTTTCTCCTTTTTTTTCGCTTCCTCCTAGATTAGGCCATGCCCGTCGGCCTAAATCCCCCTCCCTCTCTTCTCTCCCCCACGCAAACGAGCTAGTTTTCTTTCCTTTCTTCTTGCCTACTAGATCTCCCTCTTTTTCTTTCTTTTCTTTTCCCCCGACCAAACCGACCAAACCGACCCAACCCCTTCTTCTTCTTCCTTCCTTCTCCCTCCTACGCGTTGTGGGTTAGGCCTATAATTCTGCCACAAGCTGACCTGCCCTACCACCATACTGCCCCACCCAACTTCCCCTCTCTCCCACGTCTCTTTCCTTTCCAATTTCAGCCAAACCCACTGCACGTGCCTCCCTCGAGTGCTCCCTTCCCTTCCTTTTTTCCCCACCTACCACCTGCACCCTACAACTTTACATGCTCATACCGGCCTACCACCGCTAGCGAGCAAGCCCTTGCCACACCCACTCCCTTTTCCTCTTCCCCCTTTATCTCCTTCTCCCTTCCATCGCCTATAAATACCCCCTACCAATCCTAATTGCCCCTTTACTCTGCCTAGAAAATTCAGAAAATTTTCACTACACCACTTCAGACGCTGCCCTAGCCACTAATGTGCAATGCCGCTACCTGAAACACCACCCAAACCCTTCCCTACATTACCCTCCACCAAACCATGACTCTCACCATCCCTAAATCCCCCTACATAAATAACTTTGAGTGTGCAAAGTTGGCTGCTCTACCTACCTTTTGCACCTCATCATCACCCCTCACGTCGTGGTGCACAACCTCCTCCACCATAATCACCACCTCCCTTGCCACCCAATTAACCTAAAAGAACCTCCTCTACCTTCCACTACCTTTCTTTATTCCTTTCTTCCTCTCCTTCCTCCTCCCTCCTTCTCCACCATCCTCAGCCACCACAACTACCACCACCTGCGCCACCACTCTTGTTGTGCCACTACTACCACTCCAACCCTCTAAACTCAAAGATTCCACCACCACTGCAACCACCATCTCACTCTCTCTCTTCCAGCCCTAAAAGACCCACCTTATCCAAACCATCACTTCCACCACTAATGCCATCATTGTTGCCACCACCACTGCCACCTAGTTTCCACCCTCACTAGGTTGTGCCCTAACCCATCCTAGCCCTTAAGTATAATTTATTTAGTGTAATTATTATTCTAACCTTATTATAAACGTCGTCATCGTCGTCATCAACAACATCATCATTATTATTATTATTACCATTATCATCATCATCATCATCATCATCATCATTATTATTATTAAAGTTATTATCATTATTATTTCTAATATTGTTAATAATATCTTGTCATTGACTAATATAACTAGCTAAACTTATTTTGGTTGATAATAGCGTGATTAGCCATTTTAAGGGTAATATCCTTATTTTTTTACTACTAAAGCTATTATTATTATTATCCCTAATACTAAGTTATAATAGAGGTGATTAGGAAATAATGAAAATATTAATAAGAGCAAAGGTAACCCTTGTATTTCTCCTCATATAGGTGAACCGAGTCTAACCCTTAAGGAGGCGTAAGAGCGTGATCCAAGCCTAGTGTCATTTTATGTAAGGATATGGTTAAGGCCTAATGTGTGTAATATGTGTTATGTGTGTTGGTTATATGTTTATACCTTATATGTTATGGATTATGCTCTTTGTAGTGCAGCTTGCTAAGCATGGAGCTAAGGTAAGTTACATATGTTTTATGACATGTGTAAGATGGTATTGTTACTTGTACGTAGAATGTGCTTATGTAACATTTCCCTTATGACATGCATGATAGTAAGCTTTAAGTAGTGTGGTGTGGTTGTTAGAAAAATGAAAAAGAGTAAGTAAAGTGAGTTAACTAGAGAGTGGTAAGAATGACATAAAAATCTTATGACCTATGGGTGGATAAAAGAAGAAATAGTAGAAACAAATTAGGAGGGTGGACTAAAACATACATGGGGAGTGTAGGGTTGCATGGTATGGTTAGCCTTTTCATGGGGATGACCTTTATGTAGAAAAAGTTGACTGGATGGTTAAGTAAGGTAAGGAAGAGTTGTTAGGATTATTGGATTCCATATGTAAAAAATAGAACATGGGTTGGTATAAGGATGTATGGGGGACTAGATTAGGGGTTGGGAGGAAATCCTAAGTGAGAGAAGTGTGCGAGTAAGGGAAAACGAATGGAAATGGTTAGTATAGGGAATAAATAATGAAAGGGGTGTGACATGGAGGAAAGGTGAGCCAAGTGAGAAAGGGTGTTTGGGTGTTGAGGGGATAATATAAAAGAAAGTAGAAGTACTAAGGTTTGGGGAGAAAACTAGGGTTTTCATGATCACGTGTGGAAGTTGGATGGTAAGGTTGTGATGTCAAGTGTGGTTTGAGGGGAGTGATGAATTTAGTAGAAAGAAGAGTTTGGGTTGTGTAAGATTAAGGGAATTGAGGCCACAAATGCCAGATTAGTGTTTCGGAGGGAAACCCTAAAGGGCAAAGAGGAGTTGAAATAGAGCTATAGGGAGTGAGCCTTGAACCACGTGCATATGAGTTTTGGGTTTCTCATAGTGAGTGGGAAAATATGGGGGAGGAAGTCTCATATTCATAGGTTGGTAAAGGTCTTAAGATATGGGATAGGGTTTTCGGGAGATATAAGAATGAAAGGGTGAGCATGGGAAGTCTAGTGGGTCATGCATGTCTAGTCTGGGTGATATGTGGAATAAGATACGAATAAAACACTAAACACTTAAAGTGAAAGACTATAGAGTTGGACCCGGTGATGATATTTATCTGGTCCACCAGCTATAATAGTGGTTAGGTGTGCTATGTCCTATAGAGTGTTTCTAGTCCACTGGCTATAATAGTGGGAGATTTTGGGCTTAATAAATCAAACTTTGCATGGTAATAAGTCATGGAAAGATACTAATTACTTATAGTGAAACACCACATGAGTCGGGGCCAGTGAGGATAATTTTTCAGTCCACCGGCTATAATAGTGGGATCCCCATACTCACACGTAATTAATATGAGAAATATACAAGATAGAAATATCAGTCTAAGTCCAGATTGATGGTATGAACCTAAATTATGCATTGTATGCCTTACTTATCTATTGTTCTTGCACGACCTTACCCATATGGTTACCTTGCTTAGTATGTAGCGTATTGATCACCCATTTTATGGATGCTTCTCATTCCCACAAGCAAAGGTCCCTTTTGAGTTTGTATATATAGAAGATACTATAGTCGATGCCTATGACGCAGTCTATGCATCGAGTGGGTCTATATGAAGACCGTTGGGCTTTGCTTGGGGTTGAGAGTGAGTGTCAACCAATCTCTTTAATTTTTTCAGCTTTTATTTAACTATTGTATCTCTTTTTCCCATTAGGATCTTAACTTTGCATTCGTTTTAAATTTGGTATTGATGCTTTAATTTACGCACTTTGACTTCTCTTTATTAAGAGTGTTTTGGATTTCTACAGTTCCATGTCTTAATTAGTTTAATGATTTGTGAAATTATTTCTTAACCTTCTGGTTGGTGTGAGACTAGCCAAGGGCCAGACTTGTACTAATCACGGTGGTAGCACCCCCATGCTCATATATGTTTTAATTAAACGAAAAAATTTTAATTGTGATTTTTGGGGGTGGTATATTAGATGAAACCAAAGAAATTTGTTTTTGTAAATTAAAATTCGGATCTAAAACCATAGGCTTTGATACCAACTTATAATACCCCCAATTTACGAACTAGAAATTTTTGTTTTTGATGATAATGTGGAAGTGGTTGAGTGCAGTTTGGGAGGGAACCAATATAGATGTTTGATAAAATATAAAATATGCACAATACATTAAACATGCAAATCAAATACTAGAAGAGAGAAAGGAAGAAGGTGAAGGAGAATAGAAAAGGTAAGTTATGCCTTAAAAGTCCTTTTAAGGAAAATTTAACAAAATAAAATAAAAAATGTAAAAATAATCCCAAAAAAATATATTTAGTAGAATAAATACATTATAATTAGAATTTTTTATAAATATTAAAAAGAGATTCAAATAAAAAGAACAAAAGGATATGAAATCACAAGATAATCAGTCAATTAGTTTAAGAAAAATAGTTAATTAGTTCATCGATAATAAAATTTTCAATCTCTGAGCATACCAATCGATTGGTTAAGTATATTAGTCTATTGGTAAGCCTAAAATTCAAATTTTTATGAGAATTTTAAGCCCTTTTCAAAACGAAAACTAATTTATTTTATATCAACATAATTTTAAACAAATTTTAAAGGATTTTAGATATAGTATTACAATTATAAGATTCCAAAATATAATTCGGGAAATGGAAAAATCAAATTCCATAGGTCACAAGAAATACTATTCCAAAAATAAAAGTGGTTCATCTCTTACCAAGTAAGAGTCCTAGAAAAACACATAAAGTCAAATTTAGGTCAACAAGACTCTAAAGTCCATCCTATCACATTATTCATATTTTTAGTCACTTAATGATCAAAATACACTCATATCCTATGATCAAAATACAATCTCTTCCTTTCTATCTCAAACATAGATGCAAGATATTCAATACACTAGAGCTTACTTTACATGGTGTAATATAAAGGAGTATGTATATAGGATTTAGTGCAAGTTAAATAGAGAATTGGGTAATGCAAGTTCATTTGATAGTTTTCCATCCACACAGGCTCTCTTTTCAACTCCCCTTATTTCAAAGCATGTGTCTATGCTCCTAGATTTGGGGTAATATATTTTTATAGGTATAAATACCATTCTATTTCTACAATATGTGGGACTAATCACCAAGAATTTATTCCCATGATACAACAAGTATGGGATAGTGCATTCACACATCATAAAATGTGTAGAGTGATAATTTTGTTGAATTTTTTTAAGAATCTTATGCGTGCATTAAATCAAAAACATTTTGGTAGCATCTCAGAGAAGGTAATTAAGGCTAGAAACAAACTCAACAACTGCAGAAGTAGCTGAATGAAAATCCTTGTGATGCTACCGTTATAGTAAGAGAAAAATATCATGCAACAAAGTTTAAATTCTATAGCTCTTATAAGGAAAATCTGTATCCTCAGATGACTCAAATAGAGTGGATTAAGTTATAGGATAACAATACCAAATATTTTTCACTCACTTGTGAAAGTAGGAGGCATTGCAATTAGATTAGTATATTAATGGATAAAGATGGACGTAACTACATCACTGAGGAATACATTTCTTCCTAATTCATTCAGTTCTATGTGTTTCTTATGGGGAAGTATCTTTAACCAAGGGGTGATTTCATTCCAAAGATCATGTTGAGAGGAATGATACTAGAGCTTAATCAGCACGTGATTTGATTAGTTGCTATTAATAAGGATGAAGTGATGGAAACTCTATTCTCAATAATTAGTGACAAAGGCTTAGGGTTGGATGGATACAATGTTATGTTATATAAGGTTGCATGGGAATTTGTAGGAGATGATGTGTAGAAAGCAACAACTATGGTCTTTATCATGGGTTGTATCCCCAAAGCACTAAATGTTGTTGTTTTGAACCTTATCCCTAAGGTCTTAAATGTTTGTAAAGTAGGGGATTCTCAATTGATGTCATGTTATAAGTTATCTCTAAGGAAATCACCACTAAGATTCAATATTTCATGCCTTTATTGATGGAAGAAAATCAAGTTGCATTTGTGAAAGGTTGCACTATTGGTGACAATATTCTTTTTACTTCTTAGTAGGTTCGAGGATATGGCATGAAGATTTCATCTCCTCATTGTATGCTTAAGTTGGATATGCATATATTTTATTACACAATTAGTTAGCTTTTTATGCCATATGTCTTACTCCATTTGAATTTTCCTTACCCTTTTGTTAAACTTGTCATGATTTATGTTACTATTGCACAATGTTCTATCTCCTATAATGGGTGATTCTAAATACTTTTCAATGCTATGAGGGGGATTATACAAGGTGAGCCTTTTTACCCTTATCTTTTTGTATTAATGATGGAGTATTTACATAGATCCATTCAAGATTTGTGGAGAAATCCACTTTTTAAGTCCCACCCTTAGTGCAAGAAATAAAGTTGAAAAGCTTGATGTCCATAGATGAATTACTTTTCTTTAATTTGGAACATAATGCTTCCACTGATGTTATGTACAAAGTGTTCTAAGATTTTTTTTTATGTACCTAATTTAACTTTGAAAACCTTAAAAAGTATGATTTACTCTAGTATATCAGTAGTAATTTGTGTACGAGAGGATTTTAAAAGGAATTATCATTTTCATATGGCTGACTTATATGCTTGTTATCTTAGGATCCCTATATCCAATAAGAGGGTTAAAAATATGACTATGTGTTGCTGACATAAAATACCAAGGCCAATATAATAGAGTGGAACACATAACCTCTTGAGTCATGCAGGATGAATGTAGCTTTTTAGTTTAGTTCTACATGACATACAAACTTATTGGAGCTTGGTGATGTTATTACTACATGTTATTATAGATGATATTATATCTCTCTATATATCATTTTTATGGGTAGGTACAAAGAATGACAGAAAGGACATCGTGGGTGCAAAGGGTATTAGGTTTGATCCAATTATAGATGTGGAATGTAGCTGCATAGGGAAGATTAATTTGGGGGCTTGCTACCAAAAAGGATATCTTATAGTTTTGATGGTTGCATGCCAATTATCTAAATGGAATAAGTATATGGGAGGTGTTCATCCTAACCTCATCATCATGGTTGATGTAAAAGTTGTTGCATATTCTTACTTCTCTCTTGGTTATTCTTATATATATGCATCTCAAAAAAATATACATGAAACATGGTAAATACCAAATTGTCTGGCTGTATGAATGTTTACATACGAGAGCCCAGAACGTAGCTTGGTAAAGTATCATGTGGAACAAAATATCAATCCCTAGATAGTACTTAATGTTATGGCTTATAATGTATGAACAATATACAACTAAAGATAGATTATGTTAATTTGGATATCTGAATCCTAAGTGTGTTATATGAAATTAATAGGATAAAAATCATCACCACCTTTTCCTCTCTTTTGAATTTATGAGATGCATTTGGATATTGATGATGACTAGTTTTGGTATAAACAAGTGCATCTGGCATGGCTATGCAACATATATAGGTTATGTAAGGAAGAGATGCGCTTGAATAAAAAAAAACTCCTTGAAGGTTATTTATATTGCATTCATGTATCGCATCTAGCAAGAGAGAAATTCATGCTTTTTTCAAAACAGGGAGTATATTCAAAATGATGATTGCCATAGATATTGTGAGATATGTGGCCAATAAAGTTGAGACTTTGGCAACCTACAAATCCTATACTAGGCTCATTCCTTATCTCAAATTGTTGGTAAGTTTTTCAACTTTGCTTACATGAACATTGAGCTTGTACCTATTTGTCCATTTAATAAAATTTTATAATACTTACCAAATAAATGATCAAAATACACTTTAAATACTTAACACTCGATCTACATGTTCAGATAACATAAAAATAGTGTATAAATACTACAATCCACTTTTTACCTATAGCACCAATGTTAGTGAAAATCATAGATATAAATATCTTAACCACATTAAAACAATGTCTCATGCCATATTTGGGAAATTCATATACACAAAAAATTAATATTTATTATCCAATAAGACATGTTATTTTATTATGAAAAAGATACAACCAAAAATCATAGATATTTTATAATAAAAAATTACTACTCATCATATTTTACTATTTATGCTCAATTAATATTCATGAAGGTTAACTTGAATTCTAACACCTAGTCCTAAAATCCTTCAAAATGTGTTAAAAATTATGTGGATATAAAATAAATTAGCTTTAATGTTGGAATAGGCTTGAAATTCTAATAAAGATATAAATTTCAAGCGTACGACTGACTAGTACACTTTGAAATCAACATTTTTGTTCTTGACAAACTAGTCAACTTGTTTCTCAAACCAATCCACTAGTTATCCTACAATTTCATATCTATGTATGATTTTTATTCAAATCCCTTTCTAATGTTTATCAAAAGTTATAATTAGAGTCTATTTGTACTAATACACATATTTTGGTGCTCAAAGACTATTTTCACCTTATTTAGATCATTCCATGATTTTAATTAGTTATATTTTCTCAAAAAACACTTTTGAGACATGCCTCACCTCATCTCTTCTCCCTTGCCTATGTAATACCTTGAAATCTTATAAAATGTTAATTTTAATTTATCAAACATGTTAACCTAATCTAACTCTTACTATTTAGATTTATTTTATTTATTTTTATTTTAACCTAACCCCAACCCTAAAAAATTTATAGATAAAATTTTTATATTCACATGTAAAAAATTTTAACCCTAAACCTAAACCCAAATTCTACACTAAATTTTTTTTCCTTTTTTTGTTTTACTTTCTTCCTTTCCTTTTTCCTTTTTCCTTTTTTCTTTTTTTCTTTGTTGTTTCTTTTCCTTCCTTTTTCTATTTCACTTTTATTTCTTTCTTCTCTAGCTGCACCAACCCAGTCCAACTTACTTCTTATTCTTTTTCTTCTCCTCCCTATGGTGACATCTAGCCTATGTGCCTTCTTCTTCTTTTTTTCATTTTTTTTCTTTCTCTCCTTCTCTTATATGTTTCCCTCCCTGCCTCCCTTTATCCTTTCCTCTTCTGTCCCACATAGAGACTTACCTATTTCCCTAAATACATCCCCCTTACCCCTCTTAGCCATGCAACCACTGTCATGCATGCCACACCATCTGTCTCCCTACCACAATACCCTACACCTCCCTCCCCCCATGCCCCTCCACCCTTCTCCCTTTCCCATTTTCCTTACCTGCCATGTATACCAAGATGCCCCTACATCCCCTTGTCATCTTCCCTCTCCTAAAACCCCGTTGCCTAGATATACCCTATAGGCAACCCTCATTCCTTCCCCTTTTCTCTTTTTCCCCCTTGTCGATCAGCTAACCAAGCCCCTACCCCCTCTTCTTATATTTTTTTCCCTTTTCTCCTTCTCTATTTTGGTTCATTAGCACCACCTCCCTCTGCATTGGCCAAACCACCCTCACCATCTACCATCACCCTATCCAACCTCCCTGCCACCTCCCTTCCCTTGCTTGCACGGTGTGAATCCCCCTCCTTGTCATGGCCTCTTCCTTCTCCCTCCCCTATGCCTGTAGCCACGGCTAGCCATATCTATTACTGCCAATGCTGCACAACTATCACTAGCCTTCCTTTTCCCCTTCCTCTCCACCACCATTCTATCAACACCCCTACAAGCGCATCATCCCATCATCACTATCACACTAAGCCCTCTCTTCTCCCTCCTTCTTTCCCTCTCTTAGCCACACCATTTACCTACACTATTGCCAACCACTGTTATTGTCTTTTTTGTAGCCTGTAGTGTACCACCATTTCCCTATCATTGTCATGCCAACTCAACACCACCCCCTTCCTTATAGAAACCCTTAGCCACCAACCATCTGCCCCAAGCAACCACCACCACCATTCACACCACCTTAGTTGTCAGCCATCAGTTACACCACCACTACTTGCCATTGACTCCCGCCGGTCTTAACACCGACATAACCTCAACCCTATTTTCCAACCATTACCCCATCCTTAAATCACCACCACCACCATGCATTACTCTGCCCAAGCTTTTCCACTCTAGTTACCTCTATTTCCATCACACTCCTTTTCCTTAGTCTTCTCTAAGGTTGAAATCTTAAAAAGTCTAAACTTTGTATATGATTATTTATAGGTGATACTTTGATGGTAGTGGAGGAGGAAGTGTAGGCCTTACATGCTTAGAGACCGAAGCTGCTTTGATAACATACATGTTATATATAGGCTTGATGTGATTTAATGTATATCTCCATTTTTGTTGATGTGTTGATGACATTGTATGAAATTTTACCTTGACTTTGGTGTTACATATATTTTAGGGTATTTCATATCAAAAGAAAAAAGTAAGAAAGCTATGTAAATATGATCGGGTTGACTATTATATATAACCATGGCCATGCATGTCATGATAAGGGTATGTGTAAGAGGTTGAAAAATCATTCATGTTGAGAATCATATGATTTGAGGAAGGGGAAGGTAGGTATTTTAGTGGCCTAGTGGCATTTTGTTCAATATGGTTAAAAAGTGGCATATTGAGTACCTTGAGAGTTAATGAGCTCAAAATAGTTTAAGGGCATTATATGAAATATTTGGAGTGAAAATGAAAGGTTTATGGGTAATAATGGAGGTGAAAGGGTTTAAGTGTAAATAACACAACCTAGGCTTGGAGTTGTGATCATATGTATGAAATTTTGGAGACAGGCACTAAAAATTGAATATGATGCTAATGTTGGCACCTTGGTTATGCATACAAATTGAGGATTTGTATGACTTATAGGGATGGAGTTATGACTAATATATGATATTAGGGTTTTATAAGGGCTATGAATAGAAACCCTATAGGTAGGATTTTATTGTATGTATACGATGGGGGAGTTGGATCGCAATCTTGGGATATTATGTGAAGAACAAATTTTTGGGATGGTATAATAGAATCGGTACCCATATGGGGTCTAGGGAGATTGTTATAACAAAAATGCAAAATTAGGTTGTAGGAGACCCAAATAGTAACCCTAGGGGTAGGTTAGTATTGCATGTATAAGACGTGGGAGTTAGACCATGATTTTTTATTAAGTGGTTAATAACATAATTCTAAGCTTGGGAATGGAATCTGGGGACTAAATGAGTACAAGAGATGAGATTATGCAAGGTTTGTGAAATTAGGGTTTCTATAGGAAATATAACGTGTTTTAGGTTATGTGTTAGGATGGTGCCTTGCATGAGTATATGTATATGAATGCGTGATGACATTGAAATAAATAAAGTACAAATAATATACTAATCTATAATGGAATTATCATGGATTTATAGAGATCCATACTAAATTGAGATTAACAAGATTATGTACAATTGAGAATTTAAACATAAAACTAAACAATTTAAGAAAAGTAAAGATATTTATCTGTGTTCTTGTATATTAGGATGATTAAACCAATCAATTAATTACACAAATTTACAATTATCTTTGAATAAAGAATTATATGGAGAAGAAGAATAATTTGGGATGCACGACTCTTGACGGCTAGGACTTCAACATGTCTCCATTTATAGAAGAAAAAATCCTATAAAGCAAAATAACGTGTTTCGAAAATAAGGAAAAAACATGGTTCATATTTAAGAAACATGAGATTACCATGTTTACTTCCTTACTATATAATTTTGCCCAAAACACATCAAAATTTTCTATTAGAAACACGATCCATGTTTATTAACGTGATACCACCCTATTTTTTACATAAAACACTACACAATATTAAACATCTCCAACACTTGCATGAATCAACACAATGTTATGATGTACTCAAATACACAATCAAAACTCATAGTTATTCACCTTCACGTGGTATTTTTGATGCAAGACAGGTAAAGGCCTCTATATAAAAACCTAGCACTACAAAGGACCGCATGGCCTATAAACATTGATCAAGTTTGAGAAACACTCAAACTTACCCATGGTTAGTGGCTTCATTAGCATATTAGCTAGATTATCTAAAGTACCAACTTTCTCCCACACAACTTTTCTTGCAACAAAATTACCCTAGATATAGAGACACTTGATGTCAATGTGCTTTGTTCAACGATAGAAAGAATTTGAATTTTTCTGTAAATAAATAACATTCTAGCCATCTCCATGAACAATTAGAGCACCATGACCAAACCTTAACTCTCGTACTACACATCAAGCTATAAGGCTTCCTGAAAAAACCTCAATCATAGTCCTATCCTCTACCTTAGCAATGAACAAGGCCATCACATCCTACAAGGATGACCTCTAGCTAATAGTTAAACCACCAAGACAGAAAAATATATTTGCTTATGGATCTCCTTTTATCAAGGTCTCCACTACAATCAAAGTCTACGAACCCAACCATTGAATCACTTGATCTCCCATACTCAATACAAATTGATGCCATTACCTTCAAGTACCTAAGGACCTAATTCACTACTTGCCAATTAGCCATTCCCAAATTCTCCATATATCGACTCACAACACTAATATCTTAAGTGATATCAGGCTAAGTACATACCATATCATACATGATACAACCAAAATATTTTGAATATGGAATAGATGCCATGTACTCCTCGTCCTCTTTAGATTTAGGATAATCCAAAGAAGATAATAAAAAATGAGTATCTAATGGAGTATTAACTGTCTTAATATCCATCATATAAAATCTCTCTAGCACCTTGTTCACATAGGAAGCCTGTGACAAGTACAAAATCTTCTACTTATGGTTTCTAATGATCTCCATGACAAGGATCATCTTCACAACTCCAAGATCCTTCATCTCAAACTCACGCTTCAGCATTATCTTCACCCTATCAACATTAGACATATCTTTTGCTACAATAATCATGTCATCAACATATAGCAAAAGTCACAAAAGAACCACTCTCCATCTCCTTCAAGTACACACATCCATCATACTTACTCCTAGAAAAACCATAATCAGGCATAAACTAATCAAATCATTTATACCACCGTCAACAACTTGGATACAGTTGGGTCCCGCAACCTACATCTCTTCACTCCTGATGTCAAACCAAGTAAGATACACTTCTTAGCTATAGGTTCAAGTTTACCATCATTCATTTAAGAATAAGTAGGAAAACCTAAAACATGGAAATCAAAGTAATTAGATGGTTTACCAGATCACTAATCTTCTAGTGTCTTCAAATCAATGGACCAATTTGGTGACTAATTTACCAAGTATGCTGCCATCTAAACTGCCTTAGCCCAAAAAACACTACCTATTCCTCCCCATGATAACATGCATTGAGCCTTCTCTAATAGGGTTCTATTCATTTGCTTAGGAACTCTATTCTATAGTGGTCTACCAACAAAGGTTTGGTCACTGTATATTATGATCTTGGAAGAAATCAGCAAAAATCTATTCAACAAACTCAAGATCGTTATCTATTATGAGACGTTTAACCTAGTTCTCAGCCTGCTTCTTTTTCAAGTTCGTCTAGCTTATAGAAACATGAAACACATCATTCGTAGGCTTTAAGAAATAAACCCATACCTTTCTAGAGTAGTCATCAATTATTGTGAGCAAGTACCACAAACTACCTTAGAAACCACTTCGCTAGACCCCAAAAATCTAAATGGATATACTCAAGAGGACCTTATATACTATGCTTAGCGGTAGAAAAGATAACCCTCTTTTGCTTGATAAATACACAGCGCTCATAGAAATCTATAGTACCTATACTCTGTCCTTCTAGAAACCCCCTCTTGGAGAGCTTAGATAAACCCTTAACACTCATGTGCTTAAGCCTCATAACATCTATGTTTGGAAAAATCAGCAATGTCACAGCAAGTGTCTCCACAATAGTGGAACCAACCAACCCATACAGTGTTCCAACCTATTTCCCCTTCATCACCACCAGATCCCCTTTTGTAACTCTCAGGGTACCATCTTTAATAGTACACAAGTATCTATTACAATCTAAAGAACTCATAGAGATGAGGTTCTTGGTCATCTATATGACATGTCGAGCACTAGAAAGTGTCTTGACCACACCGACATGCATCATCACCTTCATAGTCCCAATCCCAATAAATTTACAAGCAACATTGTTACCCATTAAGATAACTCCACCATGAGCCACCTCGAACGTCTGAAACTAACTTTGGCTGGGACATATATCGTAAGAGCACCTACAATCCAAGATCCATCTATCACTTATCATGTTTTATCTATCAATGGCCGATAACACATCTCCATTATTACTACTATAGGCAACTATAGCATCATCCTTTGTACCGGATGACTCACTAGATATAGCATTGGACTTTCTGTTAGGAATAAACTTCCTAACATGCCCATTCTTGTGACACCCATAGCATGTCACATTCTTCTACCAACTCTTCAGCTTAGATCTAGACTTTTCATAGTCACCAAACCCCCCACTCTTGTGGTCTCCCCTGACTACCAATTCCTCACTATATGAGTCCCTAGAAGTACTGTTTATCAGTCAACTAACTATCAATCAACTACCATCATATCAGGGTGGATTTCATATCATCAAGGACTAACTCATCATTCCCATTCAAAATTATCTAACAAAAATGTTTAAACCTCACAGGGAAAGAATATAGTAACATAATAGCTAAATCTTCATCATCTACTTTAACATATATATTATGCAAATCTATAATAATAGATTAAAATTAATCCAAATGACTTTTTAAAGATTAACTCTCACCTAGTTTCAAGTCATGAACCCAAATCTTCAATAATAGCATATCTGCTAATTTTTTCATGTACAATGATCCCAGCTTCAACCACAGGGCAGTCGCCGTTGATTATTTTGCCACTTTTCATAATACCTCATTCAACAAACATAACTATATGACAGTTTGTTCCTTCAGATCTAGTTCTTTAAATATCTCATCTGTCATAAATTCTAGCTTCTTCAAATAACCGGATAAAGCTTTTTTTTTTATCTATTTTGAAATAGAATTTCCCGTATCTTTAATTTCTACAATCCAAAATTAAAAAATCAATTAAACTTCTCAATATTAAATCTTATACCAATATTAACAACTAGATATCTTTGATAACGTAGCTTTAATAACAAATTATTAAGGAATTGGCATGGATTTTAGAGATCCACACCAAATCAAGATTAACAAGATTATGCACAATTGAGAATTCAAAAACACAAAAAATAATTCCAAAAATATTTGAGATATTTATTCATGCTCTTGTATAATTAAAATATGATTAAACCAATCAATAAATAAATTACACAAATATACAATTTTCTTTGGATGGATATGAAGAATAAGAAGAAGAAGTTGAGGTGCACGACTCTGGATAGCTAGGGTTTCAACATGTCTCCTTTTATAAATGAAAAAATCCTATATAAAAAAATACATTTTTTGAAATAAGAAACAATACTATCCATATTTAGAAAACACAAGACCCCCATATTTATTTTCTTACTTTATAATTTTACCTAAAAGAGATCAAATTTTCTCACAAAAACACTTTTCGTGTTTATCAAAACCGTACCACTATGTTTCTCACATAAAACACCAAATTATACTAAACTTCTCCAACACCAATACAAATCAACATAATATTATTTTGTGCTCAAATACCCATTCAAAACTCACATAATTATTTAATTTGAAAGATCATATGAGTTAGGACATGTTGTACCTATTTATTCCATTGAGCGAGAATAGTGGCCATGAGTATTTTTTCCTAGAAATAGGATTATGTTACCATTCCATTGGTTGAAAATAGTGAGGTCCCTGAACTCAAGTTAAATGAACCATGTGAATGATCATAACCCTTGAAAAGATACTAATCACTTAAAGTGAAACACATGTGAGTTAAGACCAATTATACGTGTTCGTTCCACTAAATGAGAATAGTGGTCAAGAGTGTTTTTTCCTAGGTTGTATATTATTGGAATCATTCCACTGGTTGAGAATAGTAGATAGGAGCATCTTACCCTAGGGTTGTACATTGTTACTATTCTACTAGTTGAAAATAATGGGGTCCTTGAACTCAACATGAATAAAATCATGGGTATTGATCATAATGCAATTGCTATATGATTTGGAAAGAAATAAATAATTTGGCATCAATAACATTATCCTATGTACACATTAATTTTTGTTGTGATCTTATTGTTAACTTACTCAATACGTTGAATATTGATCATCTGTATCATGGTGTTGCTCATTCCGACAATCACAAACCCCTTGTGAGCTTATACACGTTAATGAGAACTCATTGGATGATTATTCTACTTATGATGCTCTAATAAGGGTAAAGTGATTTTGTATCGCATATTGGGTTGGGAGTCAAATTTATGTTATCCATTTATTATGTTAAACTGGTATTCCCCTATTTTGTCATTTTTTTCCTCAAATTTTTACTTTATATATTTTTTATTTTATTTCCAAATTTATACTCTAAAACCCTTACTTATGATATGAAGTATTCTTTCCTATGTTTATTATGTCTCTCCTCCTAAATTAATGTTACCTAGTAACTTTTGTGAGAGTGGTATGTAAGCTAGACTTATGTTAATTACGATGGTAACACCTATTCATATTTGAATTACATTTCCTCTTAAACAAAAATCTTCAATTGTAAATTTTGGGGTGTCACAACCTATCCCTCTCTTCTGGAAGCTTGGATGCATGGTTGACTTTGTGCACCCATTCCTTGACTCACCAACCTACTTTCCTATCCCTTCCTAACTGCACTCAGCCTCCACCACCCCATCTTGGTTGCCCACACTCAACCATATCAATCTTATTACCCACTTTCTTCTGAATGTCAACCAAACCTCACTTCTATACCCTCCATTCCTTATCCATTTTAATTAGTCACATTTTTCTCTTCTCTATTCTCCTTTTTCTTAGTGTAAAATCTCTTAAGTGTGAGAGTCCTTCATTTTTTCCTTTCTCCTCTCCGTAGAAAAACATAGAGAAGTACTATATCTCCCTTCCTTCTTTGGTCAATAATTTTTTCCTTTTTCTTCTTCTAATCTTGGCTTTAGTTCTCCCTTTTTTCTCTTAAGCAATGAAAGATTAAGATCGAAGAAAAGTTGAAGATTTTAACTTCTTTTAGCTTGGCATTATGTTTCTAAGAAAAAGGTTGGGTTGTGTCTTATTCTTCTTTTACATCTTATAATTCTTCCTTGATTTTTAATTGAGTTACGAAAGGGAGTCTTGAATGGTTTTGACTTTGATTCTCTTAGGAATTGAGTTCCTTCTAGATTAGCATTAAGTAGTTGTTTTATGCTAGAAGAATTGATTTGAGGTAAAGCATTCTCACCTTTAATATGAATAAGGTTTGTTACTTATTGATAGTTTGAACATGATTCATTTGAATTCCTACATTATCATAAATCCATGTGATTCTATATGTGTAGCATGTCTTTTTTTGTGCTTTATAACATATAAGCATTTTAGGATTAATATGGTAAAGTTTGGTTAATTTTAGGTGTGCATATGGAAATTATGGGTGATGGTTAACCCAGACCAATCGATCAATTCGTTAAACCCATCAACTGGTTGTGAGAGTAGTCGTAAGGTTTGGAAATTTTGAATGGATGGTTGTGAGATCAGTTGATTGGTTTGATAAACTGGTCAAATGGTTTCTATGAACACTCAATCAATTCACAAAAGCTATTAACAATTAAACCTACAACCGAAGTGATATAGTCTCTACTTATACCCATAAACTAATTTGACCAGACCCATCAACTGGTTTCCTATGAATAATTGATTGATGAAGTAAGCCATTTAGTTGGTCCTAGGGACCGATTGACTGGTTTGACTATATGTTGACTAGTGTGGTTGTTAATTGTTGATATTCTTTTGTGCCTCTTATGTTAAAACCTCCATATGATTACAACATTTAAACTATAATTTCAACCATGATTGTTGTTGCACTGTCGTATGCACAAAAAATTTAACAAATAAATCCTAATCCCCAAATACGTAGTATATGGCAAGAAGGAGTCGAACCCACAAGGAATGACGTTTTAATCACTAATTTTGCTATTGATGTTATAAACCCGTTTGTACAATTTCATTGATTCCTAACTAAATTCAATTATACTAAAGCTTTAACCACGACTTTACAATTAGGGGAGGATTGAATTGATGATGGAATTAAAATGTCATACATTCACATAAAAGAATGATTCTAAATAGTTTAATGTTGACTTAAGAAATTCAGAATAATAATTTCTATACTTCCTCTCAACCTTAATAAATTGAATATGCTCTCAATTTATTTTTGCATCCAATTAATAACCTAGGTTACGAACACTAGATTCAATTAATGGTAGCATTGTGAACGGGAAGTAGCCAACTACAATCATAATCACAAAAGCTCGGATCATGCAATTGCACGAATTAATGGTCTTTTTGCTACTACAGACAAATTAATTAACAATTACGGATTAATTTCATTGTCTTAGCAAAGACTAAATTCTAAACCAAATAGGTGATCAATCTAATCAGTTCAAGAATCTTAATCTATGATATGGAATCATTCAATTCAGACCATTAATTCAATTAAACATCATGTAGAATCAAACATTTACATTATAAGATGATAATTACGTTATGATTCCATCTTCAATTCATCCTACCCTGTTTTACTTATTCAAATTTCTGCATACTCATAATTCATGCAACTATACAGAAATACTAAAAGTTAATGACAATAACACATTCACAAATTCTATTATTTCAACAATTAGATAACAATGAAATGATCACAAGTAAAATTGCATAAAAACTACTTAAATTCTGCAAAATGAAAATACAGAAATTAACAAAGGAATAGAGGAAACTTATCAATTGAAGTGCAGAATGTCAAATCATCAATAGAATTCAAGAAGATCAAAGATTGGAATTGTGCATTACATGTATATTCTAAAGGAATAAAGGAAGAAAAATACATTCGATCCCCTCTCTCTCGATATCCCGAACTCTGTTTTATATCCCATTTTTATCAGAAACAAGTCGCGTGGCAGTTATACATTTTTAATCGAAAACACGGTCCGTGTTTATGAAACACGGGACCCCCGTGTTTTCTTCCAACCGTTCTGCTGACAAAGCTTTACCGACCGCCATTCGGGACTAATAACACGGTCCGTGTTATGGAAACACGGGACCCCCGTGTTTTCTTCTCTTCCACTCAATTCCTTTGAAAGTTTGAGCTTCACTTCTCTTGATATATTTGTTCCTTTTCCAACTTTGCTCTCCTTGATTCGGCATTTCTTGATGTGTTTTCTACTTGATTTCTTCTTCTCATTGATTTCTCCTTGAATTTCTTCAATTCTTTTCTTTCCTGTAAAACTTATTCAAAGGAGGAAAACTCGACGAAAAGATTAAATCTAGTAGAAATTATGAGGGATAAATGATATTTTTAGACATGAAAATAATCAATAAATCTCATCTATCAAATACCCCCATACTTGAATTATTGCTTGTCCTCAAGCAATATCATAACATGCAATGAATACATCAAGAAACGTAAGAGAAACAGATCATGGAATACACGATTTATTAGATTGGAGTTATTCATATACGAAGTTCAACTCGGACTGGGACTGAAAAATACTTGTAAATCATGAAATATCACTGATAGAAATATTTTTGGATCACATCTTAAATCACCTTAAAAACAGTCTTATCAAATGCTCAAACGGTTTAAGAACGAAAATTATAATAATTAGTATCTCATCATGCAAATTAGATCAAGACTAATGAAATTCAATTTGGTAAATTCTTACTTTCGGAATGTGGGAACGCTCACTCTTTAGTGCAAAGGGTAAGATGTGTTTACTCTCAAATTCTCTCCAAATGATGATGATCACCCATATGTTTGCCATTATTCTCAATTCGCCACCACTAAAAGAACTAAATTATATAAGAATCAAAAGGTCTTAAATTTGGTTGTAATATGGCTAGGGTTCTAAGGTGGGATGGAATTTTGGTATTGTAGCTAGACTCTACCAACTAGAGGAGCAGAAATTTTTTTTTTTTTTGAAACCCTTCCATTCAACCAAACAACATCAAAAGACATGAAATTTTATTCCCAGTTTCTTCTTTTCCAAAATTTTTTTTTATTTATTTTTTATTTATTTTTTTTTATTTTTTTACATATCCACACCCCCATACTTAGATTTCACCTTATTAACAAAATAAAAGTTATCCTTGAAAATATTTTTGCTCCACTAGTCGTAGAGTAAGGAAGGGAAAAACATATGGAGATTAGTTGTTAATAAAGTTTAAATCAATAAAAACATGTCAATAGGCTCAAAGGGGTATGCAATGGATAACAATTTTTCAAGGTAGGTTATTTGGCCTTGTAGCTAACAAAGAAAGAAGAGTGCCTTTATCATTTTCAAATATTCTAAAGTTCTATGCAGTCTTGAAGAGACTAATGGCAAATTCTAGTTTCACATATCATTGGAGAATCCACACAAAAGAGAAATATAATTTGGATAAGCAATGTATCCAAAGATTAGGCCCAAACGCTCACCATGTTAAAATCACCAATTTGAATTTCATTGTATCTCATTCTTAGTCAATGCATGATTTGATCTCTAATCATTCTAACTTTCTTTCCTTCACTATTATCACATCTTCAATTTCTATCTTTAAGGTGTCAAAAGATGTTGATCAAAACATACAATAAGTATATAAAATTATCCGTTTTGAAAATAATTCAGTCCCATACTTTGTTTTACTTCGTATATGGATTACTCAAATCTAATACTTAATTAACTAACTACCACATAACAAACATAAATAACAGTTACTAACTATTTCAACGAAAAAGTAATCACAAGCCTACAATACGAATGCACCAATGCACCCCCCCTTACTTAATGTGTTCATTGTCCCTAATGAACAAATGCAAGAGAGAAAAAAAAATGAAGAATTGAATTCAAGAGGGAGGTGGAGGAGGATCTCGGCTCCCGAGATGGAAATCATAGAGAGTCTTCATCATCTCCATCATTTGATTTTGGTTAGCTCGAATGGAATCCAATTGGGAATACACCTGATTTTGAAATTGGAGATGCCATTCGGGAACAAAAGTGGAGGAGGAAGAAGAGCTGGCTTGGGATCGGGGTGGTGGTGGTGGTGGATGAGCACCATGAGGTAGAATAGGATGTTCAATTGCTAATGGGGTAGGGTTATCTTCATCCTCATTAGGTTGCCAATTCAAAGGATTTAAAGGATCAGTTTTGGAAGGGTTAGGAAGAGGAAAGAAAACACGCCCCTGATAAGAAAGGTACCACGCATTATTCCTACGCTCAATAAGATGCGTAAGGCGACAATGTTCAATATCAATGCGGGTACTCATGGCCTCAATAGGCATATCCTCCGGAAGGGGTATGTCCAAACTCAAACAGATGGTGGTGATTAAACCCCCGATAACAATGTCCCCTTGTTTGGAATTACTGACCCTTTGAAATTGTTTGGCAATAAAATAGGCAGTATCAACAGAATAATGTTCAAGCATGGAGTAGAGAAAGAAAAGTTCAATTGAACGAACGACTCCGGTACTATCTCCCCTCCCAAATATGGTAGTAGCCAAAAGCCTCTGAATGTATCGGAAAACTAAGTTAAATATCCTAGAGGATTTGGCTTCAGAAATGCGGAATGTATCGGGAGTAGGCATATTCGTGGTATCACCTATTTTTGCGAAAAAATGGTTGGCATAAAACAAGGGTAACATGAATCTAACTCCCTGTGAAGGTAACATGAAAATGTGGGCAAGTTCATGCAGCGCTAATTGTCTATCCTCATTAAAAAGACGAAAAGAAATATACCCTTGATTATTCTTTGTATCACCAATATCACCAATTTCAGCACACAATTCAAAGGTACTTAGAAATTCTAAAGTCAAACGTCTATAGGTGTGGTTAGTACAATAGACAAAATTTTGCAAACCTATAGTTTCGAGCATATGCATGACCTGATTATGAATGCCCAATGTGTGCAAACATCCATCATCTAGATATCTAGTACCAGTAAGACGTCTCTGAGATAAGTAATCGTACCTTTCTTGTTGTTCGGGGGAGGTAAAAATGATACCTAAATCGTTTGGACGATTACGTCGTTGTCTTGCTTGCGTTGGTGATGATCGGGATCTCGAGGAATCACCTTCAGCACGCTGTTTCTTTTTCGGTGCCATCTACACAAAGATTACCAATTTTAAGTTAAAAATCAGTGGTGACAGCATGAAAGTGCAGCATATACATAAGAATTAAACCAAATTTTGCAATGATAATATGCTAAAGCTGCACTGAACGCATACATATGCTGTCACTATGTCAATCACCCAATTTTCAATCCAGTAATTCGGGAAAACAACATTCGTGAGAGACATTGACACTGAACATAATTACTGGGACAAGGGAAGAAAAATACTTACCTTAATTCGTGAAAATTGGTTAGACAGGGTAGAAATCGGAAGAATGATATCTGGATATCAAATCCCACGAAAACCTTAAGTCTAATTGCAAAAAAAAATAGAGGAGACAGTGGTCGGAGGAAATTAGGGCTGGAGACGAACGGTGATGGCTCTGTTTTAAATTAACAGAGATAATGACAGGGTAAAGAAAATTAATGCTGGGGAAAAGAAGTTGAGATGTTAATGGAGTAGGAGTTGGGAAGAATCGAAGGTATGAATGAGTAAAATGGAAGAATCGAAGGAGAAGAAGGCTGCGAAGAATGGGAGAGAAACGAAGAGAGGGTCGTGTTTTTTCAGATCTGAAAACACGGGGGGGAAAAAAAGCTCTGGAAAGAAATACGGACCGTGTTTCGGAAATACGGTACCCCCGTGTTAAATTTTTGGCTCTCTGGAATTTTGAAAAGTTTTGCAGAGACGGAAACACGGGCCGTGTTAAGAAATACGGACCCCCCGTGTTAAATTTTGAGCTCTCTGGAATTCTGTGATTTTCTGCAGAGGAAGAAACACGGGCCGTGTTAACAAATACGGACCCCCCGTGTTAAATTTTGAGCTCTCTGGAATTCTGAGATTTTCTGCAGAGAAATAAACACGGGTCGTGTTAACAATACGGACCCCCCGTGTTAAATTTTGAGCTCTCTGGAATTCTGAGATTTTCTGCAGAGAGAAAGAACACGGGCCGTGTTTGAAAATACGACCCCCCCCCCCCCCCCGTGTTTTTTTTTTTTTTGAAGTAAGTAAATAAAATACCAATGTTTTGCCACACATATACACAATATGTACATACAAAGTTATACCAAATATGTAAAAAGAAAAGTATGTAGTAAAGAAAACTTATATACAACACTTGGGTGTCCCAAGTGACAAAATGCAAGTCTTTCAGCTCTCATAATTGGGAGTGGTAAGATCAACCACTTCCAAATTGTGCACTTGATGTCCTTCGTAGTAAGGTTTTAGGCGATGTCCATTGACCTTCCATATCTTTCCTGTTTTCTCACTCTTAATTTCAACTGCACCATGAGAAAACAAATTAGTCACAACAAATGGGCCGATCCATCTCGACCTCAATTTTCCTGGAAACAACTTCAATCGAGAATGATATAATAAAACTTTTTGACCAATTTCAAAACTCTTTCTAAGAATGAATTTATCATGAACTGCTTTAGTTCTATCTTTATATCTCAATGCAGTTTCAAAAGCCTCATTTCTTATTTCTTCCAATTCTTGTAATTGGAGGCTCCTATGTTTCCCAATTTCAGTTGACTCCATGTTACATTTCTTTACGGCCCAAAAAGCTTTATGTTCTAACTCAACTGGTAGATGACAAGGCTTACCGTATACCAAACGATATGGAGACATACCAATTGGAGTTTTGAAAGCTGTACGATAGGCCCAGAGTGCATCATTAAGATGTAAGCTCCAATCCTTTCTTGTTGGTTTCACCATTTTTTCCAAGATTGATTTGATTTCCCGGTTAGATACCTCGGCCTGACCATTGGTTTGTGGATGATATGCTGTAGATATTCGATGTGTCACATGATATTTCTTTAATAGAGCTTCTACGGTTCTGTTGCAGAAGTGTGAACCTTTATCATTGATGATGGCCCTTGGTATGCCAAACCTTGCAAAAATGTTAGTTTGAAGAAAATCTACAACAACCTTTGCATCATCAGTACGGGCCTTAGCCTCCACCCATTTTGACACATAATCAACAGCAACAAGAATGTATTTAAACCCGAAAGAAGATGGAAAGGGGCCCATAAAATCCATACCCCAAACATCAAAGATTTCGCATGCTATGATAGGAGTTTGTGGCATTTCATTTCTAGGACCTAATCCCCCAGTCTTTTGACAGTTTTCACACGTTTTACAAAATTCATGAGAGTCCCTAAACAATGTAGGCCAAAAGAATCCACTCTCTAGAACTTTATAAGCTGTTCGCTTGGGACCAAAATGTCCCCCGCAAGCATAACTGTGACAAAAATGTAAAATAGACAAGACCTCACTATCAGGAATACATCTTCTAATGATTTGGTCGGCACATTGTTTCCACAAGTATGGATCGTCCCATACAAAATATTTTGCCTGACTTTTCATTTTATCTTTCTGTGCTTTTGTAAAGTGAGAGGGAAATACCTTAGCTATGAGAAAATTGACCATGTCAGCATACCATGGTATCTCATTCCCAATGACATGAAGTTGCTCATCCAGAAATGCTTCATTGATAGGTGCTTCAACTTCAACTTGTTTAATTAACCGACTTAGATGATCTGCTACTCCGTTTTCGGTTCCTTTCTTATCTTTAATGTGTATATTGAATTCTTGAAGTAGAAGAATCCATCTAATCAGTCGTGGTTTTGCCTCTTTCTTTGCTAACAAATATTTCAACGCTGCATGATCAGAGTAAACAATTATTTCAGTTCCTAACAGATAAGAACGAAATTTATCCAAAGCAAAGACAATAGCAAGAAGCTCCTTTTCGGTAGTTGTGTAGTTAAGTTGAGCTTCATTCAATGTGCGTGAGGCATAATATATCACGTGTGGCTCTTTCCCGATTCGTTGACCTAACACCGCACCAACAGCAAAATTAGATGCATCACACATCAATTCAAATGGGAAATTCCAATCAGGTGGTTGAAGAATGGGTGCACTTATCAATTTTTCCTTTAAATAGTCAAATGATTTTTGGCATGCATCATCAAAATGAAATTCATTTTCTTTTTGAAGAAGCTTGCATAATGGTTGGGCTATTTTAGAAAAATCCTTGATAAATCGGCGGTAAAACCCGGCATGCCCTAAAAATGATCGCACATCTTTGACAGTTGATGGATAAGGTAATGAAGAAATAAGATCAATTTTTGCTTTATCTACTTCAATTCCTTTGGATGAAATGACGTGTCCCAAAACTATTCCTTGTTGGACCATAAAATGGCATTTTTCAGAGTTTAGCACAAGATTTGTTTCCAAACACCTTTTCAAGATAATGGTCAAATTACCTAGGCATTCTTCAAAAGTATCTCCATGGATACTAAAATCATCCATGAATACCTCGATAATTTTCTCCAGATATTCAGAGAATATACTTACCATACACCTTTGAAATGTAGCTGGAGCATTACATAATCCAAACGGCATGCGCCGATATGCAAACGTACCGTAGGGACATGTAAATGTGGTTTTCTCTTGATCTTCTGGAGCTATGGGAACCTGCACATATCCCGAATAACCATCAAGAAAACAATAATAAGCATGACCCGCTAGCCGTTCTAACATTTGATCCATAAATGGTAAAGGAAAATGATCTTTCCTAGTCATGGAGTTCAGTTTTCTATAGTCAACACATACCCTCCAACCATTTTGAACTCTAGTAGGAACCATTTCTCCTTTATCATTCTCCACTACTGTTATGCCTGTTTTCTTTGGGACAACCTGAAGCGGACTTACCCAACTACTATCAGAAATTGGGTAAATGACTCCTACACTTAGCAATTTTAGAACCTCTTTCTTCACAACCTCCATCATTGTCGGATTCAACCTACGTTGTACTTGTCTACAAGGCTTCACATCTTCTTCCATTAAAATCCGATGCATACAAACTGAAGGACTAATACCCTTAATATCAGCAACTGTCCACCCAAAGCTGATTTGTATTTCTTCAACACGTTTACCAGTTGTTCTTCCTGATGAGACGTTAGTTCACTAGATATGATAACCGGAAGGGTATTCTTATCTCCTAAGAATGCATATTTGAGATGGTCAGGTAAAGGCTTCAACTCCACTTCAGGGGGTTGTTCTATGGAAGGTACAGGCCTATCCACTGTCAATGGTAAATCCACAAATTTTCCAATTCTACTCGGACATGTTCCCAAAGCAGCCACTACCTCCTTGATTTCTTCATCAACGTCATACAATTTGCTTAATTCTTCCAATTTTTCAGTTGTTATTCCTTGTGTCAAAGTTATTTCTAAAGGATCAGCTGATGATAATTGGTACACCATTTCAGTTAAATTTTCAATGACATCAATCATAGATACCTCTTCACCATCTGCAGGAAATTTCATGGAATCATATATGTTAAAATTAATAATTTCACCATCAAATTCCATGGTTAACACTCCATCGTGGACATCAATTTTTGTTTTTGAAGTTTTTAGGAATGGTCTCCCTAACAATATAGGTGATGGATTAGCCAAGCCATTATCTTGCATATCTAACACATAGAAATCCGCAGGAAAAACCAACTCATTAACCTGAACTAAGACATCTTCAATAACCCCTTCAGGATATGTGTTAGATCTATCAGCCAATTGGATAACAACACGAGTATCCTTTAAAGGACCTAGACTTAGGGTGTTAAAGATAGATAAAGGCATGACATTTATTGAAGCACCTAAGTCAAGCATGCATTTTTCGTACCTCGTGTTTCCAATTTTACAAGGTATAGTGAAAATACCTGGATCTTTGCACTTTGGTGGAAGCTTTCTTTGCAACATTGCTGATACATTTTCTCCCACACTTACCTTCTCATTCTCATTAAGTTTCCTTTTATTTGTACACAAGTTCTTGAGGAATTTTGCATACCTGGGTACTTGTTTGATCGCATCAATGAGAGGAAGGTTAACTTCTACCTTCTTGAATATGTCAAATATCTCCTTATCATGATTTACCTTCTTGTTTTTGGCCAACCTGCTAGGAAAAGGAGCAGGAATTTTTATAGGAGAATGTGACTTACTCTTCACCGTTGGTTCTGAATCTTCCTTTATTTCTTCTTCAACATTTGTTTCATCTGTGTTCTTGTTGTTTTCTTCTTCACCCACTTTTCTTGGATCTGATAATTGTTTTCCACTGCGAGTTGTGATAGCACTAGCATTTTCCTTGGGATTTCTTTCAGTTTGGCTAGGAAATTTTGAAGAACCTTGTGCTTGCATTTTTCCAAGGGAATCTGCTAGTTGACTCACTTGATTCTCCAAATTCTTAATACTGTTTCTAGTCTCTTGTTGGAATTGTAAGGTATTGGTAGCTAAAGATTTTACCAAATCTTCCAAAGGCATACCCCCCGATTGTTGTGAAACTTGTGGTGGAGGCATCGGTTGAAATGGTGGTCTTTGCTGATTTGGTGGAATTTGGAAAAATCCGGGAGGTGGATTTGCTCCTTGCTGATTTTGATACATCTGTGGTCGGAAATATGAGTTACCACTTTGTTGAGTGTTTCCATACCTTAGATTTGGGTGATCCTTCCATCCAGGATTATATGTTGGAGCAAATGGATCATTCCTTTTTGGAAATGGTTGTCCTCCAATGGCGTTTACTTGTTGTTCTTCCTGCAAAGTAGGACACATATCCGTTGGATGACCTGTAAAAGAACAAATTCCACATACCTTGGCAGGAATCTTTTCTCCTACAACTCTTTCCACAAGAGCTGTCAAATTTGATACTTGCGTTTTTAATTCAGCAATATTGGTTTCTTTCACCTGTTGAGACATAGAAGTATTACTCCTATTACAATATTGTGAGTTAGATGCCATATTCGCAATTAACCTTTTTGCTTCGATGGGTGTTTTATCAACTAAAGTACCACCACTAGCAGCATCTATCATATTGCGATCCATAGGAGATAAACCTTCGTAAAAATATTGTATTAATAATTGTTCACTAATTTGATGATTAGGACAACTACCACACAATTTCTTGAAACGTTCCCAATATTCGTGTAAAGATTCTCCTCCATCTTGCCTAATACCACATATTTCCTTTCTTATATTAGTTGCTCTTGATGAAGGAAAATATTTTTCAAGGAAAACCTTTTGCATATCAGTCCAAGTGTTTACTGAGCCCGCTGGTAGATCATATAACCATTCCTTAGCAGCATCAGCCAAAGCAAAAGGAAAAGCTTTGAGTTTAAGTTTTTCTACACTTACTCCACTCGGTTTCATACCAGAACAAGCTATATGGAATTCCTTGAGAAATTTATTTGGGTCGGTGAAACAGCTTGAACCCATGGAATTATTGTCTTTAAAACCTGTAAAAATAGGTAAGGCTCATATTAGTCCAGGTTTGATTTCACAAGTATCATTATCAGCAGGATAATTAATGCATAAAAGATTAGGGTTGAAGATAGGAGCAGCTAGCTCCTTGAGAGTTCGCTCTGCCATCGGTGGATTAATGTAGTAAGGTGTACTACACAAATCCTCTATGTCGTCTTCTTCCAAGTTTGTGGAACTTTCTTCAAAAGGTGATGGAATCTGATTAGCTTGTTCCAACTTCCTTCTTGTCCTAGTTGCAATTGGAGAAGATGAGTTTGGATCTATGGCTGGAATAATTTGTCCTTGATGCTCGATCGCAAATGATCTCAATTGTGAATGCCTGAAGATTACACACAATCAAAGATTAGATGAGGTCACGTGAAGAATTTATCAAAAACTAAAATAAGAAACCACAACAAAAACAAAACTAGAGATTATAATTGCCAATTCCCCGGCAACGGCGCCAAAAATTTGTTGCACTGTCGTATGCACAACAAATTTAACAAATAAATCCTAATCCCCAAATACGTAGTATATGGCAAGAAGGAGTCGAACCCACAAGGAATGACGTTTTAATCACTAATTTTGCTATTGATGTTATAAACCCGTTTGTACAATTTCATTGATTCCTAACTAAATTCAATTATACTAAAGCTTTAACCACGACTTTACAATTAGGGGAGGATTGAATTGATGATGGAATTAAAATGTCATACATTCACATAAAAGAATGATTCTAAATAGTTTAATGTTGACTTAAGAAATTCAGAATAATAATTTCTATACTTCCTCTCAACCTTAATAAATTGAATATGCTCTCAATTTATTTTTGCATCCAATTAATAACCTAGGTTACGAACACTAGATTCAATTAATGGTAGCATTGTGAACGGGAAGTAGCCAACTACAATCATAATCACAAAAGCTCGGATCATGCAATTGCACGAATTAATGGTCTTTTTGCTACTACAGACAAATTAATTAACAATTACGGATTAATTTCATTGTCTTAGCAAAGACTAAATTCTAAACCAAATAGGTGATCAATCTAATCAGTTCAAGAATCTTAATCTATGATATGGAATCATTCAATTCAGACCATTAATTCAATTAAACATCATGTAGAATCAAACATTTACATTATAAGATGATAATTACGTTATGATTCCATCTTCAATTCATCCTACCCTGTTTTACTTATTCAAATTTCTGCATACTCATAATTCATGCAACTATACAGAAATACTAAAAGTTAATGACAATAACACATTCACAAATTCTATTATTTCAACAATTAGATAACAATGAAATGATCACAAGTAAAATTGCATAAAAACTACTTAAATTCTGCAAAATGAAAATACAGAAATTAACAAAGGAATAGAGGAAACTTATCAATTGAAGTGCAGAATGTCAAATCATCAATAGAATTCAAGAAGATCAAAGATTGGAATTGTGCATTACATGTATATTCTAAAGGAATAAAGGAAGAAAAATACATTCGATCCCCTCTCTCTCGATATCCCGAACTCTGTTTTATATCCCATTTTTATCAGAAACAAGTCGCGTGGCAGTTATACATTTTTAATCGAAAACACGGTCCGTGTTTATGAAACACGGGACCCCCGTGTTTTCTTCCAACCGTTCTGCTGACAAAGCTTTACCGACCGCCATTCGGGACTAATAACACGGTCCGTGTTATGGAAACACGGGACCCCCGTGTTTTCTTCTCTTCCACTCAATTCCTTTGAAAGTTTGAGCTTCACTTCTCTTGATATATTTGTTCCTTTTCCAACTTTGCTCTCCTTGATTCGGCATTTCTTGATGTGTTTTCTACTTGATTTCTTCTTCTCATTGATTTCTCCTTGAATTTCTTCAATTCTTTTCTTTCCTGTAAAACTTATTCAAAGGAGGAAAACTCGACGAAAAGATTAAATCTAGTAGAAATTATGAGGGATAAATGATATTTTTAGACATGAAAATAATCAATAAATCTCATCTATCAATTGTCATGGCTTTAATAATAATCAAAATGATGATATTTGGGATTGAATTGGTTAAGTTTGGTGTCATCTCTAAACACTAAATTGGTGGCTTTTATGTCTTATGATGTGTTTAGTGTTATAAATTAAAAACACCCAATCTGGTTAATATGGAAATTTAATTATATTGGGTGTTACCACCTAGAGACACCCAATTAGTAGCTTTTATGCGTGTGATGTGTTTGGTGGTATCACCTGGAAACGCCCAATTAGATTTTTGTGGACTCTGTCTGTGATTTGTAATATTACTTAAAAATGTAAATAATGGAATATGATGTCATTCGAGCATTTTTCTCTAAATCTAAGAGTAAATGACCAGGATTTAGTGGGTGGGTCACCCTATGGTTTATATTTTAACTCAGTACCTGTGTCCTTCTCTACCAATTTGCAGTTGGTAGGGGCGGTATAGGATTATACTATTGCAAACCAACATGGAATTGATGTTCAGTACAGGTGGGTGAAGTATCCTATGTACAAGTCCCTTGGTACTTCGTATTTTCCATTGCTTAGGCTGGTATGGTATCCCAAATTTTTAGCACTCACAATGGAGACATTTAAGGTGTGATGGGTGAGGTATCCCAGTACAAGTCCCTTGATGTACTTCAACCATGTATGGTGGGTATGGTATCCTAATTTGTGTTATCCCTTATGATAGATGCACTCGATGTGTTGTGGGTGTGGAATCTCTAGAGGAAAGTCCCTTTGTTATATCTTGACCCTATGAGGTGGGCATGGTATCACATTATATTCATTTGCTTTCATAACTTTTGTCATAGTAGAGAAATGGATGTGGTCGAACGAACTATCTTAATAACTGGAAATTTTGTGTTCACTAAAGGAAGAATTATTATATGGTTTACATTATGTGGATTATGTTTTATTTCCTATATTAATTATTATTGCATGATGCTAAGGGAATAGTTATACCTACTTGCCTAAGGATGGCAAGGTATGATGAGTTTATGGTGTTACATTATGGTATATCTATAATGGAGGAGTGCTACAATTGCTACTTAGACCTAGTATGCTTTTAACTAGAGTTTGGCACTGATGAGTGGATGAAGTTTCATGGATTTTAGTTGGGGCTAGGTTCGAGATTATAGGAGATGTTAGTGGGGACTTATACATAGAACCTAGAAGTCATGTATGATTATATCATGGAGGAATCAGCAATTTCCTAGGCCCGTAGTTCCTAGACAAGGGCCAAAAGGAGGTTTAAGGGTAGTCAATGCCTCTAAGCCTTAGGAAACCATCAACCAGGGATGATACTCACTATGGAGGGTAATTGAGTCAGCTGGTTTTCCAACACTTCATTTTCTAATAGAGTGATAAGAAACACCTAGGGAAGGATTATGCATGGTGGCTGGTTTAGTGCTATCGTTGCTATTGAATAGGGAACCTTTAGTTCGAGTATCATACCATCAAGGATAGTACCCTACAAGGGTAGGAACACTTATAGGGTACGGTGACACACATGTTGCCAGTTTAGTGAGCTCAGTTGACATATAGTGCAATTAGCATGACTTCTCCATAGTAGATGATGTAGAGGCCTTGTGTTTTTTAGCAAGGGTAAGGTTCAAGTGTTGTTGCTAGAAAGCCTCCAGGCAATCTCCAAAATTTGATGAGTCTGTTAGAGGCTAAAAGGAAGGCAGAAGTTATCATGGGTATGTTCATAGTTTTTTCCATTCTTGCTTACGTGTTATTTGACTTAGGTACTTTACACTCCTTTATGCATGTTACTTTTGTAGCTAGGATGGATATGATTCCTTCTAATAGATTAGATACTTATATTATTCTCCCGTATGGGGATAATCTTCCATATACTAGGCTATATAGAGATGTGGCCTTAGTCTTTAGTGGAATCGAGCTTTTGATAGACCTCATGGAGCTTGAACTTCATGACTTTGACGTAATCATTGGGATGGATATGCTCCTGAGATATTGATCAATGATCGAGTGCACATAGGAGAGTGTGGTTCTTAAGGGGCTAAAGGGTCTAGGGTCTTATAACAAATATGCAAGTCTAGGCCCTTTATGAGGGTGGTATCCACAATTTTGCTCAATATGTTAGTACGAAAAGGGTACCTGTGCTTCTTGATGTTAAGAAGCTCTAGATTGAGGATAGACTAGCTGTACAAGAGTTTCTAAATGTGATTCCTAATGAGATTCCGGGTATGATACTTATGCATGAGATAGAATTTACGATAGGCCTTCTACCAAGTATAGAGCCTATATCAAAGGCACCCTATCACCTAGCACCAAATGAAATAGTAGTGTTACACTTTTAGATGGAGGAGTTATTAGAGAATGGGTACATTCAATTGAGTGTATCACCTTGGGAGCATGAGTTCTTTTTATAAGGAAGTATGATAGTGGGTTGAGACTCTACATCAATTATCGAGCATTGAACCAAGTTACAATGAAAAACCATTATCCTTTACCAATAATCAACAACCTATTTGATTAATTGCATAGAGCCATGTTGTTTCTGATGATATATCTCAAATTAGGGTGTCATCAGTTGAGGATTTCCAAGAATGGCATACCGAAGACATCTTTTAAGACAAGGTATGGCCAGTATAAGTTCACTGTGATGTCCTTTGGACTCACGAATGCACTAGCAGTGTTTATGACTCTCATGAATGGTATCTTCCAACAACATCTGGATCAGTTTGTTGTGGTCTTCATCAACAATTTCTTGATTTACTCTAGGACTCATAAGGAGCATAAGGAACACCTTAAACAAGCTTTGGAGTTTTTTGGGACCCATAATTTGTATGCTAACCTTTTGAATGTGAGTTTTTGTTAGATGAGGTGGCTTTTTATCTCAAATGAGGGAGTGTCGATGGACCCTTCGAAGATCTGAGTTGTATCAGATTTGTCGGCACCAACAAACGTCAAGGAGATACACATTTTTCTAGGCTTAATTGGCTACTCCAGATTAATTCATCCACGATTTTTCTATAATCACACATCCTTTGACTACATTACTAAAGAAGACCACACGCTTTTATTTGGAAGATAATTATATAGAGGCTTTTGAGGAGCTCAAGAGAAGATTGAATTTAGTTTTAGTTCTTACCTTGCAATCGGGTACAAAGGGATTTGAGGTGTATAGCAATGCATAAAAGTTTAGTCTTAAGTGTGTGTTGATGCATCATAGGAGGGTAGTTGCATATGTTTCTCGCTAGTTGAAGGATCATGAACAGAACTATCTAATGCATGACCTTGATCTAGCTAGAGTGGTTTTTACCTTGAAGATATGGAGACATTACATGTATGGAGTGCAGTGTAAGTTATACATGGACCATAAAATCCTCAAGTACATATTCACTCAGCACGAGATGAACATGAGATAGAGAATATGGCTAGAGTTGGTTAAAGAATACAATTTGGAGATGACCTACCACAAGGGGAAGGCCAACATTGTTGTGGATGCCCTTGGTAGAAAGACTTCATATTCTTTAGGTTCGCTAGTTGTGTAAAACCATATTTGGCAATATCTTCAAGAAATTTTCATGGATATCATTGGGTATAGGGATCTAGAGACAAGGGTGAGCGCTCTCGATTACAGTGACCATCCTCAATGAGATTTGATCTAGTCAGCCAAGAGAAGTCAAGCTCGAGTAGATTAAGAAGGTTATATCATAGGGTATAGTAATGGGGTTATCTATTTTTGAGGATGGGGGTATCTATTTTTGAGAAATAAGGTGCATTCTATAGAGTTGTGGATATCTTAAGAGGAAGATTCTAAAGAAGGGTCATCTTGTGCCTTATTCCATCTATCCTAAAAGGGATAAGTTGTACAAGGATTTGAAACGGACTTATTGGTGGCCCCATATGAAATGAGAGGTCACAAAATTTGTATCCAAGTGCTTGACATGTCAAAAGGTAAAGGTCAAACAAAAGCATCTAGCAAGGTTAGTTTATCTCTTGGAGGTCCCTAAGTGTAAATGGGATAGCATGTTAATGAACTTTGTGGTTGGATTACCAAAGACTCATAGTGGTTTGGATTCAATTTGGGTGGTAGTTGACCGGCTAATTAAGTCTGCAGCATTTATACCAATGAAGTTGACTTGGAGTATGGAGTAGATGGATAGTTCTCATAGGAATCATGTGGTACCATACCATAGGTTCCCCAAGGACATTGTTTCAAATCGAGATTCCATATTCTTATCGTATTATAAGCTATAAAAAACCTTTCAGATACGGTTGAAGATGAGTACTTCTTTCCATTAGGCTATAAATGGCTAAACTAAGCGCACTATTTAGACCTTAAAGGATATGCTTCAAGCATGCATACTCAAGTTTCATTTTAGTTAAGAGGATCTTCTAGACTTGGTAGTATTCTCCTACAACAACAGTCATCATATAAGCATAGGGAAAGCACCTTTTGAGGAACTCAGTAGATAGAAGTATCATAGTCACTTGTGTTGGAGTGACTCGAAAAAGATATTTGTGTTAGGACCAGATATGGTACAATACCTTGCCATGTAGATTAGGCTAATTAGAGGCCGAATGAAGATGAACTAGGATAGATAGAAGAGTTATGCATACCTTGCCATCCTTCTGAAAGTCTCACCCACTAAGAGAGTGATGTGTTTTGGTTGGAAGGGAAAGCTTAGCATGAGGTATACTGAGTGATATGAGATTTTGAATTGGGTTGGAAAGATTACTTACCTTCTCACCTTACATGTTGAAATTTTACACGTGCATAACATTTTCTACATCTCTCTGTTGAGGTGGTACATGGCAAATCCATCACACATCATTCAATCAGATGCTTTTTAAGTTTGTGCCACTAGTGAAGGTCTTGTGGTCATGTCAAGAAACAAAAGAGGCTACGTGGGAGTCCAAGGAGGAGATCAGGATGAAGTACCCAAAGTAGTTTGCTTAGGTGTATTGCATGGGAATGAAACCTATTTTAATGGGGTATTACCTTTCTCCCATGTACTAGCCCTTAGTTGTTGTACTCTTTTGGTTGATGGATTAGATTTTTCTTCTATTTTGTGCTTACAATAATACATTTCTTTTGTGGACTTCAAGGATGAAGTCTCCTTTAAGGAGGTAACGCTGTAATACCCCATTCTAAAATCCTTTAAAATGTGTTAAAATTTTATGTGGATATAAAATATATTAATTTTTATTTTGAAATAGCCTTGAAATTCTAATAAAAATGTGAATTTTAGGGGTAACGATCAACTAGTACACTTAGGAATTCATAGTTATGTTCTCGATAAACCAATCAACTAGTTTACCTAAATTGATGGGTTATTTATCTTGTAATTTGATATCTATTTCTTATTTTAAATTGAATCCCTTTCTAATGTTTATGAAAAGTTATAGTTAGAGCCTATTTGTGCTAATAAGCATATTTTGATGCTTCAAGATTATTTTCACATTATTTAAATCATTCCATGATTTTAATTAGTTATATTTCCCTAAAAATCACTTTTGAGACATGCCTAACCTTCTCTCTTCTCCCTCTCCTATCCCTCTCTTATGGTAGCTGGGTTGCATGGCTCACTTTGTGCGCCTATTCCCTAACTCATCAACCTACTTCCATATCCCTTCTTGATTGCACTCAACCTCTATTACCCCATCATGTCTTTCCTTACCTCATAGTTGCCCCACAATCAACCATATTAGTCTTATCTTTCTCCCTCCTATGAATGTCAACCAACCTCACCTCTATACCCTCAATGCCAAATCCATATTCGTTTCTCATTTGTTGTTATTGCTCTCTTCTCCCTTTTCTTGGTGGAAAATTTCCTAAGTGTGAGCATCCCTTCATTCTTTCCCTGTCTCCTCTCTATAAAAGAAAAAATGATACTTGCTTCAGCTCCCTTCCATCTTCAATTAAGCATTGTCTCCCTTTCCTTTTTCTCATATTAGCTTTAGTTCTCCCTTTTTTCTCTTAAGCAAGGAAGGATTAAGGTCTGAGAAAGGTCGAAGATTTCAGCTTCTTTTTACCTGGTATTCTATTTTTGAGAAAAAGGTTGAGCTATGTCTTGTTATTATTTTTTTTCTTTTTTTCTTCCATGATTTTTATTAGACTTTTGAAAGGAAATTTTTTTTCTTTGATTCTCGTAGGACTTGAGGTCCTGCTAGATAGCCATCAAGTAGGAGTGTTATGCTTGAAGAATTGCTTCAAGGTAAGAAATTATTATCTTTAATAAGAATTTCTTATTGCGTAGTGGTGTGAGCAAAGTCTAATTGAATTCTAGATCTTGATCATGTGGTATATTCTCTTTATAAAGTTAATTATTGTTGGGTTTCTCTCATTCTATGCATGAGTTTGCAGTCTAAGCATGATTCATTTAAAAGCCTACATGGTCATGTATCCATATGATTCTATGTGTGTAGTATGTCTTTTTGTGTGTTTTATTATATAGAAGCATGCTAGGAATAATATGGTAAAGTTTGGTAAATTTTGGGCATGTGCATCACAAGTCTATATGATGTTTTACACAGACTAGTCGATCAATTCCTTAAACCCATGGACTAATTGTGAGAGTAATCGCACGGTTTGGAGATTTTAATCAGTTGGTTATGAGATCAGCTAATTATTTGATGAACCAATTAAATAGATTCTATAAATAGTCAATCAGCTCACCAAACACATTAACTATTGACCCTTAAACTAAAGTGGTATGGTCTCTGCATAGATATATCGACCTATTAAACAAAATCCATCAACCGATTTCCTATGAACACTTGATTGTTGAGGCCAACCAATCGACCAATCCACGAGTGTTATGTTGGTTCACGTATGGTACAACCAAACCAGTCAACTGGTCCCAATGGTGATGAGTTCATATTTTGACACATTTTATACCCTTATAATCTTAGTTTTTGGTAGTTTATTTAACTAATATAGGGGAATAATTATTGTTTTATGCTTAAGTGGTAAAAATTGCATAAATATTATTACTTGAGCTAAAATGATATAAATTAAGTAAATTTAGAATTAAATATTATTTATTATTATTTATTTTATTTTATTTTGTAGGCATTGTTTTTAAATAAAAGAAAAATAAATAAATAAAGAAATTGGACCTTTGGACCAACGGCCAAAAGCCGAAGGCCCAAAGGCTTGGAAACAAAGGGAAATCAAACGGAGCGCAGCGACAAGGGCCGAGTCAGCCACCGAAAACAAAAAGAAATGGTCAGCTGGGCTGACGTGGAAGAAGAAACGAAGCCAAACGAGGCTTAGCAAGGAAGGAAAGGTCAGCGCACGATCAAGAAACAAAAAGAAAATAGAGGAAAGGCGGGTAAAAGATAGAAGAGGGCTAACGTGGAAAGGCACTGCACGAAACAAGAAAAGAAGGAGAGTTAGCTATCAAAAGGGCTAGCGTGGCACGAACGAAAAAGCTACCTCGCATGGATCGAGAATAAAAAGAGAGGAGCAGGCACAAACGCTGAGGAGACGAGGGGCGGCAGAGCCGTAGAGAAAAGGAAGTGAGCCTTCACAGGCTTAGAGCAGCAGATAGAGAGGATCGGCAGCACAAAGTGTGAGGGAGACGTCGAGGGTGTGCGTCAGAGCCTGACGCACAGACTTCGAGGAAGCCGCACAGGTTGAGGTCGAAGCCTCCTCAACAGTCAGCTAGAATAAAGAAAAAAAGAAAAGAATTATTGCACTGAAATCAAGGCACCAAAAGAAGAGAAATAAGAGGAAAGAATTTATACTGGTAGAATTTATTTCAGATAAAATAAATTTTTATCTGAATAAATTCTTGATCTTTTATCCAAAATTAATTCCGGTTATTTCTTTCTCTTCTTTTTAAGTTATATTTTGGATATATATTTCTGTGTAATTAATTCTATAATTATGTCTGGTTGATAAATTATTTTTTAGGGAATAAATTGAAACCCTAGATTATGATTTGAATTATAATTTTATTTTCTTTGTTTCGTGAGATTGTTTCTTGACTCTATTTTAATTGCTATCTTTTATATGTATAATTCTGTCAAGTATAGTTTATTTGGTACATGCCTTGTTCTGGTTCCTCATAAGTGACAGTATGTAGGATTATTTGCCTACGAGGTGGCCATCTAAATATACTAGAATCTATATGTATAAATTACAGCTAGGTTAGATAACAATTCACCTAATAGTTTTGTGATTCTAACCGAAGTAGTAGAACGTTTCGATATGTGTGGGTCAAGGAAAGGAAATACAGCTAGACATGTGTTGTGTACTAGTCTGGGTACTTAAACTGACAGCCTTCCACTTACACTTAATGCATTAAATCTAGTTAAATATAGGAGACACTTGTTGCTGCTATACTGCTAGTATTTAATAGGGTTAATATAGGCATGTTGTCGTATTAATTAATTAAGGGAAGTAATATAAGGTGTACGGACCTGCGTTTGGTGTACAACTTGGTCGATCTCATTCTCATGATTAAAAGATGACTTAGAAATTAATATTATATTTCAACCTAATCTAGTGGTGGATTTTGATTTCTCTAGCATCTTTATTATATCTGCGGGTTTCGTATTATTTTTATTGTTATTAGTTTAATTTCCTTTATTTATTTATTATTATTATTATTATTTAACCCCCATTAGTGTTTTTATTTATTTATTTATTTTGTGTTATTTAGGATTTTTATTTTTGTTTTTAAGCTATTTAGATAGAGGTGAGCCCTCTCAATCCCCGGCCTAGAACGATACCCTTATTTACCAGTACTACAATTGACAACAAGAGGGTTTAAATTGCATGCCGGCTATGGCCACACCAAATGGTCAATCGACTAGTTTGACTATATACCAACTTATTCGGTTGTTAATTGTTGATATTCTTTTGGTCCTCTTATTTTAATACCTACATATGATTTCAACATTAAAATCAAAATTTCAACCATTATTGCCCTGAATTAATAAGACTTATAATGATGATAATTGTGATTGAATTGGTTAATTTTTGTGTCATCTCTAAACACACAAATAGTGGCTTCCATGGCTTGTAATGTGTTTGGTGTTATCACTTTGAAACACTTAATTTGGTTAATATTGGAATTTAATTTTTTTAATTTTATCACTTGAAAAACCCCCCGATTGGTGGCTTTTATACTTGTGATGAATTTATGTTATCACATAGAAATACCCAATTAGATTTTCATGGATTGTATCTGTGATTTATTATATCACTTGAAAATGTAAATAATGGAATAAGATGTTGTTTGAACATTTTTCTCTAATTCTTGGAGTAGCTAACCAATAGTTAGTGGGTGGATCACCCTGTGATTTATATTTTCACTCGGTACCTCTTTCCTTCTCTAACAGGTTGTGGTTGGTAGGAGGTATGCGCATATCTTTAAGGTATAGGATTATATTGTGGAAAGTAGGTATGGCATCGGTGTCCAATATGAGTGGGTGAGGTATCCCATTTACAAGCCCCCTAGCACTTCATATTGTCCATTACATAGGTGGGAGTGGTATTCTAATTTTTTAACCCTAGCGACAGAGGCATTCAAGGTTTGGTGGGTGAGGTATCCCAGTACAAGCCCCTTTAATGTACTTCGATCACGTGTGGTGGGTGTGGTATCCCAATTTTCATTAGCCCTTCTAGTAGGTGCATTCAATGTGTGGTGAGTGTGGTATCCCTGAATAAAAAACCATTCAATGTATTCTAACTTCATATGGTGGATGTGATATCCCATTGTATTTATTTGTTGCCATGAATTTTGTTCATGGTGGAGAACTAAGTGTGGTCGAATGAACTATCTTAATAAATGGAAATTTTGTAGTCATTAAAAGAAGAAGTAAAATGTGGCTTACATTGTGTGGATTGTGTTGCATTTCCCATATTAGCTATTCCTTCATTATTCTAATGCAAGCATACCCTGTTGCATTACTTTCGCGAGCCTATGTGTAAATTTTTATCAGTATGTTTATCACCATGATATTTTGTGACTTCAATGTATTACATGATCCTTACCATGTTTTTGGTAATATGTTTTACCAGTACTTCACTGTACTAATATTTCACTTATGTGGTCACTATAATGATCCAGCTTCTAGTTTGGGAAGAAGAGGACAATTCATAGCAGTATGACTCTCATTTAGAGTATGCTGAGAGTGATGACATGGGCCATTAGCTAGCCATTGCTCGGGGTTAGAGATTTATGAGTGTGCTAATACTTAGTCTAACCTACTAGAGGTGTTTTACCCACTACGTTGGGAAGTTTTTGTTCTTCCGGATATTTAAACTCTTGGCTTTGATTCCCTGTATTTGGATTTGTAAAATCTCATACTCCTTTTGTCTATATTATTGTTCTCAATTTTATCATCATGTATTGTTGTATTAATATTATGAGCATGCATCTATTTGTTTTTTGTTTTTATTTTTTCTTGTATCAATCTTGAGATAAGTGATTATCACACCTCTCTCATGATTGATGTGGCGGCAAAATTCCTTGATTTTACTTTTCAAACACTGTTACATTATCTTTAAAATAAAATTTTCTTCTTACAAAATTGGGGCTATTACAGAATAGTCAAAAGTCATGGTCAACATTTGATCATAAATCATAGTAAAAAACCTTTTAAAGGTAAATATGTTATTTTCATAATTTATTATCTTCACAACATTATTAATCATATATTAACCCTTATTTAAAATAATTAGAGTGTGATTAGCCAAAAACACTTTAAATACAACAAAGAACATGAAAAACATACCTAGAACACTCAAACTGTTAATTAAAATTAAAAAACCCCTAATCATGCTTTTTACCTTATGTATTATATATCAAAGTTTGTCTACTCATTACAAGGGTTATCATGGTATCGTCCAATTACTCAAAATTCACAAATTCATCATGGACCCTCAAGAACATCAAGACCACCATAAGTAATCTAAAATTGTAAGTGTTTCAATAATAAATTAAACTATCAAAACATATTTAAATCAAGTCATGTTAAACATCAAATTCTTTTACAATTGGAGATCTATAACATGGTATCATCAATTTTATGAAAAGAATAAGATGCACAAATACCCCTTAACATGGCTAACATAATATCCAACAAATCATGGCAAAATTCCATCAAAAAACACCATTAATCATGCTCATGCTTATATGTAGCAATAAGATCTTACATACAGTCTAATATCTTAATCATTAACAAAGGAAATACTTAAATATAAAACCAAAATCTCCCAAAAGGTTCCATGAACCCTAGAAAAATAAAGGAAAACATTAGAGACATTCAACACATAAATTCTAAATCAAAGTAGATAGAATTAAATATGAAAAGAAGGTGAACTACTATCTTGAATTTGGAAGGAATCAAGCTTCAAAAATAGAGGATAAGGTTTCGAAAAATGTAGGGATAAGAAGAGGGATAAAGTGATGCATCAAAGGGGAGAATAAGAGAAGAAAAAGAAGAAAATAGAGGAATTATGATGGTTGTTATGGTGGCTATGGTGGGGTTTATGTTCATGAGTTCTTTTCAACTAAGGAGGCTCTCCACAATTAATGATGGGATTTGTAGAAAGTATATGATCGTATGAGAAAGCGGTAGATATTTTAGAGTTTGTCTAACTTAGTATATAAGGTTAAACATGTAAAAAGACGTATAAGATTTTGGTGTGAAAAGAATCAATGAATAAGTGAAGGAATTGGAATCCAAAAAGGAGGAGAAAAGAGAGGAAATTTTCATGGGAGAGAAGAGGAGAAAGAAGGAAAGAGATAAAAATACGCATAGTATAAAAGGTATAAGGGTGGAAAATTAATTTAGATATTAATTTTAATCATTAAGATTTCATATAGATATTTCATGAAAATATCATGTGAAAGGAGTGTAGGATTTGGTGCCAAATGAAAAGAAGGAGCAGTCAAAAATCATCCACCACACAAATAAATGAAAGATGGAGGAAGAAAGGAGAAAAAAATTGAATTTGATGATGCATACACGCCTAAAAACATCAACAAAATCCAAAAATTATAAAATTAACTATATAAAATTTTTAAATCATTTCAATCTCAATTACACTGAAATATAGTGTTCACTAAACTTTTGTAAATTTTGGGTTGCTAAAGGATTCATTTTATGGATTAATATACTAAATACGATAAGTTGGGACATGAATAGTATATTCTTTACATATCTCCTATTAGAAATTTTAAATAGACTAGTAGATTCATAAGAAATTAAGGGTTATAAAAATAAAATAATTAGAATGATCAAGAAGAAGTATAATAACCTAAAGTGGCTTAGAAGATCTCATAGAAACAAACTTGTAAAAAAGGGTTACAAAATAAAAATAAAATATTTCAAAAATGAAACTAGCTTTTTAATTTAATAAAGTATGTAACAAAATAATATAATTTTATTTTTAAATATGAAATATCTTGAATAAGCTAATATTATCTTGAAATGATATATTACAACTTTGATCAGTTCTAAATGGAAAAAGTATGCTTGATACACCACACATTATTTTTTTTTTCATTTCATGTGAACTTCATAGTTGACTCTTTTACTTGAATCATCTCCAAATTACTTCATTTTATCTTCTTCTTTTTTAAATTTATGATAAGACCTAAAAATATTTCTATTTTAAGAGATGATAAATTAGTATTTTATAAGAATAAGAAAATTATGCATACATCAAGAGGATGAATACCATATAAATAAGGCATAAAATGCACTCATTACATATGACCACTCACTTAATATACCCTTTTATTGCTTTGACTTCTATTTAATTTCTCTCTCTACTAACCCTACCCCATATTCCCCTATGTTTATAATTATAAAAAAAATACACGAACTATTTGTGGGGATAAATACTAAATTACATATACATATATCCCTCACTACTAAGCAACCACAAATAAAGATTCGCTAGTTACCGTTACCCAGTGATAAGTGTAATAACCCATTTCTCAAAAATTCTAACTCATTTAGGATATTTATTATTTAAAAATTAAACTATCTTAGTTTAAATATTTTATGAAATCCTTTGGAGTATTAGAAAGCTTAGTCCTAGTTTTTAAATGTTATGGTCCCAACTTCCTATCATTTCTTACAGTTTTGATTCCAATGAGATTTTCAAGAAACTTCTAGATTCTAAACTCTTTTGAAACTTTTCTTTTACATAGATATTTAGTATCCTAATATTTTTATAATTATCCTAAAAATTTTCAAATTTTCAAACCAATTTGTAGGCAAAATGGTTTTATTAATCTTAAGAGGGTGCCTTAATTACATTTTTAAGGCAAAAAGCCTTTTTGATAACAACATTTAACAAAACTTTGAATATTTCTATATGATTTTATTATTTATCACTAAGTGTTTTAAAACTTTGATTAATTATATTAATACTTCTTAGGTTTGATTAGATATTTTTGAACAAAATAAGTCATCAAAATTTAATGTTCTTCATCTAAGTCTACCTTCAATTTGATTATTTATAGCAGAAACTATGTTTCTTGAGATTTTATGGCATTTCAAGATTTTATATTAAATTGGATTTATTTTTATAATTTCTATTTGATCTTATTTGGGCATGTTTCCTTTAGTTTCTTATTTTAGTTTGAAGGCCTTTGTTAATGTTTTAGCTTTGCCTTTATTTTTATTACCTTGTTTATGCCTTGTTCATGCTTTTATTTTGGATTAAGGACTTAATTTTGCTTTTTTTTTATTTCACACCATTTTGATTTGTTTTGGTTAGGCTCATATGCCCTAATTAAGGTGTTACTAGCCAATGCTCTTGATTTTTTTTGAGCTTCATGATTCAGTGTAGCGTTAATAGCTTTGGTTTGTTATTGGATCACTATGATTCTTTTTAAGTGGCTTTTGGTGTCTAATGATCCATGAATTATCTTCTCCATAATTGTTAAACTCTCAATTTGGATCTTATGATTTTATGATCTAAAAGTTATTAAATAATTCATGATCCTAGGTAGAATTGTAAGATCTGTAGAAGAATCATAGTATAATGTTATGATCCTATAAAAAGATTAGTATAATCTTATACTAGGTAGAATCTTAAGACTCTATGTAGAATCCTAAAAGTCTACATATCAATTATAATGTTGTTGTCTATTTACCTTAAAATATATTTTCACTCTTATTTGAACCATATTTGTTTCCTAACACTAAACCTTAAACCTACTATTTTGTGAATATTTTATATCGAGTATCAACCAATAAAAAGGAAGCACATGAAAATATTAGCGAGATTTATTGTCAAAAATGAAAATACCAAAAAAAAATCCAAACTCTACAAGCAAAATAAAACAAATATATTAAGTTTGTGATGCCATTTATTTACTAATATTTATTTAGTTTATAATTTTCTTTTTATTTTATTTTATGGTGTTGTTAGCTTTGCTATTATGTATAGTTCATATAAAAACATTTTTCGATACATGTAATCAATAATTTATATCACTTGTTACTTAGTAAATCTTATTTAGTCACTAAATAAAAGCTCAAGAATGGGATTTTTGGGTTTTTTTCAACTTCAACTATGAAACTTTATAGCATACAATTATATCATAGTCATATTTTTATGGTATTCATATGATATTATGATCCTATACTTCAATTCTGATGACCCTGTCAATTCTTGATAGAATCATAATTCTAACAACCTTAATCTTATTTAGTTAATTATTACATGTCATTTATTAAAACACTACGTATTTGTTTGTTGGAGTTTGTTCAAATCTAGAAAAACAAAATGTGGATGTTGCTAGTTAAGGGTTATTTAGATTTTTACAAGCTCTTTTTCTTAGGCAATATATGCCTATATTTGGCTGCCTCTAAGTAAGAACTCAAGTTGGTCCTGGTGCTTTTCCTACTCTACTATTCTTGTGATTCTTTAAAGGGTATTGATACATAAGGGATTAGTCCCTAGGTTGCGATTGTTTGTGATATATGATGAGTTCATATTTTTATATATTTTATACCCTTAAAATTTTAGTTTTTGATATTTTATTTAAGTAATATATGTGCATAATTATAATTTTATGTTTAAGTGATAATCATTGCATAAATGTTATTATTTGGCTAAATAACATTAATTAAATAAATTTAGATTATAATCTTATTTATTTATTTTTTAAAATTTTATTTTTTATTTAAAAAAAAGTGGACCTTTAGAGTAATGACCTAAGGGCCGAAGACCCAAAGGCTCGAAAACAAAGGAAAAGAGAACTGGCGGCGCTGCAGAAGGTAGAAGAAGATGAAAGGGAAATAAAGGGAGGTAGCTAAAAAGAAAAGAAGGGCAGCAGTCAATCGCACTGAAAAAGGAGAGTCAACCTGGTAGGGAAGGCATTAAAATAGAAGAGCAGCAGTGAGAAGGTAGAAGGAAAGGGAGCAACTATTAGCAACGCAAGTGAGAAGATAATGAAATAAAGAAAAAGAAGAACGGCAGAATGAGGAAAAGCAACTACTGTAGAAAAACAAAGAAAAAAATAAACGACGTAGGAGGGCAGTCAAGACATATAGATAGGAAGAGAGATCAATCAAAGGGTGAGGCGGAAAAGCAAAGAAGAAGAAGAAGAAGAAGAAATGTAGCTACAGTACAGCGATGCAAGATGGTAGCGTGCACATCGAAGAAGGAAGGCTGACATGTGCCAACAGCGGGGGAGGAAAAAAAAGAAAAATAAAAAAGAGGAGCACGAAAATAAAGGCCGGTTAGCCGAGAGAAAAGTATACCCAGAATAATTTATTTTTAATCTTTCATCCAAAATTAATTCCGATTATTTATTTCTCTATTGTTAATTTATATTTTATATATATATTTATTTATGTAATTAATTCAACTATTATAGCTAATTGATTATTTATTGTTGGGGAATAGTAGTTAGTGTATTTTTGTTTAGTGTTTTCTTTTTTCTTTTAGTTTTTTAAGGCTTTTTGGTATGTTTTGTTTCACTTTTAAACATTTCCTTTCAAGTGTTGGTGTTCTTTTAGGTTGTTATGAGAGGATCCTTGGGCTACGGATAACTTTTCATGAACCTTAGTGCCAGAGTAAATGGGTAAGTTCAAGTACCCTTGATGATAGACTGAACCAACTTACTACTCTTGTTTCACAGGTTACCACAACTACTGAAGTTATTAATACAAGCATAGTGTGTCATACATAAGAAAATCCATATGCTTACCATGCACAAGCTATGACAGGAGGAGAATGGATATTACCCTGTGCTCAATCTTTCAATGGTTTTCAAGGATATGACCTCTACACAAGCACATACTATTCAAAAATGAGGAATCACCCCAACTTTGGATGGGAGATGAACGATCATTATTAAGTTCCATATCAAGACACCTGCAAACTGGAATATGAAGCTTCAAGATATTATCAATATACTCAACAAGAATCTTCTCCACTTTTAGATCCTTAAAGTTCAAAAAAAAATAGACAAGATTTTTGAAGCATTAAAGAATGGGAAAAACCAACTTATGTAAATTCATATTAAATAAAATGAAAGCATGTCGATGTTAGAGGAGAAAATGAGTTATATGGTTAACATGATCAATCAATTATAAGCACAAAAAGAGCTCTCTAGTACTTCAGCTCTAAATTCAAGTAAGAGTTATGAGTATGATGATGCCATGTCCAATTGTGAGGATGAGCTAGTTGAGGAGGTCCCCATGGATCATATTGAAAAACATGATCAAGTGGAAGAAGAGCTTGTAAAAGTAGAAGAAGAATCTCATCAAAAAAAGGATCATATAAATAAAGAGAAGCATACGAATGGCAAGACTATTACTTTCATCTACCATAGACCATCTTTGAACATTTGTTCCCCAATTTTGCTTGGAGATGACCATGAAATACAAAGTAAGCCTTTGAACCACTTTGATTTTATTTATGCTAACCATACTCCTTGTTTTTCCTCTTTTAGCAGGTTATATGGGTTTAAAATTGAAGAGAGTAATTAAATCATCTTGGATATATTTAATAAGAAGCATAATGCTCCAAATGAGGGATTACATTGGAAAGATGTGTTAATAGATTTTGAGATGGGATAATATGTTCTCCCTTTGATAGAGAGACTACCATACATTGAAATTAGGAAAAACATTCTCTCGTTAAACACAACCTTAAATCTCATGATAGGTAAATTACATTCTTGTTGGGTCAAATTTTTTTATTAAAACTAATATTTTTTTTATTTTTCTATCTTATGGGATATAGATGATCAACATAAGGAGGGATTTGGTGAAGTAGTTCCCAAGTGCACACACCCACCTTGAACGAGTAAAACCAAGGTCATGTTAGGTTGAAGACATAAAAACATGCGTTATTTGGGAGGCAAACTAATGTGATAAGGGAGTTTTCTACCCTTTAGTTATTTTTATTTTTTTTCTTTTTTGTACTTAAAATTACATGTTCCTTTATTTATTTACACATTGAGGATAATGTGTGATTTAAGTGTGGGGGTGTGTGGGTTTTATGTGTTTGCATCAAAAAAAATTATATGATTGCATGAAAAAAATTAAAAGAAAAAAATTAATACAAATTTTTTTTGTTTAGTGTTTTTATAGTCTTAGGATCCCTTAACTAGTTAATGAGGACCATATCTTTAAAATCTAATGAAAAAAGGATCATAATATCAAGATAAAGCAAGTGGAGTTTTTTTTTATTAATTTCGATATAGGAAACATATCAAGATAGCTCTTGTAATGGACTCTAGATGTCATTAGAACTTACTCTTATACTAGTTGAAGCTTATAGTCAAAACATGCTCTGATTGAGAAAATGATAAAAGTATCATAGGATTTTCCACCACATAAACAAATAGCTTAACCTTAATTTGTGTACACATGATGTACACCCTATAGAAACCCTTTCAGCTTATACATGGAACATATATTTTTCTTCATTACCCATATTAAATAACTTTCAAGCCTTATCCTTGCTATTTCTTAAAGCTAGTGGAAGGGAATCAAATCATTATGGATATAGAGTGGTTATGTATGTGAGTGTATGTGTAAGAAATATATGTATTTATGCTAAGAAAGGAATTGGTTATGTTTGGTGATGGAGATGGATCTTATATATTCATTGTATTATCATCATTCTTTTATATTAAAAAAAATTATTGAAGAAAAAAAGGTGGGGATGAAAAAAAAAAGAGAATAAAATGATGTGATATAAAGAAGAGAGGGAGATATGGAAATAATGTTGAGAAAGTTATGTTCATATTCTATTTTTATTTCATTGTTCTAGTTTGGTGTTAAGTCAAAGATGTGTATTATTGATGTGGAGTTAATGTTTATATTTTATCTAATTATTAGAGTTCTACTAGCTCTTTACCTTTTTAGCACCACAATCTTAGAATACTTCGTACCATTCCATACCTTAAACCCTGTTACAACCAATAAGTAAGTGTTATTTGATTCTTGAGATGAACAACCATTAATCTGATGGAGATTAGTCATAAGAGTTAAGCATATGGTTTAGTTCATTTGGTAGGTATTTGATATATTTCATGAGGTTTTATCCATAAAAATATGAGCCTTCTTTGTTTATATATGTGAGTCGTTAATTATCTTCATCATCTTATCTCACATACATGAGCAGTTCTATACATTTGTAGCCTTGAATCTAAGATAGAGAGAGAGAGAGAGAGAGAGAAGAAACAGAGGATATCCATAGTGAGAATGGATCTTGATGTGACTACGTCGTGGTAGATCTTCATCCATAATATTAATAATTCAATGTCTATCATGTTTATGTGTGAACCATTTATTGAATTTGATCCCTCAAAGATCCCAATGTCGAATTTTGGTTGAATGCTAATCTTTATGTATGAAAATAAAAGATTTTAAAAAATTGGTTAAGGGTATGATTTTGTGGGTATATCATCTGCAAAACCCTCATGAGACCTTACTTGTCCTCTATAGGTGACTTAGCGGTTTAAAGGATTTGTTGCACATGCTAAGTGCAATCGTGAGACCTATAAAAGTTGATAGTTAGTTTAATTTTATTTATTTAGAATCATAAAATACTTAAGGACGAGCAAGAAGCTAAGTGTGGGGGTGTTGCTGAGTTCATATTTTGACATATTTTATACCCTTATAATCTTAGCTTTTGGTATTTGTTTAAGTAATATATGTGAATAATTATAATTTTATTCTTATGTGATAATGATTGCATAAATATTTTTATTTGAGCTAAAATAACATAAATTAAATAAATTTAGAGTATAATATTATATATTATTTTTTTTAATTTTATTTTGAAGGTAAAATTGAAGAAAAAAAAGGAAAAAAAGGTTGGACCTTTGGACAAAAGGCCTAAAGGCTTGAAAAAATAAATGAAAGAGAACCAATGGTGTAGAAGCAGATAAAAGGAGATGAAGGGGAAATAAAGAGAGGCAGCCAAAAAGAAAAGAAAGGCAGATGTTAGCCGTAGAGAAAAAGGATAGCCAGCATGGTAGGGAAGCCATTAAAAATAGAAGAGCAACAATGAGAACAAAGAATGGAAGGGAGAAATTGTCAATGGCATAGGTGAGAAGATAATGAAATAAAGAAAAAGAAGGACAATAGAAAGAGGAAGCAAGAGGGCATTCAGAACGTACAGAGAGGAAGAAAGAGCAATCAGAGGGTGAGGCAGAAAATATTAAAAAATGAAGAAGAAACGTAGCTATAGTAAAATGATGCATGAAGGTGGCACGCACATCGAAGAAGGAGGGTTGATGTACTCAGTCAGCGGGGGAGAAAAAGAAAAAAAGAGGAGCACGGAGAGAAAGGTCAGTCAACCGAGAGAAAATAATAGAGAAAAGTATATCCGAAAGAATTTATTTCAGATGAAATAAATTACAATTTCATCTAAGTAAATTTTTATCTTTCATCCAAAATTAGTTATGGTTGTTTATTTCTCTATTTTTAATTTATATTTTTGATATATATTTTTGTGTAATTAACTCTACTATTATGGCTAACTAATTATTTATTGCAGAAAAATAGATTGAAATTCTAGATTATGGTTTGAGATATGATATTATTTTTCTTTATTTAATGAGATTATTCTTTGAATCTATTTTAATTGTCATTGTTTATATATATATATATATATATATATATATATATATATTATATCAAGGTTTATTATATAGTACATGTTTTGTTCTAGTTTTCTTATAGTGATAGTATGTATGATTATTTACCTACTAGGTGGTCATATAAATATGCTATAATTTATATGTATAAATTTTAGCTAGGTTAAATAATAATTCACCTAATAGTTTTGTGATTCTAACCGAAGTAGTAAAATATTTCAATACATGTGGGTCAAAGAAGGTAAATACAGCTAAACATACTTAGTGTACTAGTTTGGGTACTTAAATTGATATCCTTCTAATTATACTTAAAACATTAAATCTAGTAAAATATAGGAGCCACTTGTTGCTACTATACCGATAGGTTTTAATAGGATTAATATTGGCGCTTTGTCATATTATTTAATTTAGAAAGATAATATAAGATGTATAAATCTACCTTTGGTGTACAGTTTGGTCAATATCTTTATCATGATTAAATGATGACTTAGAAATTATTATTATTATATTTTGACCTAATCTAGTGTTGGAATTTGATTTCCCTAAAATATTTATCATATTTGTAGTTATACATTATTTTTATTATTTTATTTTATTTTATTTTATATACCACTTTTATAATTTTCTAATTATAAAACCCCTATTAATGTCTTTCTTATTTATTTATTTTGTGTGATTTAGAGTTTTTATTTTTATTATTTTTGAACTAGCTAAATAGAGGTGATCTCTCTCAATCTTTGGTATAGAACATTACTCTTATTTACCAGTACTACAATTGTCAACAATAGGGTTTAAATTTCATACCAACTACGGCCACACCAGTATATATTTCTAAAGTAGGTGGTTGCTACAAATTGCTTTGAAAGCCCCTAGATTTTTATATCCATTTGTTTGTTATCCCTATTATATTTTGTACATGGGTGGAATTTGATTTCCTTGAACATCATATGTCATCTTAGTGGTTGATACTGTGTATTATGTACATAGTGAAGATCAAGGTTTTTGATGATGTAGATTATGTGAAATTAACTGCTACTATTACCTTAATGACTTCTTAATTGGTGCCTTAATGGTTTGGCTTTGTTTTTGGTGCCATAATGGCTTATTTTTATCTTGGTTATATGGAGCCTTTATGGCTTATTATTGTCTTAGCTACCTAGTGCCATAATGGCTTATTTTTATCTTAAGTATGGTTTATCTTATGTTGTCTTGAGCATGAGTTTATGAGTATTTTATCTATTATCATTGATCACGTTATGGTTATTGCATGATATTATATTGAGGTATTTGATTTGTATCACATGTAAAAATGATCCTATGATAGCATGTTTTATGGGTTAGTATATTTCCTAGGTTATAATATGCCATTGCACGCTAAGTTATCTTACATGAGCATGTTATAGTATGGTTATGGTTATTATCTATTATGGTAGTTATATTCTCCATGGTTTTTGAATCATATTGATATTATTTTTATTTTTTTGCTAAGCAATGTAGATTTATTATTACTACAGAGTGTCTTGAAGTTACAATCTAATGTCAAGGTATGAGCATCTATACATGTAGTAAGTCAATCATCAACACTAATTGGTATGCATATTAGTGTCCATAGAGAATCTCTCCATGGTACCTTAGGTTTTATTGATATCAAGTGATGATAAAACTTAGAAATCTTAGTTAGTAATCTACATTGAAATGTTGCCTTAGTTGTAGGATTCTCCACATGACTTAAGGTTTTCAATGGTTTATTCCATATTAAATCTCCCTTAAAGTAGTACTTATGGCACCATTTAACCCACAGTGTATTCTTCTCTATCAAGATTTACCATAGCCATTTACAAATAACTGCTTCATTCAAAAGTTGGATGTTGTAGAGGCCTAAATTACCTTCTTCCTAGGGATAACAAACCTTGGACCAAGCCACTAGAGCTTTCTTTATTACTAAATTCGAGCCTGACCATCAAAAGTAATCATAAAGAGCTTCGATGGTAGTAATTATTTTCTTAAGCAAGATAAAAAGTTTGAATGCTAAACAACACAACCTTAACTAGTTGGAGTCTTCCCGTATATGTACCAAATTCTTAGTTTAGTTGTTATTTATCTATGAGTTCAGTGCATTGGATCTTGGTTGATCGTGTGTTAGAAAGTGGAATACCTAGATAGGTAATAGGTAGTGAGCACGCATTTAAGTGTATTGAGTTAGCTAAGTCAATCATTGCTACCTCTAGCATTCCCCCACAAAAAAAACTAGCTTTTGAGCTTGTTCAACTAGAGACTATATATATTATAGAAGGTTTGGAAAGTTTCAATTAATTTTCCATTGAAATCTTGCTTCCATGGGAGAAAAGAAGGAGATTGTTTGTTATGGAGAAGTTAATAATCCTAGTTCACATCCATTTGGGGTGGACTTAACATTTTTTATTTTGCCACAATCCCTGAAGTAGATTATGTATATATTCAATGGCTAGGAAAAAATAAATATGGGAATATTGGGTTACCTTGTATAAGACCTCTTTTACCATCAAAATGAGGGAAGGTTCCTCATTAACCAATATAACGTAGATAATAGAAGTGATCCACTTTATAATTTGCTTAACCAATTAAAGTGGGAGTCCCATGCCATGCATGACCTATTCCAAAAACTCCATTCATTAGTGTCATGTCTTTGCATAAATCTAGTTTAAGCATGCACTAGGGGATATGTGTTTCTAGTTGTGACATCAAACTAGTTCATGGGAATTTAAGATATTATCACCAATGCATCTTCTTTTTATGAAGGCTTCTTGGGAAGGAGAAATCAATGATGGAAGAATAGGTTACATTTGGTTAGTTAGGACCTTGGATATGATCTTTTAAATCACATTACATCATGTAATAAGCTAGAACTAATCCACTTTCATAGCTACACCTACATTAGGAATAAGGGATAATATAGCCACATTAAGACTCTTAGGGTGCATACTTAAACAAAATAATTCAAGAATTATCCTCTATATGTTATCACTAAAGATATGGCAACATCTTTTGAAAAATAATATAATAAATCGATCAATACCTAAATCTTTATCATATCCTATCTCAAATAGAGCTTGTTTTACTTCATCCTTAGTCACTAGGCGGAGTAGATATTTTTGTTGCATGATTGAAAGTGTGTAGCCTCATGAAAATACCTGAGGGTTAAATGAAATAGTATATCTAGTAGATGAAACCAAGAAGGTATGAAATGTTTTTAATAATAACTCTTGGATATCATAAGGACTATGAACAAGCTGACTACTCTAGTTCTTAATATGATGCATAGTCTTTCTCTCTACTCTCCTCCTTACATATGAATTAAAGAACTTGTTAATGTTTATAGAAGGATTTTTCACGACAAGGGTAATGTTCTAAGGTTTTTAGAGCTATTTTTTTCTTGATGAATAAGACCAAGGTTTAAAGGATCGTCTTAGAGGGATTATTGGAACAGCTAGGCCTAATCTTTGACCCTAGTAACTTTATCATATATTGCACCAAATTTATGTGAATTCAAAGTCTTAATATTCGGTTTAAAGATTTGGTCTAAGGAATCAAAACCCTCATCAAGAGCCCACATATTGTAGAATATGAAAGATCATCTAATAGGCATAATATTATGGCCAAAATAGAGAACATTGGAGGAATGATCCAATATGTGGCGTGTATCAAATTAATTGTAGGAATTAGGAAACTTGCATAACCAATGAATAGTTCCTAAGACCCTATCTAGCTTGCAATAGATCCACCCCTTGATCCTGCTTGTTAAACCATGTGTACAATGCCCTAGATATATTAGTGACTAATAATTGTTGAATACACTCATTAAAATCAGAGATACCATACACAGATGGAGATTCTCCTTAATTTTTTTCAGATATCTCAAGGATGATATTGAATTCCCTAAGTAAAATCAAAGGTTATTGTATTAGTTTATTATCCTCTAACCATTTCTAGAGATCTTTTCTACCTAATTATATTTTTAGGCCATAGATTTATGTCATATAAAAGGAAAGGAAATCTTATAATCATTTAACCATGCATGTAATGCCCTAGGAGCATGCTAAGATTTCCTATAGTCACCAGGTATTAGGATCCCAGACAATCCAAATATTCCTATTACAGGGCTAGGAGTAATTGTTGAGCCAAGACCACCTATTATGTATCTTAGTAGAAATATTTACGGCTTTATCCACTTTTTTCTTATTTCAGTAAATTAATTATTGATAGGTAATGCTTTAATATCTAACTTTTTATCTATTTTTTTATGGGGCTTATTCAAGCCTTTAACATTCTATCTTCTGATCTTCATGTAAAAATAATTTGAGGTTAAGGCATGAAGTTTCCTTCTAAAGAGAGGTGCATACACTGAGTAAGTTTTAAGGCATTCCAATGTTTGAGTACCATCTATATTAACCTCTTTGAGACCATCATTTATCTTTTTTATATTTCCCAAGCCCTTCATAACATGTTGAAACTAGGATGATCCTCCTAAAGGTAAAAGGATCGGAGTATGAAAAAGGTTTTCCCAAAGAAGATGCAAGGGAGGATTAGTAGGTGTTTGATTATTCATATTGCTAGTAGAATTGTATTAATTTCTTTTGTCCCTAACCACCCCCATTCTGTCTTAGTATCAGGTTGATCTATGTTTTTCTATTAAGAGTAGTGACTAGTTTGGTGACCAAATATTTTAAATTCCATAAAAAGTTAGGGTTTCCACTCATACTCAATGGGTTGAGTATAGGCAATCCAATTACACATATGTATTAGAATGGTAGTGGGTAAATCTTTATGTCTATAAACTTCTACAAATATTCTAGGAAATTAAATTCTAGTTCTTATGGCATAACTACATTAGTACACATGAGTGTGCCAATAAAACTAGCAATCATACTTAGTAAGTTTTGTAACCATATAGGATGAAGGAATCTAGGCAGTTTGATCTAAGTTCGCAAGAAATGGAATTTTTCAATTCAGACTCAAAGGCATTAGACTAAAGTTATAGGAGTAAGGGAAATTTTATGAAACTTCAATAAGGGCAATTTAGTACTGATTCATAGTCAACCTTTGTAACACCTCCAAATTTTGAGCTAGAAAATCTAATTTTGATGACAAGGAGGAAGCGTTTATAAAAGCAAAAGTGAGGAATGCTACCTCCTTATCATGAGAGAGATGTGTTCATCACCTAACTCATACATGATGTAAGGTAAAATGGAGAAACAATAAAGGATTACATACACTACTAATAACATAATGATACTATGATAATAATGATCTTATAAAATCCAAATACAGGTATCAAAACTCAGATTTTAAATAATAGGAAAGAACCAAAAGCATCCCAACACAATGGGTAAAATTACATTTAAGTGGTTAGTCTAACTCTTAACTAAAATAAAATATAACTCTCAACCCCAAGAAATGGTCACCTATTGACCCAAGACATCATCCTCAATGTACTCTAGTTTATAATTGTTACCCTACAAAATTTCCTTAACTCACTAGAGTAAAAGTCAAATTATTATAGTGACCACACAAATATAGTATTAGTATGATAAAGTACTAGTAAAACTAACTACCTAAAACATGGTAATAGCTCATGTTGCACATTGAAGTCACATAGTAGAATGGTTATAGGCATGCTAACATATTATAATACTCAAGTTCATTATATCAATATACAAGGCATACTTTTATGGAAATCAATTAAGAAGAATAATAATAATAAATCATGCATTAGAATCACATAATGAAAACCATATTATAAATCTTCCGTTAGTGAACACATATTTTTCAAGTTATTAAGATAATCTATTTGACTATACCCATTTCTCTACTATAAACAAAAGTCATGGTAACATACACATACAATGGGATACCACACCCACTATACAGGGTCTGAATACATCGAAGAAGCTTTTCTCTAGGGATACCATACCCACAACACATCGAATGCTCCTATCATAAGGGCTAACATACAATGAGATACCAAACCTACAAGGTATAGTCAGATCAAATCAAAGGGATTATACTAGGACATCTCACCCATCACAACTTTAATGCCTCTACCTCAAGGGCTACAAAATTTGGGATACCACACTTATCGAAGCAATGGAAAATATAAAGTGCTAAGGGTCTGTACTACGATACCTCATCTACCTATATTAGACATTAATGACATGCCGCCCTACCACTATATAAAACTATACCTCAAAGATATGTGCATACTCCTACTAATCACAACCTCATAGAGAGAGAAATAGTTATTGATTGAAAATGTAAAAATACAGGGTGACCTAACTACTAATTCCAAGCTAGAAACCCTAAGATTTGGAGAAAATGCTGGAATGAAATCACAATCCATTAATATTAATTACAAAGTGGTACTAAAATTCATAATTCCATTCTATTAATAACTAATTGGGTGTTTTCAAGTAATAACATGAAACACATCAGAAGGCATGTAAGCCGCCAATTGGGTATTTAGAGGTAACACCAATCTTAACCACTCAATGCCCATAATATCATCATATTGATCCATATAAATTCAAGTTAAGAATGGTTGAAATCATGATTAAAATATTTTAATTATGTAGGAACATTAATATAGAAGGTCTAAATATATAACATTCAGTCTCAAGAAATATGGTAAAAACAAGTGGAGCAGTTATCGATTGGTCAGGTCCTATAAAACCTATAAAAAAAATAAAACCACTTAGTCCCACAAGTTGAGAGTTCATAGGAACTAGTCGATAAGTTTGATAAAACAGATCAATGGGCCTAAGTAGAGACATGTCCACTCTGTTCACAAGGCCACTAGTCAATGGGTTTGGCAAACCGATGGAATGCTCATGGGAGCCAGTTAACTAGTTCATCAAACTAATCAACTATTCTCATAACCAGCCTATCAAAATTTTCAAATCCAGCAATTGTTCACACAATCAATTGATCGCTCCAACAAACCAATTGACTAGTTTGGGAAAAATAACACCCCAACTGGCGATCCACTTAAGAAAATTTTACCCAACTTTTTCATATTAATTTGAGCATTATTCTTTGTCATAAAACACATAAAAATTTACTACAAAAATAAAATCACATGAGTACATGGTATAATCAACACTTAATAAGATCATGCTCAAAATTTCCAAAATCTTGCATAAAACCAAAGAACTTAATACATGATTCAATTTAAAAGGTAGAAACACTACCGCATGTTTGAATATAAGAACTCAATTAACTCATACGCATTATAGAAATACACAAAGTGTAATATCCCTTCCTAAAAGCCTTCAAAATGTGTAAAAAATTATGTTGGTATAAAATAAATTAGATTGGTTTTGGAATGGACTTAAAATGCTAATAAAAATGTGAATTTCAAGTGTACATATCGATGGTTTGCCTAACCGATTGACTAGTATGCTTATATATTGATATTTTTGTTCTCAACAAACCAGCTGACTAGATTTCCCAAACTAATTGACTGGTTATCTTGTGATTTCCAATCCATTTCTGATTTTGAATCAAATTCCTTTCTAATGTTGATGAAAACTTCCAATTAGAATCTATTTGCACTAATAAACATATATTGGTGCTTTGGGATTATTTTTCAAATTATTTATTCCATTCTATGATTTTAATTAGTTATGTTATCCTAAAAATCACTTTTGAGTCATGTCTCACCTTTTCCTTTCTCCCTCACCTATCTCTCTCTCTCTCTTCTTGCAGATGGGGTTCGTTGTTAAATTCATAAAACCATTCCCTGACTCACCAACCTATTGCCATGTCCCTTCCTAAATTCACTCAACCTCCATCACTCCATCAAGTCTGCCTTTGCCACTTGGTTGACCACACTCAACCATACCAATCTCATCTCTCTTTCTCTTGTGAATGTCAACCAACCCTCACCTCTATACCCTTCATTCCTGATCTATTTCCATTTCTCACATGTCATTTTTCTCTCTCTTCTCCCTTGTTGTGGTGTACAACTTTCCTAAGTTTGAGCATTCCTTCATTCTTTCATGTCTCCTCTCAATAAAGGAAAAATAAAGTCTTACTCTAGTCTTCTTCCATCTTTGGTTGAGCATTGTTTCCCTTTTCTTCTTCTAATCATGGATTTATTTCTTCATTTTTTGTCTTAAACAAGGAAAGATTAAATTTTGAGAAAAGTTGAAGATTTCTGATTATTTTCCTTAACATTATGTTTCTAATAAAAGATTGGGTTGTGTTTTGTTCTTCTTCTTCTTCTTCTTCTTCTTCTTCTTTTGATCTTTAATGGATTTTGGATAGGGATTTTTAATGGTTTTAGCTTTGATTCTCTTAGGAATTAAGGTATTGCTAAATAGTCATCTGGTAGGGGTCTTCAAGGTAAGGTATTATTATCTTTAAAATGAATAAGGTTATGTTCCTTATTGAGGTTCTATGTGTTTGATGTGTTTTGTGTTGATCATGGCCTAATTGTATACTAGAATTTGAGCATGTGGTAGAATTTCTTATGATATTAAGCATTGTTGGGTTTCTCTACTTTTATACATAAATGGGAATTTTAAGCATGATTCATTTTAGTTTATACATTATTATGTTTCCGTATGATTTAGTGTTTGTATCGTGTTTTTTGTGTGTTTTATGACATAGAAGCATGCTAGGATTATTATGGTAAAATTTTTTAAATTTTGGGTGCGTAACATAAGTTTGGATAATGTTTTACCCAAACCAGTTGATCGATTCATTGAACCCATTAACTGGTTATGTGAGTGATCACATGGTTTGAAAATTTAGATTGGTTGGTTTTGAGATCAATGGATTAATTTGATAAACTAGTTGACTAGTTTCTATGAATAATCGATTAGTTTGTCAAACCCATCGATCAATGATCTTGCAAAACAAAGTGGCATGGTATCTACTTAGACCCAATGCATCGATTGGTACCTATGAACCGTTAATCGATGACAACCAATCAATTATTCCGCAGTTGTTATTTTAGTTTAAATCTGGTATAACCAGACTAGTCAACCAGTCCCAGACTGACCTACTAGTACAGTTATATGCCACCTAGTTTAGTTGCTAATTGTTTATACTCTTTTATGCCTATTATGTTAATACCTCCATGTGTTTACATCATTTAAATTATTATTTCAACCATGATTGACCTAGAAGTAATAACAATTATAATGATGATAATTTAGTTGAATTGGTTAAATTTGATGTCATCTATAAACACCCAATTGGTGACATTTATGCCTTGTATTGTGTTTGGTGTAATAACTTGGAAACATCCAATTTGGTTAAATTTGTTATTTAATTTTGTTAGTGTTATCACTTGGAAACACGTAATTGGATTTTCTTTGGCCTTTATATGTGATTTGTGATATCACTTGAAAATGCATAATAATGGAATAAGATGTCATTCGAGCCTTTTTCTCCAACTCTCAAGGTAGGTGACGAGGAGCTAGTGGGTGGGTCACCTCATTGTTCATATCTTTCACTCAGTACCTATTTTCTTCTCTACCAATTTGCAGTCAGTAGAGGGGTATGTGCATAATTTTGAGGTATCAAATTATACTGTGGCAGGCCGGCAAAGCATCAGTGTCCCGTACGGGTGGGTAAGGTATCCTATGTACAAGCCCCCTAGCCCTTCATATTGTCCATCGCTTGGGTAGGTGTGATATACCAACTTCTTAACCCTCGCAGTACGCTTAATCAAAGTTTGGTGGGTGAGGTATCTCAATACAAGTCCGCTTGATCTACTTTAACCATGTGTAGTAGGTGTGGTATCCCAATTTACGTTTGCCTTTGTAACAAGAGCACTCGATGTATGGTATGTGTCGTATCCCTAGAGAAAATTCCATTTGATTTATCCTAACCCTATGTGGTGGATGTGGTATCTCATTGTGCTTATTTGATGGCATAAATTTAGTTCATGGTGGAGAACTAGGTGTGGTCAAATGAACTATCTTAAAAACTAGAAATTTTTGTGATCGCTAAAGGAAGAAGTATAATATAGTTTACCTTGTTTGGAATATGCTACATTTTTGTATAAATTATTCTTTCCTAGTTTCCACACAAGCATGCCTTGTTGTATTACGGCCATGATCCCAAGTTTTAATTTATATTGTTATGTTTATCACTATGATCTTATTTGACTTCAATGTGTTGCATGAGTCTTACCGTATTTTATGTAGTATGTTTTACTAGTACTTCACCATATTGATATTGCACTTGTATGGTCAGTATGATGATCCAAATTTTGGTCTGAGGAGTAGAGGATGATTTAAAGGGGTACAACTCTCAAATAGAGTATGTTGAGGGTAATGACATGGGCCTGTACCTGGCCATTACTTGGGGCTAGATATTTATATTTATGCTAAGAGTTAGGCTAACCAACTAGTGGTGTTTTTCCCATTGATAATGCAAGAGAATCTCTAAATCGTTCTCAATATTATTCTTCAAATGATGATGAACAAAAAATATTAGCATACTTAGAGATGGAACCCATTGTGCTTGAAAATTCTTATGCTTCTAATATGTTTCCAAGTAATTCATGTTGGTATTGTAGATGTTTGCAAGAAGTTTCATGCTATTGGATATCTTTGATGTATAAGACAATGAAAATGGCATTACACGGATAAAAAAAGTGCAAGGAAGAAGAAGGATACAAGACACAAAATTGGACTACATATGTTAAATCTTTGCATTACATTATTAAAGTTTGAGTAGCTTTGTTATTTTATGGTATACTCTGTAATGCTTGTCATTTATCACTGTAACTCTTTAAATATATTCTTGTATCATAAATTATGAGGTTAATTTCATTAATAAGGACTAAATAAGCGGGCTTGTTAATGAAAGGGCCTACATGGGTGTATGCATATATAAAGTCTTGTACACATTGATCTTGGTATATTATGATATGATGTGTTCATATGAATTTCAAAAGAGAGAGCAACACTACAGATGTGTCTATTCTTCTTATTCTCTTCTCCTTCTCCAATTGAGAGTTTTGGATATTAGTATAGAGTGTTATATTTAGAAATAGAAGATTTCTCTTTAGAAGGTCATTGATCTTGGATTATATCAACACCAAGCTACCAAAGCCATCAAGTTAACCCAAAACCAAGTCTAAAGTGCAAGTGTTTTGTGAGTATTTGCAACTTGTGATCTAAAAGAAATTTTTCCTAGTTTGTAGAAGATTATATGTTGATGATATTCCACATCAACTAGGTAGGGAAGTTTTTTCTCTTCCATTTATTCAAACTCTTGGCTTTGATTCCCTATATTTAGATTCATAAACTCTCATAATCCTTATATCTATATTATTGTCCACAATTTTTATCATCGTGTATTGTTTTATTAATATTTTGAGAATGCATCTTTTCATTCTTTTCTCTATTTTGCCTTTCATCAAGCATAGGTTAAGTGATGATCAAACCTCCCTCATGGTTGATGTGGAGGTAACATTTCCTAGTTTCTTTTTCAAGAACTTCCACATTGTCTTCAAAACAAAAAAAAATTAGTTCAAAAATTAGGGGGGTTACACCAAGAACATGAAACTACAATAGACAACAAAAGACCTTATTCATCTTAGAGATAACATTACCTTAACTTCATGTATATCTTCTAGCCTAAAATACTCATAATTTAATGGTTGTTTTATAAAGCCTAGATTCCTAAGTGAATCAAGAATATAAAAAAATTAAAACTCTTTTCCAAAACTTAATAAAAATAAATTAAAAGAAAAAAATGTCATAACTCAACCATTTCTCAAAAATAAATTTCAAGGAGAATGAAGTTAGGATCTTCAACCTTTCTCAAAATCTTAATCCTTCCTTTCTTAAGATAAACAAGCAAGATTCAAAGAAAATATTAGGAAAATAAAGAAAAGATAAGAATCAACAAAAGGATGAGGAAACAAGAAGTAGACCTTTATTTTCTCAACAAAGAAAAAAAGGGAAGAAAAGTGGGAATGCCTAGCATAGAAATTTTTCACAAAAGAAAAGGGAGAGAATAACTACACACATAAGGTAATGAGAGAATTAAATTAGGAATGGAGTGTATAGGAGAGAGTGTTGTTCGACATCAACAAGTGGGGTGAGAGAGAGAATTCTAATATGGATTAAGTGTAGGCAACCAAAGTGTAAGGTAAACACATGATGAGGTAAGGAAGGTAGCCTGTAAATAGGGAAAGGTATGGAAGAGGATTATTAAGTCTAAGAAAAGGTGTAAAAGTTGAAAAACATAGCCATAACTACCAAAAAAGAGAGGAAACTGAGGATAAGCAAGAAAACGTGAGAAATGCCTCATAAGTGCTCCAAGGAAAAAGTTTAGCAAAATAAAATCATTTAATGATCTTAGTAATATAAAAGCATAAAAATATTCTTATTAGCACAAATAGATTATAAGTAGAAGCTTTCATAAAAATTAGAAAGATATTTGAATGAAAATAATATAAAAAAATAAATGAAATCATAGGATAACTAGTCAATTAGTTTGAGAAAACCAACCGACTAGTTTGTCAGGAGAAAAAATTACCAATTCCTTAGTGTATTAATCAATCGATTAGGAAAATAATTAATTGGTATGCCTAAAATTCACAACTTTGATAGAATTTCAAGCCCTTTCCAAGAATAAAACTAATTTATTTTATATTGACATGATTTTAAATATAATTTGAAGGATTTTAAGATAGTGTATTACAACATTATTGCTAAATTTAAATTTTAAAAATGGTATATATGGATATGAAGCAATGTTGCATGGTTCCAATTTATTTTAACATAACTATCCATTTATGTAATAGAAGGGATAGTGCCAAACACAAATCCCACTAGAGACATAGACCAATTATAGGATTCTAAGTTCTAGTAATCAAAATCTAGTTGTACTAAAAAGCTATTAACTATCGAGGGAGGTACATAATATAATTTTAAAATATGTTTAGGCTTTTGATTATTAAGTATAATATCCTTTTAGTACATCTAGTTAGAAGAATGGAACAATAGAGAAGGATAGGATGGAATTGAAAGGTAATTAACTTCAGATTTCTTGAGGTTCACTAACATGGTTATTCTTGGTAGTATTTTTTCTTTGGGATTGTATTACCAATTGGGGTATAGGAAGGGTTATTCGTGCAAATAGGTTTCTCTACATCAGCCATCAAATTTGAATTCTCACTAATAAGGGTTTCAGATTATGGAGAAAAAATTGGCACCATTTCTTTCAAATTTGTCATTACAATTGACAATTCCTTGGATTCCATTAGAGATGCATCATCTACATTATTATTTATTATAGTAGGCCGCATTTGGGGCTTACATTGATCTACATTATTTTCCATGGAAATGGTTGAGGAAACTGAAAAAGGTCACCCAACTAGAAGAGAGATTAAAACATTTTCCTATATTTTTATGTTCATGTTATTTGCTTGGAGTTGAGGATTTTATCTTAGTAATTATATACTAATTGATGGAATTTGTGTAAGATCTTGTTATTTTTTTCTCTAGTGTAGTGTTGGTTAAGTTGAGTGCTAGAGTAATCAAATGTTGCTTGTTGGGGTCTTTGATCAAGTTTTCTTTTGGATGATTGTGCCCAAATTATTTCCTTAATATACTTTCTTTTTGTGTTTGGAATCTTGTATTATTTGAGAGCAATTTCTAGCCACATCTAATCTTCATAATTTAAGTTAAATTATAGCATTGCAACTAATATGGGTTGGGTATTGGAAGTATATTCCTTGTACTCGATATGGCAGTGACACCCAACTTTCTTTTTTACTTATGTAAAATATTCTATAATCAAAATTTTATAGATGCAAAAATTAAGGGTGTTACAACAAGTCATCAATGACAAGCTCTAAGTGTAACACCCCCATTTTACTACTTAAAATGTTTGTTTTACGAAAATGTTAATTTCAAAAATAATGGGTGTTACTACTATACTTAGCATAAAGATGGTTCCCTCACATTTCTTATGGCAAGTTTTAAGGCTCAAACAATTCATGTCTAAACTAAACAACGGAAGAAGGTAGTACATAGATAAGAATTATGGATAAAATTCTTCATATAAAAATGGTAATCAAAATATAAAGGGAAATAAGAGTCTAAAGGAAAATTAATTACTGCAGAAACTAGTACTCAAAGATACAACACTGCTTTTCCCTAACTCCTAGACTTATAAGCACATTCGAAGAATGGAACCCCTTCCTAAGGTATCCAATTATCCTTGCTAATATTATATACCTTGAACCATTTCATGCCCTTCTTATAGGCATCTGAAAATGTAGTATTAGTATGACTTCCTCATATGAAGTAAATCACAATACCTTATAAAAGACAACATACCCACATTGTAAATAATCACATAATAATCCATAATTTCCATTTCCATACTCAAACAATATCCTTTTTATTTTTGATTGTTAAGGTAAACTCTAAGGTGATCAGTATATTTTAAAAATAAATTCAACACTATGTTCAACCTATCAAAAGTCTCGGGCAATCCTATGTCTAATCATTCACAAAAGATGTATTAGGTTAAAAATAACCAAAATGTTCTTATAACCATAAGTTTTTCATTATTATCCAATTTTGTACCAAAAATTATTATTATCAGAATTTTTCATAATAAGGATAAAATATAATAATTTAAATTATTTTAGTATGTAGGTAATATTTACAATATATCGATTGGCTATAATTTCTACTTTTCACTCATTTAGTAACTTACTCATATAAATCCTAATCATATGTCTTTAATGGGCCATATATCCTATGCAACACATAAATACATATTTATAACATGATATGACATTTAAAAGGGAAAGTAACATAATGGTACATGTAGGGAAACATCTCTAACAATAGATCATGCAAATGGCAACTATCATGTTTTTACCCTAATCATACGCTGTTGATTTTATGTTATTTATCTCAACCCTAGCTAAATTGCAATGATAGTCATGAAACAATTATCATGGAAATTAAATTAAAATTTGAAAATATTACAAATCCTAACGAAACCCTATAGATGTATATGCTAGCGATCTAACATATTACACATGCATATAGCTTAACTTAACAACAAATTGTATGTATTATCCATTTAGCATATTATCACCTTACCATACATTTCATAAAATTAATAAAACCCTATATTGATTCTAAATCTAACAATACTAACATGCTCGCACATATATTCTTTCGTCTCATGAGTAAATGGATTTACCTAAATCTAAGCTAGACAAAAACAACAAACGACCAACTTCTCCATAACACCTTAAAGATCATCTATGAAATTTACATCCAAAAACACATATATTAACATTTAATATATAAAATTAATTAATTAAAAACCACTTTAGAAAAATATTATAAAATAACCAGGTAAAGGAACCTAGGACCAACAGTGTAAAGTCACGCAAGGAGAGAGGAGGGTAATGATACTTGTTGACATTGCAGGTGGGTGAGCCAAAACACTTGTGGCCATGGCTAAGGATGTTTTAAAATATTTCTAGACTAGATGGACAGGTTATTATTGGTTCTAGTCTAAGACCAAACCAAAATTCTTATCTCTAATCCAGGTTATGGTCTCGAAGTAAAAAAAAAATGGCTCCTAACCAGTTTGGTCCTATCTGATTCACGTCGAATAGGTCTGGTCTTCCATTCTAACCTAAAATTTCATTAATATTTTACTCTATGTGTGTGTGTGTGTGTGTTTATATAAAAATATACGTAATTTATTAATTTTTGTCCTAACCGGTCTTAGACCAATAATTTTGGTTCAATATAAGCTTGATCCCTAGTCCTACTTTTAAAAAAAAAACTTTAAACAATTTTTAGTCTAGTCTAGTTTTAGGTTAGTGCATACCCCTAATTTTGGTTCAATATAAAACGGTTGAGATAAGATATGAGAACAAGGGAGGTGGATATAGATTATAGAGTACACAATAGAAGTATGGCATGAAGAGAAAAATGTACAGGGGGAAGAGGATAGGGTGTAACACCCCTATTTTTACAACTTAAAAATTACAGAAGCATTAATTATAAAAATAATATGTGTTATTCACACTTAGCATAATCTTGGTTCCCTCACCTTTCTTATGTCAAGGGTTAAGGTTCAAAACAAGTGAGATCTAAAATAAATAATGGAATTAAATAGAGAATAATATAAAGAAAGGTTACAAATAAATATTCTTCTTAAAACATTGTTAATAAAAATACAATAAGGGATATAAGAGTCTAAAGGAAAATCGATTACAAGAAAACTAACATCTAAGGATATAACACCGCTTTACCCTAACTCTCAGATCTAAATGCCCATTCTAAGAATGGAACATCATCTCAAGGGCTCCACTTATCCTTTCCACTATTATACTTCTCAAAAAACCCCCATACCCTTCACATAATCATATGCAAATGTAGTATCAATATGACTTTATCGTACTAAGTAAATCACATTACCTCACAAGAGGTAGCATACCCACATTACACATAATCATAAAATAATCTAAAAATCGTGCTCAAAGAAAAAAGCACATGCCATAGAGGCATGCAATAATCATAGGGTAATATAAATACAACATCAAAATCTTATAATTAACTCACATACCTATTTAACCAATTCATATCATCTCAAGGTACACAAAAGCCATATCAAAATATGTGATAAAACTAACCAATCAAATTAATTCTAAATTACTAGGGTAGGGTATTGATGTTACTACTAAGTTATCAATCTAATACATACCAAGGCCATCAACAAACACTTACTTATTATTTATCTCACTTAAGAGGGATACAATCAACCTAGGGATACTGAAGTACACCCGATCATACTAGTATCCAAAGGTAACACAATACCCTTACTTAAGAACCCAAGTACATTGTCGTACACCTAGTCATGCTAGCGCACACAGGTAACATACTATTCTTCAACCTTGGTCACCTAATCCCTAAGTATCTATACCCTTTATAGGGCCCGTAAGTCACCTAGAGAGTATTATTAGGCAAGAAAGGCACACTAGTGAACCAAAACAAATGAGGGTTTCACCTCATATCTTGCCTAGCTAATCCTAGAGAGCAACCATTCCCAACTCGAGGTTTTACACTTTAAATATTATTATTTTATAAAGTGATCATAAATATCACATATTGAATAATAGTTTTTATTTCCATACTTAACCATTTCTCTTTATTCTCGATTATTACAGTATTTCCTAAGATCATTGGCCTACGTTAGAGTCAAACCTAAGGTCAACCTATATATAATTATTCTCATTAGGTGCAATAGGTAAAAAATGAAAAAATACCCTTAAAACCTAATTTCACTATTATTCTCTAATTTTCATACCAAACAATTTTATTATGATATTTTTTTATGCAAAGGTTAAAAGACAATAATCCACAATATTTTAACACATAGGTAATCTTTACATTTTGGCGATTGATAATATTTTTTACTTTTAATGCATTTAGTAAGTTACATGTCTAACCCCTAATCATGCATTTATATTGCATCATATATTCCATACGGCATGTACATACCTATTTATAGCATAATATGAAATTTATTAGGAAATTTACATCGTGATGCATGTAAGAAAACATTTATAACCCTAAAACTTGAAAATAACAATTACCATATTCTAACCCTAACCATACGTGCATATTCCTATGCTATTTGTAGCAACCTTAACTATCATGCAATGATAGTCGTGGGATATTTATCATGGCATTTATATCATAATGTTACAGGGTCACAAACCTTAAGAAAAACCCTAGGCAAGCATACATAGATCATTTAACATATTACTCATGCATCTAACCTACCTTAACAACAATCGTGCATACCATTTATTTACCATGTTATCATCTTATATTACATGTCATAATACTTGAAAAATATAAAACCTTAGCATTATAATAAATATGAAAAATCCTAACATGCTTGTGCATAACTTATACCTCCTTACAAGTGATTAAGTATGCCTAAATTCAATTACATAAAAAGTATGAAATACCATCATCTTTAAGATACCCAAGGATTACCTAAGAAATTAACATCCAATAACATGTATATTAGCATTTAATGTATCAAAACAATAACCAAAAATTAATTAAAATCCACTCGAGGAAAAATTTAACAACTAACCATCCAAGGAAAGTAAAAAAGGAAACAAGAAGAAACAACACAGCTCACAAAATAAGGGGGAGGGAAACTATGGAAGGTGTCGAAGAAGGGAGGTGAGCAAAGACACTTATAGGAATTTCTAGGGTGCCTTCAGTGCTTTTGGCTGAAGCCAAGGAGGGGAGGAATGGTATATTTGGGTGCAGCAATGGGATGCTGTTCAATAGAAATAGTCAAAGGAGAAAGAGGGGGTTAGCGGTTATGGTCATTGGTTAGGGGGTTGCTTCGATGGGAATAGCCAAAGCTAAAGGGGATGGAACATTAGTCATGGGTGTTGTAAGTGGGAGGGAATCAGTGGTGGCATGTGTTGCTAGATAAAATGGTGAATATGAAGGCATAAAACATAAAGAATGATGGAGAATTGAAAAGGCTTTTCCTTGCTTAAGGGAGCTTAGAAGAAGGCAAGAAGAACATAGACCAAGGCTTCATTTTTAGGGGCTGATGCATGATAAAAAAAATTTGAGATGAGGAACAACTTAAATGGATGGTGGTGTGAAGGGGGGAGTTGAGAAAAACATGGGAGAGGGAAACATGCATAAAAACAAGGAGATAAGGCAGATATCTAAGGGATGGCATGGGGAAGGATTTACATCAAGGTAGAGGGATTAAAGGGTGGCCAATTTTACTATATGGTAGGGATAATAATTAAAGAAGGTGAATAAGGCTACCTAATATCAATTATGGAATAAACTAAGATTAAATTTCATAACCTAAAATTCTATAAAATTTTAACCTAATTAAATTTATATCTAATATTTCAAAATAATACACACATTAATAACACATTTAATACAAAACTACTTATAATAATTATTATAACTATTGTACATAATATTAATATTATAATATAGTTTTTTACAAGCAAAGTATTACAAGGGGGATCGTGCAACCATAGGTAAAATCATAGTAGGGTAGGGTAGGGTAGGGTGATAATTTAGTAAAGATGAAGCGGGTTAGAAATATGTGGTTGCAGAAGTTAGGGTTTGTTGGTAAAATAGATACCGATTGGGGTATAAATTAAGATTAAATTTAATAATCCAAATTCTATCAAATTTTAATCTAATTAAATTTATTTCAAATAATTATAATAATACACATATTAATAACACATTTAACACAAAAATACCATACAATACTTATTACCTATTTATAATTAGGATTTTTATAAACAGGGTATTACACTAAGCCACACAACATGAGATGGTGTCAATTGTGTACCATTATGTTTAACTATTGTGTTTCTTGTCACATTTCACAGGTGAGGGAAATTTTTTATAAGTTAGTGGTCAATAATTACTTAGCCAAGTATGCCATGCATGGAGTGAGGTTTGACTTAGATGTCAAATAGTTAGGTGAGATCCTAAAGTAAAATATAACGTCCCATTTTTGGAAAACATGATTAATTTAATATTTATATTAATTATAATAAAATCATCTTATTTTGTAAATCTATTACACCCTTTGAGGAAATAGAAATCATTATTTTGTTTTTAAAACATTTTTGTTTTCATTTATAACCTTTTCTCACAAGTTCATAACTGTGAAATTTTTTGATCTAATTTAGGCTATTATACTCCATTTATATCATTACAATTGTTACAAGTTTTTTTATTCCTTATCTTTTTTCTAAATCTATTAGATTTTTTCATAATTTTAATAGGATATCTTTATAATAAAAAATATTTATGTTCCAAATAACTATATTTTACTATTTTTAGCCTTGAAATGAGCTTATTAGATATCTAAAATTTATAAAACTAAAGGGATCACTATATTTAGTGATCTTGGGATCAAAATAATTTAAAATTTCTATGTAATTTTACTTTATAATTTTTAGATCTCGTTAGATATTACTAGGTATGTATACATCATCAAAATAAATTTCCTCTTCCTCAAACCTTACTCTAATCTTTATGAAAATATATACTAGCCTTAAATGTGTCAAAAAAGATCAAATTAAGGGAAAAGATAAGCCCATGGCTATCAACACTCCCCCATCGCCACCAAAAATATATTAGCTTTTGTTTTTACCAAATTACCCTTTAAACACTACATTAAGTTAAATTAAAATTCTAAACCTCCTATCATATGATTTTATCTCTTATTCTAGCTTCATGTTCAACCTTTCATTCTTCTCCTTATGATTCCATTGGACGACACACAACACCATTATCAATGCCACCTTGCGCAGCCACCACAACCACCATAATTCCTCTAGCTCTCTCCCTTTTTCTTCCTATTTTCCTCTTTATCACTAGAAATTAATACACTAGTGAATTTATCTAAAAAAAAGTGGATTAATTCTTAGGAAAATGATGGAGATCATTATTTTCTTAAATATTTGATTTTGACCTTTTTCTTGGAGTATAAGCTTAGGTAAACACAAAATTACTATAAGTAGATAGAATTTGCAGTGTTTGCCATGTTTACATGTGTGTATTATGTGATTATGCCATTTTTTTTTCTTATTTAGGGTTTTAGGTCCTTTGGGAATGATTTTTATTATTTTATTTTTTTAGTTTGATTATATCATGTTAATCCTTATAATTTATAGTATGATTTTGATGTATAACTTGATAGATTTTAGTGAAGTTAGGCATGATTTATTTTAGTATAAGTTCTTCATTATCTTGTGTTGCTTTTTTTATTACACAATACTTTAGATTTTAATTTGTAGATTAACTTTCATATATAACATGCTTTGATTTATGTATGTTTCCATGCTTTAAATTGTTAGAGATGTTTATGAATATGTTCTTCATAGTATTCATAGTGTGATTGGCTAATGATTTTATGATTACCCTAAGTAGGGTTTAATTTGATGTTTAGTAATTTTTGGGATAATGAAACATAAAAATAACATATTTACCCCTAAAATGCTTTTATCTTTTATTAGAGTCAAAGTTGACCACAACCTTTGACCATTAACCTCATGAATATTAACTTATCATGAATAGTAATTTCTAATAAATAAATAAAATTATTTTAAATCTTCTTAGTATAAAATAGCATTTCTTGTTAATTGATGAATATTATTGTGTTAAATTTTATGTAGGACCTTATTTTGACTTAGTTAAGTTATTTATATCCACAATTTTTGTTAATTTTTATTGTAAAGTAATGTTTAGTGTTTTTATCCTAGTGTTTTGGTATCTAAACCTTTATAAAGGGTTTTAGGCCTTTAAAGTGTATTTTGATCATTGATTGACTGAATAGACAAATGAAGAATTAGGTTAGGATTTATGGCCTTGTCAACCTAAATTTAGCTTTCAATTGGTTTTAAGAACTTTTACTTGGTAAGAGTGCACTACTTTTCCCAATGAAAAGTATTTTTTATGGCATTTGGACTTTGGTTTCAGGTTTTTCTTGTGGCTTCTAAATCCATTGATTTTGGGGGTTTTCTAAAGTTAAAAGGAATATTTGGATCCACGATGATCTTTTGGATACTTAGTTTTCTTTTATTATGGTGATCTTCTAGATTAATAGGTTTTCATTATTTGAATTATCTCTTATCATCTCTTAGGTTTTGGGTAACCTTAAAGACCTATCTAACATATGAATCACGTGCTCTCTAAGTTTTTTTTGTGTAACTCGCTATGTGTAAATTTTTAAAAACATGGTCCTCTATACCCTTATTTTGCATTTTTATAAAATGCTAGGGGTTACTATTTATATAGTATCATGTTGCCTTTTTTACTCTATATGACCTTCAATATATATAGGGATTATACATAACTAATAATGAAGATACCTTAGCAAGAATACCTTGATCAAAGTCCATTGGTAGTGGGTGGAATGTCTAATCTATGGTGGCATTTATAGTTTCATAGATGTTCGAGTCCTTGTTTGACCCCTTGGCATAAATGCTCATGTAAAGTGGAGTATAATGCTCTTATTGTTATGTTTATTGGTGACGGGACTAACTACCTATGCTCATGCCTCAGATTTTGTGTCCATATATTTATGTCTTATGCCATTTGGTTGGTATGAAACCTATTTTGATGAAAAAAGAGATGTAGTATTGAAGTTGATACCAAGGATTTGGTGCTATGACCCTTGTGGACCCTTCTTGGAGTCATTATTCTTGGAGGTTTAAAGTGTGATGAGGATGATAATGTTCGATGACATAGGATTATTAGATGAAAATGTTGCATTTATTAGTGATTTTACTACTCGTTAGAGACCTTAATATGTAAGATTGAATGATCCTTTTTGCTTAGATTTTGGAAAAGGATGTTGTGTGAGGACATTATAGATTTTAACCAAGGTTTTTGTATCTTTATAGGTTTTAGGCATGACACTTCCACTTTCAAAGTGACTTATAGATATCCTTATGATGTTACAATGCAAGGGTACTTGAGTTTATGTGAGATGGCTCTGGGATGAGTTGAATCACTTGTCGGGGACCGGTCATTATGTAGAGCCATGCATGATCAAATCATACCATTAACTAAATATTCTACCTCTAATCAAGCTATAGTCAGGATTTATGGTGAAGTATAAATATCTCTTTATTTCTGACATTTCACTCCCTAAGTTCACCAAGAGAGAAAATTTTGATAGGAATTAATTTTAGATTTCTAGGGAATTATGTATGATTTATTATGCTTGGAGAGTTAGGAGTGGCATACCGTTGAGTGTTTACTTGGGAGGTTTTATAGATCTGTGCACATCATATCCTAATTTTGTGCTATAGTAGGATATTCTATATTGAGAGTGGAGGTAGTATGTGGCAGAAAGGGAAGAATAGTAGGTGTTATTAGAGTTCTTTTGAGGTCATAATGAGTTTGATGATTGGGAGTAATCGAGGTAGACCTTAAAGTTTTGTTGGTAACTATGTAACACCCATAAAATTTACTACTATAAATTTTCATTCACGCGAAAAAAAAAAACTATTTAAACATGAAAGGGTGTTATCACCATAATCGATATAAGTCTATCTACAAACCATCCTCAAACCAATTATAAGGTAAAGTAAAACAAAATGCAAGCCATGATAAATATAAAACAATGATATTCCATAACATAAGTAAGAGTTTAGATTTTATTTTGAAAGTGGAACTAAAATACATAAATAAATATTCAGATGAAAATGATAAAAAAAAAACTAGTTTAAAAAAACAACTGAATAACACCTCTCCCCAACCCCATCATAAAACGATGTCACTCTGCCACGATCAGGGCATTGTAAGCTATGAACTCATCTAATGAGTGCACACTTACCTGAATAGGCTCATAATGGACATTTGCTCGTCGAAATGAGTAAACCCATAATAAGGATGATCAATATACTACGTATTGAGTAAGGTAATAATACACTACGTACTGAGTAAGAAGTCTTTAACCTATTAGAAGGAACTATGACTTATCTAGACATGAAAGAAGTAGACATAAAATAATGTAAAGCACCTGAGTTGAGTAATATGAAGGAAACCATAAACATATCTGTGACAACATCTACCTGCTTGCCAACCTTTGACTGACTCATCACATTCAAACGACTATTTGGAGGTGGTCTTGTATCACTGTATGAACCTTCCCTAGTAGAAAGGTAAGGGCTCTTTGAACCCTACACTATGGAGCAGTATTGCTAACTCCACTATCTATAAGTTGAAATCTTTAAGCTAGTGGCATCTACACTATCGTACCCTACGAACGTATCCGCCCTTGCAGGATACTACCTTCGATGACACGACACTAAAACTGATGCTAACACATCATACCACATCCATGAAATTGATCTAACTACCAAACATAATATATCCTTGGGTAATTCATACTACACTGCTAACCTATGAAGTACCTCACGATTGGCTGACTCAATTGCCCTCCATACCAATGTACATACCCCGATTAGTGACTAATTGTAGTTAGGAACCACTTCTCTCCTCCTTTGTGTTGGTTGCCCTCTCCCCTTAGCCCCTGACTAATTACTAAGGGCCTATACAACTGATGATGCTGCCAAGGCATAGTCATATACGGCTTGCAAGTCATGTGCACAAAAAGAGATGGCATGCATATAAGTTAATATTACCAACTTATTTAGAATTCTCCAAGCCATACAATAATAGCACAATGATAACTATTCATGAGACCCAACTATTCTAAACTGGTGGAATGGTAATCAAGTATAAATCCATGGCATGATACTCCTAGCCACTATTTTCACCGATGGATTGGTAATTAGAGTATAAACCCATGGTAGAGCACTTGTGGCCACTATTCTTACTAGTGGATTGGTAATCAAGTTACAACCAATTATAACTCACGAGGTGTTCCATTATAAGTTATTAGTGTCTTATAAAAAGTTATTAGCATGTAATGGTTTAATTTACTTGAGTTTGGGACCTCACTATTCTCAACTAGTGGAATGGTAATAGGGTACAACTTTAGGACCGGATACTCTAGGCCACTATTCTAATCTATGGATTGGTAGGTACAATTGGCCTGGACTCAAGTGATCTTCCACTTAAAGTGATTGGTGTATTATTCATGCTTTATTTATTTTAAGGTCATCACATAGTCATGTACACCTACTCATGCACGGCACTATCCCAACTCATACCCCAAAACAACCCTATTTCCCATTAGAAACCCTAATCTCACAACCCTTGCATATCATTTCCTCCATTTCCCCTTTAGTCCCCAATTAACCCAAGAAATCTCAAAAAAAAATTAGGAACCACATATTCAAGAGTCATGTCCTATTACCCACAATTTACCCATGTGATAATAACTTACGTCTAGGGTTACTATTTAGGCTCCTCTAAAACCTTAATTTATCTTGCTTAGCATAGTCCCTTACCTAATGCTTGATTAGTCCTCAAATTCCATACTCATGTAAAGAATGATATTTTTATCTATTAATTCAAACATTGTGGCCTAACTCCCACAACTTACACATTTAATAATAACCTACCTATTCGGGCCTCCTCTGAAACCTTAATTTCTCATTTTAACCATAACTAAGTCCTCAAACCCCATATGGATACCAAATATAGTTTACATTCCAAAAATATTATGGTTAACATCATGTCCCAAGGTTTCAATCTAACTCCCCCATCTTTTGCATGCGATAATAACGTACCCCTAGGGTTATGCCTCGAGCCTCCCAAAACCCTAATTTCACATATTGGTCATAAATCCTTCTCTAGTGCTCAAATGACTTCTCAAATTTGTATGACTACCCAATATTCCATCATTATCCTTGTATCAAATCCCTAGTATCAATCTCCCACATTTCTCACATATGATCATAATTTCCCCATAGATTGTACTAATCACATTTGTTTCCATCCTCCCTCATATATTTACCATAAAGCCTTCATCTTTTCTCCAATTATCTCACGTAGTATCTCCGACCTATTTTATGCTTATTAACAACCTAAAGTACCCAACATGCCAATTTTTAATCGTATTAACCAAAATGCCCCTAAGTCACAAGAAACCCTATTTTTGCCTTCCCCAAGTCACAAGACACCCAACACAAAGGACTCTTCAACTTTCCACACATGCAATATCATAAAATTCATGGACACAATTATACATAAATACTTGAAATCAACACAATCATAACTATATAGCTTTCTTAACTTCTACTATCATCAAGCCAAAACTGCATATATAACACTATAGTCATTTAACATTTCATATTTTCCATCACAAATCAACTCATCAAGGAGATATATTATAATACAACTAAACCCTATCTATAAATATATCATTACCAAAGAGGCTCCAATCTCTAAGTATGCAAAAATTATTCTTCCTCCTCAGCTATCTCAAGAATATTACCTAGAAATAAGGATATACATAGTTTAGACTCTTTTTCTCTTGTTTTTAAAGACTTTGACCTAAAATAAAGCTAAAAGAGGGAAAAGGAAAAGGAGGTAACCAAAGGGGGAAAATTTGTGTAGGTTGGCACACAACAACGACTGTATCACCCCAAAATTTACTACTAAAAAATTTATTTGGTGGTCAGCGATGGCGAAGGGGAAGGTTAGGGTAACCTTGGTGGTCGGTCCACCTACCAAAGGGCGATGAGTGGTGGTCTAGGTGGTGCATAGTGGTGGATTAGGTGATGCAAAGGCCAAAAATAGGGAAAAAGGAGGAGGAGGAGGAGGAGGAGGAGGAGGAGGAGGAGGAGGAAGAAGAAGAAGAAGAAGAAAAGAGAAGGAAGATGGTGCTTAAGCAATGAATTTTTGGCACAGAAAGGATAAAGTGAAGGTCAAACGAAGAGAAAAGAAGAGGAGAATAGGGTGTGTGTGTGTGTGTGTGTGTGTGGTCATACGTGCATGTGTGTATGGTGTGAATTGGGTTAAGGAAAGCGGAAGGGAAAGGAGATGTGCAATGGGTGTGCAAGGCCAAAAATGGTGACAATAGAGGTGATGGTTGAGTATTGTGATAAAAAATGCAGGTGATGGAAATGGTTATGAGTATGGGTTGCATAAGTATAAGAGAAAGAAGAAGAAAAAGAGTGGTAGGGGAGGTGATAATAGTCAGGTTGGCAAGGGAAGAGAAGAAGAAAGAAGATAGGAACGAGGGATGGCAGGGATGATGGTGTCATGGTGCATGTGGGAGGCAGGGTGATGGTGAGATGATGGTAATGCATGAGGGTAATGAAGGCAACAGAGGAAAAGGCAAAGAAACAAAAATCCTTCAAGCCACAAAGTCGGCATAAGATAAGAATAAAAAATAAAACGAAGAAAAAAAAAGAAAAAAAAGGAAGAAGAGGTTAGGGGTTAGGATTAGATTAGGTGATTTTGGATTAGCCAAGATAGTTAGGATTTAGTGGAATTTTTAGTAAGTTTTGATTTTATTTTACAAATTATGGTTTATCCAAGTTAAGGTTTTGGATTCGATTGAATTTTTGGGATTAAGAAATTAGGTTAAGGCTAAAATAACATTTCTTGAGATTAGAATCAAATTAAGGCGTAAATGATTAGGCTAAGCAAATTTTCAGGTTATTATAGTGATGATCACAACAACGATGATGATGGTAACAGCCAAGGCTATTTTAGAGAATCGTGTGAGGGTTGGTAGCAAGGGTCTAGGTCGTAGTGCCATTGGGGCTTACTAAAGTTGGTGTTGGTTAGTGTTGGTGGAGCTAGTGATCGGCGGTGGTGTAGGGAGGAGATCAATCGAGAGGGAGAAAGAAGAGGGGTCTTATTATGGTGGTTACACTAGTAAAGGTTCTTGCGTAAGGTAGCTCTGGTGTGGTGGTAGAAAATAGGGAGAGAAGAGGTCAAGCAACAGTGGCGGTGGTTAGCCAGTTGTAGTTGTAAGCATAGGAAAATAAAAGGGGGAAAGAAATGGGAAGAAGGGTGGGACGACAAGGCATTAGCATAGTCCAAGCAGGGAGGGGAGGTTGTAGAAAGGTTAATAGGGAGATGACAGATGGAAATGGTGCTAGAGGATTAGCAAGGATAGAGGAGGGAGAAAATTAGGGGAGCTTAGGTGTGCATGCTTGATGGTGGGAGAAAGGAGAGAGGAGTGGTTTGGGTGTGTACATATATGTCGGGGAGGTTGAGGGAGAGGGTAAGATGACAAAGGAGAGGGAAGTTGAAGCTTGGCATGCATTGCTACATGGAAGGAAGGATGAATATAGGGCTAGTATAGAACATAAAGGTAGGGTGTAAGGATAGGGGCAAGTGCAAATGTAGGGTAAGATGGCACAACTAGCATGCATGGCGGTGCACGGCCGAGAGGGGAAAGGAGAAGGGGATGTGCAGATAGGTGGGGGTTTTTTGGTGTATAAAATAAAGGATAGGGTGACGCTAAGAAGATGATGGGTGGGAAAGGAAGAAAAGGGAAAAGAAAGAAAATTAAATAGAAAAAGAAAAAGAGAAGGGAGTGGGCCTAGGCTCACCCATGGAAGAGAAAGGTAGAAGGAAAAAAGAGGGAGAGAGTTGGGTTGGGAGTGGCACAGCCCGAGAAGAAAAAAAGAGAAGAAGTAGGAATAAAAAGGGAAAGAAAAGAAATAAACAAAAGGAAGAAAAGAAAATAAAATTTTTGTTGTGGGATTTGGTTTTACATTTTTAGGGTTAAATATTTATTCATTAGTAATTATTTAAAAAGTTGCCTAAAGTTTGTTTTTAGGTTTGGGGTTAGTTTAAAATAAAATAATTAATAAATAAAATAAAATATTAGAAATTAAGTTAAATTAAAATGTTGGTAAATTAAGATTAAAATTTAAATATTTTTAGGCATTACATCACTACCCCCCTTAAAATAAGACTTTGTCCCCGAAGTTGCAAGTCAAGGCTTGGGAAGGAGAGAACGAAGATGCAACAAAAGGTGATTTTTGTGGCTAACCTTAATAGATAGGATCTCGTGCTAATAGATACTACCCCTTAGAAAAAAGTGATCCCAAAATCTGACATGCCTATAATTACGAGTTCAGGGTGTGTCTCACACATGTCCTTCTTTGTCTTCCATGTTGCTTCTTCTACTCTATGGCAGCTCCAAAGGATTTTCACGAGCAAAACTAAACTCGTCTGGGTTTGGCATACCCTGGTGTTAAGAATTTGTAAATGTCACTTCTCATAGGTCAGAGAGCCATCAAGCTCAATCTCACTAGGCTAGATCACGTGGGAGGGATCTACAAAGTACTTACATAGTTGCGAGATATGGAAGACATTATGGACTTAGGCTAGTTTGGGCAAGAGCAACAAATAGTAAGCATCCTCACCAACTCTGTTGATAATATTATTGGGGGCAATATATGTTGCGCTAAACTTGCCCTTCCTACCAAATCTGTACACTCCATTTGTGGGTGAAACCTTCAAAATAACTTTATCCCCTAGCTCAAAAATGTCACTATGGTATCTATGAATTACATAACTCTTCTGATGACTATGAGTAGCTCACATTCTATCATATATCAATCGGACCTTTTGGGTCATCTCCTCAATTATCTATAGCCTAAGTACAACAGTCTCACTGATTTCACTCCAACACAAGAGTATTTAGCACTTATGTCCATATAGTGCCACAAAGGGTGTCATCCCTATGATCACATGATAACTATTATTGTATGAAAACTCCACCAAATGAAGAAGATCCTGGAGTACTAGAGGTAGAAGAGCTTTTACAGACCTAAAGTCAGTAGTTCTAGCAAAAGGGAACCCTGATGCCCTAGCAGCATGATCATACCTCGTCCCACCAGACTCAGCAAAGAGCACCTGCCCCAACCAGTGCAGTAGTATGGAACTTTAAGGGAAGGCCTGAGGAACCAAGGCCTTTCCCTAAGAGAGGTGGTCAGACTTAGGGCTTTGGAGGTTACCAAGAAGGCTATTAGAGAGTCCATTCAAGAGGATGCCTGAATGTTATTAGCTAGGCAAAGGCTGATAAGTAGTTAGACATAGTTACAAGTGTGTTCATTATTCTCTCCTTACCGGTACATGTTCTATTTGATTCAGGTGCCTCACTATTGTTCGTGTCCACTACATTTTTTACTAAGGTTGAACTATCACCATATGCTAGCATAGCATTATCTGTGATGCTAACTTTGGGAGATAGGATGAACTACACCAAACTATACTCAAATTTGGCCTTAGTCAAAGGCTAGGTAGACTTCTTAGTGGATATGGTTGGTATAAACTTGCTGGACTTTGATGTCATTTTAGGGATGGACATGCTTAGGAGATATTATACAGTGATCGACTGCACTCAAGAGTGTATAGTGTTATAGGGCATGAACGGTACTAGGGTTTTGTATAAAAAGACCAAGACCAAGACCAAGCTCACTGCTAAAGTGGTGTTTGTGGTCACACTACACTCACTAGTTTATAAGGGGTACCTATTGTATTTCTGTAGTGTGTGAGAGCTGAACAAGGATTTAACTGCCTTAGGTGACATTTCAGTGCTTAAGGATTTTCTAGATGTATTCCCACAAGAGATACCAAGTATGCTCCTAGTGTACGAGATTAAATTCATAATCAAGATGGTACTAGGGGCTGAACCTATCTCAAGAGCACCGTACCAAATGTCACTTGTTGAACTAAAGGAGCTCAAGACTCAACTAGAAGAGTTATTGGAACACAGGTACATCCGACCAAGTGCGTCACCATAGGGAGCATCTATCTTGTTTATAAAGAAGAAAGGTGATAGTCCTTGTCTCTACATTAACTATTGAGGACTAAACAAGTTGATAGTAAAAACCTGATATCTACTCCCGAGGATAGATGGCCTCTTTGATCAGCTATGCCATAGTCTTTTCTAAGGTCAATTTGAAGTCTAGATACCACCATTGCTTATAGCAGATGCAAATATCATGAAGACCACATTTTGGACTCAATATGGACACTATGAGTTAATGGTAATAACTTTTGGGCTCACCAATGCTCTTGTAATGTTCATGGATTTGATGACTAGAATCTTCAGACCCTTTCTTGACCAATTCATAGTGGTATTCATTAACAAGATCCTAGTGTACTCCCGAGAAAATGAAGAGAATGAGTAGTATCTCCGCACCATTCTATCTCCTCTATGGGAGCATCATCTATATGTAAATTTGTCCAAGTGTGGGTTCTAATGTTCAGAGGTGGCTTTCCTGAAGCACATATTATTAACTGGGGGAGTAGTTGTTGACCCAGCAAAGATAGTGGAGGTTACAAAATAGCAGCCTCCCAAGAACATGTTAGAGGTTTGGTGCTTCCTAGGTCGGCTAGATATTACATTCATGCAAAAATTCTCAAGGATTGCTCATCCTCTAACCAACCTTTTAGAGAAGACCACCAAGTTTTATGTTCATGGATGTTATATGTTCATGGATATTACATGTTAGTGGTTTATCATGTTTTATGTTCCCATTTATCGAGTTGCTCTAGAACCACCTTTCCCTTCATTTCTCCCTCCATACTCCCATAATTAAGCTAGTGACTTTGGAGACAAAGTATTTCTTTAAGGGGGTGATGATGTAATACCTCAAACCTTTATTTTAAGATTAAAGAATAAAATAAAAAATTATTGAATAATATTTAATTATATGTACCATTTTTAATAATAATAATAATAATAATAATATTATTATTATTATTATTATTATTATTATTATTATTATTATAACTAAGCAATAAAGAAAGAAAAATGATGTAGGGATATAGTTAGTGGAGACTAAATTAATTAACTAACCTATGATAAAATATAAATAAATCATAATAATTTCTAAATTAATAAAAATTATTTTATTTTTATTATTATTGATTTTTATTATCCCTAAAACTCCTAAAAATCCAAAACATCCTACCACCCCATTTTTTCTTTTTTCTTTCCTCCTTTTCCTTGCTCTTTTTCTTTATTTTCTTTCTTCTTTCCTTCCTTTTCTTTTTTTCCTTCTTTCCTCCCTTCCTTCGGTCGGTCAGGCTACACCCAATGGTGGCCCATCTCTCCCCTCCCTCTCTTTTTTCCTTCCTCCCTTCCCTGGCCCAATTACCCTTTTTCTTTTCTCTCCCTCGACCGGCCCAACCTGTGCATCTCCCCCCTTCTATTCCTTTTCTCTCCCTATCTTTTTCCCTTCTTTCCCTTCTACCCTTGCCTTCTTCTTCCTCTGACCTATGTAAACCTACGCACGATTGCACATCGCAGCCCTTCCCACCTCTCTCCCTCCTCCTTTCCTCTTTTGTCCCTATAAGGCGGCATATCCCTACATAGTCCCCCTCCTCTTGTGAGCTCCCTCTCCCCCTCACCTACTCCATGTCCCTACAAAACCCATCCCCTACCATTTCCCCTATACAGTTGCACTAATCGCCAACCACCAAATCCCCCCTTTTCCTTCTTCCTCTCCTTTTCCACTTTCTCCCTCCCTTACACATATAAAAACCCCTTCCTACTCTCTTCTTTACCCTTTTTTTTCTGTTAATCCCCTTCCCTACACCCTTACTCTTGCCGCCCAAACAAACGCAGCTACCACCGCCTCTAAGCCACGTCGTTGTCACTAAGCCACGCTGCTTTCACCAAGATATACCACTATCACCACTCCCTTCCTTCCTCTTCTCTGCATCACCCTACACCCAATGAGCCACTCCCCTTCCCTTCCTTCCCTTTCCTCTTCTCTCCCTACCCATGCAAAGTGGGTAACTCAAGCTACCCTTTTATAACTTCCTCCACCACCAATGCTGCCACCACCGCTAATATCACCACCCTCCCTACCTCCTTTCCCATATAGAAAAACCCCCTACCTTACCCACACCATCACTTCCCCTTTTCTCCCCTCTCCTTCTTTCCCTTTCCTTTTCTTTTCCTCTTGGGCCACAACTGCTGCCACTATCTCACTTTCGTTGTGAGGCCACCACCACCACCATAGACCTCCTAAACTAGGTAACCCCACCAACCAAGAAAACCTACCTTCCCTCTATTTTTCCAACCCTAAAAAACCCTCCTTAAAACTCCTCCACAACCACCAAAGCGCCGCCTTTGCTACCACACCCTCACCTACTATTCTTTCTGGTTACACTCTCCTCCAAATTATTTGTTTAGTGTATTTTGTTTAATAACTTATCATTAATAATAATAATAATAATAATATTATTATTATTATTATTATTATTATTATTATTATTATTATTTGGTTAAAGAAAATAAGGAAAATGGAAAAAGAGGTAGGAAGAAAGTGAAGTGACCTAATTGATACTCTCTTTATATGTATTGAACAAACATCTCCCCATGAGGATGCATAGGATTCTTGCTTCAAGCTTGGAAGTTAATATTTTGGGTTGTGTTATAAATCTTATGTGTACGGGTGTATTAGTATGTTATGTGTATATATATGTGAATGTGAACTAAATATGTGGGTGGTGCAGCTTGGCTTGCAAGGGGCTAAGGTATGGTGAGCATGATTTTCATTGTGTGTTATATATGTAGTTATAATTTGTTATAGATGGACATGTTCTTATATATGGTTGAAATATTAATATATGTATGCTTAGATGCCTTAGGTGGGACTTGAGTGGCTATGCGAGATTAAAGAAAATAAAGAGGGTGGAATGAGTGAGGTGATATGTGGAGGATGTCCTAAGTGTCTCATGAAATATGGTAGAGAAAATACAAGGAGCAATAATAAAATAAGAGATTAGGGTAAAATCTTGCATGGGAAGTGTGAGCCTTGTATGAGGGGTGTGTGCTTTACATGAGGGAAAGAGTTATGTGGGCAAATCTTGCTAAAAGGTTAATCATGGGGATGAAAGTGTGTTTTAGGTGGTTAGTGTACCTAGGGGAATATTAGTACGTAGGTTGATGGAAAGGTGCATGGGGCATAAACTAGGGTTTCGAGGGAAAAACCCTAAGGATAGGGGTATTGTAGGGAAATGTTGAATAGGTTGGTTGAACATCGATGTTGTGAGAAGGGATGTGCTATATGGAGGGGTGAGTCGGGTCAAATATGGAAGAAGAAGGGGAAATTTGGGTTTTGGGGGCTAACCCGCTAGGGTGTCATTATCACCTGTGGGAATTGAGGAGTTAGGTTGTGAGGTTGGAGTTGTGGTGAGTATCGTGATGGTGGTGAATCATGGGAGATGTGGGTTGCATAAAGAGAGGAGAGGCTAGGGCCACATAGGCTAGATTAGGGTTTCAAGGGAAACCCTGGTGGGCGATGGTGAGTATAGGTGGAGAAATGGGGAAGTGGCCCTTGACCCATATATGTGAGGTTTCTAAGTTTGTTGTGAGGATGATGAAAAGTGTATGGGGTTCCTAGAGTCTAGGAGGATGTAGATGTCCCAAGTTAAGGGATAAGGTATTTTAGGGAGTTCAGGTTGGTGGAGTGATAATAAGTCAATAGTGTCCATTGGCGTATGCATGTTTAGATGGGTGTTACTTGTTGAATAAGACATTAATAAAATACAAAATACTTAAAGTGGAAGATAATTTATTTGGGTCCAGACTTATGATGTTTACCGGTCTACCAATTATAATAGTAGCCAAGAGCATTTTGTCCCTAGATTTATATATGTTATCAGTCCACAGGTTATAATAGTGGACAGGTGCGTTTTACCCTAGAGTAGTATTTTTGGTCCACCGATTATAATAGTGGGGGTCCTGAGCTCAATAAGTTAAACCCTTAGATGGTAATAATTTATGAAAAAGACACTAATCACTTATAGTGGAACACCATATGGGTTAGGACTAAATATATGACATTTACCCATCCACCAGTCATAATAGTGGCCAGGAGTATCTTGTCCTAGAGATGTACATGTTTACTGGTCTGCCGGTTGTAATAGTGACTAGGCTTATTCTACCCTAGAGTAGTTATTCTCCGTCCATCAGTCATAATAATGGGGTCTTCGTACTTAAATGGATATAATTTGAGAGATGTGTAAAGATGCTACTAATGGCTTAAATTCTAATAGGGGTAATTAAACTAATAAAACCTACTTCTTGCATAATATCTATATTTTATGTTGTAGTGCCCTATCTTAGCCATATTATTACCTTACTTGGTATGTAGAATACTAATCACCCTTATCGTGGGTGCTACTTATTCCCATGAGCAGTGGCCCCTCCTATGTCTGTGCAAGTAGGCGATTAGGCCCTAGAGGACTTCCCTGCTTACAATGAGCTGCTTGGGGTAGAGTGATGTTTTGTTGTCCTAGGGTCAGAAATAGAGAGAGTCTACTCCGGACTACTTTCCATTTATGTTTCCTATTTTTATTCCCCCATAGTGGGATGTTACTTTGTATATCATTTCACTGATGTACTAACTTTGAGGCTTGTGTACTATGGTATTTTATATATTTTATGTTAGAATCCTTTATGTTATTCTTGTGTAATTAGTTGCTCGAGCACGGTTGTGCCTCTTCGTACAGCCTGCCCATGAATGAGCTCAGCTCACGTCTTAAAAGTGCACTACTCGCCGCAAATATTTGTAGCCTCCCCATTTCGGTCGCACACCATCTTTTTTGTCCCCAAACCTTACCTAAACACCACCAAAATATCATCATTACACCACCATACATTCGAACACAGTTTCATTTAACTCTAACTTCTCTTTAACTCTGGTTAATTCTAGTTTTACCCTCTCTTACCTTAAATTTTCCTCAATTTTTAATCTTCAATCCTAATAGTATATTATTTTTATTTTTTTAAGTGATATTTCGGTGATCTCAGAGGAGTAAGTCTAAGATTTATGTGCTTAGAGCCCAGTGTCCTTGTTAGTAAGGATACTAATCGATGTTTTAGGCTTTTGTGTTAAATTCTTGTATGGCTATGTGTATTATCATAATATGGTTATTATATGATGGAATGTATGTGGTTAATGATATGTTGTAATAATATGGATTTATATGGTATAAAGGAAGTGAGAATGGGAAATATGTGTCGATATAATCTTAATATTCTAAGACGTACTTGTGGAAAAATATAATGTATGGAATATTAATGTGGTTTAATCTGGAGATCTCGGTATTTTAATATGTTAGGTACATTAATTATGATAAAGATATTAGGAGAAGTATTTGGAGTAATTACTAAATGTTTCGGGTTCCTTAAAATGAGATAATGGCTTAATTAGGGCATAAAACCTTAAAATGTTAATATTATTGTCCCATGTGTAAAATCCTTAATTTAGACTATAACTGTTAGATATGTTGTTAATGTTGGTAATTTAAGGAGGTTTATTGAATTTTGGAAATCATACAAGTCGTAAGGGAGGAGTTATGACTAATCTTAAAATTAGGGTTTTAGGAGCTCTATAAATGATAATGTTTAGGATAAGGCTATTATTATGTGTGTGAGACGTGGGTGTTAGACCATGAATTTTGGGTATGATAATAATCATTATATTTGATAATGATATACTATATTTTTTGGTTGAATGATCAATATAAGAGAACTTATGCTAGGAGTGTAAAATTAGCGTTTGTGGAATTTAAGGATTCTTAACTCTAGAGATCAGCCTTATTACCTGCATGATATGCTTATCTGCCTTAATGTGTTAGGTACCTATAAATCGATCATGAGTAAGATATTACCCATTTAAATTGAGATATCGTGTGAGTAGGCCCAATGTGATATTTTATATATGTTCCACCAAAGGATAATAGTGGCTCAAGAGCATTTTGCCTCGAGAAGATTTTTTAGTTTGTTCCACCGAATTAAGAATGATAGGGCCCTGCTCATCGTGAATGTAAATATAAGTTTTGTAACCTATGGATAAGATACTAATAAATTAAAGTGGAAGAGTATGAGACTCAAGACTAAGGTGATATTTTTATATCCATTTTACCAAATGATAATAGTGCCTCAGAAGCATTTTGCCCCGAGAAGGTGATGTTTTCAGATCCATTCCACTAGATAATAATAGTTGCTTAGGTGTTTTGTTCCTAAGATAGTGTTTCAGACCGTTCCACTGGTTAAAGAATAGTGGGGCTCCTGAACTCAACATAAATAAAAGAATGAAAATGGTTATACCTAATAAAGAATCTTGAATCAATATTTTAGATTATGAGATTTTTCATAGTTTGAATGTGTACTCATCATCAATTGTGAATGCATGTTTTCTCTGTATCCTTGATTCAATAATATTATTACTTTACTCAGTACATAGTATAATGACCGCCTTTTTAATAGGTTCTACTCATTCCCATGAGTAGGAGACTCTAACTCTTTTCTGCAAGTCTCTGAAGACACACTAGATGATTATGCTACTTTTTATGCACTATATGGGGATGAGTAACCTATTATTTGTATTAGATGTTTGGGTAAAAATTTATGTTATCTGATTCATATATATTTACCAAAATACCTTTTTAGAGTCTTTGATCCATGTTATCCCTTAGTTTGTATTTTGTTATTGTAATTTGGAGCTAACCTCCAAACTCATATCATATTTATAAATGTTTATTCCATTTTGAATTACCTTGTTTTGCTATAAATAGTTTTAGCCTTGTAATTAATGTAAGGATGGTTAGGCAAACTAAACTTATGTCAATTACGGCGGTAACACCCATTATTTTTTTTATATGCTTCCTCTACAATATAAAAAAATTATTCTAAAAACTAGAGTTTTACAGTTAGCCTATATTCGAGCATTTATTTGTGCCTTCAGCCTTTTCCTTCTGTTGGGATCCTAGTAGATCATGGTGCCTTACCTACTCTAGAAACTAATGATGTACTAAAGGGTATCGATACTAAAGGGTCTTATTACATAGGTAGTTGGCTTTGGCCTAGACTTATATCTATATTGGTTAGCTTTGGCCTAGATTTTAGCCCATTGTGGTTATTGGCTTCAGCCTAGATATTATGTGTAACACCCCCAAACTTCACTACTGAAAATTTTTATTTTATTAAAGGATTCCATGGAAGCAAGTAAATCAAAACTTGTGAATTTCAGGGATATTACCACCGTGATCGATACAAGTCCAGCTCCCAACCAGTCTCTTACTAACCATAAGGGTAAAGAAAGATTACCAACCATCATAATTCAAACTCAAATCAAGGATTCATAAAAAAAAGCATTCAAACATCCATAAGACAGAAATTAGAGTACGTGGAAAAGAGTTTATAATCCAAAAGTACATAATTAAAATTCCTCATAGGAAATAAAAGTTGTAGTACGATAAAATGCATATGAATAAAGAGATACAAATCAAAGAAACATAAAAAGTAAATTCGGCCATGTCTCTCTTGATCCCCAAGCCAAGTCCATACTTAACTCTCAGCCCTGCCGATGCCTTGTAAGCATCGAAGGCATCGAAAATAATATCACTAACCTGCACAAACTTAGAGGGGCCTTCTGCTCATGGAAATGAGAAGCCCCATGAAATGGGTGGTCAATACACTATGTACTAAGTAAGGTAACCATGAAACCAAGGCGAACACACAAAGGCATATAATACAAGCATGATCACATAAACAACATACGATCATTATAGATAAATAAAGGCCAAGCTATAGTATGGATAAACTGATTATTTAATTCTCTGATCAATACTTGTTTTACACTATGCTCTTTATCAATCCATGCGAATACGAGAAGCCTACTATAATAGCCAGTGGATCGGCAATGTACAGGGTAAAACGCACCTGACCACTATTATATGTTGATGGATTGGTCTCTAGGTCAAGATGCTCCTAGCCACTATTATGCTAATGGATCAGTCTGGCTCTAGCTCTCATGGTGTTCCACTGTAAGTACTTAGTGTCTTTTACATGTCTTATCAAACTTAGGGTTTGGTTTATTGAGCTCGGGATCATCCACTATTATAGCTAGTGGATTGATCACTTACAGGGCAGAACACACCTGACCACTATTATATGCTAGTGGATCGGTCTTCAGGATACCCTGGCACCTAGCCACTATTATGCAGGTGGATCGGTCTGGGCTTGGCTTAGTAATCTTCCACTTTAAATGATTAGTGTCTTACTGTGTCTTATTCAACAAGTTTCACCCTAGACATGCATGTCACACTCTATCTACACTTATTCTCTCAAGAGGGTCCGTCCCATATCTTGAGACTTCTGCACCTCCTAACACACCCCAATATCCTTTCCCTCTTCCACTTACTCACAATAGAGGCCCAACTAATGTGTGTGGGTCAAGGCCCGTTACCTTACACCCTCCAAATCCACTCATTGACTTACCCTAAGTTTTTCTCTTAAAACCCTAATTTGGGCCTATGTGGCCCATCCTTCTCTACCTCATGCAACCAAGGCCGTTTTAACACCCCACACATCACCTCCCTTAGATTTAACCCTCATCATTTCACTTTACTCTCCTAAATACATGTGTGACTGCGAAACCCTAGGTGGCCACACCAAATCCTATCACCCTTCTTTTCCATATGTTACCCCTCCATTTCTCACCTTCCATCCTTGCTTTCCCATGATACCAATACTCACCCTACACATGACATTCTTCAACCCTCATCTCATACTCCACTCATCCTCTATTCTTTTTACTCTCACAACCTCCTCAAATTAGGGTTTTCCTTCCCAAACCCTCGCAGGTCTCCTATGCACCCTTATACTAACCCACGTACTATTTTTTACCCAAAGCCTCTAATTATTCAAACAACTCTTTCCTTACCTTACTTACACCCCAAGACAACTTTTCATACATAAAGATCATCCCCATGCAGACTCAATCCACCCCATGCAAACCCTTGAAGTTCCCATGCAAACCTTAGAATTCCCATGCAAACCCTAGAATTCCCATGCAAAGTCCACCCACTCTTTTATTTTATTCATAGTCCCCTTTTATTTTTTCTTTCATGGATCATGAGATGTTTAGGTCAATCCCATATCCCTTGGTCAACTCACTTCCCCCATTTTCTTTTTTTCTTTCTTTTTTTTAATCATTTCACCCCATATCATTACATTAAAAATCCTACCATACATGTCCTAAAAGGCCACATCACATGATATCATAAGCACAACGTATACATATTATACACATACCATAAGAAAAGCCATATAAGTATATCTCAACTCCAAGCTACAATACACATAACATAGTTATAATAATCATAAGTTACACAAGATAACATGGTACATGGCATACAAGGCATATAACACACACATAGGAGGCCTTAGCTACATCCTTACCTAACACAACACCTGTAATCCCCCAAAATTTTAAAAACATATAATTAAATAAATAGCTTTTATTTAGGATAAATTAGCTTTTAGAATGATTTAATTTAATTATTTTTTGGATTTTTGAGCATATAAAATTGGATAGTAATATTTAATAAATTAAAATAAATATGTTATTATTTTCTCATACTCATTTTATTTGAATAAATTCCTAAACCAATATTTTTCCTAAAATTAACCTTTTTGAACCCATATATCAAATTATATTAAACTAAATTATTAAATTTATTTATCTACCAAAAATATTATGTCTTATTTTTCCATAAATTATTTTATCTATTTTTTCCTTATTTTTCCATTTCCTTTTTCCTTTTTTTCCTTTTCTTTCTCCTTTTTCTCCTTTCTTTCTTTTTTCCTTTTTCTTCCTTTGGGCCTCCAGGCCATGGCCTGCCTCCCCCGGCACGTTGGGCCACTGACCCATCTCTCCCTTTCTCCCCTCATTCCCCTTTCTTTCCCTCGTCCAGACTCCCTTTTCCTCTCTTTCCTTCTTTCTCCCACGTGCGTCACCCAGCCCAATCCCCTTTCTTTTCTTTCCTTTTCTCCTTAACCGAGTTGGCCCACTCCCTTCTTTCTTCTTATTCCTTTCCTCAATGCCATACCTGACCACCTCTACCATGTTCGACCACCCTACCTACAACCCTTCTGCCTCCCTACTACTTTCCCTACCTCCCTCTCTCTCCTACACCATTTTCCTATCCCATCTCGACCTAGTCAACCCTCTCTCTCCTCTCACATGCCCCCATCTTCCCCTCCTTTCTTTCCTTTCCCTTCCCACACCCCTGCTACCACTGTAATACCCCGTATTTTTAAAATCCAGATTTATTAAGCTTAATGATTTTATTAGCGTAATTTGATGTAAATAATTAATTATTTTAATTTCGATTCGTTTTACGGATTTATCGATGATTTTGAATTCATAATTGAATGTAATTAATCATTGTCGTTACGAACCATTCTAGACAAATTCGTTCACGACAATGATTTTATTATATTCTTATGATTTCGATCTTCGGTTAAAAATATATATTCCCGTTCTTTCTCGTATTTTGGTTTTTTTATATTTTTAATTCGTTTTCGATTATATCTTTGTCATGTGATTACGACTTTGTTTTGAAGTTATATTTCGTTGACGAAATATATTATTTAAATTATAGAATTTCTATTTAAATAGTTAAATTTATTTTAATAATTTTATCCGTAGAAAATATTTCCGACTTTAAATTTATTCGTTTCCGGTAATCGTTAATATTTTCGGAAAGTTTTAAATTAAAAAGATTTTCAGAGTTATTTAAGAAATTCCTCTGGAATTAATTTCCTTTCGTTTTATGCTTTTTGGTTTACGGAAAACCGATTTCGGAAATTATTTAAATTAGTCTTGGTTTATTCGAATTTGACTTAAATATTTTATTATATATTTTTAGATATTATTTCGGGGTCTTATAATGTATTCCCGTAAGTAATATAAATGTTTTACGTTCGTTGGTAAATTCTTTCAAAATATTTCCGAAATTCTTTATATAGCTTTTTATTAATTTTAAGCCTTCGGATCCGTTCGAAATAAATTTTTGTTAAATAAATTTTAGATAAAACCTCCAAATAATATTTTGATATTTTTAGTAGTTTATTTTATGTGTATTTGTAAAAAAAAAAAAAAAAAAAAAAAAAACAACCCCGATCGGTGCTTCCCCCCCCCCCTCTTCTTTTTCTTTTCCCTCTTCTCTCCCTTCTCTTCTGTCTCCCTATTCCCGTCAACCCCTGCCCCTGTCCCGCGACCCTAGCCGGCTGCTCTTCTCCCCAGCTCCTCCCTTCTCCTTCGCCGGCCACGACCGACCACCTGCAACTGGCGACGCTGCAACCCATAGCAACGGCCGTTGTAGCAGCAGCAGCCACCATCAGCAACGCGCAGGCCCAACAGCAGCAGCAGCAGTGACGAGCAGCAACGCAGGCTGCGCCGCCGTCGCTCGGTCACCGGCGAGCCACCCTCGTTCTCCGACGAAGCTTCCCCGGCCTTCCTTTGCCCCGATTTGTCGGTTTTTCGTTTGGTATAATTTCCGAAAAACCCTAACCCTTGTTTTAATTAATTGGGTATGAATTAGCTTATAAAAAGCTAAATTGATTGTTTGTTTATGTATATATATGCTGTAAGAATGATTTGGATATATTAATTGTGTGGTTGTGTTGGAATTTTGGAAAAATCGGATTTTTGGCCGGGTTATGCCCGAATTTTTTAGATCCGTTTGTTTTTGCGATTTCGGACAAATTGATTATACAATATGTTTTAAAATGTATCCAATTTCACTTTGGAACCCTCAATTTGAGAAATTGATGCAGGTTTTATCGGAATTTGATTCCTAGGTCAAATTTTGGGTGTAATGAAATTGGGTCATATAATTGAGCCGTTTCGCTCAATTGATTTTATAATATCGTTTAAAATGTATTTAATTTTATATTAGAAGTGTTGATTTGGAAAAATTGTGCGTAATTTATCGGAATTGAATTTTTAGGTCAAAACTTCTACGGGTTTAAATTGAATTTTATAATCAGGTTATTTTATTCAATTGACTATATAAATTATATTAGAATATGTTTAATTACATTTTTGAACCGTCAATTGGTATGTTTTGGCAATAATTGATCGGGTTTGCGTTCCGGGCTCAAAAATCCTAATTGTGCTAAATTGGATATTTCCGCTATAGGTTTTGATCAATTGATATGTTATAAAATGTTTTTAATTGTATTTCTAAACATTCAATTTGATTAAATTTATAGAATTTTACTGAATCGTATTTTCGGGCTTAAAACCCTAGATTTTAAGTGAAATTATGAAATTGGTTATTTGTGTAGTTGTTTTGCTAAAATTAAATTTATAAAAGTAGTTGAAATGATCATAATTGTATTTTAATGCCTTTAATTGGAATCAATTGATTTGAATTAACGGAGTTTGTGTTGTGGACTTTAAAACCCTAATTTTGAAAATGGATGGTTTGGAATTGGTTAATCGGAAGATTGTTTTGTTGAAATTGATTATCTGGATTTATCTAAAATTAGTTTAATCGTGTTTTAAAACTATCAATTTGAGGTAATCAAAGTGATTTGGTCGATTTGTGGTTTAGGTATTCAAAACCCTAATTTTCGGGGATGATTTTATAAAATTAATTTTTGCTATGTGTATTTTATCTAATCGAATTCTATCTTTGGGTTTTAAATCATTTAAATTCTGTTTTAACCTAATCGGGTTGGATTTAGTTCTATGTAAATGGTTAGATTACCTATTTAGTTGTAAAACCTAATAAATAAGTTATTTTCGATAAATTAACTTATGATCGATTATTCCTTCTCGGGCTTTCCAAATTAAGTTGAAATGTCCCGAGTGATATTTATATTAATCCGTTTTAATTTAGTTTTAACCTTAAATCTTAATAAAGCTATGCTTTTAAGTTCTAAGTTTTGGATACGTTTTCTAAGAGAAATCATTTGTGTCGTTTGTGTGTATTTAATTAGAGTATGTAAATTATTGATTGATAGGATAGTTTCTAATTTAGTTTTGATTTCTATCGGGTCTAGGAAAGCTTTCTCGTGGACCCACGAACTAGGGATCCCTCTCCCTCTCATTTCGCTTAGCTAGCTTCGGATCCAGGTAAGTTCTCTACTTACCTCTACTTATGGGTATTTCGTAAGGACGTAACTAAGGCCACTTGTGTGCATTGCATGTTTTACCTGTCTTGTATGCTTTGTGCGGTTGTATGCTATAATCCTGTATGTTATCTGTGTATTTGTGTAGCGCAGCATGGAACCGAGGTACGTCCCCGGGTTCTCGTCCTTGTATACTGATATGTTGTGGAACAAGAATGATGTGATGTGAGGTAATGTGACCCTACGACATGCATGCTGGGTTATGTGAGGAAGTGTGGTGAAGTGGGGATTTGAAAAAGAAAAATAAGCGGTTGAAATAACCAAAGGGAAGTACGTCGGCTAACATAGGTATGGATGACCTAAGGAGTTCACCATTTGTGAGACGATGAGGAGAAGGTGGAATTAAATAAACAAAAGAGTGGGAATAAATTAAGGTTGCATGGGGGAAATTAGGGATTGCATGGTGGTATTAGGGTTTGTATGGTGGTATTAAAGATTACTTGGCGGTATTAATGGCTTATGGTGGTATTAGGGTTTGCATGGTGGTGTTATGGGTTGTGTGGTGGTATTAATGCTTGTATGGTGGTATTAGGGTTTGTATGGTGGAGTTAGAGTTTTGCATGGAAATTAATGATTGTATGGGATTTAGGGTTTGTGTGAAAAGTTCGAGAGGTTGCATGAGATGCGTAACGTCTGCGTGAGAGCAAAATTTACCTATGAAAGGCTGATTTGAGGTGTAAGGAAGGTAATGCAAGTATTACTTGGGTGTTTAACTGTTTTGGACGGGAAATAGTACGTGGAGTATTATAAGGGTTTGGAGGAGACAGAATTAGGGTTTAGAGTGATTAACTCTGGATCGTTATGATTAAGTAGGGTTGGAGTAGCTAATTGTGAATTGCTGAGGGTAATTAAGGTTTGGGATGGCTAAGTATGGTTGTTATGGTAAAATAGGGTTAAGGCACGGTTTGGTGTGGTCAATTAGGGTTCGTTATGGCTGCTTAGAGTTGTTTGGTGTTATCATGTGTATTATTGATTAAGTGTAGATATGAATGTGGAATTTTATTGTTTGTGATGTGTAAAGTATGAAGTGAATGATTTATGCATGTCAAGGGTGCGATGTGAACTAATAAGACACGAATAAGACATTAATCACATAAAGCGAAAGATGTTGAGCCGAGCCCAGTCCGATCCACCGGTTAGAATAGTGGTCAGAGGCGTTTTGCCCTGTGCGTTTCGTTCCGGTCCACCGGCTATAATAGTGGTCAGAGGCGTTCTGCCCTGTGTGTTTACACCCGGTCCACCGGTTATAATAGTGGGGGATCTCGGCTCGACAGACCCAAACGAATAAGTTAATCTACAGGGAAAATACTAAATACTTACAATGGAACACCATGTGAGTCGGGGCCAGTCCGGTCCACCGGTTAGAATAGTGGCCAGAGGCGTTCTGCCCTGGGTGTTTATTTCCGGTCCACCGGCTATAATAGTGGTCAGAGGCGTTCTGCCCTGTGTGTTTATTTCCGGTCCACCGGCTATAATAGTGGGGCTCCCGCGCTCACATGGGCTAATAAAGAATATGTTGAATGAATCTGAATGAAGTAATCCACAGGAAAAATACTAAGTACTTACAGCGAAACACCATGTAAGTTCGGGGCCAATCCGGTCCACCGGTTAGAATAGTGGCCAGAGGCGTTCTGCCCTGGGTGTTGATTCCGGTCCACCGGCTATAATAGTGGTCAGAGGCGTTCTGCCCTGAGTGTTGATTTCCGATCCACCGGCTATAATAGTGGGGTCCCCGCGCTTACACGGATTATTAAAGAATATGTGTGGAATGAATATACTATTAATGAGGATAAAGAATAAGTCTAATTGGACCATGGCCAGCTTTTACTATATGTATTACCACATGCTGTTTATGTGCATAATGAGTCACGTATTATTTCGGTTATACCACGCGTATATGTTAACTGGGATGTTGCATATGTTTTAAATGTTACTATGAATGTATGGAAAGATTCATGCTGTGGGTGGTGAGTATGTATGTTATTGTATTAACGTATTGTACTACAATTTAATATGCACTTGATGATATCCCTCCTATAAGGTAGGGTAGCGAGACTTACTCAGTATTGGACCTGTACTGATACTACACTGGTTGAATGGGTCCTGTGATGATCCACCGATGGTGGGGAGCAGACCTCTTGTGCAGGTTAAGATCGGATACTGTTTTGGGGTGGAAGGCTTGACTTGAGTGAGTAGGCGATCCGGATAATTATCCTTCGGGATTTATTTTGTTTAATTGTATTCACCTTTGGAAGTTGCAAGTATTGTTCTCAGATTTCTAAGGGTTTTGTAATTGACTTTAAATTTCTCGTATTCTGATAAGTATTTACTATTCGAATTTAATTGTTGATGGAATTTGAAATTCAGATTTAATTGTTTGACAGGTTTTAGCCTTGCATCTAACATGAGATAGATGGTTGACATTATCTTGTGTTAGATGTGGCGGTAACATTTCCCAAATTCGCTCCTAGCTTCCGCTTTAATCTTTCAAAAAATTTTTTTTTTCAGGAGTGAAATTTGGGGGTGTTTCAACCACCCTACACCACCAAGCCACCCTACAGCCCTTCTTCCTCCCCTCTTCTTTTTCTTCCTTCTCGGCAACCACCTTGCACCTCCTCCTTCCGCCGCCATTCCACTACCTCTACCGCCACCTAAGCCATCAAACCACTCCCTACAACCTCCCCTACCACCCCCACACCTCTTTTGGCTAAAACAAACCCCTTCACCCCTTCATTTTCCTCCTCCCTTTTCCTTCCTTCTCAACACCCTCCACCTTGGCAACCACCTTTATAGCCTCGCTCCTGTTACTACCGCCCTTGGCTGTCGTTAACCTATCATTGACCACCACCTACACCTCCTCTCCACCCCTTCACCCTTCCCTTACCCTAAATCCTCCCCTACTTTCCCTCTTTTCTAACCCCAAAACCCTAACCCTAACTTAGCCCCATTCTCCCTTGCATGCCACCTTCGACCCCTTTTTCTTCCTTGCCCTACATGCAACTCATGCTGCATGAGCAGGATGAGTTGCTGCATTTATTGGCCTAATTTCATTAATGGAATTTTAAGGTATAATAATATTTAAGTTAAGTATTTCATTAATTCAGTTTTATAAAGTCTTATGCTTTGGTTTCTCATTTCTAATATGATAAGTATTGATATTATTTTTAGGTATTGGTTTTGCTAATCAAAGCTTGAATCTTTAACTAGGTTATTAGTAAGGTTCGATTTTGCGGAAATTAAGGTAATCGTTAAACCCACTTAAATGCATAGATAAAAGTATGCTAGCACATTAGGGTTTTAATATGTTATTTTGCATGATATGTATTGTTTAATATATTATCTGTAGTTGCTTATATTTATTGATAAAAAGGAAAGCATGTTAGTTTATATGCTATGTGTGGAAATATTGCTTAAGGAAAGAGTTTGGTTATTAGTGAAAATACTGAGTACTTATCCATGTTATATATGCTAAATTATGTGACCACTGATCCATGAATAATATTATTGTGAGCCCTATGGGCATTTTAGTAATATATCTCGTGCAAGATTGTGGCCTAATATGTGTGGATGTTAATGAGTACATTGTTGAAGTATAATAAATGGGTAGAATTGGATGATGAGAATGGAGTATTAATATTGGTATTCATGTAGTGATGACAACTAAATAAAAGTGGTGTAATAAAAGGGATAAAATGTTAATTTTGGAAGTAAAGGGTAAAATGGTAATTTTGTAAGTAAAAGGAGTATTATGGTAATTTTGGAGGTAAAAGGAAAAATGGTAATTTTGGATGTAAAGGATAAAATGGTAATTTTTATAAGTAAAAGGGTATTATTTTAATTTTGGAAAGTTAACAGTATTATGGTAATGTTAGGCATAAAGGGAAAAATAGTAATTTTGTAAGTAAAAGGATGAAATGGTAATTTGTAAGTAAAAGGGGAAAATGATAATTATGATAATGGAGAAGGGCAATTTGGTAATTTAACCAGCTAAATGGTAGTTTGGTAATTATGATAATGTAGAAGGGTAATCTAGTAATTATATTAATAAAAAAGGGTAATTTGGTAATTTTGATAATAGAGAAGGGCAATTTGATAATTTAACCAACTAAAGGGTAGTTTGGTAATTATAATAACGGAGAAGGGTAATGTGGTAATTATGATAATGAAGAAGAGTAATTTGGTAATTATGATAATAGAGAAGGACAATTTGGTAATTTAACCAACTAAAGGGTAGTTTGGTAATTATGATAATAGAGAAGGACAATTTGGTAATTTAACCAACTAAAGGGTAGTTTGGTAATTATGATAATAGAGAAGGATAATTCGGTAATTATGATAATAGAGAAGAGTAATTTGGTAATTTAACTAACTAAAGGGTAATTTGGTAATTATGATAATAGATAAGGTAATTCGGTAAATATGATAATGAAGAAGGGCAATTTGGTAATTATGATAATGGAGAAGGACATTTTGGTAATTATGATAATGGAGAAGGGTAATTTGGTAATTTGACCAACAAAAATGTAATTTGGTAACTATAACAAAGGAGAAGGGCAAATTGGTAATCTAACCAACTAAATGGAAATATGATAAGCGTAACAATTATGAAGGGTAATTGGTGACCTAATAAGTATGGGAAATAACTTAGTAACCCTAAACCGAGAAAGGGGTAATTTGGTAATTATGCAACATGAAGGATAATATAGTAAATTGGCAAATAAGGAATGGATGGCTTAATAATTATACAAGCAAGGGGTAAATTAGTAAATTGTATCTAATATATTGATGGGATAATGGAGTTTCGTAATAAGACTTAAGTAACACTGAATAGTAAGATAATGGTATTTGATAACTAGTAAGTATCACAAAAACGAATCCTAGATCGGAATCGCATGAGATTATAATGGCCTTAATGATTCCTCTGTGTTATCTTGGATAACAGTATGAATAAGGAGTACCTAATGATATCAGAACGATTGAAAGTGAATAAGTATCTAATCATTTTGTTTTTCGTGATCACCTTAATTAAGACACTAATAATTAAAGTGAAAGACCTTGAGATCAAAAATGGTGGCTCTTTAGGGGTCGGTAACCTAAAGACATGGTTTAGCCCACGGTTATTCTAGTATTTGTTGGTGTGCCTTTGTGCCCCATCCAGGCCCTATATGTTACTCTATCTAGCTCTACGGACCTATTTAGGGGGTATGCACACTTATGGATTAGGTGTCCTTGTCGGCAGGGCACTAAGTTAACTTTATGCACCAGTACGACTAATTTACCTTTGTATCCCTAGGTTAATGGTTGAAGGGTACTGAGTAGCTTATATGCACCAGTGAGACCGGTGTACCTTTATATCTCGGGATCTCCTATCAAGGCAAATAAATGGAATTGTTGTGATGATTAAAAAGGGAAAACACTAATAGTGAAAGTGAAAGACTAATGAGACGGGCCTAGTTGAATTATATTATGAGTACCGATCCACTGGATATAATAGTGGCCCAGGTGTTGTTGCCCTAGATGATGTATATATGTATTTTGGTCCACTAGCTATAACAGTGGGGGTCCCAAGCTCAATAAATTTAATTTGGTTGTGAATAAATTATGAAAAAATACTAATCACTTATAGTGGAACACCATGTGAGTCGGGGCCAGACCGATTCACTAGTGAATAATAGTGGCCAGGAGTGTTCTGCCCTAGAGACCGATCCATTAGCAATAATAGTGGTCAGGAACATTCTGCCCTATATGTATTCTAGTCCACCAGCTATAATAGTGGGGTTTCCGCACTCACATGGATATTTATAATCCAAGATGATTGATTAATGATAGATTAATGGCTTAAGGCTAGAAGTATTGATTGTACATTTGACTTATTAATATTTGATGGACTTGTTAAGTACATGAATGTTATGTATGCACCTCTCATTATATATTTATATAGTATTGTATCATGTGTTGCATTGCGGGCTTACTGTTATGTGTGTTTTAAAGGGTTACTCGGTACCATAGTACTGAAGGGCTCCATTCGTGAGGTCCATGCCTATTCAATGAGCAGTGTCCCTTACAGGTCCTTTTTCAAGTGTTATTCAAGTGGGGAATGAGAAAGAGTGTAAGGAACTATCCAGAAAGTCTTAGGGTTGTAGTCTTTCTCTTTTAACCCCTGGTTTAAATGTAATCTGTCTTTTTGTAACCACTATTGGTGGATTTTTTTTGTAAAATGTTATGTACGCTACTCTAATTTAAATATGTTTGAGTTTCTCGTAAATTATATTTTATTCTTTCAGCCTTCGCACTTGTACGAGAACAGTAGGAATGAACCAGCTTGATACTTAGTGTGGCAATAATATCCCCAGAATTCACGGTTTTATTACTCTACTTTAGCCAATTCTTTTAATAAAATGAAAATTTTCAGTAGTAAATTTTGGGGGTGTTACAACACCGGCCTTGGAGCACGCTCCTACGCCTCTTTAGGGTTTTGACTGGGTTCACTTATAAGAGGAAAAAACTAAGGCTTAATTTCCCTCTTACCAAAAATACTATTATTTCCTACTTTACTCTAATATTAAGGTTACTATTATTAAAAGAAACTTTACAAGTAAAAAAGGGGTTTTTATTCTCAAGTTAGCCTACTAGGTTATTACTAGTCAAAATAAGTTCATGTTAAGTATTTATAGCTATATTTATATTATTAAAGCTAATAGCTTTATTACTTCTAATAATAGTAATAATACTATTTGTAGTAAAAATTGTAGTAGTAGTGGTAGTGGTAGTAGTAGTAGTAGTAATAATACTCATAGTAATAGAAACCCCAGTATTATTAAGGTTAAGGCTAATAATAGGATTAGTAATAAAAATAATAATATAATAATAGTAATATTAACAAAAATAATAATATTTCTAAGGATAATATTAATAGTAATAAAAATCAAAATAATCATAAGTACGGTTTTAAGGGTTAGGGTATCACCTAGGATTGGTGGTGACCAGCGGCACCAACGACGGCGGCGGCGGTGGAGGGAAAAAGGGAAGAAGGATGGAAAGTTGGGTGTTTAGGGTAAGAGAGGGGGGATTTGAGGTGTTGGAGGATGCCTAGGTTGAGAGGGCTTGAATGGTGGTGGTGGTGCAGCCAAAGGCAGCGGCACAGGCGGCGGCGGTATGGTGGCGGAGAGTGGTGGAGAGGGAGGAAGGGAGGAGGAGAAGGAGGTAGGGGAGGTTCTGCTAGTAATTTTGGAGGGTAGAGGGAATGGTGTTTGCGGCGGGAGTAGCACAAAATGCGGCGGTGGTTGGATTAAGGTTGGTTAAATAGCCAACTTTACACAGCTAATGACTAGTTAACTAGTTCTCTAGGGTTGAAGAACCTTGCAAAAAGCATAAAACACTCAACTAATATTCCTCTGACTAGTTGATTGGTTTCTCCATAAACCCAAGTCTATTCCATTTTTAAATATTTTCTAAATCCTTTTAAAATCAAACCTAAAGCACACATCTAAACCATGATTAGACATACTTAAATAAAAATAAAATGCATAAATTAACATACATCAAAGGAACTAAAAAGTAGGGCATTACAATATTTGTTGGGCACGTTAATTGAATAGTTTACCTTACCAATCAACTGGTTAGAAGGTTATCAATGGAGATGTTTTAGCTAAGTTTGAAGGTGCCAAACACCTGTAACCCATTGATTGGTTTAAAATACAACTTGATTGATATTTTCTAAAAATAAGCATATTAAAAATACTTTCTTAGTTTTAGAAGAATAAAATTAAAATTATTTTCAAAAGAGTTTCTTTGAAGATCTTAAAACCCCTTTCCTAGAGAAATTAAAGTGCTCATCATTTAAACATATCATATGGTAAGAACCAAAGAATTATACAAATAACTATAATAAGTTATAAAGTCTTCATGGGTGTCAATGCTAATACTTGCCTTTTGCTTAATATAACAATGATTTGAAATGTTACATATTTCGCACATATTACCTTGATTAAGTGTTTGATATATCAATATGGCAATTATTAATATATACACTTAAACCAAATAAATCATTTATCCCTCGATATTCTCATTTTAATTTGTTACTTTAAAAAAAGCAATTCAAACTGGATATGTCTATCGTCATAATTTGTATAGCATGATGCGTAGGGTGATGAAATTTTTGTAATTAAATTAATTTTTTTAACACAAAAGAGAGTTAAAAAATACACAAATTTCATGTATAAAGATGGTAAAATAAACATCCTCTAAAGAATATGGTGGCTAAGTGTCATTTTTATAAAATAAAAAAAAATAAAACAATACACGTCTTACCCAACAAAATACACATCTTTACGATATAAATATAAATATTCACCAATAAGAATATACATCATATAAAATAAAAATGCATATCTTTTGGATAAAAATATATATTCATTTATAAAATAATAATGAACTAATATATGTGTTGTAAATACAATTTTTTTAAAATAAAATACCTATCTTTAATATATAAATATACATCTTTTATTTATTAAATAACAATGGAAGAATACACGTGTTATAAATAAATATCTTATTAAAAAGAATACACATCCTTAAAAGACAAATGTATATCTTATAGGTGTAAATGTGCATTTTACATTAACAAATGCACATCTTATAGAAATGGCATGCACATCTTATAAAAGTGAACACATACACATCTTATACAATAAAATACACATATTTTAAATGTAAATATGCATCCTTTACTTATAAAATCACAAAGGATGAATACATGTATTATAAGCACACATTATATTGGAGAGATCATACATCATTACAAGACAAATGTGTATCATATAGTTGTAAATATCCATTTTATATCAACGGATGCACATCTTAAAAAGGTGAATATATATATATTATATTAAGAAATGACATCTTATACAGATTCATACATATCTTATATTAACAAATATGTTTGTTATAAATAAACATATTATGCCAAAAAAACACATTATTTGTTTTATAACTACACACTCTATTCCCTTAAAAAAAAAACATAAAAGACCTCTATTCAACAATCTGTATCACTCTCTCAAGCAAATTATCAAACGTTTAATGTATCATTAAGTAACTTACTATTGTAGTAGAACCTTGGCAACATATCTAAGAATTTCTCAACAATTTTGTTTATTCATTACAACATTCATCAACAAGGGAACTAAATTCTCCAACTATGCATATAACATCACCATTAATTGATATAGAGCTCAAAACATCCTTTGCAACCACAAACCTTCTACTTCTAACACCCGATAATCTATAAATCAAGATAGTATGAAATTTAAACAAATAAAACAAACCCTAATCAATTCAAATACACAAAAACTGAACTATCATATGAGAAATTGATGTTAGGGAGCTTGAGTTGCTACAAATGTTGTTGATGGTGAGCTTCAGACATCAAAAATTGAGTTGGTGGCTAATGATTATGTTGCAAAGATGAGAAATGGGTTTAATAGAGGCTAGATGAAGGGAGGCGGTTGTGAGAGATGGAGATGGTGCACGACGTAAAAACACTCATTCATGACATGTATTATCAACTTGTTATAACATTGTTCTACTATAGGAAGCATCATGCCACTAGTTCTACGGTACAACAAATTAATTTATTATCTATAGATTTAAATATTTTATATTTGTAAATTGATTCAAAATTTAAATAATTAATAATTTTTTTATGATTTAATTTGAAATTTTGTATATATAGATTTTTTATTAGATATTTAGTTATTCAAATATTTTAATTAGATATTAAACCATTAGATATTTTAAATTCCAAATAAACTAACAATCTAGATGCTATTGATGCACCTAGCATTGAAATCTGAATGCACCTATTTTTATTTGGAAAAATTATTTTGCAGTCTGTTAGTAAAATTAATATGATAAAAATCAAAATGATCTTAAAGTATTTAGTTTTAAGAACAAAATATTATATTCATATAATTATACTAATATCTACGCCTAATTATATACAAATGTACAATAATATTCTATAGATGTATATGTATATTGGATACAAAAAAAATATTAAATAAATTATTTAACTTTAAATAATTTATTTTAAATAGGCTTTAAAATAATTTTTCCTTTTTATTTGTAAGGAAGTACACAAATTTAGAGGGGGGGTAAAGAAGCGGGAATACCTTACGCCCTAGTACTCTGCAGGCGTCACTCTAAGATATTCACAATCGTTGAGATACAGTTGCTTACTGAAGTCTAGGTAACTGGAGGTCTCTAACATAAGCTTCCATGTCGACTAGATTACAGCAGCATGTTGATCGGAGAAATATACCCAACCAACAAAATAATAACACGTGTGTATAATGTCACTGTTCCGTTGAGATTGTTAGCTCCTTCACCTACGTGGCTTATCCGGAACCATCCCATAGATCACTAAATTTACCTAGCTACCCTTCTACTTACTCGGTGGAACGCCATCTGTTAACGTCATTTGTGTTGTTAAGGGTAGTGCTGCTAAGCAAAAATACAAATCTCTCTCTTCTTGAATCACCTCCCTCCCTCCCTCGTCACGGCTAGCATCAGCCATAAGCAGAATTCAGTTGATATCCATTGGTAACTCTGCCAAAGCCACAAAAAAAAAAGGGAAAAAGAAGAAGAATGAAGCTTCTCTCTTACTCTGCTGCTGCTTCTTCCTCTCCTTCAACTTCATCCACTTCATATCAATCATCGAAAAATCCAAACAAACCAAAATCACTGCACAGAGTTCCTATCAAATTCGTCCTCCAGTCTCCACCTCCTTCGCGCCTAGGTCTTATTTCTTCCTCCCCCGACGACCTATCCTCACCTATCCTTCAAGAACCTCCTAGCTATGATGACATTGTTCCGAATAGAAGGAACTTGGAGCAATTGCTCGTCGTTCGCCGTCCGATGAAGGAAAACGACGAAGCTGACTATGAATGTGGACGCAATGACGATGATGATAGTGAGAAGGAGGATAAGAAGGAGGATGATGGTGGTGGCAGAGAGTCGCCGATAGTCGCGAGTCTTGAGAAGTTCGCTAAGAAGTTGCCCATATTTGAGCCTGGGAGAGGGGATGCGGTGTCCAAGGAGAAGCCGCTTGTGGTGAATTTGGATTTGGCATTGTACAGAGCAAAGATTTTAAGTAAGAATTTTCAATTTGAAGAAGCTGAGAATATATTGCAAAAGGTAGTAGCCTAGTTTTTTTGGTTACTCTTGAATTTCGATATCACCTACGCAAGTACTGCCGATGGCTTCAAATTTTCCTTATTTCCTTTTTCCTTGTCTGTGTTTTTGAATTGGTGATTTAAGTGTATATCCTATTGGCCGGAAGATGGACGGGCGTACGTGGCGTTAGGGAAGTTATATAGAAAGCAATCGAGAGTAGGAGAAGCAAGAGCCATTTATGAGAAAGGCTGCCAAGCTACTCAGGGGGAAAATGCCTATATATGGCAGGTTCGTGCTTCAATTACCACATGCTTTACGTTATCATTACTCACTCGTAGCTATATAAATGAGCTGATCACTCTCCAGCTTATGGTAAAAGAGCTGACTAGTTTGCAATATAAATAAACTTGACCTTATATTCCTTATGCTCAAGTTCGGCTCGAGCTCGGTTCATTTTACTAAATAAACAAGCCGAAAAATGAGCTGGCCTAAGGCCAAAAAACTCGTGAACCGGCTCTATTCGATTATAACCCTGCTTAATGATTCACGGAAGTCTTGCTTATACCACTACCTTTTTTCTTACATTCAGAACAACACAAAATGAGTAGAAGAGTACCACATGTTTCTGATAATCCATGATGGGTCAAAACTCAAATACCTGTACTGTAATATCAAGTCCACATTACTAGATCTACCATAATCTAATCCATTCCTGAATTGAGAATCTAAGATAGCTACTGAAAACTACAATGAAATTATTGCTTTAAGAAGCTCCGAAGCCTTGGTAAGGAACTTAAATGCTAAGATTTTTGGAGAAGGAAAGATACAACACCATGGTACATTTGGTTTTGTTTTGATTGGTCCCATGCATTGTCCGTCTAATTGTTATGGGAATAATTACAAGAGATATTGTGAACCTGTGAGCTTGTGACTCGTATTTGGTGTGTAGAATAGCTTGGATTGGTGTGTGAAGTGTTTCGGAGAAATTTGAAGTAGAACTGTGAGCTGTTCTGGAAAGATGTGAATATTTTACATTGAAGAAATTATAATTTGGAAATGTGATGAACAGGAAAGTTGTAGATATTTCTGTTAGCTTTCCAACACATCAAGAATCAGCTCGATCAGAGGTCAGATGAAGAAGTTATGGCTGAAATACTGAAGATTGTCAAAGCTGGAAATAAACACGGGGGGCCCGTGTTTTGGAAACACGATCCGTGTTTTTCCATCAGGAAAATATGTTCTGTTTTCCGGGAGAGGCCGAGAGATAGAAAATAAACACGGGGGTACCGTGTTTATTAGCACGGTCCTTGTTTTTTGGGATTTTCGCTCCGCCTCGGTTTTCGCTAATGACAGTTTCGTATAGTATAAATACCATGCGATTAGAACCCTAATCGAAGAGCGAACGCCGTCTTCTTCTCCTATTGAGTTCTATTGTAATTCCTTGATGAATTGAGTGATTTATGTGAGAATTTCTTTGATTCTTTGTAATCACAATTACTTCACATCAATAAAATCATCTGTTTCCCCAATCTGTGTTCTTGAGTGTTATTCTCTTCTCAATTCTTGTGTGTTCTAATTGATTCTAATTAGATCTTATTTTTCCGAATTGGTATCGATCCACAACAGAACCTAAATTGGTTCTCACAATCATTATTTCTTATTTCACTGCATTATGTAATTTATGATGTAATACCCCCAAACTACCCTTTGTTGGGAGTTGTAATTGCTGCTAACTATACCTGAAAAATCCCACATAGTTAGCAAGGCTAACAACAAAATAAATATGTATCGAACATTAGTATCAATATACAACAACCTCAGGTTATGCACTTAGTATTCTTACATTCAAATACCCTCAGTAAATTAATAATAGATACAAAACTCAATATTAACCAAAGTAAATAAGTATTAAACCTCAATCTCTTAGAACTAACAAACTCTGAGGACTTCAACAATTTTGAAACTATAATCCATTCTCCTGAGCATACTTTATGCTCCTCGTCTGAAACTAAAATGGTAAGAGGGGAGTGAGCAAAACCACAGTTTAGCAAGCAACAAGCCTGTTGACCAAAACAGAGATCGAGCCACTAAAATAACAATGCATTGAAAATGATTTAGCCGGAAATATTTATTTATGGAAAATCTTAATTAAACCAGAAAAGCACTCAAGATGATCAAAATTTTAAATTAATAATCAATAGATACCAATAAATATATGAGAACGTTATTGCTAAGTAATATAAAGAGCTAGAAGAAAACAGTTCAAAATCCAATTAAGTACACTTAATCAATTAGGTGATTTTCAAAGGTTAGTTAGATCAAACAATCAATTCAATTGGAAACACTATCAATTCAATATTTCAATGTAATTGCGACCATTCTCCCCTCACGGCTAGGGCCAACACGGTCGACAAAATTCTAGACATTAATCGAGGTACGATAGTTTGGATATCTTATGTAGTGCACTGCAGACAGTAACAATAGCAGTATCAAATATCAATTAGCCAAGCCCCCAACTGCTAAATGGGTCTGGTGGTGAAAGCTTACCCCACCCTCAAAGACACAGTCACCAAACATTTAAAAAGTCATACTAACTTAGATACGATATAACAATTTACCAAATATGGAACGATCACATTAAAACCATAGTTATCAACAAATGCTTGATCTCATTTTATTTCAAGAGATAGTACAAAAACAGAAAATTTCTCAACTTAAAATAAGCATATTTTATAAAATAATTTTATAAAATAGAGAATAAGAAAACTGTCATAAAACAGTATACATTATAACAGGGAAAAGTCAAGCAATAAAATCGCGGAAGGGGTCGCTGTATCGGAGCATCGCGAATTATATTTTATATGCCGCGGTTGTCGCGGCGTGATTTTTTTTTTTTACAATAAATATTAGCAAATACCAGTAAATATCGGTAGAATATCGGCAAATATCGGTCGATAACCGATATATCGCTGATAAATATGTGAAATTCTAAATCTGTCGCGTATCGCCAATTTTGCGTATCGGCTGACCCAAAATCCAATAAATATCAGCCGATATTGCGTATCGTAACCGATATTTAATTGTGTGGGAAAAGTCAATAGATTATTCACTTAAATTTCTCTTGGGTCAATATTAAATAGAACATGTTGCCTCTAATCATTTCCCAAATCTTTATCCACGCCATACTTCATCAAATTCACAACAGTAATAACTACCGACCCAATCCGCTCGTGATTTAGGAAACTTAATTGTCCAGGTATAATTTAAAGGGCTGAGCATTAAATCCATAAGAACTACTTGGGGTCTATGGCAGCTTCCCTTTCCTTTCTTTCTAACTATATATGCCAATATGTACATTAGCATATGTAATTCATAATTAATACACCTTAGTACTCTGAATCCCAAATATCTACTAATATCTTAATTCAATTGATTCTGGTGCAACCTTAATTAACCAATGATATAGTTAATTCAACAAAATGGAGGTTATGGCTGTGGTAAAACAAAGGACAAATAACGCCCAAAGTTAACTAAATATACACAAAGTAATTATATCCACTTGAGTGCCACTGTTATTTGCTTGTTTCCCATCCTTGCACATTCATATCAGGCGAACTTAGATGAAAAGTTATTTGTCAGAAATTTGCGGCTAGAACAAGAATCCTAAATTATGGCAATTTAGAATCAAATCAAACTGTTACATTCATGAGAATCATGTCATACCAACAAGATGCAATTACCCAAAGACTAGCTGATTACAATTAGCTCAGGTATTAAATGGGACAGCATGCTAGACCAACAGATTACTCAAACTTACTACGTCCATCACATATGGCCTTTTCCTAAACAGTTCAATGTTCACTCATGCTATATAAGATGGAATTACTGCTATATAAATGTTATAAACCAGAATCTTTAGCAATTACTAGGCAAAACTCGATGACCATTATATTAGAAGATATGGAGTTTGCTAGTCCATAACTCAGAGACAAAAAAAAAAGAAAAGAAGGTGGGAGGCAAAAAAGCAATTTCTAAGTAAAGGAAGGTAGAATAATTTGGATTCTTAAGGTATTTACCTTTAGCGTAGAGGAGGATAGGAGAATCAACTGCAGTCAGTGGTGCATGCTTGATGGTGCTGTCTGCAGCCAGATTTTCTTCACATGAGAGACAAACAACTACTCGAACAAGCCCCTTAAATTCTTGGACCAAGGATTCAGTCTTCCTTAATCACTCGCTCTATTTTTGTTTGGATTCCATAAATCTGTTGACTGAATTTAAATCAACCAGATCACAGAGATTCTAAGGCTAAGGATCAACGAAGACTAGGAAGTTGGAGGTGCTTTCAATGTGGGAAGAGATAGGCAAATGTCTTACAGAGAAATTGCTCAAATGAATTGCTACATATCTGTTAGGTTTCAACTGAATGAACGATGGCTATTTTATAGGATAATCTATATATATATAAACATAACTTCAGACCTTGTAATTAATCCTCACAAATCAATGGGGGAATTTCAGCAAGGGTGAAAGAGCAATTATTCATGCAGTTGCGATTTCTAGAAGGAAGTTTTCCATTCTGGTATTTGGGGGTCCCTCTGAGCTGCATTTCCCTTGCCACACAGAATTTCAGCCTCTAATTGATAGGATTATGGCCAAGCTAAAATCCTGGGCTATGAAATATCTTTCACATGCTGTCAAAATCCAAGTCATACAAATCAGTGCTATTTGGCATTACTAATTTCTGGACGCAAGTTTTCATGCTTCCAAGTCTGTTATTCACCACCTCGATAGACTCTGGAGACATTTCTTCTGGAGTAACATGGATCAACACAAAAAGAAAGCTCCTATTTCATGGCATAGAGTATGCTTCCCAAAGAAAGGAGGGCTGGGGCTTATGCAGCTGCATTACTGGAATTTAGCAAATCTCGCTAAACACCTGTGGTAACTTATTGAAAGAAAGCAGAGCTTATGGGTCAAATGGACCCATGAAAAGTATTTTAGAGAGGTTGATATTTGGGATATTACTATTAAACCAGATTTCTCTCGGATGTTTAAGCGTATTCTCTGAGTTAGAAGGATAGGAGAAGACACTCTAAACTTTCTAAACTACATAATATCTGTGTTCACAGTGTCCTGAAAATTTCTAAACTTTACCACCTGGTCAGGCCACGTGGGCCAAGTATTCCTTGGTACAATCTTGTATGGGGAAAACAAGGCATGCCACGACAAAAACTTGCCAGCTTGATGATGTGCTAGGAAGGGGTGATTTTGAAGAAGAAGCTCAAAATGTGGCAGGTCGTTGATTCAGCAATGCCTGATATATGTGTAGAACAGGAAGAAGATTTTGATCACATCTTTGTACGGCAGCTGCATGCTTACAAGATATGGCATGGTGTGTTAAGCTAGTTGCTTCTTCCTCACTACTTCTAGACGTGACATAGTTGCCTGAAATGGATGATACAGGTCACAGCTACATCACATGGCAGAGCTCAAGTTTGGTATGCTGCATTCTCTGCAACTTTGTACAGAATCTGGGTAGTTTTCCAACAGACCTTAGAAGATCCCAGACACATGATTAAGCAGCTAATTGCAGAGGCTTTGAAAATTACAAGTTATAGCAGTATCTAGCTAGCATTGATCAATGGAGTGTGTAAATGCTTTTTGCTGTATTAGGTTAGGATTTTCGTCTTATCTGAATGTTTTGGATTTGATTGGCTATTTGGCTGCTGAACCCTTTTGGTTGTACATATTGCTCATTTTGGTAATACAATGTAATTAATTACCAAAAAGAAAACATAACATTTTAGGTACCAAAAGAGAGTAAGGATAGGAACCTTGACTAGAATCTTCTCAATAAAATTTTAGTCAGTCAACCATATTCTAGCCTATCTCCCTGTAAGATGTAACTTTCTAACAGATTATATACCGCTGTTATTTACCTCACTATTATTGTTATGAAATTTTGAAGTTGGTAATTAGATTCACCATAAAGATATATCAATTTATCAATTATCCAATGTAATTATTTTCCACCTAATATACTCTCAATCGTCTCTATATATATATTACCCCAAAATAAGAGTTCTCATGTCTCGGTTGTACAGAAACAGTGGTGGAGTACTGTTCTGCATTTCCAAGCTGTTCTGGAAACAGATATGGTGGAGGAAATCGGATCTGGCGTTCTCTACCGTTTCCTTACCTAAAAACAGAAAAAAATCCCAAAAACTGAAAGAAAAGGGAGAAAACCCCTTGACCTGTGCCTTGATGTCTGATAGTGCCTTGCTGGTTGCGGTTGCCGCTGTTTTGCGTCGTTTTCTGGTCTGGGAGCTTCAGTCACTGGAGGAGGAGTAAGGTCAATGGGGTGGTGATGGAGTTGATGGCCTTCTTGGTTCGCTCCTCCTCTGCTGTTGCCGAGTTGTTTTATTGCTCACTATCACTGCTTTAGTTCTGTGATGAGGTAAGGAAGGGAGTGGAGGAGGAAGGTAGCATGAGGATGGAAGAGAAGGGAAGGGGAGCTGAGCTTCTGGGTGAGGGTACTACTTTGCAGGTCTGCTCGCGTCCTGCAGGACGTGTGGGAACAGGGAAATAGAATAAGTGCAAGGAAGGAAAAAAGAGAGGGAGAAGGAATGCCCCTCATCTTTCTTCTGTTTTTTTTTCCTTTTCTTTTTTGAATACAAACAAAACTCATTTTATCTCAAAAAAATTAGATATGACTTAAATAAGTTATATTAATTTTTATTTTATTTTTGTCATTTCCTAATTTTTTTTAAAACCGTTGTTTCCTTGTTTCTGCAGTTCCCGTCTCCATGCAACTTTGTCTCACATGTGGTTTCTGAGATAAGGAGCTTGCCTCCTCTCCTTTGTCTTTCGTTTTGTTCCATGTTGAGATTGTTGTACTTTGTGTGAACTTGGAACCGTATGGGTTCATAAAGTTTAGCGCTGCAGTTCATTTGATTTATTATGCTATGTGCTTCCTTGAGTGAGACAAGAGCAAATGAAAGCTCCATTCTACTGAAATGCGTAACAGCATGCACTTCCTTGAATCATGTGGAGAGAAAGGGGGCATGGCGCTGGGTATTGGGTACTAGAAGCCCAAAATCATGCATTTAGGGCTCTGAAAAAAAAAATCGGAATCCAAAAATGCAATCTGATATCCGAAAAATTCAATCCAACATTTAGGAAATCCGATTTAGTTTTAGTAAAAAAAAAATATTCGGGTTTTGACTGGATTATCCGATCTGAATAAATATCCTGTATTTTGTTTATTATTGCAACTAGAGATCATACTATTGTGCTTTTTGTAGTTTTAAGTTTTTGAAATCTATTTATTTTTATATTTTAAACTTTTATAATAATATTTTAATATTTTTTTTAATAAAATAAGAAACTTATATAAATATAAATATGAATATTAATTGGCATATGGTTTTTATTGTTTTAAATCGTCTTGCAAAAGTTATTAAATTCATAAAATAGTATTTTCATTTGGATATTTGATATATCTAAATCCATTCTATATCCGGTTTGTATCTTTTGGATATTAAAAAATAATAATATTCTAACGGATATGGATATCTAGTTCTGTACACCTCTAACTTTGGGTAGTGGCAATTTGAATTGAGTGGATTGAATTGATCCATTTTCACTCAACCCCTATTGTTCCATGCTGTCATCCCTGTAGGGTGATTTTCAATTCACGTGAGGCTTATTTTTGTGGAACATATAGTGGACAAAATGGAATTCATGCAATATCAGATACTAATACTTTTAGATACATCAAGAGAGCTGCCATTGTGTCTTTCTGTCGGATGATTTTCTCAAGTTCTGAATTTTCAATTTTCTGGGTTCACCCCTTACTGTGTTTTGAGGTGTCTCCACCCATGTGGGTTGTCTATTTCGGTGACACTAAAAAAGTTTGGGTTGAAGGCCTTTGGCCAAAGAGGTGTTAGTCTAGTGTTTAAGACTAAGGTGTTCAAATCCCCCTCATGCGCTATTCTGTGTGTTTCTTTAGGAAATCATTTGCTACCAGTCCTACAATCTGACCTTTCTAGACCCTGTCATAATAGGGTTCATATTAGGTGTCACCCTTTTCTGTGTGGTATTTGCATTGGACTGTTTGAAAACTATGCTTAGTCTTATGTTAAATAGCAATAACTGATGTGAATTTATGGGCTTGTATCAGTGCTGGGCTGACCTGGAAAATAAGATGGGTAATGTAAGAAGAGCTAGAGAACTGTTTGATGCTGCAACAGTTGCAGATAAGAAGCATGTAGCTGCTTGGCATGGATGGGCAGTCTTGGAGCTGAAACAAGGAAATATACAGAAAGCTAGAAACCTTCTTGGGAAAGGTCTCAAATATTGCAGAGGGAATGAGTACATATACCAGACCCTTGCCTTACTTGAAGCTAAAGCAAATCGATATGAGCGAGCTCGATATTTGTTCAGGCAAGCCACCAAGTGTAACCCAAAAAGTTGTGCCAGCTGGCTTGTAAGCTTCTCTTTTAAGTTATCGAAGAATGAAATTCATACAATAACTAGCTTGTACATGATGGCTTTGGCCATACTTTTTGAGTATTAATTCAAATCATTTGGAGCAGGCATGGGCACAGCTAGAGATGCAACAGGAAAACAATCAGTCTGCTAGGCTGCTGTTTGAGGTCTGTAAACACTGATGAAAAATCTTAATCATCTTGCCTTGCTTTGGTTGGACAATGATGTTTTCTTATTGATGATCTATTGCTCTGTCTCTCCACTGTTGCATTTTCACGAGTTTGATTCTAAATCCTACCTCTACTTCACAGCAAGCAGTTCAGGCTAGTCCCAAAAACAGGTTTGCTTGGCATGTGTGGGGAATTTTTGAGGCTAATCTTGGCAATACTGACAAAGCAAGAAAACTTTTGAAGATAGGCCACATTGTTAATCCAAGGGATCCTGTTCTTCTTCAGTCTCTTGCATTGCTGGAGTATAAGCACGCAACTGCTAATGTTGCCCGGGTATATTTCAGGAAAGCATCTGACTTGGATCCTAAGCACCAGCCTGTTTGGTTTGTAAGAATTTCTTCCCCCTTTCTGGTAGTTTAGCTGCTCATTATGGATTATTTATTCTGTTCTATTTCATCAAGCTTTTTCATATTGAACACATGAACAGTGTCTATCGGGAAACTTGATCCTTGCAAACAGAAGAATGTTGGTGTTTAGCAAGACATAATGAACAGAATTATATTTAGTATGGGTGCAGCCTTTTACTAGCTTTAGCATTTATTGACATAAGGAGGCTGACAGAGAAGAATGCATCTTCATGCAGGGCTTTATTCGTACTTCCATGCAATACTCACCTCCATGTTTGTCATTCCTTTTATTGATCTCTTTCACATTCCTTGCCCTCCAAAGTACTTGTGCAGTCTCTCCAAACTCACCTGCATACCTGCAGTAGGTTTTCTATTTTGCCATGTGCTTCTTTGTTTCATGTATCATTCCAAAATAGGTTACACTGAATCTTCATGTACCCTTTGAACTAACTTGTGATCTATTATTTACTTGATATGAAATCAATAAAATATAATGAGTTCTGCTTACTAGCCTGTACTACCATCCAGTAACAACTGATTCTTGAAGGAAGTTGATCCTCCTGAATTTCATTTTAAATTCACCATCTGTGTCACCATATATCGCTATCTGCGATTTTTTTATATTAATGTTAGAAGAGTGAGACTTGTGAAAGATTTCATGTGCAGACACTGAAGAAGCTGGACATTTTTCGGAGACGTTATGCCTATTACTGTATCATACTATTAGACATCGATTCATCCATTGATACCACACGATTTTGAGGTTATAGAAGGGAACAGTTACTGTTCTTTCCTGCCTACTCATTCCCTGTTGACCCAGTGGATTGTGCTGATGACCTTTCCTTTTTTTTCTTTTTCTTTTTTTTGCGTGTGTGGGTCCACTGAGATACTTCTAACTCTGGGCATCCTTCAGCTTGATGTGCATAGAATTTTTTCTTTTTCAGATTATTAGGCAATGAAGTTACCATCTTTGGTTTCTTGCTTGATGTAGGCATGGGGATGGATGGAGTGGAAAGAAGGCAATATAGCCACAGCAAGAGAAATGTACCAGAAGGTGTTGTCAATAGATCCAATGACCGAAAGTGCAGCAAGATGCCTCCAGGTTGTAAACTCTGCTTTCAAATTATATTGGCTCACTAATTAAGCTACATGAATTCTGTGTATACATTCTCTTTAGTAGAAGCATGGATAACGATGAATTCCTCGCATAACCTACGCATATGAATTCTGGCTTACCTCTGATATTGCTAAACCATCACAGTTTTGTGAAGTCAATGATATGTATCATCTGGATTATAAATTGGTAGATTCAGATGTTTTTTTGACCATTTCCCTATGAATCCACGGCAACTGGGCAACTGGGCAACTGGGCAACTGGGCAACCAGAAGGGAGGGAAAATTTTTGGACTTCAATAAGTTAACGTATAGAATTTTAGGGTGTGCAGCTAACTTTAACTCTGATCTGATTAACATATAAATCCAGTCTTTGTAAACCCTCTGCAGGCTTGGGGTGTTCTAGAGCAAAGAGTCGGAAATCTATCTGCTGCGAGAAGATATTTTAGATCTTCTCTAAACATCAATTCACAAAGTTACGTAACATGGATGACTTGGGCTTCTTTCGAGGAGGATCAGGGAAATTCTGTTCGCGCCGAGGAAATTCGCAACCTATACTTTCAACAGGTTAGCGCGCTCGTTAACCAATTATTTTGGTTAGTATTTACATCTATGGTGCTTACTTGACCATTCCATGAGCATTGGTTGTATTTTGTGTTTGACAGCGTACGGAAGTAGTTGATGATGCGTCATGGGTCATGGGATTTCTGGATGTCATCGATCCAGCACTAGATAGCATAAAGAAGCTATTGAAGATGGACGAGGACATCTACAAACGACCGGATTCAGAGAACACAGCAGAAGCCAATGGCGAAATAAATAGTGAAGGACTTGTTGGCCTTGCAGGTACGACCGAAAGTAGGAGTCGTTTTAATCTGGATGCGTTCATCAAAGACAAATTGTCTCTAGATGCGTCAAAGTTAGATGATCAGATGGAAGCGTCTCTTATGTCAATAGCAAAATCCAAAGGTGCCCAAAAGATATTCAGATCGAAGCTCCGATAAAGTTGCTGGATGTCCGGAGTTGTTGAAAGGCATAGATAGAGCTCAGCCATCTGTACCCACAACAACTGGACGAGTGATTCAGTCATTACACGTCTCTACCAGCTACTTGTATATGAAGCATTGTTTAAATGCGATTAGTATATGGTGTCACCCATTATACCATTACAATGTGACAGTTCTTTTTTTTTTTTTTTGGTAAATAAAACAACTTTAGAGACGAATTATGTACCAAGTGACAAATGTGTAAATAAGATTAAATTTAATCATAACTTTCTTGATGTTTTACTAGAATGTACTTTATATTTTATTATAGTATATTTGATATTTTACTACATTAGAGTTTATATTTCTCCACAATATGTTATCATGTCCTAACATCATATTATATTATATCTTTTCATTATGATATTTTAGGATAATATATTTAGTATTTTATTACGATATGTTTAATGTTTTACTATAGTGTGATAAATATAAATTATTATGAAGTTTTATAGCGATATGTTTTGTGTTTCGCCTATTATATCACCGTGTTTGATATTTCACTCATGTTTCATCATGATTTTATTCATGAGAATTTTCTCTTTAAAGATAAGCCCATAATATTATACTTGACTTAAAAAATAATATATAAAATATTATTTTATCTTCTACTAACTAAAATGATGTTCAACTAAAATTATATTTACGCTTCATTATAGTTGTGTTTATGGTTCATCATTGTTGTATTTATGTTTTATTGTAATTGTCTCTACATTTCACCACAATTGTCATATTTTATCAATATTTGTTGTAATTTGTTTTAAAAGAAATTAATTTTTCATGCTTCATTATAATTATTTTAATATTTTATCACTATTGTATCATGTTTCACCACTATTATGATTTTGATTTATCACTGTTATGCTTATGTTTTACCTAGTTACCTTCAAGTTACATCATAGTTATTTTTATGTTTAACTATAGTTGTTATATTTTACTAATATTAGTTGTGATTTCTTTGAGAAAATCAATTTTTCATATTTTACTATAATTACCATAAATTTTATCATTATTGTCTTATGTTTTACTATAATTGACTTTATGTTTCACCATTGTTGCCTGTATATTTTTCCACTAATTTCTCCATTTTTCATCATAGGTTTTTCATTATAATTACCTCTAGTTTCACCATTACTATCTCCATATTCCACCATTATTGTCTTTATATTTATCTAAGAAAACTAATTTGTTATGTGTTACTATAATTATATTTATGCTTTACCACTACTATGTTATGCTTCATCACTAGTTTTTACTATAAATATTTTTATTAGAATTATATGAATATATATCTATATTTGTAAAGAAAAAATAAGAGGGACATTATGATATAGACTTTATATTTTTCTCATAATCTTATTTAGAGATATTTTGATTTTTTTTTAAAAAAATATTAACTTCATGATAACGTCAGCAGTATATACTATGCATATTATATCACTATTTATACAGTAGAAACTGTATTTAAATGTGTATACTCTATCAAGATAGAAATAGGTAACAATACTATACCACTTTTTCCCCTTAAAGAGGAAGTAAATTACTAGTTGAACTGAGAATGTATTATGCATAATGTATTATATATTAGTTGGTACTAATTTGCACCACTATATAGACTCAATAGGAAGAATTCTTCCATGAATGTCAATAATGCAAGAAAAAAAAAGAAAGAAATGAGATCTTGGCTAATGTTAGGTGCACAAAATTGTTGACAATCACAAAAATACTATGGGAGATATTGAGTTTATCAAGTTTGTACGCCTTTTGTTTTGGTAGGGGTACATCACATATGAACTCAATCAAGGAGAGTTATGAATCATGTACACTTCACTAGAAAGGAAAGCAAAGCCCCTAAGGCATCTCTAGGAATTCAATCCAATTATTATTCTTTCATATATTGTGATTGTATAAGTTCGATTGTGTAAAATTTGACAATGGTCAACAAAGTATAAATCAAATAACAATAGAATACCACCCGAGGTTAGGATATACCAAGAGGACTTTTGCAAAGGATACCGCAAATAATACATATACAACAATAAAATTGAGTCAACTACAACCACCACACATGGTCAATAGCTATAATGATTTGAATAACATAGATAAACTCAATGTAACATGAGCATCACGATAAAGGAGACGTAGCATGTGTTTATAGATAACATGGAATTTATACAAGTATTTCACTACTCAAATATTTCAAAATTATCACTTTTAATTCCAAAAGACCATATAAGGGCCATCAAACCAAAAGGATTATATATATTTGACCTAACAATCATAAAGTAAGGTCAATGACCATTTTCAAATTTTTTTGACTATTCATACAAAATACTATTTATAGTCGATAAAAAATATTATTTCAATTGAGAACCTTAAATCCAAAAACTATCAAAATGTGTACTATCGAGAATCACTATTCACCATCAATTTACTAATTTTGCTCATTTACTATTTTAAGGTCAAATTCCATAGCCAATGGTCAACCATTAATACTTAATAACATAATTAAGGCCTTTGCTAGTTAAAATTGCCCTTTATGTTCTCTTATTTAGCTATTAAACATGATTCATTTCCTTTTAACCCTATATATAGTAAATAAGGGGAAATTAGTCAATCACACATTGAAGATCATATGAGTTCATGAAGAACATGGAATGAATTACCTAAAGCATGCTAATATTTAATTACTTATAAAACATGCTGAATAATCCAAATCATAACATGTTATATACCAAAATTACTTTAAAAACACAAAGGATTATCATCATATGCTTAGGTTTAAATTTTTTTTTAAAAAGGCCAAAATCACATCAAATGCCCAAGAGTCCAAACTATGTGCACAAAATCAACCAAATTCCCACAAATCATATAATCCAAATGCATGCTTATAAGTAGTAAGAAAAGCTTACTTGAAATCTAAGCTCTAAAAATTTAAAAGTGAAGGGGAGGAGAATAAATCACAACCCTTCCAAGTTTCATGAAACCTAAAAAGATCAAAGTAAAAAACAAAACAAAGAAAAAGAACTAAACAAGGAGATAAGATTAAGTAGGAAGAAAAACTAAACCCTTTTCAAGAATAGAGGAAGCTAAAGGTTTAACAATGGAGGATCAAGGAAAAGAGGATGATGTGCATGGAGGAAGGAGAAGAAGGAGGATGGTTTGGTCAGAAGAAGATTAATAAAAGAGAATATGATAAGCTAGAGAGACAAAGGAGGATGATGATTAGTTTTCATAAGTGTTAAGATAAGTAGTTAACTGAATAACTATGGTTTATTAGATATTATCTAAAAAGATAAAGGTAGGCACATGGGGGTAAGGTACATCAGTTCTAAGGGGGGAAATGAGAGGTTGAGATCCAACCTTAGCTAAGATTATCCATGGAGATTAATTCTCACAAAGATTATATGAGAATGAAGGAAGAAAAGTTGGTTTTGATATTTAGAAGCAAGAATAAGATGCTTAGGGAAAGTAAGGTTACATGCCCAAATATGAGGAACTCTTTCTAAAAAAAAAATTAGTTATGCATTGGCTTAATGTTTTTTATTCCAATCATCAATATTTTTTCCACCGTGAAAGCCAGAAGAAATCATAAATTTGTACATCACATTTAAGGAGACAATAATGCATGGGTCTAAGATCATGATGGCATCCTAAATGAGTTTCAAAATTTGTACAAAGATATTCTTGGTTCAAATCCCACTCAAGACACAATTTCTCAAGCTATATTTCATAAAGGACTAATGCTGGATGAAACCATACAATGTGATATAATAAATACTCTTAATAAAAGTGAAGTCAATGATGCTCTATTTTATATTAGTGAGACAAAGGCCCTATGACCTAATGGTTTCACTTCTACCTTTTTTAAACATTCTTAGCAAGTCAAAGGGGATGATGTTTGACATATGATAATTCAATCCTTCATTATGGGCATTGTACCAAGCTTTCTTAACCAGGCAACCCTTTTTCTTCATCCTAAATCAACTAATGCTGAAAGGTTCACTAAATTCTACCCTATCACGTGTTACACTATATTTTACAAGAGCTTAATTAAGGTGCTAAGAAGGTGTCTGCGATTCCTTATGCCTCTTATTATGGATGCTTCCCAATCTTCCTTTATTGAAGGTAGGTTAATTGGTGAAAATGTTTTACTATCCTATGATATGTTAAGATATTACAAACGCGAGCATATTTCCCCTTAAATCATGATGAAAGTTAACCTCAAAAAAGCTTACAACTCTTTGAGTTGAGACTTTTTACAATATAAACTTTTAGGCATACAATTCCCTCTTCAATTGTCAAAATGGTTATGGCATGTGTATGTAGAGCCTTTTACTCTATTTATCTTAATGGAAATAGCATTCCTCATCTCCATAGGGGACAGGGCCTTAGCTAAGGATATCCGATGTCTCCTTATCCTTTTATCCATAGTATGGAATATTTTAATAGTATGTGTAAGATATTGTGGGATAATTGTAAGACTCCCCTTTTTCATTATCAATTTTTTTTAAAAACATTTGCAAAAGTGAAAGCATGTAAACCATTTTATGAAATAGGGTGTTACCACTATATCTAAAATAAGATAGAAATCTTACCTCTATCTCATGTTAGAAACAAGATTAAGAATCCAAAACCACAACATAATATAATATCGAGTGTGAAATTTAAAATATCATAAAGGATAAGAGTTTTATGGTTTACAAACCATGGCCATATCAAACCCAAATAAACACAACAAAATACATAAAGGTGAAAACCAAAAAAGAAAAGGCACACCAACAAGTCTAAATCTCTAAGGACCCAGGACCCTAAAAAAAGAAAAGCAACACCTGAGTGTCTTACTCTCAATGCTTCAACCCCCAAATAAGAAAATGGTACACTACTCTATTTGTCAAACCCTAATTATAAATTTTTTTATTATGTGTAATTAATTATAATAATTATGGTAGGATGTTGTGTAATGAATTTATTATTATTATTATTATGGAAAATTAGATATATATTTTGGTTAAAATTTGATTGGATTTGAGTGATTAGGTTTAACTATAGTTTAGACCATAGCTTGCATTTTTTAACTATAGAAATTGTGCTCTACTAACTAGATTTTTTTTCTCCTAGCTTTGTTATTCTAAATAGAATCCCTACTAAGTTTTAAAGTTTTCTTCTTCCACACTCCATCCCTTGCATATCTTTCCTCTTTCAGGCTACCTTTATTGTTCAATTTTTTCCTATGTGACAAGTTGTGCAACCTAGCTACCTCACCAACCCATCCCTACCTCAGCCTTTCACATATTACCTCAACCATATAATCCCTCCTTCCTCCCTCATTTTTGTTTTTTATCCAACCAAAAGATGTGCACCTTTCATTTGCACACTTCTCCCCTTTCTCCCAAGCTTCCATCAGCAGCCTTCCTGACCTTCTCCTTTGTTGTTTTGCATTTTTTTTGTCAAAGCTGCCTATTTTAAGAATTTATGAATTCACGCTCCTCCTCCTCCCTTCCATGTGCAACTCAAATTGCACCCCCTTTGTAATGTGAGAAAATCATATTGCTGCCATGTAATACTCTGCTTCTAGAAACCCTAACTGTAAATCGGTAATCATGTGTATTAGTTGTAACAATTATTTTAAGATATTTGGTAATAAATATATTATTAATATGTGTATTATTATTATGAATTATTAGATATAATATTTAATTGGGTTAAAATTTTCTAGAGAATGCATATTAAAATTTTAAACCTACGATGGATTATAACTGGTATCCACATCATCTACTAAACCCTAATTCTAATAACTTGATAATTTTACCGGGATATGTCTACCTGGTTATTCACCTATATATATTACCCTAGCCAACTAGAATTCCTTTCATTTTCCTCCTTTCCCTTCCCGCAAACTTTTCCCTACTCTTGTGTGCCATTACCCTACGCCATACCTACATCATACCTCCCTCTCCCCATGTTTTCCTCTCCCTATTTTGCTCCACATCTCTCTCTGCACGCCATCCTCTTCTTAACCTCTACACCACTCCCTTTTATGTTGTTCCTTAACCCCTAGAAGCCTGCATTACTCCTCTTTCTCCTAAACACCCTCACGCAAGAAAAGCTTGTCCTTCGCCATTATCATCACTGTATTTCTTCACCATATCAGCTAGCAATGCATACAACCTTTGGCTCCCTTCCCTAGATCTGTCCATTTGTGCTAAACTCTCATCCTTACCTTCAGCAACTCCTGCTAAAAACCCCCAACACAAACACACAACCTCACTGAAGTACACCCATCTCCCTTTTCCAACTTCCTCACCCCCTACACTAGTAATCCCTACTATTCCACCCCCTCCTCCTTCAATCAAAACAAATTTTCCACCCATTCTTCTTTGGCCAAAAGCTGTTGAAGCTCCATGTAACACCCCCAAAATTTACTACTAAAAATTTTCATTTTTAAATGTTACAAGCAGAAACTAAGATAGTAAATTTTAGGGTGATATTGCCACACTTAGTACCAAACTCGTTTCTTCTTTCGTTCCGATACCAATTGTTAAGGCTAAAATGTTGCTTTACTTAAATTCAAGAATACAATTATAAATCAGAGTAGCGCAATAGTTAGGGAGATTAATTCACCATCCAAATACAACCTATTAACTGAGGTTATAAAAATCTTAGTGGAAGGGAAATATACAAAAATATTATAAGGAAAATAAAAAAAAACTTTTGATTCAAGTTACTAGACAAAATCCAAGTAACCCTACGCTCTTAACCCAAAGAATAACCTTGAATAGATATCGTGAGATAATCTGCAAAGGTCACTATCCATTGAATAAGTAGGGGTCTAAGAAATGAACTCTTCAATAAAATGGTATTGAATAACCCATTGTACAAGACTCACATGCAAGGTTCACATGCAACACATCAGATGCATCATATCAATCATGTGAATATTGAATTATGCATATATTAACTGAAATGTGATAATCATTTATATAACCACATGCATCAAGATCATATGCTATCACTAACTCATTCACCTAGATATAATTTAAACTCACTAATGAAACATCCAAGTGATGTTCTTTGTTGTATAATTAGAAAGCCACATCATTCTCAATAATAGGCCCAATTCTCTTAATCAACTCACAACTTATCAATAACATCACAATAAGAAATGGCATGCACATAAGTAGATCATACTATCTCATTCATTATTATCTAAACTCAAGGTATTAGTGTAATAAATAGTCATTTCATGATTTTATCCATATGGGTTCATAGACCCCACTATTCTCACCGGTGGAGCGCTAACCAAAGTACAACCCAAGGATAGCACGCTCCTAGTCACCATTCTCACTAGTGGAATTATAGATAAAGTATAACCCCAGGGAAGAACTCTCCTAGGCACTCCGATAAATCAGTAAATAATGACCGGTCCTAATCCACATGGTATTCCACTATAAGTAATTAGTGTCTTCCCAAAAGTTATTATCATCCAATGGTTTAATTTACTTGAGTTTGGTACCCCATTATTCTCACCAGTGGAACAATAGGGTACAACTTCCAAAGTAAGACGCTCCTGACCACTATTCTTGCTAGTAGATCGGCATGTACAATTGGGCTCGATTCAATTAATCTTCTACTTTAAGTGATTAGTGTCTTCCTAGGGTTATTATCATTTAATGGTTTACTTTAATTGAGTTTGGGACCTCACTATTCTCACCAGTGGAATTGTAGGGTGCAACTTCTAGGACAGGATGCTCCTAGCCACTATTATCGTTGGTGGATTAGCAAGTACAATTAGGCCCAACTCAAGTGATCTTCCACTTTAAGTAATTAGTGTATTATTCATGTTTTAGTTATTCCAAATTCAACACACAACACATGCACAACTCATGCATGGCTCCTACCCTACTACTATCCCGGAACAACCCTGCTCCCTTGGAAACCCTAATTTCACAACAAATCCTAACATGTCATACTTAGCATCAAATAGCACTTATCATTCATGTTTATTAAGATAATCACCATAGTCCTTGTAAAATTACCAAAATACCCTTAAACCATATATTATTGATATTCATTCTGATACAAGTGATAGATAACAAGCCCCTATTCTCATATTCAACTTCAAACAACACTTAGCATGCATATTTATTAGATCGATCACCATAGCATGTTTAACATTACCAAAATACCCCTAGATCATATAATATTGATATTCATGCAAAAACATGTATTTTTAATACAACAAACCCCTATTCTCATACTTAACATCAAATAACACTCATCAATCATCATGCATGTTTATTAGAACAATTACCATAGATCATACAAAACTACCAAAATACCTCTAGACTATGTAATATTGATAACCATGCTGAAACAGGTGATACTAAGACAACAACCCCTGTTCTCATATTAAACATCAATTACTACTTATCATGCATGTTCATTAGACTAATCACTATAGTACTCGTAAAATTACCAAAATGCCCCTAGACCATGTAATATTGATAATCATCCTAAAGTAGGTGATACTAAGACAATAAGCCCCTATTTTTGTATTTAACATCAATTAATACTTATTATGCAAGTTTATTAGGATAATCACCATAGTTCATGCAAAATTACCAAAATTCCCTAAGACCATATATTATTGATATTCATGCCGATACAGGTGATACTAAGACGACAAATCCCTATTCTCATACTTAACTTCAAACGTCACTTAGCATGTATATTTATTAGAATGATAATCATAGTATATTTAAAATTACCAAAATGCTCCTAGATTATATAACATTGAAATTTCTAATACAACAAACCTCTATTCTCATACTTAGCATCAAATAACACTCATCATGCATATTTATTTGAACAATCATTATAGCACATGCAATATACCCCTAGACCATGTAATATTGATAACCATGCTGAAATAGGTGATACTAAGGCAGTAAACTCCTATTCTCATATTTAACATCAAATAGTACTTAATTCTCATGTTTAACATCAAATAATACTTATCATGCAAGTTTCTTAGAATAATCCCCATAGTACATGCAAAATTATCAAAATATCCCTAGACCATGTAATATTGATAATCATGCTGAAATAGCTAATGCTAAGAATATAAACCCCTATTCTCATATTTAACACCAAATAATACTTAGATCTCATATTTAACACCAAATAATACTTAGATCTCATATTCAACATCAAATAATACTTACCATGCACGTTTATTAGAATAATCCCTATAGTACATGTAAATTAAAAAAATATCCCTAGCTGATATTCATGCTGAACATGTATTTCTAGTGCCACAAACCCCTATTTTCATTTTCAATATCACATAACACTTAGCATGCATATTTACTAGAATGATCACCATCATGCATTAAAAACTACCGAAATACCCATAGACCATAAAATATTGATATTCATGTTAAAACATGTGTTTATAATACATCAAACTCCTACATTGGTGTTTCGTCGGCAACGACGCCGAAAATTGGTGTGGCCGTAGCCGGCACGCAATTTAAACCCTCTTGTTGTCAATTTTAGCACTAGTAAATAAGGGTATCGTTCTAGGCCGGGGATTGAGAGGGCCCACATCTATCTAACTAGCTTAAAAATAAATAAAAATAAAAATCCTAAATAACACAAAATAAATAAATAAGAAAAATGCTAATGGGGTTATAAAAATAAAAATAATAAAAGGAATAAATAAAATAAAATAAAATAAAATAATAATAATAATAATAATAATAATAATAATAATGGAAAACCCCAGATATGATAAAGATGTTAGGGAAATTAAAATCCACCACTAGATTAGGTCAAAATATAATATTTATTTTTAAGTCAATATTTAATCGTGAGAATGAGATCGACCAAGTTGTACACAAAACGCAGGTACATACACCTTATATTACTTCCCTTAATTAATTAATACGACAACGTGCCAATATTAACCCTATTAAATACTAGTAGTATAGCAGCAACAAGCGGCTCCTATATTCAACTAGATTTAACGCATAAAGTGTAATTCGAAGGTTGTCAATCTAAGTACCCAAACTAGTACACAAAACATGTCTCACTATATTTCCTTTCCTTGACCCACATGTATCGAAACGTTTTATTACTTCGGTTAAAATTACAAAACTATTAGGTGAATTGTTATCTAACCTAGCTGCAATTTATACATATAAATTCTAGTATATTTAGATGGCCACCTAGTAGGCAAATAATCCTATATACTGTCACTTATGAGGAAACCAGAACAAGGCATGCACCAAATAAATTATATTAGACAGAATTATATATATAAATAATAGTAATTAAAATAGAGTCAAGAAACAATCTCACGAAATAAAGAAAATAAAATTATATATTAAATCCTAATCCAGGGTTTCAATTTATTCCCTAACAATAAATAATTAGCCAACCATAATTATAGAATTAATTACACAGAAATATATATTTTTAATTATAAATTAAAATAAGAGAAAGAAATAATCAAAATTAATTATAAATAAAAGATCAAGAATTTATTCAGATAAAAATTAATTTTATCTGAAATAAATTCTACCGATATCAAATTTTCTCTTATTTTCTTCCTTCTCGGTGCCTTGATTTCTGTGCAATGTTCTTTTCCTTTTTTTTCTTTCTCGACACTGATAATTATGGCTGCCCCATTCATTCCTTGCGGCCTTTCTTCTGCGTTGCTCCTTGTGCCTCTGACGTGCGGCTCTCGTCCTCGGCTTCAGTGACTCTGCCACACACTTTTTTCTTTAACTTGCAAGCCTCTGAAGGCTCTCCCGCCTCGCCTCTCTCTTTTCTCTCTGCAGCACTGCCACCCCTCTCTTCGTGTCCTTCAATTCGTTCTCCTTTTATAAATTCTGTGGCGTGTCCTCTTGCGCTCTGTGCCACGTCAGCCCTGCGACCGACTCTTCTTTTCTTTTTGTTTTGTGCGCTCAAACCTGTTTGGCTTCGTTTGACTTACATTTTGTTCCAGACCTTTGGGCTTCCGGCCTTTGGCCGTTGGTCCAAAGGTCCAATTTATTTTTTTTATTTTTCTTTTATTTAAAAATAAAACATGTAAAATAAAATTAAATAAATATTAATAAATAATATTATACTCTAAATTTATTTAATCATTATCATTTTAGCTCAAATAATAACATTTATGCAATTATTACCACTTAAGTATAAAATCATAATTATTCACCTATATTAGAAAATACCAAAAACTAAGATTATAAATGTATAAAATGTGTCAAAATATGAACTTATCACACCCCCAAACTTAGCTTCTTGCTTGTCCTCAAGCAATTTATTACTCTAAATAAATAAAATTAAATTAACTAGCCACTTTCGTAGGTATCACGATTACACTTAGCATGTGCAACAAGCCCTTTAAACCCCTAGGTCACCCATCAAGGACGAGTAAGGTCTCATGAGGGTTTCGCAGATGATATACCCACAAAATCACACACAATAATAAAGAAATAATCAAACTACACCTAATACCCTTAACTATTTTTGTCTCAAAATCTTTTACTTTCATACGTCAATATTAGCAATCAACCAAGATTCAGCATTGGGAGATTTAAAGGATCAATTTCAATATATTGTTCACACATAAACATGACATGTATGAACATATCAATATTCTGGATGAAGATCTACCACGCCTTAGTCACATCAAGATTTGTCCTCACTATGGATACCCTCTAATTTTTTCTCTCTCTTAGATTCATGGCTACAAATGTATAGAAACACTCATGTATGTGAGATAAGATGATGAAGATAACAAAAGACTTACATATATAAACAAAGAATGCTCATGATCTTGTGGATAAAACCTCATGAAAGATATCAAATACTTGCCAAATGGACAGAACCATATACTTAACTCTTGTGACTAATCTCCATCAGATCAAAGGCTTCTCATCTCAAGAATCAAATAGGACTTACTTACTGGCTGTAGCAAGGTTTAAGGGAAAGAAGGGTATGGAATATTTTAGGAGTGTGGTGTTAAAAAGATCAAGAGCTAGTGGAATCTGATAAGTAGATGAAATATATGCTTAACTCCACATCAATGATACATCTCTCCACCTTCAAACCAAAATAGAACATGAATAGAACTTTCTCAACATAATCTCCATAACTCCCTCTCTTCCTTATATCCTAACATTTTTTTTCTTTTTTTTTTATTTTCAAAATTTTTTTTCATTCATTTTTTTTTATTTTTCTTCTTTTCCACCAAACATAACCAATTCCCTTTCTTAGCATAAATACATATATTTCTTTCACATACACACATACACAACTACTCTTTATGTCCATAACAATTTGATTTCCTTCCACTAGCTTTAAGCAAGGGTAAGGAGATTAAGGCCCAACGGTTATTCAACGTGGGTAATGAAGAAAAGTATATGCTCCTTGTATAGGCTCAAAAGGGTTTATATAGGGTGTGCATCATGTATACACAAATTAGGTTAAGATATTTGGTCATGTGATAGAAAATCCTAAGCTTCCTTTATCATTTTCTCAATTAGAGCATGTTTTGACTATAAGCTTCGTCTAGCACAAGAGTAAGTTCTAGTAATCTCTATAGTCCATTACAAGATCTATGGAAAATAATTTGATCAAAGCAATTAAACATATATGATGTTTACAAAGAAATTTTGAACACTAAGAAAAGTAGATGATTTTGTATAAATTCACTCAGAAAAAGAAAGTATATATGGTTCAAAAGCTCACTAAGGAATGTGATGAATCTCAACATGCCATGTCGGTGGTTATAAAATCATACATATTCTTTATCCATTCACATTTAGACATGTAGATATGTGTTCCCCTATATAAAAATTAACACAAAAAAATCTCCACTTGATATTTCTTGATTTTATGATCATATTTTCATTAGATTTCAAAGATATACTCCTCATTAACTAATTAAGGGTTCCTACAACTCTAAAATACTAAACATTCTAAAAAAAATTCTAAACAATTTTTTTTGACAAACAATCTAAAGCTCTATTTTTTTATGAAAACAATAAAACACATACACCCCCACACTTAAATCACACATTGTCCTCAATGTGTAAACAATTAAGGGAACATATAATTTTAAGTATGGAGAAAAAAAATAAATAAATAAATAACAAGAGGGTATAAAAATCCCTTATCATATTGGGTTGCCTCCCAAGCTGGGTTTTTTTTATGTCTTCAGCCTGACGTCGTAGCGGTCTACTCATTCAAGGTGGGTACGTCCACTTGAGAGCTACTTCACCAAATCATTCCTTGTGATGTTCATCTTTATCCTGCAAGGAAGAAAAAGATAAAATATTAGATTTAATGAAAGATTTGACCCAGCAATAACGTAACTTACCTAGCATGGGATTTAAGCTCGTGTGTAAAGAGATAATGTTTTCCCCCATGTCCATATATGTTGATCTCTCTTTCAACGGAAAAAAATATTTAAACATGTCCTTCCAACATAAACTCTCCTTTGGAGCATTATGCTTCTTATTAAATGTATTCAAGATGATTTGATTACTCTCTTCACTCTTGGATATATATGACCTGCTAAAAGAGGGAAAACAAGGAGTATGGTTAGCATAAATTACATCAACGTGGTTTAAAGTCTTACCTTGTGTCTCATGATTATCTCCAAGTAAAATTGGGGAAGAAATGTTCAAAGATGGTATATGGTGGATGAAAGTGATAGTCTCGCTATCCATATTCTTCTCTTTGTTCACTTGATCCTCATTTTAATGAGATTCTTCTTCTACTTTTACAAGCTCTTCTTCCACATGATCTTGATTTTCAATGTACTCCATGGGAACCTCCTCAACTATCTCATCCTTACATTCGGATATGGCATCATCATACTCATAACTCTCACTTGAATTTGGAACTAAAGTACTAGAGAGCTCTTCTTGTGCTTGTAATTGATTGATCATGTTGACCATATAACCCATTTGCATCATTTGATTTTTCTCGTTTGTCAATGCTTCAAAAAGCTTATCCATTTTTTCTGAACTTGAGGGTTCTAAAACTGGAGAAGATTCTTGTTGAGGATATTGATAATATTTTGAAGCTTCATATTTGCATGTGTAAGGGTCTTGATATGGCACTTGATAATGATCATTCATCCCCCATCCGAAGTTAGGGTGATTTTGCTCGTCTACCAACCAGTTTTAACCATTTGTCTGTGCTTCAAAAAGCTTATAATTTTTTTCTGAACATGAGGGTTCTGAAACTGGAGAAGATTCTTATTGAGGATATTGATAATAGTTTGAAGCTTCATATTCGTGTGTGTAAGGGTCTTGATATGGAACTGAATAATGATCATTCATCTCCAATCCAAAGTTGGGTTGATGCCTCATTCCGGAATAGTATGTGCTTGTATAGGGATCATGTCCTTGAAAACCATTGAAATATTGAGCACCGGATTGTGTCCATCCTCCTCCTCTCATATCTTGTTCATGGTAAGCATATGGATTTCCTTGTGTATGACACACTCCACTTGTATTAATAACTCCAGTAGCTGTAGCTACCTACAAAACAAGAGCGGTGAGTTGGTTAAGTTTATCATCAAGATTGCTTGAACTTACCTCATTTACTCTTGCATTAAGATTCATGAAAAGTTTTCCATAACCCAAGGATCCTCCCATAGCCACCTGAAAAAACTAACACTTCAAAGGAAAAGGTTAATAACAAAACACAACACACCAATTTTTGGCGTCGTTGTCGGGGATTGAGAGGGCTCACCTCTATCTAACTAGCTTAAAAATAAATAAAAATAAAAATCCTAAATAACACAAAATAAATAAATAAGAAAAATACTAACGGGGTTATAAAAATAAAAATAACAAAAGGAATAAATAAAAAAAATAAAAATAATGGAAAACCGCAGATATGATAAAGATGCTAGGGAAATCAAAATCCACCACTAGATTAGGTGAAAATATAATATTTATTTCTAAGTCAATATTTAATCGTGAGAATGAGATCGATTAAGTTTTACATCAAACACAGGTCCATACACCTTATATTACTTCCCTTAATTAATTAATACGACAACGTGCCAATATTAACCCTATTAAATACTAGTATAGCAGCAACAAGCAGCTCCTATATTTAGCTAGATTTAATGCATTAAGTGTAATTGGAAGGCTTTCAATCTAAGTACTCAAACTAGTACACAAAACATGTACACAAAACATGTCTAGCTGTATTTCTTTTCCTTGACCTACACGTATCAAAACGTTTTACTACTTCAATTAGAATCACAAAACTATTAGGTAAATTGTTATCTAACCTAGCTACAATTTATACATATAAATTCTATTATATTTAGATGGCCACCTAGCAGGCAAATAATCCTACATACTGTCACTTATGAGGAAACCAGAACAAGGCATGCACCAAATAAATTATACTAGACAGAATTATATATATAAACGATAGCAATTAAAATAGAGTTAAGAAACAATCTCACAAAACAAAGAATATAAAATTATATATCAAATCCTAATCTAGGGTTTCAATTTATTCCCTAACAATAAACAATAATCTAGCCATAATTATAGAATTAATTACATAGAAATATATATCTAAAATATAAATTAAAATAAGAGAAAGAAATAACCAAAATTAATTATAAATAAAAGATCAAGAATTTATTCAGATAAAAATTAATTTAATCTTAAATAAATTGTACCGGTATCAAATTTTCTCTTATTTTCTTCCTTCTCTGTGCCTTGATTTCTGTGCAATGTTCTTTTCCTTTTTTTTTTTCATTCTCAACGCTGATATTTATGGCTACCCCATTCGTTCCATGCGACCTTTATTCTGCGTTGCTCCCTATGCCTCTGATGTGTGGCTCTCGTCCTTAGCTTCAACGGCTCTGCCACACACTTTTTTCTCTGATGTGCGAGCCTTTGAAGGCTCTCCCACCTCGCCTCTCTCTCTTTTCTCTCTGCGGCACTGCCACCCCTCTCTTTGTGTCCTTCAATTCGTTCTCCTTTTATAAATTCCGTGTCTTGTCCTCTTGTGCTCTGTGCCACGTCAGCCCTACGGCCGACTCTTCTTTTCTTTTTGTTTCGTGCGCCCAGACCTGTTTGGCTTCGTTTGGCTTACATTTTGTTCCAGGCCTTTGGCCGTTGGTCCAAAGGTCCAATTTCTTTTTTTTATTTAAAAATAAAACCTGTAAAATAAAATTAAATAAATATTAATAAATAATATTATACTCTAAATTTATTTAATTATTATCATTTTAGCTCAAATAATAACATTTATGTAATTACTACCATTTACGCATAAAATCATAATTATTCACCTATATTAATTAAATAAAATACCAAAAACTAATATTATAAGGGTATAAAATGTGTCAAAATATGAACTTATCATATATCCATTCTTAGAAATATTTATAACACATTAGAGATCCTGGTTGGGGTTAAATATCATGAATTGTCTAAATGACCAAATTGCGCTTAGGGCTCCTGGCAGTAATATTTTTACTATAAGTGTCCATACATGCTTAACCTAAAACTTTATATACATATATCATACATCATTACTTCCCAAAATTAGGCCCCTTCTTAATCACCCTTTCACACACATAACATCTTACACAAGATAACGCACCTTCTTTTTCCATTTGTGAAGATAACATTAAAAATCATGGGATTATTTGTAACAAATCATATCTACAAAAATCAAATGTCAAAACCCTAATGTGCTAACATACGATATCCAAAAACTTTAGTGAGGTATAAAGGTTATATGATTTCCAGCAAAAACAAACTTTATCGGTAACTAGCTAAAAATTATTAAGCTCCGTTAATAAAATTTTTTACCAAAAAATAATATCAAAAATACCATATTAATATTTGATAAATGAAATAATGATTTTTATTAAAAATATTTATTAAATATAAAATTACAAAAATAAACTTATACCTTAAATATTATCCAAAATAAATAAAAAATACAACGTACAACTCATGCTGCATTTGCAACATGAGCCATGCAAGAAATGGAAGGGAGGTGGCTCGGGTAAGGGTTGTGGGTGATGGTGGGAGGTGTGGGTTTGGTTGTTGGGTGCAGCAGGTGAGGGAGGAGATGGTTGGTAGCTGGATGGTGTGGTGTAGGTGGTGGTGCAGACTGTAGGGAGAGGTGGTGTAGAGAAGGGAAATGAGAAGAAGAAAATGAGAAGAAGGAGCAAAGGGTAGGTGGTTGGGGGAGATGGTGCATGAATGGAGGTTGAGGTGGTTGTAGCTGGCAGTAGGCAGCTAGGAAGATTTATGGTGATGGAGGAAATAGAGGAGAGAGGGGTGGCCGAATAGAGTTGGTGGTTTCAGGGTGAGATGTTGTAAGGAGGAGAAAAGGAGGTGGGGTTGTAGGAGAGTCTGGGGCGTTGGTTACTCAGGGTCGTGCAAGGAACTATAAGGTAGAGGAGATGGTAGTGGCTATAGTAGAAGAGGTGAATGTTGTAGGGAGAGTGGATGGTGGCAGGGGAGACTCGATAGGAGAAACCATAGGGAAAAAAGAAGGAGAGATAAGGTGATATAGGAGGAGGAAGAAGGAGGGAATGAAGGAAAAAATGTGGTGGTTGACGATGGAGGTTGGGTTAGTGGTGGAGGCATTGGGGGTGGTTGCTGACAGGGTGATGAGGAAAAATAGGGCGAGGGAGAAGAATTAAGAAAGAAGAGGAGAAGGTTAGGGGAGAGAGTAGAGAATGAGGGAGAAGAGAGGAAGGGAAGAAGAGAAGAAGAAGAATTGCAAGTGGGTGGTGTAGGCTATGGTAAGTAGGGGAAGAGGTGGAAGGGGTAAAAATGGAAGGGAATATAATGTGAGGGAGGATATCAAGGGGGTTTAGGGCTATAAAAGGAAATAAAGGGACTGGTAGGAGGGTGGTGGTGTAGGGGTGTCTAGCCAAGAAGGAAAGGTGGTGTCACAGGTGTGCAGAGGTGTAGGCACACTGCACATAGGAGGAGGAGAGGTGTGCGTAAGAGGATTAGAGGTGTTTTTGGATGGGGCATAGATGGGGAAAGAATGATAGAAGGGAGTTTAGGACCATGGAGAAAAAAATAAAGGAGAAAGGAGTGGGCCAATCGCATGAGAGAGATAAAGAAGAAGAAGAAGAAGAAGAAGAAGAAGGAAAACTAGGGTTGGGCCGATTACATGGGAGAAAAGGAGAAGAAGAAAGGAGGAGGGGCTAGGTTGGTATGAAGGGAAAAGAAAAGAAAAAAAAATGGGGGAAAGGCTGAGGTTGGTCCGAGAGAAGAAGAAGGAATAAGAAAAAAAAGGGAAAAGGAAGAAAATGGAAAAAAGAAAACAAGAAAAATAAAAGGGAAATAGATTTAAGGTTAGGATTAGAAATTAGATTAAAATTAAGCTATTGGAAAAATATTATATTAATTTATCCAAAAATTAGGGTATTGATTTAATAAAATAAGTTTGGTAAATTTATAGGTTTAGGGTTTATTTAAATAAAAAGAGTAAGATAAAATGATAAAAATAATTATATTAATTTGTTGAATAATTTATCTATGTGTTTAAGTCAAAGGTTCACAAAAATAAATCAATAATTAAAGACTAATGTTTTTCTAATAAAAAGTTAAACATTTAAATTTTAGGTTATAAAAATTTATGGCATTATACTTCATTCCTTTACCTTCAACTAACTTTGTTGATGCCCCCTCCTTTGCTGCACCATATTCTAACGAAGCCCCTCTCTCCATCTTTGGTTCTTTTGTGCCATATTTCCTTCCCCCTCCATTTTGCACTCTTCTCCTCTATATCCCTTCCTTGGCTTTGACCATTTTAGTAGTTCCTACCACCTAGCAATGCACAACCTCACCATTGCTCTGCTCCATCTCTTGGCAACTTCCACCCGTTCTCCCCCTTGGTTTCGTGGGTTGATTTGCTTCATTGTTTGGCCAATTAGTTATTTATTAATTTGGTTTAGTTAATTTGAGTTATTGTGGTGCTATATTAAATGCTAATACATGTGTTATTGGGCTTTAATTTCCTAGGTAATTCTCGAGGGTTTCGGAGAAGACAGTTTTTGTACTTTTAGTGTGAACTTGGATTACTCATAAGACAATAGAATTTATGTATAAGCATGATAGGACTATTTATGCCTAAAATCATGCTAGGCGTTTATTCTTTTCAAGTATTATCATATGCATTATAAAAGGGTAGCATGTTAAATGGATGATTACACACAATTATTGAAAGTTAAGCTTTCTGCATGGTAATATATTATATGATTTACATACGCATCTCTAGGGTTTTGCTAGGATTTTCTTTCTTTTCAAGCTATGATTTAAATTCCATGTTAAATGTCTCATGATTGCTAATGCATGGTAGTTAGGATTATGATGATTCACATGGAAGTATATGTGCATATTTAAGGTTAGCTTGTGATGATTTTTATTCGCATGACCTAGGGTTAGAGATATTTTGCTACACTTACTATGATGATTATTTCCTAATTTAAATGATGCATTATGATTTAAATGTGTATGTATATGTTGCATGGAAGATGTGATACATGAGAGTTACATGATTAGGTTTTGTGGGAGAAACCCACTAAATGCATGAAAAGTGAAAAAGATAGTTAATTGCCAAAATGCAAAGATTACCTCTGTGCTTAAATAATGTAAAATATTGCCTTTTATCCTTTTCATGAAAAATTTATCATAATAATTATGTTTGGTATGGAAATGAATAAAATATCAAAACTAGGGTTTTGAGGGTCATCTTGATAATTTTGACCTAACATACCTTTTGTGAATAATTGGATATTAGGATGGCCTTATAATTTTGACAAGTTGACCTTAGTCTTTACTTGTCTTGTCATAGACCTATGACCTTAGGGTTTACTTTAATAATTGGGAATAAAAAGGAAAAATGGTTAAGTTGGAAAATGAAAATTGTTGTCTAGTATATGACCCATGTGATCACCTCTTAAAAACACTAATACTTAAAGTGAGAGACCTCAAGTTGATAATGGTTTTCTCTCTAGGATTAGCTACCATAGAGGTGAGGTGTTAGTCCTCATTTTTTTTGGTTTGTTGGTGTGCCATTGTGCCCTAATAAGGCCCTACTTTAGTCTATAGGTGACCTACAAACCCTATAGGAGGTATCGATAATTAAGTACTTGGTGACCAAGGCTAGAGGATACTATTTAGCTTTTGTGTGCCAATATGACCAGGTGTATCATTGTGTCCTCAATTCAAGGTAAGGGTATTGTATCACCTTTGGGTACCAATATGACCAGGTGTATATTAGTGTCCCTAGGTTGATTGTATCCCCCTCGAGTAAGTAAAAATGGAAATATCTGTTGTGTAAGAAAAATAAAAGAAATAATTTGTTGGTTTGGCGATTACCTTAGTACCCTACCTTGGTATTAATTGGATTTATTGCTCTGATAGTCACCTTAGTGCCCTACCTTGGTATTGTTTTGGATTATTGGTTCAGTAGACGCCTCAATGCCCTACCCTAGTATTATTTTGGATTGTTAGTTTGATAGTTGCTTTAGTGCCCTTCCACAATGTTTAGAATTTATTTAACTAATCATATATACCTATTGTACCTTAAAATTATTAGAATTTAACTAGCATGTTTTACTATTAAGCTTGAGATTAGATGTTTATATACATTATTCCATGAATATTGCTTGTGGTATTGGTACATGATTTGTGCTCTAGTATGATTTTTGGATTGTGTGTAACTATGTGAAATGTGGGTATGCTGCTTCTTGTGAGGTATTACAATTTAGTCAGTACGAGAAAGTTGTTTTGGTACTACCTTTTTGTATTATTATATGAAGGAAACAGAGTGGCATGAAGCATATAAGAGCGGATAGGATAAGTGGAGTCCTTGGGAAGATGTCTCTTTTTCAAAGTGAGACTTTGGTTCTAACAGTTAGCTAAACTAGTGTCATACCTTTAGATTCTAGTTTATGGTTATAATCGGCTTTCCTTTGGACTCTTATGATCTTTGCTATATTTTGGTCATCTTGTTGTACTAATATTATTTACCTATAACTTCTATCTATGTATGGTATTCTATTTTCGCTCATTTACCTTGGTTATGGTTTGTTTTAGCCTTAGCACTTGGCTTAAAAAATACGAGGAAGCCAAACTTATGCTAAGTGTGGTGGTAACACCCTGTAATTTGGTAATTAACATTTTCAGAAAAACAAAATTTGTAAGGGTGAATTTGGGGCGTTACATGCCATCCCCTTGCATCCAAGTGTCAAACCATTCACCTCTTTATTGCGTGAACACCTCGCATTGTGCCTTGAGATTGCATCACCTCCATTACTTTGTGACATTTTCACATTGTCTCCTTTTTGTGTCATACATTCACATTAATCCTCCCTCTTAGCATGAAGACCTATGAGCTTCACTTGTTACGTTGCTACGTCACATATCTTTTCATTACCTTGGTTACCTTTTGTTCCTTTGTCAATATAGTTTTGGTTAATTTTATTGATCATTGTATTGTATTAGTTACTAATATATGTTTTTGGGTGTTTCTTGCTTAGGTAATCCTTGATGTGCCATAGAGAAGGTAAAAAATTTTACTTTTTATGTAGCTTGCATTTACGTAAATCCAATAACTTATAAGATGGTAGAGTTTGTGTAAGAGCATGATAGTTTTTATTTTATGTAAGTGCCATTAAAATGTGTGATAAGATGAAATCATGATATTAAATATTTAGCATATATGTTCAACTTGTTATTAAATATGGAGTATACACATGTGGAATTTGTAAAAGGTCAATATATGCATGAATAATGTTTTGTTATGGTATGTGGCCTTGTCAAGTTATTACTTTTATTCCATGATGTGTGTTTCATCATAATTTTTTCAAGTTGAAACTAGGGTTGATATATATAATTTGATAGTACTTAAGCATGAATAGAGTTACTATGTTAATTTCTATTCATATGTTTTAGAGATAGAAATGCCTTATTGCATGTATCCCAATACGAACTACTATCTTAAATGTTGAATCATCCTATAAATCTGTATATTTGTGTTGTATGGAATATATGATATGATAAAAAATGCATGCTTAGGGTTTGTATGCATAAAATGCTAGATATATGCATAAACGAAACTATAATCATTCACTAATCCTTATAATGTATGGTGCGACCGTAGCCGGCACGCAATTTAAACCCTCTTGTTGTCAATTGTAGCACTGGTAAATAGGGTATCGTTCTAGGCCGGGGATTGAGAGGGCTCACCTCTATTTAACTAGCCTAAAAATAAAACTAAGTTAAAAATAAAAATCCTAAATAAAATAAATAAATAAGAAAAATACTAATGGGGGTTTATCAAAATAATAAAATAATAAAAGGATTAAATAAAATAAAATGAACTAATAATGAAAATAATGGAAAATAATGGAAAACTGGCAGATAGGAGAAATATGTTAGGGAAATAAAAATCCACCACTAGATTAGGTTGAAAATATAATATTTATTTCTAAGTCATCTTTAATCGTGAGAAAGAGATCGACCAAGTTGCACACCAAACGCAGGTCCATACACCTTATATTACTTCCCTTAATTAATTAATACGACCACGTGCCTATATTAACCCTATTAAATACTAGCAGTATAGCAGCAACAAGCGACTCCTATATTTAACTAGATTTAATGCATTAAGTGTAAGTGGAAGGCTGTCAATCTAAGTACCCAGACTAGTACAAACGTATGTCTAGCTGTATTTCCTATCCTTGACCCACACGTATCGAAACGTTTTACCACTTCGGTTAGAATCACAAAACGATTAGGTGAATTGCTATCTAACCTAGCTGCAATTTATACATATAAATTCTAGTATATTTAGATGGCCACCTCGCAGGCAAATAATCCTACATACTGTCACTTATGAGGAACCAGAACAAGGCATGCACCAAATAAACTATACTGGACAGAATTATACATATAAACGATAGCAATTAATATAGAGTCAAGAAACAATCTCACGAAACAAAGAAAATAAAATTATAATTCAAATCATAATCTAGGGTTTCAAATTATTCCCTAACAATAAATAATCAGCCACTCATAATTAAAGAATTAATTACACAGAAATATATATCTAAAATATAGATTAAAAATAAGAGAAAGAAATAACCGGAATTAATTTTGAATTAAAGATCAAAAATTTATTCAGATAAAAATTAATTTTATCTGAAATAAATTCTACCGGATATTAATTTATTCCTCTGATTTTTCTTCCTTTCTCGGCCTTTATTTCCGTGCGGTAATTCTTTTCTTTTTTTCTTTTTCCGCCCGGCGGCTGACAGCGAAAGGAGCTCGTGCGTCGCTGTGCTGCCTCGATTTCCGTGCGTCGCTGCTGCTCGTCCGTGCGTCTGGCTTCTCTGCGGCTCTGTCAGAGCCTGCCGGCCCTCTTCTTTCTGCCGCTCCCTCTCTCCCTTCCTTTGGCTTGCGGCCCTACCGCCTGCCGCTTCCTGACTCCGAGCCTCTCCCGAGCCTATAAAGGCTCTGCCGCCTTTCGACGTCCTGCGTCTCGTCTCACGCCCGCGCCTCTCTTCTTCTTTCCGCTCTGTCAGAGCCTGACGGCTCTGTCGCTTTTCAGCCTCTCCCAGACGCTCTGTTCCCTTCTCTTTATAATTTAATTTTGCTGCGCCACGTCAGCCCTTGCGGCTGACTTTTCTCCTTTGTTTCATTGAGTCCGTGCGGCTCGTTTGGCTTCGTTGATCGTCGTTTCTTTGTCTCTTTGTTTCGGGCCTTTGGGCCTTCGGCTTTTGGGCCGTTGGTCCAAAGGTCTAATTTCTTTTTTTTAAATTTTCTTTTATTTAAAAACAAAACCTGCAAAATAAAATTTAATAAATATTAATAAATAATATTTTATTCTAAATATACTTAATTTATATCATTTTAGCTCAAATAATAAAATTTATACAATTTTTACCACTTAAGCATAAAACAATAATTATTTCCCTATATTAGCTAAATAAACTACCAAAAACTAAGATTGTAAGGGTATAAAATGTGTCAAAATATGAACTCATCACACCCCCACACTTAGCTTCTTGCTTGTCCTCAAGCAAGTTATTACTCTAAATAGATAAAATTAAATTAACTAACCACTTTCGTAGGTCTCACGATTACACTTAGCATGTGTAACAAGCCCTTTAAACCCCTAGGTCACCCATCGAGGACGAGTAAGGTCTCGTGAGGGTTTCACAGATGATATACCCACAAAATCACACACAAATAAAATAAAAAAATCACACATAAATAAAAAACAATAATAATAATAATAAAAATAAAAAAAAATAAAAATAAAAATAAAACCATATACCTAGCACCCTTAACCATATTTGTCTCGGAATCTCTTACTTTCAAATGTCAAGATTAGCAATCAATCAAAATTCAGCATTGGGAGATTTAAAGAATCAATTTCAACATATGGTTCACACATAAACATGACAGGTATGAACAGATCAATATTATGGATGAAAATCTACCACGCCTTAGTCACATCGAGATTCATCCTCACTATGGATACCCTCTATATTTTTTTCTCTCTTAGATTCATGGCTACAAATGTATAGAAACACTCATGTATGTGAGCTAAGATGATAAAAATAACAAACGACTCACATATATAAACAAAGAAGGCTCATGTTCTTGTGGATAAAACCTCATGAAAGATACCAAATATTTGCCAAATGGACCGAACCATATGCTTAACTCTTGTGACTAATCTCCAACAGATCAAAGGCTGCTCATCTCAAGAATCAAATAGGACTTACTTATTGGTTATAATGGGGTTTAAGGTAAAGAAGGGTATGGATTTTTTTAGGAGTGTGGTGCTAAAAAGATCAAGAGCTAGTGGAATCTAATAATTAGATGTAATATAAGCATAACTCCACATCAACAATCATTGATACATATCTCCAACTTAACACCAAAATAGAACATGAATAGAACTTTCTCAACATAATCTCCATAACTCCCTCTCTTCCTTATTTCCTAACATTTTTTTTTCTCATCCTTCTTTTTTTTTTCAATTTTTTTTTTCTTTTTTTTTTTGACAATTTTCATTTTTTTTTCATTCATTTTTTTTCTTTTCATTCAATTTTTTTTTTATCTCCACCAAACATAACCAATCCCCTTTCTTAGCATAAATACATATATTTCTTTCACACACACATTTACAACCATTCTTTATATCCATAACGATTTGATTTCCTTCCACTAGCTTTAAGCAAAGGTAAGGACATTAAGGCCCAATGGTTATTTAATGTAGGTAATGAAAAAAAAAATATATTCCATGTATAGGCTCAAAAGGGTTTCTATGGGATGTACATCAAGTGTACACAAATCAGGTTAAGCTATTTGGTCATGTGATGGAAAATTCCTAAGCTGCCTTTATCATTTTCTCAATCAGAGCATGTTTTGACTATAAGCTTCGACTAGCACAAGAGTAAGTTCTAGTAATCTCTATAGTCCATTACAAGATCTATGGCAAATAATTTGATCAAAGCAATTAAATATATATGAGGTTTACAAAGAAATTTTGAAGCCAAGAAAAATAGATGATTTTGTGTAAATTCGCTTAGAAAAAGAAGGTACATATGGTTCAAAATCTCACTAAGGAATGTGACGAATCTCAACATGCCATGTCGGTGGTTAGAAAATCATACATGTTCTTTCTCCATTCAAACTTAGGCACATAGATATGTGTTCCCTATATCGAAATTAACACAAAAAATCTCCACTTACTTTATCTCGATTTCATGATCCTCTTTTCGTTAGATTTCAAAGATATGTTCCTCATTAACTAGTCAAGGGTTCCTAAGACTCTAAAAATACTAAACACTCTAAAAACTCTAAAAAAAAATAAACACTCTAAAACTCTAAAATTTTTTTTTTTAAAACATAAATTGTTTTTTTTTTTTTTGAAAATAATAAAACACATACACCCCCACACTTAAATCACACATTGTCCTCAATGTGTAAACAACTAAAGAAACATGTAATTTTAAGTATGGAGAAAACAAACTAAAACAAATAAATAAATAAAGGATAGAAAACTCCCTTATGACATTGGGTTGCCTCCCAAGTAGCGCTTGTTTTTATGTCTTCAGCCTGACATGATCTCGGTTTACTCGTTCAAGGTGGATACGTCCACTTGAGAGCTGCTTCACCAAATCCTTCCTTGTGATGATCATCTTTATCCTGCAAGGAAGAAAAAGACAAAATGTTAGATTTAATGAAAGATTTGATCCAGCAAGAACGTAACTTACCTAGATTAGAGTTTAAACTGGTGTGTAAAGAGAGAATATTTTGCCCAATATCCATGTATCTTGATCTCTCTATCGAAGGAACATATTTTTCCATCTCAAAATCTTTAAACACGTCCTTCCAACATAACCTCTCCTTTGGAGCATCACGCTTCTTATTAAATGTATCCAAGGTGATTTGATTACTCTCTTCACTCTTGGATCCATCTAACCTGCTAAAAGAGGTAAAACAAGGAGTATGATTAGCATAAGTAAAATCAACGTGGTTCAAAGGCTTACCTTGTGTCTCGTGGTTATCTCCAAGCAAGATTGGGGAATAAATGTTCAAAGATGGTATATGGTAGGTGAAAGTGTTAGTCTTGTCTACCATATACTTCTCTTTGTTCACTTGATCCTCATTTTGATGAGATTCTTCTTCTACTTTGATAAGCTCTTCTTCCACTTGATCTTGCTCTTCAATGTTTCTCATGGAAACCTCCTCAACTAGCTCATCCTCGCATTCAGATATGATATCATCACCCTCATAACTCTCACTTGAATTTGGAATTGAAGTACTAGAGAGCTCTTTTTGTGCTTCTAATTGATTAATCAGGTTGACCATATAACCCATTTTCTCCTCTAGCACTGACACCCTTTCATTTTGCATAATCTGACTTTGCACCAGTTGATTTTGGATGTCTACCAACTGGTTTTGACCATTTGTCAATGCTTCAAGAAGCTTATCCATTTTTTCTGAACTTGAGGGTTCTGAAACTGGAGAAGATTCTTGTTGAGGATATTGATAATGTTTTGACGCTTCATAATCATATGTGTAAGGGTCTTGATATGGCACTGAATAATGATCATTCATCCCCCATCCAAAGTTGGGTTGATGCCTCATTTCCGAATAGTATGTGCTTGTATAAGGATCATGTCCTTGAAAACCGTTGAAGGATTGAGCACCGGATTGTGTCCATCCTCCTCCTCTAATAGCTTGTTCATGGTAGGCATATGGATTTCCTTGCGTATGACACACTCCACTTGTACTAATAATTCTAGCTTCAGCTACCTGCAAAACAAGAGTAGTGAGTTTGTTAAGTTTATCTTCAAGACTACTCAAACTTACCTCATTTACTCTTGCATTAGGATTCGAGTAAAGCTGTCCATAACCAAAGGATCCTCTCATAGCCACCTGAAAGCACTAATACTTCAAAGGAAAATGTTACTATCAAAACACACCAAAAAAAATCCTAAAAAAAAATCTAAAACAAAACTAAAAAAAAAAAAAAAATACAAAAACAATAAAAATGAAAACACACTAAAAATACTAGCAAAATAAAGGTGAAGTTACCAATCCCCGGCAACGGCGCCAAAAATTGGTGCGACCGTAGCCGGCACGCAATTTAAACCCTCTTGTTGTCAATTGTAGCACTGGTAAATAGGGTATCGTTCTAGGCCGGGGATTGAGAGGGCTCACCTCTATTTAACTAGCCTAAAAATAAAACTAAGTTAAAAATAAAAATCCTAAATAAAATAAATAAATAAGAAAAATACTAATGGGGGTTTATCAAAATAATAAAATAATAAAAGGATTAAATAAAATAAAATGAACTAATAATGAAAATAATGGAAAATAATGGAAAACTGGCAGATAGGAGAAATATGTTAGGGAAATAAAAATCCACCACTAGATTAGGTTGAAAATATAATATTTATTTCTAAGTCATCTTTAATCGTGAGAAAGAGATCGACCAAGTTGCACACCAAACGCAGGTCCATACACCTTATATTACTTCCCTTAATTAATTAATACGACCACGTGCCTATATTAACCCTATTAAATACTAGCAGTATAGCAGCAACAAGCGACTCCTATATTTAACTAGATTTAATGCATTAAGTGTAAGTGGAAGGCTGTCAATCTAAGTACCCAGACTAGTACAAACGTATGTCTAGCTGTATTTCCTATCCTTGACCCACACGTATCGAAACGTTTTACCACTTCGGTTAGAATCACAAAACGATTAGGTGAATTGCTATCTAACCTAGCTGCAATTTATACATATAAATTCTAGTATATTTAGATGGCCACCTCGCAGGCAAATAATCCTACATACTGTCACTTATGAGGAACCAGAACAAGGCATGCACCAAATAAACTATACTGGACAGAATTATACATATAAACGATAGCAATTAATATAGAGTCAAGAAACAATCTCACGAAACAAAGAAAATAAAATTATAATTCAAATCATAATCTAGGGTTTCAAATTATTCCCTAACAATAAATAATCAGCCACTCATAATTAAAGAATTAATTACACAGAAATATATATCTAAAATATAGATTAAAAATAAGAGAAAGAAATAACCGGAATTAATTTTGAATTAAAGATCAAAAATTTATTCAGATAAAAATTAATTTTATCTGAAATAAATTCTACCGGATATTAATTTATTCCTCTGATTTTTCTTCCTTTCTCGGCCTTTATTTCCGTGCGGTAATTCTTTTCTTTTTTTCTTTTTCCGCCCGGCGGCTGACAGCGAAAGGAGCTCGTGCGTCGCTGTGCTGCCTCGATTTCCGTGCGTCGCTGCTGCTCGTCCGTGCGTCTGGCTTCTCTGCGGCTCTGTCAGAGCCTGCCGGCCCTCTTCTTTCTGCCGCTCCCTCTCTCCCTTCCTTTGGCTTGCGGCCCTACCGCCTGCCGCTTCCTGACTCCGAGCCTCTCCCGAGCCTATAAAGGCTCTGCCGCCTTTCGACGTCCTGCGTCTCGTCTCACGCCCGCGCCTCTCTTCTTCTTTCCGCTCTGTCAGAGCCTGACGGCTCTGTCGCTTTTCAGCCTCTCCCAGACGCTCTGTTCCCTTCTCTTTATAATTTAATTTTGCTGCGCCACGTCAGCCCTTGCGGCTGACTTTTCTCCTTTGTTTCATTGAGTCCGTGCGGCTCGTTTGGCTTCGTTGATCGTCGTTTCTTTCTCTTTGTTTCGGGCCTTTGGGCCTTCGGCTTTTGGGCCGTTGGTCCAAAGGTCTAATTTCTTTTTTTTAAATTTTCTTTTATTTAAAAACAAAACCTGCAAAATAAAATTTAATAAATATTAATAAATAATATTTTATTCTAAATATACTTAATTTATATCATTTTAGCTCAAATAATAAAATTTATACAATTTTTACCACTTAAGCATAAAACAATAATTATTTCCCTATATTAGCTAAATAAACTACCAAAAACTAAGATTGTAAGGGTATAAAATGTGTCAAAATATGAACTCATCAATGTACCTACATGCTAAAGTATTCTAAATTATTATTTTTTTATCTTTTTCATGGAAAAATACCATTATAATAATTTTTTGTATGGAATTGGATAATATTAGATAATTAGATTTTTATGGGAATTTTGTGTTATTTATGATCTAATGAGCCTTAATGAGAATAATTAGACATAGGATGACCTTGGTGTATAGATAGTTTGACCTTAGTATTAACTTTAGCTTTTGCTTGGACCATTGTGTAACACCCCAAAATTCACTACTTTTTTTTTTAAAGCGGAAGCAATTATAATAGAAATACTTAAAACCCGTGAATTTTGGAAATGTTACCGCCACACTTAGTACTAGACCAGTTCTCTCCGACCGTTCCAGTACCAAGTGTTAAGGCTAAAGAAAAGATTTACATTAAATTCAAATCAAAAGTTCATAAAAGAACTCGAAAGATCATACCTTGGTTTAAATGGAACGACGAGTTAAAATCATTAGGCTATTTATAGATGTTGGAATGGATAATGAGGATCTAGAGGTCGACATGGAAGTGTTAAAGGCAAGAATTTGGGTGGCCGGTGGCAGAAAACGGCCGACGATTCCTTGGTTTCGGTCGAAGGTTCGCGGGGCTGGGGAGAGGAAACGGGCGAGAGATAACGTCGAATAATTATGCCAATTTATTCCTGGAATTAAGAGGAAGACAATGAGGCAAGAAACGGCTGGTATTATTCACCGTAACCGGAGATGCCATTGATGGGTCGGGAGCCTGCGTCGCAGCGACGGAGGAGGAAGGAGGAAGAAGGAAGGGAGGCGGACCGGTCGGCCGGGGAAAGAAAAGAAAAAGGGAGAACCGGGCGGTTCGGGCGCGAGTCGAGGTTGTTTAAATGGAACGACGAGTTAAAGTGGAAAATAAGTCAAAACGCGGCGCGGCACAGGGCGGAAGGAGGACGCGTGGGCGCGAGGGTAATGGATTAAATTAAACGGTGAGTTTCGGTGGTAAATGGATCAAAACGCAGCACAGAGACGGCAGAAGGAAGACGCCGCGCGGGCTGGGCCGAAGGAAAGGAAGGCGGGGGAAACTGGGCCGCTGCGCCAGGCCCAGTCGGGGAAAAGAAGAGGAAAAAGAAAAAAAAAAGAAAAAGAAAGAAAAAGAAAGGAAAAAGGAAGAAAGAAAAAGAAAAAGGGAAAAAGGAAAGGAGAAATAAAATAGGTTAGGCCCAATTAAATTAATCTAAATATTTAGGATATTTAAAATAATAATATTTAAATAAAATAATATTTAAATCCCTTTTTAGGCTAAATTAGGATTTTTAAAAGGTTTTCCATAAATTCCATTTTAATTAGCAAAACACCCAAATTTTCTTCCATTAATTTATTTATAAAATTAAAATTAATTTGAAACTATTTTCTCCTCATTATTTTAAATAAAATAATTTATTTAGTTAATTCCCAAATTAAAATCTTTAAAAGTTAAAATACCCAAATTCCTCCTAATTAAAATACTTATAAATTTTCTTGATTTGCCCTAATTAATTTCCTTTTATTTTAAATAAAATAATTTACTTAACTAATCTTTATGATAAAACCTCATTTAAATATAATATTTAGAATTAGAAATTTTTCGGGGCATTTCACATTGACTTTAGGATTGACTTGAATAATTATAAATAAAAGAAAAAACTTTAAGTTTGGAATTGGAATTTTTTACCATATGTGATATTTATGATCACCTCATACAACATTAATAATTAAAGTAGAGGACCTCGAGTTTGGGATTGGCAACTCCTTATGGGTATCTACCCTAAAGACAAGGTTTATCCTTTGGTTCAATTTATTTTGTGGGTGTGCCTTACTAACCTAATAAAGCCTTACATCTACTCTTATTGGTTATTTGAACTTCTTAGGGGATATCAGTACTTAAGGATTAGGTGGCTTAGGAAGACTAAGGAAACTATATTGCCTTGTTGTGATAGTATGACCAAGTGTACATGAATGTCCCTATGTTATATGGTTTATAGGTATTGTGCATCCTTTAGGTGCCAATATGACTGAGTATAAGTAAGTGTCCCTAGGTTTATTATTTTCCCTCGAGTAAAATGAAATGGTAAGGAAGTATATGTTTGATGGCCTTGGTACTTATTAGATTTTCAGTCTAGTAGTTGCCTCTATGACCTACCTTTGGTATTTGAAATTGATTTAGTTAGCTGGTCAGTAGAGTCATAGTGCAATACCTTACTCGTCATGGGTTATAATATGATTTTTTTATTCTTTAACGTTGATGCAAGATGATTTTTAAACATTAGGCTTTAATGTTGTGTATGTTATCACATGGTAATCATATTCTTTTTACCGCATGTGGTTTTGTAATTTAAGTATGTTTCCCAATTGATGCATATTTGTATGCAATGTGATTATGTACCTCTTGTGAGATATTATGATGTATTCAATATAAACAAATCATAATAATACTACATTTGTAGATGATTATGTGTGGGTCACGGAGTGACTCAAGGTGTGCAAGCATGGAGAGGATTAATGGGGTCCTTGGGAGGATTTTTTATTATCAGAATGAGCTTTTGGATCTAAGAGTTAGGGAAAATTAGTGTCGTACTTTTGGGTGATAAATTTTTTGTAGCCAGTTTTCCTTTGCACTTTTATGCCCCCTATTGTATTTTTATTATTGTTGTTGTACAGAGGATGTTTATCTATAACCTTTATTTATGTTATTGTCTCATCTTTTTGTATTTTTTATATTCTAACTTGTTTTGAGCCTTATCACTTGACATAAGAAAGGTAAAGAAACTAGACTTATGTTAAGTGTGGTGGTAACACCCATTATTTTGATATTATACTTCTGCATAATAATAAAAATTAAGTAGTAAATTTGAAAGTGTTATAAATGATCCTTTAATGACCATCTTCACCAACTTACATAGGGTCCTTTAATTATAAAATTAAGTAGGTGACCAAAAAAATGGACACATCAGTACTTACATATTGAGTAAGACAATTTACCCTATCATGGAGGTTACATGATGCATGTAAGATCATATAGGCCTAAAATCATGTTGTACACACATTCACATGCTTATGCATTATCTTAATAAAACTTAAATAACACTAGCATGGTATTCTCAAACTAGATTATCTATTCATTCTTGTGAAGGTGGTTATTATCAATTCATTATGCTCAGAGAGTCATTGATTCACAGATGATCATACTTGGCAGTAGACTTGAGAATCATGGATGACGACATAAGTGCACATATATTAGCATATTAAGAAAGTGGGCCACTTATGGTAACTCTAAAGTCCATTCCATTAAATTATTTTCCAATTCTCAACCATAATATTACACAACCAATCATTTTAGAGCAATGGCCTCAATTATCAACCATGGTATCTCAACACCCATTGAATTCAAACTAATAACTAGATGAAATAAGTTTGATAGAAGTTAAGAAGCCACCAAAGCAAATAAGTTCTATCTGAAGCCAATTAAACCAACTAGGTAACCATAACCTTTAATATCGATACCCCCTAATACATCATCACGTTCTAGAGTATGAAAGGAATTGTGATCAACTCAATTTTTTCTCAAAGGAAAATAACATAAATGCCTTAAGGTAAACTAACTCTCAGTAACTAATCAAGTATTGAATAATCTAAACTCGTGTAATGTTTCATAATCTTTCTCTTTAAGTGATTAATATTTTATTATATCAAATCATATTCCATACAAGATCTATGTATCAACAATCCAAACATAACCACATAATTAGTCCATGTTATCCAACATATTGAGTCAAGGGTAGTTAGTGTGATCCGTTATTGTTATCCATTTTCTAAATAGGATAAGCCCGTAATGAATCTAAATATACATACTCAAATCATTAAATAGCCGAAATTATGCTCTCACAGTGATTTAGAATGTCCAATAATTACCAAATAAATCAAAGGCCATTATTTTTCTACAATTATGTTTCTTTTATTTACATGGTTAAGGTTTGGGTCAGAACTTGATTAAGGTCATTTGTGGTCAAATATGTTAAAAAAAAATACTAAATGAAGGGGTTAACATGTAAAAAAAGTCTCAAAGAATTGTGGGTTGGAACCACAAAACCAAATAACAAAATTAGGTTTAAATAAATAAACATAGGAAGATCAAGTAGTTGGTTTATCGGTAAGGCATTTTAGTCGATCAATAGGCTATGACAGTTAATCGACTAACTAAACACATGCTTGAAAAATGTGCACAAATAATCAAATAATATGCTCAATGGTCTTAGTTAACCAATAGAGTTAAGCGATCAACTAAGATGTTGCGATTTGTGTTAGTTTGTAACTTTAAAAAATATTGCTCAAAATTTATTCATATACCCAATATTATTTTATATTTGAATTCCAAAATTTATTTTATAACTTTTCATAAAATTTTGTACTTTTTGGAATCCATTTTATATTTTCCATAATTAATTCTCATTTATTAACCTTTCATCCGCTAAAAATAATCTAAAATCCTAAAAGATATTCTTGGCTACGAAAAATTACTTCTTGGCCTTCATTCATTATATTATTATTCATTTCTTAATATTTTTACTCATTTGAGCCTTTTATTAATTTTATTCATATTCTAAGTGTTGGGTTGTCATAATTATTACATACTTACTATACTTTCTCTTGCACACTCAACCACCTACCCATTTATTCAAGTGTTGAACAAGCAACTCTTCCTCTCTCTTGGCATCAAATTTTAGAAGCCTCCCTCTTCATATGCCTTGTGTTGCTTTATTTTCCTACGTATCCATCCTCTCCTATTTTTCTTCTCTTATTTGATCCCTCATCTCTCATATTATTGTTATTTTTGTTTTTCTTCAACCTTTATCATGCACCCCATAACTAAGAGCATCCTCTTCTCTTTTCCTACTTATTTTTTTGTTCCCTTCTCTAATTCCTCTCAGCTATCAACTATTTACTTTTAATTAAGTAAAAAGGGTTATAAGTGTGGATAATTTTTGAAGATTTCCCCCTTCTTGTTCCTTATTGTTCTCCTCTTGATTTTCATGGGTAATATTTATCTTTTCCTTTTGAAATTATGATATTTGGTATAACACCCCTATTTATTTCTATTGAAATTTTTTATTTTGAAAAAATTGTAGAAGCAAAACTATTAAACACTTATGAAAAATAGGATAGGTGTCCACACCACACCTAACATAGGATAGGTGTCCGCTACCCATCCTATGTTATATTTACGACTGAGAAACCAAACCAATCAAACCCAAATTAGAGTGCACCAAAAACGCATTATATAAATGTCAAGGAAAGGATTTCAAGTATAGGACTTCTATGGTTTGCGAATGTTCAAATACATGAGGAAAAATTAATCCAAAGTACAGTATTTCACATTATAGAAACAAGAGTAGGGCGTAATCCTAAACTTTTGTCCATCAAGGACAACACAAAAGTCGTCATATTTCCATGCTATGAGAATCCATGCCCAACACAAGGTTGTACTCCTACTGACCATCCCCAAAAACTCGCATATGGACCTCTTCTTGTGGGAATAAGTAAGTGACCTAACAAACATACACATAAGTACACTTTATATTCATTATGTTAAGTTACATCCTTAATGGATTCATAAGCACATAAGATTATAGTATAATATGGATAGCATGGTAACATAGTTCATTCCTACTTCATATAAATAAAACACATTCTCTATCATGATCATATCATGCATAGGAACTCATACAATACGTGACTCATCATGCTTAACAGCATAATACTACATCATAAATGACAACATGCAATATACTAAGTAGATTATCCACCTATTATCAAGGCTTTTACCATACATGAATGTACTTTCCCAATATGTCCATTTTTCCAACTTAAGCAATCCATTAGGTCATTTACTTATACACCATTATCTCTTTTATCATTCCTTTTCTTTTACTTTTATTTTTTTCTCTTTAGCCATATTCTTATTCCAAATTCTTATCCCGATAATTATCTAAATTCTTATCTAGTGATGGATTATGCACCACCCCATGGTCTCATGTACCATGGAAGTCTACCCAAATGAAAGGACTTGAAGTCCAGCGGAAGCCAAGTGACCAAAAATGGACATAAGTTTAGGCCAAAGCCAAGTAACTACCAATGGACATAAGTTTAGGCTGAAGCCAAAAAATACCTACCTAAATAGACCCTTTTATTATCAATACCCCCTAGTATAACATCAGTGTCTAGAGTATGTAAGGCACCGGGATATCCTAGGATCCCACCTGAAGGCAAAGACCAAAGACACCAATAAGTGCCCAAAGGTAGATTAACTCCCGATAGATAATTGAGGGTCAGGTAACCCCTACCCATACACAACCCAATCATCTTTTGCTTTAAGTGATTAGTATGTTATTCTCGAGGTTATGTGATCATACAAGCCCCATACAATATTCAAGTAAGGTATTCACACACTTATTCCATGTTAACCATCTCCATTCCCCCAACCATGTGTGAGGTTTTCCGTTAATGCTTAATAATATTAACCAATCCCTCAAATCAATCCATTTAGGACAATAATCTAGATTACATTACTCACTTAAATCCGTATAAAACTTATTCAGGTTTTCCCATTAAGGCCTTTACAACACCCATTGAGTATGTCATAAATTATGATCCATTTCATCCATCCATTAGGTTGCTAATCCATGTCAATAGATGTATTTCACTCATTAAATAATCATATAGCAACATTAGGCATGATCTCAAATCATATCTAAGTCAAGAGATCAAAATCACACAATGTGGCCAAACCATTCGTTCGGTTTGGCCAAAGTAGTTGATTGGTTGGGCCGACTAGTCAATCGGTTTAGGTCATGTATTCGATCGCTTTAGCTTAGCCAAACTTAGGGTTCCCTAAAAAGTTTGGCCAAATTAGTTAATTGTTTTAAGACCAGTTGATTAGTTCTTCCAAACTAATAGATGGGTTTAAGTAAAGAGAAAAATAAGGTCACCACATACCCATAGGTAGATTAGCTTAAGCCAACTAGTTGACTATTATAAAGACTAGTTGATCAATTTGGCCTAACTAGTAGATCGGTTTGCCACCAAACATCACAGAACAAACATTTTTTGCTCAAATCAGACTCCAACGTCCTACCACATTCAACCAAAAAAGATAATATCATCGTGGCAAAATTTTATTAGCTTATAAACTAAAACATGCTTCACAAATGATCAAATCGAGCCTAATTTCCCTAAAAACATGTCTTTTTCTTAGGATTTATGAATTAATAAACATGCATCAATATGAAACCAAATTCTCATGCAAACCTATAAACTTAGGAATTTAAATAATACACATCACACTCTTGACTAGGTCACATTTTAAAAGTAAGAATAACTTACTTGATGCAAGAAAAACTTTTCGACAATTAGAAAAACTCAATCTTGAAGATTTTTAACTTCCAAAACTTAAAAATAGAAAGTTCAAGATTCATAAGTTTAATGAATAATTTCATAAATTAGAATTTAAATTTGGAGAAAATAGGCTTACCAAAACCTAAGAGAAAAAATAGAGGGAATTTGTGTTGAAAGAGGGGCTCAACTTCCTCCTAAATCTAACCCTCCCTTTCTTAAAGATAAATATGAAGGAGCTAGACAAAGGATTAGAATAGTGGAAAGATATCAAAATTAAGCTCGAATTAGGGAGAAAAGAACAATCATGCTAGAGAGACAGAAAACCTCAAAGGCTGAAAGAAAAGTGAGTAGAAGGGGTGATTATAGCTATTTGTAGCCAATAAATCGGTACAAGAACGAGGGGGTTATGAATAGATCAAACACCCTAATTTATACTATTTAAATTTTAGTTCAATGGGTGGATTTCTTCAAATATAGTATGACCTCCCTTCTGTAGATGAAATGGTGAGTTTTGAAGAATGTATGTTAATTTTGCCCAAAAAATATCAAACACAAGAGAGGAAATAAACAATTAACGTGGAAAGGAATATCCCATGAGCAGAGATAGTATAGGAATTGAAGAAAAAATCTCAAAAGTGTGCAAAGGAGAGAGGGGGAAGAATACAAAGCTAAGGTCATCATCTCCCTCAATTATCTAAATTAAACCCTCGAATCAGTTTGAGGCACAGCTATGGTCGAATGTATGATAAGAAGGGCTAAGAATCTCTAAATAATAGCTTTGAATGGGATTATCAAGGATCCATTTTGGTATAAGGAGTTTTTCAAAAAAAAATTGAATTTGAAAATATACTTAGCTCAACAAACAATATATTTGTTTGGCTTACTAATTGATTGTTTTACCAATTAGCCAATCGATCTGCTTGAAAACTCAAATTTTTTTCATTTTCCAAAGCTCTAATTTTTCTCAAACTAAATTATAGTTACAAATCAAAATCAAACATTTTAAAATTTTAATAAACACTTCAACTCCCCATTCAAAAAGCCTTACAAAATGATGGGGTATTACACATGGTTATTATGTCATATGTTGTTTTTGTAATTTATAAGTTTCCTTGAAAAATATGTTGCATTAATGAAGGAGGTCTTGATTTTTCGGATTTTTCCCCCATTTTTCTTGATATTAGATCTAGTTAAATATAACTATTTATAATATGCTAGAATATATAGGTACAAGCATGATAAGCTTTTTAGCTTTAGTATCATGTTAGGTTTTAATTATTGCAAGATTTGTGACTTTTGTGTTACAATGTGTAAGATCAAGAAATATGACATTTTATGCATAACTCATGAATTCTAAAATATTTTATGGAAGCATTCACATCTTTAATTATCATGTATGTATTTATTATACTTAAATATGAAACTTTTACACATGATAATAGGTAGAAGCCTGAGATAATATATTATCATTTTATATTATGGCTTAGCAAGGGAAATTTTGTCTTTATGAGGCATTTTCATGTTATTCCATTTCATCCATTAAGTATTTTAATTAAAATTTGATGTATAATAAATTAAGATTTGAGCATGTTTAAGGTTGGTTTTACATGATTTAATATTTATATGCTATAGGGTTCAAATGTCATTTGACTTATGGCATGCTTTATTCTTGTCATGAGGGATGATTACATGTAATATTTTATTATATATGTTAAGAATGAAATTTATGGTATGTTTGATAATCATGTTTAGTATTTTATGTGCTTTAATCATGTATAGGTAAAAAATAATATTTTGTCATTTATATATTTTCTAGAATTATGTATTCCATGTTAATGTTTATTTTTAGCTATGTTTGAGATTGAAATGGTTAAGTTTAGAGTAATTAAGGTTTTAAGGGCATTTTGGTTTTTTGGCTAAACTGTGTCTAATATGGATTAATTAGTGTACGATGACCTTAGAGACTCTGTAGTTAAATTTATGATTAGCATTTGAGTAATTGTAAATAATTGGTTCTAAAAGGGTTGTGTTGATTTTGTGTAACACTTCTAATTTTCATAACTTAAATTTCTTTTAAAGATAATATACAAGCATTTTGAAAATGAAATAGAGGGATGTAGTTGCAACATCAAACATAAGAAAAAGTGTAATTGTCACTTAGTATATAGTTGATGCAAGATAAAATAGAAACGACTAAGTAAACTAAGGAATGAAATAACATGATAGAAATAGTAATGATGATGATAATGATATGATATGTGGGAGAGAGATTTAAAACCCAAAAACAAGGATCAAAGTCAAGAGTTTAGATAACTAAAAGTTCAAAAGCGACCAAACGTAGTGAGTAAAATAAATTATCTATTTAGTTAGCCTAAATTTTAACTATACAAAAAATATAAATCTCAATCCCCAATCAATGTTCACCTAATGACTCATATCATCATCCTTTGTATGCTCTAACTGAGATTTATACATCTAGAAATCGTTCTTTACTCACCAAAACAAAGTCAAATCATCACAGTGATCACACAAGATAGTATTTTATATTGAAACACTAGTAAAATAAACTACCTAAAACGTGATAGCATGGAGAGATCATATAATAACATGGTACAAGACATGCGTAGAAAATATATCATGTAGGATCATTTTTATCATCCACAACATAGCATAAAATGTAAGACACGCACAACCAATCAACCACATATGTAAGAGAAAAGACCATTATATTCATTCCAATAATGGCATTATCCATGATGGGGATGGAAATAGGATTGCTACTCTCATCACACATTGGTGCATCATAATGAGGACATACACTCAATTTTTGAGTCTACAATATCCAACCCACATCCATAATATTTAACCTATTATCTATGTCCAAGATTGGGACGAATGTACAACTACTACTCCCACCACCACTATACGTTGGGATAAGGAGGTTTTTATAACACCCACAAATTTTGAACTAGAATATTTTGTTTTAAAGAAAATGCGGAAGTGTTATAAAAGAAAAAAACTGGGGAATGTGACTACCACATCAACCATGAAAGAGGTGTGATAATCACCTAATCCATGCTTGATGTGAGACAAATAGAACAACGAACAAATGAATGCATTCTCTACTAATAATACAACATTACTAATGATCACAATGATGAGAGTTATAACATAGATAGAAGAGAGAGTTTGAAAAATCCAAATATAGGAGCTAAAGCCAAGAGTTTAAATAATCAGAAAGAACTAAAAGCATCACAACACTATGGGAAAAATACATCTAACCAGTTAACATAACTCTTAATGAAACTAAAATGTAACTCTCAAACACTAAGAAATAGATAGATATCGAGCTACAACATCATCCTCAACGTACTCTTACTGAGAATCATAACCTTGTAATCATCCTCTACTGACTAGACCGGAAGTCATACCATTACAATGATCACACAAATGTAGTATCAATACGATGAAGCACTGGGAAAAGAACTACCTATAACATGGTAAGGGTTCATGCTACACATTGAAGTCACATAGTGTCATAGTGATAAGCATACTAATCTTGTATAAGACTCAGGCTCATGATAACAATATAAAAAAGCATGCTGATATGGAGATCATGGAAGAATAATAATATAGGTCATACATTAGAATCATATAATAGAAACTATATTATAACCCTTCCTTTATTGACTTCATACTTTTTAGTTATTAAGATAATTCATTTGACCACACCCAGTTCTCCACTATGAAAAAAAGTCATGGCAACATATGCACACAATGGGATACTTCACCTACCACACGGGTTTAGGAAACATCGAAGGAGATTTTCTCTGAGGATACAACCACCACCACACATTGAATGCATCTGCCATGAGGGCTAACACAGATTGATATACCACACCCCTTGCACATGATTAGAGTACATAAAGGGGATTTTACTAGGATACCTCACTCACCACACCTTGAATGAATCCTCCATAACTTGGGATACTACATCTGCCTAAGAAAAGGACAATACAAAGTGCCAAATGCCATGCTACCTTGTCATAGTATAATCCTATACCTCAAAGATAAACACATATCCCTTCTGACCTAAATCCAATAGAGAAGGAAATAGGTAATGAGTGAAATGATAAAAATTCAAGGAGACCCACCCATTAACTCCTAGCTAGCTATCCTAAGAGTCGAAGAAAAAGTCTTGAATGAAATCTTAATCCGTTATTATTAATTACCAAGTATATTATAGTTCACAAGTTAATTTCATTAATTACCAATTAGGTGTTTCCAAGTGATAACATCCAACACAACATAAGGCATATAAGCAACCAATTTGGTGTTTAGAGGTGACATCAAACTTAACCAATCAAGGCACCATAATATTGTCATTTTGGTCCTTATTAAATTTTAGGTTAAGTATGGATGAAATCATGAATAATTTTTTTAATTACATGGAGCCATTAATATAGAAGTTCCAAAAAAAGGAACATTAAGTAATCAAGCAAACATGGCGAATTTGAGTGGACCAGTTGATCAATCACTATGACTAGTTGATTAGTCTGGTTATACCAGACTTGAGATAAGAAAAAATCTAGGGAACTAGTCAACTAGTTGGTCTCTCTAATTGACTATTCATAGGAACCTACCGATAGGTTTGACCAAACTAATAGATGAATCTAAGCAAAGACCAAACCACTTAGGTCACAAGGTAATTGTTTGATGAGTTCGACGGACCTATTGATTGTTCATGGGAACTAGTCAGCTGGTTCATCAAACCAATCGACTGTTCTCACATCTGACCAATCAAAAAACTAAAATATAGAGATGGTTCTCACAACTAGTCGATTGATTTGTGGGACCGATCGACTAGTCTAGGCGAAACAACTCCCGAACCTACAATCCACTTAAAAAATTTACTCAAATTTTCAGAAATCCTAGCATGCACTTATTTCATAAAAAGACATTATCCACACATAGAATCATGTGGGTATATGGTATAATTGATACTTAACAAAGTTATGCTCAAATCTACCAAAATCATGCATAATGTCAAAAAAACTCCAAACATGCTTAAAACTTCAAAGGTGAGAACTTTACAACATGCTCAAATCTAATAACTCAATTAAGTCATACAAAAATAAGAAATATACTAAGAACATGAAAACACAACAGACAAATAAAGATGAAATGTCCCAAAAATCGTAATTTTGAAAATTATAGTTAAATAATATTTTATTAGAAAAATTAATTAAAAAAATATTTTTATTAAAATAAAAAGAAACTTAATTAGGGCAAATCAAGAAGAAATTTATAAGTATTTTAATTGGGAGAAATTTGGATATTTTAGCTAATTAAGGATTTTATTTGGAATTAATTAAATAAATTATTTTATTTAAAATAAGAGGGAATAAATAGTTCCAAATTAATATGAATTTTATAAATAATTTAATTGGAGAAAATTAGAATGATTTGCTAATTAAAATGAAATTTATGAAAAACCTTTCAAAAAACCCTAACTTGGCCTAAAAAGGGATTTAAATATTATTATTTTAAAATATCCCAAAAATTCAAATTAATTTAATTGGCCTTAACCTACATATTTTCTCTTTTCCTTTTCCTTTTTCCTTTTTCTTTTTTTTTTCCTTTTTCCTTTCTTTGTCTTTCTTTTCTTTTCTTTTCTTTTCTCCCTCTCCTCCCCGACCTGGCCAGACTGCAGCCCAGTCCTCCCTCCATCCTCCTTTTCCTTCTACGCGACTGCCGCCCTCCTTCCTTTATCTTTTCCTTCCCGCAGCCCATTCTTCCTTTTCTTTCTTTTCTTTTTCCTTTGGTAGCTAGAGCGCCGCGTTTTTCCTTGTTTCCCCCCACAAACGTCGTGTTTCATTACTCCGTCCTCCATCAATCGGCTGGTTCTCCCCTCCTTCTTCCTTTCTTTCTTTTTCCCAAGACCGTCAGTTCGCCCCACGCCTTTTTCTTTCTTCTTCTTCATTCCTCCTTCCCCGACATCTCCGACCTGCAACTGTGCCGCCCAATGCCCTAGTTTTTCACCGCCAGTCACTTTTCCTTGGCCAGTCCTTACTTCTCTTTCTCCCCCTGACTCGCTAACTACCTTGACCTGCCCCATCTCCCTTCCTTTTTGCACATATCTTTTTTTAGCCAACCAACCCTGCCATATTCTTCCTAGATTTCGTCGGCAACCTCGCAACCGGTGAGCCCAAACCAACCTTCCCTATTCCCACACCGACCCACAGAACCCTAACCTCTCATCTAAGATCTATAAATACCCCCCATTAGCTCGATCTCGGAACTTTTTCCCGCAACCCAGCAAATCTCCCTTGTATGCCACCGCCCCCTCAGACGCCATTTCCGCCGTGTCTGGCCAACAACGCCGCCCGTTCCAACCACCCGAGCACTCCCTGCACCACCCTCTTAACTAACCAAACCACCATCCCCCTCAATTCTTCCTGCATAAGCCCCTCCAGTCGTACAAATTTGCTTCTAGATCAGCCCTTTCTCCCAACTCTGCCACCTTTCACGCCACCATTTGCCACCACTACCACCGCTTCCACTACCTCATTCACCTTTCAACCTATTCCACAGACCACCCTCTACCTTCCCCTACCATTCTTTTTCTCTTTCTCCCTCTCCTCCTCTCTTTCTCTTCTTCTTCTCCATTCGGCCACCACCGTCGTGCGCCACCACCCTCATTCAACTCCTCTCCCTCTAGGCAGTCTTAAACATCCCAACCCCTACCTTCATTCTCCCTATCTTGTTCCTAACTTTCAACTTTTTCTCTTTTCTTTTCTTTTCTTTTTCCCACCACCGCTGGGCACCATCGCCAGTGCCGCTTGTCACTACCAGCCTAAGGTTGAACCCTATTCCCCCCAACCCTTTGTCACTATTTATACAAGCCTTAATCTATTTTATTTCATTTATTCGAAATATATTACTATTATTATTATTAATATTTATATTATTATTACTATTATTATTTATTATTTCTATTGAGGGTTGAAGCCCTATTATATTTTCATTTTAATTTTATTATTATTATTATTATTGTTGCTATTATCTTTATTAATTAATATTAATATGTTATTATTATTATTATTATTATTATTATTACTATTACTATTACTATTAGGTTCAATATTATTAGTATTATTATTTCTTATTAGGGATGACTCTATTTGGCTTAGTAGATTATTAGTATTAGTATTATTAATATTATTAGTAATATTATGAGTTTTATTTTATTTATTAATTTTATTATTATTACTATTTCGAAATCATTATTATTATTTCATTATCATCATTACAACTATTTTACTATTAGTGTTGCTATCATTACTATTATTGTTATGAGATTATTATTAGTATTATTATCATTATCATCATCATCATCAACATCACCATCACCATCATCATCATCATCATCATCATCATCATCATCATCATCATCATCATCATCATTATTATTATTATTATTATTGATAGTATTATTATTCTATATAGGGCTAAAACCTATTATACCTATTTTGAATTATAGTAGGAGTATTATAAATATGAATTCTTATTATTATCAATATTATTAATAATTTTATCATTATCATTTATTATTCTTATTAGTGTTACTATTATTATTATTATTTAATAAGTTTATTATTATTCAATGTAGATTCAAAACCCTACTTCATTTTATCTTCAATTATTATCATTACTATTAATACCATTATCAATATTATTATTTTTGCAATATTATTATGGTTTTTTTATCATCATTATTATTACTATTTCATTATTATTATTATTATTACTAAATTTTGTTATTAATTTTACGAATGTTATTATTAGTATTATTTTGGTGAAGGGTCAAAGCCCTTATTCCACCATTTATTTCAAATCATATTATTATTATTATTGTTACTATTATTATTATTCTTATTAATATTATCATTCTTATTATTTTTTATATCATTATTAGTATTAGGGATAAAGTCTTCGACCTTATATTATCAACTGTTATAATATTAATATTATTTCTTATATCTTTAGCAAGATAGTAGCTAGTTAATGTCATTTTTATTAATATGCTATTATTTTATCAAAAACCTAATCTTAGAATAAATTAATAAGTAATAGTATTTTTGGTAGGAGGGAATCTAATTTTAGCTCTTCCCTCATATAGGTGAGACCAGTCAAAGCCCTAAGGAGGCGTAGGAGCGTGCTCCAAGACCAGTGCCATTTTAGGTAAGGGTGTTACAAAGGCCTATTGTGTGTTTATGTGCATTATATGCTTTGTATTTTATGCATCCTATGTTTATCATTATATAATTATTTCATATGTGGTATGACGTGAAGTTGAAGTATGTTTCTGTGTTACTATATGGCATGTGTACTATGTGTATGTGATGAAATATTGTGGTATGTGTTGTTATGTGTTGTAACCCTATAAGACATGCATGTGAGGGTGTTAATGTGGTTTGTATAGGAGAAATGATGAAAAAGGAGAATGAGAAAAGAGGTTAACCAAGAGGAGTAAGTTGACCAAAGAGGAATAATTTAACCAAGGGATATGAGTTGACCTAAGTATTTTAATGATCCATGAGTGGAAGAATAAAATGGGGAATTTTAGGGTTTCGTGTAAGAGAATCTAATTTATGGTTTTGTATGGGAGAATCTAATTTATGGTTTCATGTGAGAGAATGGTTTTGTATGGGAAAATCTAATTTATGGTTTCATGTGAGAGAATCTAATTTATGGCTTTGTATGGGAGAATCTAATCTATGGTTTTGTATAGGACAATCTAATCTATGGTGTAACATGGGAGAATATAATCTATGGTGTAACATAGGAGAATCTAATCTATTTGTGTGGATTGAATTTAGGGTTTTGTATAAAGGAATTTTGGGTTTTGCATGAAAGAATTTAGGGGTTTTTATGGATGGACTTAGGGTTTTGCATGGAAGATTCTATGGTGTTGCATGGGAGGATCTAATCTAGGGTTTTGTATGGATTGAATCTAAAGTTTTGTATGGAGAAATCTAGGGTTTTATACGGATGGATCTAGGGTTTGCATGGTTTATTCTAGGATTTTACATGAAATTTTTAGGGTTTGCATGATAAAGTTTGAAGGTTTGCATAGGAAGGTTATCGTCTGCATGGGAGTAAAACTTACGTATGAAAGGTTGACTTGGGATGTAAGGAAGGTAATAGAAGAGTTATTTGGGTATTTGGAAGTTTTGGGTGAAAAATAATAGGTAGCACATTATAAGGGTATGGAGGAGACCAAGTTAGGGTTTGGAGTGATGAACTATGGGTTGTTGTGATTAACTAGGGTTTGGAGTGGCTAATTATGGTTTGTTGTGGTTAAATAGGGTTTGGATTGGTTACTTATGGTTTGTTGTGATTAAATAGGGTTTCGAGTTGTTGTGATTAACTAGGGTTAGGAGTGGCTAATTATGGATTGTTGTGGTTAAACAGGGTTTGGAGTGGTTAAGTATGGGTAGTTGTGGTTAATTAGGGTTTGGAGTGGTTAACTTGGGTTTTAATATGGCTAACTAGGGTTCGGTGGTAACATGTGTGTACTTGGAGAAGAAAGCATGATGATGAATATGGGATAGATGGTTGTGAAAAAAATGGGGTGTTAAAATGATTTGGGTTGTATGAGGTGGAGTAGGATGGGCCACTTAGGCCTAAATTAGGGTTTATGGGAAAAACCCTAGAGTAAGGAAATAAGTAGACTTGGAGGTGTGTGGTAGTAGGCCTTGACCCATATATTTCAGTGTTGGAGTTCTAGTGTGAGTTTGAGTATAGAGGAAAGGTGTTGTAGGCCTAATCCTTCTCTTCCTTTTCCTTCTTCTTTCGGTGGCCCAGAATGTCGCGCGACACTTTCCTTCATTGGCTATTGAAGTGCGGCATTTCACTTAAAAAAAATTACCACCGCCCAGCTGGTTCTGCCCCCCCCCCCCCTTTCCTTTCTTTCTTTTTCCTGGACCGCCGGTCCCCCCCACCTTTCTTCCTTCTTTCTTCTTTTTCTTCCACCCGTCGATGACCTACAACTCCTCCCCCAATCAGCCAAAAATCTCGCCGCCAATCTCGCCGTTTGACCGAACTTTTCTCACTCTTTTTTTCCTACCGATCCGTTGACCCCATCACCCAACCTACTTTCTCCCTCTTCTCACACAGAATCTCCTTCTCCTGTGCATACCCCTGCCCCGTTTTGAACTTCGACGGCCTCTGTTGCCGTTGGTAACCCTAACTGACCATCCTAAATTTCCCATCACACCCTTCTGACCTTGGCCACTTCACTTTCTCTATAAATATCCCCTAATCTATCTCGTATAGAGTTTTTGATCTCCTACCCAAAAAATCCACCTTGTGTGCCGCCACCCCTTCAGACACCATTGTCGCCGCTTCTGCCCAATGTTGTTGCCCTCTCTACCCACCCAACTAATCCCTGCACCGCTCTCTAACTACCTAAACCACCCTCATCCCTCGATTTTCCCTACACAAGCCACCGTGGTTATGCAAAGTTCTCTTCTCAATCAACCCATTCTTCCACCTCCGCCTCCCTTCAAACCACCCTTAGCCACCACTTCTACCACTGTCGCCGCTCCTTTCACCTCCCAATTTGTACTGCAGAGTCTCCTCTACCTTCCCCTTCCTTTCTTTTCCTCTCCCTCCCTATCCTCCTCTCTTTCTCTTCTTCTTTCTCATTCGGCCACCGCCGCCTTTGGATGCGCCACCCCTTCCATTATGCTCCTCTTAAAAGATATAAAAGAGCATAATCCATCATGATAACATAATATCATTCAATCATTATGGTAAATACATAAAGGCCCATTTATAGTCCGGATTAATTACTTAATTAATCTCTTATCGGAAATTGATTCACACCATGCCTCTTTATCAAATCCATGGGAGTACGGGAACCCTACTATTATAGCCGATGGACCGGATACATGCAAGGTACATAGCTCCTGACCACTATTATTACCGGTAGACCGAAAAACACAGAGCATAAAGCTTCTGACCACTATTATTAGCCGGTGGACCGAAAACACACAGGGCATAAAGCTCTTGACCACTATTATTCGCCGGTGGACCGGTCTGACCCCGACTCTCATGGTGTTCTACTATAAGTACTTAGTGTCTTTCCCATGTCTTAACACAAATATGTTCGATTTTTTTTTGCACTGAATCCCCCACTATTATAACCGGTGGACCAGTCACATATAAGACATCATGCCCTAACCACTATTATTCGTCGGTGGATCGGTCTGAGCCCAGCTCAACAATCTTCCACTTTAAATGATTAATGTATTACAGTGTCTTATTCTGAAACTTTACCCTAGACATACATGAATCACTCCCTTTACACATATCCTCCAACCGACCCGTAACATATCATGAGAACCCTACACCTCCTATCTTGCCCAACAACCTTTCATCTATACTCAAACTCACACTAGAACTCCAACACCAAAATATGTGGGTCAAGGCCCACTACTACACACCTCCAAGTCCACTTATTTCCTTACTCTAGGGTTTTTCCCCAAAAACCTTAATTTAGGCCTTAGTGGCTCCTCTTACTCCTCTCCACACAACCCAAAACATTTTAACACTCTACACACCACAACTCATAAATTCCATCCTCATAATTACACTTTAATCACCAAATACACATGATACCACAAAACCCTAAACAGCCACACCAAACCCTAATTGTCCACACAAACCCTAGCTCAGTCTCCTACATACCCTTATATTACTCCACGTACTATTTTTCATCCAAAGTGTTCAAACACCCAAACAACACTTACATTACCTTCCTCACACTCCAAATCAACATTTTCATATGTAAACTTTACTCCTATGCAGATGCTAACCTCCCCATGTAAACCTTTAAGCTTTTTCATGCAAACCCTAAAACTCCCATGTGAAACCCTAGATTCAACCATGCAAACCCTAGATCCATTTGTGCAAAACCCTAGATTCCACCACAAAAAACCCTAGACTCTTCCATGCAAAACCATAGATTCAATCCATACCAAACCCTAGATTAGACTCTCCCACACAACACCATAAAATATACCATGTAAAACCCTAATTCCATCCATATCAAACCTTAGTTTAGATTCTCCCATGCAACACCATAAAATCTACCATGCAAAACCCTAAATCCATCTATACAAAACGCTAGTTTAGATTCTCCCATACAACACCATAAATTAGATTCTCCCATACCTTCATTTAACTTTCACCCCTATTCTTCTCTCACCGATGGATCATTAGCATTTTTAGGTTAACTTACCTCCCTCAGTCAACTCATTTATTTATTTTATCAACTTACTCCCCTTTGGTCAAATTATTTCCCATTTTCCATTTTCAACCTTTTTCCCACACAATACCACTTTTATACATTCTCACATGCATGTCTAAAGGGTCACAAACCAATCATCACATACCACAATATTTCATCACATATACATAATACATATGCCATATAATAACACAGAAACATACTTCAACTCCACGTCATACCACATACAAAATAATTAATAATGATAAACATAGAATACATAGCATACGAAGCATATAATGCACATAAACACACATAAGGCCGTTTGTGTATTATGTGTTTTATATGACATGTATGCCATGTGATATGAAATTATAATGTATTTTTATGTGTAATTATATAATTGTCATATATGCAGCATGATATGGAGTTGAGGTAAGATCGTGCATTAAATTGTGGCATGTGTAATGTAATACCCCAAATTGAGCAGAGTGCTATAAGGATTGATATGACTACTTATATTAACATGGTATACCATCCTTTTGGTGATTTCGTCCTAAAGAACTCCACAGTTAAGCATGCTGGCCATTGAGCAATTTTTAAGATGGGTGACACTCCTAGAAAGTTTTAGAAATTGTCTAAAAATTTTCGGAGAAGAGCATGAGTGAGGAAAAAGTGCACTAAAAGGACTCGTGTTGATCTGTGGGGCCAACCGGTCAATCCTAAAGCACTCTAAGGTAGCCCCCATGTGGTCGTATCGACTCGAGGTGTTACAAATGGTATCAGAATAAAATTGCGACAGTGAGTTGGACTTGGATGAGCCATTCAGCCACCTAGCTGGACGATTCTCGGGATAAATTGTATTGAGACAGTTAATGGTTGAGGCACAACAAGGAAGTTGCGTTCTTTGAGTGAGGGTGAGTGTAATACCTCAAATTGAGCGGAGTGCTATAAGGGTTGATATGGCTACTTATATCAACATAGTATACCATTCTTTTGGTGATTCCGTCCTAAAGAACTCCATAGTTAAGTGTGCTGGTCGTGGAGTAATTTGTAGGATGGGTGACCCTTCTGGGAAGTTTTGAAAATTTTCTAAAAATTTCTCGAGAAGCGCGAGTGAGGACAAAGCGTACTAAAAGGACCCGTGTTGATCTATAGGGCCAGCCAATCAATCCTAAAGCACTCTAAGGTAGCCCCCGTATGGTCGTATCGACTCGGGGTGTTACAAATGGTATCATAGCAAAACTGAGACAGTGAGCTAGAATTGGATGAGCCAGTCAGCCACCTAACGGGACGATTCTTGGGATAAATTATATTGAGACAGTTAATGGTTGAGGCACAAAGTGGACATTGTGTTCTTTGAGTGGGGGTGACTGTAATACCCCAAATTGAGTGGAGTGCTATAAGGATTGATATGGCTACTTATATCAACATAGTATACCATCCTATTGGTGATTCCATCCTAAAAAACTCCACTATTAAGCGTGCTGGCCGTGGAGTAATTTTAAGGATGGGTGACCCTCCTGGGAATTTTTGGAAATTTTCTAAAAAAAATTTGGGAAGTGTGAGAATGAGGACAAAGCGCACTAAAAGGACTCATGTTGATCTGTGGGGCCCGCCGATCAATCCTAAAGCACTCTAAAGTAGCTCCCACGTGGTCGTATCGATTTGGGGTGGTACAAATACATAAAATCATGTAGGATAATATTTAACTTACACACATTCAAACCCACTTATATAAAATATAAAGCCATGCAAGATAATATACAACTTATAAACGTTCAAGCCCACACAAACCATAGTTAACCATAACAAACCCTAAAATTATTTACCTTACTTAGTACGTAGCATAATGATCACCCTTTTCATGGGTGTTGCTCATTCCCACGAGTAGTAGGCCCTTCTGACTTTGTGTAGGTGGGCGAGACATCAAGCGAGGCTGAGTGTTGAGCTTGTGGTTGGCTCAAAGTTCGAGAGTGTCATGGTTGTATTTACTATTTATGTGAGTTATTCCTTCTGTATTTCTTTTGTATCGTATTTACCCTCTTATGGTTTATTACCTTGTATTGAGTATTTCAATTAAAAATTTTATCGATTGCAAGATTTTCCCTCTGAGAAATTTTGGTTTCGCATTGTGATTTCTATCTTATTATTGATTATAAACTTTTATGCGTACTCTGATTTTTATGTTATGATCTTTCTAGTTCTTTTTATGAACTCTCAATTTAAGTTTGAAGATAATCTTTTTAGCCTTAGCACTTGGCACTGGAACGGTCGGAGTGAACCGGTCTGGTACTAAGTGTGGCGATAACATCCCCAAAATTCACGGGTTTTAACAACCCAGTCCTCCCTCCCTCCTTTCTTTCGTTTGATGCGACCCAACCCGTGCGATCGTCGCCCTCCTTCCTTTCTCTTCTCCTTCCCACGGCCCATTCATCCTTTTCTTTCTTTTCTTTTTCCTTCGACAGCTAGAGCGTCGTTTTTTTCCTTTTTTTTTTCCCCGCAAACGCCGCGTTTCTTTAATCTGTCCCCCATCAGCCGGCCAGTTCTCCCCTCCTTTTTCCTTTCTTTCTTTTTCCCTAGACTATCGATCTACCCCACACCTTTTTCTTTCTTCTTCTTCCTTCCTCCTTCCCCAACGCCCTAGTTTTTCGCCACCAATCACACTCCTTTGACCAACCGTTGCTTCTCTGTATCTCCCCTTGACTCGCAGACTACCTTAACCTACCCCATCTCCCTTCCTTTTCTCACATGATCTTTTTTTAACCAACCAATCCTACCACGTTCTTCCTAGATTTCGCTGACAACCTTGCCGCTGGTGAGCCGGAACCAACCTTCCCTATTCCCACGCCAACCTACAGAACCATAAATTATCATCTAAGATCTATAAATACCCCCCCCATTAGCTCGATCTCGGGACTTTTTCCCGCAACCGAGAAAAATCCCCCTTTGCACATTGCCGCCCCTTCAGACACCATTTCCGCTTCATCTGGCCAACAACACCACCCATTCCAACCACCTGAGTACTCCCTGCACCACTCTCTAACTAATAAAACTACCCATCCCCTTTGATTCTTCCGGCACAAGCCCCTCCGATCGTACAAATTTGCTTCCTGATCAGCCTTTTCTCCCAACTCTGCCACCCTTCGCACCGTCGTCTGCCACCTTTAATGCTGCTTCTACTGCCTCATTCACCTTCCAACCTGTTTTGCAGACCATCCTCTACCTTCCCTTACATATCTTTTCCTCTTTCTCCATCTCCTCTCTTTCTCTTCTTCTTCTCCATTTTGGCCACTGTCGCAGCTGCCGTGCGCCGCCACCCTCATTCAACTCCTCTCCCTCTAGGCAGTCTTAAACACCCCAAGCCCCACCTTCATTCTCCCTATCTTGTTCCTAGCTTTCAACTTTTTCCTTTTCTTTTCTTTTTCCATCCACCGCTGGGCACCACCGCCAGTGCCTCCTGTCACCACCAGCGTAAGGTTGAACCCTAAGCCCCCTCAACCCTTTTTTACTATTTATACAATCCTTAATCTATTTTATTTCATTTATTTGAATTTTATTATTATTGTTGTTGTTGTTGTTGTTGTTATTAATGTTTTTATTATTATTATTTCTATTGAGGTCCAAAGCCCTATTATATTTTTATTTTGATTTTATTATTCTTATTCTTATTGTTGCTATTATCTTTATTAATTAATATTACTATGTTATTATTATTATAATTATTATGTATTATTATTATTACTACTATTAGGTTCAATATTATTAGTATTATTATTTCTTATTAGGGCTGGCCCTATTTGGTTTAGTAGATTATTAGTATTAGTATTATTATGAGTTTTTATTTTATTTATTAATGTTTTTGTTGTTGTTATTATTATTATTATTATTATTATTATTATTATTATTATTTCAAAATTATTATTATTATTTCATTATCATTATTACAACTATTTTACTATTAGTGTTGCTATCATTACTATTATTGTTATGCGATTATTAGTAATATCATCATCATCATCATCATGATTATTATTATTATTATTATTATTATTATTATTATTATTATTATTATTATTATTGTTATTATTATTATTATTGATAGTATTATTATTCTATATAGGGCTAAAACCTATTGTACCTATTTTGAATTGTAGTAGTAGTATTATAAATATCATTAGCATTTATTGTTCTTAATAGTGTTATTGTTATTATTATTATTATTATTTAATAAGTTTATTATTATTCAATGTAGGTTCGAAACCCTACTTCATTTTATCTTCAATTATCATCATTACTATTATTACCAATATCAATATTATTATTTTTGCGATCTTATTATGGTTTTTTATCATTATTATTATTACTATTTCATTATTATTATTATTATTATTATTATTATTATTATTATTATTATTATTATTATTATTATTACTACTACTACTACTACTACTACTACTACTACTACTACTACTACTAAATTTTTTTATTATTTTTACTAATGTTATTATTAGTATTATTTTGGTGAAGGGTTGAAGCCCTTATTCCACCATTTATTTCAAATCATATTATTATTATTATTATTATTATTATTATTATTATTATTAGTAGTAGTATTACTATTATTGCTATTATTATTATTCTTATTAATATTATCATTCTTATTATTTTTAGTATCTTTGTTATTATTATTTTTATATAATTTTTATTATTAGGGTAAAGTCTTCAACCTTATATTTTCAACTTTTATAATATTACTATTATTTCTTTTATCTTTAGCAAGATAGTAATTAGTTAATGTCATTTTTATTAATATGCTATTATTTTATCAAAAACCTAGTCTTAGAATAAATTAATAATTAATAGTATTTTTGGTAGGAGGGAATCTAATTTTAATTCTTCCCTCATATAGGTGAGACCAGTCAAAGCCCTAAGGAGGCGTAGGAGCGTGCTCCAAGACCGGTGTCGTTTTAGATAAGGGTGTTATTAAGGTCTATTGTGTGTTGATGTGCATTATATGCTTGGTATGTTATGCATCCTATGTTTATCATTATATAATTATTTCATATGTGGTATGACGTGGAGTGGAAGTATGTTTCTATGTTACTATATGCCGTGTGTATTATGTGTATATGATGAAATATTGTGGCATGTGTTGTAACCCTATAAGACATGCATTTGAGGGTGTTAATGTGGTTTGTGTGGGAGAAGGGATGAAAAAGGAGAATGAGAAAATAGGTTGACCAAAGGGGAATAAGATGACCAGGGGATGTGAGTTGACCTAAGTATTTTAATGATCCATGAGTGGAAGAATAAAATGGGGAATTTTAGGGTTTCATGTGAGAGAATCTAATTTATGATTTTGTATGGGAGAATCTAATTTATGGTTTTGTATGGAAGAATCTAATTTATGGTGTAACATGGGAGAATCTAATCTATGGTGTAACATGGGAGAATCTAATCTATGGTGTAACATAGGAGAATCTAATCGATGATTTGCATGGATTGAATTTAGGGTTTTGTATGGAGAAACATTGGATTTTTTGTGGATTGAATTTAGGGTTTTGTATGAAGGAATCTTGGGTTTTGCATGAAAGAATCTAGGGTTTTATATGGCTGATTCTATGGCGTTGTATAGGAGGATCTAATCTAGGGTTTTGTATGTATTGAATCTAAAGTTTTGTATGGAGAAATCTAGGGTTTTATATGGATGGAACTAGGGTTTGCATGGTTGATTCTAGGGGTTTTACATGGAATTTTTAGGGTTTGCATGAAAAAGTTCGAAGGTTTGCTTGGGGAGGTTATCGTCTACATGGGAGTAAAATTTACGTATGAAAGGTTGAATTGGGGTGTAAGGAAGGTAATAGAAGAGTTATTTGGGTGTTTGGAAGTTTTATATGAAAAATAATATGTAAGACATTATAAGGGTATGGAGGAGACTGAGTTAGGGTTTGGAGTGATTAACTATGGCTTGTTGTGATTAACTAGGGTTTGGAGTGGCTAATTATGGTTTGTTGTGGTTAAATAGGGTTTGGAGTGGTTAGCTAGGGTTTGTATATGGCTAACTAGGGTTCGGTGGTAACATGAGTGTACTTGGGGAATAAAGTATGATGATGAGTATGGGATCGATGGTTGTGAAAAAAATGGGGTGTTAAGATGATTTGGGTTGTATGAGGTGGAGTAGGATGGGCCACTTAGGCCTAAATTAGGGTTTCTGGGAAAAACCCTAGAGTAAGGAAATAAGTGGATTTGGAGGTGTGTGGTAGCATGCCTTGACCCACATATTTTGGTATTGGAGTTTTGGTGTGAGTTTGATTACAGAGGAAAGGTTGTTGGACAAGTTAGGAGGTATAGGGTTCTCATGGTATATTACGGATCAGTTAGAGGATAAGTATAGAGGGAGTGATTGATGCATGTCTAGGGTGAAAGCTTTTGAATTAGATACTTAAGACATTAATCATTTAAAATGAAAGATTATTGAGTCGGGTCCAGTCGATCCACCGGTTAGGAATAGTGGTTAGGGTTCTTACCCTATAAGTGACCGATCCACCGACAAATAATAGTGGTGTGGACCTGATGTCCCGCAAGTGACCGGCCCACCGGTTATAATAGTGGGGGGTCTCGAGTTCAATAAACCCAAACCAGAGTTTTAATAAGACACTTAAAAGATACTAATTACTGACAGTGGAGCACTATGCGAGCAGGAACCGAACCGATCCACCAGTAAGGAATAGTGGTTAGGGTTTTACCCTATAAGTGACCGATCCACTGGCAAATAATAATGGTGAGGACATAATGTCCCGCAAGTGACTGGCCCATAGGCTAAAATAGTGGAAGGTTCTCGTACTCACATGGATTTGATAAAAATGCATAGTGTGAATCAATTTTCGATAAGAGATTAATTAAATAATTAATCCGAACTATAAATGGGCATTTATGTACTTATCCGAATGATTGTATGATATTATATTATCATGATGGATTATGCTTTTATATTTCTTCTGCACATTGTATGTGAATTTTGTGTGTTGACCTTAGTGCACGGTTACCTTGCTTAGTACGTAGCGTACTAATCACCCTTTTCATTGGTGTTGCTCATTCCCACGAGTAGTAGGTCCTTCTGACTTTATGCAGGTGGGTGAGACATCAGGCAGGGCTGAGTTTTGAGCTTGTGGTTGGCTCAAAGTTCGACAGTTTCGTGGTTGTACTTACTATTTATGTGATTTACTACTTCTGTATTTCTTTTGTATCATATTTACCCTCTTATGGTTTATTACCTTGTATTGAGTATTTCAGTTAATGCAAGATTATTTTCTCCGAATAATTTTGATTTCGTACTCTGATTTCTATCTTATTATTGATTATAAACTTTTATGCGTACTCTGATTTCTATGTTATGATCTTTCTAGTTCTTTTTATGAACTCTCAATTTAAGTTTGAAGATAATCTTTTTAGCCTTAGCACTTGGCACTGGAACGGTCGGAGTGAACCGGTCTGGTACTAAGTGTGGCGATAACATCCCCAAAATTCACGGGTTTTAATTTAGTTGCTTCCATTTTAAAAAAATAGTGAATTTTAGGGTGTTACAAAAGACCTTATTTATATTAGAGATAAGAATGCCTTACCTCCAAGAAATTCTTGTAGCATAAAATAATCCTAACTTGATGCCTATCTACCAAGACCTCAAATCCTAAGAGAATCAAGAGTCAAAACAACTAAAACACTTTGTCCTAAACTTAATAAAATTGAAATTAGAAGAAAAATGGTATAGCACAACCTTTTACCATAATTAAAATTGGAGAAAGAAAACCAAGATCTCCAAATTTTATTAAACCCTTAATCATTCCTTGCTTGAGATAAAAAAGGGAGAGATAAATCTATTATTAGAGTAAGAAAGAAGAGACAATAATCCGAAAGAAGGATGAGGAAACAAAAGGAAACCTCTGTTTTCTCAACAAAGAAGAAAAGAGGAAGAAGGTTAAGAATTTCCAACAATTAGGAATTCTTCACCAAATAAAAGGGATATAACGACAAATACAAAGGGTATGGAGTGAAAATAAATCTGGAATGGGGTGTATGGAGGAGCGTCGCTCGACATCCACAAGTAGGAGAGAGGAAATTCTAACTTAGGTTGAGTGTGGGAAACCAAAGAGTAATAGAAATACATGATGGGATATGGGAGGTAGAGTGTGACTAGGGAGAAACATAGCATAAGGTTGCTAAGTTAGGGAAAACAGTGTAGAAAGTCAAACATACAGGCATGGCTATCAGAAGAAAGAGGAAAATGAAGGAGAAGATAGAGAAGATGATAAATGCCTCAAAAAGTGTTTTGGGGAAAATTCTAGCTAAATAAATTCATAGAATGATCTAAATAATTTAAAAATAATCTCAAAGCACAAAAATATGCTGATGAGAACAAATAGATTCTAATTATAATTTTCATAAACAATGGAAAGATATTCGAATTAGAATTAGGGATATGAAATCATAGAAAAACTAGTAGATCGATTTGAACAAACCAGTCGACTAGTTCATTGGAAAATAAAATTGCTAGTTTGTTAGCATACTAGTAGATTGGTTAGGGAAACTAATCATGCAGTGCGCATGAAATTCAAATATTTATTCAAATTTTAAGACCTTTCCAAAACCAAAACTAATTTATTTTATACCAACATAATTTTAAATATCCACCATACTTGGGCTACCAAGAAAGGGGTCTTATGCTCAAACTTGGGGTTTTTTTCCCTTGCATAACTAACATTAGTTCCAAGAGGATTACATTGGGGTCTTCTACAACCACCACACTTAGGCTCCTAGGATAGATAGCTCAAGAACTATAGTAACCTAAACCTTAAGTATGCATACAAATAAAGGCACCTAAGAATTCATCCTTATATAATTTCATAAATTAATCCATAATGGGTTTTTTAATGTTGACACCAAACACAAACCAATCAAGCATCTAAGCCACAAGGCATATAATTACCATTATTAGCCCTTCCTTAGAGTTAATTATTTAAGGTCAAGATCATGATTAAAATTCCAAAAACTAAGCCAAAATTCAATGGTAAACCCCTAAAATATCACAACATCACCCAAGGGAACCATTAGACTGGTCTAGTACTTAAAACAAAAAAGATAGATTAAAAATAAGGGGACAAGTTGACTAGCATGAGGATAACCAGCTGACAAGTGTAATAGTAAACCAATTATCCTAACCACTTAACTATTCCAAAAAATAGAACAAGGAATAAAGTTTAGATAAATCATTCGATTGGTGTCACTATAAAAAAAAAAAGGAAAAAACATACACACACACACACACACACCAAGTGATTGCAAAGGTCAAACAAAGAGGAAGAAAAAATCTAGGTTAACAAAATGATTGGTTGACCAACACCAAACGATTAGTGCCACTAGGTGGAAAATTCCGCTACACATGTGATCAATTGCAAAATAGTTCCAACTCAACCCAAACATTTTATTAAGCTCTTATAACTTTTAAACATATAAAAAACTTCTTTAGGCACTAAAATCATGGAATCATGCTTAGTAATTTAGACTACAGCACACTCTCATGCTTAGATCACAAACATCATGCTTGAGACTAAAATTGATAAAAACATGTTCTTTCTTCCCAAATTAATAAAAATAATAAGATCATGCCTCAAAGATAGAAAAATAGCATAAAAATACATATCATAAACACTCTAATATTATAGTAACCATAACATACAACTCAAACACTTAATCATATGAAAGATAAAGTTGCATTGCCTTATGAAAGGATCTTCTTGCAAAATAACAATTCTAAATTGATGGCTTTATACCAATAATTTTTATTATCCTAAGCACTTCAATTATCAAAATAAAAAAAAAACATATGAAGGCAATTTAAATCCAAAAAATAAAAGATAAGAAGATAAGAAGAACAACTCTACCACCTCCTAAGATTAGGCTTGGCAACAAGAGAAAGATTCATCAAACTTTTACTATACCTTAATCCTTATTTGTTTAGAAAAAAAAAGGAGATCTTAAGCAAGGGTTATGAGGAGAAGAATCAGCTTAGAAAAATGGAGGCAAAAAAGGATGATAAGCCATAGTTTAATAAGAAGAAAGAGGACCACCAATCAATTGGTACCTTTGAAATGCACAAATTTACCCTATTTCCATGTCCTTTTCAAAACTAAAATAATTTTCTTTTATATTAACATAATTTTAAATACATTTTATAAGATTTTAGGATGGGGTTTTACATTTGAATTTAACGGTGTTTGGATATGGCATGATGTCTAACCCTAGGCCTAGATGGCTTTGAAATAATGTGACTCTTGTGGTCCTTTGGGATGCTATTGATAATTGATTTGGTGTAGTGACCCTTAGGGTTATTTGATTTGATATGATGGATTTTGGTTCTGTATTGTATCCTTTGTATACTAGTTTTAAATGTAAGAATACACTAATCAGTTAAAGTGAAAGACTTGAGCCTTAAAATGGATCTCGTTTTTTAGTTGGCCACAAAGTGAATAAGTGGGACTTATGGTCAAAGCACTCATTTTTTTTATCATATGACCATATAGGTAGTATGAATACTTAAGGACTTGAGTGTTGAAGCTATGTATACACAACTTAGGTCATGCAAATTCTTTAACGTGATCTCAAAAAGTTAGTGGTTGATTGTTGATATGTTGTTATCCCTAGAAATCATTCCTTTTGATTATGGGATTGTATTCTACTCGAGATTTGAACTCAATTGAATTGAATTGGATTATAAAACCACCATTTTACCTCTTAAATAATTGGAATAGGATTGGAAAGTGTTAAAATGTTTGGTTTAAATAATAAAAATCCATTTAAATTATGAAAGTTTCATGGTTGAAGAGTTGTTACTTTACTGTTGACTTTTATCATATGTTGAGTTCGATGTCATAAAAATTCTTGGATGTTGATATCATATGCCTTTATTATATTTTAAGCATGATTCTTGTTATGGTATGATTATGTGCAATGTGAGCATGATATGTCTTTTGAGGTATTATAATTTAATATGTATGAAGAAGGCATACTACTACTACATTTTTAAGTGGTTTTGTTGCAAGTTTGATGAAGGTTTGGGTTTGGGTCGTAGTGTGTAGGTTCATTTGGTGTCTCTTAATCTTGTTATAGTTTTGTTTTATTCTTGTTTTCCCCTCTCTGCACATCAAGCATTGTAACTCTTTGCATATTATATTTAATGATCTCTTTTTTTCTCTTGTTAGTTTCTGTATTTAATGACCTCAAATTAAGTGTTAATCACACATAATCATCATGTTTAAATAGTTTTGGTCTTATATTCAGTATGAGTTAGATATTGGTCATACATTTCTCTATGTTAGATATAATAGTAACGCCCAATATCTTATCTAATTATTTTTGCTACAAAAATAAGTAGAAAAGTTGGAGGTGTTACAAAACATGTTGTTGTGTTAGGCCTCGAGCATTATTTTATCCAAAGCAACTTGCCAATTAGGTAATAGTGAAGGAAATGGGAATTTAGATCTCCTATTATCCATTTGATAACATAATCTACAATCCACATGAATCATCCTTATCTAACACCTCACTTGGTAAAGTCTCCTTTGCTTCCTCAATTTTCTTAGTAGTTGCTTCTAGAGAAGAATGACAATTCTATTAAATATTTCCAACTACTCCATAATGAAAACATACTATTTGAATTCCTTCATAATCAATTGTGAAAAATCTAGAGCCCAAATATAACAACAAAATAAGTGATTTACTGAAATCCACTTCAACAACTAGCCTCACAAAATGTCCCTTAATAACATTCTGTATTTTTTTTGTCTAGACATATTAAAGATAAAAGTATATTTACATGCATAAACATTTGAGTTTGTTCTTCTAAAGGCATAAATTCTTTTAAATTTTCCATAAAATGTATAATCATTTAAACTTTGTTCCTATTAAGATATAATATTTTTATAACTTCAAATTTTAAATAGTTCTAGTCATTTTTATTTGTCTTAATGGAAAAAAAACTTAAAGTTTAAGCCTTATTATGAATAAAATTTAAACGTTTATACCTTTATAAAATAAATTAAAACATGTATACTTTTATGGGAATGAAGTCTTATTACCAAAGACTTCAATAGAGATTCCATAATACAAACTCATACCACATTAAACTTAATCAGTGTATCAAAGACATTGAATTCTAAAGACCAATTTGAGCTATTACAGATTGTAAGTAAATCATCCACAGTCCTATACTCAATTCTAGTTCATATTCAAAGAGCTTTTAGTGAGATTAATTTCACTAGGAAAAAACCATTACAAAGCTTCAGTGGTTTATATAGACCATCAAGAAAGTATAGTGCTTTGAGCTTGTGAGACATCATTTTATATTGAAGGTTCATCCCTGTAGTTTGATAATCAAACATTCCTATTTTGGATTGTACATTTACCCATAGTTTGATAATCAAACATTTCTAGTTTGGCTTGTACATTTACCTATTCTTATTTGCTATGAATCTTATCTCTGGACATGAATCATTAGCCATAACATCATCATCAGAGGAAGAATCTAATTTAAAGGAATCTTTCAAATCCTCCCACTCTTTATCATCCAACTTTGAATAGGAGACTTTCAAAAGATATATCAAATTCAAATGTATTAACAAACAAGATTAATAAGGATATAAATTGCGACATTCAAATTTGTTAAACCAATAAGGGATCATACATTTACAAAGTCTAACCAATTTACTTCCATATACATTTAAGGTTACATATACCAGGTAAAGATGCCCAAATCATGTGAATGTCTTTATAGGGAAATTTTTTTAACTAATAGCAAGTAAGTCACTTAACACACAAATGTAGGGTAGAACTATAATCCCCTGAATTCAATCTAACTCTAATTCTACATAAATAATATCTTAATTTAACCTTAACGCTAGATGATTAATATTATAATATTACAGTCATTATTCAATTCTATATTTATACCTAATTCTAATCCTAACCTTAGATTTATTTTTCTTTTTTCTCTTTTTCTTTCTCTTTCTTTTCCCTTTTTCTCTTTATCTTTACAAGTATTATTTATCTTCCCTCTTCTTCTGCATGTTTTACTCTTCTCTAGATCAAGCTCCCTTTAATTAGCCACAACCCTACAACTTACCTATCCTACATTTATTTCCATCACCTCCCACATCTTAAGGGATGTGTTTCATTGAAATTTCTACTTTAACCCTCTTCCCCAATCTTATTATGACCCTTGTCTCTACCTCTATGTAATCCCTCACCATTCACACCACGTCTTCTCCATATATTCCCTCTAATATATCTCTCCTTAACTCATTTAATGTTTCACTGAAATCTCCAATGCTACATCTCACTTCCCTCAACTTTCTTGGGCATATTTTACTAAATATAAGCATTTTTACCCACTAAAAATCTATAGAATTCCACTCACCTCAAGTTACGAAGTAACCATAGCATGAACATCTTATGATGATTACCCTTGCCTATGTGAGAAGCTCACAGTTATCACCCCTCTTCATCATCATAAACTCAAGATTAACCACCCCAAACTACACCCTAAACTCACATTGCACCATCCCAAATAACACCTCAACCTCACACCACTCTACCCACACCAATGTGACCAATTCATGCCACCACCCTTCACCAATGTGAGTAACTCATGTTATAGCTTCCTAGTTGTGTGAGTCCCTCACACGATTCCCCTATTGTTGCACCACTTCTTCATGAAACAAATTCATTTGTGTCATGCCCTTTCTCGCATCTTGGTTGCTTTGATCTTGTTCCTTTTCCACCCTCATTTTCCTTAGCTCTTCCTACTTTTATATTCTTAAGTGGATCATGTGCCATGCATATCTATACATGTGTTTGTATAATAACCTTGATTTAAATAATATTTAATAAGATATTAATCACTTAAATTGAAAGATCATATGAGTTAGGACTGAGATGTTGAGTTCGTACCATAAGCTTATAGTGGACATGTGTATTTTTCCCTAAGAGGTACTCCAAACTGTTCCACAAGTTCAAGAATAGTGGCCAGGAGTGTGTTTCCCTTGGAGGTGTTGAGTATGTTCCACTGGCTAAATAATAGTGAACAAGTGCATTTTACCCTAGGAGGTATTTCAGTCAGTTCCATCGAAGTAATAATAATGGGGTGCTAAACTCAACCTACATAAGGAATGGATTATGGTTGTACCTAATAATGGAACTTTAGCTTAGTTATTCTCTTGTAATGTGTCATGTTTAAGATTTTTTTCTAATGATTCTTTTATGAAATCTTATATATTTTATACCCTCTTTATTATTGTATTTTCACCTGACTTGGTACATAGTGTATTGATCATGCTTCACATGGATATTTCTCATTCCCACAAGAAAATAACTTAGATACTTTTGTGCAGGTTGATAAGGACCCATTATATGACTTTACCGATTAAGATGCTTTACTTGTGGATAAGTGATTCTTATGTATCAAGGTTGGGCATAAAATTGTGTTATCCAGTTATCCATTTTGGTCTGATCACCATTTAGGACTCTTAGTTTGATGTGTGTGGGAGGATGGGATTCTCAAATTGATGAGAATATAGTTCGATTGTATTGATAATAATTAAAAGAATCTTTGACAATGAGGTATGGATGAGAAGAACATTAGAATATGTGATTTAAGGTTGAATATGTGTCGAACTAAAGTGGTGATGATTCGGTGATGGTGGATAAGGGATGATTATGGTTCAAATGGTGTGAACTAATTATGATATGTATTCGACAATAATTTATAGATGGTGATGAGCTTCGAATGTTAGGGTTTAGATGGAGGATGAGTTCGTGTCTTAAGGTTATGGTTAGGGTTTAGTTTGAATAGAAGGGTTAAGGTGATGTTTGGTTCGGATGTAAGGTGGTAGGGTGTTGAATGGTGGTTTAGGGTTTCTAATGTGTAAACCGAATTAGGGATGCAATTATCTTAGAATTAGAGTGAGTTTTGGATGATAATTATGGCTGGAAAATATGGATTATGGAGAGTAGATGAATTAATCTCTAATTCACACAGATAAATAGATTAAAATTTTCAAGCTAAATCGTTCACACATATTCGATTAACTTGAATTGAACTCACACAGATTTCAACTTGTATTCAAATTCAATATTGATCTTCAATATTCAATGTTCATAATTATGCCTTCTATGGCTGCTTATATCTACCACTTATCTAATAGTATAGAGGCTAATGTCTCTAACGTTGAATGTCCTTGATACCCCACCATATGAATCTAGCAAATCTAGCTCATAAGCACTTTCCCCAAACCTTCAAAGTAATTTGAAAGGACCATCCTCCCTTGGCATGAGCTTGTGTTTCCTTAGATTAGGAAATCTCATTTTCCTCAAGTGTAACCATACTGAATGTCCCGGTTGAAAAATATATTGACTCCTATGCTTATTTGCTCTTGACTTGTACACTTCATTTGCCTTCTCAATATTGTGCTTGATTTGTTGATTAAGTTTTTGAAATAACTCCACTTTCTCTTGTGCATCATAACTCTTCACTTCACCTTTCTTCAATGGTACCATATCAATCGGCATATATGGATTAATACCATATACTATCTCGAATGGACTAGAGCTTATTGTAGTAGAAGGACTTCAACTGTAAGCAAACTCCGCATGTGCTAACTTGACATTCCAATCCTTAGCACTCTTACTCACCAATCCCCTTAGCAAAGTACCCAAAGTTCTATTAGTAAGTTTGGTTTTTCCATCCATTTGAGGATGATGTGATGTACTAAATAGAAGCTTCGTTCCTAGTATGTCCCATAACATCTTCCAAAAATAACTTAGGAATGTCACATCTCTATCTAAAATGATACTTCTCATAATTCCATGCAACCTCACAATATCCTTCAAATAAAAATCTGCAACATGGGTAATATCACCGATCTTGTGACATAAAATAAAATGAGCCATCTTGGAAAATCGATCCACCACAACGATAATAGAATCCTTTCCTCATTGTGTCCTAGGTAATCCCAAAATAAAATCTATACTAACACCTTTCCATGGTTGAGTACACACACCTAAAGATACATATAATCCTTTGTGAAATAAAATCTTGCTCCTCTTACACGTAGCACACCTAGCAACCATGGCTTGTACTCCCTTTTGCATTCTCGGCCAATAGAAATGTTCTTACAGCAATTCCAAAGCCTTGTGAACTCCAAAGTGTCATGTAATTCCTACTTCATGTACCTATTTGATTAATAAGTCTTGAACTAAATTCTTCGACACACACAATTTGTTGTGCTTGAATAACAACCCATCTTGAATAACATAAGCTCCAGAACTTCCTTGTTTCTTACAATCTTCAAAGATCATAGCAAAATCTTCATCTATGGCATACTGACTCTTCAAAATCTCAAACCCCAAAAGCTTTACATCCATTATGGTAAGTACCATGGTCCTCCTTGATAATGCATCTGCCACGACATTTTCTTTGTCATCCATGCAGCCAACATTGACCACATCAACAAATGAATGCTCAACAAAATGAAATATCAGATAAACCAAACATAACTACAATGTAAAAGATTATAGCAATAGGATCAATCGATCCACCCCCCAATAGAGAAACTTAGCTCATGCTGAATTTCATCAAGCTAATAAAAAGTAAATAATGAGGATGAAGAAGGGAAGAAAATGGGTAAATCAAGGTAATCTTACTCTTATCTAGCCTAATTTCTTCTTCTACTTCTCCCTCACTCAATTTAGCTCGCTAGCACTCTTCTCCCTTAGAATTTCTTCTCTTCTGCTCTCAATTTTTATTTTTGATTCTCCTATGCTACCTTCGTTGCTTTGAACTAGTGGGTTTTTATAAGGTGCAGAAAGTGCAAATTAGGACAAGTGTCAATCAGAGCTACTTAAGGTGATTGCACCCTCCAATGATCCTTTGTTGAATACAGCCAAAACTGAGGATTTGGCTATTTTTTTTTGTTAGCTGAGTATGAAGTCAATTGTGACGTGAAAACAAATTTTGTTGGGAGTACTTATGCAGTCTTGGAAGGATATAAATGTCACTCAACTCTTCTAAGGTGTATCTTCTCCTTATATCGCCCCTACACATGCTTTACAACTGAGTGAGTAAAGGTATCCAAGTCTATCAGCTGACATAAGAGTATAAGTAACATTATCATTTCATATGATATTCATTCTCTTTTCAGAATAAGTTCATGCGAGTCATGCGAAAGCTCAAAGGGTGGAAAAATTGTTAATAAACACGTCCTACAACTTTCAAATGCAGCAAGAATCATACACAAACGTTTACTTATAGAGTCCTTTAATCAGCACAAGTTAATTCATATCAATGCCCATGACTGTTTTAAGTGCTTGCAGGAAATAATCATCATTAGCATTCCAAGAGTTTACCTAGTAGGAGTGTTGCCATCCATTTTTTTTGATGTGGTCACAGCTCTTTCGGCTCAGTTGGATTCTCTAACTAAACAAGTGGATAACTTGAGTACTTCTACTATACAAGTCCTGATTGTGAGATGTGACTTATTTGGTGGACCTTACACTAGCACTAAGTGCTAGTTTGGTAATCCATTTGTGCAATTACATAATCAAGCTAATTTTGTGTAATATTTTGGCAAGTTCAACAATAATCATTGCTTAAACACAAATAATCCTAGTTAGAGGAACTTACCAATTTTTTCATAGAGGAATTAGAATCCAACTTAGGATCCAAGTCAAGTAAGACCACCACCATGATACCAAGCCATGACCCCTAAACCAAAATTGAGTTTGGAAGAATTATTGACTAATTTCATAAACTATAGTGAGTCTAGATTCTAAAATCAAGACACTTGAATGCAAAATTATGAGTCTTCTTTAAAGAACTTGGAGGTACAAGTAAGACAGTTGGCTAATATGATCTCCAAAAGAGATAAAGGAACCTTTCCTAGCAATAAAAAAAGAACACATGAGAGGATGCAAAGGAAATCTCTTGGATGAGTGGTAAAGACATTCCTGATCTACCATCTCCGAGATTGGAATAAAAGGGTAAAGAAGGTAGTTGATGAGTAGCTAATAGAAATTTCTGATTCTCAAAAGGAAGAGATGACTCCACACCTATTAATTTTCACAAAATGAGGTAAAACCTTATCAATCTCACAATCTATTTCCCTAAAGATTAAAACAACATATTGTGGATACACAATTTCCTAAGTTTCTTTAAATTTTTAAGAAATTTTATATAAACATTTCATTTGTTGATGCCTTAACACATATGCCCAATTATGAAATGTTTCTTCAAGAAATTTTAACTAAAAATAAATAAATTGGTATATTTTGAGATGGTTTGATTGAATGAGGAGTGTTTCGTTGTGCTATAAAACAAACTACCACCAAAGCTAAAGGATCAAGGAGTTTTACAGTTCCTTGAAATATTGATAGTTTAAATTCTAATAAGGTGCTTTGTGATTTGGGTAATAGTATTAATCCTATGCCATTTTCTATTTTTAGGAAGCTTGGACTTGATGAGCTAAAGAGTGCCACAATATTTCTGTAGCTAGTGTATTGCTCAATAAAGTAGCCACAGGGTATAATAAAAGATGTGTTAGTTAAGGTTAATAAGTTCACATTTCTTGTGGAATTCATTATTCTAGACATGGAAGAGGATTTTAAGGTACCTCTATCTTTGGGACGCCTTTCCGTGCTACAACTAGTGTGATCATTTATGTGAAAAAAGGGAAGTATTCTCTTAGTATCGGGGATGAGAAGGTGTGTTTTGACTTATATGTTAATATACACATTCCATGAATAATGATGCTTGTTATAGGATTGATTATGTTGCTAAGTTAGTGAAGGAAGACATTAAAAAGAAAATTTTAAGGATTCATTCAAAAAAGAATTGTGTGAAGGAAAAGCCACCTAATAATAGAGGTGTTATGTCCATTCATGCCAAATGCAAGGAAAAAAGAAAGGCAATCAATGTATTGGCATACGTTATCGCTACTTGTGAAAATCATAAGACGTACGGTATGGAAAAAAATATTTGATGATTAGGGGCTCTTCAAAAAATAGGTTTTGGTTGAGCAATGAAGGATTCGAGGTAACAAATTTACACAAGCGCTTCTTAGGAGGTAACCTAAGCTTATGCCTTCATTTAGTCAGATTTTTTTCTTTATTTTATTTTGATTTTTTTAGATTATACTAACTCATAGATCTTTTTTTTTTCTATTGGTCTAGGTGAGGAAGTATCAAACAAGATAATGTGGATTTCAAAGAGTATCAACAAAAGAAAGGCGACAAAGGATTAAAAAAATCAAAGTGTTGAAGTGTTGGGAGATTTTGGGTGTGAAAATTTTTCTAAGTGTTGGGCACAATATTGGAAAAAAGGGGATGAAATTTTTCCAAGTGTAGAAAAAATTGTTGAAAGCTAAGACTCGACACGGCCCAAGCAAGTCACCAAACACAGTTATGTCTGTAACACCCCCAAATTACCACCTAAAAATTTTATTTTTGTAAAAGCGTTAATTACTAAATTACTAGGTGTTACTACTACACTTAGCATAAATTTGGATCTCTCACCTTTCTTATGTCAAGTGCTAAGGATAAAAAAAACATAATTAAAGTAAATCAGCAAAAAAAAAATTATATATTATAGAAGTTATGAATAAATATTGTAGTAGAATAGTATAACTAAAATACAACAAAGGACATAAGAGTCCAAGGAAAATTGATGGTAACAAAAACTAACATCGAAAGTTATGACACCGGTTTTCCCTAACTCTTAGACCCAAAGGCCCATTATAAAAATGGAACTTCTTCCCAAGGACTCCACTTGTCTTTCCCATTACTAAAATCTTCATGCCACTCCATGGCCCTCAAATAATCATCTACAAAAGTAGTATTAGTATGACTTTCTCATACTAAGCAAATCACAACACCTCACAAGAGGCAGCATACTCACATTTTACATAGTCACACAAAATCTAAAAAGCATACTTGAGTACAAGGCATAAACCATAACCACAAACAACATTCATAGAGAAACATATATATATATATATATGTATGTATGTATGTATGTATGTATGTATAATTCAACCATAAAACATATTGGTCAACTTCTCATCTTTTCAAAGTACAAAATCATATTTAATTAGTCAAGTACATTCCAACCACAATGGTAGGGCACTGAGGCATCTATCAAAACAACAATCTAAAACAAAACTATGATAGGGCACTAAGGTGGCTACCAAACCAACAAATCCAACACAAACAAAGGTAGGGTACTGAGTTGACTACAAAACCCATAAATCCATTACAATACCAACGTAGGGCACTTAGGCGACTATCAAACCAACAAATCTATTTCTTTCATTTTATTACACAAAAAACATTTCCATTTTTACTTTCTTATTCAAGGGGGATATATATCAACCCAGGGACACAATGGTGGTCATATTGACATCCAAAAGCAACACAATAACCTTACCTCAAACTCAAGGACATAGTGGTATGCCTGGTTATACCGGTGCACAAAGGAAACATAGTATCCTCCCAACCTCAATCACCTAGTCCTTAAGTATCGATACCCCCTATAAGGCCAGTAGGTCACCTATAAAGTAGAGTAGGGCCTTAAACTGGGGCATAGTGGCACACCAATGAACCAAAATAATGAGGGCTAACACCTCAACTCTAAAGTAGGGACCCCTAGGTAGTAACCATTCTCAACTTGAGATCTTTCAATTTAATTGTTAATATTTTATAAGGAGATCATATAAGTCATATAATACAAAAATTTTCATTTTCCATACTTAACCATTTTCCCTTTTATTTCTAATTATTTAGATGAACCCTAAGGTCATAAGTCTATATCAAGCTAAGTCAAAGCTAAGGTCAACCTATTAAAAGTCTAAGGCTATCCTAGCATACAATTATTTGTAGAAGATAACTTAGGTCAAAATTACCAAAATACCCTTCAAAGCCTAGTTTCAACATTCGATTCATTTTGGTACCAAGCATTATCATTATGAGAGATTGGTCATGATCAGGAAAAAATGCAGTATTCCACATTATTTTAGCATGTACGTAATCTTTACATTCAGCAATTAAATGTATTTTCCACTTTTCATATATTTAATGGGTTACACCCACCCAAAACCCTAATCATGCAAATCTCATATACCTCATATTCCATGCACCATGTATATATAAATTTATAGAAAAAAAAACATCATTTACATAGGAATATTATTATCAAAGTACATGTAAGGAATTATCTCTAACCTTAAGTGATGTAAATAGAATTTATCATAAGCTAACCCTAATCATGAGTATATACGTCCATGTGAATTATCATAACCCAAACTTCCATGCGTGAGAAATCATGAGGCATTGACCTTGGAATTTGAATCATAACTTGATAAGAATGGAAACCCTAACAAAATCTTAGACATGCGAACGTAAAACATTTAACATATTACCATGCATACAACTCAATTATCAATAATCATGCATATCATCCCTTCAATATATTATCATTATATCATGCATGCTAAAATACTCAAAAATCATAAAACCTAGCATGATTCTAACCTAAAATTCCTAGCATGCCTGCACATAGTTTCTACCATCTTATGAGTGATTGAATTCACCTGATCCAAGCTTACACAAAATAATTCTTCTTCAAAGCTTTCAAGGATTACCTAGGAATTTAACATCCAAACACATACATGTATTCGCATATAATCAGTAGAATAATTTAGGGGTTACTAACTGGTCAAAAAAGCAATAGGAAAAACAAGGAAAAACTTAGCACCAAAGGAAGAAGCTTTCGGCCGAGAAAGAGGGAGCTTGATTGTCTTGGCCGGTGATAGGGACACGCAAATGGCAAGAATGGATAATGTTAGGGAGGCTACAAATGGAAGCAAAGGTGTATAAAAAGGGAGAAGAAGAGGTGGAGCACAAAGGGTCGAAGAATATAGGATAGCTTCGGTGATGATGGGTGAAGGATAAGGAAGGAAAATTTAGCCAAAATGTTTGAAGGTCAGAGAGTTAGGCTTTGATGGATTTTTCCAAAAGAAGGAGGGGTGGAATGGTAAGTTTTTTCAAAGGAGAAGGGGGAGGAATGGTGTTTTTTTCCCGTGGTGTGGTGATTGATTTGGTGAAGAGAGTTGAAAGAAAAAATGAGCAAAAAGTTAGCACATGGAAAAGGATAGTTTTCGAGGTGCTTGTGTGTGGGTGTATGGGTGACAACAACAGGGGTTGCCGGAGCAAGGATGAGGGATTGGTGATGGTGGACGGCGGCTGGGTATGGAGGCTGATGGGATTTGGCATTTATAGAATAAAAATGGCGGTGGAAGGAGCGAACAATGGGGAAGAATGGAGAGTTTGTGAACAAAAGGCGGCTTGGTGAGGTAGGATACTGTAGGTTGCTCGTGGGTTTGTGGCCCAATACAGGAGGGAGATAAGTGATATAAGAAGAGGGTGGTGTGAAAGTAAAAGATGAGAAAAATTAGGAGAGGAAAACAAGGGGGAGGGGAGGTATAGTGTAAGAGGCATGGTGTGAAGATTCATAGGGTAAGGTGTCGGGGTAGGGGGAGTAGGGTGACAGTAAAGGGAAAAATATAGCATAGGTTAGGGGATAGGTTAGGGTAAAATATCTCTATAAAGAATCAAGGTAAATATCTGGTAGGATTTATCAGGTTACCATATTATTTTTGTTCAATGAAACTTATATCGGTTAAGACCCAACCTAGGTTTAAAATTTTAATACACACCTTATAGTATATTTTAACCTAATTAAATTTTATATCTAATAAGTCAAAATCATATTAAATGTATTAAAAATATATTTATTACCAAAATCCTAAAATAAGTTTTACAACCAATACACATAATTATTGGTTATCAATAGGGTTTTATGGAAATGGAATATTATAGTGTCACTAGAAGAGATAGAAAATTTATTAAAGGATGAGACATATTGCCTAACACGACCATGTTGCTAGAAGAGCTAGAAAAATTGTTGAGAGTCAAGACTTGACATGGCTTAAGCATCCTAAAGGACATGGCTGTATCACTGGTGGAGCTAAAAAAATCAAATCGTGAGAGTTGACACAATATGCCCATGTCATCTAACACGACCGTGTTGATGGACCATTAAAAACACATCAAGGGGCATGACATGGGGTGCCTATGTCGACTGACATACCTGTTTTGGTGCCAAGTATTTGATATCAATGTTATATTGTAACGCATAGTTTAAACACCTTATAAATCTCATTCTCCATCATCCTCCTCCCTTTCAAGCACTTATTTTTAGTCTCCATAGCCACTGCCACACAAAGCTTTGTCATCATTCCTTCCTTTGTCCTACACCTATTTTCCACCATTTTTCTCTCATATCTTCATGTTTTTACCTTTCCCCCTTTCCAACCATGATTTTTCACCTCCATATCCATCTTCATCTTTCATTCATTTTTCATATTCATCTTCCATTTTCCACCATTTCTCATCTTTTACTCCCTCTTTTTTTGATTGATTTATTTATACATTGTCATATCTAGACTTATGTGGTGTTAGTTGCAAGATTTAAGAATTAATTGAAGAAAACTTGTATCCAGGGTTTATTCTGCATTTGCAAAACTTAAGGATTTTAATTTCCCAACAACAATTACAGATTACTTATGGCTCTAAAGCGATCCAGAACTAGCAAGGAAAGTTGTGCAACTATTGCACCGCCACCATAGCCCCAAGGTAACCAAAACCCTTATGGTATAATTTTTAATAATTATGATTGGATTACCAAAAATAATTTCATGTATAAAAGACCTTTGTGGGGCACTAGATTCATAGATAATGTATTGTTTGATGTGCTAGGAATTAAAGGTGATGTATTTAAGCTTATTGGTAATGTCGGATGGGTCAAATTTGTATAGTAAATAGTTGTTACGTATATCCATATCACTTTGGAGTTATTAAGTGCAATAAATATGGTTAGTAAAAAGCATGATATGGGCAATTTAGGATAATTGATTTTTTGGTTATTCAATAGAACTCGAATCTTTACCCTTGTTGAGTTCAATTAGCTACTGGGTTTGCCCATATGGGGATTATGAGAAGCATAGGATGGATGGTCATGGCCTTATTTTTTGCGAAAAATTGCTCATAACGTAGATGGTTTACCAACATATCATTCATATCTATAAAACTCCCAAATTACCTACTTCAAAATTTCATTTTGTGGATGTGTTAATTACCAAATTACTGGATGTTACTGCCACACTTAGGATAAGTCTGGCTCCCTCACCTTTCTTATGCCAAGTACCAAGGCTAAAACAAAACTAAACTAAACTAAAGTAAATAAAAAAATTGAATACCATACATAGATAAAGGTTAGGAATAAATTATATTAGTACAAGAAGCTAACAAAAAAACATTAAGAGACGTAAGAGTCCAAAGGAAAATCGATCATCCCCAAAATTAGCACCTATAGGTACGACACCAATTTGACCTAACTCTTAGACCGAAAGGCCCACTATAAAAATGGGAATCTTTCCGAAGGACTCCACTTATCCTTCACGATCTTATACGCTTCATGCCACTACATGGTCCTTACATAATCCTCTACAAAACTAATATCATTATGGCTTCCTTGTATTGAGTAAATCACAATACCTCAGAAAAGGCAACATATCCACATTTCTCATAGTCATATGGAATCTGAAAAGGCATAATTGTGCACAAATCATATACCATAACCAAAAATAATATTCATGGATCAATGTATATAAAAATCCAATCTCAAGCTTAATAGTAAAACATGTTAGTTAACTTCTCATCATTTCAAAGTACAAAAACAGATCTAATTAGTGAAATACATTCCAAACATAGTGGTATGGCATTAAGGCAACTAATGAACCAATAATCCAAAACAATACCAAGATAGAGCACTAAGGCATCTACCAGACCACCAATTCCAGAACAATACCAAGATGGGTCACTAAGGCGACTATAGGATAAACAGTACCAAGGTAGGGCACTAAGGCATCTTCCAAACCAATGAACCAAAAAAAATACCAAGGTAGGGCACTCAGATGAATACCAGACCACTGGTATGGCACTGAGGCGACTATTAGACCAGCAATTCCAAAACCATACCAAGGTAGGGTACTAAGGTTTCTACCGAATCTACGAATCTAACACAATACCAAGGTGGGGCACTAAGTCAACTACCAGACTAAAAAATCATTTATTTTTATTTTCTTACACTATAGATATTTTCATTTTTACTTACTCAAGGAGGATAAAATCAACCCAAGAATATTGTGGTACACTTGGTCATATTGTTACCCAAAAGTAACACAATACTCTTACCTCAAACCCAAGGACACAATGGTATGCCTAGTTCTAGAGGCTTACAAAGGCTACACAGTATCCTCTCAATCTCATTCACTTACTATTTAAGTACCAATACCCCCTATAGGGTTCGTAGGTCACCTATAAAGTAGAGTAAGGGCTTTATTGGGGAATAGTGGCACACTAGTGAACCAACATAAATGAAGGCTAACACATCACCTCTAGGATAGCTAATCCCATAGAGCAAATCATTCCCAACTTAAGGTTTTCACTTTAAGTATTAGTATTTTATGAGGTGATCATATATTCCATATACGGCACATCATTTTCCATTTTCCATGCTTAACCATTTTCCCTTTTATTTCCAATTATTAAGATAAAACCTAAGATCAAAGGTCTATGACAAGCTGAGTCAAACCTAAAGTCAACCCATCAAAATTATACGGTAATCCTAGAATCTAATTACTTGTAAGAGATAAATTAGGTTAAAATTACTAAAATGACCTTTAAAACTCTAGTTTCACCAATTTATTCATTTCCATACCAAACATTATCGTTATGAGATATTTGTCATGAGCAGGAAAAAAGGCAATATTCCAAATTATTTTAGCGTGTAGGTAATATTTTCATTTTGGCGATTAACTATGTTTTCCATTTTTCATGTAGTTAGTGGGTTGTGCCCGCAAAATCCTAATAATGTAACTCACATCTTCCATGTGGCATGTACGTACACATTTAAAGTATAATAAATAAATTAAATAGTAAAATTATCATCATAGTATATTTAGGAGAATATCTCTAACCCTCGGTCATGCGAATAGAATTTATCATAAGCTAAAGCTAATAATGCGCATACGTTTCCATATTAATCATCGTAAACCTAGCTGCCATGCATTAGCAATCATAAGGCATTTATCTTGAAATTTAAACAATAACTTGACAAGAATGAAAATTCTAACAAAACCCTAGACATTTGGATGTAAATCATATAACATATTACCATGCATATAGCTTAACTTTCATCAATTATGTGTATCATCCCCTCAACATTTTATCATTTTATCATGCATTTCATGATACTTGAAAAGCATAAAACCCTAGCATGAATCTAGGTCTAAAAAATCCTAGCAAGCTCACACATAATTTCTCCTGTATCATGAATGATTGGATTTACCTAATCCAAGCTCACATAAAAAGAATTCTTCTCCAAAGTCCTCAAGAATTATCTAGGAATTTAACATCCAAACACATATGTATTAGCACATAATATTACACAATAATGTTTTAAAATTAATAAAATAATTCAAGTATCATTAAATAATAATAAAAAATAAGATAAGCCAAACAAAACTTGAGCAACCAATGGAAAAGATCGATGGATGTTACTAAGAATGAGAAGAGGGCAATGGTGTTGAGTGTCATTGTTGGGGAGGCTTCCACAACAAAAATATTTGGTGCAAGGAGGGCAGAACTGGTAAGGAAAAGTGTAGAAAAGGGAGGAGGAGAAGGTGGCCCAAAAAAGGGTTGAAGATGGAGGGATGGGCTTTGATGGAATATACTGAAGCAAAGGAGGGGGCTTTAGCAAAGTTGGTTGAAGGAGAAATGGTAGGGCTTTGGTGGGTTTGGTTGAAGGGAGGAGGGGTGGAATGGTGGAATGGTGGTTTTGGATGAAGAAAAATTGGGAAGAATGATGGTTTTGGCTTGTGGTGTAGTGGTGGTTTATATGCAAAAGGCCAAAGATAAAGGAGAGGGAGAAGTTACATGAGGAAGAGGGGTTTACTTCAAGGAGTTTGTGTGTGGATGTTGTGGTAGTTTTGGTTGGAGCTACCGGTGCAGGGGTGAGGGACCAGTGGGTAGCCCAGTGGTAAGGAAATGAGGTCAGGGTTGTTACAAATAAAAAATAATGGTGGTGGAAGTGAGTAAACACTGATAGAGAAATGGGGAGGGTTGACTTATGTGAGGGAGCTTGAGAGAATGAGGAATGTAGAGTTAAGGCACAAAAAAAAAGAGGTGTAGGGATTAAGAAGAGGGTAACGTGTAGGGATATATGGAGAAAAATAAGGAGAGGAAAAAAATGGGGAAAGGGGAGGTATAGTGCAGGTGTGGTGTAGGTTGATTTCTCGTAGGAGTAGGAGCAAACATGTGGGAAGGGAAAAGAGGGAAAGGCCAAGGGATTCTAGTTTGCTAAAGTAGTTTATATAGGTGAATAATTGGTTAGGAATATCTGGGTAAAATTTAGAAGGTTACTAAATTAGGTTTACTCGAAAAAGTGGATACCAATTACAATCCATCCTAGGTTTAAATTTGAATACGCATCCTCTAGTAAATTTTAACTAAATTAAATTTTAATATATAATAAGTAATAATAATAATAATATACATATTAATAATATATTTATTACCAAATATCCTAAAATAATTATTACAGCTAATACACATAATTACTGGTTATAACAAGGGTTTATGAAATGACATATTACAATATCGTGATAAGGCATCTCTCATTTACAACCTTGTATTTTACAACATTCAACGATTAATGGCTTGAAATATTTTTAGAAGAGGTGATGGTGTGGGTGTCTATCGTAAATCTGAGCTATTTTTCTTATGGTGTAAGGTGACTAGTGCTCAGATTAACACCGGTTTTTTATGGTTAAACAACTAGAGAAAATGGGTTGTAGTAAGACCGGCGTCATAGTTATTGGGGGTAATACAGTCATTGCACATCATTTGGGATATGACTAACCAAAGGAGGATATTTTCTCGCCCCAACTTTGATTAGATTTTGATTGTTGCATCTCATTTGGATTAATTAAAAAATATAATAAAAAGTATTGGTTGGTATTTACGAAAGAGTTCCAATACCCATTGTCAGATCAGGAGCATACAAATATTAAGAATGAGCGCAAATGAAAACTTCATAATCTAGATGATCTACTAGATATTGATGCTCCTACTATTACTATATGATATCCTCATTTTGCTCATGGTGCCTCCTTGTCACAGATACCCCAACCCCCAAACTACTAAAATCATATCGCAGATCGTCTGGACAATTAGGACTAACACTATTGATTATCAATAGTCAATGGACCAGTAGTTCCATAGTTTTGAGTCCTATGTTGATACTAGATTTGACCCAATAGACACTCAATTGGGTCAAATGCATTCCCTTCTCAATCAAATTTACTCCTAGCAGCTTACCCATTATTAACCTCTACTACCGCCACCACCAAGTAACCATGGTATATGAGTTCCTCTTTTCCTTTTTACCTTGTCAACACATTGGGGAAATATGCCCGATAAACATTGGGGGATTAGTTTCAGAGTTATGATGTATTTATGAGTCATTTATGATTTATGTGTGTCGAGCAAGTTTTTCCTTTCTCATCTTTGGTGTAGTATTTTTAAGTAGCGCGATTCATTTTGATTTCTACATTAAACATTAATTTTTTTTAGTGTGTTTCTTTATCTTATTTAAAAAATTAAAAATTGTAATTCTTAGGGAATAAAAGTGGAAAATGATATTTTGTTGATGATAATATAAGATTTTTTAGTTGCATTAAGTTGATTTGATGTGTTGAGACCCCTTAAGATTTTCTTGCAAAAGATTTTGGTTTTGAGCTTAAAGTTTTTTGTTGAGCCCTTTTGAAGGAAGTATAAATGTGTTGGGGAAATTGATGGTCATATACGCATTGAGCATTTAGTATGACTAATGGATTGACTTGTTCTATGATTTTAAGGATTAGAACTGGCATGTTTTTGTTAGGACCTTATGAGATTTTGAGCCTCAAAATTATTCACTAAATATAATTTCATTATCTTTCTTGTGTGTGACGTCTCTCCATGGCTTGTGAAACAAGAACTTACAATTTTTTTCTTCGAAATTACATATGACTAATGATACGCATTAAGATGATTGAGGCGAGTAATTTTTTTATCAACATTAGCTAAATAGCCTAACCTTAATGCTATATCTTTTGTTATCCCCCTTTGAGATTTTGGCCTATTTTTCTGAACTAACCACGTTTGTAACCTTTATCCATGTATACCTACCTTAGTATAGAGCTAGTGGGGCAATGAGTAAAATGAGAACAAAGGTATAAGTATGGTGTATCTTAAGAATAAGAGAGGTGTGAAAAAGGTAAATAATGATGTAGGAATAAAAAAAATGAATGAAACATTTGAGGTTTTTTCTCATGATTAAAGATGTTAGGATGATTGAATAAAATAGAAATGAAAGAAAAAAAATATTGAATAAGGAGAAAGAGGCATGTATAATTTTGTTGACCTAGCTCCATTGGTACTAGAATTTTATCTCCACATACCAAAATTTTCCTTCATAACCTTCTAACCTTTGGCCCCACTACAACCTTAATAAGACCTCTTGATTATTTTTTGATATAATTATTTATAGAGGAGGATAATCAATAAGAATTACAAGTATATGGGTGATCATGTTCATGAATGTAAGGACTTGAGAGAAAGTTTAAAATTGATTCGTATAAATAAACACAAGAGAGGAGTGTACCAATACCTAAAGTGAGGTTGTTGGTTTGAAACTTAAATCCTAAACGAGTTTATCTCATGGTTTACTTCAACCCACACAACATGTAATCATTGCATATTCCTCTTTACATGAATTTGACTTGAGAATTCAATAATACATTTCCACTTATTTCTTAATTATACAACCTGGTAATATTTTTGAGAATTGTGCTTTACATTTTGATGAGTTTTAGGGTCTTTATGAGTTGATTCGACTTGGTATAATGTGAGTGTTTGTACAATATTTACTAAGAAAGGGATCCCATTATTGCCTATCACTTGTTCTTTGTTCTTTTATATGTGTTGGTTGCTTGACGACAAAAAACAAGTCAAGCATGGGGGAGTTGATAAGTATGGATTATGTCAATCATGTGGAACCTTAACATGAATATTTATTGTGATTATGTGATAACTTTTTCATACTTTAGTCCACTTATTCTTATTTACTAATCTTGATCATATTTTATTGGTATTTAGAGAGAATGGGATCAAAAGGAGGTAAAACATAATATCTGGAATAAAACATAAGCAAAATGAGTACTCAAAGTATGAAAAGGTGGAAAGAAATGCAAATCCAGCCATGATGCGATTTGAATTTGGCAATTTGTGAAGTCCTTCATCGCCTGTCAATAGAGGGTGCTCGTGTTGATTGATATTCACCATGTCAATGATCAGTTACATATTTATAGGGTCATTTTTTCTCAATTTAAGAAGAGAAAGGATAGAATAGAGAAAAACTATGATTTGGAAGCATAAAAAAGAGATCTAGGATTCTTTTCTTGACATCACCCAATCCAATCCTACCCCCGATTCGTCCACAATCTTCCATCTCTTTATCTCAATTTATTATTCCCAGTTGGATAGATTGAATAATGATTTTCTCATCTTGAACAAAGAGGGTATTATATTTTTTGAGTTTATTTTTTTTAATTGATGCAATTTTCTTTGTTTAAAATGTTGTGCTTACTGAAAGTTATGATTGGCTAATTAATTTGTTCTAAGGTGAAGGGAAATCCCTTCATTCAGATGTGTTGAGAATCTGAACCCTACCCGATATAATTCCTTGTCATATGTGTTGTGTTGATGCTTTAATAGGTATAATAGAGAAATTTATCACTTTCTATCATAATTTATAGAAACCCAACAATATTCGAGAGATGAGTTGGAGTGGGATCCATTAGCATGACTAGATATCAAACAATGAGGTTGTGAGACGTTGGTTTGGCCTCTAAAACTAATAAAAAGGAAGAAGGATACTTAATATTGCATTGCCTATGTTTGCATTCATACTAGAGATAAATGAGTCTCAAATATAAAATAGGGTGTAGTGGCTCGAGAGAACATTACACTACATACATTGCTTGGCATTTATGACTATGTGTTTTTATTTTGGATTCTGGGTTAATATTCAATTATATTGGAGTTAACATGAACTGACCAAACCCTTAACCTTCGATGTAACTGGATTTTACTTGTTCTTATATTATAATTGGTTTTTGTTTACATATTTTATTTTTATTTATAGTTAGACACCATATACCCCTATCTTTAGTCTAGATATAAGAAAGCTTTTTAGCATATTTTTGCTCACTCCATAATATATATGGGATTGACCTTACATGCTACTCTAGCACCATGCACTTGCAATTAGAATACATCAATCATAATATAATTAGCATTAGTAATCTTAGTGATAAGGGATATTTAGACAATTTCTCTCACTATCACTATATGATTTCAAATGGCATAGATAAACACATACTATTTATATGTCCATGCATTAAAAATGTCTATATGCTTGATGTGAAATCAATTGAACTACACAATACATGCTTAAGTCTTATAAATAATAATTCATGGTCATGTTATAAGAGAATAGCACATGGTAGTATGGATCTATTAAACAAATTGGCTAGAAAAGATTTAGTTCAAGGTCTTCTTAAAATAAATTTTAAAAAATGTATATTATTTGATGCATATCAACAAGGAAAACAACATAGGTTATCATTCAAACCTAAAAATATTCTGACCACATCCAAACAACGTGAACTATTACGTATGGATTTATTTGAACCAACTAGAACATGTATCATAGGTGGCTGTATATATGCCACACTCAACCTCACCTATCTCATCCCTCTTTTTTATGAGAATATCGACCAGCTTGCTCCTATATTTCTCCCTTTATATTATATTATCATTCCACACTTTTGTTATTTCTCTCTTCTCCCTTATTCTTGTGGAAATTTTCACTAATTATTGAGCACCTTTCTATCTTCCCCTCTTCTTCTTTCTGTTGAGAGAAATGGAGATCATCTCTGAATTTCTCCTTTGATTGTGCAAGCATTATGTTCCTTTCTCTTCTTCCAATATTGGTTTTAATTCTCTCTTTCTTTCCTTAAGTAAGGAAGAATTAAGGTTGAGAAAGTTAGAGAGTTTAACTTCTCGTTAACACCCTATTTTGAGTCAAAATGTGGTGTTTTATGTTTCCATTCTTCTTCTTCTAGTTTTCTTAGTTTTTAAATAAAACTTTGGTAGATGGTTTTAATAATTTTTACTTTGATTCTCCTAAGAATGAAAGTTCTGCTAGATAGGTCATCCAATAGGAGTTTTATACTAGAAGAATTGCTTCAAGATAAGGCACTCTTATCTTTAACATAATTAGGTTTCTATGGTATATTGGGGTTCCATGTGCTAGTAGTTATATGAGTAGAATCTAATTGTGATCCATGGAACGAGCTTGTGGAATGATTCTTTCCATGTAAATGTTGTTGATATTTACTAATTATAAGCATAAAATTGATTGTTGAGCATGATTTGGTTAAGTGTGTACATCAGCATGTATCCATGTAAGTCTATGTGTGAAGCATGTATTCTTACGTGTTTTTTGACATAGAAGCATGCTATGATTAATATGATAAAGTGTGGTGAAATTTATGTGTGTTTTGCAAGTTTGGGTTGTGTTCTACCCAGACCAGTCGATTGGTTCCTCAAACAAGTCAGCATGTTTTGCAAGCAGTCAAATGGTTTAGATTTTTGGATATGTTGGTCGCAAGAGCAAGCGATTGGTTTGGTAAACCAATCGACTAATTTTGATGAATAGTTGATTGATTGGTCAAACCCATCGACTTGTGTTCCTATAGACCAAGGTGTATTGATGTCTACTTAAACCCATTGACCGGTTAGATAAAACCAGTCGACTGGTAACTATGACCAGTCGATCGATTAGTTAAACCTATCAATTAATTTTTCTACAGGCCAAAATTGGTTAGTCTCTACTTAGGCCCATTGAATAGTTAGACCAAACCAATCGACCGGTTCACATGAACAATCGATTGATGAGTCTAACCATTCGATTGGTGCTCTAGTTTGTTTTGGTTCAAGTCTGGTATGAACAAACCAGTCAATTAGTTTAAAGGATTGATCGACTGGTCACTTTGGAAGCCACTTGGTTTATTATGAATTGTTGTGTTTCTCTTAGGCCTTTTGTATTGATACTTCAATGTTTTTACACCATTTTAATTATGATTTCAATTATGATTGGCTTAATTTAATATGATTCACCATAATGGTAATTTGAGACTTGCTATTTGGTTAAGTTTGGTGTTATATTTAAACACCCAATTGGTATATGGTGTTTGGTGTGAGCACTGTAAAACACCTAAGTTGGAGATGATGTGTTTGGCGTGAGCATTGTGAAACACCCAATTTGGTGGCTTTCATGCCTTATATGAGTTTAGTGTCATCTCTAAACACCCATTTGGTGGTTTGTATGCCTTAGTTAGTATTTGGTGTCAACACTTAAAACACCCAATTGGTTTGATTTGTGGAATCTTGATCATAGAATCTTATAGGCCTTCCCAGTATGCATACTTAGGGTTTGGTTATCTTTTGTGCCCCTAGCCTAGGAGACCAAGTATGGTAGATGTTGATGATCCCTGAGAAAATTCCCTTGGCACTAGTTCTAGTGTGGTCGGTGTTGCAAACCCAAAATTGAGCGTATACCCCCTTATTTAGTGAGGTGGATATTGAAGATCCCTGATAAAGCCCCTTAGCACTAGTGTGATGCAGTGGTGGGAGTTGCAGCCATACATTTGACCCATCATGGTATATTAGCAATGATTCTGATTCTATGGTTATGTACTTCGCATGTTGCCGACCCAAAATTTAGCCTATACCCCCTCCTTAAGAGACGAAGTGTGGTGGATGTTGAAGATCCCTAAGAAAATCCCCTTAGCACTAGTGTGATGCGGTGGTGGGAGTTGCAGTCCTATGCTAGTCCCGTCATAGAATATTGGCATTATGTGATTTACTTTTATGCGTATTATTGTGGAAACCTATGTTTGTGTGGAAATGTATATCCTAGGGTCATGCTGAGGAATTTTATATGCTATCACTGTTCTTATACATTAACTTTCTAGTAGGTTGAATATCATGCTACTATATGACATTAATGTGATGTATGAGCCTTCCATGTTTTAGGTAGTATATTTTTCCGGTACTTCACCGTACTGATACTACACTTATGTGGTCACTATAATGATCCGGCTTCTTGTGCGGGGAGCAAATGATAATATATAGGGTTACAACTCTCAATGATAATATGCTAAGGGTGATGACGCAGGCCACTAGCAGGCCATTACTTGGGGTTGGAGGTTTATGATTATGCCTAAGAGTTAGGTTAACCAGTTAATAGTATTTTGCCCATTGCATTGGGAGGTTTTTGTATTTTTTATTATTTAGAATCTTGACTCAGATTCCTGTATTTGTTTTTGTAAAACTATTAAGTTCATTCCATCTATAATATTGTTCTATTCTTATTTACCTTGTATTGTCACATTAATATTATGAGTATGCACTATTTTGTTTCCTTATTCCATTTATCCTTGCATCAGGCATGGATATAGGTGGCAATTAAGTCGGGTGGGTCAGGTTTGGGTCAGGTTATAGTGGGTTGGGTAGTTCTCGAGGTGCGTTCAGGTTCAGGTTATTTTGGGTCTGGGTTCAAATTATTTTGGGTTAGTTTGCCAGGTCAGATCAAATCCATGGATGTAAACGGGGTGGATTTTATTTGAAACATGATAGGTTTGATCGGTTTAATACTTAAACGGATATGGATAAATGAATATGTATGATAGAAAAAAATACTCATCGGATACAGGTATAGGTTATCCATATTCGTACTCATACCCGTATCCATATCAATACCCATTTACCTGATATATAATTACCTTTTTAAGCTTAATTTCAAAATAAATATAGTATAAATTATGGTTCAAATTTTCATTTGGCTTAACTCTAAATGGATTTATCTTGTGGAAAATATCCATTAATCGGTAACGAATTATTCATCGGGTAACAGATATTCAATAACTACAGATATGGATGTGTAAGGGATACCTATTCCGGTATGGGTACAAATTTGATTACAAGTATGGATATAGATATGGGTGTAGGCATACCTACCCAGTTTATATCCTTATTGGGTCAAGATTGGGCCCAGAAATCTCTTATTCTGGTGATTTCGTGTTCGAGTTAATTTGACAGGTCACGTTTGGGTTAACTTGACGAATCATATCTTTTAGGTTTTGATTGATCGGGTTGGGTTCGGGCCAAGCTAGTCCTAGATTGAATCACTTTAGATTTGGGTCAAATCAGACATTGACCACCAAAATTAATATAAATCATTAACCTCATAAGCAAGCTTTAAGTTTAACTTCATATAAGCATATAATTAATAATGTATTATTAATTGTTATTTGTTTATTATTATAGCTTTATAATGTTGTGTTTTTACACACAAAAAAATGGGTAAAATTAGAATATCATTGGTGAATAAGTAAGTTCACAATAAAAGTAAGAAAAATAAATAAAGTTTAAATAATAATATATTTTTAAAGGCTTTAAATAAATAATAAGACATGTATTTTTTTATTATTATAACTGATTAATATTGAATTTGGTTTAATCAAGTCAGGGCATGTCGGGTCGGGTTGATAGTGGGTTCGGTTGGTGGCAGGTCGGGTCAGGTTAATGTCAGGTTACGAGTTAGAGTTAGGTTGGGTTTTAGTCGGATTGGGTTGATAAATTTATCGGTGTCATGTCGGGTTAGGTTTTGTGTGGACCAGGTCAACTTTTACCAGCTCCTCTCATGGTTGATGTGGTTGTAACATTCCTCAATTTCACTTTTCAAATCGCTTTTGCATTATCTTAAAAATAAAATTTTCTAGTTCAAAAATTAGGGATGTTACAAGTTGGTATCAAAGCCTATGGTTTTAAATCCTGAAGTTTTTTTACAAAAATGCATTTCTTTGGTTTCATTCAAACTAGTATAATCTAGTTTAGTCTGCAAGTGAGCATTGGCTTGGGTTGGGAGTTAGCCTGAATTTTAGAATAGGACTAAATTTTGGTCTTATGTGCAATGTGCTACCTTCATGTGTTCAATTCCTTTATAATATGGCTTAGTAATATAGGGTTTCTATGGTTTTGAATTAGCATCTTAAGCGTTTCATAGAGACAGTTGGAGCGTCCATGGAGTAGCAAATTTGGCATGAGGAGGCTCTACAGCCACCACTACCACCTCCTTTTCCGATGCCGCCACTATAGGATAGGCTTTGTTGGGTCAATCTCCATCGCACTTCAATTTTTGAGGCTGTGGTGGACCCTAACATGTTGATGTGTTGGCTGAGGGATTTTGAGAAATTTTTTTAGCCTATGGTTATCTAGAGAGTAGGCATGTGGACATTTGAGTATTCCATATGTGGGGTGATGCTGATGAGTAGTGGAGAGGTCAACAGCTGAGGGGAGCCATTATAGACCAATAAGAGACCTTCATTGATATGCTCAAGGCTCAGTTCTATCCTACTAGCCTAAAGACGGTGAAGTGTGATGAGTTTATGGCATTACGTCAGGGGATTTCGTCGATGGAGGAGTAATACAACTAATATTTGGACTTGGTTCATTTCGCTCCTAAGGTTGACACTGACGAGAGGATGAAGGTGCATCGCTTTTAGTTGGGGTTGAGTGTGAGGCCCCAAGAGATGCTGGTGGGGACTCGTGCATAGGATTTACAGGCTATGTATGACTATGCCTTAGAGGCATCCGCGATTGCTCGGGCCTGTAGTGCCCAGTCAGGGGCCGAGCAGAGGTTTGTGGGCGATTAGTGTCACGGGGGAGAGAAGAAGTTCCAAATATCAGGCATTCATCAATTGGGAGTAGTATCCCACTTTGGAGGGTAGTTGAGTCAGTCGAGCGTGAGGCATTTATTCTGTCAACAATGTGGTAAGAACCACCCGGGGAAGGATTGTGCAGTGAAGCTTATTTATCGCCATGGTTGTGGCCAGTTGGGGCATCACCAATTCAAGTGTTGTTCCATTGGAGGTATTGTTCTACAAAGGTAAATACGTTTGTAGGGTACAGTGGCACAGACACCACTAATTTAGAGAGCATAGTTAACTGATAGTGAAGCTAGCAAGACTCCTCCATGGCAGAGAATGCAAATGCCCTATACTTTTCAGCAAGGGCAAGGCTCAAGCAATGTTGTAGGACCACCTCTAAGAAGTCACCTAAATGTGATGAGCCAGTCGGAGGCTGACCAGTAGGTTGATGTCGTCATGGGTATGTTCACGATTTCTTCCCTTCCTCCTTACATATTATTTGACTCGGGTGTACCGCATTCCTTTGTGTCTACTGCCTTTATACGTTGAACACCTATGGTTCCTATTGCTAGGGTAGAGACTTCTATTGTGCTCCCATCTAGGGATAGACTTCCATGCTCTAGGCTATATAAAGATGTGGCCTTATTTGTTAGCAGGATTGAGTTTCTAGTAAACCTTATAGAGCTTGAGCTTTAGGACTTCGACGTTATCCTTGAAATGGATATGCTCGCAAGATATCGGGTGTTGATAGATTGCGCACAAGAGTGCGTGGTTCTTAAGGGAACACAGGGTGCTAGGGTCTCGTATCAAAGATGCAAGCCTACGCCCTCAGTGAGGATGGTGTCCACGGTGGTGCTCAGTACGCTATTGCAAAAAGGTTACCTGCTCTTCCTGTGTAGCATTCAGGATTTGGGTGCTAAAGAGTCATCGGTTGAGGAGATTCTAGTGGTGTTATAGTTTTTAGATGTGTTTTCCGAGGAGATCATGGGGATGCCACTAGTGTGTGTGATAGACTTCATGATAAACCTTCTACCAAGGACAGAGCTTGTTTCGAAGGTGCCCTATTGTCTAGCGCCAACTAAGATGACAGAGTTGCGTACTTAGTTGGAGGATTTGCTGGAGAAGGGGTATATTTGACCAAGTGTATCTCCTTGGGGAGTACCTATCCTTTTCCTGAGAAAGAAGGACAGTAGATTGAGTCTTTACATCGATTATCATGGGTTGAACCAAGATACTATGAAAAACAGCTATCCTTTACCATGGATCGACAACCTCTTTGATAAGTTATGTGGGGCTATAGTGTTTTTGAAGATAGATCTCATATCAGGGTATCATCAGTTGAGGATTTCCAAGAAGGACATACCGAATACACCCTTCAGGATGAGTTATGGCCATTTTGAGTTCACTGTGATCTCTTTTGGACTCACAAATGCATCAATGGTGTTCATAGCTCTCATGAACTACATCTTCTATCGGCATCTTGATCAGTTCGTTATGGTCTTCATCAACAATATTTTTCTCTACTCTTAGACTCATGAGGAACACAAGCAGCACCTTCAGCAGGCTTTGGAGTTGTTGAGGACTCATCACTTGTACACTAAGCTCTTGAAGCGTGAGTTTTAGTTGGACGAGGTAGCTTTCCTTGGGCATGTTATTTTGAGGGAACGTGTGTCGGTGGATCCTTCTAAGGTGTGAGTAGTTTCATAGTGGAATGCACCAACGAACATTAGGGGGGTTTAGAGTTTTCTTGGTTTAGCCGGCTACTACAAACGTTTCATCCAGGACTTTTCTAAGATCGCTCGTACTTTGACTACCTTGTTAAAGAAGATGATGTGCTTTGTTTGGGACAATAAGTGCGTAGAGGCTTTTGAGGAGTTCAAGAGGAGTTTGACCTTAGCTCCAGTGCTTAACTTACTATCGGATACAGAGGGATTTGAGTTGTATAGTGATGCATCCAAGTTTGGTGAGGGTAGTGGCTTATGCTTCTTGCCAATTGAAGGAGCATAAGAATAATTATCCTATGCACAACCTTGAGCTAGCTACAGTGGTCTTCGCCTTGAAGATCTAGAGACATTACCTATATGGAGTACAATGTAAGTTCCACACAGACCACAAGAGCCTCAATTACTTCTTCACATAGTGAGAGTTGAACATGAGACAGAGAAGATGGCTGGAGTTGGTTAAGGACTATAATTTAGATTTGACATACCATAAGGGTAAGGCCAATGTTGTATCATATACTCTCAGTAAGAAGACTTTGCATGCCTTGGGTTCACTAGTAGTGTCAGATTGGATTTGGAAAGATCTTTAGGAGTTGAGCATTGAGATCATTGGACTCGAGGATCTTGAGATGAGGATGAGTGCCTTCTTGATCACCTTAACCATTCAAACTAGTAACCACTTAGAATTTTTATCTTAAATGGAAAATAAGTCTCACTTGTAAACTATGAATGAGGTAAATTAGATCATGTACATGCAAGTTGAGCTTAACCAGAAAATCAAGTATAAGAATTAGTCCCTATGCCTCAAATAATGGTGTAGAAGGCTATTTGGTTATGTGGTGATAAATCCTAAGGTGAATTTATCACTTTCTCAATCAGGGTGATTATGATTTAAAATCTTTGATTAGCACATCAAAAAGTTCTTGTAATCTCTATAGTCCATTATAAGAGCTAAAGAAAGTAATTTGATCAAAATAAATTAGTGCAAATGAGGTTTACAAAAAAATAAAACCAATAAAATAAAGATTTTTTTATGTGAAATGCTTAGACAAAAAGGCTTATATAGATCAAAAGCTCACTACAGGTTGTAATGAATCTCAACATGCCATGTTGATGATTATAAAATCATACATGTTCTCACTTCATTCACATCCAATCATGTAGATATGTGTTCCCTATATTGAAATTAATATAGAAAAAAATATCCACTTGACTTTATCTCAGTTTGTGATCCTCTTTTACCATAATTTCAAAGATATGTTCATCACTGACTAGTTAAGTGCTCCTAAGACTAAAAAAACTCAAATACACACACATCATGTAAAACACTCAAAATAAGTGAAAAATATGGCATGGAATCAACATAAAACAAAAGGAAAAAGAAAAACATAAAACAAAAAAAGGGAAAACACATAGCACGTTAATAAATCACAAGGGAAAAGTTAAACTCAAGCTTTTAACATTAGCTATAATGAACCTTGAGCAAGAAAGTAGCAGATACACAATATATCCCACATAACATTCTTGCAAATGAATATGCCTATTAATCCGATCATTATTTTTCTCTTTAAAGACCTTCAAGTTTTTGTAGGCATGTAGTCTCACCTCATTGAGCTCATAAAAAATGGTGCACCCTATGACTTTTTTGTGTAATCTAAATTCCCTAGGAAACTTACCCATGTTAGTTCCACTTATATTGACACCCACAATCAAAAAATATGCAGCTTTATGACCATGAAACTCATACCTAAGGAAGAAGAGGGAGGCTCAAGTACTACCTGGTAATACTTTTCTTCCTCAAAAAGAGGGGTCTCAATATAATACCCTTACTTCTCTTGTTTTTCATATTGAGGTGAGAACATTATTGTTCCATATGGTTCGCTTGAAAAATGCACTAAAGGCTTTTCCTTCACCGATTGAGTGACCTTAACAATCCTACAACATGAATTATCATAAGGAGGATATTCTCTTATATTAGGTAAATTAAACTCTACCCTACATGATTGATTATTCAATATTTGTTGCTATAAACATTGAGAAACTAGAATGAAGGGTTGATAGGGTTTTACCTCAATCTTGGAACTCTCACCAAGTGTGGGTTCCTTACTTACCTCCTTATGTGGTTCAATTACCAGATTGATTTGGTCATCACTTGAATTCTCCTTATCATCCTTCTCCAAGCTCTCAGATGGTAAATCTAAAATTTCTTTGCCATTTCTCACAGTTATTCCCATTGGTCCTTTATTTTGATTTGTCTCATTATCACTAGAAAAGGTTTCTTGAGCTCTCACAACTAATAAGTTGGATGACTAGCCAGATTGCACCTCTGAGTTCTTTATAGATGCCTCTTGACTTTTCATCCATGCCTCATGATTTTGAAAACTAGCCTTAGTTGCACTAATGGAATTAGCCAACAATTCCTCCAATCTAGGCTTTGTCTCTTGAGGTGGAGCTAAAACTTGATTACACGAGGGTGGTCGGCTCACATACTATTGATTTGGAATTGGATTCTACTCCCACCATAAAAAGTTAGGGTGAGTGTGCAATTTTGGGTTGTAAGTGTCCTTATAGGATTTAGTTTGACTGTTAAAATTACCCACATAGTTAGTTTGTTCATATGATTGATAAAATGGATTATCTACTTGGCAGTCTACACTAGTGTACGGTCTTCTACATAAGTAACATCTAAATGTCTGAAGCTATGTGTTAACAATCAAGTAATCATATTTCTTATTCAAAGTATCTAACAAAGCAAAAAGAGAAGTCATGATTATTGGCTTTCGATTCCTCGATGAAGTGCACATGCACTATGTAGAAAGCCACTAGAGCCAAGGTAAATTATTTAAGCAATAAATAAATAATCAAAATAAAAGTTAGAAACTTCCTAGATCAAAATAAAAATGTTTAGGTCTAGGACTATTAAATTAGTCTCTGGCAATAGAACCAAAAACTTGATATCGGCTGAATATACTTATTAGTAAGTATATTAGTCACAAGTAATATAGGATACAATGAGTACCAAATTTTCATCCCACAAAGACTAATCAATAACTCAAAAACCCTAATGAAATGAAGTAGGTCTAGGCTATCGAAATAAAATAAAGAAATAATTATTAATCTAAATTTAGAATTTTAAAATATCTAAACTAAAATAAATAAAATCAAAAAAGGTCAAATTAATTAATAAAAAATTACCAAGGAATTTGAATCCACCGCTATCCAATTATAATGATTAGTTAATTAATTACCTGATTTTTCAATTACTAGTTATGTGTCAACGGGAATATTTAACTAACAAACTCTCTTGAGCTACATAGTCTTATTGTCAATCATTAGCCCTACTATCTCTAGTCAAAATATTTAAATTACGGCAATGCTTTTATGTTCAATTAATTATTTATCCTTCCCTATTGTTGTAGAAATCATGTAATTGTTCTCAAAATCCATTCAATTTCTATTTATGTTATTTAACTTAAAGTGGAGAATCAACTCTCACATATTATTTCAATTTATTAAATGCTAATTAAAGGTAATCAGTCTATTAATTAGAAATAATCTATAATAATAGCATAAAACACATAAACCGATATATTAATCAAGTAATCAATTAATCTATCAATATAAAGAATATGATTTCACCATATCCTTGGTAAAAAAAATTAAATCATGTTATTAATTAAAATAAAAATAATCAAATTAAAAATAGAATCTTAATTATACATTAAATATTGAAATTGAAAATATTTTAATATAAAATTATAGCACTTCATATTTAAAATAATAACTAATAAAATAATATTGTATAGCACGAAAGGTCGGCGGTACTGAATTTTTCTTTTCTACTTTGATTTTCTCTACTCTTTCTGGCCCTTTGTTGTCACATCTTTTTGCATCTCCTATGCCTCTTCCATATATCTCTTCATAGATTTATATATATACACACATAGAAGATCTTTTATTTTTTTTGTTTTAGAATATTGGAAAAGGTTATGGTTGACAAGTCAAACACATCTTTTTTCATTCTTTTCTTATGAGTTGGTTGCTATTTGTATAGGTTGCTGATGCAATATATGTTGAAATTACAATGATGATGATCATGATCATGATCATGATGATGATGATGATGATGATGATGATAAGTAGTAGTAGTAGTAGTAGTACATACATTTCCAAACTTTCCTAATCAACCACACCTAATCCCAACCTTAACTTTAATATAAATGTTGACCTTGATGCACTCTAATTGAGAAAATAATAATAGAACAGTTGTAGATCTCATTTTCATATTTAGACCAAAATTTTAATCATTTAAATATAAGTTTAGATATGAAATTTATGGTCAAAATACCGCAGGCTATCAAAACTCATACGAAAATCAACTTTAAATTCTAAGTTAATTAAATACATGATATTATTATAAATTAAGCACATAATTAAAATTAATATAAATAAGCTCACATATTATTCAAATAAATAACAAAAAGCTTAAAGTAAAAGGGTATCAAATATATAAAAATATTCATTCATCATACTCCTATGGCAACAACCACTAAACTTGACATGGTTAAAGGAGGTAAGGAAGTTGATCAAAGATGATATTGAGGTATGATTGAATCACTCCTATATCTTACTACATCTAGGTCGGACATCATGTTTAGTGTATGCTTATGTGATTGGTTTCATTGTAATCTAAAGGAATCTTACTTAATATTAGTCAAAAGAATTCATAGATATTTAATTGGCACATATAATCTTAGATTATTTTACCCTAGTGATACCATTATAAACCTTTCTAGTTAAACTCATACGGATTTTATAAGATACAAGGTAGATAGAAAAAGCACATCAAGTATATGTTAATTTATATGAGAAGCCCTTATTAGTTGGTATAGCAAGAAACAGTCTAGCATTACGTTATCAATGGTGAAATTAAAATATATAGTCGCTAGAGCTTGTTGTTCTCAATTCATTTTAATGAAAAACTAATTGAGTGATTTGGAGCTTAAAATTGATAAAAATGCCCATTACATGCGATAACGCTATTGCCATTTGTCACACTAAAAATCTTGTTCAACACTAAGTCTAAGCATATTAAAATAAGGCATCACTTTATTAGAGACGTTGAAAAAGGGGATATAAGAGAAGAATTTGTGGACACATTACACTAATGGAAAACATCTTCACTAAACCCTTGAATGAAGAAAGATTTACAACAATTAGGAGAAAACTTGGACTGAAATTTCTATGATTTAAGTTATTTCTCCCAAACTTGTGAAATTATGAAATGTGTGTGTGTGTGTGGATACATCATGAAATATAATATAAACCATGATAAAAATGGCCCTAAGTTACATGGATTTTATTCTTAATTTATCCCATATGATTGATGATAAATGTGCTTAAATCAAGTATTAATGCATATTTATAATATATGATTTGAAGTGATTTGATGTACTAAGCATAGTGAACATGGGTCAAGCTAGTCAATTGGTTTAGGAAACTGGTTGATCTATTCTATTGAAAATGGGGGTTAAAATTTAATTTTTTTTAAACTGGGATAGACCAATTGACTGAACTATCAAAACCAGTAGACATGCCAATAAAAGTTGACTAAAATTCCAAACCAGTAGACTAGTTCTAAGAATGGTCAATTGAAGTATCAAACTAGTCGATTGGTTCAACGGGAATATAAATAATCCCTCATCTATTTAGCCATACCCATGCCCTTGGTTTTTCAAACCATTTGACTCCTTCCCATGCTCCTTCTTTCTCTCTAACTCAAATCGCTCATTTCTTCACCAAATCACACAATTTAGTGCTCTTTACGACCACATGGTTAAATCATACATGATTTTTGATAAAAATCAATAAATCCTTTGATAATTTCATATCAAATCAAGGGTAAGCAACTAATAAAGGCTAACTTCCAATTTTGATATTCCTGTTTAAATTAAATCCTTTTAGAGTTAAATTGAGTTTCAAGCCATGCTCTCTTAGCCATATAAGAGGTATGGTTTTCATATTGCTAGAGGATTAGATTTAGGTAGGGTTGTTGAAGTAGTTCTAAATGTTTGTAGCGGGCAAGCAAGGGTTTTGGGAAAACTAGATGAGATAGTAGTACTTGCATAAGAAAGATATATGGGAAGTAAAGGTCCAAACTTTAAGGTGTTTAAGGGTAAATTAAATCACCACTTTTCATCGCCATTCATCTAAATTTACTCCACTTTCCTTTTGCCCCCATTTTTTTCTTTTATATTTTCAGTCTCTATAGTGGTATTCTAATAGTTTAATCTTCATTTCTTGCCTTTTCACTTACTCATTCCATATGATAAAATAAAAATCTATCATCACCAATACTCATCATAAAGGGGAGGGTATTTATCAGGGTCCTCCCAAAAAGGTTTGAACTTCATCCACCTTAGATAACCATTTGGATTGAGGATCTCGCTACCACATCTAGTACCTCCATATATAGGGAGTCCACTCCCTCTTTAGTACAGCAAAGGAGTCCATCCCAACCTACTCCGAGGTCAGATGTTCCAACATATAGTGATCCACCCACTATTAAATCTTCATCTTGATTATCAAAGGTCACTGAGACATCTCCTCACTCTCCCTTCTTTCTCTACACCATGGATGACCACCAACATTGGATCAAATCCTTCCATGGTAAAAAGTTCTTCCAAGGAAGTACATTAACCAAAGGCTTACATTGAGAATTTTGAACTTCCCTTCATACAGTCCCTCTCAAAAATCCATCTACTTCCTCATTTCACCATTCACGATCCATTCTAAATTAAATTATTTTGTATCTTATAAGTAAATATTACCATCCACGTGCATGTAGAACCAACACTATATGCATGGCAGCACTGCTAGTTTTTATTACTTACCCCTTTAAGCAAGTGTGTCACTATCTAGTCTTCTCCTTTCTCTTCCCACGAGTAGACTCTAGCAATGATATAATGATTAAATTTTGGTATGAGATGGACCACATCCTCTCTAGGTCTCTGATGCAATTTGACATTAACATCTTCCATCATATGTCCCACATGGTGAGCCATAGCCGGGATGTTCATAGTTACTGATCTCTTATCACGAGATTCCTCTAGGAATTTAGTGTCCCATTTGAAGACTTCCCTACCACTCTATTTCACCTACATAATGGGATATGAGATGAGTGAATATGAGAAAACCTTCATGTTTACAGTTGAGGCTCATGCATCACTCTTATGCAGTAGTTGCATCTTTGCTACACCTAGGACACAACCTCCACCTGTCGAAGGAGATGGCCTCCCACCACCCTTTGATGATCCATTAGCTCCAAAAAATATCCCATTCACCACTATACACGTCTCCACCTTTTTTGTTACACCCTCCATATACACTACATTTCCCTCAACGTGCTTAGGGTTGAGTGGTTGTGGCTAATGCTCATGATCTCCTCCTTTGGATTTTAGCAATGATGGATGATATTGATAGGCATCTATACCTTTGAGAGAGTGAGGTGTGTGCCATTGGTCTCTAGTTTCAGCTAGATTTTGAGTCGCACCATCAGGATGACATGGGGACTACACAAAGTGCCAAGGTTGGTAGTGAGGTACATGGACCAGCTCCTACACATGATATATAGTGAGCTAATGTTCTTCCTCCCTATCCTCCTATCATTGACGCTTTAATTCTTGAGGCTACTTAGATTTTTTGACCTATAGTTGCAATGGAAAACTTAGAGGATACAAAGAGTAAGGACCTTGACGGTTTTTTTATTCCACCATTCATCACCACTCTACCCACTACTCCATCTTCTTCTGCTTCAAGCACCTCTAGCATTGATGAGGACCATATATAGTCCTGGTATACACCATTAAGTGGGATCCATTTTTCTTTTTTTTTCTCTTTGGATCATATTTGTACTCATGTATTCATAATTTTATGACTTAGTTTCCAAGACCGCTTCTAGGTATTAGTATATCTAGAGTTCTCATCTCATGTATTACATTGTACATTTTAACTGTATATATGAAATTATTTTCTTAAACATTACGCATTCCTTATCTATCTATCGTGTTGCTTATATACTCCAATTTATACTAATATTTTCTTTATGAGTATACATTCGTTTAGGGGAGATTCCCTTTGTTTTTTTTCTCCTTTGTATATGGGGATCATACATGAGTTGCCCCTCTAACCTTTTCGTTGATGCCAAACGGGAAAGAGAAATCTAAATATTAGATATTAAATTTGCAAATGGTAAGGAATCAGATCTATCTAAGTATTCTAACCTCAATCTCATTATTACCCTATTTACATTAGCACTCTTTGTTTTTCATCGTCAAAAGGGGCGTGATTGTTGACCTCCTAAGTCAATCAATTTCTTAAACCTTATGTATATGATAACAAACAAATTTAAATGACTTAACATGGTTTTTTAATGTGCACAAACTATGATTGATGACAAAGAAGTCATTTCTCAAGTGGATATTTAAAAGAGCATTTAAATTTCAAAGCACAAGGGAAAGCTATATCAAGATAATCAAGACTAAAAACCTAAAGGTATATTTGATCTCTTAAGCTATATGGTAAAGTAGGACGAGCAAAACACTTTTGATTTTAATCTCTTGGGATATTTTTAAAATCTTCCTTAAAATTATTTTAATAAAAATTCCAATCTACTTGTTTGGTGTTAACCCAAGGCATTAAACATGTAAAAACTCAAGCAGATTGATTAGCTAAGTAAACCAATCGACTAGTTTCAAAACTGATCAATTGTTTTAGAAACCAATTGATTAGTTTGACTAACGAGACCATGGGTTTTGTCACTATAGAAACCCATTTAGTCTCTATTTTTAACACATCAACTAATTTTACCAAACCAATCAACTAATTTGACTAACTAGTCCATGGATTTTTCTCCTATTAAAACTCATGTCATCTCTATTTAAACACATCAAATTGTTTTTCTAAACCAATTGATTGGTTTGACTAACTGGTTCATGAGTTTTGATCTTACAAAAACCATTTTCTATTTATTTAAACACGTAAACTCATTTTACCAAAATGATTGACTAGTTGAAATTTTGATCAACTAGTTTGACCAAATAGGCTAAGGGTTGAGATGAAATGCAAAATGGTTTTACCTAGAAAGTAAAAAAATTGACTTGTCTAAAGGATACATCACCTGGTTTACTAAATCATTTTATTGTTCAAATATGTTCATAGCACCAATTGTGTCTAATAAAAAACAAATTAAGTGGTTTGTATAACAATAACATTTTCATTTTAGATCCAAAAAAAATTCAGTTAACTGGTTTGAACAACCTATCAACTAGTCCAAGCAACCTATTGACTAATTTTTCTAACCAATAGACTAGTCAACATTAAATGTTGAAAAATCTATTTATTGCATGCACAATTGATATATGATATTTTACACTGACTACATAGTATTGCACAAGTATATATAACATATATAAGGTAGATACAGAAAACTTTTGAGCTATCATTAATTGTACAAATCTATTCTCTACACCTACTTACAATTAATTCTCAACTACTCACTTTTATATTCAAATCAAGTTGAGATATTTTTCAAAAGTTTTTGTGATCATTCTACTCATCTTAAAATTACCCGCTAATTATAATATCTATATCTTTCTAACTAGATTACACTCATAAATTTTTCTTTCACTTTTATATTTGTATCAGGTTTTTGATACATAATCAACCATAATTCTCCTCAAAATTCATTATATTGATGTTATGTGTTGCCTAACATTTCTGAGAAAGGCCATTGGACTTATATATTCATAAAACTAGAGATAATAACTAGGTAAACTTTTAAATCAAATAATAGAAGGTTATTGAGATAGTGGACTCATAAACCAAAAGATGAGTGATTATCAATAAATATACTAGAGGTTCAAAATCCAAAAAAAAACTTTTTTGTAGTGGATGTAGAGAAATTCAATTCTTAAACTAATATACATTATGTGTCAAATTTTTATTTTCTCATTTCCATTCCAAAAACCATATTCATCCCCTCTAAGGTTCTGTCAGATTGTATGCATGAGTTTTAAGCAACAAACTTCCATGCCAACTTAGCCTCATTAGCTTTCCATCAAGCCTCTTTTAGGGACCAAGCAACTTCTGATGTGTGGTGAAACGTATGGTTATCCTCTAGCATTTTTATAGTATTGGATAATGTATGGTGAAGGCCTTCTTAGTATCCTTCCAAACCCTCTACTTTGGACTTCAAAGAGGCCTCATCCTCCCAAATTCACTGCATTTCCAACACACAAGAGAGATCTGTCTCTTGTAGTTGTTCTACCTTGGATCATAACTCATCAATAGTGCCCTCTAGTTGAGCCACGACCCTTAGAGAAAACATAATATGCTCTATGATGGTAAAACTCATCAACATTAATGCTCAAGAGAGACAAAGGTTGTTAAAAAAGGCATAACCCACTAAGATTATCCAATAGTTTTGCAAGGAGGCCTCTAAGAGCCAATTGCAAAAAAAGATGCATCGATTGGGGACCATTACTAGGGAGAATTAACCTCTCCACTCTACCTCCAAATGTGTGGAAACATTCAAAAGTGAAAGCTCCCTCCTAAAACCTTGACTCACCTCTAGTACTATCCCTCGCCTAATTAGGAGCCTTCCTCTTATAAGCTAGTACATCACAATGTCCCTTAAATCACTTTCCTCGACAATGTGGATCATCAAAGGATCTCCCATGGTCATGTCCTCCCGTCGGACTTCATTATATGCAACACCAGACCCCCTACCTTCCTCGACATAAGAAGTCACTTCTCTCTTGAGTATGGGTGTAGGTGTCATGACATCTAAAACATGGGAGGAACCGATGTAGGTAGTATTGGACCTCATAATCATCTACAACCAGAGGATCTGACACATAATAGCAATTAAAAAAACATGATGATCTCTACAAATAGGGTCTTCACAAACGATAATTAGTTTCCTAATACCTCTAGTGATGAATAATAATAAAAAAATGAATAAGGATACGAGAAGGAATACCTCAAGGGTAGATAGTTTTGCTACAGCTCAAGTTCTCCACTCTTAGTAATACATCCGAACAACATTCCTCCTTGGCTACTCCTAGGGGATTTTTAATCCGCTCATGGATGATAGCTAAGGGACTCCATCTCTTTTTTTTTTAGGGGTGGACACAGAACCAAAATCCGTATGGACTTAGAATGGAACCATATTAAGGATTAGAAGTTATTGAAGTTAGGACCAGGATTGGACAAGAATTACCAATCTAAGACCAATTAGGATCAAAATTAATAAATTATACAATTTTTCTTTTAAAAATATATAATTTGAAGTAAAATGTTGATGAGATTATTGGTTAGACCAAAATACTAGACCGGTTGGGACTAAATCAAATAGGACAGGAACTGATTAAGGACCAAAATGTCTTTACTTAAGGATCAAAACCTAAACTAGAGACGAAACCTAAAATAACTGGTCAACCCAATCTAAAATTTCAGTCTGAATTGATTTTTGAACACCCCTTTTTGTGATTTCTATGGAGAACCATGAAGAAATAACATACTTAAAGCTTACTCAACATTATCATAGCTAGAAAAAGCAAAACAATACTCACTAAAAACGAAAAATATTATAATAACCTTGAGCCCTAGTTCGAATGACAATTCAGGGTTCCTATGGCAAAGAAGAAAACTCAATGGATCATAACCTTGACAACTCCATTTTTGACAAACTCAAGAATTCCTCACCTGGGTGAGATGACTACACTTAGATTGGAAGCTTAATAGGTAGATATTGGTCATCTGAATTTGATTGAAACTCCTAAATTGGATAATGTGATTCACTTTCCTTTTATTGACAATGAGAATCCTCTTGCTTCGATTGAGCTGCAACCTATTATTCAATTGCCTAGTGTAAGTGAGATGGTATTTATTTTGATTAAACCACGTGTTATTGGTCAATCTATCCCAGTACAACATAACCCACATAAAATTTAGAAGGAATTGGTTATAGGAAACCAATACCCTAAACAAGGATTGAATCTAAAGTATGTCCCTCTCATGGTTGTCAATGGGAAAGTTAGAGCACAAGTTCAATCTAAAGAAATCAATAAGGAAGAGGATCAATGGAAAATTTCCCTTATTGGCTTTTTTGTTGTAGCTCCCCATCCTAATCTTCAACAAATGTCCTTGTACATTGCTATAAATTGGTCCATGATCTCATCCCTCCCTAAAATCCTTGCTCGTGACTAAGGATACTATGTCTTCTAATTTGCTAAAGAGGAGGAAAAAGACCTTATTTTGGCCACTCCACATTAGTTTTTTAACTCTCAACCTTTCCTCCTCAAGAAATGGTTCTCTAATGTTGTGATAGGAAATGATGTAAGGAGGAAAATGTCAATCTATATCACTATTCCAAACCTCTCCCTACATCTATGGTCAAAAGACACACTAAGTAGAATGGTCAATACCATTGGCAAACCAATATGTACTGATTATGTCACTACCACAAAAGGAAGGATATCTTACCCTAGACTATTAATTGAGGATGGTGTTTGCTCAAATATGCCTTACGAATTAAAATGTATTATGCCTAATAGTGAGGTCTTTCATCAAAATATCTTATATGAATGGAAACCAAATTATTATGCTCAATATGAATTTATGTAACACCCTAAATTTGTGTATCCCTTTTTTCTAGATTTTTAGCCACTTTATTCAAAACTAACCATTAAACATTAGCCTAATATTTTATTAACAACCTTTGACCCATAACCCAAATAAATTATTAAATATTTTTCCCAATTATTTTACCTCTTTTTAAAACTTATCCTGAACTTAATTACTTTTCCTCAATATATTTTCTAATCGGTAACCTAACCTATACAAACTAAACCTAAAACTAAAAAAATATAAATATGTCTAACCTACCCTACCATTTTTATCACCTAATTACCCTTTTGTGTGCCCTTATTTTTCATCCCTGACTACTCTTCATGTCTTCTCCTTACCTCACACAGCACCCATAGCCTTCACTTGTTGAACCATCCCTCTCACTCATCCTTATCACCCTACCCGTCTCTGCCAACCCATGTTCCATCACCATCACCTCACCGATCAAAATCGCCCCCTCATCCTCATTTGCATGTAAATATATACATATGCACACCACACCCTTCTCTCTCAACCAAACTCATCTCCTTTACATGAACCCTTCCTCTCCAACCCAACCAAATGCAATCCTCACAAATTCCCTAGCTCCTCCACTCGACTCCATTTGGTTTCACCACAACAAGCCTCACAACCTTCTCCTATTTGCCCCACTCTACTCTGCTGCATTTTTTAGTCACCCACTGGCCCTTTATGCCCTCTCCCATAACGTACCTCATCACCTTGACCCATTCTATAACATCCCAAGTCGATATGACCACGTGGGGGCTACCTTGGAGCACTTTTAGATTGATTGGTTAACCACACAAATCAACATAATTTCGTTTAGTGCTCTTTGTCCTCACTCATGTGCTTCCCAAGAAATATTTAGAAATTTTCTAAAGCATTCTAAAAGGGTCACCCATCCTAAAAATTAATCCATGGCTAGCACACTTAACTATGGAGTTCTTAGGATGGGGGCACCAAAAGGATGATAAACCATGTTGATATAAGTAGTAGTCATATCAATCCTTATAAGACTTCACACAATTTGGGATATTACATTCACCCCTACTTAAAGAATGCAACGTCCTCATTGCGCCTCGACCATTAACTATCTCGATGGAGTCTTATCCCAAGAATCATCCCGTTGGGCAACTGATTGGCTCATCCAAGTTAAGATCGCAGTCGCAGTTTCACTTTGATACCATTTGTAACACCTTGAGTTGATATGACCACGCAAGGGCTACCTTGAAGTGCTTTTAGATTGATCGGTTGACCCCACAAATTAACACAAGTCTTTTCAGGAAGATTTTTCTTAACTCGCACGATTTTAGAGAAATTTTTGGAAAATTTATAAAACTTTCCAAGAGAGTTGTCCATTATAAAAATTGCTCCACAACTAACACGCTTAACTATGGAGTTATTAGGATAATATCACTAAAAGGATGGTATACCATGTTGATATAAGTAGCCATATCAATTCTAATACTACTCCACTCAATTTGGGGTATTACACATTCCCTAACCATTTACCTGCCCTACCCGTTCTCCCCTCTGCACCTCCTGCACCATCCTAGCAACACTCCTCTAATCATCTATCCCTATCATGCATCGACCCTCCCCTGAATTCCCTCGCATAACCAAGCCAACTCCCCTACTCCTTCTCTCGACTCCATTTGGTTTCGCAAAAGCCACCACCACCATATTCACACATGTGTCACCAGCACCACCCCCAGCATCCTCACGTCTCTTGTCCTCACCAACACTAACATAGTAGAACCATCGCTCGCTTCTTCTTCTTCTTCTTTATCCTCTCTCACCCCTATTTTTTCTTCTTCTCTTTCCCTATGGAAATTTATTTCTATACCTACCCATACCTATAGCACCTCCTCCCATAACTTCCCCCTGGGAAATGATAGTTTTGCTGCTACACCCCCCCATTCTTTCGACACCTTATACTATAGCCACCCAAATATCTTCGACCACTCCCTCCACAGAATCTCCAACACCTACACTACCTCCTTCACAACCCTCCTAAACAAGCCATCCTCCACACTATCCCTAACCACATCCCACTAATGCTACCTCTACCACCCTCCATTAAGCCCTCCCCATCATAACTTCCCTTCTGCATCATCATTAACCCCGTAGTAACACTACCAAGCTTCAATTGTTGCCACCACCTACAGCCACTCCCACTAACAACACCAACCATCACCACCATCCACCACCCTTGTCTCACCCCTCCCTCCTCAACCAAACAAAGCAGTCCCCTCACCCAATAGCCCCATTCCTTCATGCATAGCTCATGCTGCACATGCAGCATGAGAAATTTTTCCTTAAATTTTTTTGTTACATCATTTCAAATGTAATAGTATTTTGGTAATTTTTAAAAATAAATATTTACTATTATAATTATTATTTTATTTATTAAATATTAATTTGGTAATTTTGGTATTATTTTTAGGTACAAAAGTCTATTAGCAAGATCTTGTAGTATTTAGTACGATACCTCTAATTTGTATTTTTACTGCAATTCATGTAACTTTTATACTCTACTAAAATGTGAGATATTGCATGATATCACATTAGAGTTTTTGTGTCTCAAATGTGTTAAGCATGATTCGTTACCTTATAGTAATGTACTAATTATTATATCGTGAAAATCAGTAAAAAGAGCATGTTATCATATGTAAAATATTTTGGGTACAAAATTATGGCAAAAATGATCTTTTATGATAATGAATGGTATATACATGGAAAAGGATAGGATGACTATGCTTAGATAAATTTATGGAATAATAACTATGAATGTGTGCCCTGGGGGAAATTTGGTCATTTTATGTATAATATGATATTTCTGACAATCATGTTCAATATGTATTATATGTTGTTGATCATGAGATTATGTGATCATGGATGAATAAGATTCGCATGTTAGGGTTTAATATGCAAAATCTTGAATAAGAGCAAATTGGCATTTGGCTTATCTCATAATTTAACTACATGATAAATTAATTTAATCATTATGTTTTAGCCATTTAAAAAATAAACCTATAAATAAAATGTATTTGGTAAGTAAATATGATGTTAATATGGTAATATGACCTCAGGGACATTTTTGGTCATTTTTGTCCTAATGTGCCCAAAAATGAATAATTGAGTCTAGGATAATCTTAGTATATTTTTTATGATTGAATTTGGTAATGATCTTGTTTATGGTTGCCTCAGAATAATTGGAAATGAGTATAATGAATTAAATATAAAAATTGGATCTATGTAATTTGTATGTGATTTCATGGTCACATTAATAAAATACTAATAATTAAAGTGAAATACCTTGAAATCAAAAATAGTGGCTCTTTAGGGGCCGCTGCCATAAATAAGTAGTTTATCCTAAGGTGGATTCTGGATCTTTTCCGATGTGCCTTAGCACCCAAGCTAGGTCCTATATCTTACTCTATTTGGTTTTGCGAACTAAGAGGGGACATGAATACTTATAGATTAGGTGTTTTTATTGATGGGGTACTGTGTTATCTTTGTGTACTAATGCGACTAGGGTACATTTTCATCCTTGGGTTGATATTCAATAGGATATTGTGCTGCCTTGGTATACTAGTATGACTAAAGTACCTTACTGTCTCCACATTGATTAATCTCCCCTTGAGTAAATAAAAATGGAATTGAATGATGGATTATTTGATTATTGGGTTACTAGATGTGGTTTAGTAGTGGCCTTTGTGCCTACTAGTGGTTCGGTAATAGTCTTTGTGTCTATTTTTGGTTTGGTAGTAGCCTTTGTGCCTACCTATGGTTCAGTAGTAACATTTATATCTACCTATGGTTTGGTAGTAGTCTTTATGCCTACCTGTGTTTCCATAGTAGATTTTGTGACCTGTGATACTATGGATTGTTATTGGATTTTACTTGTGAGCCTACCTGTGGTATGAGATTTATTAGTATTGATAATGAGATATGTGATATGTTATTATCGTCTTAGTTTTGGGTTGATGGTGTTTTTAATTATACTTCAAAGAGCACCTATCGGGTGTTCAATTGGTGAGCTTCAGTCTGTTCCAAATAAACAAGTATGAATAGTATATGGCATTGGTGGTATGTGGCTATATGAATGAATATTGTATTTTAATTGACACATGTACATTTTAATGTTTATACCATGTATTATTGTGATGACATGTATATGTTCATTGCTGGGTTTTCATTTTGGTTTAGTATAAAGGGTTGATTAGTACCATTGCATGGAAGGGTTCCTTTTGTGGACCACTACCTATTAAATGGACACTGGTTTTTACAGGCCAGCTTATGAATTCAATTGAAAGCTAGTAGTTTGGATTCAGAGCCTAAGGTTATCCATCATTTTGCTAACTTTATTCTAATTGTATTTGAATGCTTATTTCCTCGTGTTCTTTATCTCTTTTGAGTTTTGTAATCACTAATGTTTCTTTTAATTAGCATAATACTTATATATTGTCTTCTCTATTCTATTTCTTGTAATCATATTATTTATTGTAAGTGGAGTAATGATTTTTGCCATAGCACTTGGTATGAGAATGGTATAGGAAACCGAACATGTACTAAGTTTGGTAGTAACTCCCTTCATTTTTGTTGCTTTATCTTCCACAATTAACCCTTTAGAATAAAATTTTCAAGTCCTAAAAATTGGGGTATTATAGTTTAGGACATGACAAAGAACATTACAAGAAGTTTACTCAGATGTGGATGCCTAAGAAACAACAACATTCTCCTTCCCAAGATGAAAATGCCTAAGCTCTCAAAGCTAAGGCTATCATAGACCCATCACTGACCTCTCCACAATAATAGATAAGGCAAGGTAAGTGGAGAGCTATACGAAAGGGTAAAGCCATCCCAACCCCTATAGCTACACAATATTTACCCAACGACATCTTAAATGATTTTTTAGGATAGAACAAGATGTAGTGCCCTTTGTAATCGGGTAGAATTGATAGAGGTAGAGGGTATGGTATCTCTTTACATAGCACATGAATATAAGAACCTTGGAATATTAGAGAGCTCAATACTACCCTCAAACAAAGTGACATTACTCACTTTGCCAGGAAGTATAAACTGGGGATTGCTATCATTCTATGAACTAGAGTGAAGTTGGCTATACTTGAGAAGGTAAGGAAGGGGATTAAGTTGAAGTGGCAATAAAACACAAAGCATGGGTTTTTTCCCTAGACAAAATAGATCAAGGCATTCATATCTAGGCTCATCAACCTAGTAGTAGCATTGATTTCTTATGTATAGAAATGTATTCTCTTAATAGTTGTCCCACTAGAAGCTTTAGGATCTAATAATGAACATTCAAATATAACATACCCTACCATGGGTTGTTACTATTAATTTCAATTGTGTGCTTCTTGAAGATGAGAAAGTTGGTGGACATCATAAATTTATTGATGGATGCATTCCAAGTATATCTTTAAAGATGTGGGCTAGGAGTGCAATACCCCAAAACTTCATTTTAGGATTTAAGAATAAAATAAGAAATTATTGGATAATATTTAATTATATATATAATTTCTAATAAAATATTAATATTATAATAACTATTATTATGAAATAAAAGAAGAAAAATGATATAGGGACCTATTTAGTATAGGCTAAATTTATTTACTAACCTAAGATAAATGACAAATGAATCATAATAATTTCTAAATTAACAAAAAATATTTTATTATTATGATTACTAACCTTTATTATTCCTAAAACTCCAAAAAATTACAAACCACCCTACCACCACATTTTTCCTTTTTCTTTTCCCTTTTTATTCCCTCCTTTTTTTCTTCCTTTTCTTTCTTCTTTTCTTTTTTTCCTTCCTTCCCCCTTCATAGGTCGACTGGGTTGCGCCCAACAGCGGCCCAATTCCCCCTTCCTCTCTTTCCTTTCCTTTCCTCCTTCACTAGCCCATTTTTCCCTTTCCCCCCCCCCCGAGAGGCCTAAGCCCACACATAACCTCCCCCCTTCTTTCTTTTTCTCTCACTCTCTTTTTCTCTTCTTTCCCCTTTTACCTATGCCTCCTTTCTTCTTCCCAGATCGGTGTTGTTGCACATGGCTGCTTCGCATCCCTCCCTCCTCTCTCCCCCTCCTCCTTTCCCCATTTATCCATGTAAGGCATCTAGCAAGCATGACCTTACATGTTTCTCTTCCCTCCTACAAGCCCTCACTGCCTCACCTGGCCTCTGTCCCCCCTCTTGCATAGCTACATCAACTTACATGCTGACCAACAACCGCCAACGCCCTCCCCTTATCTTCTTCCCTCTCTTATCCACTTCCCCCAACCTCTATACCTATAAATACCCCTCCCTGCTCCCTCATTTCCTCTACTTTCTCTACCGACCATCCTCCTAGCCCTTACATGCATCCCCTAAATAGCCATCGCTACCACTGCCATCGGGTTGCAGCGACGTCGCTACACCCCCTTCCTCGTCCCTGCATCACCCTACACCTAATGGACCACTTCCCTGCCCCTCCTTCCCCCTCTTCTTCTCTCCCCACCTATGCAAAGTGGGCAGCTCAAGCTGCCCTTTTACACCTCCCTCCGCCTCTTACGCTGCCACCACCATAGCTACCACCACCCTCCATGCCTCCCTTTCTACCTAGAAAGCCCTCCCCTACCTTACCACACTATCACTTTCCTCTTTTTTCCCTCATTCCTCTTCTTTTCTCTCCTTTTCCTCTTAGCAACCTCCATTGTAACCATCGCGCCTCCACCATGAGACCACCACCACCACCCCCCTAACCTAAGGAAACTTATCACTTAGGAAATCCTAACCCCCCTCCTCTTTTACAACCCCAAAATCCCTCTTTTACACCATTCTCCGCCACCACCGTGCGCTGCCACCGTCGTCGCCCCTCACCAACTATCCCTTTTGGTTGTGCCCTTCTCCCTCCTACCTACTTAGTATATTTTTTTAATATTTTTTTATTACTAACACTATTATTATTCTTCTTATTATTATCATCATTAATATTTGCTTAAGGAAATAAAGAAAAAGTAAAAAGGAGTAGGAAGAATGTGAAATGACTAATTATACTCTTTTTATAGGTTTTGAGCAAACCCTTCTCCCTAAGGAGCGTAGGAGTGTGCTTCAAGCCCAGAGTCCAATTAGGTAAGGATATAATTAAGGCTTGGGTTATGTTATGAATCTTGTATGTATGGATGTATTAGTATGCATTATATGAATGTATGTGAATATGAACTAAGTATGTGTGTTGTGCAACTTGTCTTGCAAGGAGCTAAGGTATAGTGAGTATGATTTGTGTTATGTGTAATATGTATGATATAACTTGTTGTGGATGGCATGCTCTTATGTATGGTTGAGATGTTATGACTTGCATGCTTAGAGGCCTTAGGTGGGTTTGAGTGGCTATGGGGAAACTAAAAGAAATAAAGAGGGTGGAGTGAGTAAGGAGAATTGGGGGAAATGCCCTAAGGGTATTAAGAAGCATAGTTAAGAAAACAAAGGGAGAAAATAATAAAATGAAGGGTTAGGCTAAAATCTTGTATGGGGAGTGTGAGCTTTGCATGGGAGAAAAGATTACCTAGAAATTTAGTTTGAAGGTTGACCATGGGGAGGAAAGTGTATTTTGGGTGATTGGTGTACTTGGGAAAGAGTTAGTATGTGGGTTGATGGAAATATGCATGGGGGTATAACTAGGGTTGATGGTGGAAAACCCTAAGGATAGGGGTATTGTGGGAAAGGTTAAGGAGGTTGGTTGGGCATTGGTGTTGTGATGAGGGGTGTGTCACATGGAGGGTATGAGTCAGTTCAAATGGAGGGTAGAATTGTGTAGGAGAAGAGGGTGTGGAGGAAAAAGGAAGCATTAGGGTTTTCAAGGAGTGGCCGACTAAGGTGTCATTATCGCATATGGGAGTCGAGGAGTTGGGTTGTGAGGTTTGGAGTGGTTTGAGTATGGTGAAGGTGTTGGAATCAAGGGAGAATGAGGGTTGAGTAAGAAGAGGAGAGGAGAGGTTAGGGCCACCTAGGCCATATTAGGGTTTCAGGAGGAAAACCTAGTGGGCGATGGTGAGCCTAGGTGGAGAAATGGGGAAGTGGACCTTGACTCACATATGTGGGGGTTCTAAATTCGTTGTGAGTATGGTGGAAGGTGTAAAGGGGTCTTGGAACCTTGGAGAATGTAGAGGTCCCAGGTTAGTATAATGTTATTCAAGAAGTCTGGGTTGGAAGAGTGGTAATGAGTCGAGAAATCCCATTGGGGTGTGCATGTCTATATGGGGGTTACTTATCGAATAAAACATGAATAAAATACTAATCACTTGAAGTAGAAGATCATTGAGTTAGGCTCAGAATTAGGATGATTACTATCATTCCACCAACTATAATAGTGTCCAAGAGCATTTTGTCCTATATATAGTTCCACCGACTATAATAGTGGTCAAATGCATTCTGCCCTGGAGTAGTATTCTCGTTCCATTGATAGTAATAATAATGGGGGTTCTGAGCTCAATAAGCTAAACATTGGATGATAATAAATCATGAAAAAGACACTAATTACTTGTAGTGGAACACCACGTGGGTTGGGACCAAACATATGATGTTTATCGTTCCACCGGTTATAATAGTGGCTAGGAGCGTTTTGCCCTAGAGATGTTCATGATTATCATTCCACCAACTATAATAATGGCTAGGCGCGTTCTATCCTGGAGTATTTATTTCCGTTCCACCGACCATAATAGTGGGGTACTTGTACTTACATGGATATAATTCAATAGATGTATAAAGATGGTACTAATGGCTTAAATTTTGGTAGTGGTGATTAATATAATAAACTTACTGCTTGCATTATCTGTATTTTATGTGATATGCCCTGTCTTAGCTATATGGTTACCTTACTTAGTATGTAGCGTACTGATCACCCCTATGATGGGTGCTGCTCATTCCCACAAGTAGTGGCCCCTCTTGAGTCTATGAAGGTAAGTGATGTGGCCCTTGTGGATTTTGATGCCTATGATGAGTTATTTGAGGTAGAGTGATGATCTGATATCCCAAGGATAGGGTGAGAGAGGGTATTCTTCGAACCGTTTATCTTTTTATGTTTCTACTAGTTTTATTTCCCCATAGCAGGGCATTATCTTGTATTTTATTTCACTCATGTATTAACCTTAACATTTTCACACTCTAGTTTATGTATTTAATATTGAACTATTTATGTTTTTAATCATCTTTTGTTATCAATCCTTGTACCTTTTAGCCTTATGGTTTATATGAGACTGGGTAGGGGTCAATCTTATACTAATCACGGCAGTAATACCCCCCTTCATTTTGGTGTATGATTTTTATTAACAAACAAAAATTTTCAACTTTAAATTTTAGGGATGTTACAATGAGACATAAAATTCATGGGAGAAAAGTTTACATGGACTAATAACTAATCAAAAACGAGTAGAATTTGGTGCAAACTTGACTGGGTATTATGTAATTATTGTTGGTTACCTAAATATCCTATGGACTAAGTTGATTTTGTTTCACATTACTACTTGGATCAAGTTGCCTCCATTTTGTAGTTTGGAGAGATGATCCAAGGGAGCCTAAAACCATTCAGATTCAACAATTTTTGGGTATTAAAACTTGATTTCCTCTCTCCATTACAGGAAAGTTAGGTTATCCGGTAAAAGGAACTCGTGCCTTTCAACTATTGCAAAAACTTAAAATTTAAAAACATAAACTTAAAACCCTCAACCATAATTGAGGACATGTTACTTCTAAGAAGGAACAAGCTCAAAAATAGTGGGAGATAACTAAGCATAACATGATGTTAAACCCTATGGATTCACAACTAATGCAACCATAGAAAGATGTTGTAAGTATTATTACATAGAGAACTCAAGAGGATGAAGCTTATTTCTAATAAAAATCTCAAATTGGATTCATTCAACTGGGAGATAGAAACACTCATTACTTTTTCACAAATATGAAAGGTAGACAAGCTCAAAATAGGTTGTAACAACTCCTTAATTATAAAGGTGATGTTGTCTACGGAGAAAATTTGATCTCTGCTATGACTACTTTCTATCAAAACTTGCTTGGTACTAATATTCACTAGTTGAAACACATATTACTTATAGAAAAATGTTGATTGAAGGTAGTAGAGCCATCTTGTTAAAGGTTAGCACTAATAAATAAATAAAAGATTCTCCTTTTTCCGTGGGTGATCTTAAGAGTCTCGGGCTTGATGCCTACAATCACTACTTTTACAAGCTAAACATTGTTTTTGAGGATATTGTAGGTACTGTAAAGGAATTTAGGAAGATTACTTAGGCATTCAATAACACTTTTACAACCTTAACCCTTATCCCTAAGGTGCCAAATACAATTAAAGCCAAATAGTTCTAACCTATAGCTTGTTGCAATGTGACATACGAAATTATCTCTATAACTCTCACAAACATAATGTAAAATGTACTTCATAAGTTGGTGGATAGTTCTCAAGATACTTCTATTAAGGGGTACTTGCTTAGTGGCAATGTGCTTCTAGCTCATGAATTGGTGAAGCGTTATGGTTTAAAAAACCTGAGTCCTATGCTTATATTGAAGGTTAACTTGACAAAGGCTTATGAAAGTATTTAATGGCCCTTCATAAAGCATATTTTTCCAACCTATGGATTTCCTTTACAATTTGTGAATATGGCTATGGAATGTATGAGCACTACACAACTCTATTTAAATATTAATGGTACTCTCACTACACCATGCCCCTAGTAAAAGAGGTCAAAGGTAAGGTGACCCAATTTAACCATATTAATTAGTACTAGGGATGGAGTATTTGCATAGAAGCCTAAATAAGTTGTGGAAGAACCAATTGTTCAAGTGACACCCCAGATGCAAATCACAAAAAAAAATATTTTTGGCATCTATTTTGCTAATAAGTTACTCATTTTTAGCAAAGGTGAACTAAATTTTGTCCATTTGACCATGGATAAACTAGATGAGTTTACGAGTATATCGGGCTTGAAAGCTAATCCTAACAAGAACTGGGCTTATTTTTTTGATGTTACTAAGATGTAGAAAATATAAATACTTTATAGAATGAGGCGTAGTGAGGGTGATTTCCCCTTTAGGTATTTTGGAGTTCCTATCAATTCTACTATTTTATCCATAAATCATTATAAACCTTTGCTTGATAAGCTCCTTAGTAAGGCGACTGCTAAACCTCCAAAGTCCTTAGTTGTGTTGGTAGATTTCAAGTAGTTAACTCAGTCCTGCTTGGAATACACTACTTCTAGGTTCAAATCTTCCTACTCCCTAATAAAGTGATCCACCTAGTTGAATCAATATGCATAAAGTATATTTTTATGGGGTTAACTATTAGTAATAAGGCCCTTGTATCTCAGAAAACCATATTTTTACCAAAATTGAAGGAGGTCTAGGGACTTGTGATTTACTTTGGTCGAATAGGGTAGCCATAGCCAAACACTTATGGAACATTATACAACATAAAGAGGGATTATGGATAAAATGGGTTCACAAAGTGAACATCAAGAAAAACCAAATTGAAGATTACCAATGCGAGCCTCGCCTCTCTTAGATTTTTTGAAAGATCATGATTAAGGATAGTCACTATGGTCCATATTTAGTCTTATGTCACTGGAAATAAATTTAGTATTAGCAGAATGTGTAACACCTCCATTTTTCACTACTAAAAAAATTTATTTTAACACAATGTGAAAGCTGAAAACACACCTAGGAAAAATAGAGTGCTACCATCGTACCTGACACAAAATAGATGTTCGTCGCCTAATCCATATCAGATACAAGGATAAAACCAACCAATACATCTAAAATAATGGAGCGCACAAATAAAAGATTACATAAACCATTTTAAAGATTTTTTACATCGAAGGACCTTAATGGTCCCCGACCAAATAGTTACAAAATACGTGTAGATAATAGTACGAGACTACACAAAAATGAGTTAGGGTATGACACCCAAATTAAAACCATGATCCCTTACATACCCCACAAGATCTTCGGATGTCCATGCTCTCAAGCCTTGACCCAACTAACGTAGGCCGAAACACCTGTACATGGTCCTCTGCTCCCTCAATGTAAACATAAGTATGTTGATTCTATCATACATGGATATAATACATAACAAGCATAAAGCCATGTATATAAAGGTAGGAGTACAGTAGTACATGTTACCTTGCAAAACTCATATAATGCATAACATGTCATGCTTGGTTTCACATTATCATCACATAGGTACTCATATATATGATAGTAGATAAAATCTAAGCAACCATTAGAGTTTATTTCTAATTACTCAATCCTTTAGGTTATACCATTTCCTTATCCATATATGAGACAGGTTAGTCATCTAGTTAATATTCCATTCAATAACCAATTGATTATTTAAGTCATTGAAAAGTGTACAACCAGCTTTTATCCTTTTTGGTCATTCATACCATTACTTCCCTAATTATCCAATTATTAACCATATACTTGGTTATCATTCATATTTTATCAACCATTTACTTATCATCCATATTTTATTATCATCAAGTAATAGAATGTGCACCACCCCATAATCTCACATACCATGGAAGACTATCCAAATAAGGGACATAGAATCTAGGTCGAAGCTAATCACCAAGCAAACACAATCCAAGTCGAAGCCAACCACCTAGCAAACATAATACAGACCAAAGATAATCACCTAGCAAACATAATCTAATTCGAAGCCAATCACCTAGCAGACATACTCCAACTCAAAGCCAATCACCATAATGGACATAAATCTAGGCCAATACCAACCAATATGGACATAAGTTTAGGCTGAAGCCAATCACCTAGGTAACCAGACCATTTAGTATCGATACCCCTTATTACATCATTAGTGTCTAGAGTAGGTAAGGCACTGGGACCTCTTAGGATTCCTCCTCAAGGCAAAGATAAAAGGTACTAAAAATGCCTGAAGGTAGACTAATCCTCGGTAGCTAATCGAGGATCGAGTAACCTAGATCCATACTCAACTCAATTTTATTTCACTTTAAGTGATTAGTATACTATTTATAAGGTTAAGTAATCACACAAGGCCCATACAAAAGCAAGCAAGGCATTTTCCATGTTTACTCCATATCAATCATTTTCTTTCCATTTTCCCAACCATGTGGGTTTCCATTTATCATTGTGCCATATTACTCATATCCATCTTATTATTTTGTTCAAGCCCATACTGGGTTTCATTATTCTTTTCTCAATACCATCACTTATCACAAGTGGAATATCCATTTAGCCTTTATATTACTCATAGAGCATATCATAAATTATGATCTATTTAATCCTTTCATTAGGCTATTAATCCATGATAAACTATGTATTTTATCCCATTAATAATCATAAGATAGTCCCAAACATAGCCTCAAAGCATGACCAAACTGAAAGGAAACAAACCACACAAACCAGTTGAACTAGTATATCGCTCTAACCCAACTAGTTAATCAGTTGCACCAACTAGTCGATCAGTTTAGGTCGATCAATCGATCAATTTGACTAAACCAAACCTTATTTTTCCTCAAACTAGTCAATTAGCTTAAACAAACTAGTTAACTATTCATAGACCAATCAATCAGTTCTGCCCAACAAGTTGATGGGTTTAAGTAGAGAGTAAGGCCAAGGTCTCTAGAGGCTTACCAGTCAATGGGTTGGGTCAACTAGTCGAATATTCTAGGAAATAATCAATTGGGTTGCCCTATAACAGCACCAAACCATAAATTTCACTTAAAACCATGCTAATAAATCATCCTTAAGCACATTTGAACATGTATCAACATAGTCTAACACATTTTCAACTGAATTAACTTACATAACTCAACATTTGGTCACCATACCCTATTTTTACCAATTTGCATGCTTGTTGCTCAAGTATACAACCTATCCATCCAAATCACTTATACATGCTATATACATTCATGTCAACATGCAGAAACAACTTGAAGGAACTCGTAACATGCAAGAATACTCACTAGACATTTTAGAAGCATGGATCATTTACTTGATGTAGGTAAAATCTCCTTTAAACTAGAAATTCCAATTGTAAAATTCTTAGCTTTTAAAACCTTAAAACCAAAAATCTTAAACTTAGAAATTTTCACCAAAACCTTGTTAATTTTTTTAACTTAAAATGGAAGGAAAAGAAGAGCATACCAAACTCAAATCAAAATAGGGAAATGCTCAACTAAAACACTCAATCTTTTTCCCAAGTCTAACTCTTCCTTACTTAACAACTAAAACAAGAGGGAGTTACAAAAAAGATGAGAAGAGTGCAAGGAAATCAATTGCAATGTTCGAAGTGCATAAAGGGAGAAGGTGAATTCAAAGACTTAGGGATTTCAGTAGCTAAAAGAAAGGTGCATAAAAGGGATTATTGGGGCTATTTGTAGCCAACTAATTGTGAGGAATCACAAAGGGTTCATGAATCAACTCAAAACCCTATAAATTAGCATTTGAATTCAAGCTAAATAGATGTATTTTGTCTAAGGTATGCCAATATGTTCTCCAAAGCTCAAATGGTATTTTTGGAGAATATAAGTCAATTAGGCCAAAATTAGCTTAAAAAAGAGAAGTGATGGAAGGTCAGTATAGAAAGAATCTTCTAGTTTTTTAGAACCGTTCCTGAGATTGAAGTATTTATATTAGAGGCGTGCAGAGGAGAGAGGTGGAAGAAGGCAAGACTGAGGTCTTCGCTCCCCATTAATTGTCCCAATCAACCTCCAGATCAATCTAAAGTAATATTTCGGGCTAAATGCATCACAAAAATGGTTAGGAATCTGTTAGGAATGATTTAGCATGGGTTGGTAAGGCTCCATTTCAATATAAAAGATTTTTTAGAAAATCAAGTTTGAAAAATATGCCTAGCTCAACAAACTAGTCAATCGATTTGGGCCTACCAGCCGACTATTCTACAAACCAGTAAATGGGTTCCCCCAACCAATTGATCGATTTGCCTGAAAAAATCAATAAACTCCATTTTTTCAACATGATTTCAAATCAACTTTACCTCAAACCAAATCATAACATTAAATCAACATCAAATGTCCAAAAATTGGTAATATATTCATTCAATCATTTACAAAAAAATATGGGGTATTATAAAATGTATGGAGCAATTAGACCAAGAGGTGAGAGGAAACCTTGAGCAGCATTTATGTGACAACATGATGGAAGTCTCCAACATAAGGTGATTGCTTGGCTTGTATGTTACCAAAATATTAAAACAAAGGATGCATTTACCTTTTGAGGTGTCATTGAGGACCCTATGTGTTCTACTTGTGGAAATGCACTAGAAGATGTCACCTACCTATTGGTTGATAGTCCTTTTGCCTAATACTACTAGAAACTAAATATGGAATGGCTAAGCATCAGGTTTCATCCTCACTCTTGGACACACTACATTCAATAGTTGAGTTTGCATATAAGACGTAGAAAAGGTATCCAAGGTGTTATTAGAGTTGTTATAGATTCACTACTTTACAATATACGAAGTGCGTGGAATAGGACAATATTCAAAATTGGATCACCCAAGCAACATCATTTGGAAATTGATATAAGATATTCATATTAGGCTTAGTATAGAGACTAAACATAAGTTTTATAGAATCATTTTGGCTCATCCTGATAGACATAACTAGTTCAAATTCAAGTTTGTACCTAATTGCTCATTTGCTTTAATAAACTATTAATTACCAAAAACAAAATACTCACTAAAAGTTCTCTACTCACTAGGTATGTTCTACAAGGAGTTCAAAAAAAGGGTACCTCTCTTTTCCTCAAACAAATACAGATCCTTTCAATTATGATTGTTGGTTGGATCACCCATCACTAACTACTCAAGGTCCAGCCTATCAGTTAGCAATAACCTTTTGTCTTTGTTACTATGGACCTAGGGGTAATAACACCACGATAATAGCTCCAAATTCATTGGCACATGTGCCAACTCACCTATGTGAACCAAACCCATCAAAACCCTCCAAGCATTGAAGACTATTTAGAAAGGTGAAAGCCCAAAATTGCCCAAAGACTCCCCCACCGACTCCCACAATGGGAACCTCAGCTCACATCAAATAGTATACTCATAAAAATATACCCAACCCATCGAGGATCAATCCTCCCTCTTCTTTAGATAAGGAGGCATCACCTGAAGATCAAAGGGAATCCCTTAGAAGCTCCTCATCAAAGCCAAAAAAATCTGCATCTATCGATCATGATGAAGAGATAATTTTCTCTCCATTTTGGATACGTATACTATGATTCTCCACTAACTCTTTAGACAAGGCCAGACAGTTGGCCCTATTTCCACCCATAACCAATCTAGTGTTAACCAACATGGTGTTGAGTGTAATAACATGGATTGGGTTAAGGGTTCATATTGCTTCACTCATCTCATGAGCAACAACCTCCACCAAAGGAGCATTAGTTGGGGTCACTGCTTCACAACCACTAGAGGATGGAGTATGATCTTCAATAACCAACCTAAAATTTCTCTCTAATATTATGGCATTCATTTCATACCACCATGTGGTTGCTTTTTTTTTACATAAGAATTATAGGAAATCAAAATATGAAATAGTTGAGAGAACTAACCAAAAAATGACGGTTGACGACTTTTTAAGTCACTTCAAATTAATCAAAATAAAGGCAGACAATTTAAAATTTCCTATCTTAAAAAAGGAGAGAATCTAAAACAAAAGCAATTGGGAATATACATATCTCGTCAAAACAACTACAAGTGTCACAACCTACAAATTAGTCCATCATCTACCATATAAGGTTCTAATCAAGCCCTCTACCATTCCACTCATAGGAATTAATACATTGCCATCCACTCTCCAAGCCGATTCCTTGAGTTAGGGAGTGGGTGAAACATCCCAAAATTTTGTAAATTTTATTTTTGGGTGTTTGGCCTTTTTATTCAAAACTAACCCTTAAACCATTTCCTAATTATTTTGTTTATAATCTTGACCTGTAACCTGAAATAAATTCCTAAAATTTATCCCTAATTATTTTACCTTTTTCTTTTCTATTAAACCTATTATAATTAGGAATATTTTTCCCAATATATTTTCCTACCTGATACCCTAATATATCCAAATTAAACCTAAAACTAAATAAATAAAATTATACTCTACCCTACTATTTTTACCCCCTATTCTATCCTTTGTCGTGCCTCAATCTTCTCCCCCAAACACTCTTCCCTTCTCCCGCTGCAACCCCATCACCTCACCCCTTCTCTACTCGTGTGTTTATGTAAACACGCAAACTCAGCCCATGTGTACCCAACTCCTTGTCACCTCACCTCCCTCACTCCATTTAACTCCATCTGCATACATATATACATATACATGTACACAAACCACTTCCATTTTTACTTGATCATTTTTCCCCAGCTTCCCTTTTTTCCCTAGTGCATACATTAATCCCCTTGAGAACCAAACAACCCTTGCCCCCCTGTGTATGCATACATTTTACGCATCAATAAATGCCCCCCAAACCATCCCTTATTTGCCTCCTATTCTACAATTTTGGCACAACACCCTCCCCTTACCACCTCATGTTTGTCACACACTAGCCCAGGGAGCCACCACTTTATAGTCGCCAACACCGCCACCACCGCGACCTCTGCCCACAGCCACCATCACCAACCCCGCATCCTTATACCTTTGCCAGCCACAACCTTCTGGCAGATCCCTGCCCCAACCACAACTCTGCCTGTGTATGCACCCACCAGCACAACCTCCTCCTAACTCTCTTCCTACACCACCGAGCACCAGCACCATCCCAGCAACCACAAACCTCCTCCTCCTTCTTCTTCTTTTTTCTTCTTCTCCTCCCCCATCGCAACACCTTCTCCATTTTCCCACACCCTCCACCATAGCTTCGATAACACCATAACCAACCCACACCATCGCAGCCAGCACTATCACCACCAATCAGCACCACCCCATCACCACCAGTCAGCACCAATGAGCACCACATCATCAACCACCTAGCACACTTCCTGCACATCCTCCCTTCTACCTTCTTCTCCTTCCTACCCGTGTGCCCCAACTCTTGCCATGCCCTCTACACCTCACCACAACCAGTCACAACAAGCCCATCAACTCCATAGAGCCTAAAACCACCTCTAGCCTTCACTACAACCACCATTTCCCTTTGCGTACACCCCAGCCCACCTCCAGCCAGACACCATCCTCACCACCCAACCCAACAAATGCAACACTCCAACACAACCAGCCTTTTTGCAGCCTTCCTCCACCGCATCATTCCACCACTGAAACCAACCCCAGCTCTATCATGCATTCTCCTACAACCACCAGCAGCCCCGCATCTCTAATCCTACACCGTAGCACACCCCGATAACCAACCATCTCCACTTGACCACTGTCATCATCGGTTGGTCGAACCTACACCATCAACCACCACCTCAGCCGCCAATCTCCACCCCTACTGCCATCTCTCCCTACCTCAACCTAGCTAGCCACCGATACACTACTTCCCCCCCCCCCCCAAATGTGTGCCCTTGACTCATGCTGCACACATGCAACGTGAGTGAGTAGGGTTTTGTTTTAATATTTTGGTACCTATATTAAATGTAAGGGTATTTTGATAATTTTATAAAAATAAATATATCGTCGTCGTCGTCGTCATCATCATCATCATCATCATCATCATTATGATTATTATTATTATTATTATTATTATTATTATTATTATTATTATTATTATTATTTATTTTTTATTTATTTTACCTAATAGATATTAATTCGATAATTGTGATATTATTTTTAGGTGCAAAAGTTTGAGTAGCAATACCTTATAATTTTAGTAGGATTCCGTTATTTTTGCTGGAATTTAGGTAATCATTATACTCTACTAAAATAATAAATATTGCATAATATCACATTAGGGTTTTTATGTGTGAAATGTGTTAAGCATGATTCGTTACAATATAATTATGTATTATTAATTTTTATCATGGAAATAAAAAAAAATGAGCATGTTATCTGATATAAAATATATCAGGTGTGAAAGTGTGATAAAAATGATTACTATGTTAGGAAAATATTTTGTACAATGGGTATGTATAAAATAATAGGTTGAGCATAATTAAACATAATTCTAGAATAATTATTACGGATGAGTGCCCTAGGGGTAACTTGGTTATTTTGAGTGTGTTATGATTTTTATCCTAAAAAGCATGTCTCATATGTATTATTTGTTATTGAGTATGTGAGCATGTGTTTTAGATGGATTAAAAGTGCATAATAGGAGTTTATGTGCAAGATTATATATAAGGGCAAAATGGTCATTTGGCATATCTGATAATTAAATCACGTAATAAATAATTTACTTATGGTTTTTTAGCCTTTATAGGACAAATAAAAAAAAATTGAATTAGTATTTAAGTAGATGATAATCTGGAAATTTTGGTCTTAGAGGCATTTTGGTTATTTTTGATCTAAAGTGCCTAGACGTGAATTATTATGCATAGGATAGCCTTAGTATATTTTTAATGTTGGCCTCGGTATTGTTATATTAGATAATTGGAAATGAGCAAAAATGGTTAAGTATCTATCTATATTTTATGGGATATTGTTATGATAATGCCTTACGTGGAAAACCCTAAGTGGTTAGATGTGATAGATGGTTGTAATCTGAGCTTAGTATAGTATTATAAGTGGAGAATAATTATATTTAATATGTATGTTGATAAATGAAGGGTTTGGAAATAATGATATTGAAAATATAAGCTTTTCATGAAATAAGGGTTATTGGCTATCTTTAAGGATATTTTGGTCAATATAGGTTAATATGGGAATTTTGGTATTTTAATGTGTTAGGTGGATTAAAATTATGCTAAGAAGATCATGTTGAGTGATTGGAGTAATTATGAATGTCATAAGTTTCTCAAATGAGAAAATGGTCTAATTTGGGAATAGTAAACTTAAAACGATAATGTTTTTATCAGATATGTAAAACATTGGATTTAGGCCATGAATTTTGGATATGTTGTCAATATTGGTATTTTAGGGATGTATATTAAATCTGATAATTATATGAACCTTATGGGAAAAGTTATGAATTGCCTATGAAATTAGGGTTTTTGGTAGGGATGTAAACGGGGCGGGTATACCCATACCCATATCCGTACCCGATAAGAAAATCCATACCCATACCAGAATCTATATCCACTAACACATCCATATCCGTATCCGTTGGATATCCGTTACCCAACGGTTTATCCGTTTATTCGTTAATAGATATTATCCGGCGGATAAATCCATTACCCGATGGATAAACCAATTCAGAGTTAAGCCAAATGACAATTTTAACCTTAATTTATATTACATTTATTTTAAAATTAAGGGTAAAAATGTAATTATATATCGGGTAAACAAATACGGATATGGATACGGGTATGGTTACGGGTACGGGTATGAATATCCTATACCCGTATCCGTACCCGAACCCGACGGGTATTTTTTTCCACCATCCATATCCGTATCCATATTTATTTATCTATATCCGTTTAAATATCCGTCGGGTTTCGGGTAAAATCCGCCCCGTTTACATCCCTAGTTTTGGAAGTCTTGTAAATAGTAACTTTTGAGGTACGGCTATTATCGCATGTGTGAGATGTGGAAGTTAGAATTTGAGTTTCAATTATATTAATAAAAATATTATTTAAGGAAGATGTACTAAATATGGTGGGTAAATGATCAATATAGAAGGAGTTACGTCCAAAGTGTGAAATTAAGCTTTCTAGGGATAAATAATCTTGTAGTTTTTTAGAAAGGCCTTGTTATCTGTATGTTGATGTATTGCTTACCTTAATTATGTTTTTTAATCATAAACCAATCATAAATAAGATATTAATCATTTAATGTGAAAGATCACATGAATCGGGATCGGTTGTATATCTCTATAACACCGGATCAGAACATTAGTCGGGAGCGTTCTGCTTTGGGAATATATATTATTAACCATTCCACCAGTAAGAATAGTAACTAGATGTATTTTTCCAGAGTTTTATGTTATTATCATTCCATTAGTAAGAATAGTGGCCAGGAGCGTTTTACCTTGGGGTGGAATAACCATTCCACCGGTTGAGAATAGTGGGGTTTCTAAACTCAATTTAAAATAAATCCAGAGAACAATTATAATCATTTATAAGACACTAAACACATAAAGTGGAATACTACATGAGTCACGATCGGTTGTATATGTCCGTTCCACCAGATGAGAACATTAGCCAAGAGCGTTTTGCCCTAGGAATGTATATTATTAATAGTTCTACCAGTAAGAATAGTGGTCGGATGTATTTTTCTCGGGGTTATATGTTATTACCGTTCTACCGGTAAGAATAGTGGCAAGGAGCATTTTACCCTAGGGTGGAATAACCGTTCCACCGATTAAGAATAATGAGGTTATTGAACTCAATATAAATAAATAAAATTTGATATAATAATGATTATTATTGGATTATTGGATTGGTTGGTAGTAGCATTTGTGCCTAATTATGTGGGTATTGTGCCTTTGTGCCTCACCTATGATGTTATACATTTTGTTGGGACTGATGTTTAGTTATAAGTCATATTTTGAAGGTTATGGTTGTTGTGTTGGAGTTAATTTGTTATCATACTTCAAAGAGCATGTAATACCCCAAAATTTTCGAAAATCTATATTTTAATAAATAACTTTATTTGAAATAAAATTTGCTTGTAAAATTATTTATTTTAATTATTTTATGGATTTTAGAGTATATAAATTTGGATAAGATTATTTAATAAATTAAATATAAATATTTTGCTAATTATCATATTATTTTATTTAAATAATTTTCCAAAACTAATATTTTACCAACTTTATCCTTTTTAAACTAAAATATTAGATTATAATAAATTAAATTATTGAATTAAATAATTTACCAAGGATATTATATTTTACGATTTCATAAATTAAATTAAATCATTTTTTCCTATTTTTCCATTCCCTTTTTGCCCTTTTTCACTTTTTCCCTTTCTTCTTTTCTTTTTTCTTTTTTTCTCTCCCTCCCTCGGGCTGCCTCGCCAGGCCAGCCTTCCTCCCCGCGCGTTGGGCCTTCGGCCCGCCTCACCCCTTCTCTCCCTCGCACGCCCGCCCAGCACAGCTTCCGCCTCCTTTCTTTTTTTTCTCCTGACCGGCCGGTTCAGCCTTATTTCCTTTCCCTTCGACCGGCCGGCTTCTCCCTTCGTCTTCTTCCTTTCTCACCGCTCCCACGCCCGACCAGCGCCCCCATGTCTGCCACCACCGAGCTACCCTGCAGCTGCCGCTACCTACCTCCCTCTCTCTCTCTCTCTCCCCCGTCGTTTTCCCTTCCCTTTTCGAGCCAAACCGGCTCTTGGACCACACCCCGCGTGCCCCTGTTTCTTTCCTTCTTCTTCCCTGTCTCCCCCTGCCAACCGATAGCCCTGCCACCACACCGCAGCACCGATCGACTGCCTCCTCCTCGTGCCTTACCCTCTTATTTTTCTTACCCTCACCAGCCCTTCATTACCACATTTTTTCGAAGCCTATCATCCCCTTCCCGAGCTCCCTCCTCTCTCTTTTCTCCTCCTCCCATTCGCTCCCCGTTCTTCTTTTTCCGCCGCCCTCTGCCGCTCGAACCACCAAGCCCAGCCCCTGCGCCGCCTTCTGCCACCGCCTACTACCACCCTGCACCACCACACATCCCCTTCAAGCCCTACACTTCCTCCCTTCTCCTCTTCTTCCTTTTTCTCCCCAGTTTTTCCCCTTACCGCCGAGCCACCTGCAACCGCTGCTTCCGCCGCCTTCCGACCACCTCTGCCGCCACCCAACCCACCGTTCGACACCCTGCAACCCCCTCTACAACCGCCATCCATTAGTTGGCCGAAAACAGCCCTTGAACCCCTCCATTTTCCCTCTCCTTTTCCTTCCTTCACAACCCCTTTCCCTCGACCCTCCTCGGCAGCCAACTTCGCCGCCTTGCCGCCGCCGTCTCCGCCGCCCTATGCCGCCGTGAAACCACCCTTTGCCTCCACCTACACCCCCTCTTCACTTCTTTACCATTCCCTTACCTTAGAACCTCCCCCAACCACCTTCTTTTCTAACCTAAATACCCTAACCCGAAAATAATAGATTTTGCTTCCTTCACCCCCCTTTGAACCCTTCCACCCCTTATTTTTGCATGAACCTCACGCTGCTCATGCAGCGTGAGCTCCCCCCTTGATTTTGGAAATCATTTAGCTAATTTTTAAGGTATAATAGTATTTTATGTTAAGTGTTTTACTAATTAAATTTTATAAAGGTTTATCCTTTTTAACTTCTTATTTCTAACAATAATGATGGATATTATTTTTAGGTGTTGAGTTGCTAATTATGCTTGGTAAGATTTGATATTTTGCGGGATTAAGGTAACTGTTAATCCTCCCTTAAATATATGGAAAAACGCATGCTAGCACATTTAGGGTTTAGTATGATTTTATGCATGTTTTGTATGCTTAGCATGATATGTTTATAGTTTCTTATATTGTTTGTTAAAAAGAAAAAGCATGATAACTTTTGTGCCATATGTAGGTATGTTAAATGAAGAAGGAGTTGGAATATGGATAGAAATGTTAAGTACTTGTTTATGATGTACCATGTTGTTAGTGCATGAATGATGTTATTGTTTAAGGGTATTTTAGTAATTATGCTTATGAGGTATATAAATCAATGTGTGTAGTTGCTAATGAGTATTATGTTGAAAAATGACAAGTTGGTGGACTTAGATGATAAAAATGAAGTATTAATATCGTTATTTTATGTGGCGTTAGTAAATTCATAAAAATGGTGAATAAAGGGGTTGAGTGGAAATTTTATAAGTGGAAAGGGTATTTCGGTAATTTTTGAGATAAAAGAATAATATGGAAATTTTATGATTAAATGGTCAAATGATAATTTACAAGTAAAGGATAAAATGTTAAGTTGTGAGAAAGAAGGGTAAAATGGTAATTTTGGAAGTGGGGGTAAAATAGTAATTTTGGATGAAGGAGGGCACTATGGTAATTTTGGAGGTAAAGGGGCAAAATCGTAATTTCATAAGTAAAGGGTAATATGGTAAATTTTATAAGTGAATGGTGAAGTGGTAATTTATAAGTAAAGGGGTAATATGGTAATTTGGAAAAGAAGGGCAAAATGGTAATTATGTAAGGAAAGATAAAGATGGTAATCTTGGATGTAAAGGGGTAAAATAGTAATTTGTAAAGTAAAAGATGTAAGGTGGTAATTTTCATAAATAAAAGGATATTATGGTAAAATTGGATGTAAGGGGTAAAATGGTAATTTTGTAAATAAAAGGATATTATGGTAAACTTGGGAGTAAGGGGTAACGTGGTAATTATGATAACGACAAAAGGTAATTTAGAAATTAAATTATGATTGTAGAAGAGCAATTGGATAAGTACGATGCTATAAAAGGGTAATTTGGTAAATTAACCAATTAAAGGGCATTATGGTAATTTTATATATGGAGAAGGGTAAAATTGGTAATTGTAATTATGACGAGGGGTAAATTAATTATGAGGAAGGTTAATTTGGAATTTATGATAATTGAAAAGGGTAAATGGCAATTAAAAATAATTGAGAGAGGTAAAATGGTAATTACGATAAGGAGAAGGGCAATTTGGTAATTTATCCAACTCAAGGGCAATTTAGTAATTATAACAAAGGAGAAGGGCGATTGGGTAATATAACCAACCAAAAGGGAAATATGATAAGTGTAGTAATTATGAGGGGTGAATGGTGGTCTAAAAAGTATAGGAGACAATTTGGTAATCTAAAGTGGACAAGGGGTAATTTGGTAATTATGCAACCTTAAGGGTAATGTGGTAATTTATCAAGTAAGGAATGGATACTTAACAATTATATAAGTAAAGGGCAAATGAGTGGTTTGTACCTGACATGTCTTTGAGATTGTGGAACATTATAATATGATTAAATAATGTTGATTAGCCAAGTAAGAGTATTTGATAATTAGGATGGCCTTAATGGTTTCTCTGTGATATTCTGGATAATCATCTGAATAAGAAACGATTAATGATATCAGAACGATTGAAAGTGAATAAGTATTGGATTGACGTGCTTTATGTGATCACCTTAATTAAGACACTATTACTTAAAGTGAAAGACCTCGAGATCGGGAATGGTGACTCCTTAGGGGTCGCTACCCTAAGGACGTGGTTTAGTCAACGATTATTCTGGTATTTACTGGTGTGCCTTTGTGCCCCAGCCAGGCCCTATATCGTACTCTTCCTAGCTCTACGGACCTAGTTAGGGGGTATGCATACTTATGGATTAGGTGTCCTTGTCGGTAGGGTACTGAGTTAGCTTTATGCACCAGTACGACCAGGGTACCTTTGCGTCCTTGGGTTCATGGTTAAAGGGTACTGAGTAGCTGGTATGCACCGGTACGACCGGTGTACCTTTGTGTCCCGGGTTATCGATCTCCCAATCGAGGCAAATAAATACGATTGATGTGCTGATTAAAGAAAGGAAAGATACTATTATTGAAAGTGAAATATTAATGAGCGGGCCCAGATGATTATGATATTGAGTACCGGTCCACCGGTTATAATAGTGGCCAGGAGCGTTGTGCCCTGGATGATGATTCTTTATATATCCCGGTCCACCGGTTATAGTAGTGGCCAGGAGTGTTGTGCCCTGGATGATGAGTTATCTGTATTCCGGTCCACCGGCAATAATAGTGGGGGTCCCGAGCTCAATAAAATTGGTTATATATATGAATAAGATCATGGAAAAATACTAATCACTTATAGTAGAACACCATGTGAGTCGGGGCCAGACCGGTCCACCGGCAAATAATAGTGGTCAGGTGCGTTCTGCCTTGTGTGTCTATCTTCCGGTCCACCGGCAATAATAGTGGTCAGAGGCGTTCTGCCCTGAGTGTATACCTTCCGGTCCACCGGCTATAATAGTGGGGTTCTCGTACTCACATGGATATAAAATATGATATTGATGGATTAATGACGGAATAATGGCTTAAGGCCGAATGTATTGATCTCACACTATGGCATGGCTTAAGGCCCAAAGATATCGATCGTGAATTATAACTTGTGTTACGTGTTATTGTTATGCATGCACCTCTCATTATTTATGTGCGTGATTTGCATTATGTGCCGTATGCGGATCTGTCTTTAAGTGTGGTATTAAAGGGTTACTCAGTACCGTAGTACTGAAGGGATTCCCTTTATGGGGCCCTTGCCTATTCAATGGGCAGTGCCCTTGCAGGTATTTTCAGGTGCTACTCAAGTGGGTTACGGGAAGGAGAGTAAGGAATTTTCCGGTATCGTTAGCTTTTTCTCTTTCTCATTTAAATCCTTGGTTTTAAATATTAACGTTGTTAAAGTAACCACCGTTAGTGGATTTTATTCTTGTGAACGATTTGATGCGCTACTCTGATTTGTGTGTGTTGAATTTCTTTCAAGCTGTATTTCATTTTCTTAGCCTTAGCACTTGGTACTGGAACGGTATGAGTGAACCGGTCTGGTACTAAGTGTGGCGGTAATACTCCTAAAGTTCACGTTTTATTTATCTGCTTCCGCAATTATCTTTTAATAAAACGAAATTTTTCAGTAGTGAAATTTGGGGGTGTTACAGAGCATCTCTGGTATGCTTATTTGGCAAGATCAATTGTTCCAAATTAACAAATATAAATAGTATGTGACTTGATGGTAATTGATTATCTAAATGATTGTTGTATATCAATTCTCGTGTGTATATGTGTATGCCTTGTACCATGTTGATTGATATGCCTTGTATGTATTCTATGCTGGTTTTTCATATTAGTTTGGTATAAAGGGTTGCCCAGTACCATTGTACTGAAGGGTTCATTCTCATGGGCTCCTACCTATTCAATGGGTAATGGACTTTGCAGGTCAGCTTCCGAGTTCAATCGAAAGTTGGTAGTTCAGATTTGAGAGTGTAGGACTATTTGGTGTCTCGTTTGCTATCTTATTTATGGTTGTATTTGGACCCTTATGTCCTCCTGAAATTTCTCTCTTGAATTTTGTAAATTGCTAATGTTATTTTTAATAAGTACGGTATTTATCTAATGCTATCTCTATTCCAATTTATGTACTCATGTTATTAAACTAAGTAGAGTAATGATTTTTGCCTTAGTACTTGGTATGAGAATGGTAGGAAATCAAACTTAATCAGTTGAAAATTTTCGTTTAATTAAAACAAACACAAATACGGGGGTGCTACCGCCGTGCTTAGTACAAGCTCGACTTCCAACCAATCTCATACCAACCACAAGGCTAAGGATAATTTAATAAGAATATTAAGCAACATAAAACAAAGATAAAACTGAAATATTCATAACATGGAAATCCAAGTGCGCAGTAAAAAGTTATACAACCCAAATAAGTGCGTAATCAAAGTTCCTACAAGGGGTAAAAGGTATAGTACGATAAAATGAAACTGAAATAAACGATGTATAGGTAAACTGAAGTAAAAGAGAACCTGGCCCATGTCTCTCTCGGGTCCTCCGGCCAAGTCCAAAGATCAACTCTCAGCCCCGTCCAACACCTCATAAGTATCATAGGCATCGAAGACGGTATACCCTACCTACACAAACTCAGCAGGGCCCTCTACTCTTGGGAATGAGCAGCACCCATGAAATGGGTGGTCAGTATGCTACATAATGAGCAAGGTAACCATGCATCTAAGGCAAATGTAGAAAGGCATATAATACGATCAGGATCATATAGACAACATGCAAGCAATATATATAATAGAGGTAGTGTTATAATCCGGCTAAACTCAATCATTAGATCTCTGGTTCATATGCTCATTTCCCACCATGCTCTTTATAAGTCCATATGAGTGCAGGAACCCCACTATTATAGCCGGTGGATTGGAAACATATAGGGGAGAATATTCCTGGCCCCTATTATTGCCGGTGGATCACTCTCTAGGGCAAAATGCTCTTGGCCACTATTATTCCAATGGATTGGTCTGGCCCCGATTCTCATAGTATTTTACTGTAATTACTTAGTGTCTTTCCCATGTCTTATCATAACTTAGGGTTTGTTTTATTGAGCTCAGGATCCCCCACTATTATAGCCGGTGGATCGGAAACGTACAGGGCAGAACGCACTTGACCACTATTATGTGCCAGTGGATCGGTCTCTAGGGCACCCTAGCATCTAGCCACTATTATGCCAGTGGATTGGTCTTGGCCCGGATCAATAATCTTTCGCTTTAAATGATTAGTATCTTACCGTGTCTTATTCAATATATGTTTTCACCCTAGACATGCATATTCTTTAGACTACCCGCTCACACAATCTGTCTATTCCCATTCTCCTATGAGGGCCCATCCCATAACTTGGGACTTCTACACCTCCTAACACATCCCAACATCTTTTAACTCTGCTTCTTACTCACCATGAGTACCCAACTCCTAAGTGTGTGGGTCAAGGCCCACTTTATGCCATCTAAGTTCAACTTCACTATCGCCCCCTAGGGTTTTCCCCAAAAACCCTAATTGGGCCTATATGGCCCGTCCTTCTCTATCGCACACAAATAAAGCTCCTTTACCACCCAACACATCACCTCACTTAAATTCAATCCCAAGCATTCCACTTTACTTCCCATTTACACATGTGACCATGAAACCCTAGTTGGCCATCCAAACCTTAGCACCTTCCTTTTTCCATATATCACCTCTCCATTACTCATCTACCATCCTCTCTTCCACATGACGCCCACACTCACCCTCCATGTGATATTCTTCCACTCTTTCCCCATATTCCACTCCCCTCCATTATTTTTCACTATCACAATCTCCTCTATTTAGGGTTTTCCTCCCAAACCCTAGCCAAGTTCCCTATGCACCCTTATACCAACCTACATACTATTTTTCACCCAAGGACTCCTATCACCCCAACAACTCTTCCCTTACCTTACTTACCCCCCAAAGCAACTTTTCCCATGTAAGGATCATCCCCGTGCAAACCCTAGACTTCCTCATGCAAGATTCACTCCACTCTCTTATTTTCTCCATATTTTCCTTTTATTTGTCCCCTCATGGATCATGAGATAATTAGGTCATTCTCATATCCCTTTAGTCAACTCATTTCTCCCCTTTTTTTTCTTTTCATCCTTTCACCCCATATAATAATCCTAGCATGCATGTCCTAGAGGTTCACATCATACAAAACCATAAGCACAAAATACATATCATTTTACACATGCCATAAGGAGGTCACATGAACGTACCTCAAATCCGAGCTACGCTACAAGTAAGCAGTCATAATAACACAAGGTACACAAACATAACATAACTCATGGCATACAAGGCACATAACACATATAGTTGGTCTTAGCTATATCCTTACCTAATACGACACCGGGCTTGGAGCACGCTCCTATGCCTCCTTAGGATTTTGACTTGATTCACCTATAAGAGAAAAATACTAAGGGTTAACTTCCTTCTTACCAAAATTACTATTATTTCCTACCTTACCCTTATCATAACCTAATATTAGGGCTAATAATAATAATAATAGTATTAGTAATACTAAAATAGTGACAATAATGATACTAATGATGATAATAATAATAATAATAATAGCTCAAATATTAAGAATGATAATAATAAGGATCCTGATAATCATAATAATAGTAACATTATTAATAATAGAGCCAAGGTTAATAATAATAATAATAATAATGGTAATAATACTTCAAATCTTAGTAATAATAATGATAGGGTTCGAATAACCATGTTAATAGTAGCAATAGTAATAATAGTCCCCAAGTTAATAGTAGTAGTAGTAGTAGTAGTAGTAGTAGTAGTAGTAGTAGTAGTAGTAGTAGTAACAATAGTAATAATAATAATAACAATGGTTCGAATATTAATTATAATAACAATATTAATTATATGCCAAAGTTAGTATTAATAGTAGTAGTAGTAGTAGTATTAATATTGATAATAATGATATTAACACAAATAAAATAACTAACAACTCAATAAATTATTTTGAAAGGTTAGGGAGGCTAGGGCACAACCCAGGGATGGTGGTGACCAGGCGGCGCACGACGACATCGCCGGTGGTGGTGGAGGAGGAAGGGAAGGTGGAGAAGTAGTTTTCTAGGCTAGAAGAGGGGGAGTGATAGGGTGGTTATGGTGGTGGTGGATGCTCTGGGTTGAGAGGGTTAGAATAGTGGTGGCGGCGGTGCAGTCAAAGGGGACGCGCAAGTGGCATCTATTGTGGTGGCCGAAGGTGGTGGAGGGGGAGGAAAGGTGAAGGAGAGGGAGGCAGGGAGAAAGGAAGGTAGGAGGAGGTAGAGGAGGCTTCGGTGGGTGTTTTGGAAAGTAGGGAGAGTGGTGGTTGCGATAGGAATGACGACACACAGCGGCGAGAAGGGAGGGAAGGTGCAAAGTGGCAGATTGGGGGGCCAACTTTGCACTGTTGTGGTGGCTCGTGCAGGGAGAAATAGAGGTGGTGGGAGGTGTGGTTAGGTGGAGGGTGATACAAGGAGTAGTTTGATAGGTGGTTTAGGCGGCAGCGCTGGGTGACGGTGACAGAGGAAACGTCTAAACAGGCGATGGAGCAAAGCGGTAAGTTTCTAGGCAGGGAAAGGAAGTTAGATTAAGGGGTCGGTTGGAGTATTTATAAGTAAATGAGGGGTGGAAATGACAAAGGGGGAATAGGACAAGAGGGGGCAGGTGTGGCAAGGTCGACGGGCGGCGATGGTAGGCGGGTACAAGCCTGCAAAGTTGTAGGGGCTATTTGGTCGGAGGAGAAGAAAAAGAAATAAAGGAGGGCACGTGTGAGGAGATACGGGGGTGGTTGGGGTCGAAAAAGGAAAAGAAAAGGACAGGGAAGAGAAGGGAGGTGGCAGGCAGGCTGGTCGGCGTACGGGGCGGTGCAGGTTTGTGATCTACTGGCGTGGAAAGAGCAGGGAGGAAGAGGAAGAAGAAGAAGAAGGGTCGACTGACTGGTCTGGGGGAAAAAGAAAGAAAAAAAAGGAGAACAAGCAGGCGAGCGGGGAAAAAAAAAAGCCTACGGGCTGGGCCGGCAGAAGGAGGAAGAAGAGGTATGAGCCTCGAGGGGTTGGCCCAATCTGGGGGAGAAGGGGAAAAAGAAAAAGGAGAAAGGAGAGAAAGGAAAGAAAAAGGAAAAAGAAGGGAAAAGGAAAAAAAAGGAAAATGAAAAATGGGTTAGTTGGGGTATTTAGAATATTTTGATATTTTTGAATATTTAAAATAATAATATTTTGTAAAATAATAATTAAATTCCCTTTTTATATTAATTTAGGATATTTTGAATAATTTTTCCTAAATTCCATTATAATTATCAAAACACCCAAATTTTTCCTAATTAAATTATTTATTATTTTCCTCTTGATTTTACCTTAAATACTTCCCCTTATTTTAATAAAATAATTTTATTTAATTAATTTCCCTAATAAATTCCTATTTTGACATAATTTCCTAAATTAAGGTTTTGGGGTATTTCAGTAACACCATTCGTTTTTATTATTTTAGCTTCCGCATTTAACTCTGCAAATGAAATTTTTAAGTTCATAAAAATGGGGGTGCTAAAATGGGGGCTAACTTTATGGATAACAGCTAATCATTTGACCTTGCTCGAAATGTCAAGGCCCAAAAGCTTCACACACATTGGGTAACCCGAGGTTCGGTAGGGAACGTCCCTTTAGTGTTGGCTAATTCAACTCACGTAATGGCACCACATGAAAAGTTGCAACACTATTGTTAGATAATACTTATTCAAAATCTATCATGATCTACTTCATTTTGAACATGTCCTGACTTCTCCTCAATTTCTCAACACCACCCATCTCTAACGCAAGCTTATCCTACTTAAATGGGGGAACATTTAGAGGCTAGGCTCATATAAATAGAGAATGCACAAGGCTCATAGAAAAAAGAAAAAATAAATAAATACTCTTGCAATATATCAAGTCTCCATCATTGACTTCAAACAACTGACTCTAACTCTTTTCCATCCATTCCTTTTATAGCCCAAACTACAACCCAACAAATACCTCTAATTAGCGAACATAATCCTCTCATTATTGTTAGTTACTCTTACACAATGACTAAGTCATTTCAACTCTTTTATTATCCATATTGCTTTAGTTGTATATTACATTACTGACTTGAGTGTCAGAGTGTCCTTAAGCCGACACCACATCGGTGGTCTTATAACACTTAAAATATTCTTCTTCTTTTTTATATTTATTTTAGGTGAATCATTAATGCCCCGTACTAGTCTGATCTACATCTTTATTTTAGATTTCAAGGGTTTGCAATTATGTTACCCTAACCGTGCCCCAATTAGTTATTTTTTCCTTGGTTTTATTATTGAAATTGGAAACCCTAACCAAGCCTCACCGTGCTTACACTTGAATGCCAACCCCACTTGTTTTGTTTTTTTCATTCCAATCCCATGCCCATTACCCATGCTTCTATCATGTAGACATAGTCGTCATCACCAACTCTCATTCATGCTATAAATTTATTCATTTGCATGTAATTGACCCCCTATAACCCACCTTCCTCTCTCATTTTTTATGTCTTTCACTCCATAAGTAGAGCTCCTCATCTCCCTTTCTCTAAATCTTTCCTTTTCCAATATTTCCCCACCATTATTCCTTCTTTTACCTTTATTTTTGACATTATTTCTTCATGTTGCACCTCTATTTTGCACCATCCTTCACGTCGCACCACCACTACTAGTGTTGATACCTCATGTTGGAGCCTTTGTGTAGCTTGACCATCTAATGCAAAACCACCCACAATTACGTGAAAGCTTAATGCAATCCTCCCCAAATAACACCCCACCTCACACCACCATCCCTTTGTAACATGTATATCTCACATTGTGAGGCCTCACTTGCATGAGCCATTGACAATCCTCCGCCCTATTTGTGTGAGCTCCTAATGTTTCTTCATACTTGTCACCGTGAGTTCTTAACATTGCAAATCCCATGCAACATGAAGTCTTAGTGTATTTAACCCTTTGTGTGCTACAACCTCGCTTGGTCGTCTTGGCTTCGGTTTTCTCTCGTTACTTTCTTATTGGTCTATGTTAATTGTTAATGACGTTGTTTTGTGTTGTTATCTAATATTGTTGTTGGATTTTGTTTAATAGTGAGATGAAGAGTACGAGATGTTAGGGAGTGGTGGTTTCGGTTTTAACTATTTTACTATTAACTTGGAGATGAGGTGAATCTAATTACTCAAGAGACGGTAAAAACTTTGTATGTGAGCATGATATGTTTTGTAATATCTAAAATCATGCTAGGGTTTTACTTAACACAAGTGCTATGAATTTGTATGAAAAGATGGAAAACGTCGTCTCATTTATTTAGCATGTACATTTTACTTTTATTTGAATATGAAGTATGTGCATGTGGAGTATGTAAAATGTTGATAGTTGCATGGTTAAGGTTTGGTTAGGGAATGTGGCATTGCAGAGTTGTTTTATTTCCATGTTAAGTGTACCATGATAATCTTTGCATGTTGTAGTTAAATTTCAATATATAGCATGATAGATTCTGGCATTCATAAGGTTAGATTAAAATGATTTTTATTCTCATGCTCTAGGGGTAGAAATTTCTTCTTGCATGCACCGTGATATTAATTGCTAAATTGAGTGATGATTTACATCTTAAGCCTACTATGCATGTTTAGCATGGAATATTGATATGTTAGAAAATTCATGCTTAGGGTTTTATATGCTTAAAATGCTAAGTACATACATACGGTTAAAAAAGTCAATTATCGTATCTTAAAATTTTATTTGATGCTAAAGTGATTTAAATTATATTTTAGCCTTTTCTTGAGAAATTGCTAATGTTGATAAAGTTTGATATAGAAGTGATTAAATTGTGAAAATTAGGGTTTTGAGGGTATTTTGGTCATTTATGACTTAAGTGTGCCTAGGTGTAACTAGTTTGGCTAGATAGGTTTAGTTGATCTTATGTTGACTTTTGGTTGAATTAGGGTTAACCTTCAACTTTAATCTTGTTAGTTTACCCTAAGGTTCACCTTTAGAAAAAGTTAAAACACAAATGGATAATAAGGGATTGAATTGGAATGAGTTGAGATAATTGCTTGGGGTAATGACATGATGCCTAACCCTAGATTGTGATGTCATTGATTGTAGAGACCCTTGTGATCCTTTTAGGTTTGATTGGTGGCTTTATTGGTTGTTGTTGAGGATCTTAAAATCCTTGGTTAATATAATTTACTTGAAAAAAAGATATTAATCACTTAAGGATAATGACTCAAGTTTGGAAAGGAATATTCTTGTGCCTCAGAAGAAGCCCTTGAGTACATTGTTGGTTCTTCGGGTTAAATGGTCCACATATTCTCTATAGGTATTTCACACGCCTCAGAAGAAGGCATAGATACTTAAAAACCTAGGTGTTGAGGGCTACTATGGGTGGTTGATACACCATGTTGCTTTCTAAACAAGCTTTACCCTATAATTGAGTGATTTACTTGGTAACACCTCGTTGATGATCATTGTCTTGGATATGATATTGTATTTCACTTAATATTTGATTGTTGGTTGATTGAATTAGATTAGACAATCATTGTAATACCTCTAGAATAATTGGATTATAATTAGCTTGATAAATGATGGATTGCTTGATGTAATAAAAAAAACACCATATTGAGTGTGAAATAAGATTTGTTGGTATCTTATAATTGTTGTATGATCAGAGCATGTCTCTCTTAGGCCTTTAATAGTGTTTCAGTTGGTTTAATATTGTATGTTGAGTTGGGGGAATCATGTTGACCTTTAGTTGTTATCACATATGATTATATGTTTTCAACTTAATATTCTATTACTATATGTTCATGCAGTGTGGGCATGCTATTGCTTAGAATACACCATAATTTACTCAATATAAGGAAGTCGTACTGATACTATCATTTTTAGGTTGCTGTAGTTTTTTTTTTGCGACATATTAGGTTGAGTTCGAGTGTTTAAAGTTATTAAGATATCTTTTGTTTTAGTTGTATTTATTTTGTTTTCATGTCACCTTTTGGGACATCAAGTATTGTAAAATTATCTGTATATTGTATTTAAAATATCTATCTCTCGCTCCATTTTGTTTGTTGTTAGTTTTTGCTTCGACCTTGGATTAGGTTCTGATCATACCAAATATTTGAGTTTGAGTTATTCTGGATTTACAACTAAGATTATTTAGATATTGGTTGTACCTTTTTTCGTGTTGGTTCTAGTGTAATACTCGATATTTTTGATAATTGCTTATACTAAATGAAATTTTTTTTAAGTAATCACTTTAGAGATATCACAAAATCATTTGTAACTTATTGCTCCATCTCTGTTAATAGGACTTATTTAATGCAGTTTTATAATCACACTAGTCTTCTTCTTTTATTTATTTATCAATTTTATGTAAATAGTGTTTTCAAACAAATAAATAATATTGAGGTACATACATACGTTAATGTTTATCATCTTATTTCATCTTTGATCAAGTAGATTTTGGATCAAAGACGATCTAGTTTAAACCATATTTCAAAATATATTTTTTTGATAAACAATATTTAGACACGGTGATATTTGATATAATAATTTATGAATTTTCTATATAATTTTTAATGATCTCACTAAGATGAATAAATATTCTAACTTATTTCTGCTGAAGTATAATTCTTTCAATTCTATTTTAGTTAGGTTCCTTAATACTAATAAATTAATATATAAAAATATATAAGCAGAATTATATTAAGCATATAAGCTATATATGGAGTGCTGGATTAAATAAGAGGTTCCTTAAATAAAATTTGACACGATTTGAATGGTAGACGCGCGGCGGTATCAGTAACCAATTTTCCATTTTTTTAAAATAAAAATAATTTCATCCGTCCAGCAAAGGGAACTAAAGATTTCCCGCGCTACCCGCCATTCGGCACTTACTAGCTGCTGGGGACTCGGCAGAGGGTGAGCACAACGCCTATTTATAAAAATTAGGGATTCTATTCTGCAATGCACCCAATCAATAAACAAACTGAGTGCTTTCCCTACTTCCTTCGGTAAATCAGGTCCGAAGTTTATTGAGTCAACTATGGGTTACTTCACAAGGAAAGTCCATATCAAAAGCATAGAAGATGAACATTCCAGCATGGAAATCGATGAACAAGAAAATCCACCAGCAACAGCTGCAGAAGGAGATCCATTCATCAAATTTATAGATTATGCGAGATCAATCATTTCTCCTGCCAGCGAGATTGAAAACGGAGTTCCCGACAGTGAAGATGACGACGACGATGGCAAGGATGCGAATGGTCCGGGATGGAGTTGGATTGCCTTTCGCATTCTCAAGACTTGCATTACTTATTCTAGTGGCGTCACTGCCGCTATTTTGCTGTCCGAGCTCTCTCAGGTTAGTTTTGCTACTCTTGAAGACGAGCCCGATTTATGCCACTTGTCCGCTTTTTGGACAATGATGATCCCAAAATTTTTTGTGGATATCGTATTGTATGCAGTATGAAATCTTGTGTTTGCCATGCTTGATTAATTTGCCAAGGTTTGTGTTTAATTGGATTGAAATTTAAAGGCATGGAGTGACCAAAGGAGTAGCTACGCGCTTAGAAAAAGGGCGGAATGTATTAATCGACTGAAGAAGAAGAATCGAAGATTGAAGCTTCCTAATGCTGTTACGATTGATTCAATCCACGAGAAAAAATTCTTGTCACTGAATAGTGTTCTGGAAGCTGTAATTGTTGACGCTTTTGTGCTCCCAGGTACTGCTGCTAATTTGCTTGAAGATATCATCTTTTTGTGAAACTTAGGTCACCGCTTGGAATACTAAGGTGATAGCTGACCAGGAGAAGAAAAATTACAGTTCTCTATAAGGACAATTTTTTGTAGTAAAAAACTGAAATCGACTGTAGTTGTTCTGAAATCAGTTTTGTAAATTCTCTTAGGTACAAACATCTATATGCTCACTCTGGGGGACTTATGGAGCTCAAATACCATCGATCTTTATCTCCATCGAAGGTGCGCTCTCGAACTCCCATGGCTGATGATCGCCCATAACTTGATTTACTTAGACTTTTTGTAGGATTCCCTTTGCTATGTCTGACACATAACAGCCACTGCTTATGTATATCATTTTTCTTGTATGCTTAATCTTGGTTGCTTGAAATGACGTGCATAATCATTTGTCTTATTGTCAGTTATGATGATGTTCTTGTTATTTATCAATTGTCGTTTAGTGCTTAGCCCTTTTTTTGGCTTAAATTGTTTTCCCAGGGCTTTATCCTCCGATCAATGGCCATAATATGTCTTTCATTGCAGATATTATGATTTGGTATCCACTGATAATGGGATTTTGAAGAAAGGAAGGGAGATCTTCCTCACAGGATGCTACCTACGAACTGCTATTGAAGGATTTGGTTCATCACGACTGCTCCCTACAGAATACTTGGTGATACTATTGGATGAGGTAACAAGTTCAGTGTACATAACAGAGTATTATCCTATCTTTGTAAGATATCTTGTGAGTTTACTCATTCAGTCAAATAGTTGGGTGATAGTTTTTAATGATCAAGTAGGATTCAAGCTTCATAATATGAACCTTCCGAAGTGCATGCTCCTTCTAATGTGAAAAAAACTATAAGCTTCAAGGGAGGAGAAGGCATGTTGTGGAGCCCAAGATTGCAGTAGTACACATATCTGCTTATATGAATCTGCTCCTCTTACAAGCTGATGTATAATCAAATGTAGCTTCTTCATAAATGGTAAAGTTTCTTGGTTCTAGATGAAGGATTCAAGCATCTGATTCTTTAGATAACGAGAATGGATCCATTTGGTCTACACAAACTTCTTCTCACTCTGCAAAAACCAAATATATTTACACAAGAGGATAGAATTCCAAACAGTTATATCCTTCAAGCCAGCCCCTCCTTTCTTTTGGCAAGCAGAGTACCTTCCAAGAAACTAGAGGTTTTTAAGATCGCCAAAGGACGGACCTGCAAAAATTGTATATTTGGCTTAAAACAGCTTTGGGGAACAGGAGAAACACTTATCCGAAAGCAAAACTCCCTGGATAACCAAGTTGAACATTGTAACACCTCCAATTTTTACAATAAAAAATTAAGACAATGCAGAAGCAATAAAATAAAAGTTGGGATGTTATTGCTGTATCGATCATAAGAGAGGTGTGGCCATCCACCTAACTCATTCTAAAACACTCATAAAAACCATGCACGAGAATTAGAGATAGTGTGAAATGGAGAAAGAGATATGGGATAGATGGAATGATAAGTTTACAAAATCAAATACAAGAGTAGAGCTAAGAGTTTAGGTAACCGAAAGACAAAACATCCCAACACAGTAGGAAAACCTAATTAAACTAGTTAGACAAACTCTTGGGCACAATAAATCCTTCCCAAGCAATGGCTATAAAGAGGCTCATATCAAGCTGATCCAACTTGCAAAACATCTCCCCAAGACAAAAGCTAGATCAACGTAATGGTCACACAAGGTAGTATCAATACAGTGAAGTATTAGTAAAATAAGTTAATCTTATAACATGGAAATGACTCATCTGGCATATAATGGTCATGTTAATTATGGCATAACAAACATGCTAAAATACATCGTCATGGAATAATGACAATAACACTAGATGATTGCATACATCCCAAACATAAATGAACCTTCACTACGAACATAAGTTATGGTAGTAATACAAGGGTGCATAAGTCCCTAACATGGGTATACCCTCTACTGGCTGCAACCTAGTAGAATATTAATCCTAATATGGATGTTTATAGGCGATAACACCAAACGCAAATATGGGCTATCTATCACAACTTGATGGAGCACCGCTCCCAATATGGGTGCTTGTAGGCAACAATACCAAATATGGATATAGGCAAAACCCTCCATCGATTGTAACCCAATGCCTGGAGTACTAATCCTAATATAGGTGTTTGTGGGTGATAACACTAGATGCAATAGAGTATGCATATCCTAGGCATCCACGCCTTCCAAATTAGGTGTTTGGGCAAATTAACCAAACACAAGGGAGTAAATCCACTAATCATGGTATATCCTCTACAAGCATAACCTTTTAGAACACCGACACCATAATGGCCTGTCAAAGTATTTCTCCTAATCTTGCATATAAGCTACAACCTAGTAGGATGGAAAATATACTGATTGAAGAAGAGATGAAACTCCACCAATCATGGCATACTCTCCACATGCTTCAACCTTGTGGAACATCGTTGTGATGACAGTCTACCATAGTACAAATAGGTACTGAGTGAAAGACGATGTAAGTTCCACAAGGTAGTAAGCCAATTGATCCTCGGTTAACCACTTGAGTGCTGGAGAAGAAGGCTCAAATAAAAATCTTATTACCATTATATGATTAATTGGTGATATCATAAATCACAACAAAATTCCATATACAATTTAGGTGTTTCCAATATTGATACCAAACACAACCAAGGTCACAAGCCACACAAATAACCATTTTATCCCTTTTAAATTTATTTATTCTAGGTCAAGGTCACATTAACCATTCATTTTAATCCACGCTTTAATATATTATTAGATGGAGTTAAACAAACTATCATTATAGATTGCCCTCAACTTGCTAGGACTCATAGGTACTCCCAAGTACTTAAAGAGAAGTGTCCTTGGGGACATTTTGACCACAACCAAAATTCCTCCTTTAATAATTGTCTTAGTAATCCTAATTTAGCTATAATCAAGTTATTAGCTTAACTTTAGATTGCTAATTGTGCCAATGGGCTGTGGTTGTGGATTGTTGTTGCTCCTCTTGGGATGCATGCTTAGGTCTGGCGATGGCTTTGTGACTGGTTGCATATCAATATCCTTACATTCAAACCAACCTTACCCTCAAGGTTGGGAATATTTGGTCCAACTTGCAAGTCAAATGGTGTGTACTCTAACTAGCTGAACCAATAAATACAAGCATAACTAGGCAATAAAACCACGGTCACGACATTGCAGTCTTGGGGTATCGCGGAAGATATTTTATATGTCGTGGCATGAATTTTCTTTATTTTTCACAACAAATATTGGTTGGTATCGGTCAATATCCTTAAATATCGATAATATAAGTGTGATTTTTTTTCCTCTATCGCGTATCCCTAAGATATTGTATTAGTGAGGCCAAAATCTGATACGTCTCGGTTGATATTTTATTGTATGGACCTAACAATAGTGAAGGATTGTGCACCGTGAGTTTTGCTACCCCAATGCCAAAACAACATGAATTCGCTTCAACTTAGTGTTCAGAATACCAAAATAAGGATTCAGCTTGAACTAATTTTGTGTAGAACCTAAACATGGGCTCTAATAATTCGCATAGATAGAGAATAAGAAAAATCTTTGCCTTAGATGCCCTTGCCTTGATTTGTTTATTATCATTTGAACTAGAGTGGACTAGCAATAATGATTTCCATATGTGTTGCATTTGCAAGACACTATATAGATGCATGCAACAATTGCATAGCCAATAGGAAGTGACCATCAATTTTCTCCTTGATTAAGGCAGTCATAGTTTTCAACATATGATTCAATTGTAGAAGCAAAACATCTTGATTCCTCTCCACTAATTGACTTCTCTCATTTAAGTATCAAGTAGGGCATCGACAAACTATCTTTTTTTTTATCTTATGATCAAATCTTTATTTTATCATCAAAGAATAAAGTTGCCATGGTTTCAAGTCCACAAGTGAGGTAGCGATTCCTTTATTAGGAGTTCCCTTTGATAGACATTCCACACATAAAATTAGTTGGTTCCCAACTTATTTGTACATGAATTAGCAACAATAATTTTCAAGTGCTTGTTCTTTGAAGTAAGCAATTAGCTAAGAAATACACATTCAAAGATATTACCAAAGTTGGAAACCCCAATTTTGCATTATGTGCTCATCAAATGTCCGTTGATTACAAAACCATCACCTAATTTAAAAGTTGCAAACATTTTTTTGGCATACACATGAGTCCACATTTCCCAAATTGAATCTCTTAACAATGCATAAGCAATACACATAATTTAGCCCTTAAGCTTCAACAACCCCCATCTTCGAGTAAACATGCAACTGAAAATTCCCATTAGAACATATCCATCAACAATTCCACTCCTAGGATATAATTCCCTCACGTATATTATCAAATTGATCATGAGTATCAATTCAAAAGAAACCAATAAATGAGTTATGATGGTCTCGAAATCGGCTCATATACAAAGTAAAAAGTAGTCGTCAATATCTATATACTGCCTGCTCTCCCTTTCAAAATTCAGCTGCAAGTCAATATATTTTAACCAAGATGATAGCTATTATCTCATGCAATGGGCATACAAGAATCAATTTTCTTTAGCCTAATATTAGGTCTACAAATTGGCCAAAGATATGAGGCCATTAGCAACACAGTTAATGACCCAAACCATCCTATTGTAGTTATTCATTTGTTGGTTCCCTTATGGATAAAAAATCAATTGCTAAAAAAATTAGTTGCAAAAATCTAAAATTTAATGTGGAGGCTTGGCATGGTTTATACATAAGGAATTTGGGGCTTCTTACGGTGTTGTTGGAGATTTATTTTATCAGGTATGTGGTTATCATGATGTAAGGGTGTTAAGCTATGTATATGTTGATTTTTCCTTATGTATGTGTTTACTATTATTTTGATATATTTCCCTCCAATATGTACTTATATTGTTATCTACATGCTAGTTAGTTGTTAGAATCATTTGCAACTAACCCCATCTCTGTAATACACTTGGCTATACATAGCTTAAGTATTGTATTTGACATTGCAATCAATAACACAATTGCTTTGTTATGGCTCGTTTGGTCAAGGCCAAAAGGGCCCAAACCATTTAGTAATATTTTTCCTATAAGGCTGTTATTATTCTGAAAATACTAATTTATTTTATTTATAAAAGTTATGGAGAGTAAGAACATATACTTTTTCTCTCTTATTTTTGATATTATACACGGATACACCTATATATAGGCAGAAGATAAGGAAAAGGTATAGTCAACCGTAACAAACTCCTAAAAATCCTAACAAATAGAAAATAACATATCCTAGGAAATAGGCAGCAACAACTTCTAATATTCTGCCCCTTATTGAGTTTAACTAACTGAGACTTTATTCTTCTAATATCTAGTAAATTAACGATTAGATTTATTGACCTTTTCTACAATTTATGTTGAGTATCTTATGGTATTAGAAAGATAGTCTAGCTAAATATATTATATAGTAGAGTATTTAGTAGTATATCTTTTAGAAAAAGGAAGTAGGGAATATTTATCTTTTGCAAGAACTTAGGTTGTATCATGTTCAAATATGGGGCTAAGATCCCAATAATAAACAAGCTAAAGAGTTGATAGACTAGCTAATTCTCCGACCTTTTTCTCTCTCCTCTCTTGTTCTCGCAACCCTAACCTTAATTTGTTCACAAATTCATAATCAACAAAATTCCTCTAATCTCTTCCTTCGGATGTATCTGGTTCCTTGAGAACTAGTCTTGAATTTTCCTATGATCTTGATGCAGCTAGATCCTTGGGTAAATATTCTAACAAATTGGCATCAAAGCCTTATGTTGCGGTTCTAGAAGCCCTTAAAGAAATTAATGCAAATATGAAGCAAATTATGGATCAGAGGGATTGTAGGGTAGGAAAAAGGCACGTTTGGAAAAGTGGTGTCGAGAATAGCAATCAATAACATCCAACAAGTTGACATTAGTAGCCACCGGCAGCAAGCAACCCGACCAACCAATGTTGGCCTACCTAACTATTGACACCTCTATTTTTCTTTCCCCAAGGCTGACCATTGCTCCATATGCATCCCTTGTCATTGCCACTCAACCCACTATCCCTAGTAAGGGATTTAGCTAACCCTTCACCCCCACTCCCTCGTTGACCCTCTACCACCACTATGAACCCTCTTGATAAACCCTAAAACTTTCATCACCACAAAACCCCCCACCAATCAGCCTCATGCTATGTCACCTCCACTCACCTTGCCAATGATTGCTAACCCCCTACTAGCCTCAAGTGAACCATCATAAAGGTTACTAGAGCCTTCAACCATTTGTCGCACTTTCTCCACCAAGCAATACTACCTAGCCGCTCTTAGTGCTAATTGCCTATTTCAGCTTGCCTTGTTGTTGAGCCCATGTTCTTCCTTAATATTTACTAGTTATGAAACCACAATTCAACAAGTAATTAGTCTATCGACCAAAATGGGGATCAAGCCATTAGTAAGATATTAAAAAACATTATATAAAATAACCATAAATTATGAGATACAGATGATTGTAAAATAATCATAAATATAATTTTAGTAGGATAAAATGAACAATCCAATAATCAAAACCATAATATGGATTAATCAATATCTATCAATAAATAGAGTAATTATGATTGTGTGAAAATCTATCTTGGCCGCTAGGGTTTGAGGGCTCTCCCCCTTCTTTGGCCCCTTTCGAGCCTTACCCTAGGTAGCTCATGAATCTACTTCAAATTTGCTTCTTTGCTTTCCTTTTTGATGCTATATCTTGCTTTGATTTCTCTTAATGAAGAACGTTTTAGTAGAAGAATGCAAGTGTCTGATGATCAACCCTACAAATGATGACAACCACGTTGTATACTTTGTGACATACAATTTGAGGTTAAAGATGACTTAATTTAGTGATCCCTTGTTGGACAATTGTATACAAAGAAGTCCTTTAATGTTTGTGAACTGAAAGCAACCTTAATGATGGCATGGAAAGTTAATTATGGCTTGGAAATCAAGGAGGTAGAACCAAATTATAACACTCCAAGTCGATACGAATACATGGGGGCCACTTAGAAGCCACTTGATAGCACTTCAAGTCCTTTTAGCGTGTTTTGTCCTTACTCACGTACTTAATGAGAAATGTTAAGAAAATCACTTATGAGAAGCTGCCTAGTTTTTGTAAGGAAATTTGTTCAAAAGGTCTATCATGAGAAGCTGCCTAGTTTTTGTAAGGAATGCTAGCAGATTGGTCATCTAACAGGTGCATGCAAGCCTCAGAGTAAGGTATGGGTACCAAAACAAGCTCAAGTTGAGCTTTCCAGTCCCTCTGATTCCTTGCCTCAGCCTTTGGAGACTACTACACAACAAACTGATACTGTCGATCAGACTGTACTCCAACTAGCCAAGGAAGCCCCTGCTACTAAGCCTCCTGGGGCCACTGTAAGCTCTGAAATAGCTGGCTAGGTTGAACAAGCTGAGGTCTCTACTCAGACAGGCCACTCTGCCCCTTCTTAGGCTTATGATGACCATTCTATAAATGAACTCCCCCTCTTGCAAGAAGAAGAAGATGGTCAATCAAGAGAAGCAGGTTTGATCAGAGGAGTAGGGGAAAAGAGGACCCTCCATGTCAAAATTCACCCAATCCAGAGGGCCTGGAATCTGAAGACCACCTATTCCAGACTGTCATCTCCAAAGCTAGCAGGAAAAAATTGTCAAAGCAACTGAGATGTAGAACCCTAGTCAACTCTTCTAAAAGGAGGCCTAAAAACTTACCAAAACCCCCATGACAGTTCTCATCTGGAATATAAGGGGCTGCAACCTCCCCATTAAACAAAAGAGGCTGCAGAAGATGGCTAGGTATTATAAGTGTGATCTCATAGGCTTGCTTGAGACCAGACTTGATGAAGGTAGACTCTGTAAAATGATGCATTCCTATTTTAAAGGCTGGAAAGCCCTGCACAACTATGCTAACTATCCCAATGGGAGGATCCTGATTCTTTGGAATGACCAAAGGGTGCATGTACAACCCCTGGAGATATGCCAACAGGTCATCAACATTTGGGTACAACCAAAATCACACAGTGGTCACTTTATGCTTAGTGTATGTTATGGGCTTTATTCTGTTACAGACAGAAAAGGGTTATGGGCAAATTTAACAGATTTTGCTAGTAGGTACTCTCTACCATGGCTTGCTGTAGGTGATTTCAATTGTGCTCTCAATAAGGAGGATAGAAAAGGAGCCAGAGAAGTATCTGAATATGAAATAGCAGACTTTAGAAGATGATGCTTAGCATCTGGCCTGTCTGATGTGCCCTCCACAGGCTGCTTCTTTACTTTTGCTCATGCTAAGATGAAGAGCAAGATTGACAGAGTTTTGATGAACTCAGCTATTGGTCAGCTCACAGATAACATCCACACCACTTTTCTTGCCCAGGCCCCTTCTCTGACCACTCTCCAGCCCTCATCCAGTTAGTTAAGGTGCAGTACAGAAACAAACCATTCAAGTTCTTCAATATGTGGGCGGATCACCCTGATTTCTATTGTACTGTTGCTCAGGCTTGGCACTTTAGGGGTTGGGGGACAGCACAATATCAACTCTGCAGAAAATTGGCCAACTTGAAGGAGCCTCTAAAACTGTTAAACAAGCTCCACTTCTCCCACATCATCTCTAGGGCTAAGGAAGCAGATGACAAGCTACAAACAGCTCAAGAAGCAGCCTTGAAGATGGGGGGGATTGAAAATGCTGATATTAGGGAACTAAGGAAGCAATCTCTTCACCTCAATAAAGCTGCCATGCTCTTCCTTTCACAAAAAGCAAAGATTCAGTCCCTATTCCAAGTTGACAAGGGGACCAAGTTCTTCCACACATTAGTTAAAGCTAACCATAAAAAGAATTTCATTTCCCAAGTGGAGAAGTAGGATGGCTCCCTCACTACAAGTGAGAAGCAGCTTGAGGATGAATTCAGTGAGTACTACAAGAGACTAATAGGGACCTCAAGGAATAATTTGGAGGTAAACCACCTTGTTTTTGAGTAGGGGAAGAGGGTGCAGAAGCAGAACAGTGACAACATGACAGTACTAGTGACCCACAGGGAGGTAAAGGAGGCTCTTTGGTCTATTGGGGATGATAAGGCTCCTGGGCTTGATGGGTTTTCAGCTAAATTCTTCAAGGCATCGTGGCAAACGGTCAAAACTGATGTTTTGGCAGCTGTGCAAGAATTCTTCACTATTGGCATGCTGTTGAAGCAGCTAAACCACACCCTCATCTCCTTTATTCCCAGGAAGGCACATGCTACAAAAGTCACAGACTATAGGCCCATCTCCTGTTGTAATGTAGTGTTCAAAATCATCACTAAGATCCTTGCAAATCGTCTTAGTGGCAACTTGAACAAGCTCATTAATAACACCCAGGGAGCTTTTATCCAGGGTAGGCTAATGCCTGAAAATATCTTCCTCACTCAGGAACTCATGAGAGAGTACAATAGGAAGAGAACTTCCCCCAAATGCATGATGAAGATTGATTTGAGAAAAACATGACACTGTAAATTGGCAATTCCTTCAAGCTGTTTTGGTGGGGCTGGGCTTCCCACCCAAGTTCATTCAATGGACTCTAGCTTGTGTCACCACCACATCTTTCTCATTGGTATTAAATGGTAATGTATGTGGTTTCTTCCAAGGTCAACAGGGGCTCAGGCAAGGGGACCCCTTGTCTCCCTACCTCTTTGTTTTATGCTTGTATTTCCTTAGTAGGCTCCTTTACATGAATGCTCACAGCCCACAGTTCTCCTACCACCCTAAATGCAGCAAGCTAGGCATCACACACCTTACCTTTGCTGATGATCTCATGTTGTTTTGCAAAGGAGATCTAGATTCTGTGTAAGTGTGTATGGATACCCTTAGGGAATTTACCAACTGCTCTGGCCTCCACATCAACAATGAGAAATCAGAGGTGTTCTTAGCAGGAGTCAAGCAGGTAATAAAGGAAAAAATTTTGTAAATCACCAATATGTCCCAGGGGGCTCTGCCCTTTAGGTATCTGGGGGTCCCTCTCAGTCCCACCAAACTAAAGGCCATTGATTATGATGCATTTCACTCTGCTATCACAAATGCAATAAGTAGATGGAACAACAAAAAACTATCCTATGCAGGGAGAGTCGAACTTGTCAGATCAGTGGTCCAAGGTATTTGTTGCTTCTGGCTCTGCATTTTTGAGATCCCTCAAAGAGTTATTAGCAGAATACTTAGCCACTGCAGAAGTTTTGTCTGGGATAGAAAGCAGCCCCTCATTGCATGGGATGACATGTGCTTACCGAAGACTGAAGGAGGTTGTGGTATTAAGCACCTCAAGACCTGGAATGCAGCACTGATGTGTAAGCACCTATGGAATATTCAAAGTAAAAAAGACTCTCTATGGACAAAATGGATACACCAAGTGTACCTCCAAGAACATGATGTGTGGGCTTTTATAATGGGGCAGGGAACTTCACCACTCATGAAATCAATCTGCAAGATTAGGGATATGTTGATTTGTCAAGCTGGTACAGTCATTGAAGCAAAAGAAATGTTACATGGCTGTGTGGAGGCAGGGAAGTTTTGCACTAACAGGGCATATGAACATTTCAGACCGAAAGGGGAGAAAATGAGGACTAGCTCTATCATTTGGAATAACCTACACATACAGAGGCAGGCCTTTATCCTATGGCTTGCGGCTAGAGGGAAACTCAAAACCAAAGATAGACTCACCTACATGGACATACCACAGATATGCTCACTCTGCAACCAGGGCAATGAGACACATGCCCATCTCTTTTTCCAATGCAGCACATCCCACAATATTTGGTTGCATGTTAGAAGATGGCTAGGAATTGCAAGTAGATGCACCACCCTGGATAGCACTATGAGGACACTCAGAAAATGTAAGAGAAGAACCCCACAACACAAGCAAGCCATGATGTTAGCTCTTGCAGCCACGGTTTACCATGTTTGGAAGGCTAGGAATATGGCCCTTTTTGAAGATGTAACAGCAGACGTTGATGCCTTAGTCTTCCAGATTAAGCTAGACGTTTATGGGATCTTAAACAACAGGAAACGTCGAGCCTTTGTAAATTTCTAGCTCTAGTCCTTAGCTCCTGTTCCCTTCTTCCCTATCTAGCTGATGTTTTGCTCTTGCAGGATGACACCCTCACGTTTTTGTTGTATGAGGGGTATCCTAGGTCACTTTAGGTCTGTTTTTGGCCCAGGACTACCTGGTGTTTCTGTACATATACATGCTTTATATATATCATATATTTTTACCTTGATCAAAAAAAAGAAAATCACTTACTATTGTTGGTACGTATGCATGAGGACTTTGATGTGGGTTGGGGTTAGGGTTTATGACCTATAAACCCTATAGAGCTTTCATTGGAAACTTGATTGGAGAATTCTCGGAATTTGATATGGAGATGATGATGGGATGGTGTAGATCTATGCAAATTTGGGTTAGGATTCAAGTCGAGAAGCCATTAAAACATATCCTTAGAATCAAATCTGGTGGCGAGGATATGATGTGAATCAAGATCATGTATGAACACCTTCCAAACTTTTTCTATATGTGAGGTTACATGGGTCATATTGATGAAGATTGCGATGGTTAGGAGGCCTAAGATAGTGTGCAACTAGGTTGTTAGAATTGTGTTTTTATGTAGAATTGGTAGGGAATTGTAGCATTGTAAGATTTTTATGAATCCACAAAAATATGACCCCAATGTTGTTGTATATCACAAAATATCATGGCTGAAATTAAAAAAAAAAACCCTAAAAAACTCATGTTTAAGCTCCTTTGGTCATTAATTAAGTTGTAGCTACTAAAAAACAATATAAATTGTTGAATTACATACATACTAAAAAAGTTTGTATGTGGATTATGCATATAAAAAAATCCTAACAACTCCAAAAAAAAATGGATAATTATGAATTAATTAATAGAATTAAATAACAATTAACATCATATTATTTAATATATTTGGTGTACTCAACATATAGAGTTTGACTCTTTTGTAAGTATTTCCTCCCCCCAACAATTAGCTTCATTGTCATATTAATATCTCGCTCATGCTTCTTTTAAACTAGTCAATGCTTAATATATAGTATGTACAAAATAACGGGGGATTGAGGTTTAGAGTTAGGGAAGAAATATTGTGGGAATAAGGAGAAGAATAGATTTAAGGTAAATAAACAAAAAACAATTGTCACTATGTAATAATCCTACATAGGATTGTAAGATCTTACCATGATTCTATTACGTTAAGATTCTACATAGGATTAAATATTGTTTAAGGACTTTTAAATGGTAGAATTATAAGATTCAAATTGGGGAATTTAACAACTATGATGTCGAGGGGAGGTAGAAGAATGGAGCATGGATGAGAGCCTCTCCTTTTGAAATGTATGAAGGGCAATAATAATATGGGGAGTGCGAGTGGTTAGAAGAAAATAGGACATCAAGTGTTGAAGGGCGACGCTTGAAACAACAATTGAGTTTCAATGAGGCTGAATTAGTGATGAAGAAAAAGGAAAATCATAAGGAAGGGGACATGAAAAATGTAAAGCCAAAGACTCCACATGCGATAGAAAGTATAATGCCCAGGAGAAAAGATGAAGAACAGGTGCACCACGAGGGTGTATATGATTGATAAGATGGTTTAAAGGAGTGTGATATTATCCCAACAGAAAAAATTAATTTGGGGACCATGACGGACAAAGTAGGATATAATAGTGACATTCAAGAAAGTGGCAATAATGAGTTAATAATTGAATCTTGTTCATTTAGAATAGGTTTGACTTCATGGAAGAGGCTATAAGAAGGCCTCAGGATTGTGAGTGAAATAGGCTCCTGAAGAATTTAGTACCAAGCTAGGTGTAGATTGTGCAGAAGGATTGAAGAGAAAAAGTAGCTTAGTAGTAGAAGGGTTGAATATTAAAACTGGTGGTGAGAAGAGAAGTAGAAGCTCATATGTTGGTACCAACAATTGTCCCATTCAATTAGAATAGTTAAGGCAACCCATTATTGCGCCTGTTGGGTTGAATAATGGCCATATTATGTCAAAAGGGCTTAACAACCCTTTAGTGGTTCTCTAACTCTACTCCCTAAACCAAATTGTGTAGCTTTATGTAATTTTCCCAAAGGAAACTAGATTGTTGGTTTTTGAATTCAATACAAATGTTAAAAGTAAATTTCCTATTATTTTGTAGATATTGTGGATAGTGTTGAGCATAGTGCTGGTTTGGGTATGATGTGGCTAAAAGATATGAATGTGAATCTTTTATCAATATATGTGAACCATGTTGACATTTGCCTCTATGATGTCATGGGCATGGGAGAATGATGAATGATGTTTCATAGGCTTGTGGCTTAAAACCCACAAATGCCACTCTCATGGGAGTTGCTTCAATTGCTAGAGTCACAACACCAATTACCATGGTTTGTTAGGTGCAATTTCAATAAGATACTTTACTAGTTTGAGAAAAGAAGGGGCGGTATCTGAAATGACAAATAGATGGAGGATTTTCAAAATGCATTGGAGGTATGCATCATGCAACTTTTATGACTTGGGCTTTAGCGGTTATGAATACACATATGACAATGGTAGGCAAGGGTTGGATACTGTTCAATGCTACTTAGATCGAGTTGTGGCTAACATGAATTGGTTGGCTATGTTCCCACAACTAGCCGTGACACATTTGGATAGATGTAGCCATTTTCATCCATAACGAGGAAAATATTCAGGTTTGGAAAAATGTGGTTCTCTCATGAAGGATAATGGAATTTATTAAGGTCGATTGGTTAGGAGACGACAAAAATGGTGTTTATAGTGTGTTAGATAAGATTATAGAATGTGCTAAAAACCTTACGCATTGGGATTGCTATACATTTGGCCAAGTAAGTCAAAGTTGAAGGAGGCTCGAGATCATGTAGCGATGCTAAATGAGTTTCACTGGAGTTCGCAATAAATCCGGGACCGAAGATATTAGATGAGACAACTCGAACATTAGCTACACCATGAGCAATGTATGTGGAAACAATGTTAGAGATTCATGAGGGGGATAGTAATAAAAGTTTTTTCCATCGGAAGACAAGTGGAAGATGAAGAAGAAATGTTATTATGGGGCAATACGATCGGGATGGCCTGTGGTGTGTGGAGGCTAGAGACATTGAAAATGTGGCTTTTCATCATTTTGCTTATCTCTTCTCTACCACAAGCAGATACAAAATAAATGAGGCACTAGTTGGTGTCTAAGAATGGGTGATAGGGAGGATGAACAACAACTTGCTTCATCCTTTTATGGTGGAAGAAATCTATTCTACTTTGTGTCACGTGCATCCTACTGTGGCACCAGGACTGGACGGTATGTGTGTCCCTTCTTTCAAAAATTTTGGTATATTGTGGGTTCAGATGTTGTTAGGATGACTCTTAGGTTCTTAATGATAATGTGATGCCCGTTGGTATTAATCATATATTCCTTACTTTGATCACAAAGACTAGAGTTTTAGAGAAGGTCAAACTTGAGACCAATAAAAGCTTATGCAATGTTATTCACTATTTAGTCTCTAAAGTTCTTGCCAACTAAAGTGCCTTCATCTTAGGTTGACTTATTACAAATGATGTATTAGTGGAGAAGAAAGGGAAAAGAGGTAATGTGGCATTTAAGCTGGACATGAACAAGGCATACAATAGAGTAGAATGACCTTTCCTGCAATAGGTGTTGTATAAGATCGAGTTTGCTGATAGATGGGTGAAGTTGATTGTGATGTGTGTCAAATCTATCTCTTTCCATGTGCTCATTAATGGCAAGCCCATTAGATCTTTTATAATACAAAGGGGACTATGCACGGTGATCTCATATCCTTATATCTATTTATCTTATGTGTTGAGGCTCCATAAGTTATGATTCTACATCTGACTCTTTTTGGTGTTATCCATGGCATTAAGATATGTAGATCTTCTCTTGTAGTCTCTCATTTATTCTTTGCAAATGACAGAATTTTGTTTGCTAGAGTTACATCACAAGAAATGTGCAAATGGAAAGAGATCCTAGATATATATGCAACATTGACTGGTCAAGTGATCAATCTTTTGAAGTATGACATTTTCTTTAACCCCATAATGTTGAAGAGGATAGAAGACAAGAGCTTAAAAATGAGCTTGGTGTTATTAAGGTGCAAGAGTATGGCAAGTACTTAGGCTTACCGACTATGGTGGGGAGATCGAAGGAAGCTATTTTTGTTGTACTTAAAGATAGATTTAGCGACAAAGTGTAAGGATGGCTTTATATAAAAGTCGGGTAAGGAGACTCTCGTAAAGGTAGTATCCTAAGCCTTACCTATGTATTTTATGCGTGTTTTTCAACTTTCATCCATAGTGTGCATGGAGTTTCAGAGTATCGTGGCACAATTTTGGTGGAGACAAATGAAAGAGGTGAAAAAGATCTGTTAATTGAATTAGGAAAATTTTGCAAATCAAAAGAGAATAGTGGAATGGGCTTCTCCAACATGTAATGGTTCAATATCATTATGCTAGGCAAGCAAGCATAGCAAATATTGATGGAGAAGTAATATAACTGCAGTCACAATAGCAGTTGCGGTATCGCGGTGTTGCAAACAATATTTTATATATTGTGGCTGTCGTAACATAATTTTTTTTCATAATAAATATGAATAAATATTGACAAATATCTGTAAAATATTGATCAATAATCAATATATTGCCGATAAATATGTGAAATTCTCAAAGGGTTATGTATCACCAATTTTGCGTATTGGCTGACCCCAAAACCGATAAATATCAGTCGATATTGCGAATTAGGATTGATATTCAATTGTATGTTGATGGATGAATCTTCTTTGATATCAAGGATGTGGAAATCAAGGTATTACCCTAGTTGTGGCTTTCTCGAGGCTAATTGTAATACTCCTAAATTTAGTATTTAAATTTTTTTGTTTTAGCGAAAGATATGATAAAAAAATATCGGGTGTTATGTCGCAACCAACATAGATAGAGGTATAATACCTAACTTGTTTTGGTTGCAAGGCCAAACAACTCATACACAAATATTAAGTGTGGTTAGTACCTAATCCAAGGTTGAGACCAAAATCAATAGAAACCAAAAGAAGCAAAATAGAAATATTTTTAAGTACAATACAAAGGTTTTTATAACACTTGAAGTCTTAAAAAGGACCTCCAGAACAAAATGCAAAATTAGAGTAAGGGACATTGAAATAACCATAACTCTCTAAGCCAAACCCAAGTTGCCCTTGAAATCTGCAATAGTGTAAAAGTAACAGTATTAGTACGACTTTCTCATATTGAGTAAATTACATTGCCTTCGAAGAGATAGCATGCCCACATTGCACATAACATTCAGTAATAAAATCTATACCAAAAGCATGCAATGACGTATGATAACAACATCTGAAATAATAGGATCCACAAATCTTAATCTAATCAAAACCCTAATAAGGGCATGAGAAAGACATGCTTCAAATTATATGATAATTACAAGATATCAACAGATCATATTCCGAACAAGTTCACATGCTATTTGTTTGATGACACCAAATGGTCCAACATTTATCTAAGACAATCGCAATCCAATTAATACAGATATATTTTGGTGGATTTCTAATCCAATTCGATCAACCAATCAAATCTTGAGTGGAATACAATCTCATATCCAAGACAACGATCATCAAGGTGGTGTTACCAAATCAAATCACCTACTTCCAGGGCAAAGCTCGCCAAGAAAGTTGCATGACATATCGGTCACCCATACTAAACCTCATCACCCAAGTTATTAAGTATGTATACCCTTTATAGGATGTATGGAATACCTATAGAGAAAAAGTGGGCCCTTTGATATGAAGGTCAACTATGGACTTGGGAGCCTAAACTAATGTACGAGATTCCTCTCCAACTCAAGTCTTTTTATTCAACTAATCAGTGTCTTATTCAATTTAATGTTATTAACTAAGAATACCAAGATTCACAACAACAATATATCTATTAATCAATCAATCAATCAAATCAAAGGACCACAAGGGTATCTTCAATAAATCAATCATAGATTTTAAATCCCAAGGACCTCAAGGGTCATAACATCTCCAAGCCATCATCATGGCTTAGGGTTAGGCATCATGCCATACCCTAAACCAATTATTCAATTCCTTTCAATTCATTCCTTTCATCCAATTATTTCAAGGTTAAATCTTCAGTTAACTAGTCCAATTATTCACTTTGAAACTCATTTTTCGTGAAAATAGCCAAAAAGTCCTCAAATCCTTTTTACCATATTTTTATCCAATTTATTACTAGATTTATTTTTACATGATATTTGTCATGAAAAGGCTAAAATATAATAATTTAATATTATTTATCATGTAAAGAAATTTTACGTGGCTACAGACAATATTACCCCTAAGCATGAACATGACATAATACACATATGAAACCCTAGCATGCATTTCTACCATATTAAAAATTTCACACGAATTCTACATAATAATTTTATAAGTTAATCATGGTATATACAAATTTATATGTCTACCCTTACAACATGCAATATAGAATCATCAAAAATTAATGTTAATTATGCTAAAAAACCAACTATACATCCATGTCGATCTAAAATGTACAAGGAATATACTAAACTCATTAGTATGTCAAGCATATGGCAAGGGAATTTTTTTGATTTAAACGCTAACCCTAGACATGCGTATTAATTCTAACCATAATTTATACATTGACATAGGCATACATCTCCATTTTTAAAATATTACCAAGGCATACATGGATTATTAATTTTTAACATGGCAACATATATTACTTCATATGCCACTATTTTACATAGAAATATAATACTGCATGCTTTCATTTTTCAGTAAAAATATAAAATTTCTGATAACATCAACCGAGTATGATTTTTATTCTAGAAAATTGATCTATCATATTTACACTCAAATTTCTACTATCTACTGAGTAGTTGGATTTCAAAATTTCAGTAATTGCAAAACAATTAGTGCTCGCTTCTCCAAACCTAAGCGTTTACCAACCTTCCCTTTTCACCTTCTCCTTAACAAAACCTAATAATATATTATAAGCTAATTTTAAAGTAGTGAAGCAATATTATTAACAATTTAATAACAACCAACTTTATTAAAATTATACCTATGCATGCCTACTATATTAAGGGGCAAGATCTCTGGACTTTGGATCTTGCAAACACCTACTCATGGATTCTCTGGAAAATTCTTATGCTCATACCCAATTGCCAATCCTTCTTCATCTCAGACGAAGGGCAAAGTAAAGTTTGCACTGCAAGAAAATTCAACATCTCTCAGACTTATGGAATTATCAGGCCTCAAGCTACTCAAGTTCCTTGGTCCAATATTGTTTGGTCTCCCCTTACCCTTCCTAAATACCAATTTATTTTTTGGCTTAAAATCCAAGAATGTTTTCATACTTAGGATAAAATGGTTCAATATGGCATTATTCAGTCTAACACATGTTTTCTCTACTCTACATTAGCAGAAACCCTCCCACATCTGTTCTTTCAATGCCCCTATGCTATTGTAGTGTCTCCCTTTACTCCACAAGCTAGGATGTCAGCAAGCAATCACAAATAGGAATGATTTGAAGAGATGGTCTATGAATGGGGGTCGAGGTCCAAAGGTTAGGAAATATGTGATTCGTGCACTTCTTGCTACTGCAATTTACCACATTTGGAGGGAAAGAAATGCACATATTTTTACCCGAAAGTCTCAAACATGTCCTTATATTAAAAAACAAATAGTGAGAGACCTTGCTAATTGTTTTGTTTCGTTCAATAGTAGTAAGTCTTATCAAAGACTAATAGAGAGTGTAGATGATATTGGTAGGAATGGCTAATGCCTTATGATGTATTGAATTCCCTTCCTCACTTAGTATTTGGAAATAATAAAGTTGATATTTTCTTACCGAAAAGTATACCTAGGCAATAGGGTGTTTGTATGATTAAAAGGGATGTCTCGAACAATCCTACATGCATAACCACAATCGAGGCAACAAGTTCACATGCACGAGGGGGTAGTGGTGTGATTGATTGGGGTTGAAAGGCAATACAAGGGGTAGATTTTTGATGAAGGAATCACATAGTAAATGGTCAACCCATGTGAAAGGCTTACACTTGTAATGGTGGGTAAGGAGCGTGGCTCATGTAACAGACATGGAAGATGGGGTTGTGCTGTGATGCTTACCCATGGTGTAGGCTACTCAAAAGATGGGAGCTTGGTTGATTTGAGGTGAGATCAAGATAGGATGATGGGGAGGAGGTGGTGGTCAAACGTTGGCTACCCTATTATGCAACAACGAGAGCTAAGAAGTTGAGGCAACAAGGGAAAGGAGGGACTTATGGAGGTTGAATGGTTGAGAATTAGAGGTGTGGTTACGGGATAAAGTAAGACAATGGTGGTGGTGGTTGGGGGTAGTGAGGGAGCTTGACGGGGAGGATGGTAGTGAGAATGGAGTAGGGTGACGGGCGAGGTAAGGAGAGGCAATGGTAGATAGTGGTGGTTGCCCGACGAAGGAGATCAACAGGCAAGGAAGTGGAGCAAATGGAGTAGAGCATTGGGCGAGGCAAGGAGAAGGTTGAGGGGCCATAAGAAAAACAGAGGAAGTAGGGAGCAAGGTTAGGGAATGGCCAAAATGGAAAGGAAAGAAAAATGAAGGTGGGGTTCGGATAGGTCAAAAGAAAATAAAGGAAAACAGAGGGAGTTGGTTGAGGATGAGACGAGGCAAGGCTGTGTGAGAAGAAAAAAGGAGCAGGATGAAGAAGAAGAAGAAGGAAAATAAAGAGGACGGTCTAGCAGATGGAATAAGGTAGAGAAGAAGGAAAATAGACAGGGTTGAGGTAGTGGATGGATCAAAGGCAAGCAGAGGGTGCCAAAGGCGTGTTTGGTTGGGGAAGCCAAGGTTGGTATGGTGGGAAAGACATGTGTCTCATTTGGCAGAAGCAGCCTTGCATGGGAAGGGAGGTGGATGTATTACACAAACTGGGCTGGTTTGGTTTGGCTTGCCTCAGTTAAATCTCAACTTAGGTTGGGTTACTTTGGTTAGAGGTTTGTGTTTGGGGTAAAATAATAGTAAAAGATTTAGGTTAAGATTAATTAATTAATTAATTAATAATTTAATAAATAAAATATATAAGTAAATAATATCAATTAATTTTAAAGGGCTATTACATACTAAAAATCATACCTAATTAGTACCGCTTTCGTATAGAAAAGAAAGTCATTCTATCATTAAATTTTTATATAAAATGGTTATATTAAAAAAGTCAAAACTTACTTTCCATTTTTATCCTCATGTCCTTTTTTTTAATTATATATGCATTAAATGCGTTGTTATTTTTTAATAAATGATGTAAGTTTAATTTTAAAAAAAGTATGCAAATTGATAGAATGACTTCCTTTTGATATTGAGGGAGTATATTATTATTACTATTATCATCCTCATTATTATTATTATTATTGTTGTTGTTGTTGTTGTCATTAATGTGTATTATGATCTTTCAGATATTAATCTGCTAGTCCAGATTGTTAACAATAATTTGTAATAATATTAATATACACAATAACAAGACATCCAACCCTAAAATAATTATATAATTAATTATGCATAATAATCAAAATTTAAATTGGAGTATCTAAATTAGGATTTATATAAATGGGATTTTACACTAACCTAGGTTATAACCTAAGATATACATGCAAATTGTGTGGAAAGCCAAATATATGGTTGAAGCAGGGTATTATTGGACTATTGGGGATGGCAAGGACATTAATAAATAGCATGACAATTGGTTGCCATACCGTTTGACTTTTAAAATAACATCTCTAAGGTTGGATGTGCATGAAGACATCAAAGTTTACAATTTACTCGATGATAGTGTAGGTAGAACAAAAGAATGCTTCACGGCATTTTCATGCCATATGAAGCTCTCAAAATTCGGGAGGTTCCAATTATGGGGAATACATACGGAGATAGAGATAACTTGGTTCGTTTCATTAGACAGATGCTGCAATATTAGGAGCGCATATCATCTGATTTAGGAATTGCATGAATGGATGAGTGGCTAGCCCTCAAATAACATACCTCACCCTCTTTGGTGGATGCTTTGAGATGTGTGGACACTGCCTTGGTATGTACCTTTGCTTGGGGAGCGTGCCATGAAATCCTTCAGATTAATACATATCTCATCAACAAACATGTAAGGTTTAACCTAGGATGTGCTTTTTGTGGGAACTTTGAAACCATAGGGTATGCTCTATAGGAGTGTAAAGCACAAGAGATGCATGAAAATGGTGCCTAGCAAGTCCACCCCAATGCACGAGAGGAACCGCAACAACAAATTGGTTTAAGAGGCATGTCGAGCGTGATGCATATGATGTGGCTTGGTTGTTCACCTTCTCCTAGGAGCTTTGTTGGAGACAAAATGATTTGTTAGAAATATTTGTAGAGATGGGAAGGCTATTTGAGACTATGTAGAGCAACTCCTAAGCACATACTAGGAGAATAAAGAGAAAGCAGAAATAAACCAACATCCTATCCCATGGTTACCCTTGCCATCTAGAATGACGAAGCTAAATATTGATGTGGGTAGGGGTGAGGATAGGATCATAGGAATTGGTACATGGGATGATTGGTGGTGATTATGCTGGTGTCATTGTTTTGGCTGAACATAAGCAAACTGAAGGGAATTGGTTGAGAAAGAAGAGCTGTAATGGAGGCACTCCAAATTGCCAAGGATTAAGGTTTGCATAATATAGAAGTTGAATTAGACTACTTACTTGCAGGAATGACTGACCTCTTCTTTTGTTAGTTGTCTTCATTCATTAATTTGAAGTCGATCCATTTAGTTATTATGTCTACAATTCCTAATTCTAGATGATACAAAGGAAGGGATGGATGCATAAACCTCGATAGTAGAAATAGCAAGTAAATGAATTGATGGAATGTGGTTAATTATTGTGTGAAATTTAAGCCTAATAACAGGGAAGATACTACTTATGCTCTTTGTTTGATCAATAGGGGTTGTGGTATTAAGGAGTTCTAACCATAGAATAAAATACCAGTCCTAATATATATTAGCTAATTTATCAGGACTAATATTTATTGGTATCTAGGTTTGCTGATATATAACACAACTGAAGTGTGATGTATAAAAAGTTCCTCAACTTTATTGGTATCACTAATATTTTTTGATATATTCTAACATAAAATAAAAGATGTGTTTTTCTCCTCTTGTTCGGTAGTCTTTTCTCTATTTTTTAATTCAAATATTATTATTTATTTATTTATTATTTATTTGGTAAGTAAGTGAAAGATATATTAATGAAAGAAGAGACTACAAAGTTCCAGATTACATGAAAACAAAATTATACTAGGGAGTTTACTAAGCCAACAAGATCCCTATAAGATTTGCATTGGTGAAATAATTCAGTTCGCATTGCCATTTCTCAAATAATAGCCTTTATGATTTGAGTGGGGGATTGACTAGTCTGCTGGAAAATTCTTCTATTCTGTTCTTGCCAAATATGGTAGAGTACCGTAGCGGTTAGAGCTCTAAAAAAATTTTTGCGGATTCTTAGGCCCCTTACTCCTTGAATGAGCCATCGAGTAAGATGCTCCCAAGTGACTAGGTGTTGAGTGCTTTTGGTCTTATGCATAAGAGAGAGCCATATTGAGCTTGAGAAGTCACATTCAAAGAAAAGATGAGCAAGAGTCTCATCATGGTGTTGACAAAGTTCATAGGTTGAGATTGAATTGAATCCCAGGTGTTGCATTCGGTCTCTTGTGAACAAACGGCCATGCATGACAATCTAAAGAATGAATTGGTGTCTTGGGAAAGTAAGCCTATTCCAAACCAGGCTGTACCATGGGAATTTAGCTTTCCTTGGTCTCAAAAGGTGATAAACTTTCGAGATAGTGTACTCTTTTGCATTTGTGCAAATATTTTGAGTATGATCTGGATCAAAATCTGGATCAAAATGAGGTTGAAACACAGGTCTTATCTCTATGATCTTCTTAAAGATCCATAAGGCATTTGTAGGGGTATTGATGCACCATAAGTCCTGGCCCTTGATGTAGTATGCATGAATCCATCTTATCCAAAGCACCTCCTTCCCCTTAATAATTGTCCAAAGATGTTTGCCAATAGCTGCAAGATTCCACCAGTGAAGATTTAGTATATCCAAGCCTCCTTTCTCCTTTGGAGCACATATTGTTTCCCATGCAAGTTGCAACGGGACTTTTGTGGGAAGATTCCTTTCTAGACCACAAAAAAGATCGATACACAGCATTAATGTCATGCAGGACTTGTTTAGGCAGTATAAAAAGGAAGCTCCAGTATGCTTGCATTCCCATAAGAACAGAATTGATGAGTTGGAGATGGCCAGCATAGCTGAGAGTTTTGTTTTGCCACTGATTGAGCTTCCCAATGGTCTTCTCCAGGAGAGGTTTGTAGTGATGCTTCCTCAGGGTGGAACCTAATAAAGGAATCCCAAGATATTTCACTAGTGGATCTCCTGTTGGAATATGCATAGCTGATTGGAGGAAGAGTTTAGTTTCTGTAGTAACTTAACCTCCATAGAAAATATTACTTTTTAAGACATTTAGCTTCAAACCAGAGAGTGAAGAAAAGTGATTAAAAGTGCCCTTTAAGGCCATAACAGATTTTATATCACCTCTACTGAACAGGAGAAGATCATCAACAAACATTAAGTTGTTTAGCTTCATCTTTTTACATTTAGGATGAGCCTTAAAATCAGTGTTGGTCCACAATTTCAGGAGAGCTCGGTGAAGATATTCCATAACTATAACAAACAAGTATGGGGAAAGAGGATTTCCTTGCCTCACTCCTCTTTTGGCCTTGAAAGCTGGAAGAAGAGTGCCATTGAGCTTTAATGAGTAACTGACAGAGGACACACATGTCATGATAAGCATAACAACATGGGGTAGGAAGTCTAAGCAAGTAGCATGTTCTCTAAGAAGCCCCAATTCACTGTATCATAAGCTTTTTTAATATCAATTTTTATCATGCATCTTGGGGATAGGTTATGATTATTGTATCCTTTCACCAATTCAGTAGTAAGAAGAATATTCTCACCAATTACTCTCCCCTTAATAAAGCCTGATTGAGATCCACCTATAATAGATGCCATGATAGGTTGCAACCTGAAAGTGAGAACCTTTGCAATGATCTTGTATAGCACATTAGCACAAGCAATAGGTTTATAATCACTTGGTTTATCTGCATTTGGAACTTTAGAAATGAGATTAAGAGTAGTAACATTGAGACTTAGAGGCAATTTTCTTGTATGAAAAAAATCATATACACATTTCTAAATATCTTTACCAATCACTCCCAAGTAGATTTGTAGAAGCAAGGATTAAAACCATCAGGACTTAGGGAATTTTCATAGTGCATTGAAAAAACAGCTTGATGAACTTCTTTAGTGACAGGGTTTAACAGATGATGTTGATGAATAATAGAAAGCTTAGGTCCTTGGTTGATTATTTCTGGGAGAATCTGACCTGAAACCTCATCAGTCTTCCCTAATAGATCCTAGAAAAATTCGGTAAGGATGGATTAGACAGTAATAGGATCAAACTGCAAATTTCCTGCATCATCCCTAATGATTCTTATCTGATTAGTGTGATTCCTGCCTTTGAGTATAGTATGGAAATATCTAGTGTTGTTATCCCCTAGGCTCAACCAAGAAACACAAGCTTTTTGCTTGAGAAAACTTTCTTCACACTTGGAAAGATGAGAAAATAGAGCCTGCTGCTTCTTTTCTTGCTGAATTAAATATTTATCAAGGGGAGAAGAAGTCAACTGATGTTGGATGCTTGAAACATTATATGTAGCTTGTTTCACTTTTTTTTGAGATATGACCATAATGCCTTTTGTTCAGAAGATTTAAAGGATGCTTTAGGGCCTTTAGCTTAGCCATAGTTGCTAAGATAGGATTGCCATGATAATACTTCGACCAATACTCCTGAATAATAGGGATGAAGTCTGCATTAAGAGTCTAGAGGTTGAAGAAACGAAAAGTTTTTGGTTTAGAAATAGGAGAGTGAGAAATGGATAGAACCATGGAGGCATGATTAGATATTATGGGTGATTGAAAGTTGACAGAAGAGGAGGGAAATCTATCAAGTCGTAGATGATTACCCATGACTATCTAATTTGCAATATATTCTATCAGAACCCCCTTGTCTGTTACACCAACTGTAGAAAGCACCTGTATATTTGATATCAGTGAGCTGGAGAAAATTGACACATTGTCTAAAATCATCAACATCCTGATCATTTATTGGATTACCTTGCAATTTCTCATTATGGTTAAGGATGGTGTTGAAATCTCCCAGCACAACCTAAGGAAGAGAATTTTGATTACTACTAAGTAACCCGTCCCAAAGGTCTTTCCTTGCAGTTCCTGTATTCATTCCATAAATAATGCTTATTTTAAACTTGATGTCCTTGTGAAAATCAGTAACAACACTTGAGATACCTTGAGCACATTGAGTGATAGCATCACTTTTCCATGTTTTGGAATTTCAGCCCAGCCAAACTCGCCAATAATGGTAATTTGCATAATTATGACACCAAAGCCAGTCGATGGGAAGCTTATTAACTACAACAACTTTATCTTCCTTTATTTTTGTTTCTACTAACCTTATTAAAGACAACTTATTACTTCTAATCCAATGATGAATGAGTTTTTGTTTTTGGGGGTCATTCATCCCCCTAACATTCCAGCAGCCTATATTCATTGGAGATGTACATCAAACTCAGGGATATATGATTTATCAATAAATCTCTTCCCTTTGACCATTGTGAACCATGGGCACTAAATTTCTTCCTGCAGGTTGTCATGCTGATCTATATTAGGTGGACCAACTTGATTAGATGTTGAAATAGCAGCTGAATTAACATTAGACACAATAGGGGGAGTTTGAGTTGGATTAGGAACTGGTTATGCTGGGTTAAACTGAGCAATTGTTTGGCTTGGATCAATCTCAGAAATGGTAGGCTGTCTTCTATCGTTCACCACCCTCTGAACCTTTTCTTGTTTAGTATTAGGAAATCTAACATTGGTCTGTTTATTCATGGAAGGACAATGCATTGCCAAGTGACCAATTTGGTGGCAAACTAAGCATAAGGAAGGTCTCCATTCATATTCAATACTCTGATGAAAAACACAACCATTTGGTGACTTAATTGGGATTGAGTCTGGTAGAGTTTTTTGAACATCAACCTCCACCATCAATCTAGCGTATGATATTCTTTCTTTTGCAGCAGTGACTTTATCAGTCCCTAGAGGCTTGGCCACACAACTACATATCCTTCCCAAAGAATCAGAAGTCCAGTATCCAAGAGGAAGATTGGGAAGTTTGATCCATGTGTGGATGAATTGGAAGTCACTCGGTTGGAATCTAAAATTAGGATACCAAGTTTTCAAGAGTAAAGGTTTATTCATGAAGGTCCAATGCGTAGTATGAAGAATGGCATTACAGTAAGCTTTTGATTCAAATTGAAATAGAAAATATCTTGCTTTATGAAGCAGAATCTTGGGGGTCTTGACATGGTTCCAATGTAGTCGAATATAATTGGACATTTGCATGAATGTTGGTTTCATTCGAAAAACAACTTCGATAATGGAATTATCCCAAAATTGAGACTCCTTGATCACTTCTTCCTTTTGAATTTCACCCATTAATTCACCTTGGTGGATCAAAGGTGGAATGTATGATAAAGGGGTCAATCGGTCCGGTCTGCAATTCATCAATGCTTTTTCTTGCTAGGAAAAAACCTTTTCAATAGAATTATTATGAGCACAAGGAATTGATTTCTTGGCTGTAGGAGAACCCTCAATGATTAAGGTAGATTGATCAAATTGTGGGGGATCAATTTCGGCAGAGGAGGTAAATCAAGATTGATGGGGTTTTTATTGATTGAAGTCTGAACTTGAACCACCGAATGATTTTCAGCAATCTTAGTAGACAAAGAAGAATTCTCCTCAACAGGTTCATCTGGTTCGATCGGAGATGACACTGGAGAACTACGTTCGATCACCAGAGGAGATTTACAGCGAGCCATGGCAATGTGAGACCTTAGGCTTCCTCTGTGCTGTTTAGGCATGGCTCCCGTCAAGAGAAGTTCCTGTTATTAATATTTATTTTGAATAAGCAATTAAATATCATTAGTCAAGGAACATAAATATTAGTTTTTTTAAGTATAAAAATAGGGGTTAGACCAATGGATAATAAGTTAACAATTATTGTGGTTTGTAAATGTGTATAAATGTGATATAGTAATAATTTATTATCACTAATTTTAATATAATAGGCTAGCTACTACAAATGTTACTTAACAAATGTAGTGTTAGTAGGGTAATTTAGCATATGATGACTAATGAGTCATTAAAATACTAGTTTATTGAATAATCGTATTTAAATGATTAATAATGAGAATTAGAGTATACTGTGAAATAAAAATAAATATTTATATCACGACTACAATTTTATTGCATTGTTATAACTTTAGATTGACTCTGCGTATACTAGCTACTACAAAACTTACATAATAGAGGCAAGCCTCTTATTAGATTTTTGATTGTCTTGACCATAAATTATAGAGACTTTACTTGTCACTGCAATGATTTACTTCTTTTTTTTACCTCCTCTTGTCACTTGTTTTAGGATCAAGATGATGATGCCATGCTACTAGGAGCACAATTTTGTTCAGACTCCTTCTCTTCCGTTTCTCTTGATTCTGCCCATAAAGGAGTATCTTATTCGTTGTATGCACGGTAATTAACAATTCAACTATTGGTGTTTTATCTTAATTTTCGTTATAAAGCCGAATAAAACTTCTGTTACTTTGAACTAATGTAGCACAATGATCTGTCACAATAGTTTGTTGTTGTGGTTGGTTGTTTTACTATATTTAGAAAGCAAATTTACTAAAGTTAATGTCAATTTCAAATAGTGATAGTTTAGGACCAAAACAAATTCCTAAGCTAATTCTTGTGAAGTTGTTTTCAAAGCCATTGCTATGGCATTGTGCTTCGCTAAGTTTGTTTGAGGCACATAATCATGTGGGTTTGTGATCACCCTTGATATTTCACTTCAGCTGATATATATACATGACAACTATGAAGATAACTTGCTACATTATTATGTACAGAATTGAGTTTATAGGCCCAGTAGAAGTTCTGGAAAATTTAGGTGGAATACAACGGAGAGTGATCTCTCTTGTTGATGATAATGATGGTTCTGAACGAAAGTTTCTCTTATGGGGTGAGCAAGTTGTATTGTCTAATCTTCTAAGGTAAACATTTTCTCTTGTTCTCTTCTTTGCTCTGAATACTCCTTTTCTTTACTATAACATTTTAATATATTTTATTTATTTTATGTCTCAGTATTAGAAGTATGCTTGCAATTGATAAGCCATACATTGCAAGTTCTATGGATAGTGCTGTTGAAAGTTGTTCAGACTTTTGTCTTGAATATGGAAGTGCAACTCGATTATATTTGGTGCCTTTTATCCAGCAAGAAGAACAAGTGAGTTTAGAATAACCCACGCAATAGAAGACTGCTCCATCAGAGTGTTGGATTTTTTTAACAATGTATTGTTTAGGTATGTGTAGCATTGACACCAAATCGAGCCCAAGGATCTAAGCATTTGAGCCCACCGAGTCAAGGTTTTAGACTATCACAAGTAACGCTACCCTGTGATTCTCAAGGTTTAGTTGACTACAGTAATTATCCTCTTCGGGTAAGCACAATACTAATTTTTGCCACATCACCTCATTTTCCCATATATTTCATGCAGCCAAACTATTCATAGCAAATAGTAGGGACAATTGATGCATGTATGTTCAATCCAGATATTCAAATATTTCTCATAAATCAAATATTTTCTCAATCTGGTACTTCTATTTAGATTTGTAAATTGTGCTTGGTAAGTTGTAATGATAGGGCGACTGCCTGAATGGTTACCAAATTTATCTCCCTTATGGAATTTTCGGATATGACAGGTCACAGACCTCTGAATTCATATGGGGATATTTAATTGACATTCTTTATAATTCTGTGACACGTTTGTTGCGGTATTTAATGGATGAACTTAATATTTCTGGAATTTATGTATAATGTTTTTTGCAGAGATGAGTAGATTTTTATATCTTGTATGTCATAGGGCTCTTTGCTCATCTAAAGAGTAGCAAAACGATAATGGTCTAATTTAGTGCAGTTCAAGGTTCAAATCAGAGTTTTTTGCTTAGGAAGAGTTGCTTATCTGGACGCATTGTTTTTCAAATTCACCCAATTGAACTATACCATTATTTTAAGATCCAAACCGGTGTGGTTTCTCTGTTGGCTACCAATTAACAAATCTTGTGAGTTAAAATAGATATCAAGAATAATTAAGCAATATAGATTTTTAATAGTTACCAACTAAAGTTGAATTTGTAATCATTATTAATTCTTATATATGTCCACTAGTCATTGCAATGGTAAACATTTCTCATGAATTAATAGAAACACCAAGTTTAAATTTTTTTGATGCAACTAAAAGTAAAATATCTAATAAAACATCAAACAAAAGTTTATGATGCTTCAAGAATAAACTATAAGATATTATCCATTTGCATAAATGTAACGATCCTAATAGGAAAATATATGAGTCATGGGTTAGAACGTAAGGGGAAAAAATAAGGTGAGAACTTATGATCCTACCTAAAATTGTAAGATTCTACTAATCATACTTGTATCATATGATTCAACCACAGTTTTGTTATTTTATGATTGTATCTAGGATCTTGATCATTTAGTAATATTTGGAGCATATGACCGTAGGAGGATGACTAGGATTTTACTATGGAAGTAAGATTCAGAATCTAATGCTAATATCTACTTCTCAGGTAGAAAGGGTTTCTCTTCTGCACAGAAGGGATGTCTTTTCCCCTGAACATATATATAGTTAAACCGGACATATCTTTGCAATCTGCCACAAAGCCCCTCTAGATAACAGGTCTAATTTGTAATAAACAAGATGTCGCCTTAGGCTGCAGGGAACAACCCTGCCTAGTCAGTTTCAAGACATGCTTTTCAGCATACAATCGGATGCCTCATTTGCATAACGTTAAATTAATGATTTTATGAAGGAATCCTAAATTTTATGTCTGCAATCACTTGAAAAAAAAATAAAAATATAAGAACTGGAGTTAAAGACCAGAAACAATAATAAGTGCAATATTCAGAGACTATATGCAATTTTAAGTCTAAGTACTGCAGAAAGGAATAACGTTCTTGGCCTTGATCTTGATGACTTTTGGTTGACACTTAAGATTTTATTATCAAACTCATTACTATATGGTAAGCAAGGCATCAATCACTTCTCAGAGGTCTTGTATTATGGAAGCAAGGATGATGGTTAGGTCAACAAATTTGAAACTCTTAATGTTATAAACATCTGTCTTATGGTTTTTAACACTTTTTTTGAAATTGAGCATACCATAACCAAACCATTCTGTAGAATTCCAAACCTAATATCAATTTTCCAGCAGCATGTGAGACTACATTACAAAATCACGGTCTAGTGCGATTCAGTTCATGATTTGGACTATATTAAATACATCCCTAGCCATACCTATGACCTTTCAATTGCATTAGAATATGTGACATTGTTATTTCTTGTGTACAAAATCTTGTTATGTCTTTACATGAATGTCACTGGAATGTCTCTGTTAAAGAGGTTTTAGTATAGTGGCTAAGGTTAGGGGTTCAGGTATCTTAGATTCCTGGTCTGAATCCTAATTCAACTCTCAAAAACAGTCTCCTACTGGCCACAATGCTAGTAGAGGTGAGGCTGCTTACATTGGGATCTTCCCTATGATATCAGTGACAGTATTTCATATTGGGTTTTTACATTTTCATTGGAATGTCTATATCATATATACATTCCTGATCAGATTATACTCTGAATGTTGTCCTTAGAAGTCTGCTTTATCTTGACTATGAAACATCTGTAAGTAGGCCTTCAGAGAGTTATCTTGACCATTATGCCTGCAGTGATGGCTGGACTGAATATTTTCAAAGGACTTAATTTGCATTATGGCTTACATGATCAGAGTCTTGCAGTCTTTTGTTTCCGATCTTCGTGACAATATGACTGGAATCAGCCTCTATGGTTCAGTGGTCGACATCTACAAGGATGCAGAAACCTCAAAAGCTATCTTCTATGTAAGAATTGAAGATCCAACTGGATCAATGTGGGCAATGCTGCATTTTGCTGACAATTGGTACTTTCTACGTAGTATCCTTGCAATATCACATTGAAATGTTTATTGACCTTTCCCAATAGAAATCTGGTTACTGCTTCAAATATCAAGTGTGGTTGTATTCTTCAGGTCACTTGGAAGGGTAGGCCTTGGTCACACTATATTTATTTCTGGTTTGACATGCCATAAACTGAGACCAAAGCGGTAAGGAGATCACATGTTTTGTTTTCTGCTTAAAAGCCACTCCCCTATCTTGAAGGCAAAAAGAGTGTATTTTTTCTTTTTTCTGTTGGGGGTAGCGGTGAGATGGATGGCGAACCCGGAAATCTCTGAGAAAGAGTTTTGTGCCAGTGAAGTGGCAATTGGAGCTGATGCCATTTCCTATACTGACAACTATTATCTTCCATGTCTAATTTCAAATATGGTATGCTGATATCTGTAATTTCTCTGACAGATTAGAAGCAACTTGGTTTGAGAATGATGATGGATCTTGTTTTGTCAACCTTAGTTGCTTGCCTGCAATGCTTAATTCTTCTTGTCTCTGTCAAGTGTCCCAAGTCGCTGATCTTTCAATGCAGAAAAATGGAACCCATGTATGGCCTTTTTCTAATCCTTGATGACTTGGTAGTGCAAACTGTTATTTAGATCTCTCAGCTTGTATTGTTAGTATTAATCTGTGGAGGCCGATCTGTTTTCCTCTTTCTAATGTTACATCATTGTCACCTTACCTTGTCAGATGGTGGTGCTATAGGATTTTTAGTTTATTTTGGCCATCAATATGTAGAGAAAAGCATTGCATGTTCCTTGTATCTTTCATTCAGGTTTCAACATTGTTTTGTTAAATACTCAATATATATTGTTTTGCCTCTTCACTATCTGTGTTGATCCTTCCATAAAATTCTAACCATCAATCTTATTTGCTTATTTATTTGTTTGTTTTATGACAAAACATACATATATCAGTCATGCTTTTGAATTATTCCCTTTCGGTTTAATATTGAGTCATTGACTTTGGTTTTGATATCCACACAGATCTGCAGAGTCTGGATTGACCAAATTGAACATTGCCATGTTGATACAAGACTAGTACATAATTCTTGTGGTCATTTCGTCAAAGTAACCATGTCTGGATCCCCAGATTGTGAATTTTGCTGTTGCAATTGTGGAAATGAAACTAGACGTGCGTTCCATTTGAAAATAACCGTCACTGATGGAAGTGCAAAAGCCTTTGCATGGTGCACCGGACAAACTGCTGCTGAGATGCTCCAAATCTCTCCTGATGAATTCTATGCCTTGCCTGAGGTAACTTCTGTAGGCCTTCACCTATCGTTTTTCTTTTCTCGGGCTGATTGTGATCTAGATAGGGTGGAAGAAATTTGAACAATGCATGAGGGTATAATTCTTGCCAATCATGAAAACTTTCTCCCAGATACTAGAAAATTTCCATGTAAATATGCCGCACTCTTGAAGTTCAAAGACAATAAATTAAAGAAAATGAAGCATGTTGCTGATACATTGAGATATAACCAGATTCATAATCACCGCAATTTGTTTGACCTCAATCACATATTACACACTAGATAGCCATTTGGTATGTGTATAACCTTTTAATTGGCACACAGTGAAGGAATAATAAAAGACAATAAGAACCACAGTTGATGATGTTGGCTAAATTTACATTACAGCCCTGAAACTTGCTGTGGCAATCACAACAGCATCAATCTAACAATTCATATTTGTCCCCTGAAATATTTTAGCTTAGTTTCATAAACATCTCAGATAATTTTTTTCCCCAAGAAATAAAAACCAGAAGCAGGTATGTAACTGTAGGGGCTGTATAGTTTATATGAAATTATGTATTGGTTTGAAAGTGCTTGCTTTGCTGATCTTTGCTCATGGGTACGTTGCTGCAGGAAGAACAAGTTATGTATCCATGTTCGCTTGAGAGTGAACGATACATAATTGCCATTGTGTACTGTGGGCAGCAGGGCACCAAATTCAGCGATCACCTGACCTCAGCAAATGATTTTGTCCAGTGGGAAATCACCCGCGCACAGAAAATATAAAATTTGCTCATCTGATTTTGGAAAAGGTTTCCCATCAGACTGCATCGAGGGAAAATAACAAAGTAACGAAAAATCAGAGCTAGGATTGGCTTCTTATTGGGAAGAGTAAGATTTGATTTTTGTGCAGAAGCGTCCAATGCTCTGAATGAGGCCAGGGGCCTGATGGCCACAGAAGCAACTGAAGAGGCTATTGCAAGGCCAAACAGGAGATTCCATAACAGAAAATAGTGTGAGCGTCCGGCGTTTATAATCGACATATTGTTGAAAGATTACTCATATATATGCTGTTCGAGTCCTCATGCATGTATCATCGATAGTTTATTTATTCAGTCACGCATCTGTTTGAAGCAAGAATCAGAATGCAGCATATAATTGAAGTACAGATTTAACGCTTCAAGTGCAAAAGATTGTTGAAATTAAAGTCTGGAACACCGGGGTCCAACCACAGTAACCAACCAGGATACTCATAGAGAGGATAACTGTAATATCTGTAGCTTCTATCTCATTTCTATTAGCAGTATAATGTGGATCAAGATCGACAAGAAATTACTCCTGGTACAAGAAATCACTTCCCTTCGATGTTCAAAAATAACGTTTGATCACAAAGTGCCAGCATTAAGCTTCGTTATAACTCCAGCGACTTCTCCAGGTGATAGCTACTGATCAGCTCAGCTAGTCTTTTCTTCTGGTAGTACTGGGACGTGAAGTTTGTTCTGTTAGCGTCTTTATGACACTTATAAATGCTCGTAAGCGCTCCCATATGTTCAAACCATACAGTGCATCTACAAGTGACTGCTGTAGCTCAAATGCATCATCTGCCACAGGGTACTACAACGGAGAGCACAAAATACATCAATCAGATGGCTGGATAATGAACCCCTACAATTTATGCTAGTGAAAGTTTAGATAACCTGAATAGGCTTCGGTATTATTGTCTTAACATAGGGCCACCATCTGTCTTCTACCACTGATTTTACCAGACAGCATGCCCTCAATCCTTCAATGCCGGCAAATCTTCCAAATCCACTGTGTTTGACACCACCAAATGGTAGTGACTGAAGAATGTAACAAGCTTTATCAGTAAGATGACAGTCATGACACGGAATAAAAATAAAAGGTTTCTATGCATGCAATGAACTCCAATGGCCCAACTTCACAACTGCACAACCGGAAGATTGCTGCTTCACAACATGTTGCTTATTTTCTATCATAATATTTTTTTCATTCACAAACTGAAGCTTCATTGTCAGAAAATGAAATTCTGCTGTTCAGTACCAATCGACTAATCATGCATTTCTTTTCAGGGTATTGCATACACTAAACGATACTTTAATGAAGGAAGCATCACCTGGCACATGTAAGTTGATGCAAAGTCATTTATTGCAGCAACTCCACACTGTATCCGAGAAGCAATTTTTTTGGCTCTGCGCTGGTTTCCAGAAAAAACAGCACAACCAAGTCCATATTTTGAATCATTCGCAAGCATAATGACTTCTTCATCATTATCAAATTTCATTATTGGCATGATTGGTCCAAATGTCTGCAAGTCAGCAAGCGTGCATTAGATGTTTGATTAAGGGACCATTGAAAAGGGTTAAACAAAGTTATGTTGACCTCAGAAATCAATAAAAGCATGAATTTAATGATAATGATTAACTATAGTGGAAACTAAATCTCAGAAAGACTAGGAAGTACTTCCCGATGCAAGCCTACTAGCTGTGAAAAATATGCTTGAGTCAAATGCATCACATAAGGATCAAATGACAGATAACTTCTAACAAAATAAAATTTCAATTGCAAATGTTGATAGAGCCCAATAACAATCTGCACATAAATCATCTGACCTCTTCTTGCATAATCAGCATTGTGTGGTCCACGTTGATGAGGACAGTTGGAGGAAAGAATTGATCAACGGCATCAGTACCCAAATTTCCAAAACTTCCACGGCCAGCAATTTCTGCGCCTTTTTCAATGGCATCATTGACCAGGCCATGAAGCTTTTCAGTATGGTCAGGCATACACATGGCTCCCATATCAAACTTCCTTACCAAAGGAGGCCCCTGCAATATAGAATCCAGTACAAGCATTGTAATTTTGATGAAAACAAAATCTAAAGATCAGCTTTCATCAAGCACATAATGCTTACTTTTGCGAAATAATGCAGAAAGCAGAAAACCAAGCGCTAACAGACGGACCTGGGATTCTATAGTTCAAATTTAAGACATATAAGTGGATCCACAGGAGGAAGTGGGAGGGGAGGAGACACTGAGTCGATCATTCTTTCTTTTTCCTATTTTCTACTTTCATGATCATGGGCAAGAAATTGCAATTATCATCCTAAGCACCACATCACAGATAATTGCCAAGAAACACAATAAACCCTACTCGTAGTCCACAAGGCAGGTTAAATACTCTGCCCATTTCACCAATTTGGAGAAGAAAAACTCACCGCCATGACAGATTTCACAATCTTAACTACTGCAGCAACAAATGAGTTGTAGATATCTCGATGAACATAAAACCTCTCAGCCCCAGCACAATTTTGTCCACTAGATTGAAGAGCAGCCCTCACAGCAACTTGCGCAACCTACATCAGGAGGATATTTCTCTCATTCAACAGTATGATGCATTTATGCAAGTTATAGAGACAAGTTTCCATTATCATGCAATACTTTCCAAAAAAAAAATTACTCTACAAATGTAAGGCAGAAGAAGACTTAATACGTGAGGCACATCTGCATCTTCACAGACAATAAATGCATCTTTCCCACCAAGCTCAAGCGTAACAGGTATGAGTGTCTCAGAAGCTTTCTTCATTATCTGCAATAGTTACAAAAATAAGCAAAAAGAAACAGCACAGATGACTTTCAGAATACATGAAGAAAAGAAAAAGGAAAAAACAGGGAAAAAATAAATTACAAAACCAAGTTAGAGATAACTAAATTTTTATGCCAAGAGAAACAAACAATATCCACACAGCATTTTAGATCATATTACATACGTAAACAAAGTTCGACTCAAGATTCAAGCTTGTTGATTTAACTTATCAAATATCAAGTCTGAGCCATACCTCAAAGTTCAATACTCAGTGACAGTACAAGATTGAGGCATTACGGATTCTCACACACACACAAAAATAAAAAAAATATAATATATATATATATATTGAGACGGATTATGCAGATCATACCATCTTACCAACACCAGGTGAACCCACAAAAATGATTTTGTCCACAGAAGACACCAATGCTTCCCCAGTTTCAGCAAAGCTGGAAATTGAAACATGAAAAATTCTATGATCCAAAATCAAAATGTACATCTACAACAATGAAATTTAAAGCATACCCAGTAATCACATCAACCAAGTTTTCAGAAGCCCCCACTGCTGCAAGGGCCGATTGGATTATGCGCAAGTAAAAACATCCAGACCAGCTTGCATGCTCTGAAACCTACAGAAAAGAACATGTGGTTTCACCAAATTAAAATGACGCCAGTATTTATCTTCTCCTCTAGAACATTTTGCTCAATTGAGGCAGCGGCTATCAATGAAACAACAGCAAGTATCTCAGCCCCCAATAAGTAATAACTGAGTCATTACATGTCAGTAACAAAGTGTAACCAGCAACCTTCATCATAAATCACTTCATCTTCACAAATGATTAAAACAAACATCAAATACAAAAGTGAATTACGTGCAATGACCAGTTCTATATCCAATTAAATTGAAGGACCTGAAGCACTCCAGCGCTGGGTTTGGTGACATACTAAAAATGTAGAAGATTTTTCTTCATCACAGCATAATCCAATGAGGCATATATTAGTCTAAATTTGAAAATCTTGAACTACCATCGCTATTTCAGAAAGTACCATATGAGCTATTATTTATAGATTTATAAACAACAATGCATGCAAACGAAATTTGACTATGGACCTAATCAGTTCAGTCAACTCTTGACATAAAATTTGGGTGTATATGGCTGTACCTTCTTTTTTTTTTCTTTGTAATTAGGGTATAAATTTGAACTAATATATCCAAGAGCGATACTGTTGATTTAGTATCATTATTTTACTCTTACAATAATAAGCAATTTTAATTAGAACAAAATTTATGTTTTTAATTTGTTTGATCAATATGTTGGCTAATTGTAATACTCCATTTGTAAAAATCATACTTTTAAAACCCTAATTATAAACAAGTAATTAACTGTAATTTATTAAAATAATTATTATAGGATTTTCTATATTAAATGTATTATTTGTACGTATATTATTATGGTGTATTATATATATATAATTAGGTTAAAATCAGGATAGAATTTGGGTTATTAGTTTTAATCCTAGTTGGGACCCCCAACCTATATTTGTTTTATTGAGGAATCCTAATTCTACTAACCGGATGTTTTTCCCGATTCAACTTTCTCTATTTAGCCTCCCTACCTTATTTTTCTATCTGCATACTTCACCTCCTCCTCCCTAGCACATTTTTCTCCCTCACGCCATCTCCCCATGCACGTCTCCTCTACACCCATGTTCTCCTCATCTTGTCTCGCCAGTTCGCACACTCATTGCCGTTATAAACTACTCTCATTCTTTATTTGTGTTTTGATCCATCCAAAACCAAGCCAAGGTTTGTTCTTCTTCTCCATTCCCTCGACTATCTTTTCCCGTTCTTCTATTTCTCCCTACCTTTCCTATGTTCGAACCATCACTACACCTCGCCACCAACAACCAACCACCCACCACCACTTTCCCTTGCAAACGACGAGCACTACCCCATTAGCGCCCCTCGTCGTCACCAACCTGAGTTGTTGGTTCTTTCTCTCCCTGTTGTGCACTATTTTTTTTTAGTTGAAATGTACACCCGTGTGCCCTCTCACACCCCAACCGTATTCCTGTGTGTTCCTCGTTTTCCCTCGCATGCCCGTGCGCATTCCTTTCTCTAGACCCGTGCATGCATTGCATGCAAGGCCATGTGCCACCCTCACACAACCTTGCTCGTCCCATGCCAGTTCTTCACCTAGCCCCTTTGCTGCAGCCTGCATGACCTTGTGCCAATTGTAGGTCCGTTGTTCTTTTGCCCTGGTTATTCCCTAACCTTTTTCGAGTCGGTTTAGTTAATTTTGAGCTATTATCATATGACATTAAATGCTAATATATTTGTTGTTGGGCATTAATTTATTAGGTAATCCTTGAGGTATCATGGAAAAGACAATCTTTTATGCTTTTTATGTAATTTGGATTTAAGTGAATCCAATCACTCATGAAACAGTAGAATTTATGTGCGAATATGTTAGGATTGTTTAGATTTAGAATCATGCTAGGTTTTTATATTATTCAAGTATTATGAAATGTATGATAAGATGATAATATGCTAAATAAATATACGTACGTTCAAATTGTTGGTAAGTTAAGCTATATGTTTGTGCAATATGTTAAGTTTAGAATTTTGCTAGGATTTGTAATCTCGTTAAGTTTTGTTGTAATTGCCATAAGAAGTATTCTATGATTATCATTGTATGGTAGCTAGGGTTGATATAAATAGCATAAAAGTATACATGCATGATTAGGGTCAGAATATAAAAATTATCATTCGCATGATCTAGGGTTAGAAATACTCCCTTACATATACAATGAAATAAGTTGCCCTATTGAATGCAACATTATGCTATAGATATGTTCGTACATGTTGCATGGAATATATGACACGTTAAAAATACATGATTATGGTTTGTATGCGTAAGTTACTAAATGTATGAAAAGTGAAAAATATAGTCAATCGTTGAATATATATATATATATAAACTACCTATGTGCTAAAATATTATGAATTGTCTTTTAGCTTTTTCATAACAATTCTCATAATAATAAGGTTTGGTACAAAATTGGATAATAATGCTGAAATTAGGATTTTGAGGTTTTTTTTTCAATCTAATGCACCTATTGTGGATAATTTGACGTACAATGGCCTTTGACTTTTGATAGGTTGAACTTAGTGTTGACTTTGATATAGGCCAATGATCTTATGGACTACTTTAATGATTGAAAATACAGAAAAATGGTCGAGTATAGAAATAAAAACTATTGTGCAATGTGTGTTATTTGTGATTACGTCATAAATCATTAATACTTAAAGTGGAAGACCTCGAGTTTGGAAATGATTGCTCTCTATGTTTAGCTATCCTAGAGACAAAGTGTAGTTCTTGTTTGAGTTTGGTTCTCTGATGTACCGCTGTGCCCCAGTAAGGCCCTAGTCCACTAGGTGACCTATGGGTCCTATACGGAGTATCGATACTTAAGGATTACGTGACCAATGTTGGAGAATACTATGTTGCTTGTGTGCACCAGTATGACCAGGCATACCACAATGTTCCTAGGTTCTAGAATAGGGGTATTGTGTTGTCTTCTTGCACTAGTATGGCTAAGTGTACCTCAGTGTCTTTGGATTGTATCCCCTCGAGTAAGTTAAATAATAAAGAAATATTTGTTGATGGCCTTGGTATGTTTTAGATAGTTGGTACCTTTGGTATTTGTAATTTATTGGGATCGTTGGTTTGATAGTTACCTTAGTGCCCTAACTTAATTTTTGGGATTGATCAGTTTTGATCACGGATTCCATATGGCTATTTTTCACCTTGAGATGATGTGAAGTGATTAAAGTATGATTTACTGTTGAGCATGAGACTTTGATGTTTATATTATCCTATGATTATTGTATATTGTTATGGCATATGTTTTGTGCTTGGAGATGGTTTTTGGGATCATTGAGTGATGTGTGCAATGTGTGCATGCTACATCATATGAAGTATTGTGATTTACTAAGTACGAGGAAATCATATTGATACTACATTTGCAAGTGACTATGTAAAGGGCATGGGGTGGTTTAAGATGTATAATAGAGGCAAGGATAAGGATCACTTGAGAGGAGGTCTAATTCTCAAAATGGACTTACATGCTAAGAGTTATGGCAAACCGGTGTTGTACGGTTGTACCTTTGGGTACTAGTTTTTGTTGTAATCGGTTTTCTTTTGGACTTGTGTCCTTGTATTTTAATTATCGTTGTTGTACAAAAAATATTATCTGCAACTTTTATCTATGTATTATCTTCTATTTTCACTGCTTTATTTTGGATATGACTTATTTTGAACCTTAGCACTTGGCATGAGAAAAGTAAGGGAACCAGAATTATTCTAAGTGTAGCGATAACATTTATTATTTCTATAATTAACGCTTCCGCAATAACAAAATTTTTAAGTAGTAAAAATGGGGATGTTACACTAATATATAGAGATGATAAATGTACTTATAGCAAACCCTATTTCCCCACCAATCAACTTTAATAATAGCAATTCCTCATCCTTTGTTATTATTGTATGTAAAGGTCACCGTTAACTTTTGGATGAAGCGTGGTAAATTGGTTAACATAACGACCAAAAAAAACATTCCCACAATATCCTTTGTTCAATGATGTATATGACTATTTCCTTACTTCATGATCTTCCCTAATACCTGTCCCCTTCTTCAATTTCCTCTTTCCATTTTCTATCTCTTCATTCTCACCGCTCTTCAAACTACCCATATTTCTTCTATCCCACTCCCTACATTTTTCTGTCAAGTTCAAGAACATTGTCTTCCCTCCCATTTCCTATGCATTCTCTTGAGTTTCCCCTTACCTTCCTACATATTTACTACTCATTTTATCCTATAATCGAGAAAGCAATTTAAAAAGGGGCATGATATCTTGAAAGACGTTTATTGAAATTATTGGGAAGAACTAAAGAAGGTAAATAAAATTTATATATTTTTATATAGAATGTTCTTACACAGATGCGACAAACTACAAATTAAGAATCTTACCTCTGGTGGGATCTAAGGAGGCCTAGCTTTACATAATGTAACATTGACTAGTTTGGTGCTAGTGACGGACTGTATCAAATAGACTATAAAAAAACATTGATTATTTTTTGAAAATACATTTCTTTAAAATGGCACAGAGTCATATGTCAAACCACGCAAAATAATGACATTCTTTTTTAACAGAGGGACAGAAAGCGCCTCATGCGCCTTCTAAATTTTCTCTTTTCTGCGATTCTATGGCGAAGAAGAAACCCGCTTGACAAAAGGTGGCTCTTGCTTCGGATTCAGTGAATGCTCAATCGATTCCTAAGGAGAAAGCAAATGTCGAAATAGAGGGATCTAGCAGTCAGGGGGACAAGCGCACCTCTGATTCAATAGCTGATAAGCATTCCCTGATGTTGGATATTAGTGTGAATGATGTTGCGAATGAAACAGGTACACCGGAACAGGTTCAAACTGCACTAGAGAACCCTAATACTCCGATTCTAGAGTGTGCTGCTACTCCACAAGGAAAGCACGATGTTCGAACATGACAAGATCTACTTGTGAGTAATAGAAGACCCGAATGGGGGATGAATCTGAAGTATATTCCACCGCTAGTTGTTAAAGGATCCAATAAAGCTCAGATACAAGCTAATGCAATCACTAAAGAAATAAAACGATGGGAACATAGCCTGGTAGGATTAATGGCTGGATTTCAACCAAGTCACACCCAAATGAACCAATTCGTAAGGGAGAAATGGAATTTTCTTACCGTCTTACCCGAGGTGTTTACTCATGACCAAGGCTTCTTTGTTTTTAAATTTACAACTCAGGAGGACACGTTCCTTGTCCTGAACAGACCCTATTGGAGTTTTGGGGTGTGACTGGTGTTGTTAAGGAAATGGTCACCTAAAGTTTTATTGTCAACAAAGGACCGGAGGATCATGCCTCTTTGGGTGACTTTTCCTAGACTACCTTTGCACCTATGGTCCGAGGATAGTTTGAGTAGGATTGGTAGTCTTTTGGGACAACCAATATGTGCAGACCCAATCACAGCTTAGAGAGGGTGAGTCTCTTTTCCTCAACTACTTATTGAGAATGATATAAGTACTCCCCTCACTGAGAGCATTACTGCTTTATTACTTGGAGGCCATGAGATTCAACAAAGAGTGTCATATGAATGGAGACCTAATTTTTGTTCCTTTTGTAATGCTATGGGACATGACTTTGTCCAATGTAGAGGAAGATTGGGACAAAAAGGACCAAAAACTCAAATATGCAAAGCTAAACCTGTACCTAATATTTTACTTGATGCATCTGTTGCTGCAAGAGCTAAGCCCGCAACTTAGGCTAACAATGAACATACTCGGCCTGACTTATTTTGGACTGGTACTCATGCTATAGATCAGTCTAAAGAATTCTCCTAGTGGACAAATGAACACTAGCAAGGGGAAGGGGATTGAAGTTCAGGGGAATAACCTTCCACAACACTCTATTCCTGATATTGGATCATCTGCACAAGGATGTCCACTTGAGAGGTTGAAGGCTGGAGCGGTGGAATTCATTTTTCCCCTCCCATATGACAGTAGCTGTATGGAATATTAGAGGGTTTAATAAAACCCTCAAGCACAAGGTTGTGAAGCACCTTGTGTTAAAACATGGAGTCGGGATTTTGGGCCTGTTACAAACTAGAGTTAAAAAGAAAAAAAACTGATTGTATTGTACACAAGCTAGGACTGAGTTGGAAATGGGAACATAACTATGATAAGCATCATAATGGTAGGGTGTGGCTTTTATGGGATGAGACCCTATTTAATATTCAGAATGTAGCAAAGGAAGCTCAGGGAATTCATTGTCTTGTTACATGTTTGCATACTCAGCATAGATTTATGCTTTCTATGATCTATGTCTATAATTTAGGTAGTATGAGACTAGAGTTATGGGATTGGTTGACTAATTTAGCAGGGCAGATCAGCATACCCTGGATGGCTATTGGGGAATGTGGTAGCTGCATCTCATGAGAAACTAAAAGGATCTGTTGATGTTCATGATGTGCTTGCTTTTATTCATTGTTTACAAACTTGTGGTCTTGGGGGACATTCCAATTATTGGGACCACTTTTACTTGGACTAACATGCAAGAACAGGGTTTCAGATTGTATTATAGGTTCGATAGAGGTGGGTAATAGCAAATGGTTTGTTATGTATCCTTTGACTAAGGTACAAACAGTACAGGATCCAGTTTCAGATCATGTTGCACTTGTGGTTCATTTGAGTGGTACTCAAACTCTAGGTTCTAAGCCTTTCAAAATTTTGAATCTTTGGGTGGAGAAGGAGGGCTTTATGGACCTGGTGCATAGGATCTGGACTACAGAGCTCGTGGGAACCAAAACTTATCAGTATGTGTGCAAGCTCAAATTACTAAAACAAGAATTGAAAGAAGTTTAATGTGGATCATTGTGGGCATATTATCCAGCAAGCATTGGATGCCAAACAGATATGGTAGAATAAGGTAACTGCGCAGAAAATGGAATATAAGGGTATATGGTATACTTTTTCTTGAATATAGAGATATATGATAAAGTATTCCATATATTTTTGTTGTTAATTTCATGTTGGATTTCATACCTTATTCTAGATACATATGTGTGTGGATTACTTAGGTTGTGTACCAAATCCAGATGCATGAAAACATAGTCTTAACTGTGATAAACAAGTATCTATGGTGTGCGGTAACTTTATTTTCCTTTTAGCTCATTTATTTTGGTTGTATGTAAAGAACTTTGCAGCTAGGAAGTGTCTACGACATGGATGTGACGAGAACTTTTGTTGTAAACTTTATATTTATTTTAGCAAATGATTTATAAATAAAGCATAAAATTAAGGAGTTTGTGAGCCAACATGAAACCAACAAAATAACAAATAGGCTGAATTTGTGTTTGACAAATTGACATGATAAGGATCACTAATTGATTTAGATGAATTCATGACACAAACATGCATAAAAGTAACATGATAAGCACTGCCTGATTTCACACAAATTGTGAGATGGCACAACCTAATCCCCACCCTTGATAACAGTCCACACCTTCAGCTTTGAAGCAACATCCATCTTGAAACTACTATATGCACTTGAGTTGTGCAATATAAGCATTATAGGAGATACCGAGAATATGGTGAAAATGAACATCAAATAAGAAATTAAATTGAGACCAAGCGTTAAGTTTAATGGCAAAACGTTTCATGATATTGGTTGAGTATGACTCTCATATCTCCCTCCCTATTTTACTTCCTTTAGGCTAAGAAAACATGGAAAGGAAGGCTTCTTTGGTTGCATATGATACAACCCTACATAGTGAGGAAATAACATATTACAGCAGTAAACAAACATCAACTAAATGATACCAATAAATACTCAAGCGATTGTTGACTAAAAACTTAATTTGAAGAAAGGAAAACAAAAATGAAACTTTAATATGTTATGATTATAGTTTATCAGGAGGTAGAGACCAAAATAACATACCTTGATCACAATCCCATTTCCGGAGAAAACTGCTGCGAGCATAGGATTAAAGATGTTGTGAAAAGGATAATTCCAAGAGACAATGGCACCAATTACCCCAAGGGGATAAAACTCCACTTTTGCTGTCTTATGAAGCATTGATCTTCCTGAACACCTAAAATGCCAAATGATCCGTTGGTAAACATTCAAATGATATATCCACATCATGTCTTTGTAATATCATGGCATGGCTTGCGAAAATTGGCAACAGGAATGCATTGTTGTACCCATTCGAATATAATCCAACATGAAGTATTCAGTACAGGATTGATAAGCAGAAATTGTTCTCTCACTCCCCCCCCCCTCACATACAAAAGGAAAAAATGATAATGACTATACATAAAGTTGTAAAATACATTGCAAGAAATTGTTTTTAGGTAACTTTTAGTGGATGGGAAATATCCCTACACTTTTGAGCTTTCTGGGCTGGGGGGGGGGAAGAAGAGAAAAAAGGTATAGCCAACCATCCATCTCCAAACCCTCACTGAAAGCCAAAGCCAGTCTCCCAAAATCTTTCTATATATCAGCCGTGTTCACTGCCGCCAACTGTACATTTTCAACATCCGTTCTCCACCAGCATAAAAAAATGGATCAAGAGTAGACCCCCTTTTTTAGAGAGATGATTAGGGAATAAGAGGATCAAAAGGTCAGCAGCAACTAGATTTCCTCTCTTAAAACAAATAATGAAGCAGTTTAGAAGGTCCGCTGACAGTTGGCTTCCCTTACTACTTATGTTTTGGGCCTTCCATTTCTTTTTTCATTTTGGTCAAATGGGCTTCTCTTTCCTGTTTCATTAGAGTTGTCATTTCCCCATTTTCCTATGTACCTATTTCTGCATCCGTTCCCATCCCAGTGCAACCTAAGTTGTATTCATACACTATAGTAACAATGCATATGGTGAATTCTTCTTGATTGCTGAAGCCTACTTGCTACTTAGCAAGCTGCCAAAAATACCAGTGCATATCTCTATAAAAATTGAATGAAGATTGAAGACACAACCAAAAGGAATCAAGGCATTGGCCAAAGGTTAATAACGCCTCAATAATAGGCTTGGTATAAAGACTAAAACTAAGGCTTCTAAAGCTGATTCTACTGGGAAGAAACTGGGTGGCCAGTTTGATGCATATTATAATTATTCACACCACCCTAACAGAAGAGTTTGGTACTTATGAGATTCTAGTAAGTAGCGGACGCAATTACTAAGGGTGGGTTTAGTTTCAGAAATCAAGGTTGTTATTTGAAAAACGTTTTCAAGCATTTCAAAATTTCAAAAAATATGTTCATAGCTTCTGTTTTTTATTTTTCTGAATGGAAAACTATAAAACACGATTTTTCAACTTCGTAAACAAAAGTAAAAAACAACCTAGACTATGTTGTTTGAATTTTCCATATAAATTTATGTCATCATTTTCCATATATTTTCCAATTGAAAAATTATTATTATTATTATTATTATTATTATTATGCTTATTATTTTTAATCATAATAATAATAATAGTATTTTATTAATAACTATCAATACTAATATTAATAAAATAATACTAATGATATTACTATTATTGTTAACATAATTAATAATAATGTATATATTGTCATATTTCTATTAACATTTATATTCATAATAATAACAATATTAACTTTAATATTAATATTTTTATTAACTTATATTAATATTAATATTCATAAAATAATAACATGCTAATTATTAATATTAAAAAAAAATACTATTAATATTAATATAAATTAGTAATTAGTAATAATATTACTAATAAAGTTAAGAATATCACCATTATGAATATTCCTATTATTATTAATAGTAGTAGTAATAATGTTGTTGTTGTTGTTATAAATTTCATTAGTATTAATATTATTATTAATTTCATTAATATTAATAATAAATTTATTACTAATGTTAATATTTTTAATAATAGTATTGTTTTCGTTATATTATTTTTAAGAAAATTATAGTATTATTAATAATACAATATTATTATCATTAGCTGTAGTAGTAATATTAGTAACAAGAATAATAATAATAATAATATTAACAATATTAATATTATTACTACTTACATAAATAATAATATTATTACTACTATATATAAATACAATATTATAATAATTTTTCATAATAATAATATTCATTATTAATATTAATAATAACATTAATATAATTATTATTAGAGTTTATATTATTATACTTATTTTAATTAATCAAATTATTATCATAACTATTCTCAAGATTAACATATTAATAATATTGTTATCATTGTTACTGGTGATAATAATAATAATCTTATTATTATGAATTTTAATATTAATATTATTTTTATCATGATTATTATAAATATTATTATTGTTATTGTTATTAATTTTTTTGTTGCTAATATTAATAATAAAAATGCTATTATTATTGAAATTAATAATATTATTATTATGAACAATGTTGATAAGTATTATTATCATCATCATCATCCAATCTAAAAAAGATGAACATATTTTCAAATTTTTAAAATTAAAAGGTAGTTTTATAATAAAGACAACTAAATAATTTTTTTGAATTTTCTCCAGAAAACTGTTTTCTTGTTTTCCAAAGAAAATTGGAGATTGGAGAACAGTTCTAAACACACCCCAAGTGTTCATACTCAAGATCTGCAAGTTAGGGCCACTTCCACCAGCTCTAGGGTGTCCTTTTGATGCTTCTTTTATCATTGCCCATAATCACGGCATTGATAGAAGGGAGCTATGACATTGGCTGGAGTCAACTGCAGTCCAAAACCTCCCATAGCTCATCCTTGGGGACTTCAATATTTCAAGGGGCAGGACTGAATGTAGGAGATGTGGACGAGTTCAAGAACTATTTGCAAACTCTCATCATAATGGATATAAAATCCTCCGAAATTACTTTTACGTGGAGTAATAGGAAGATAGGGGGTGATAGAATTATGTATAAACTAGACTGGGTCCTCAGTAACATTCACTGGTTGGACAGGTTTGCTAACTTGTTTTTCAGTTAACATACTTCTTGAACCATAGCTCTACCTTAATCATGTTGTCTCATCAAATGCTGTGTATCAAAAGCAGATTCAAGTCTCTAAAGTCTCCAGCACAGCACATATAAAGAATTCCTTGCATGACCTTAAGCACAAGCCGAAGCTACTAAACAAAGTCAAATTCGTTAGCATTTCAACCAAAGTGGCATCACAACAGACAAAACTTGAGGGCATTCAAGAGTAGCTGAAACTCACCCCAGACAGTATTCCTTGCCAAAGAGATGAACGCAATTGCCTCAAGTTATATGAGCACTATGCCCTTTGTGAGGAGAGTTTTCTCCGACAAAAATCAGGTATAAAGTGGAAAAGCTAGGCACAGGCAAAAAAATGTGGGGAAAATTCAGAAGATAAACGAGCAGTGGGCTACTGACCAAATTTAGAAGAGGCTTTTGTTGAGTACTACAATTGGCTCTTATATAGCAACCATAACAACATAGTTGTGCGACCGATAGATAATTAGATTATGCAGAAAGGACCATTACTGAGTCGGTCTCAGCAACAAAAGCTTTTGCAACCCATCACCAAAATAGAGGTCCAAGATGCCTTGTTCTCAATAGGCAGTACCAAGGTCCTTAGCCTTGACAAATTCACTGCCAGTTTCTTTAAGGCTTCTTGGGATATTGTGGGGGAGGATATATGGTTTTTATACAGGACATCTTTTCCACTAGTTCTTTGCGGACTTGATTCCAAAATGTGATATTCCCAATAAAGTGGCCAAGTTCATACCAATAGCTTGATGTTCAGTGCTACATAAAATAATATCTAAAGCCCTTTCTGCTTGGATCCAGCCCATACTGCCCACGATCATTAATTTATCTCAATCTACCTTTGTTAAGGGCAGATAGATAGGGGACAATATCATGCTTGCACATGAGCTTATCTGTGTGTATGGAATGAAAAACGCTTCACCCAGGTGTATGATGAAAGTTAACCTCATGAAAGCTTATGATTTAGTCAACCGGAAATTTTTGGAACAAGCACTAATGGCTCTAATGTTTCCTCTGCATTTTGTTAAGATGCTTATGGGTTGTGTGTCATAGGTACATTATACTCTACCCATAAATGACGAGCATCTTCCTCCTTTCCAAAGCTAAGAGGCTTGAGATGAGGGATGGCTCTTTCCCTACATCTTTGTTACTGCACTTGAATACCTCTAGACCACACGTAAGTCCCTCTAAAAGTACCATCTATTTTGGAGGTGTTCCTCACCGTGTTAAACTTCAGATTCTCTACTTAATAGCTTTCCTTGAGCGTACTATGTCTTTATGATATGTGGGAGTCCCTCTTTCCTCAACTAGACTTCCATCATATTAGATGACGGGTTTTGTTGAGAAAATCACTAATAGGCAACATTGGTCCACTAGGTGGTTGTCTTACGCAGGACATGTATAACTGCTTAAGTCAATACTCTATCGGATACAGATATATTAGCATCAAGTTTTTAACCTCCCTAAGGAGTTGTTGCTCAAGTGGGTTAGTTTACGCAGATCTTTTCTATAGACGGGTAAGGCCAACCCCAGTAAACGAGCCTTAGTGATCCAAGAGCAACCACTTAAGAATTGGCTTTCATAATTATGGAACCAATTATTCTTCATTTGGAAAGTGTCATCCACAAATTTGAAGACCAACGGATGGTTACGTTGCTAGAAACGTAACAAACAAGCAAATAAGTGTCTACATGCATGTGCATAGCATGAATGACATGCAAGGAATAATGACCAAGTGCATGGGGGAGCTTCTTTGCAGACTTGTCGAGCATTATTAGTAATTTAGCTAATTTATTAATTAAGTAGTAAAGTTGGATAATAAAGTTAGCATAAAGTAGCATAAAGTTAGCATAAAGGTAGCATAATATCTTTTAGCTTAGAATCTTTTGAATTCTACTTTTAGCTGGTGGTAGAAAGGTTAAAAGCTACTATGCATGTCGAGTATGGGCATTGAGAATTCAATTGAAGTTGAATACAAGTGAATTCTGTGTGAGTTCAAACTCAAGTAAATCGAATTTGTGTGAACAGTTTAGCTTGAAAGTTTTAATCTCTTCGTCTGTGTGAATTAGAGATTAATCTGCATCTTTTCTACTCTCCTTAATCCATATTTTCCCTGCCATAATTACTTAATGGAAGAAGACTTTCAAGGCCAAGTGTAGAGTTGGTGATAAAGTGTGTGAAGTCATCATTGACAGTGGCTCATGCACTAATGTTGCTAGTGAGAAGATAGTGAACAAGCTTGATTTGGAGACTAAGGGTCATCCAAGACCATATTCACTCCAATGGCTCAACAAAGATAAAGGAGTAAGTGTAATAAGACAAACTTTTATCTCTTTTAAGATTGGAAATTATTTTGATGATGTTTTATGCGATATTCTACCTATGGATGCTTGTCACATTTTATTCGAGAGGCCGTGGCAATTTGATAGGAAGGTTGTGCATGATGGGATCCTTAATGAGTGTGTGGTGTGCAAGGGTCAAAAGAAGTTTAAGCTTAAACCTAATCTAGACGGGGAGGATTTGGTTACGAGGAATGAAAGTGAAAAAAAAAGGAGGATGTCGAGTGCAGGAGGGAAAGAAAAAAGAGTAGCATGGAGTTGTTGATCTTTAAGGAGTGTGAGATGAATGAAGCAATTAAAGATGAGGAGATATGCTATGCATTAGTGGTAAAGGAGGTCCAACGGGGGGAGAATGCTAATATGGATCCGAAATTGCAACATTTTTTGAAAGAGTATGCCGATGTGTTTCGGAAAGAGTTGTCAAGCGGGCTACCTCCTTTGAGAGATATTGAGCATGCTATTGGTCTTTTGCTAGGAGTTCCATTACCGAACAAGCCAGCTGCATCCAAAGGAGGCTAAGGAGATACAAAAATAAGTGCAAGAGTTGTTAGATCGAGGTTATATTCGGGAGAGTATGAATCCATGCGGAGTTCCAACTTTGTTAGTGCCTAAGAAGGATGGTATGTGGAGGATGTGTATTGATTCAAGGGAAATCAACAACATCACAATCAAGTACAGATTTCCGATGCCGAGATTGGATGACATGTTAGATGAGTTGCATGGCGCGAAGATGTTCTCAAAGATTGACCTTAGAAGCGGTTATCATCAAATGAGGCTAAGGGAAGGGGGTGAGTGGAAGACAACTTTTGAGACTAAGTACAGGTTGTATGAATAGTTGGTGATGCCATTTGGGCTATGTAATGCACCAAGTTCCTTCATGAGGTTGATGACTGAGGTACTTAGACCTTTCCTTAGAGTCCTTGTTGTTGTCTACCTTGATAATATCTTGGTATATAGCAAGAGTGAGTTCGAGCACATACAACACTTGAAGAGGATATTTGATAAGCTTAGAGAGGTAAAGCTCTACGGTAAGATGGAGAAGTGTGATTTCATGATGGAGAGAGTGATTTTTCTTGGTTATATTGTTAGTGGGAATGGTATTCGAGTTGATCCGTCAAAGGTGGAAGCTATACAATCATGGCCTATTCCTACTAATGTCTATGAAGTTCAAATTTTCCATGGGCTAGCCTCATTCTATAGGAGGTTCATTAAAGACTTCTCTGCCATTGCAGCACCTATCACACAATTGATGAAGAAATGAGAGTTCCATTGGAATGATCAAGCGACAAGGGCTTTTGAAGACTTGAAGACAAAGCTTTCAAATGCACCGGTATTATCTTTACCTTACTTCGATTAATTATTTAAAGTAACATGTGATGCGAGTGGTGTAGGCATTGGGGGTGTGCTTTCAAAGGAAACCGATTGCTTTCTTTAGTGAGAAGTTGAATGGTGCAAGACTCAACTATTCAACCTACGACAAAGAATTTTATGCTATTGTGCGTTGTTTGGAGACATGGAGTCATTACTTGAGACCCAAGCCTTTTGTACTTCATTCGGATCATGAGAGTTTGAAGTATTTGCATGGTCAAAAGAAGGTGAGTCCAAGACTTACTAAGTGGATAAGCTTCTTGCAGACATTTGTGTTTTCTACAAGACATGTGGATGGCAAAGAAAATGTCGTGGCGGATGCATTATTGAGGAGGACCATGGTACTTACCATGATGGATGCAAAGCTTTAGGGGTTCGAAATGTTTAAGTGCCTATGCCATGGATGATGATTTTGCTACGATCTTTGAAGAGTGCAAGAAATAAGAAAGTTCTAGAGCTTATGTTATTCAAGATGGGTTCTTATTCAAGCACAACAAATTATGTGTGCCGAAGACTTCAGTTCGAGACTTGCTATTCAAAGAGGTGCATGAAGGACACTTTGGAATTCACAAGACTTTGGAGTTGCTGCAAGAACATTTCTATTGGCCAACAATGCAAAGGGGAGTACAAATCATGGTTGCTAGGTGTGCTACGTGTCAGAGGAGCAAGAGTTTCTTTCACAAAGGGTTATATGTACCTTTACCTGTGCCTACTCAACCATGGGAATGTGTTAGTATGGATTTTATTTTGGAATTGCCTAGGACACAACGAGGCAAGGATTCTATTATGGTTGTAGTGGATTGATTTTCCAAAATGGCTCATTTTATTCAATGTCACAAGACCAATGATGCTACTCATTTTGCAGATTTGTATTTCAAGGACATCGTAAGGTTGCATGGAATTTTGAGAAGTAATGCTTCAGTTAGAGATGTGAAGTTCCTAAGTTATTTTTGGAAGACGTTATGGCACATGTTAGGAACAAAGCTTCTATTTAGCAAATCTCATCATCTTCAAACGAATGGACAAACCAAATTTACTGATAGAACTTTAGGTACTTTGCTAAGAGGATTGGTGAGTAAGAGTGTTAAGGATTGGGATGTCAAGTTAGCACATGCGGTGTTTACTTAGAGTCGAAGTCCTACTACAACAAGCTCTAGTCCATTCGAGATAGTATATGGTATTAATCCATATATGCCGATTGATATGGTGCTATTGAAGAAGGGTGAAGTGAAGAGTTATGATGCACCAGAGAGAGTGAAATTCTTTCAAAAGCTTCATCAACAAATCAAGCACAATATTGAGAGAGCAAATGAAGTGTACAAGACGAGAGCAAACAAGCATAGGAGCCAACATGTTTTTCAACTGGGAGATTTAGTATGATTACACTTAAGGAAGGAGAGATTTCCTAATCTAAGGAAACACAAGCTCGTGCCAAGGGCGGATAGTCCTTTCAAAGTACTTTGAAAGTTTAGAGAGAGTGCTTATGAGCTCAATTTGCTAGATTCATATGGTGGGGTATCAAGGACATTAAACGTTGGAGATATTAGCCCTTATTATGGCGATGCAAATTTGAGGGCAAATTCAAATCAACAAAAGGTGAATGATGCAGAAGCAAACACTCAAGAATTAGCTTTCATAATTATAGAACCAATTATTCTTCATTTGGAAAGTGCCTCCTACAAATTTGAAGACCAACGGATGGTTAAGTTGTTAAAAACGTAACAAACAAGCAACTAAGTTTCTACGTGCATGTGCATGTGCATGTGCATGGCATGCAAAGAATAATGATCACATGCATGGGGGAGCTTCTTTGCAGACTTGTCGAGCATTATTAGTAATTTAGCTAATTTATTAATTAAGTAGTGAAGTAGGATAATAAAGTTAGCATAAAGGTAGCATAATATCTTTTAGCTTGGAATATTTTGAATTATGCTTTTAACTAGTGGTAGAAAGGTTAAAAGCTACTATGCATGTCAAGTATGGGCATTGAGAATTCAATTGAAGTTGAATACAAGTGAACTCTGTGTGAGTTCAAACTCAAGCAAATCGGATCTGTGTGAACAGTTTAGCTTGAAAGTTTTAATCTCTTCGTCTGTGTGAATTAGAGATTAATCCACATCTTTTCTACTCTCCTTAATCCATATTTTTCTTGCCATAATTACCATCAAAATCCTACTCTAATACGAGGTTAAACAAATTCCTAACTTGGTATACACAATCGAAACCCTGAACCCTCCATTCGAAACCCTAAACTTTTCATACAAACCAAACATCACCTTAATCATCCTATTCGAATTAAACCCTAAACCTAACCCTAAACCACGACCTCCACCTTCATCTAAACCCTAACCTTTGAAGCTTAACATCATCAACAAACCATTGTCGAATGCATATGCTAATTAGTTCACACCATTCGAACCATCATCATTAACAAACCACTATCACCGAATCATCACCATATTGTACAAATCATCTTCATCTTTGTTTCACTTTATTCGAAGGTCCTTATCATCCATAACCCATTTTCGAAGCTTCCTTTAGACTTTATCAATCCAACTGAGCCATATTCTTATTAATTTGAGAATTCCACCCTTCCACACACATCATTTAGTTCCTTGGTTGACTATCTTAGGTAGGTGGTATGGGTTTAACCGATATCCAAGTTTGGAATGTGGTTGTAGTGGCACATCACTCTGGACAAAAAATAGCCTATGGATCAAATGGATTCATAGCTATTATCTTGAGGGGTGTTTGTTGTGGGATGTGGGGCTGCCTAGCAAGCAATAAAACTGTGGTCGCAGTGTCGCAGTTGTTGTGGTATGATTTTTTAATTCCTTTTCCCTACAAAAATTCGCAAATATTGACCAATAGTGATAAATATCAGTAAAATATTAGCCAATATCCAAAATTTCATTGATGTCGCGACAATAAATATGTGATTTTCTAAAACGAACGCATTAAGGAATTTTGCACAACAGTTAACTCAAAAACCGAGAAACTGCGGCTAATACGCAATTGTGGTACCGATATTTCATTGTATGCTACCTAGTACTACCTCTTGGATGATAAGTACTCTTTTTTGATTGAGGGATACTTTGAAACTGGTGTTTGCTTCCATATGTCCTATAGATTCTTACAAAATTAGCAATGTTTATGATAAACCTAAAAAAAAAACTGCCCTAATCAATCAGTAGAAGACAATTTGGTTGAAAAATGCCAATCCTAAGCATAAGTTGGTGCTCTAGTTAGCTACTCATAGTAAGTTACCAAGCAAAGATATCCTCAAAAAGTTATACACTGTGGGGGACTTATCTTGTTGTTTCTGCGCTCAAAATGAATCCATCCTGCATTTGCTTTTCGAACGAGATATCATGAAATACTTGTGGAAGAACGCTCACAGGGGCTTAGTCTTTTGGGGCCAGTTCAAAGATGGCCATGAATACTAGAAGTTATGGACCGTACTACTAGAGGAACACAAAAGAAAACCCAAGCCTTCTGGACCTAGTGTGTTGCTTGTCTTTATGAGTGTTGGAGCGTCCATAATGTCAAGATTTTCACCTAGTAAGAGGTGGACTAGAGAGGTTTGATTGGGAAGATAACTTATATAGTCTACTAGATATCTTTCTACTTATGATATGAGTAATTGTGATGGTGTATTGTATAGTTCAGATAAGTTCTACTCAATGAGTTGTAACCAGTTCCATAATTAATGAAATATCCCTTTTGCAAAATAAAAAAAAGTTAATTGAAGATTGGAACAAGATAGCTAACAAACAAATGAAAGTAAACCAATCAACACATAATGCAAACATGAAAAGCATACATAAGACACATAGTGATCAAAAATCCATATCACTTACTAATTGGGAAATGTCATAAGCGAATATGATAACCAACATAGCTTCTAAGATTTTATAGTAACAGATATCAAAGTGGTGATAAGTCTGGCAGATTACCTGTACTCTGGCTTCAGCCAGCGCTCACCCTCAGATAGAAGCCAAGTTATTTTTTCACATGTAGTCATTATTTCCCCCAAAGATGCATCCACCATAGTCTTTCCAGTATCCCTTGATGATATCCTACAATGATCAGCAATGACAATTCTTATTATGAGGAGATGATAAATGTAATCATCAAAACAACCAAAGCTAAGAAATATATTATTAAAATAATAAAACCTTGGATATTTGGAAGACAAAAGACACCCATGAATTGCTTAGGAAACAAAACAAAACACATATGTTTTCATCTACGTACCAGGTATTACACCAAGAAAAACATAAAAGCATGAATTTATCACCTAAAAAAAATAACAATGCAAAGCAGAAACAAGTATTCATATGAAGGTGCAATAAAAATTAAGGTTTTGTTTGATCACAACATGCACATCTTACACTGAGATTATCCAAAATCATTTTTAGCACTATTTATCAGCAATTTTGAGAAAGGGAGAATATAATGACAAAACAGCTTCTTAACATTGGTAAATTGCAAGTTATATGATTATATTGCGCTAGAAGTTTATTTAATCAACAATTATTATTTCAGGTAAAAATTTACATAGATTCAGCATTGAATTTTCATTTTCGAATTCAATTTCCATTCCAGCATCACCAAACAGCCCCTAATAATGGCTTAGTGAGAAGCAAATAATATCTGTCTCTTTTAATCTGGAGTGATGATATATATGCATAGGCATGGATAGGCATTTCAAGTATAAGAACAAATAAGAGAAGAAAGTCTCACTCGCATATAAGATCCTGATTCTCAATTATATACTTCAGAAGTATTCGTAGAAACTGCCTTCTTTGCTTAAAGCTGCTCTTTGCCCATATCTTCTGTGCTTTTCTTGCTTGAGAGACGCGTTCCTTAACCTGATGATATTAGGCAACTTTGTAATTTTGGTACATAACTTAAGCCACTCGGCCAAATCTGTATGCACACAGATGAAAATCTGATAAGCCCACTCAAGTAGACCTTCTCTGGAGAGCCATATTCCATATCTGTTATAAGGCTAGTCTAACAAACATTGCTCACTGCTTTGGTAATTTATAATCACCTAAAAATTAGGATACTAATGTTTTTCTCTACTTAAAAAACTATGAAAGAAACAAGCATATGAAGAACATTAGAATACTGTTAGACAACAAATATGTTCTACTACTTTGCAGCAGTTAAACAGTGTCTACTCTATACATCTTCAGAAATGATAAAATAAGAAAAGCAAGGAGCAATATTGATATACATCTAGAGTGATTCTTTCAGATTTATTTGGATCCTTGTAACTGGTCAGAATCATTAGAAAACAAAAATGTATCTGTTTTCTCTACCTTCATCACTCCTGAGGTCCAAATTGCAAGTGATATCAGAACCATCTGATATCAGAGAAAGATGGGCAACACACACACACACACAAAATAAATAAATAATGTATCGGAGAGCACTCAACTTCAGCTGAGCCATAAAGTACAATTTCAGGTTAAGATTCTCTTCCACAAAGCCTAGATGAAAGGAAAATAGCAAAACCGGAGCTGGGACAAAAAAGCATCAGCAGAAGACAAACCTCGTCAGGTGTTAATGCTGGAAAGAACCCCAAATACTTCATAGTTGCAGGCTCATAGCACTGCACTTTGTCTGTCTGTCTTATCCTTCTTGGTATCTGCCCAAACAAACACAATAGTTGAGACACAGCCTTCTCAAGAGCCTATATAGAATACACAACTTTGTCAAAAAGGAAAAGAAAAGAAAAGAAAAAATAAAAAAATAAAAATAAAAGAAGCTATTGTTCCATATTGCTCATCAAAAAACAGAATAGCATGAATACTAACGGAAGCAGTATACCAGTTCGCAACACATGATGTGACATGTGAAATCAAAATGACAAGCTACTCAATCATATAGAAGGAAAGATTAGTCTTCCCCAGAATCAAAAGCAACATTTAGAGAATGATTCCTTTTACAATTGACTTCCCATGATCAGAAGTTCAAAAGTTCTACCTGCTACAGTTGATGGAAGACTTAGAACATGAAAATGGATCAGCTCATTGGTTCACTCTACTAAAAATGTACAATAGGAATAAAACGGTTATCACTTTTAAAATTTACTTTGTCCGATGCTTGACAAGACATGTAGCCACCAATGGAAATTTGAAAACCAATCTTTCAGAGGCCTTTTGGACAGAGGTTAATGGCGATGGATTAGATTAACTTTTTAGTTCACCTTGTTTGGTAAGTTTGTTTTTGAGGTCAGCCTAGATTAAGGTAGGCTAAATATAAACCGCCAAATCAGTGGTTAAAATAGGCTATAGTTAATCTTTTAATAAAAATTGGTTGTTCACCTATCTTCACTTCATAATAAATAACGTAATGACTTATACACGTCTACATTAATTTAATAAATAGTCAAATAATACTTTAAAATATTCATATAATTTTAGCTAGCCTATATATTTTCATCTTCATCACCGTTACCTTTAATTTCGAAATTAAAGGTTAACAAAAATAAGATTAATTGGATGAATGGACCCTATACTTTAACTTCAATTCAACGAAATCTACCATAAACTTGGTGAATTTAATGATTTACATACGTCAACCTCATTCACCCCAAACCAAACTAGGCTGGAAATTCAAATGGATCACACGACCTTCGTTAGATATTATGACATGATTCATAGGATAGTTCGATTAGGGCTGATACGGAACTAGTCACCGGACATCTGCACGGAGCTGTTAATAGAAATAAAGAGTATTAATAAGACATACGTAGATGAAACTGTTATCCTGAGTCTGATTTCCTTCATCCAGTACTGCGAATTATGCAACACAAAATCAGCTCAAACGCCAGTTACGTGGAAGCGGACTAATGCACCAACAATGTGTGAAAGATGGAGAGAGAGATAACCGTCGGAGGTGTCAACGTCGATGGAAGGCACATTGGGAGGGATAAGCATCAATAAAAACCTGCAAATGGAGTAAGCAAAACCAAGCACCAACAATGGCCACCAAAACGCCATATCCAATCTCCTCGAATCTTTGATGAATCGCCCAGTAAAATAGCGAAAATCACTAAACCTAAGGCCTGGGATTCTCAATGGAGCTGAGAACAACAGAGTAAGCTAGTCTTTAGTCTTGATTCCTCTAAGCATTTTGATCTGATTCGCATGACAACTCAGTTTCTCAGTCTTTTCCCCGGCTATATTCTACATTTTTACTGCAACGTTTTTTCCTTCTGTTTTTTCAAGCAATCATGTATATTTGTACTAAAATTTTCTCCATGCACTTATTTAGAAACAAGTTTTATGCATCATCTCCATTATCCTAAAAAATAGAGTTAATAAAAATAGAATACTTCAGAATAAACCGGAACTAAATTTTAAGTTTCATTAATTTAAATAAATATTTATAATTACATTTTCAAATAAAATGAATGGAGGGAAAAAGCCTTTATCCTAATTACCTAAAAATCAAAGTTAAAAAAATATATAATAATTTGGGGTGAATCGATATTTATTTTAACTTTTATTAATTTAAATATATATTTTAAATAAGTTTTCAAATATAGTTAAAGGAGATAAATGATCTATTTGGTTCATATGAGTAGATATGTGTATATGTGAATATGGAAAAAAGTAACACATATAATTTATTAATAAGGAATGGGATTAAAATGAAGAATAGGAATATGATTAAATCTCTATTATTTACATACATCCATTACCAAAGAGGATGTAGTAATAATATGTGTGAATGGCAATAAGAGGTCAAAAAACCAAAATGACCTTATTTTAATAGTCAGTTATTCATATACACAAAATTTTAAAAAGTATTTAGTAAATTAATTATTGTATTTTTTTTATCCCATTCTCATTTCCACCCCTCATTCCTAAAGAAGGAAATGGAAATAAAACTATCAATTATTCTCATTCTCATTTTCATCATTACCCTCTCATCCCCAAATCCCCACTTTCATTTACCAAATGTGCCTTAATATTTTGGTAATTGAAGTATTTAGTGAAAAATTTATGTAACATTTCAAAATTTACACCTAAAAAATTCATTTTAAACAAAAGATAAATATAAATATATATGTGTTACCATCAAAATAAACATGGAGAAGGTACAACTAATACCCTAAGTTATGTTGTGTATTGGGATAAAAGTGTAACACATACCCCTTAATATCGGGTGTAACTGTCACCTAATTCTAAATTGATATAATATTACCAAAATTAATGCAAAATATAAAAGCATAACTAAGAAACGTAGGTATATAAAACAAAATGTACTAATAAAGATAGACAACTCCAAAACACACTACAAAGTGATACCGAGGGTTTTGGATACAAGAATAAACCATGAATATCCACAATGAGATGTCAAAACAAACACTAATGTGGTGTATCCTATATTCCTTTTCCAAGCCCTACCCTAAAAAAATTGTGCACAAAACATATTGTCCTCCATTGACCTATGTATACAGATGTCAGAAAAAAGGGAAAATAAGAATATAATCGATACAACACACGCATTGAGTAAACTAAATCTACTAAAAGTTGATAATATAAGCACATTAAACACAAAGAATCACACTAGAATAGAAAGAATACGATAAAGCATGCTAACACATAATTCATAGTTAAGTTCATCAAAGTCCATTATTCATATTTTTCATCAAATCCTAGAATTTCAATAAAACATTTAAAATGATACAACCACTATGAAAAATTCACCAAACATATAAAATAATTAAATTCAGACACATGTGAGGTCAATTGATTAATATGTTTCTTATTTACATTATCACATGTCCTATTTCTATGCATACTCAATTTCTAATATAGATAATGTCATAGTCTAAATATCCCACGTATTCCTTATTTTACCATTTGACATAGGATATCATATGGATTCATTTATGAAATTCATAGACTAAACGTTAAAGTGCAACGACTTATGACCACCATGAAATAAATTACAAGAGCCCATAGGATCAATACCATCATGAAACAAATCATCAAGAGTATGAAGAATCAAGATGGCCACAAAATCCCTTAAGTATCATAAATCCATAAGCCTTCCTCCTTCTTGAAAACCTTATACACAAAAATATCAAAAATTATCAAAACACTTCTAAAATACAAAACAAATCAAAATAGAGCAAGATCAAAGCTAAAAAGGATTAATAATCCTTGGAATAATGTTTTGAAATTAAGGAGAAGGAAAGAAGTATTTGTCTTCAATTTCTCAAACCCTTATCCTTAAATTGCTCAATAAAATAATTAAAATTTAAAATTTTGATATTTAAGAGGAAATTTTCAAGAAATGGTGTAAGAATAGTGGACGAAGGAATGAGGTTGAAGAATTTTGGTTGGGGATATAAGGAACATGAACATAAGATGGGGGAAATAAGGGTGGAAGAAAATTTGGATAAGTTTAGATATTTAGGTAATAAAGGAGCTTTATAAACATTATATGGTAAAATATTCAACAAACATAATGGGATATGGGAGAGACTATTTATAAAATTACATAGGATTAATTTAGGTGTTAAAACTTTAATTTAGATATTTTATAATGATAGGATTAAATTTCAAGTATTTAGGGTAGATTTTGGTAGCCAAAAGTTAAGTTTTGATAGCTAATTATGCTTGAAATTGGCATAATTTATCATAAAACTCTAAAATAAATTTGGAAAACTTTTAAATCATTTCTAGCTCAAAATATTATAAAATATAAGTATCCTCAAAGTCTCATAATTTTTTATTAGCTAAAATGCTCAATTCAGGGCTTATAATATGAATAAGGATGAACTGGATGATGAATAATGATGTTTCTCAAAAGTCTCCATTTAAAATTTTGAAAAGGCCTATGAGACTTAGAAAAAATCAAGAAAATCCAAATACGATAAAGTTATAGTGATTCAGAAAAATTTCAATGGCCAAAAGTATTTCAGAAGTCTCATGGGACTCAAAACTGTAAGAAGAATTAAACGATCAAAACATACCAGGAGTTATAAGGATGTAAAAATCTTTTATGTAAAATAATAAACACATTTAAAAAAATTTGTGTTCTAATTTATATCAAATAAAAAGTTAACAATAGGAAACAAATTAACAATTTGAAATGAAGTATGGATAGAATAACGCAACAGTATTATGGTCACATATATTCAAGCATATCAAAATTTTCAAACTTGTATGATTTGTGACTCAATAAACCACGATATATAACTAACCATGACTAAATACCCTCTATTTTTCTATTTTTCTTTATTTATTTTTTGAAAACCAAAGAACCACCTTACTAAGGGACTAACTTGACTTTTGGTAACTATAACTAACCATGAAGAATGTTGAAATCAAGGAAAATAATATTCAAAATTTGTTGAAAATAATATAATTACAAAATCAATTTTATTCATAAAAAACTACCTTTTATATTATATATTTGCATGGGGAAAAATCTGCCTTTGTACTAAACTTATATACTCTAGTTAAGTTAATGAACTTGTTAACCGAAATAATTATACTTCTTATGAGTGATTCATTTTTCATATAAATGAATTGAAATACATGACTATTAATAAATTTCATTAATTATCAACATAGAAATAGTATTTTATATAAGCAAGTGAACATGTACAACTATTAATTATTTATATTTTAAATAAACTATTAAGGAATTAATACTCTATCTATATGTGAAAGAGCGTCATTCTTTTTAATGAGAGCATTAATTAAAATTTAATCTCCTAATTTAATCTGTAACTTTTCCATTTTCACTAAGTGGAGAAAGAATAAAGTGATAGTTATGTTGTCCTAAAAAGTTAAAAGCTATAAAAGGTAAAGATAAAAATCCATCTTTGAGGTTTGAAAGAATATACTCCTTTGATGCAAAAAATTATATGTAAAGGGGAAGTCTTTCGTATATGGATGAAGTATAGCTTTCTTCATTTTAAATTTAAGGGAAAAAATAAGGATAATGTTACATGTTACATATTTACATATAGATATTATTATATATTGAATGAAAATTAAATGTATAAAAAAAATATGTTGTTCATAGTTTTTTATATAACAATGTTTTTGTTAACTTATAAACAAAACTTATGGAAATATAGAACATTTCTTTCATCTAAGTAAAGTTGCAAAATAATTTCTTCTTATAATGCTACCTTTATATTTTTTTATGCATGAGAACAAAAATGCACATTTATTGTCACCGTACATATCATAGTTAAGTTATTCATATATTTCTTATAAGAAACCCATTTTTTGAATAAAAGAGAATAAAAGGTCGAATTTTTTTAGTATCTATTAAAAAAATTAATATACCTAAAGAATATAGTTACATCATATAAAATAGGGTTTTTTTTTTCACAAAGTCTTATAATTTGAAACTGTTAACTTTAATAAATTTTCACACAAATTATTACGTGTCAACATAATCGTAGTACATCAATACTTAACTCTTGCTACTTAAACACATTTTTTTTGTGTAATTTATTATATACTATTTACTAATTGTTATTCATTAAAACTTACAAAAAATTCTATAACTATTTTTGGGTTATTGGCGCAAGTTCTTTGATAAAATAGGTGAAGTAAATTTCCAAAAAAAGAAGATAAATATCCTTTCTATGTTTTTCTCATATTTTATTTATAATTAGTTCAGAATAATTTTATTCTTTTTTTTTATTAAGGTGAATATGTGTAAGCAATCAACTAAGATGTTGTAAGATAAATATTGTAATTTTTTTTACTTATTACTTTGAGGTGGATATTTTTTTTGATAATGTTTATTATAATTATCAAACTTAATTTATTTCTAAGTGATTTTAAGCACTAGGCAAAATAGCTACATAAAAATGATTTTAATAGACAAACTAAGTATTTTCAATTGAAACTTCTTTTATAAAATAATTTTTTAGACTTTTAATTTTATTATGAATTTAAAATATCCTATTATTTTATTTTCATGCAAATTGGAACCATAAACAATTGACAAGGAGTATATAGCATATGTTAGAAATTTTTTACTAATATAATGGAACAAATTTGGCAATATCTTTTTTATGGGGGATAAACCATAGTTTTAAAAACCAGACTAAACTGGCTAGTCTGATTGGTAAACCAACAATCAATTAGGGCACCGGCCAAATTGTATGCATAAGTTATTAGGATCTCGAAACCAATAAAAAATCAATTAAAAATCTATTAGACTAATGAGAACCAATGAACCAATCAAAAAATTAGCTGGGAGCCAATCAAATTTATATGTAGTTTAATTTTTTATATATTTTATATTATTTAACTTAATATGCACCACTGGTTTGACTATTAAACCAGTAAACTAGTTATGATACTAGTTTGATTAATGGTCCAGTTTTTAAAACTATGGATAAAACTAAATTTTTTTCTCCCTTAGTATTTGTGAACTTTAATTAAATATTTGGTACACAACATGGCTTGATTTGGTTTATTGCAAGTGCTACAAAAGATTGTGTTTGGAATGGTGATTTTGTGGAAAACATAAGGGCTTGTGCTATCCAACACGGCTTGTGTTTTTTCCACTAGAGTTCCTAGGTCATTTTTTTATTATAAAAAGTTGAGAGTAAAGATTTTAGCATAAGAGGCTCTTTTTTATTAAATACGGTCCATGGTTTTTTGGGTCTTAAACTAAATGTGTTGTTTTGCCTATAGGGTTCTGTACTGATAAAATATTGTCATGCGAACCCTACTAAGTCATTGAGCATATTATTGTCTTATCTTCTTTTATTCTCTTAGATAATTGAGAAATTTAGTTATCTATGTGATTTGTTGAGACATTTCTTCTTCTTTTTTCCTTCTTAAAATCACACTGTTGCATGTAATAAAGATCATCTAGTTTTCCCTAATTGTTTTGATTGTTTAATTTCTCAATTGTTTCTTGTGTTCATGATCATGAATTAGATCTAATCCTTTCAATTTCATATTTATATTTTTTTTCACAAGAATTTGATATCATATTATTGTCGGTGTGATCTATTAGCATTAGGATGTCAACAATAAGATTTGACGTTGAGAAATCCAATCATCATGTGAATTTTGAATTATGAAAGTTGAAGATGTGGATGATCTTTATACAAAACGAGCTAGAGAAGGCGTTGTTTAGGCAATTAAATAAGCCCATATCAATGAAAAACTAAAAGTTTGAGGCATTTATTTGAAAGCTCTCTGAACTATACAATTGTGCTTGTAAAATGAAGTTTTAATGGAAGTGGATAAAGAGACAACTGTTGTTGTCTCATGGTTGAAGTTAGAGTCCCTGTATATGATGAAATTGGTCATGAATTGTCTATTATTGAATAGTCAATTTCACAACCTAATATTACATGAGGATTATTTTGTGAAATCATATCTTGATGAGTTTGATTCCATAATTGTGGTTTTGAAAAATATAGATGTTAAATTAGATGATAAGGATATGAATATTATGTTGTTATGTTTTTTGCCTATTAATTACAAGAATTTCAGGAAAACTGTAGTGTATAGAAAAGATGAGTTTGTTCATGGCATTATTTCAATACTGCTTTGCTATAATGGGAACTATAATACCCAATAAATTAAATCTATAATGTGTAAAAATTCATGTGCTTAATGATGATTAGTGATGTCAACCAAGTCAAATTATCGGTAAGTATATCAGTCACAAGTAATATAGGATACAATGAGTACCGAATTATCATCCTACAGAGACTAATTATTAACATAAAAACTCTAATAATTTAAATCAGGCCTAGGCTGTAAAAAAAGAAATAATTATTAATCTAAACTAAGAATTTCAAATCAAACTAAATTAAACTAAAACAGAATCAAACAAATTCTAATATAGGTAAAATCAATTAATAAAAGCTACAATGAATTTGCATCTATCACTATTAAATTATAATGAAAAATTAATCAATTACTTGATATTTTCAATCACTAGCTATGGATCAAAGAGAATATTTATCTAATACACTTTCTCAAGCAATATAGTCCTATCATTAATTACCAGTCTCACTACCTCTAGTTAAATTAATGATTTAAATAAAAGACGATGCTTTAGATTCAATTAATTATTTATCATTCCTTATTGTAGAAAAAATCATATAATTGTCATATTTATACGATTTGATTTAAAGTGGAGAATCATCTCTCGTATATTTTCTCAACTTGTTAAACTCTAATTAAAAGTGATCATTTCATTAATTAGGTACAACCTAGAATAATAGCATAAAATACATAGATTAATCTATTAATCAAGTAATCAATTAATTGTCATTATAAAGAATAGGATTTCACTATATCCTTATTAAAAAAAATTAGAACATACTATTAATTAAAATAAAAACAATCGAATTAAATAGAGAATCTAAATTGTATGTAAAATATTGATCCTAAGAAAATTAAAATATAAAATTAAAGGATTCTAAATCTAAAATCAAACGGAATAATAATGATGTAGGGATGGCCATAGGCGCTATTTTTTTTTCTTATGATTGGTAGTCATGTCGCATTCTTTCTTCTTTTCCTTTTTCTCTAGTTGTGCCCCTTCTCTTTCTATATTGATTTGCTTATGTTTTTGTTCTTTTTTTTTGGTGTTCCCCTATGTGCTTCTTTTTCTTCTCTCTCTACTACCACACCTCTCTCTTTTTTTTTTCCTCTATTTCTACCGCCTCTATGCTCTCTCTATTCTTTCTTTTTCACCCTTTGTTCCCCCCTTTTTTTTCTTTATATCCCGTCCGTTTTCCCTGTTTCTTTTGTTTTTACATCCCTTCGATCTTTCATTTGAGCAAGTTTTGTTTTATTTTTTATTAACGTCACGTTGTACAATATATTTTTTCATTTTTTTTCAATTCTCACTTTTCATCTCCTATTTCTCTTGATTTGTTACTCCATGCATCAATTAATACATATAAAATAAAATTGAGTAGATATTAATTAACTCTATAAAACTATTTCAAATAATTTTTTTATTTTAGTATATATTTTCAAGTGAAAGTTCAGGTTAAAATATGGTAAGATTTAAAATTATACAAAAATAAACTTTAAGATCTAAATTAATTAAATACATGAGATTATTATACATTAAGTATATAATTAAAAATAATATAAACAATCTCACATATTAAATAAATAACCAAAAACTTAATTTAAAATGGTATAGAATCGATAATATTGTGTATTTATCAACACCCCATACTTAGTTTATTGTTTGTCCTTTGGCAAGACATAACTCTAAATAATTAAATAAAAAAATTGAAACCAACTAGCTGCTTTTGTATATTTATGATATTTGCAACAATCTCTTTAACCCCTAGATCACTCTTAAAGGACGAGTAAAGTCGCATAAGGGCTTCATAGATGATATACACACAAAATCACATAAAAATAATAAACACACTTCTAACTCTCTTGACTAATGTTGTCTAGGAATCTTCTACTTTCATAATACCAAGATTAACACTCAATTAGGATTTACTACCAAAAATTTAAAGGGTTAATTTCAAAATATGGTTCACATATACACATGTCAAATATGAACAAAACAGTAATAATGAATGAAACCTAACCACACCTTAGCCACATCAAGATCCATCCTTACAAATGTACATACTCTCATTTTTATTTTTCTCTCATATTCATGGCTACATATGTATAAGCACACTCATATATATGAGATAAGATGATAAAAATAACAAGTAACTCACATATATTAACAAAAGAAGCTCATATCTTGTGGATAAAAACCTGATGAAGGATATCATATACCTATCCTGCCAAATGGATCAAACCATATGCTTAAATCATATGACTAATCTCCAACATATCAAGGTTTCCCATCTCAAGAATCAAATAAGACTTCATAAGAGTTGTAACAGAGCCAGGTTTAAGGTTTTAATGAAGAAAAGGGAAACAAGGATTTAACAAAATATTCTAAAACTTTGTAGAATCATGATCATGTAGAGACTTTTTTGTAAATTTAAACATATCAAGGTATCTTTACATTACATAACATAGCATCGCATAGGACAAATATCTTCATTTTGGGCCTCTTAATAATTTTCACTACTTCTTCTCATAATAAAAGAAGGAGATAAGGTAAAAAAATATATTCATATCCCATATCCCATATTTTTTATTTTTCTTTTTAAAATATCCCATACTTATTCTTTTGGATGTTCGACACTTTATTCACATACAACCTTGAATCACGTGTATATGTCTCATAAAAACTTCCACTAGTTTTTAGAATAATGGTAGAGATATGTTTTAGGTTTGGTTAGGAAAAAATGTGGATGATGAAGAAATAAATGTTAATATAAAAGGTTCAAAGGGTTTAACTAAGGGGTGTAAAATCCATGTACACAAAAAAAAGAGGGTAGAAGGCTATTTGGATATGTAATGGAAAATCCTAAGGAGTCATTATAATTTTCTCAATTAGGATAATTATGACTTAAAAGCTTTGATTAGCACATGAACAAGTTCTAATAATCTCTATAGTCCATTGTAAGAGCTATGACACATACTTTGATCAACTCAAATTAGTATATATAAGGTTTAAAAATAAATGAAGCCAACAAAATATAGACTATTTTATGTAAAATGCTAGGAAAATAAGGCTTATATGGCTCAAAAGTTCACTATGGGTTGTGATGGATATCACGATGCCATATTATTGGTTAGAAAATCATACATGTTTTCACTCAATTCATATCCAATCACTTAGATATGTGTTCCCTACATTTAAATTAACACAAACAATCTCCATTTGACTTTATCTTAGTTGTATGATCCTCTTTTAGCACAAATTCAAAGATATGTTCATCATTGACTAGTTAAGGGCTCATAAAACTCAAAAAAAAAACAACTACATATAGATCATGCAAACCACTCAATAAATAAATAAATAAACACATAGCAAATCAATCAAGTACAAAAATGAACCAAAACTCCTTTACATTAATCATGCTTCAATAGACAATAAATCTACACAAAGTAGGAAAAGGTAATCTAGTATAAGTGAAAGCATCTAGAAGGTACCTGAAAGGTAATAAAAATATTATAAAAAAATCGAGGGGCAAGTTCATGCTTCTAGGTCAACATGACCCATGTTGTGAAACATATCCCCACTTTATGTTACCTCACAAGTGATCCATTCATCTTACCTTCTAGCTTCAAAATTCTTATGCCCTATAGTTTCTTCAAAAAAATTTTAATTTGCTATACATTTGTAAATGAAAGAAAAAGAAAAAAAATAAAATGCTTAGTAAATCAAAACAAAATCCAAAGAAAAATTTAAACATAATGGAATTAAACATAAACTTGGGTCGCCTCTCATGAAGTATTTGTTTATAGTCATTAGCTTGTATACAATCCTATTCACTCAAGGATGGTTTTGAGGCCCTTACCATCTTCTCCTTCATAAACTTTCAATCCATGTCCATTTACCTTAAATGTTGCTTTTTTCTAGACTACTTATCTCTATGACTTCGGAGGGAAAAACTTATGCCACTATGAATGGTCGAAACCAACATGAACGTAGCTTAATAGAAAATAATTGCAAGTGGGAATTAAAAAGGAGTACTTGTTACCCTTTTTCACGCTCTCTTTTTGATAATCTTTTATCATGTATCATCTTTATACACTCTTTATAGATTCAAGAATTTTCATTCTCGCCTAAGAGAAATTCATCAAAATCATTTAATTATAGGATCCTCCTTTCACCTGCAACCTGCATATCCATGTTAAGAAAATAAGTGGTCTAAAATGATTTAGCTCAAGTTTTATAGGAATGCGGTAAGATTTCTCAAGAATAAGATTTTTGCTCCCCTTCTTATCCCTGATTTATAAATCAAAATTTTGTACCAATAGGATCCATGAGATGATTCTAAGCTTAACATGTTTCTTACTAAAACAATATCTTAAAGTAGCATGGTCATTAGCACAATGATTTTGTTAACAATAAGAAAGGAAAAAACTTATTAAAAGCAAATACTACAACTAGCAATTATTTTTAAGTAGTAGCATAATTATTTTATGCAGAATTCAAATTTTTGCTAGCATACTAAATAGTATGTAAATGTTATCCCTACACTACCCCAAAATTGCTCCTATACTCACATCACTAGCATTGTATATGATTTCAAGAGGAAGATTCCAATCCAGAGTAATAATAATAGAAGCATTCACAAGTTTTTCTCAAGAGTGTTAAAAGCCTTTAAACACGCATCAGAAGATTTAAAGGTCACATATTTAGCAAATAGGTCACATAGAGGTTTTTAAAATTTTGAAAACTCTTTGGGAAACATCTTATAGAAGCCTAATTGACCCAGAAAATTGTGAATGCCCTTAACACATTTAGGGGGAGACAATTTTTCAATAATTTTAATTTTTACTTTATCTCCCCTATCCCCTTATTAGAAAATTTATGTCCTAAAACAGTCCCCTCTTATCCCAGTAATTGATATTTTTTTTAACTTTAGATAAGATTAGTGTCCTCACAACATTTTAGCATAAGATCAAGGTTGTCCAAACATGTATCAAAGATAAGCTGAATACTAAAAAATCATCCATAAAAACTTTCATAAGTTTCTCAACCATGTCTTGAAATATGGACATCATGCATCTTTAGAAAGTAGTAGAAGCATTAAAAAGACCAAAAATTATCCGCCTATATGTGAAAGTGCCATAAGAACAAGTAAAAGTATCATTTGATCCTTAGGAGATGCAGGGATTTGTATATAACCATAATAGCCATCTATAAAGCAATAAAATTCATATTATGCTAAATGCTCAGGAATTTAGTTAATAAATGGAAGGGGAAAACGATATTTTCTTATGGCCTCATTTAATTTTCTAAAATCAATACAAAAATGCCATCCAGTAACAATTCTAGTTGGCATTAACTCATTATTATCCTTCTTAACCATGATAATTCTACCTTTATGAGGAACCACTTGTACAGAACTAACCTAGGAGCTATAAGAAATGTGATAGATCATACCTACTTCCAATAACTTAATTACCACTTTTTCCACCACCTCTTATATTACTAGATTTATTTACCTTTGAGGTTGAATTACTTTCTTATAGTTATCTTTCAAGAAGATTTTGTGCATGCACGTGGAAGGTTTAATCCCTTTGATATCGACGATGTTCCATTTAAAGGCCTTCTTTTCCTCCCTAAGCACTCTTATAAGATTCTCTTCCTATATTTTAGTCAACATTGAAGAAATAATAATAGAAAGAGTATCCTTACAACCAATATGAACATACTTTAAGTGTTCGAAAAGTGGCTTGAGTTCTAAAGTTGGTGGCTCATCAATAGATGGTTTAACTTTGAGATTTGATCTCTCTCTAGTCCTTGTAAAAGAGATACCTTTTTTTATCTCATAAGATGGATGATCAATAATGTATTGAATGACCTCTTCAACTCATCCATGTTCTTTCCTTTGGTATTATACCAAGCATCTCTCTAAAGGATCATGTACGACACTTGCTTGAAAACTACCATTAATCACTTCATCAAGTACATCAATACTATATCAAGTGTCATCCTCATAAGGGCATTTCATTCTTTTAAAGACATTGAATGTAAATTCCTCACCTTAGAATTAAATAATCAAATTACCCTCATGAATATCAAGTAGAGTCATTCATCTAGCAAGAAATGGTCTACCAAGAATGAGAGCAATCCTTTTATCCTCTTCCATATCAAGAATGATAACATAAATAGGAAATATAAATTTAGCCACTTTCACTAAAACAAAATCTATTATGCCTTTAAGACACTTAATAGATCTATCAACTAACTATAAAGACATATTAGTGGGTTTTGGCTCTCCTAAATCCAAATGCTTAAAAATAGGGAAATTCACCAAATTTATGCTAGCACCTAAGTCACATAACACTTTGTTACATTTAAATAGCCAATCGTATAAGGAACAGTAAAAATTCCTAGATATTTCATCTTAAGGGTAAATTTTGTAAATTAATAGAACACTCATCATTCAATCTAATGGTATCACAATCTTCCAATTTTCTCTTATGAGTAAAAATGTCCTTAAGAAATTTGATATAGTTTGACATCTGCCTTATGATATTAATTAATGGCAAATTAATATGCACATTTTTAAAAATATCTATATATTTAACAAATTGTGCACCTAACTTACTTTGTACCATCCTTCCCGAAAATGGAGGAGTAGGGACACACGAATTTACATATTGAAATAGGGTCTTAGTTACCTCTTCTTGTGACTTAGGCACTAATTCTAGAGTCTTCTCTTCTTCTTTCTTTGCCTCTTGATGTTGTAGTTCAGGTAACATATTCCAACTCCTTGATGATATATCATTGACTTGCTCTTTTGGGTTCATCACTATGTCACTTGGTAACTTGTTGGGTGACATTCTAGAAACCGTATTAACTAATAGACCAATTTTTACTTCCAATTTTTTAATTGAGTTCTCATGATTTTGGAAACGTGTCTCCATAGTACTAATGAACTCGCTCGTCATTTCTTCTAAGGAAGGCTTATGTGGTTGCAAAGGTGGTATTGGAGCATGTAGCATAGATTTTTGTGGTGGGAATTCAGGGAGCCTTATTGAATTGTCATTTCTCCAACTGAAGTTTGGATGGTTCCTCCACTCCAAATTATATATGTTTGAGTAAGGATTATTTTTCTTGCCACAATATTATCAAGATAATTAACATGATCAAAAGATGATTGGAAATGATTACCTACTTGACACTCTGTACTAACATGTGATCCACCATATAAGTCGCAAACATTTATATTTGTTTAAACCTACATAAATGAAGCACCACTCAAATTATCTGATTTCTTAGTGATTAAATATATTTTAGCCTATAATGTTGTGATGACATCTATAGAATGAATTCCCGCATTTCTTTATTCTGGAGCACATTCAGAATGCCTAATGTGTGTGGGAGGGTGGGTGGATTTCACAAATTGATAAGATTATGCTTCAATTGTGATGATAATAAATAGGATAAGGCTTAGGGATGGTGGATTATGGTTGATCACATTCGAATAGGAAGAAAAGAGGATGGTGATGATTCGAACAAAATAGATATGGTTTGAAGGTGATGGATTACTAATGGCGATGATTCATATGGTTTGTGGTAATTGTTATATGCATTTGACAGTGGTGTATTGATGATGTTAAGATTCAAAGGTTAGGGTTTAAATTAAGGTTGAATTCATGGTTTAGGGTTACTTTTAGGGTTTGATTCAAACAAAAGGATTAAGGTTATGTTTAGACTGTATAAAAATGTTAGGGTTTCAAATGGTAGGTTTAGGGTTTCAGTTGTGTATACCGAATTAGAGTAGGATTTGGATGATAATTATGGCTGGAAAAATATAAATTAAGGAGAGTAAAAGAGATATGGATTAATCTCTAATTTATACAAATGAAGAGATTAAAACTTTTAGGCTAAACCATTCACACAAATTCGATTTGCTTGAGTTTGAACTCATATAGAATTCACTTGTATTCAACTTCAATGTTGATCTTCAACTTCAATTCAATTTTCCTCCCATACTCGACATTTATAGCAGCTTATAACCATTCTACCACTAGCTAAAAGCATAATTCAAAAGATTCCAAGAAAAAAAATATTATGCTATCTTTATGCTACTTTATGCTTTTCCTATTATCAAATCCTACTAATTAATTAATTAATTAGCTAATATTAATATTAATGCTTGAACAAGTTGACAATAAACTCTCCATGCATGTGATCATCATTTCCATGCACGTCATGCATGCCATGCACATGCACGTAGACACTTAGTTGCTTGTTTGTTACGTTTCTAGCAACATAACTATCCACTGGTCTTCAAATTTATGAGAGATACTTTCATAATGAAGAATAATTAGTTTCATAATTATGAAATCCAATTCTCGATTGTTTGCTCTTGCATCAATTCCATTGGTGGAAATATAAGGTTAATTCATCAATACAATCATAAACTTGTTCAAGAGTCTTATTCATAATAGTACTGCATGCAGATACATCTAGTATAACACAGTTAGTAGCACATATATCATTATAAAACATTTGTAATTGTACCCATATGGGCAAGCCATGATGTTGGAATTTTCCTTAATAATTCCTTAAATTATTCTCATGCATCATATAGTGATTCTAAATTGTTTTGCACAAAGTGGTGATGCTATTTATTAACTTAGCACTTTTTGTAGGTGGAAAGAATTTAGAAAGAAATAACTTCACCAGTTCTTCCCATATTAAAATAAAGCCAAGTGCTAAAGAATTTAGCTAACTATTAGCCTTCTTATGTAATGAGGATGGAAATAATTTAAGGCTAATAATATGTAATACCTCAAATTGTGCGGAGTGTTATAAGGATTGAATTAGCTACTTATAAACATGGTATACCATCCTTTTGGTGATTCCATCCTAAGAACTCCATAGTTAAGCGTGCTGGCCGTGGAGCAATTTTAGGATGGGTGACCTCCTGGGAAGTTTCGGAAATTTTCTGAAAATTTATCGGGAAGTACGTGAGTGAGGACAAAGCGCGCTGAAAGGACTCGTGTTGATCTGTGGGGCCAGCCGATCAATCCGAAAACACTCCAAGGTAGCCCCTGCGTGGTCGTGTCGACTCGGGGTGTTACAAATGGTATCAAAGCGAAACCGCGACCATGAGTTGAACTTGGACGAGCCAGTCAACTACCTAGCGGGGCGATTCTTGGCATAAACTGTATTGAGACAATTAATGGTTGAGGCGCAACGAGGACGTTGCGTTCTTTGAGTGAGGGTGAATGTAATACCCCAAATTGTGCGGAGTGTTATAAGGATTGAATTAGCTACTTATAAACATGGTATACCATCCTTTTGGTGATTCCATCCTAAGAACTCCACAGTTAAGCGTGCTGGCCGTGGAGCAATTTTAGGATGGGTGACCTCCTGGGAAGTTTCGGAAATTTTCTGAAAATTTATCGGGAAGTGCGTGAGTGAGGACAAAGCGCGCTGAAAGGACTCGTGTTGATCTGTGGGGCCAGCCGATCAATCCGAAAGTACTCCAAGGTAGCCCCCGCGTGGTCGTGTCGACTCGGGGTGTTACATAATATCACGATAAGCATTATTTATTTTATAGGTATCATAGATTTAAATAAAAAGTAATAACATAAGCATGCGGTTCATGTACTAGTGACCCACACCAATACAAGAATACCAAAAACTGAGAAAATCAAGTAAATTTAGAAAAATCAAATAAATTTCCTAGATCAACATTTAAATTTTAGGATCTATTAGATTAGTCCCCGAAAATGATGCCTAAAACTTAGCGTCATCCAAATATAATTATTGGCAAGTATATTAGTCGCAAGTAACATATGTTAATTATCATCCTATAGCGACAAAATAATAATTTAGAAACCCTCATAATTTTTTTTGGAGAAAATTAATTGATACTTGTTATTCATACACATCGGGGAAGGAAACAAATTGTACAAAATTCATGCTAAGGCATGAGGATACACCCCCTATGCAAAGAAAAAAAGAAAACTTAGGCAAGAGACTACAAGACAGTAAATCCAAGCTAATTCAACAATGTTTAATGCATGCTGTTCTGATCTTTTGGACAAGGGTTGAGAAGTTTGCAAGAGGTGTTGAATTGGATTGAATGGACAACTTGTGTGATAGATTGGGATTTGTTGGAGAAAACTCTAAGGTTTCTCTCTGTCCATATATCATACACAGTGGCACAAATAGAGGCTCTAAACCATTTCTTTCTCCAATGCTTCCCCTATTATGCTTATGCATCCATCTAAGCTCTTTATTTAAGCATCTGCCTTTTCTAGTAATACCCATCCATTTTAGAATGTGCTGCCATATTTTAGCAGATGATAGGCATTCAAAGAAAAGGTGGGTGTGGGTTTTAGCCTTGCATTTACAAAGCTCGCATCTATTGATTATGGAGATGCCTCTGGATGACAAGTTGTCAATGATTGGAAGGATTTTTTGACAGGCAAACCAAGAAATGATTTGGTGTTTTGGAATGACACTCTTGTCCCAGATTGATTTAGCATAATAAGTGCCCTGCTGGTCACCCTTGGTCTAGTCATAAACTAAGTTAGCTTTCAGTTTACTACCTGCAGTACATTTTTGGAGAACAAGTTTAGCATTAGCTATGCTCCCAACCTTGTTGATGAGCCATGTCCTAACATTCAGGATCTGCTTCCAGCCCTAGGAATCAGCATGCTTTTTAGGGATACTCCATATATCCTTCCCTTTCAAATAGTAATGATGAATCCAGTCAGTCCAAAGGGAAGGGTGCTTGTTTTCCATTCTCCAAATCCATTTTAGGGAGAGGGATTTGTTCCAGCGGAGAGCTTCTTTAATGTCCAGCCCACCACATTTTTTACTTCTGCAAATGTTATCCCAGCTAGCAAAGACCATCTTATTTCTTCCATCAGTATAACCCAAAAAAAACTTTTGCATAATTTATTAAGCTCATTCAGGATAGCTTTGGGAAGGAGAAAGGCAGAGATCCAGAAGGTTGAAATCCCCTACAGTACTAAATTTATAAGCTCCTTTCTCCCAGCATAGGAGATGAAACAGTTGGCCCAATGATGGAGTTTCTTCTTGAATTTTTCCACAAGAATAGCACACATAGCTGTGTTCAACTTGCTTCCATGGAGAGGAAGACCCAGATACCTGAAGAGAAGCTTGTCTTCTTTAAAGTTTGTAGACTTCAGGATATCTTTTTTGATAAGGGAAGCAATACCTCCAAAATAGATAGTTGTTTTTGTAGGATTTGCTTCAAGACCAGAGAAAAGGGCAAAATTCTGGAGGCAATCTTTGAGGGCCAGGATAGAATTTAAGCTTCCTCTAGAGAAGAGAAGTAGATCATCTACAAACATCAGGTGAGTTATATTTTGCCCAGCACATTTGGGGTGTCTTTGGTATTCAGTGTCAAAGCCAAGGTTTTTCAAAATTCTTGACAAATATTCCATAACAAGGATGAAGAGATATGGAGAGATAGGGTATCCTTACCTTAAACCTCTTTTACCCTCAAAGAAACCATGGGAAGTGCCATTAAAATAAATGGAATATTTAGGGGAAGATACACATCCCATAATCCATTTGATGAAAAGGGTAGGAAAACCAAAGTGGCTGAGAATATTCTCAAGGAAGTTCCAATTTAGGGAATCAAAGGCTTTTCTGATGTCAACTTTAATCACAACTCTGGGGGAGACATTTTTCCTATCATAATGTTTGATTGCTCATGAGCAAGTAGCACATTTTTAGCTAATAATCTCCCTTTCATGAAGGCACTTTGCTCTTTGCTGATAAGCTTTTCCATGACAGGGAGGAGCCTATTTGTGAGGATCTTGATGATAACTTTATAGAGAATGGATCAACAAGATATGGGCTTGTAATCAGTGACAGAGGAGGGGGAATTCCCTTTTGGAATAAGAACCAATAAAGTAGCATTTAACTAGTTAGACATTGTCCCATTGTTAAAGTAGTCAAGAATTGACTCACAAATGGAATTACCAATAATAGGCCAATATTTTTTTGAAAAACCCAGCAGTGAAACCATCATGACCAGGAATTTTATGGTCTTTCATGTTAAAGAGGGCCTCCTTAATTTCCAGGGGGATATAGGTTTAGTCAAAAGAAGGTGATCTTCAGAAGAAAGAAAGGTTCGAGGGAGCTGAGGGATAGATGCAGAGCTTGCAGGACTAGTGGTGACAAGCATGTTTCTGTAGTAGTCTAGGAATGTAGAAGCAATGCCATAGGAGGAAGTTTTGTGGGCACCATGGGTGTCATAGATGGAAGAAATTATATTTTTGGCTCTCCCTTCAGCAATTTTTGCATGAAAATATCTGGTATTTTCATCATTTTCAGCAAGGGACTTGATTTTGGCTCTTTGGAAAAGACTGCTGACTTCAGCTCTTTTAAGGGAGTTATATTTAACCCTTAGATGCTTTTCTTCTACTTGAAGGGAGCTATGAAGAGGATTGTATTGAAGCAACTTTTGGACAGAGGTGAGCTCCTGGAGGCACAATTGGGTTTTTTGGGTGATATTGCTGTAACTTTTCTAGTGTAGCTTTTTAAGCAGAGGCTTCAACAATTTGAGCTTTTCAAAAACAATCTTTATTTTTGAGCCATGAATGTTTTTATCCCAGAAAATTTTTACAAGGTCCATGAAGCATGGGTCCTCACCCCAACAATTTAGGTATATGAAAGACTAAGGTTGATGGCCATGATTGTCTCTATCTTTAATATTGATGGTGGTTGGGGAGTGGTCAGAGACTCTAGGGGAGAGAAATTGAATAGAGCAATTGGTATTGCTGAGGAACTAGTGGTGGTTGGCAAGGATTCTGTCTAGCTTTGCCCAAATCCTATTGGACCCTTCTTGATTGTTGGTCCAAGTGTAGAGACAACCAGAGAAAGGTAAATCACTAAGTCTGGTAAGGGTTAGGCAGCTCTGGAAGTCATTCATGTCTGGAGTAGAAGCAGGAGTAGAGCCGATCCTTTTAGATTTTGCAAGGAAAATGTTAAAGTCACCTAAACATAACCAAGGGCAGGAGATGTCTTGGCTCAGATGAAGAAGATCGGCCCACATAGATCTTCTTTCATTGCCTGTATTTTTCCCATAAATGAAGGTGATCTGGCAGGAAAGGGTATCACCTTTGACATGACAATGGACTAGTTGGTCAGTCTTGTAGAGGATAGCAACATCTACATTTAAATTGTCCCACAACACCCAAATTTTGCCATTGGGGTGAAAATCATAATTATTGGCAAAACTCAGCTTATTGAACCTCTTCTTTATAATCCTGTTACTTTTTTTTAGCCTTAACTCTAGTTTTAAGGATACCAATAATATTAATTTTATTCTTTTTAATGAAGGAATTTATTTCCATCTATCTTTGGGCTTTATTGTAGCCCCTTACATTCCAAGTAGCAATCTTCATTGAGGAGGGGGTGTTTAGGTGGGGAGGTCACCATGCATTCAGAAAGCAACTTATCCACTTCAATTGGATTAAGTTCATCTGTGTCATCATCCCATGGGACAGAACTGTTGTTTAAAATGTCGAACCTGTTTTCACTACTGGTAGTGCACTAGGGTGTTGCTGCATTTGCTTAGGGTGATCCCTTTTTAACCACTTGCCATTCTTGCTTGTATTGGTCTGGGGGTGGATTATTTATGTGAGCAGAATCAATTGGCATCACAACAGTAGGATCATTATGTAACACCCCAAAATCACGACTTGAAAATTTCGTTTAAATTTTGCTTTGCGGAAGCGGAAATTAAAGAACGCTGGGTGTTACCGCCACACTTGACATAAGTCCGGTCTCCTCACCATACTTATGTCAAGTGCTAAGGCTTAAAACAAATAAAACCAACCAAAGATAAGAGAAGTACAATACGTAATCAAGAGTTTTGCAAAAGAAAGATTATCCATGACAAATTACTATTTAGGAAATTAAGTAGCCAACCATTTAGAAATAACAACAGAGTACACAAAAGTCATTAATGGTCTGCCTTACACTCTTATGGTCCATTAAGTTACAACGAAAAGGGAAAAAGAGGCGGGGTCCACTCGCTCCCTAAATCTACCTATTTTCCAGGATGACGCTCCTCGTAATCCTTTAACCAACGCATGCCATGGACGTACTCCTCTGAAAAGTGATAGTATTAGTATGAATTCCTCGTATTGAGTAAACCACAACGCCTCCGGAGAGGTAGTATACCCACGTAGCAATCATTATGCAAATATGGAATTCAAATAGAACATATGATCACATGCAAGGCCATGATTTCAAAACACACATCCACATCACAATTAACATTACGAGTTAGGTCAAAATCCCTATCGAAGGCATTTACAGCATGCTTATAATTTCTCAACCAATTTAACTTACCAACAACCATACATTATGGCATAATAGGAAGAATTATTGATACTCCAAGCAATCTAACCAAGGTCAAGTCATTCCTAATCCGATTATTACAAAAGTATTATGGTGGGTGTCTAATCCGGTTATATAATTTATATAAAAATTCTCAAGTGGAATACAATCTCATATCCATAACAATGATCGTTAAGGAGGGTGGTACCAAAATAAATCACTCGATTCCAGGGAAAAGCTCGCCAAGGAAGCCACACGACATAACAATCGCCCATACTAAACCTCAGAACTCAAGATCTTAAGTACGCGTACTCCCTATAGGGTGTATGGAATACCTATAGAGCAGAAGTGAGCCCCTTGACCCGAATGCCCAAACTATGCACTCGGTGGCCAAGTCCAAGGCATGAGATTCCTTTCCAACTCAACTCTTTCTCTTTAAGTATTTATTGTATTATGAAATTCCAGGTTATAATTTCTTTTAGAATATCAAGATTCATAAGGTTCAACTTAGTCAACAATCAACAAACAACGTCACATCCAAAAGACCACAAGGTCGCAACCATTCCAAGCCAACACGGCCTAGGGTTAGGCATTATGCCATAACCCGAATAATTATTCGATTCAATGTTCAAGCCAATTGTCCAATTATTCCCAACATTATTTTAAGGCCAACACTTAATTCAAATAGTCCAATTATCCACTTTGGAACACCTTTTTGCCTTAATGACCAAAATACCCCTCAACCTATAACTACCACATTTTCCATCACTTTTATTATCGAGTTTACTTACATAGGATATTTGTCATGAAACGCGAGCATACAAATAGCTAATGATACTTTACATACGATAATTTATTCAGTACTACAAAAGACCATATTATCCGTAACCATTCACCATACATAGTACACGTAAACACTATTAGCAATCATTTCTAATATCTCATAATTAATATAATTTCCACAAATAAATCTCAAATACAATCATGGTATATGAAACTACATTTTACCTTAAACATACTCATCTCATTTTACTAGCATAAATTCAAGTTCGTTACCATTAGCTTACACTTCTTCAAATTTTAGAATATCACTTAGGCATATAAAAAGATTGCATGATAGCACATATTAATTTACACATCATGATATTCATGTAGGAATGAACTACAACATGCTCCCATATAAAACTACATTTACCTTAAACATACTCATCTCATTTTACTAGCATAAATCCAAGTTCGTTACCATTAGCATACACTTCTTCAAATTTTAGAATATTACTTAGGTATATAAAAAGATTGCATGATAACACATATTAATTTACACATCATGATATTCATGTAGGAATGAACTAAAACATGCTCCCATATAAAACTACATTTTACCTTAAACATACTCATATCATTTTACTAGCATAAATCCAAGTTCGTTACCATTAGCATACACTTCTTCACATTTTAGAATATTACTTAGGCATATAAAAAGATTGCATGATAATACATATTAATTTACACATCATGATATTCATGTAGGAATGAACTACAACATGCTCCCATATAAAACTACATTTTACCTTAAACATACTCATCTCATTTTACTAGCATAAATCCAAGTTTGTTACCATTAGCATACACTTCAAATTTTAGAATATTACTTAGGCATATAAAAAGTTTACATGATAACATATATTAATTTACACATCATGATATTCATGTAGAAATGAACTACAACATGATCCAATTTCCCAAAAAAATACAATAATTTGATATCCTCATCCTATCATGATTTTATCCTAGAAAACTAGCCTATCATTTTCACATAAAATTCTACCGTCTACGGATTAGTTGGATTTACTTTGAGCTAAGAAATATTAACACCATAAGCTTCTTCCACAAATACCCTAAGCGGGGTTGAGACTACCTAGAAGTGAATATACCATCCAAACTACAAGCATTAATATTTATGCAAATTAAAATAATAAAAAAACAACCTATATAAGCCAATACTTGAAAAACGATTAGGGAAAATAAACAAGGTGGCCGGTGCATGAAATTAAGCACCAAACCCACCGAAAGATAGATTACTTACTTGAGGAAGAAAAATGGCTGCTTGGGGAGGTGGAAAACAAGGCAAATGCTGGATTATTTTGAGACTAAATTTCGGTGAAGGGGAGGGGGAGTTTGGGGCTACAACTAAATTTTTGTTGCTGGAATTTAGGGAAGGGAAAGAGAGGGCTGCAAGGGGAAAAATTAGAGGGCTTAAAGGGAGAGTAAAGGAGGGTGTTTTCTGCAGATTGGGACTTAATAAAAAGGAGGGGAAAGTAGGGGGGAAAAAGGGTGCTGCATGGGTTAGAGCTAAGGGCTGCAAGTGGGTTGTTTTTGGGGGGTGATGGTGTCGATAGGCTACATGGGGATGGAGGCTTGCAAGGGCAGGTTGAAGCATGAAGAATGGAAGGGAATGGAGGGGTATATGTCTAGAAAGGTGGTATAGGTGTGTAGGTTGAGAGGAGGGAAAGATAGGCGCTGCAAGTTGAGGGAAGGCTGGGTTATGTGCACCATGGCTGCAAGTTGCTGGATGATGTGATGGAGGATGGATGGGGTTATGGGCTGCAGTTTTGCAGGGTGGAGAGGCATGGGAAAGGAGGGAAAATGGAGGGGTAGATGGCTAGAAAAGTTGGGTAGGTGTGCAGGTTGAGAGGAGGGGAGTTTGAGGGCTGCTACTTGGTGGGAGGGATGATTTACATGGGTTTTATGGCTGCATGTGGAGGGGTGACGTGATGGAGGGTGGCTGGGATTTTTGCAGGGTGGAATGGTGTGGGAAAGGAGGAGAGTGGGGAGGGTGATGGGCTGCTACTAGGGGAGGGGAATGGCTGCAAAGTTAGTGGGTAAGATAGGTAGGAGTGTAGGGTATGGGCAAAAGGTGTTCAAGTATGGGAAAAAGGTGGCAAGTATGGGAGAAAGGTGGTAGCTAGCTGCATGGGAGGGTTAAGGTGTGACAGGTTGGGGGAGTTTAGGCTGAAATTTAAAGTGGGAAAATGACGGGGATTGGTTAGAATTTAATTAGCAAAAACCTCCCAAAGTATTAGGCTTTTAAGAGTATGGTTACTAAGGAAAATCCTACCTATTCAAGGTTTTATTTTCACCATTATTCTCACTAATAATTATCATAATCAATATTATTATTATTAGTATTATCACTACCACTCCTTATTATCATAATTATTCCTAACATTATTATTCTTACAATTATTGTTATTGGCATTAATTTTAAAAGTGTTACTTATCATAAGGTTGTTGTTATTACCATCCTTTCTATTTTGATTATTATCTATTCTCTTCTTATTATCGTTATTATTACCGTCATCAAATTTTATCTTCTTCTACTCATATAAACACTAGTCTAGGTTATTATCATAACTTAACATTTATGGACTTACTTGAAACAACAATGCGATCGCTTAAAAAGAATCTTATGGTTTACTTCGCCTACTAATCAAACTTTATGTCTTGCATATTTAATTAAGAATTTATTAAAACGAGGTATTACACATTATCAGAGGAAGGAGTTTGAGAAGAAGATCCTTTTGGAGCAGAATCAATTGGCATCACAATAGGCTGGGAGGTTTGAACCATGGGATTGGGTTTATCTGAATGCTTGGCAACCCAAACTTTCCTTTTCCTATAGTCAGAGATTTATGACCAAGTCTCCTACAATGTTCACAAAAGTATGGGATCCATTCATACTCAACTTGTTGTTGGATGATTCCATTGAAAGGGGTCTTTAGGGAAATAGTCTCAAGCAGAGTTTGAGTAACATCCACCTCAATAAGGACACGAGCAAAGGCAATTTTTCCCTTACAAGCAGTGTATCTGTCACTAGAGACTGGAATACCATTTTTGCTAGCAATCTTACTTAGAGCCTTCACAGACCAAAAGCAAGGTTCTAGCTCAGGGAATAAGACCCAAATAGGGACTATGCTAGAGTCCTGAGTGTTAAGATTAAGGCTAGGTTGCCATTTTTTTAGAATCAAAGCTTTGTTCCCAATTGTCCAAGGACCTCCCTGCAAGATAGAGTCCCTATCCTCATTATGCTGAAATCTGAAATAAAACCATCCTTATTTATGATGGAGGATTTGAGGCTTAGAGACATGGTTCCACACCTTATCAACAAAGGATTGGAGAGATTGAATATTTGTATTTCCCCCAATTACACATCCAACTAATGTGTTATGCCAGTAGTTACTTTCATCACCAATGTCTTCAAGTATAATTTTAACAGGTTCTTCGATGGCAGTTTGGGGACAAAATTTCAAGGGAATGGGTTTAGTATTAGCAGTCACAATTTTGATCTAATAAGAGGAGGTAGGGTTTGGATCATTATGAGCATGGGAGGTGAAGAATCAATCAAATGTTCAGCCATAATACCCCCAACATCCGAATTTGCGAAAGGTACATGTTCAACCGAAATTGGGGCAGGCGGGTTGTTAAAACCACAAGGAGATTTAGTACTAGAGTCAAGATTTTACCCCGATTCAATAGGAGATCTAGAAATGAGATTGGTAGACAAGAATTCACCAAGAACCAATGGCGATTGATGGGCACTCTTTTGTTCTTGCAGTTTTGAATTCTCACCCGAAGAGTCACAGTTTTCGGGACAGTTTGCATTTATCAAGGACGCAGAATCTTAACGAATGATTTTTTGAGGACGTCCACGGATGCCTTTCATCGGAGCCATGACGAAGCCAGCAAGGAGAAACCAGGGGGTTTCGCTAGGGAGGAGAGGCCGAGACCGCCTCAAACTGCCAGGTTTGTTTTGATGAATTTAAAACCCTCATAATTTAAATTAGGCATAGGCTATCAAAAATTTTTAAAAAAAAGAAAGAAGAAAAAATGATTATTAATCAAAATAGAGAATTTCAAATCAAACTAAAAACCATATTAGATAAAATCTATTAAAGGTAAAATCAATTAATAAAATATACAAAGATATATGAATCTACCACTATTCAGTTATAGTGACCAATTAATCAATTAATTGATCTTTTCAATTACTAGCTATGTGTTGACGAGAATATTTAACTAACGTACTCTCTAGAGCTACGTTGTCGTATCGTCTATTATTAATCTTGCTATCTTTAGTCAAATGATTTAAATAAAATACGATAATTTAGGTTCAATTAATAATTTATCATTCTCTATTATTATAAAAACCATGCAACTGCTCTTACAACATATTCAATTCTTAGTTATTCTATTTGATATAATGTGGAGAATCATCTCTCACATCTTTTCTCAACTTGTTAAATCTTAATTAAAAGTGATGAATCTAATAATTAGGTATAGCCTAGAACAATAACATAAAACACATAGAGCAATCTATTAATCAACCATTTGATTAATTGTCAGTATAAAGAATAGGATTTTATCATATCCTTGGTAAAATAAAATTAGAACACGCTATTAATTAAAATTAAAATACTTAAATTAAAGAAAAAAATATAAACTATACATAAAATATTGAACCCAAGAAAATTAAAATATAAAATTACGATACTTTAAATCTAAAATCCAACCATAAAAATAATGATGTAAGGATAGCTGGCGACACTATTTCCTTTTCGTGACTAACAACAATGCCACCTTCTTTCTTCTTTTCCTTTTTTTTTTCTGTCTATGCCCAGGTTCTCTCTCGATTGATCCTACTATATGTTTATGCTCTCTTTACCAATTGCCAACAATGATGCCTCTTTATTCTCTCTCTCTCTATCTCTCCCTCCCTCTGTCCCTCTTTCTCTACCACCCCACCTCCCTTATTTTTTTCCCTATTTCCACCACCTCTCTGCTCTCTCTATCCTTTCTTTATTGGCCTTCATGTCCTTGTTCCTTACCGCCCCATCCCTTTTTAGCGTTCTTTTCCCCCCTCCTTTTGGCCTTTTGTTTGGACTGGTTTTGTTTGGTTTTTTATTAACGACATTCTACGCCATCTATTTTCTTTTTTCTTTTCTTTTCTATTTTTTTATATTCTCACCTTTTCATTTCCTTTTGTGTTGATTTGTTTCTCCATGCATTAATTAATATCTACAAAACAAAATTGAGTAGATATTAATTAATTTTCTAAAATTATTTCAAACAATCTTCATTTTAGGATATATTTTTAGTGGAAAGTTTATGTTAAAATAAAAGACGCTAAAATTATACAAAAATCAACTTTAATCTATAAATTAATTAAATACATGATATTATTATAAATTAAGTAAATATTTAAAATAAGATAAATTATCTCACATATTATTCAAATAAATAAACAAAAGCTTAAAGTAAAAGGGTATAAAATCATTATAAATATGTGTTGACCAATTAGATGATGTTTAATCTTATTTTTGAAGTGCGTTTTGGATTTAATTTGAAAATGATTGGAAAATAAGGAAGAACTTGATTTTTTGGACGCACTAATTGATTGGTCTATCATTTTTAGTTTGGGTTTTAGTTTAGAGTAACTAGTCAACTGATATAAGAAACCAATTATCTGGTTGGGATCAGTCGATATGTATTTTTTAAATTCATTTTTTATGTGAATTTTTTAAATAATATTAAATGTTGGAATCAAGTTTTTATTAGCTTCTAAACAATATTTGGGAATCTTCTTCTTCTTCTTCTTCTTCTTTTTATCATTAATCCAAATATTTTCCTTACCTCAAACAACTTTAGAAGCTAGAGTTGAAAAAAAATAGGAGGATGACCTCACACCTTTATCTCATTTCTTCTCTCTATTTTTTACAGATCTAGATCAATGATCTCCATTCTAGATAATCACTACAAATCCCATTGATTTGTTTCTCATGCCATTTTGCCTCTTTTCCTTTTTGATGCTCAGATTTCTCTAAAGTATACTGACTTGAATTTTTTCAGCCGTCATCATTTGAGCCAGGGGGAAAATTTAACTTATATCTTGAGAAATTTGTCTATATTATCCCAAATGCAAGTGGAATAATTAGGGTTCCAATTAAATACATTTATCCCCTTCCTTACTAAGTAGATTATGGGTATATATGTAACTTAAGATCTCATTTCCCTTATTTTCTTTCCGCCCCCAATATTACCCTATTTTCCCACTCTCTTGTTTCTCTACTCCTTTCTTTTTCATGTTCTTCATTTGTAACCTTATTTTACTCTTAATCACAATAGGGTTAGATTTAGGAAAAGATTAAGGATTTAGTTGGTTTTTCTTAATGTCCACTTTAGTGAAGTGGTTTTCTTCCAATTGCTTATTTTATCTAGTTTTATATGATTTTATGGAGAATATTATGAGTTTTAATATTCTTTTTTAAGGTGTTAGAGATTTGGTCTTGTTTGACTAAAGTTTTCCCTTGGTGTGGCTTTGTTATGCTTCACTAGATAAGTCATTATTGCCTAAGTGTGGAGTGAATGACCATGCATGTTAGTATATATCTTAAATTCTTCTTTTTCTTCTTCTTTTTTGCATGTTTTCATGATATTAGTAGTATTGTGGTGAATCATTCCTTAAGTGGTGTTATTTTGAGAAATAGGAGTTAAGCATGCACTCTGATGTTTCTCTCTAAATGCAACATAATTTAGTAGTATCGCATGTTTAATCTCAATTTTTGCAATTTCAAATAGTATGGAGTTGATATGATTGGCAAATTTGGTTTGAATTGTGTTTATAGATGAATATATATGCTATTTTTGAGTAGACCAATCAATTAGCCTCTATAACATTTGAATGGTTAGCCGAAACAATAAACTAGTATATCTATGGCTATTTTGATTTGTTCTTAGTTTGAACCCATCAATTGGTTTCTAGATCAATTAATCGTTTGATAAACCGATTAACTTGTTCCGACAGGGAAGTTAGGGTTTGACTATGCCAAACCAATCGGCTAATTTTAGCCATAATGCTTATTTTACTTCTTTTTTTACCTTATGATGGTTTGAAACTTGATATTATGTTATGGTATAATTATTGGATGATGGATATTTACTTCTTGGCCTAGATTATCTAGCTCAACTGGTGGATCAAATTGGTCAAGTATTGATGATGTTATCACTAAGTACCCTTGAAGGGTTATGATGGATAATTTGGAATGATTATGCAAACATGGCATACTTGGAATGTCATGTGGGTCTTGCTTGATATATGACTTGGTTAATAAAAATACTAATCGTTTAAAGTATAATATCATAGTGCACTATATAATATTATATGATATTCAATTAATTATCTATGGTTAGTTTGCCTTGAGACGTATTTATTTATTCTTCCAGTGCCTTTAGGCGGGATTGTAATACCTCATTTACATAAACCCTAATTTAAAATTTGATTATTATATGTAATTAGTTATAGAATTATTTTAGGATTGTATGTCTTATTATTGTGTGTATTAATTATTATATTTATTTAATTTTTTCTAATAATCCAGACTAGTAGATTAATATTTAAAAGAAGATAACACTACCTATATTAACACAATAACAACAATAATGATCATGCTTATAATAATGATAATAATATATTAATAGGGTAGATTTTTTTAGTATTTAATATACTCTTAAAATTAATTGATATTATTTATTTATTTATTAGTTAATTATAACCTAAATATATTTACAATTACTTTATCCCAAACCCAACCCAAGCCAAACTAATCTCTAACCCCTTAGTAGAAATCTAATGCCACCCATCCAAACAAACCTCCCCGCAACCTCTTTCCCTTCCCTGTGTGATATTGCTCCTACCAAATGTGACCTAACTCTACGCTCCTACCTAACTTTATACCATCATCAAATTCCCTATCCTATCTCATCTATTTTGTTCCATTACCAAACACTCCCTTGCACTACACCAACCTACCTTGTTCCATCATCCACCTTCTCTATTTGACTAGTTTCATCCTTCTTCTTTTCTTTCTTCTCTGCCTCACTCTCATTTGCCAGAAATCTTCTTTCTTCTTCTTTTTTCCTTTTATACTCCTTCATCTTGTGCTACTCTTCCCATCCCATTTTTGTTCAATTTTTTCTACCATCTTTCTCTTCTTCCTCATTGAAACCCCTTTGTTCGCCTGATCTTCTCCACTACATCCCATCTTTATCCTTCTTCTGTGTTTCCTCTTCCTCTATTTTCCTTTTCTTTTGTGTACCACCTTGACCTTACTCCATTTACACCACTACACCACTATCCTCCACCTTCATGCATTACCACACGGTCCCAGCCATCAAGCTACCTCGTCGACCATCACTTCCATCATTACCTCACATTACCTTGTAACTACTAGCATGTTCGAGCTAACACCCCTCCACCTGAGCTTTTTTGTTGAAGCTTGGCCTCTATTTGTGCCTCCAACATTGAGTAACCACCACTATCACCACCATTGGCTTACTTTATCCTGTATTCACCACCATTTCATGCTCTATTGTCTGACCTCAATAACCCCCTCTTTACCCTTATTTGCCTCAAATTTCTTTGTTCCTCCTTGGTTTCCCCTTATTGCTATATAGAGTGGTATCCAATGTTTGAGCCAACACCGTCATTCCAGTAATAACTCATCACAACACTGTCATCCTCTTATTTATCCTTACTCCTCAAACTTTTCTCTTTTTAACCTTCTATACACCTTGACCTAACCCTCCTTGTGCATCCTGTTTTGGTAGCTAACCCTCGTGTACATTGAACATGAGATATGGTCATTCTTCTTCTTTTCCCTATATATGTGGTGTGTGGTTTTGTCATGCACCTATGGCCATTGCTTTAAATTTCATAAGTTTTAGCCATAGTTCCCATTATTTTTTATCTACTTATTTAATCTTGGTATAAGTATTAATATATATATATATATATATATATATATATATATATATATATATATATATCTTTTGTGGGTTGTATTGTTAGTTTTAGGTAGACACAATCTTACTTAAGGTGGCATTAGATGTGGCATTTTTTTTTTGTATAATTTATGCAGCTTGAAGGTAAGTCCAACTACTCTATAGATTGTAGAATTTTTGTATAAATATGATATATTCATTTTCTAGAATAAAAATCATGCTAGGTTGATGTAATTGGAAAGTTTATATTTTTGCCAAAAAATGAAAACATACTATATTACATTACTGCGTAAAAATTTGTTATGTATAAAATAATATATGTTGCCATATTACAAATTAATAATCCATATATGCCTTGGTAGCATTTTAAAAATGGGGATGTATACCTATGTCGATACATAAATTTTAACTATAAATAATATGTATGTCTAAGGTTAGGGTTTAATAAGAATTTTTCCATGCCTTATGCTGGGCCTAGTAATAAGTTTTATATATTTCTAATACATTTTAGATAGTTTAGAACATGTATCATGTTGGCTTTAGATCATAAATAGGATTAATATGTGACGATTGGATATCACATGTTCTAGGGATAGAATTTTAAATTTTTATGTATCATGATTTATGTCTAAAATCATCATGTATAATTAGTGTGAATATTAAACTATGTTAGAAATGAATGCTAAGGTTCTATGTGTGCATCATGTTATGTTCATGCTTAGGGATAATATTATTTTTTATCATAATGTGGAATTTCCTTGTGAGAAAAATCATTTTAATTATTATATTTTATCTTTTTTATGACAAATATCCTGTAAAAAATAAATTTGGTAATAAAGTGGATAAAAATGTTGTAAATAGGATTTGGAGGGTTTTTCGATTATTATGACAAAAATGTGTCTCAAGGTGAATAATTAGACCGGGTTGGCTTAGTAGATTTTTAGGTTTGATCTTTGTTGACTTCAACTTGTCTTGATTTGCCGACCTTAAGGTTGGCCTAAATAATTGAAAATAAATGGAAAGAATATTAAAGCATGGAAATGGATATTTTATGAACTATGTGTCATTTGTGATCACCTTAAAAATATTCATATTTAAAGTAGAAGACCTCGAGTTTGGGATTGGTGGTTCCTTAGAGGTAGCTACCCTATGGATGAGCTTAGCCTTTGATTTGATTTGTTTTAGCTGGTGTGTCTCAATGCCCTAGAAAGGCCATATATTTACTCTAATTAGTTATCTAGAATTTTTAGGGGATATCGATACTTAATGATTAGATAACCTAAGAGGAATAAGGGTATTGTGTTGTCTTATCATGCTGATATGACTCGGTGTACATTAGTGTCCCTGAGTTCTAAGGCATAAGGGTATAGTGCTGCCTATGTGCCATAGTAGGACTAGGAGTACGTCAGTGTCCCCAATTTGATATTATCACCCCTCGAGTAAATTAAATAATCAGAAAGTAACTTGATTTGATGACCTTGGTATGTATTGGATTGTTAGTTCAGTAATTTTCTCTGTGCCCTACCTTTGATTTTAGAATTAATTTGGTTGGTTGGTTGAATGAGTCGTAGTGCACTAAGTTTTTGGACATGCTTCTTTGTGCTTCAAGCACGTGTTGTGATTATTATTTGTATGTTATGTGCAATGTGGGCATGTTGTATCTTTAGAAGCGTTATCATTTACTTAGCATGAGGAAGCCTCAATGATACTACAACTTTTTAGTTTGTTATAGGTTTCATTAATAGCTTAGGTTCGGCTTAGAGAGTTAGGGTTATTTTAATATCCCTTGTTCTAATTTTTTGTTTTGCTCTTGAGGTCCCTTTTTATACTTAAAGTGTTGTAAAAACCTTTGTATTGTTTGAAAAATATCTCTATTTCACTTTTATTAGTTTTATTTGTTTTGGTCTCAACCTTAGATTAGGTTTTGACTATGCCTAACCTTTATGTTTGAATTATTTTGGCCTCTTAACGGATATGGGTTAGACAGTGGTCATACCTCTCTTCGTGATGGTTGTGGTGTGGCACCCAATATTTTATGTAATTGCTTCTAATAAAATAAAAATTTTAAGTAATAAATATGGGGGTGTTAAAGGGATTCTAGTTGATCTCGGTGCCTTTCATACTTTAGAAACTTATGATGTAATAAGAGGTATCGATACTAAAGGGTTTGGTCACCTAGAAGGTATATTTAATTTTTCCCATACTTTATGTCCAGTGGTGGTTCTTTTGTCTTTTACCATAAATTATTTCCATTGGTGGTTCTTTGGCTTTTATAATACTTTTTGTCCTTTGGTTATTGGTTTGATTTACTTGGGTATTGACAGACTATAGGGGACAACCCAAATCATTGCTCAAAAGGGAAGAGAAATATATGTAAATGAGTTAACAGCCTTATAACATTATGAATTCAATATCTAATGTGTATAGGGTTATGGACTTATGAATTGCATAGTAATATGGGTCGGTTAAGGTTTGAATGCGATGATACAGATTTAGTGATGATAGATTAAGAAAAATGATGGTTGAATATTTAGGGTTTTGGGGCAATATTGCTTGTAGGTTAAGGTTAGGGTAAGGGGTTTAAGATGAGGGTTTTGAATGTGGGATGAATATGATGATGGTGAAATATTGTGATGATGATGATTTGATGAAGAGATTTCGAGTATGATAATAATATAATTATTATCTAGGGTTTGGATATAGAATTGGTAGAATTAAGTAAGAAGAATAAGTTGCAGATGATAAATGTTATGTTGAAAGAGACGTGTTTATGAATGGGTTTAGGGATAGTACTTAACCTCTAATTCACACAAACAAAGAGATTAAGGGTTTCAATAATAATCACTCATACAAAATTGATTATAATTGAGAAGAATTCATATAAAATTCAAATAAGGAATAACTTATATCTTCATTCAAGTTAGCTATGAATATAAACATGTAACCCTAAGCATTTTATAGGTTATTTTCACCTCCAAAATATTACATGATAATTCTAATTAATTAAGAATAAAAATCTGATCTAATCGGCCTCCATACAATGTCTTGTTTCCCACTCCAAGCACATCTTTTAAGATAAACCCTATAAGATAGAATCCCCTTAAAAAGATACTTTATGCTCTAACAAATCATAATGCAAATAATTAAAAAAATAATAAGGCACTATATAAAGCTAAACACACACCATTCAGTAAAAAAAAATTTCTCATGCATCCCATACATGCCATGCACATGCATTTCTTGTTAGTGACTCGTTTTGCTTGTTTCTTCCATAACTAGCGATGTAGTCATCCAATTGTCTTCAAATTCATAAGATATCCTCTCTAGGTAAAGGAAAATAGGATCCATAATAATAAATTCTAAGTCTTGATCATTTTCTACCGCATCATTCTCTCCTTATTAACTTGAATTTACACTCAAATTTGCATCTCCATAGTAAGGACTAATATCTCCAACATTAAATGTCGTAGATAACCCACCATATGAATCAGGTAAATCTAGCTCATAAGCACCTTCTCCAAATATTCTAAGTATTTTGAAAGGACCATCTTCCCTTGACATAAGCTTATTTTTCCTTAGATTAGGAAACCTCCCATTCCTTAAGTGCAACCATACCAAATCTCCCAGTTGAAATACATGTTGACTCTGATGCTTGTTTGCTCTTGCCTCTTATAATTAAGTTGCCTTCTCAATGTTGTGCTGATTTGTTGATGAAGTTTCTAAAATAATTCCACTCTCTCTTGTGCATTGTAATTCTTCATTTTACCTTTCTTAAATGGTACCATATTAATTGGCATGTATGGGTCAATACCATAAAATATCTCAAATGGATTAGAGCCTCCTGTAGTTGAAGGACTCAGATTGTAAGCAAACTCTACATGTGATAATCTCTTGTTTGAATCTACTCCTTACTAAAAGTAATTATATAAGATAATTACTTATTTTAGAAATTTTTTAGTCTAAATAGTTTCCAAAATAAGTATTTATTTTATATAATTACTTTTGATAAGTAGCTCCAAACAAGAACTTAATATTCTAATCCTTAGTACTCTTACTCACCAATCCCCTTAGCAAATTACCCAACGTTCTATTAGTAACTTCGGTTTAACCATCCATTTGAGGATGATGTGGCATATTAAATAGAAGCTTTATTCCTAGCATATGCCATTGTGTCTTCCAAAACTAACTTAGGGACTTCACATCTCTATCCGAAACTATACTCATTAGAATCTCATGAAATCTTAAAATCTCCTTGAAATATAAATATGCAATATGAGCAGTATCATTAGTTTAGTGACATGGAATAAAATGAGCCATCTTAGAAAATTGATCCGCTACAACCATAATAGAATCTTTGCTGTGTCCTAGGCAATGCAAAAATAAAATCCATACTAACACCTTCCCATGGTTGAGTAGGCACGAGTAAAGGTATATATAATCCTTTGTAAAAGAGACTCTTGCTCCTATGACATGTAATACACCTAGCGACCATGGCTTACACTCCTTTTTGCATTCTTGTCCAATAAAAATGATCTTGCAATAGCTTTATAGTCTTGTGAACTCCAAAGTGTCCTTCAATACCTCCTTCATGCACCTATTTAATTAGGATATCTTGAATTGATGTCTTAGGCACACACAATTTATTTTGCTTGAATACAAATCCATCTTACAGAACATAAGCTCCATGACTTCCTTATCTCTTGTGCTCTTCGAAAATTATAGCAAATTAATCATCAATGGCATATTGACTCTTCAACATCTTAAAACCTAAAAGATTTGCATCCATCATCATAAGTATCATGATCCTCCTAGATAATGCATCCGCAACAACAATCTCCTTGCCATCCATATGTCTTGTAGAGAAAAAAAATATTTACAAAAAACTAATCCACTTGGCATACTTTGGACTCATACTCTCACAAATATAGCCTCCATCTAACGACTCTTGCACTTGTCTTTGCAACTCCATAGACTATTCTATATTGCATCTATAAGCTGGATTATTTGACAGTGGAACTCCTAGTATAAGATTAATGCCATGCTCACTACCTCTCAAAGGAGGTAATCTAGGTGGCAACTCATATCGAAAAATATGTGCATACTCCCTCAACACTTGTTGTAATTTTGGATCCATACTGGAATTCTCCTCTTATTGGACTTCCTTCACCACCAATACATAACATAATTCCTCATCCTTAATAGCTTCAATCATCTCATACTCCTTAAGGATCGATAACTCCTTTTTTTTGCTTCAATTTTTTTTGCTTTTCTCCCCTACCCCATTCAAATTTAACCCCTTTTTTTATCCTTCATTTTGCTTCATACATTCATCTACCTCTCACCTTTCACTCCTCAAAATTAAGCTCCCCACATCTATAATAGGCCTGAGTCTAAACTTCTTTTTATCTTTGCACACCACATACTCATTAAGGACTCCATCATGTGCAACCTTCCTATCAAAATGCCAAGGTCTTTTGAATAAAATATGACAAGCAACACCACATACTCATTAAGGATTCCATCGTGTGCAACCTTCCTATCAAAATGCCAAGGTCTTTCGAATAAAATATGACAAGAATTCATGGGTATAATATCGCATAACACATCATCAAAATAATTTCCAATTTTAAAAGAGATAAGAGTTTGTTTGGTTACCCTTACACCTTTATCCTTGTTGAGAAATTGGAATGAATATGGCCTTGGATGATCCATAGACTCCAATCTAAGCTTTCTCACCATTCTTTCACTAGAAACATTGGTACAAGAGAAACTATCAATGATAATTTTACACACTTTATCTCCAACTCTATACTTGGCTTTAAAAATCTGCTTCCTTTGAGTAGGTTGAGGTTGTTATTGCACTTGAATCACCCTTTATAATACATAGAATCTGAAGCATATTCTAGACTATTAATTCCTTCCTCAAGATCTTCATCAAATACTTCATTTTCTTAATCACAAACTTCCATCCTTGTTATCTTCCTCAAAGTTAATGCCTTTTGATTTGGACAATCCCTAGTATATTGACCATAACCTCTATAATTGAAACATTGCTTTTTTTTACCTTGTCAACCTCCTTATCCTTACCCTTCTCTTCATGATTGAACCTCCTATTATTTTCTTGATTTGTGGCTTGAGAAGTTAATGACTTTGACATCCCCTTGTAATTCAAACCATATAGTGCACTAGTAGACTTGCTTGGTGGCTTTGTTCTCTTCAATTGCTTCTCAAATTTTATTACTAATTTTGTGAAGTCTTCAAATAACTCATAAGGGCTTTATTTTATTTAATTATTGGTTTATTTCCATAGGTATTGAAAGACTATGGGGGACAACCCAACTCATTGCTCAAAAAGGAAGAAAAATCAATGTAAATGAGTTAAAAAACCTATAACATTGTGACTTCAATCTCTAATGTGTATAGGGTTATGGACTTATGAATTGGGTGGTAATATAGGTTGGTTATGGTTTGAATGTGATGATAAAGATTTGGTGATGATAGATTAAGAACGATGATGGTCTAATATTTAGGGTTTTGGGGTGATATGGTTTGTAGGTTAGGGTTAGGGTTTTGGTGGGATGAAGATGATGATGATTTGATGAAGAGATTTTGAGTATGATATGGAGATGATGAATTTATGATAATAATAGAATTATTCTCTAGGTTTTGGATACTGAATTGGTAGAATTAAGTAATAAGAATAGGTTGAAGATGAAGTTGAAGATGATGAATGTTATGCTGAAGGTGGCGGCTAGGGTTGAAGATTGGCGTGGGTTATCGATGGGTTTAGGGATAGTAATTAACCTCTAACTCACACAAATAAAGAGATTATGGGTTTTAATAATGATCACTCATATAGAATTGATTATAATTGTTAAGAACTCATATATAATTCAAATAACGAACAACTTGTATTTTCATTCAAATTGGTTGTGCATATGAACATGTAACCTTAAGGCTTTTATAACCTATTTGCACCTCCTCACTATTACAAGATGATTATAATTAATTAGGAATACAAATCTGATATAATCGACCCCTTTGCAATGTCTTGCTCCCCAATCCAACCACATCTTATAAGATAAACCCTATAAGATATAATTCCCTTAAAAAGCTACTTTATGTTCTAGGCAATCATAATGCAAATAATTGAAAAAATAATAACACACTAAATAAAGGTAATCACACACCATTAAGTCTAAAAAAATGTTCTCATGCATCCCATCCATATGCCTTTCTCACTAGCGACTCATTCGTCCATAGCTAGCAAGGTAGTCATCCGCTTGTCTTCAAATTCATAGGGTATCCTTTATAGGTAAAGGATAATAGGATCCATAATAATAAATGCTAATTATTGATTATTTTTTCCTGCATCAATCTCATAATTGGATAAGAGGAATGGGCTTTAGGGATATTTGGTAGTTTACACCATTGGTTTATTATTTTGCATGATCATATGTTGTTATCCATGACTCATGAATATTGTGATAAAAATCATAATGAACTATGAAATCCCTATATGTGGCTTGGAACATGATATTCTGTGAATCCGTCTAGTATTGAGCATAATACTATCTTATTACATGAGCATGATCAATTTACCATGATAAAGACTCCATGTTAGTAATGTATATAAGTTGATATGTTATTACAAGATAATGAGAATGTGTTTCGACATGACCTATATTGTAATCCTTCAAAATTTTAGAAAACATATAATTTAATAAATAGCTTTTATTTAAAAAAAATTAGCTTTTAAAATTATTTAGTTTAATTATTTTATGGATTTTTGAGTATATAAATTTGGATAGGAGTATTTAATAAATTTAAAAGAAATATATTGTTATTTTATCACATTATTTTTAATTAAATAATTTTTCAAACTAATATTTTACTAAAATTATCCTTTTTGAACCAATATATTAAATTATAATGAATTAAAATATTAAATTAAATAATTTATCACAAATATTACATTTAATTATTTTCTAAATTAAATTAAATTATTCTCCCCTATTTTTCTATTTTCCTTTTTCTTCCTTTTCCTTTTCCTTCTCCTTTTTCTCCTTTCTTTTCTTTTCCATTTTTTCCTTCGGGTGGTGTGACCGTAGCCGGCACTCAATTTAAACCCTCTTGTTGTCAATTGTAGCACTGGTAAATAAGGGTATCGTTCTAGCCGGGGATTGAGAGGGCTCACTTCTATTTAACTAGCTTAAAAATAAATAAAAATAAAAACACAAAATAACACAAAATAAATAAATAAGAAAAATACTAATGGGGGTTTATCAAAATAATAAAATAATAAAATAATAAAAGGAATAAAATAAAATAAACTAACAATAATAAAACAATGGGAAACCCGCAGATATGAGAAACATGTTAGGGAAATAAAAATCCACCACTAGATTAGGTCATATTATAATATTTATTTCTAAGTCATCCTTTAATCGTGAGAAAGAGATCAACCAATTTGCACACCAAACACAGGTCCATACACCTTATATTACTTCCCTTAATTAATTAATACAACCACGTGCCTATATTAACCCTATTAAATACTAGCAGTATAGCAGCTACATGCAGCTCCTATATTTAACTAGATTTAATGCATTAAGTGTAAGTGGAAGGCTGTCAATCTAAGTACCCAAACTACAAAACGCATGTCTAGCTGTATTTCCTATCCTTGACCCACACGCATCGAAACGTTTTACTACTTCGGTTAGAATCACAAAATGATTAGGTGAATTGTTATCTAACCTAGCTGCAATTTATACATATAAATTATAGTATATTTAGATGGCCACCTAGCAGGCAAATAATCCTACATACTGTCACTTATGAGGAACCAGAACAAGGCATGCACCAAATAAACTATACTTGACAGAATTATAAACGATAGCAATTAACATAGAGTCAAGAAACAATCTCACAAAACAAAGAAAATAAAATTATAATTCAAATCCTAATCCAGGGTTTCAAATTATTCCCTAAAAATAAATAATTAGCCACTCATAGTTAAAAAATTAATTACACAGAAATATATATCTAAAATATAGCTAAAAATAAGAGAAAGAAATATCCGGAATTAATTTTAGATAAAAGTTCAAGAATTTATTCAGATAAAAATTAATTTTATCTGAAATAAATTCTACCGGTATAAATTTTCCTCTAATTTTCTTCCTTCTTTGCCTTGAAATTCCGTGTAATATTCTTTCTTCTTTTTCTATTTTTTTTCGTCGCTGGCGGCGGAGGGGGCTTCGACCTAGACTTGTGCAGCTTCCTCGAAGTCCGTGCTCTCCCGAGCCTGTAAAGGCTCTCGCGTCTCTCGCCTGAGTCTCCTCTCTGTTCTCTGCTTTTCCCAAGCCTATAAAGGCTCTCCTCTGACACGCTCTGTTCTCTGTCTAACGGCAGAGACTGCCTCTCGCCTGCCTTCTACTCTCTGCGGCTGAAGGCTCTGTCGAGCCTCTCCCCGCAATTAATGCAACGCTCTTCTCTTTTTATTGTGGTGCGTGCGACACCTTTCCACGTCAGCCCTGCTGACTTCACATGTTTCTTTCCTGGCTACCTTGCGGCTCGTTTGGTTCGACCGCTGCTTCGTTCCTTGGCCTTTGGGCCTTCGGCCTTTGGTCGTTGGTCCAAAGGTCTAATTTATTTCTTTTTTAATTTTATTTTATTTAAAAATAATACCTGCAAAAATAAAATTCAATAAATATTAATAAATGATATTTTATTCTAAATTTACTTAATTTATATCATTTTAGCTCAAATAATAAAATTTATGCAATTTTTACCACTTAAGCATAAAACAATAATTATTCCTCTATATTAGCCAAATAAACTACCAAAAACTAAGATTATAAGGGTATACAATGTGTCAAAATATGAACTCATCATCGGGCCACCGCACCTGGCCTGTTCTCTCCTCCCTGCGCACCTGGGCCACAGGCCCATTCCTTCCCTCCCCAGCTTCTCCTTCTCCCACGCACGAAACAGCCCAGCCGTCCCTCCTCTCTTTTTTCCCAGACCGGACCGGCCATCCTAACTTTCTTTCCTGTGTCGGTCCACCCACTCTCACCCCTTCCCTTCCTTTCTCTCTTCTTCCACGCCTGACCACATTTCTTTGCCATGATCAAGCACGCCGACCGCCTGCAACTGCCATGCCTGACCACTACCTACCTCCCTGCTACTCCTCCTCTCTCCCCCGTCATTTTCTTTCCTATTTCGAACCAAACTAACCCTTGCATCCCTACCTTGCATGCCCTCTTCCTTTCCTTCTTCTTCCCTCCCTTCCCCTGCCAACCGATAGCCCTGCCACCGTACTGCAGTGCCGACCGGCCATCGACTCCCCCTGCCTCTCCCTCTTCTTTTTCTTACCCTCACCAGCCCATCATTCCCCATAATTTCGAGCCATCTTCACCTTCCTTGAGCTCCTTCTCTCATTTTCTCCTCCTCCCATTTTTCCCACGGTTTTTGCACACCCACTACCACCCTATACCTTAGCCCTGCACCACCACGAGACCACCCAAGCCACCCTCGAGCCCCTACAGCTCCTCCCTTCTCCACCTCTTCTTTTTCTCCCCACTTTTCTCCCTTATCGCCAAGCCACCTGCAACTGCCCGTTCGCCGCCGTCTGACCACCTTTGCCGCCATCCAAACCACCAATCCACACCCTGCAACCTCCTCTGCCACCCCCATACCTTACTTTCCCGAAAACAGCCCCTCCACCCCTCCATTTTTCCCCTCTCTTTTCATTCCTTCTCATCCACGCCTAGCCCGATAGCCAACTTCGCAGCCTCGCTGCCTCCGTCTCCGCCACCTTTGGTCGCCAACAACCCATCCTTAGCCTCCACCTACACCCCCTCTTCACTCCTGCACCCTTACCTTGCCTCCAATCCTCCCCCATCTACCTCCTTTCCTAGCCTAAAGTCCCTAAACCGAGCCATCTCTCCTCCCTCCTACCTCATTACCTTCGAACCCTTTTCTCCCCCTTATTCTGCATGTGGCTCACACTGTTCATGCAGCATGAGCTCCTACTTGATTTGGAATTTATTTATCTAAATTTGGAGGTATATTAATAATTAATTAAAGTGTATTATTATTAAATAAATTTTTTATAAAGTTTTATCCTTTTAATTTCTTACTTCCAACCTAATAGTTATTGATATTATTTTTAGGTGTTGAGTTGCTAATTAAGCCTTGAATCCTTAACCGGGATACCGATAAAGTTTGATTTTTGCGGGATTAAGGTAATCGTTAAACCTCACTTAAATGCATGGAAAAACGTATGATAGCACATTAGGGATTTTAGTATGATTTTATGTATGTTTTGTGTCGCCTAGTATGATATATATATGGTTGCTTATATTGATTGATAAAAAGAAAAGAAAAGAAAATTATGATAGCTTTTGTTCCATGTGTAGAGATGATACTTAAGGAATGAGTTTGATATTTGATGGAAATGTTAAATGCTTGTCTATGATATATTATGTTGCTAATGCATGAATAATATTATTGTCTAGGGGTATTTTAGTAATATGCTTATGTAAGTATGTGATCTAATATATGTAGTTGCTAATGAGTATTATGTTGAATAATGACAAGTTGGTGGAGTTAAATGATAAGAATGAAGTGCTAATATTAGTATTTTATGTAGTGGTGATAAATTTATAAAAGTGGTGTAATAAAGGGGTTAAGTGGTAATTTTATAAGTGGAAGGGGTATTTTGGAAATTTTATAGTAAAGGGGTATTTTGGTAATTTTGAAAGAAAGGGGCAAAATGGTGATTTTGTAAGCAAAAGGGTATTTTGGTAATTTCAAACGAAAGGGGTGAAATGATAATTTTATAAGAAAAATGATGAAATTGTATGTTGTAAGAAAAAAGGTATTATGGTAATTTTTGAGGCAAAAGGGAAATATGGTAATTTTATGATTAAATGGAAAAATGATAACTTTTTTTAAGTAAAGGGGTATTATGGTAATTTTGGGAGTAAAGGGTAATATGGTAATTTTTGAAAAGAAGGGAAAAATGGTAATTTTGTAAGGAAAGATAAAGATGGTAAATTTGGATGTAAAAGGGTAAAATAGTAATTTGAAAAGTAAAAGGTGGTGTTATGGTAATTTTATAAGTAAAAGAATATTGTGATAATTTTGTAAATAAAAGGATATTATGGTAATTTGGAAGTAAGGGGTAGAAGGGTAATTTTGTAAATTAAAAGGATGTTTATGGTAAATTTGGGAGTAAGGGGTAACTTGGTAATAATGATAACGACAAAGGATAAATTGGTAATTAAATTATGATTAAAAAAGGGTAATTGGATAATTATGATAATAGATAAGGGTAACTTGGTAAAGTAACCAATCAAAGGGCATTATGGTAATTTTAATAATGGAGAAGGGCAATATAGTAATTATAAGAATGGAGAAAGGGTAAATTAATAATTATAAATATGGAGAAGGGTAAATTAATAATTATAAATAAGGAGAAGGGTAAATTAATAATTATAAATAGGGAGAAGGGTAAATTAATAATTATAAATATGGAGAAGGGTAAATTGGTAATTATAATTATGAAGGAGGGTAAATTAATAATTGTAATTATAAAGGAGGGTAATTTGGGATTTATAATAATTGAAAAGGGGCAAAATGGCAATTACAATAATTGAGAGGGGTAAAATGACAATTATGATAAAAGAGAAGGGCAATCTGGTAATTTATCCAAATAAAGGGTAAATTGGTAATTATTTAACCAACTAAAGGGGCAAAATAGTAATCATGATAATGAAGGAGGGTAATTTGGTAACTTATCCAACTCAAGGCCAATTTAGTAATTATAACAAAGGAGAAGGGCAATTCGGTAATCTAACCAACCAAATGGGAAATATGATAATTGTAGCAATTATGAAGGGTGAATGGTGATTTAAAAAGGCATAGGAGATAACTTGGTAACCTAAACCGAGTAAGGGGTAATTTAGTAATTATGCAACCTGAAGGGTAATAGGGTAATTTGTCAAGTAAGGAAGGAATGACTTAGCAATTACATAAGTAAGGGGTAAATAAGTAATTTATATCTCACATGTCATTGTAATTGTGGAATCTCATAATATGATTCAAATAATGCTGATTAGCAAGGTAAGAGTATTTAATAACTAGTAAGTATCACGAGAACAAATCCTAATTAGGAATTAGATGAGATCATGATGGCCTTAATGATTTTTTTGTGTTATCTTGGATAACCGTCTGAATAAGAAATGACTAATGATATCAGAATGATTGAAAGCGAATAAGTATCTGATTATTGTGCTTTTGATGATCACCTTAATTAAGACACTAAAACTTAAAGTGAAAGACCTCGAGATCAGGAATGGTGACTCTTTAGGGGTCGCTACCCTAAAGACGTGGTTTAGTCCACGATTATTTTGGTATTTGCTGGTGTGCCTTTGTGCCCCAGCCAGGCCCTATATCTTACACTACCTAGCTCTACGGACCTAGTTAGGGGTATGCATACTTATGGATTAGGTGTCCTTGTCGGTAGGGTACTTAGTAACTTTATGCACCAAGACGACTAGGGTACCTTTGCGTCCCTGGGTTCACGGTTGAAGGGTACTGAGTAGCTTGTATGCACCGATACGACCGGTGTACCTTTGTGTCCCGGGTTCTTGATCTCCCGTTCGAGGCAAATAAATATAATTGTTGTGCTGATTAAAGAAAGGCAAAACACTAATTACGAAAGTGAAAGATTAATGAGCCGAGCCCAGTTGACTTATGATAATGAGTACCGATCCACTGGTTATAATAGTGGCCCCGGAGCTTGTTGCCCTGGCAAGTGATTATGAGTACCGATCCATTGGATATAATAGTGGCCCAGGAGCGTGTTGCCCTGGTAAGTGATTAAGAGTACCGATCCACCAGATATAATAGTGGCCCAGGAGCGTTTTGCCCTGGATGATGATTATATGTATTCCGGTCCACCGGCTAAAATAGTGGGGGTCCCGAGCTCAATAAAACAAGCACTGTGTGTCAATAAATTATGGAAAGATATTAATTACTTATAGTGGAACACCTTGTGAGGCGGAGCCAGACCGGTCCACCTGCAAATAATAGTGGCCAGGAGCTTTCTGCCCTGGAGACCGATCCATCGGCAATAATAGTGGTCAGGAGCGTTCTGCCCTGAATGTATTCCGGTCCACCGACTATAATAGTGAGGTTCCCGCACTCACTTGGATATAACGAGATAGATGATTGAATAATGATGGACTAATGGCTTAAGGCCCAAAAGTATCGATCGTACCTTATAACTTGTTGATATGTGGCAGCCTTGTTATATATGTGATTGTTATGTATGCACCTCTCATTACATATGTCTATAGCTTGCATTATGTGTTGCATTGCGGGCATGTTTTTAAGTGTGGTATTAAAGGGTTACTCAGTGCCATAGTACTGAAGGGATTCCCTTCATGGGGCCCCTGCCTATTCAATGGGTAGTGCCCCTTGCAGGTCTTTTCAGGTGCTACTCAAGTGAGCAACGGGAAAGAGAGTAAGGAATTATCCGGTACCATTAGAGTTTTTCTCTTTCTCTTTTAAATTCCTAGGTTTAATGTTAATTTTGTTAAAGTAAACATCATTGGTGGATTTTATTCTTGTAAATGATTTGATGCACTACTTTGATTTGAAAATGGATTGTAAATTGTGTTTTACACTTTTAGCCTTAGCACTTAGTACTGGAATGGTAGGAGTGAACCGGTCTGGTACTAAGTGTGGCGGTAATATCCCCAAAATTCACGATTTTATAATTTGCTTCCGCTAACTCTTTCAAATAAAACGAAATTTTTCAGTAGTGAATTTTGGGGGTGTTACATATATGTCTTTCCATGACCTTAAATATATCATTAACTCTCAAGAGTAGGTAACTTATCTTACCTTACAAGTAGCATACTAATGTGCCCATTTGTTCAATCACCTTCCCAACCCTACGAGTAGAGAACCTTGTGCAGGTATTTGAGGGTGGTTTGTAGTTAGCCTAGTATGTGTTTGGGCTTGGGGTAACTGAGCATGGAATTTTGGTTGTTACTCTTTTGTTGTTATTTGAGAGACCTAACTTTTATAGTTTTTCCTACCTTTTTCTTGTCCCTCACATGTATTTTGGATTTTTTTTTGGATTTAATATGGTTTTATTTGTAAACCCTAACTCTTATTATATTCAATTTACCTATTTTGTGTACTATGTTCCTTGTGTTATGTTTGGTTGGATATATGGCCTTGTATCTAACATAGGATGGATGGTGGATGTCTATCTTATGTTAAGTGTGGCAGTAGCACCTTATTTTTTTATTATGAGTATTTTCACATTTTTTCTTCTGTAATGTTTTAAAAATAAAAAAAATTAGTAGTGAAAAATGAGGGTATTAGAGCTATGTTGTAAAAATCTTCTCAAGTTCGCAATGTTTTAAGCTAACAACCAAGTCAACATTTAAGTGTTTTGATTTTATATTTTCCTAAAGATTGATTTAAAGTTGGACTTTATCAATTATCAAACTACTTTGAGTACTAGATTTATACTCCCAGGAATTTTCAAGCCCTAAATAGTTTATGAGTGAAAGTGGATTTAGGAATGTATTATCAATAGTATTATTTGTTTTTGATATTATGTGGGCCTTAATGGTTAATGACTCTATTACTTCTGATTTAGTCTAGTTCTTAGGAATTGATGGCTTATAATTGATGCTTCTAGCACATGGAGGTATTCATGGAGACCATTGGTGCTTACATGGAAGGTTAGATTCAAGTTCCATGATCGCCACCCCCACTAATATTTGTACCTATTTAAGAGGATTGGCTCAAATTTCATCGCTTATGGTTACCCGATTGATAAGATGGTTGAAATGGTAGTTTAATTCTTAAGGGTTTGAGTGGACATTTGGTGGAGGAGTGTCTAGCATATAGGGGGAGAAACCACTATTTGGGGACCATTTCTTGAAGCGCTTCGAGCTAGATTCTACCCTCCTCTTTTTCGCATGAAAAAGTATGATGAGTTTATGGTACTACGGTAGGGGAGCATGTCAGTGGAGGAGTATTATATGAGATTCATGGACTTGGTTTAGTTTTTCCTAGAGGTAATTAGGTAATGTAGGTTTACCATTTTAAGTAGGGACTAGGAATTAGGTATCAAGAGTTGTTGGTGGGAGTTACCTCATAAGACATGGTTGGTATTTACAAGCCTATAATACCCCAAATTTGACTACTAAAAAATTTCATTTTAGATAAAGCGTAATATTAATATAAATAGGTGTTACCACCATGATCGGGATCAGTTTGGCTTACCATAAAACCTTTACATCAGTTACAAGGTAAAAAAACTGAGACTTGAAACATGATACATAGAATATAAAAGAACTTTCATAAATATAGATAAGAGTTTAGAGGTTAACACTGAGTATAATATCAAAATACATCAAAATGAATCTCATAGAACTAGGATTCCAAGAAGGTAACTGCGTAAAAGTTAATCATGGGATAACATAACTATACGCCCAACCCTGATACATATGAACCACTTCTCCACAGATAAAGAATAATATGTAGCAAACAAATTCAAAGGGTCTTCATTGATGTACACAAAAATATCTGGGTTGTCAACTTGTGGGAATGAACAAAGCCCATGAAAAATATAATTAATACGCTACATACTAGTAAGGTAACCATACAACTGAAGTAAGGGTACAAAAGAGAATAAGCATACATGCGTGTTAAGAATAAGCAATGTAAGGTAAATATAGAGTCCAAAGCTCATAATTGGATATAAACATGAACCATATTTTTATATATATTAAGTTTATGGACCCCACTATTCTTAATTTGATAGAATGGACTAAAGCACATCTCAAGGCATAGCACACTTGATTCACTATTATCATTTGATGGAATAGACCCTACATATACCAATACAATATGCTCCTAACCATTATTCTTGAACAGGAGAAACGGTCTAATGTACCTCTTAGAGAAAAATATACCTAAGGCATTATCATTATCTTGTGGAATAGACACAACACTTCTATTTTGACTCATGTAATCTTTCACTTAAAGTGTAACACCCCAAGTCGATACAACCATGCATATTCTAACTTGGAGCACTTTTAGCTTGATCGACTAGCCTTATATATAAACATGAGTCATTTTAGCACAATTTATCCTTGCTCATGCACTCTTTAAGAAAACTTCCCATGAGGGTCACCTATCCTAAAAATTACTCTATGACCAACATGCTTAACTATGAAGTTCTTAGGACATAATCACCAAAAGGATAGTATACCATGTGTATATAGGTAGCCAGATCAATCTATATAATACTCTACTCAATTTGGGGGGATTACGCTAAGTGATTAATGTTTTATTCATTAGTTACTTATCTCATAAACTTACTCTCATTGACATTGATTTTAGGGCCACACTATTATTAATCTGGTGGAGCGGACTGATGCACCTCTCAAGATATAACGCTTCTGATCTGCAATTATTATTTGGTAGAACTAACACATAATACCTTGTCCTGACTCATGCGCTCTTTCAATTTAAATAATTAATATATTATTCATAGTTGTTTATATCGAGAGCATCATGCATGAATCATATAGATATGCATAACACATATTTAAAACATGTAAAGCACAACCACATTGTTATTGAAGCATTTCCCTAAGGAAAAGCTATATAATTCCCTTGAGAAACTCAAATTTTACAAGGTGAGTATTAATTCTCATTTTATTGTACTTATGCTGCTTATCCTTATCGTGAATATTCTAAGTATCATACTTAGCATATTTGAAATCTATTCCCCTTTAAAATTACCAAAATTTCATAGCTATCCCTTATTAGCTAAAATGCCATCATCTTACTGAAAATCTTAGAGTCTCATATTAGGTAACTTGTGTCTTACTTAACCATAATTTAATCACATTACTTATGTGATAATTTACAACACCCTTAACACTTATCATGTTCTGATCGTTTTTCATATTAAAGTCAAACGACCCTAATGCCCTTATGATAGTTAAAATACTCATAGTTTTTTTCCAAAGATCTTATAAGTCCCAATATTAATGAATTCAACATCTAATATTCATATTTTAACACCGAAAAATTTTACTACCGAAAAATTTTATTTTACAGCGAGAGAATAAAATCAAATAACCAGGTATTACCACTTAATTGACATAAGTATAGCTTATTAGCCCATCCTTAAGTCAATTACAAGGCAAAACAATTTAAAATAATAAATTGAACAAAAAGAAAATGAGAGGAGTTTCATAAACTTAAATACGAGTTTGGAGATTAACTTCAAGTACAATAATCCAAAATATAGATAAAAGGGATACTATAGGTTTAAAAGTCCCAAAAGGTATCTGATTAAAACCATCATCTTGATAAATATGACTCTATGCCCAAAATCCCTAATACATAAAATCACTCCACCCCATACAAGGCATCATAAGATGTAAAATCATCTACTTGGTCCTCATCATCTTAAATATAAACATCTGGGTCACCTGCTCATGGAAATAAGCAGCACCTGTGAAAAGGATGATCAACACACTATATATTGAGTAAGGTAACAATACCATCGAAACAAGAAAAAACATATAATTACATGCATTTGCAGTAGAAAGCAACAAACATGTAAGATACAACAATTGATACAAGGTAATGACCCATTTTGGATTTGTATCATTAGAATATAATACGATCCATTCTTTTATTTACATTGAGTTCAGGGACTCCACTATTCTCAACTGGTGGAACGGTTATCCAAAATTTACAACCATAGGGTATAATACTTCTGGCCACTATTATCTACTGGTGGAACGATTATCAATATTTAAAACCCCAGAGCAAAATACTCTCGGCCACTATAATCATCCAATGGAACGAATAGGTACAAGCAGTCCTGACTCATGTAACATTTCACTTTAATTGATTAGTATACTATCCATGATTGTGATCATTCTTGGGATTTATTTTAGATTGAGTTTAGGGACCCCACTATTCTCAACCGACAGAACGATTATCTAAATTTTACAACCCTAGGGAAGAATGCTCTTAGCCACTATTCTCTATTGGTGGAACAATTATCAATACATAAAACCCCAAGACAGAATGTTACTGGATAATATTCTCATCTAGAGGAATGGACAGGTATAATTGATTCTATCTCACGTAGTCTTTCACTTTAATTGATTAGTATCTTATCCATGATTGTGCTCGTTCTCGTGATTTATTTGATATTGAGTTTAGGGACCCCACTATTTTCAACCAGTAGAACACTTATTAATAGATACAACCCTAGGATAGAATGCTCATTACCACTATTCTTTACCGGTGAAATGGTTATCAATATATAAAACCTTAGAGAAGAATACTCCTGATCACTATTCTTGTCTGATGGAACGAATAAATACAAGCGGTCCTAACTCAAGTGATATTTTACTTTGAAAGATTAGTATCTTATTCATAATTGGTTCGATGAGTACACAACATAACTAATTCAAGCTAGATATCAATATACAGATATCAAGATCATCTTCAATATTTACTATTCATTGAGCTCCCAAAATCTTAATTTCACGAGTAAGTCATAGCTCTTCCCATAAGATTCCTATAATTACCCAAATTTAATATACATTCTTTAAAATTCCTATATTAACAACATATCCATAAGTTGGGGTCTAACTCTAATGTTTATACATGTAATAATAATAACATTATAGTTTTAAAGTCACTATTCCCTAATTAGGCTATTATCTCATTTTGAGAAAACTAAGATATTTAATAATCACTCCAAACACTTCTCATGATATTATTATCACATTTTAATGCACCTAAAGTGTTAAAATACCAAAATTTCCATATTAACCCATATTGACCAAAATGCCCTCAAGATAACAAATAGCCCTTATTTTATTAAAATCTTATATCTTCAATAATCATTATTTTCCAATCCTCCATTTATCATCATACCTCTTAGATATACTTATTTTCCCTTTATCATAATTTATTTGGCCCATATTACTCCTCCACAAAATACTACGAACTAGCGTAACAACATCATATCAACACACCTTTCAACATTCTTACTCTTTTTCTATCATAAAATCCATATTATTATAACATAATATTAACAACATACAAGTAATAATATATTAACAATAGCATGCTAAATCATATAACCATTCAGGCATTGAACACAAAACCCTAAACATCAACTAGCATCCTAAACCGCCTCCTTTGAGATCACCAGAATATCACCTATGAAAATAAGATAATACATCATTATGCTTAAAGATTAAAATTAAGGAAAAAGTTAAGGTAAAGGAGGGTACAAACGACTAGAGTCAAAGGGAAGCTTGAGTTGTATGGAAGTATGGTGGTGCTATGGTGAAATTTTGGTTGTGTTTAGGTGTGTTAAACTAGGTGGATGGTCAAAAAATGGGGCTGCATGGGCATGTAGCAGGCTGTGCTCACCCAGTCCAAGAGCTAGGAACCTACATAGACAGGCGGTGTGAAGGAGGCATGACCGTGCTTATGCAACGCAGACATAGGTAATAATGAACAAGGACACACGGGCATACTTAGGTGGTGCTTGAGCCATACAAGTATGCACGGGCAAACTATGCTAGCATGCACTAGTGTGGGACAAGGAAAAAGAGTGTGCATAGTCATGAGAAAGACTATGCATAAGCCACGCATTTCACAAAATGTATTAGCACATGAGGAAAGAAGAGGAGAAAATGGAGGTAGTGAGTGGTGATGGTCGGGAATGATGAGGAGGAGTGATGGAGTGGTTGTGGTGGTTGACCCACCAAGCACAAGGCTGTGCTTGGTGACTTTGGTGGTGTGTGGATGGTGATGGTGGTGGCAACAATAGCCAAATTTGGGGTAAGGCAAGATGATGGTACAAATAAATGAGGGAGGGTCAGAGAAGAGACCAATGTATATAAATGTGTATGGTGGTGGCGTGCGACAATGAAGAATGTATAGGATGATGATGTTAGGGCATGACAATGGTGATGAGAACGGTAGGGCAGTAGAGGCATGAGGGTGATGGTGGGAGGTTATGGTTGAGATGATAGTTGTATGTGGTAGTAATTAAGATAAACATAGGTAAGGCAGGAGACGAAATCGGGAAATTGACGCAAGAAGGAGGTAGGAAAATGGAAAAAGAGAAAAGGAGAAAGAAAAGGAAAAATGGGTTAGGGTATTACACCCAAATTAAAACCATGGTTCATTATAGACCCCATTAAATATCTAGATATCCACGCTCTTAAGCTCTAACCCAACAAAGGTACATCCTTTACTAGCCATCCCCGAACACCTACCCATAGTCCTCTTCTCATGGGAATGAGTAGGTGACCAAGCAAACATGCACATCAGTATAATATACTGAGTAAGCTAAGTTTCTCCCTCAATGCAAACACAGGCATACAAATTCTACCATACATCGATATAAAATACAACATGCATTATGATAAAACTATATATAAGTAAAGGTAAGAGTACATAAGAACATGCTATCATGCATAACTCCAACAAAGCAGAATATATCATACTTTCACCTTATCATCACATAGGCACTCACATATGTAACAGTAGATACCATCCATGCAATTTCCAATTACTCAATTCTTTAGGTTGTACCCTTTCATTATTCACATAAGACACAGGTCAATCATCTAGTCGATATTCTATTCAATAACCAATTAGTCATTTAACCATTAGCTAAGTGTATAAACTAGCCTTTTATTCCTTTTTGGCCATTCATGCTATTCCTTTCATCCTTATCCAATTAGTAACCATTTACTTGGTCACCATTCATATTTCTATCAACCACTTACTTGTCATCCATATTTTATTATCATCGAGTGATGGATTGTGCATGTAACACTCCCATTTTTCACTACTAAAAAATTTAGTTAAAATAAGTTGTAGAAGCCTAAAAACACTTAGGAGAAATGGGGTATTACCACCATAACTGACATAGGATAAACGTATTCAGCAAACCCCATATCAGATACAAAGCTAAACTAACCAAACATTTAAAACAACTGAGTGTACAAATAATAATTCAATTAAACAAGTCTAAAAGTGTTTACATCGGGGGATCCTAATTGGTTCCGATTAAATCATTACAAAATAAATATTAATAAGTATAAGATTACAAAACATAAGTTGGGTCATGATACCCAAATTATAACTAAGGGCCCGTCATAGATCCTATTGAAATCTATTAGATGTCCTCGTTCAGAAAGAAGATCCGACCCAACTGAGATTAGGCCATTTACTAGCCAACCCTAAAGACCTGCACATGATCCTATGCTTGTGGGAATGAGTAGGTGAATGAGAAAACAGGCACATAAGTATACTATATATTGAGTAAGCTAAGTTTCTCCCTCAATATACATGAATATGCCAACTTACCATATGTGAGTATAAATTACAACATGTCATATGATAAAGCTATTTATAAAGGTAACAGTGCATAAAATATACTATCATATACACTTTCAGCACAGTAGAAAACAACACGCTTAAAAATTATAACACTTTCACATGACGCTTACATAAGTAATAACATAGAGTATTCAAACAACCCATATGGTTATTCCCATTATCCAAATCCTTTAATATATGCCATCCATTTATCCATGTAAGAGATAGGCAAATCAATCAATTAACATTCCATTCCATAATCAATTAGTCAAGACATATACTAGCTTTAATCATATTGGTCAATCATATCATTACTTCCATCTCATAGCCAATTGTCAACCATTTATTTTGTTACCATTCGTAATTGTCCATAAATATTCACCAACCATATTTTATTGTTATCGAGCGATAGACTATGCACCACCCCATGGTATCATATACCATATAAACCTATCTAATAAGGGACATAAAATCCAGGTCAAAGCCAATAACCAAGTGAATATATGTCTAGACATAACCCAATCATCAAAATGGACATGAGTCCAGGCTGAAGCCAACCACGTAGGTAACTAAACCCTTTAATATCGAGACACTAGGACCTCTTAGGATTTATCCCAATGGAAAAGCCAGAAGGCATAAAAAAAGATAGAAGGAAGACTAATTGAGGATCAGGTAACCCATACCGATACTCAACTCGACTTTTTTTTTAGAGAAAATTGATTGACTCGTGTTATTCATCCACTTCGGGGAAGGAAACAAATTGTACATATTTCATGCCATGGCATGAGGAAACACCCCCTATGTAAAGCAAACTAGGATACTTAGGCTAGGAACTAAAATACAGGGAATCCAAGTTAATTCAACAATATTTGATGCATGCTATCCTGCTTTTTTGGACAAGTGTTGAGAAGTCTGCAAGTAGTGTTGAATTTGATTGAATGGACAACTTATGTGACGGAGTGGGTTTTGTTGGAAAAAACTCTGAGGTTTCTCTATCCAAATATCATACACAGTGGCACGAATAGAGGCTCTGAACCATTTCTTTTTCCAATTCTTCCCCTATTATGCTTATGCATCCATCTAAGCTCTTGGTTTAAGCATCCTCCTTTTCTGGTAATACCCATCCATTTCAGATGATGCAGCCATATTTCAGCAGAGTAAAGGCATTCAAAGAAAAGATGGGTGTGAGTTTCAGCTTTGCATTTACAAAGCTCACATCTATTGGTTATAGGGATGCCTCTGGATGACAGATTGTCGATGGTTGGGAGGCTTTTTTGACAGGCAAGCCATGAAATGACTTGGTGTTTCGGAATGAAAAACTTGTCCTAGATTGATTTTGCACAATACGTGCCTTGCTGGTCACCCTTAGTCCAATCATAAGCTAAGATAGCTTTCAATTTCCCAAATGTTGTACATTTTTGGAGAGCAAGCTTTGCATTTGCTATGCTACCAGCCTTGTTGATGAGCCAAGTCCTAACATTCAAAATTTGCTTCCAGCCCCAGGAGTCACCATGCTTTTTAGGAATATTCCAAATTTCCTTCCCTTTCAAATAGTAATGATGAACCCAATCTGTCCAAAGGGAAGGGTGCTTGTTTTCCGGTCTCCAAATCCAGTTAAGGCAGAGGAATTTGTTTCAGCTGAGAACTTCATTAATGTCCAACCCACCATATTTCTTACTTCTACAAATGTTATCCCAGCTAGCAAAAACCATCTTATTTTTTTCCTTCAGTATACCCCCAAAAGAGTCTTCTGCATAATTTATTGAGTTCTTTCAGAAATTTTTTGGGAAGGAGAAAGGCTGAGCCCTAGAAGGTAGAAATCCCCTGTAGGAAAGAATTTATAAGCTCCTTTCTCCCAGCAAAGGAGAGGAAATAGTTGGCCCAATGATGCAGCTTGTTTTTGAATTTTTCCACAAGAATAGCACAAACAGTAGTGTTCACCTTGCTTCCATGGAGAAGAAGACCCAGATATCTAAAGGGAAGCTTGTCTTATTTAAATTTTGTAGCCTTCAGAATATATTTTTTGATTTGGGATGCAGTACCTCCAAATAAGATAGCAGTTTTTGTAGGATTTGCTTCAAGAACAGAGAAAAGGGAAAATTTCTAGAGACAATCTTTGAGAGTAAGGACAGACTTTAAGCTTCCTCTAGAGAAAAGAAGGAGATCATCCACAAATAGTAGGTGAGATATATTATGTCCAGCACATTTGGGGTGTCTCTGATAATTAGTGTCAGGGCCAAGGTTTTTGAACATTCTTGACAAGTATTCCATAGCAAGAATGAAGAGAGAGGGAGAGATAGTGTCTCCTTGCCTTACACCTTTTTTACCCTAAAAGAAACCATGGGAATTTCCATTAAAACAAATAGAATATTTAGGGGAAGACACACAACCCATTACCCATTTGATGAAAGGAGCAGGAAAACCAAAGTGGCCAAGAATTTTCTCAAGGAAGCTCCAATTTAGGGAATCAAAGGCTTTTTTGATGTCAACTTTGATCACCACTCTAGGGGAGACATTTTTCCTATCATAATGCTTGATTAGCTCGTGAGCAAGAAGCACATTTTTAGCTAATATTCTCCCTTTCATGAAAGCACTCTGCTCCTTGCTGATAAGTTTTTCCATGATAGGGAGGAGCCTATTTGTGAGGATCTTAGTGATGGTTTTATAGAGAATGGAGAAACAAGAAATGGGCCTGTAATTAATGACAGAGGAGGGGTATTTCCCTTTTGGAATAAGAACCAACAAATCTGCATTTAACTGGTTAGACATTGTCCCATTGTTAAAATGGTCAAGAATTGCCTCACAAATAGAATTACCAATAATAGGCCAAGTTTTTTTTTTTTGAAAAAATCAGCAGTAAAACCATCCTAACCAGGACTTTTATGATCCTTCATGTTAAATATGGCCTCCTAAATCTCCAGGGAGGAGATAGGTTCAGTCAATAGTAGCTGATGTACAGAAGAAAGAGAGGGGCCAGGGAGCCAAGGGAGAGTCTCTGAGCTTGCAGGGCCACGGGTGCCAAGGATGTTTTTGTAATAGTCCAGAAAAGCAGAAGCAATGCCATAGGAGGAAGTTTTGTAGGCACCATGGGAGTCATAGATAGAAGAAATTATATTTCTGGCTCTCCCTTCAGCAATCTTTGCATGAAAATATCTGGTATTTTCATCATTTTCAGCTAGAGACTTGATTTTGGCTCTTTGGAAAAGGCTGCTGACTTCAGCTCTTTTAAGGGTGTTATATTTATCCCTTAGGTGTTTTTTCTTATGCTTGGAGGAAGCTATGAAGAAGATTATCTTGGAGTAAATTTTGGACAGAGATGAGCTCCTGGAAGCACTATTGGGTTTTTTTTGAGTGATATTGCTTTATTTATGCTGATGGAGCTTTTTAAAGAGGGGCTTTAGCAAATTGAGTTTTTCAAATACAATCTGTATTTTTGAGCCATGAATGGTTTTATCCCTGACACTTTTAACAAGGTCCATGAAGCAAGGGTCCTCTCCCCAACAATTAAGATATCTGAAAGGTTGATGGCCATGATTGTCTTTATCTTTAATGTTGATGGTGTCTAGGGAGTGGTCAGAGACTCCAGGGGGGAGAAATTCGACTGAGCAGGTGATATTGCTGAGGAACCAGTGGTGGTTAGCTAGGATTCTATCCAACTTTGACCAAATCCTATTTGACCCTTCTTGATTGTTGTTCCAAGTGTAAAGACAAGCATAGAAAGGTAAGTCACTAGGTCTGGTAAGGGTTAGGTAGCTCTGGAAGTCATTCATGTCTGGAATAGAAGTAGGAGTAGTGCTTATCCTTTCAGATTCTTCAAGAACAATGTTAAAATCACCTATACATAACCAAGGGCAGGGGATACCTTGGCTCAGATGAAGAAGATTAGCCCATAGAGATCTTCTTTCATTTCCTATATTTTTTCCATAAATGAATGTGATCTGGCAGGAGAGGGCATCACCTTTGACCTGACAGTGGACCAATTGGTCTGTCTTGTAAAGAATAGATACATCTAATATTAAGTTGTCCCAAAGTACCCAGATTCTGCCATTGTGATAAAAATCATAATTATAGGCAAAACTCATCTTATTGAATCTCTTCTTAATAATCCTGTCACTGTTTTTAGCCTCAATGATATCAATTTCATTCCTTTTAATGAAGGAGTTTATTTCCATCTGTCTTTGGGCTTTATTGCATCCCCTTACATTCCAAGCAGCAATCTTCATTGAGGAGGGGGGCTTTAGTTGGAGAGGTCACCATGCATTCAGAAAGTAGTTCATCAAACTCAATTGGATTAAGTTCATCTGTGTCATCAACCCAGGGGAGTGAACTGTTGCTTAAGATGTCAAACTTGTTTTCACTGTCGGTAGTGCACTGGGATGTTGCTGCATTTGCTTTGGGAGATCCCTTTTTAACCACTTGCCATTCTTTTTTGTATAGTTTTGAGGGTGGTTTTTTTATGTTTGCAGGATCAATTGGCATCACAGCAGTAGGAGCATTTTCAGAGGAGTCTTTTGGATCAGGCTGGGAGGCTTGAACCACAGAAGTGGGTTCATCAGAATGCTTGGCAACCAAAACCTTCCTTTTCTTTCAGTTAGAAAACTTTTGACCAAGCCTTCTACAATGTTCACAAAAATATGGGATCCATTCATACTCAACTTGCTACTAAATGATTCCATGGAAATGGGTCTTCAAGGAAATAGTCTCAGGTAGAGTTTGAGTAACATTCACCTCAATAAGAACACAAGTAAAGGCAATTTTCCCCTTACATGCAATGTATCTGTCGGTTGACACATGAATTCCAATTTTACTAGCAATCTTACGTAGAGCCTTCACAGACCAAAAAAAAGGTTCAAGTTTAGGGAAGAGGACCCAAACAGGGACTATGTTAGAATCCTGAGTCTCAAGATTAAGACCAGGTTGCCATTTTTTTAGTATCAAAGTTTTGTTCCCAATTGTCCAAGGGCCTCCTTGCAAGATAGAGTCTCTATCCTCACTATGCTAAAATCTGAAATAAAACCATCCATGTTTATGGTGGAGGATTTGAGGCTTAGAGACATGGTTCCACACCTTATCAACAAAGGTTTGAAGTGATTGAATATTTGTGTTTCCCCCAATAACACACCCAACTAATATGTTCTGCCAGTAAGCAATTTTGTCAGCAATGTCTTCTAATATAATTTCTATAGGTTCTTCGATGACAGGTTGGGGACAAAATTGCAAGGGAATAGGTTTAGTACTTGCAGTCACAATTTTGATCCAATAAGAGGAAACAGGGTTTGGATCATTATGAGAATGGGGGGATGAAGTATCCTTTAATTGTTCAGCCATAATAATCTCATCACCTATATTTTCCAGTGGTATAGGGTCAGTCGAAAGTGGGGCAGGTGGGTTAATAAAATCACCAGGAGAGACATGACGAGAGTCACAGTTATTAGAACAATTTACATTGATCGAGGTCGCAGGTTCTTGATGAGTGATTTTACGAGGGCGTCCACAGTTTCCTTTCACCGGAGCCAAGCAAGGAGAAACCAGGGGGTTTCGCTAGGGAGGAGAGGTCGACATTTGCAACTCGAATTTCTTTCACTTTACATATTATTATTTTATTCATAAAGATGGGTAATCATATAAGGCCCATACTAAGCAAGCAAGTCGGCTTTCATATTAATCCATATTAATTCTTTCCTTTCTAATTTTTTCCAACCATGTGGGTTTACCATTTGTCCTTAGCCAATGTTATTCATGCCCACCATTATATTTGATTCCAGCCCTAGCTAAATTTTATTACTCTTTTCTCAATTATCCTCAATTATTATAAGTGAAATGCCCATTTAGTCCTTCCATTACTCATAAGGAATACCATAACCCATGATCCTTTTTAATCTTTAAATTGGACCAATAATTTATGATGAAATCTATATTTTATTCATTAAATAACCTTGATATTATAACAATCATAATCTCAAAGTATAGCAGAACCAGAAGAAGCAAATTAAGCAAACTAGTCTATCGGTCTAACCTAACCAGTCGATTGGTTGCACCAACTAGTTGATCGATTTAGGTCGACCAATTGATTGGTTTGACTCAATCAAATGATTCTTTCTTGAACCCAATTGATTGTTTTAGGCAAACCAATTTACTATTTATAAACCAGTCAATCGATTTATCCAAACTAGTCGATGATTTTAAGGAGAGAGTAAGAACAAGGTCTCCACAGGCATACCAGTCAATGGGTTGGGTCAACCAGTCGATTGTTCTAGGAACCAGTAGATTGGTTTAACCTAACCAATTGATTAGTCTACCCTAATATAACATCAAAACAGAAATTTCATGCATGTTCATACATGTAAATCCTCTTTAGCCATATTACAACATATATCAACATCAACTAAAATATTTCCAACCAAATTAACATGCATTTCTCATCATAATATCATTATAGCCTACTTTTATCCATTTTCATGCTTTTTACTCAAATAATGTCATTTAAGCATGTAAATCATACATACAGCTGCATATCCTCATGCCAACATACATGAATCAACTAAAGAAAATGCCTATCATGGAGGGACACATATTAATCATTTTAGAAGTAAGAATCACATACTTGATATAGGGAAAATCCTCTTAAAAAGAAAAAAGTCCAACTATGGAAATTCTTAGCTTTGAAAACCTTAAAAATCAAAGGATTAAAATTATAATTTATACCAAAATCTTATCAACTTTTGAATCTTGAAAAATAAAAGAGAATAAGAACATACCAAATTAGGGTCAAAATAAAGAAAAGGCTAATTGAACCACTCAACCTTTCCTAGAATCTAACTCGGCCTTGCTTGAGAATCAGAACAAGAAAGAGCTAGAGATAGGATCACAAGAGTGTATGGAAGTAGATTAACAATGATTAAAATGTAGATGGAAGCCAAGGAAAGCAAGACTTAAGGAAATTAGGTGGCCAACATAAAGGTGAAATGTAGGAATGATCGGGGCAATTTATAGCCAACCAATTGAAAGGAATTACTAAGGGTTTATAGATCGACTCAAAACCCTACCATTGACCATTTGAATTCAATTAAAACATATGGATTTGTCCAAGATATCCTAACCTCTTCTCCAGAGCTCAAATGGTGTAGTGGAGAATTTAGGTTAATTAGGCCAGAATTTGGATTCATGAATGGAGCAGTAGGAAGTCAATATGGAAGGAATCTTTCAACCACTTAGAAGTATGCCCGAGATCGAAGCATTCAATCTCAAAATTATGTATAGGAGAGAGAAGGAAGAATATAATTGCTGAGGTCATCTCTTCCCTTCTCTTATTCCAATCAACCTATAGATTAAATTGAGGTAATATTTCAAGTTAAATGCATCATGAAAATATTTAGGAATCTCTTAGAGAGACATCGCATGGGTTGGTAAGGTTTCAATTTAGTGTAAGGGATTTTCCAAAAAAAAAATCAAACTCAAAAATGTAAACACTCTCGACAAACTAGTTGATGGGTTTGGGTTTACTAGTTGACTATTCATCCATTAGTTGCTCGGTTTCTTACAACTAGTAGATTAATTTAGTCGAGGAACCCAATTTGGTTAAAACAACAAACTAATCGATTTATTCATGGAACTAGTCTATGGTTTTGTTTGCAAAACTCAATAAACTTCATTTTCCAACATAATTTCAAATCAAAATTTATCCCAAATCATAACATTAAATCAAAATCAAGGGCCTAAAAAAAGATAAAAATTCTCATTCAACCATTATACAAAAATGTGGGGTATTATAGTGCACCACCCAATGGTCTCACCCACTATATAAGCTTATCCAAATAAGGGATATAAAGTCTAGGCCGAAGCCAATCATTAGAATGGACATAGGTCTAGGCTGAAACCAACAAATATAGACTAAGTCCAGGCTGAAGCCAATCACCTAGATAACCAAACTCTTTAGTATCAATACCCCCTAGCACATCATGAATGTCTAGAGTAGGTAACTCATTGAGAACTCTTAGGATTTCGCCCAAAGGTAAAGCCCGAAGACACCAAAAATGCCTAAAGGTAGACTAATCCTAGGTAGCTAATAAGGATTGGGTAACCCAGACTTATACTCAAATCGACTATCTTTCACTTTACATTATTAGTATTTTATTCATAAGGATAAGTGATCATACAAGGCCCATATAAAAGCAAGTAAATTAATTTCCATGTTTATTCCATATCAATCCTTTTCTTTCCATATGCCCAAAAATATGGGTTTTCATTCATCCTTGTACCATATTACTCATATCCGTCTTATCATTTTATTCAAGCATAAGTTTAGTTTCATTACTCTTTTCTCAATATCCTAATTTATCATAAGTGAATTACCCATTTAACCTTTATGTTACTTGTAGAGTGTATCATAGATTATGATCCATTTAATCCTTTCATTAGGCTAATAATATATGATAAAATTTGTATTCTATCCCATTAATAATCATAGTATAGTCCCAAACATAGCCTCAAAACACAACCAAACTGAAAGGAAACAAACCATGCAAACAAGTTGAACCAATTGATTACTCTAGCCCAACTAGTCGATCAGTTTGTCTAAACCAGACCATGCTTTTCCTCAAACTGGCTGATCAGTTTGGGTAAACCATTTGATTTTTCATAGACTAGTTAATTGATTCTACCCAACTAGTCAATAGGTTTGAGTAGAGAGTCAAATCAAGGTCTATGTAGGCTTACCAACTAATGGGTTGGGTCAACTAGTCAACTATTCTAGGAACCAGTCGATTGGTTTGATCTAAGCAATTGACCAGTTTTCCCTAACATAACAACAAATCATAAAATTTCTTATAGATTCTTACATATAAATCATCCTAGTTTAACCATATTAAAATATGTATTAACATAGTCAAACATATTTTTAACCATATTAACCTACATTTCACAACATAGAATCCTCATATCCTATTTTTACCACTTTTTATGCTTTTTTACTCAATTTATGCCATCTAACCATCCAAGCTACTTATGCAGGCTGCGTATACTCATGCTAACATGCAAAAATTAACTTAAAGTAACACACAACATACAATTATACTTATTAAACATTTCACAGACATCACTTATTTGAAGCAAACAAAATCCCCTCTAAACTTTATCTCTACCCTTTCCCATACCTTACATCAACCAAGAATACCTTCTCCTACCTATATGATTCCTCCACACTATACTCTTTTCCCTTTTAGCCTACTTGTTGGTTTATCATAAATCTCATTCAATCCTTTTACACTCTACCACCTCTTGTAGACTCCACTCAATTATCATTTTCATTTAAGTGTTGTGCAATACATTCTCTCATCTATTGTTGTATATTGTTGACCCTTACCCCTTTTGATCTCACTTATGTGGCTTTTTTTCATTAGGATTTTATCTCCTTATACTTTCTCTTATTTTTCTCTCTTCTATCTCCTCACTTTGTTGGGAGTTTTGCTAAGCATGAGCTTATTTTTAAGGCTCTTCATATCTCTTTACTCCTTACATACTATTGTCTTCTTCTAAAATTCCATTTATCTAGCCTTTATTTATGTTTAGGTAAGTAAAAGAGGTTATGTTTTTGGTTTATTTGTGAATATTGTCTTTGCTTGTTCCCTTGTTTGTTCTCTTATATTTATGGGGGGTATGATGTACTTGAATCTTTGTTTTACTTTGTTCTTTATTTAAAATTTTGTATAATATGCTCCTTATATTAGTTTCTTTTTGTGAGTTGAAGGAAATCCAATAGGATTCTGAGGTTTCCTTGGAAAAAGGCAATTTAATTTTTTTTGCTTAAGCTTGTCTAATTTAAATAGTTAGATTATAGAATATTATATGTAAGCATGTTAGGGATTTATTTTTAATATCATGTTAGGTTTCATTTACTATGACAATTGTGACTTTAAAAAAAATGAGTGAGAGTATGAATTATGAATATGTAGGAGTACTTTTATGGTTATTATTATTATTATGCAGGACCATGTTTTTATATTTATTTCTTGTATTTAGTTATTTTTAGTTAAATATGTAAATTGTACACATTAAAATAAGTGAAATCATTTTAATTTGTTATTATTATTTAAGTGAGGCTCTTGATGGGGACATTCTTGCCCAACTAAGGCCTTTCTTGTGCCATGTGAAAATTTTTGTTATATGTATTGAGCTTTTTTAAATTTAAGTTTGATATATAATATGTTAGGATCTATGTAGGTTTATGCATAATTATACATTATTAAAGCTTTGTCTACCCTAAGCGTAATACTATTATTTTGCATGTGTTATGTTATTTTCAGCAAGAATGTCAAAATTACATCATGATTTATTATAAATATTAAGCACACATATTATGATGTACTAGATATGTATGGTGAAGGTTTAACATATTAAATATGTTTTTCATGCTAATATAGGCAATATGGTATTTTTTTATTATTTATACTATTTTCCATAATTGATATTTTTATGTCAAAATCTTATTTTATCTGTCTTCTAGTCTCATCATGATTTTTTGGAATTATATAAATGTTTATTAGAATAATTAGGGTGTATGGGTATGTTGATCATTTATATTAATATGTACCTAAGTGTTGCATAATTGGGTTAGGTTGGCCTTAGTTGAGTTGAGAGTTAACCTTTTACCTTTCTCTTGATAGTTACTTTTTGGATAATTAGATGTAAAAGTTTGAAGAGGACTGAATTGATTACGTGTTAGGCCTATGTCTTAATACCTAACCTTAAGCCTCTATGGTTGTATTTGTAGTGACCCTTGTGGTCTTTTTCAATTAATTGGATGATTCAATTGATTGATTTTTGGTGTGCGTCTCTATATCCTTTGTAGAATGATTATCTTGATGTGGAATACAAAACTAATAATTTAAAGTGAAAGATGTATTGAGGTAGGAAAGTAACATTATTCCTCAAACTTAAACCCCCAAGTATATAGTTGAAAATTTGAGTCAAATGGTTTATTTCTTCTCTAAGGGATTCACAAATCTTATTAAAGATACACATACTTAAGGACTTTGTTGCTCAGGTTGTGTATGCAATGACTTATGTAATGTGACTTCCTTGAATTGTTATCTTGGAATTTAGTTGTTTGGTATTATTATTTTATCACTAGATATCTTTATTTTAGATTATGCTATTGTATTCCTCTCAACGTTTGAATTGAAAGGGAATTAGTAAACCACTTTGTTTTCTCTATAACAATTGGATTAGGGTTTGGCTTGTTTCATTATTGAGATATGTTAGAATCATATTGATATTTAACCCTTGTTAGGGCATGTTTGGTTATTATCATACATGGAGTTATTGAGCCATAATTATACTTAAATGTTATTATTACATGTGATCATATGTTTTATGCATGCTTCTTGGTTTTTCTTGATTGATTGCCAATGTAAGCATGTCACATCTTTAGAGGTGTTGTGATTTACTTAATACAACAAATTTATACTTACGCTATACTTTTTAGCTTATTATGTGCATGCTATGGAGTGACATAAGGCTTAAAAGTCTGAAGATCACCCTTGGGAAAAGATTCCTCTTAATGAATGAATCTTTGAAGCTGAGAGTTAACACTAACCGGTGTTGCATTGTAGGGTATTCTTTTTGTTGGTGGTTATTATCATACTCTAAATTTTTCTTAACCCTAATTTCTAAGTGATTAGTTTATGAATCCTTACCTAACCTCTAATCATCATTTGGTTTATTTGGAATTACTTATTAAAAGTAGTTATCTTTGATAATTACTTTTTTTAGAAGCTTTCTTAGCTAAAAAATTTATAAAATGAGTAATTATTATGTATAACTAATTTTAATAAGTCACTCCAAACATGGACTTAATTACCTTATTTTAACCTCTAAACCCTTAGTTTTAGCTTAAAATTTTTCAAAGCCCTAACTTTAGTTTCAGTTGACTACTGGTTGACTGAGCTAGGCCCTTTAGTCTATCGCCTTTAATTTTTTTTTACCTATTTGTCCATGTAACATCCCAATTTTCACCACCTAATTTTATTTTAAAGAGTGTCAGCATTACATCCAACATATTCTCAATACTTACCAATACCCATTTTGTGCCAGGTAAAAAGCTAAAAGTATCTTATATCTAATGATCAAGTGTGGTAAACTTGATCTTGTTGACACAAGATACATAATTGAGAAGCAAAAACTTTAGAAAAACTAGGACGTACAACTAAGAAATCTAAGTCACATACCCTAATCACAAGCTGATTGACTCCAATGCTCAACCCAACTAAGAGACCCTGCTAGGGAAATAAACACATGCACAAAAAACTATAAAAAAACTTTTTTAGTATAAGTGTATTAAGTAAACATAACTAACTCTAGGCAAAGAACATGCATATACTCAAATCATAAAAGGATAATGTAAAGCGTAAAGACATCTCTAACATACATTTCTATTTATCACTCTTCCATATCTTATGATCATAGAATTCTAATATCTTATATTTTGACCCAAGGTCAAATAGGCAATTATGATAAGAAGTGGGCACATATAAGCCAATGACATACAAGGTAATCCTATCCCACTACCAAAAGGCATATAAGACTAGGGGTAAAATCATACAAGTAAGTCATATAAGTCATGGGGTATACAAACACGAACTCTAAGGCACAAGCTTGGACATATAGTGCTACCAACAATTGATAAAATCCATGGGGAAACATTATAATAAAAATATCGATGTTCACACAAGGACATCATGGTAAAAGGCTAAGTGGAACAATAATAAGCATATATAAATGTTCACATATGGATATCTTATCCTACTCCTATCACACTTAAACAAAAGCCAAGGGGCACAATCATAATTTATAAAAGCATACTACTCAACTACAAATGGACATCTAAGCTAAGGGGTTTATAATAGGACTCTAATGTACACCTAACTAGGAACCCTAAAAATGCCATTGCAGGCCAAACGTCCCTTCGATCACCATTGAACTCTAGCTAGCGTAGTCTCAATATAGGTATCATAATCCTTAAGTGTACACACCTCCAATAGAGATCAAATGTATCTATAGAGTAGAAAAAAACTAAGCTACTATACAACTACTAAACCCTTTATGTTTTATGAAAACACAAAAAAAAGGTCTAATGGATGGTATTTTAAATGTTAACACCAAACACAAAACCTCTAGGAATGATCATAAACTGCTCATAAAAATAAAACCATTAATCTAAAAGATCACAATAAACCAAATGACATCTTAAAACATTTAGGAAAACCCCAAATCAAAGGCCAAAGGCCGCATGAAATACTTTTTAAAATGTAAAAGTAGAGGATCTCTTACCAATTAAGAGTTTTTGAAAAAGGTGAAAGTTAAACTTAGGTGAACCAAACCCTAAACTCCACCCTAATTTATAATTTATCTATTTAGTTATTTAATGACCATATTGCCTTTTTTAAGACCTAAAACCATATTAAGAATTTTAGATATCCTAAAATTCTTTTTAACCTTAAAACCTAAAAACATATAACAAATGAAAAAAATATATATAAGGCTCAACTGCCATAAAATAAGGTAATATGCTAAAAATTAGAAAATTTTCTATTCACATAAATCATTATTCATAAGTCGATAGAAAATGTCTTTTTATACAAAGAAACATAAATAAAAAAATAATCAAAATGTTATTATTAGAAATCTATTTACTATTAAAATACTATTTACTCTCAACTACTACTCTAGAGGTCAAAACCAATTGTTAAAGGTCAATTGTTAAATTTTAACCTTAAAGTCTTATCAATGGCCTTTTAAGGGTGAAATGTCATTTACATAAAAATAGCCAAAAAATATTTAAATTCATTTTTAGCCCAAATTCTGGTAATTATTATGTAATTAGGCCAATAATAAGTTGAAGAATAGAAGAAAATCATGAATGTATGAAAAATGTACTATTTATGCTCAAGAACACCTAAAGCTTCATGATTTTTAAATGAAAATAACACATGCTTAAAAAATATCAAAGCATAAATAGATTTGTATCAAATTTATATTAAATATTATAAGGATTAACATGGTGAAATGAGTTTCCAATAAAATCTACTCAAACCCTAAAGATCATACAAAATCAATACCTCTATGTAGGAAAACAACATAAGTTTCAAGAAAATTTACTTAATCCAAACCAAGATTAATCATTTTTTAATCAAAATATTATACGCATAAAACTTTGATTAGAATCCTATCTAATCATTATCATATTCATAGATTACATTAAACAGCATGAATATGTGGATATGGCTTAAATGTTGAAAAGCTATTCAAGAAAAACATACATGATACAAATTAGGATAAGCATGTAAAACTATCTGCCTAGGGTATAGGAGGTTTTCTTAGCAATAAAAATATATAATAAAATGAAAAACACAAGATTATATAAGAATATTAGCTTAGAAAATCAAAGAAATTGAAAGGAATAACATCACTTTTCACTAAACCTAATCTCCTTTTGCTTAATAAAAGATAGGAGAAAGTTAGGTAAAGGAAATTAGAAGTTGAAGAAAGGCTTAAAATGGTAGAAAACATGGCCATAAACACAAAAATTAAGGAGGAATAAAAAGGTAGTAACAAGAGAAAATGAGGGGACAAAGGAGAGAAGAAAACGCAAAGGTTAAAAGGGTAACGTGGTGGGAAAGTGGATAATTTTTATTGAACATATCATGTACTTTTTGTGATGGAAAATATCAAAAATGGTTAAGGAATTATAGGCCACAATGTTGACACATAAGGGAAGCTAAAAGGAGTGGATTCATGGCTTCATGTTTCGTAGGGAAGTTAAAGAAGAATAAAGAAGAACTAGTCAACTAAAGTTGGTGAAAACAAGGGTAAAAGGGTAATTTTAAAAAAATTATATAGTAAAAGTAATTTGATAAAAAATGAAGCTAGATATGGGTCAAAAGTCTCAAGGGAGTTAAAATTACAAGAAAGGACAAGGAAATGAGAACAAATTGTTTCAAATTCCTAAAAGATCCAAGAAAACATGTAGCGTAAGATAATTTCATTTTCAAGTGGTAATGATTGGTAATAAGTCAAATTTTTCATAAAGTAGTGTATTATAGTTCAAGGAATCTCCAATTTGACTGATTGGTTCTTTGGTTGACTAAAGGCTAGATGATTTTACCTATCTTGTTTGTTTTGATTTATTTTGATGCCAAATAAATTGGTTTGTTTAATATTTTTATAAATTTGGATTTTTATATTAATTTCACACATTTATCTAATTTTTTATTTTTTTGGAAATTATTTGATTATTTTTCAAAGTTTACCATACCTAAATTATTTTTAATTATACTTGACCTTTCATAATAAGAGTCAGTTGAAAAATTTATCATCCTTACCTCCCTTATTAAACTTAACCTTGTTTAATTTTTTTCAACCATATATTTTGCTATAATGTTATCAACTTACACACTCTTACTACTCTATTACACCACCCTACCCTCTTCCTTCACACTCCACCTTTCCTTTGATTTATTAAAAAATCCTTCTCCATCTAATCTCACCCTCTCTTCATTGAATTTTTTAACACCTATATAGGGTCCTAAGCTATATGGTTCCCATTTTTTACTTAGCCTATTTTCTACCTCTCAACCTTTGTTCCCTCTTCTTTCCTATGTTATTTCCTTTTATTCCTATGTGGTAGTTCTTTATCCCTTGTTGCTGACCTAATCTCTCTTTTATCTTCTTTATTTTCTCCATCTCTTTACCTCTAAAATTCAAAACTTTAGTCCATTGATGCTTTATTTTTGTCTTTTATATTCTAAATCCCTTATTTTTTTCATCTTTTCCATCTAATTTTATTATTTTTTAATAGGTGATCCTAGAGTGTAGTTCAAAAAGGGGATTTAGAGTGTTTTTGCTAATAGATAGGTGTAGCTTTAGTAAGGATATACATCTCAATCTTAGGGTGTTTTTTTTTTATGTTATTAGGGTCGTATATTAAATTACCATTATAGCATACTCTACTTGTAGAAACATGTTTTAGAATTTTATAAGCTCATAATTGTTGACCTCATAGTTCAAATAACCATTTTTTTTATGATAACAAACTTATTTATAAATTTAACTTATCCTATTAAGTCTATATGTGTATCATAGCAAAAGTTGAAGTATTAAACACTTAACTAAGTTAAAGAGTTCTCAGGAGGACATCAAGTTTGCAAGTCATATCCCAATCACAAACCAAATATCAATAAAAAGAAAAAAAAAAGACACTTGCTTCAAGTATTTCAATTTCATATACGAAATACACAAACCATGATGAGATAAACAAGTGTGCTTAATAAACCAAGATTCAAGCTTCAAATAGTATACTACAACATTAGGTTTTATGTACATATGATTTACATATTAAGAATTTATATTTTTCAATGTTAAAGTAATTTTATTTTAAGTAGTTTTTCATATGATCTGAATAGAGAAATTTACTATAAATTCTATAGACATTATTTTTTATTAATAATATGTATTTGGAAAGCTTAAGATGTCTAATTTACAGGAAAAAAAAAGATGACACTCAAATTTGATTTTTGTAACTCAAGTTATGGTATTTTTTTGTAAAAGCATGTAGTGCTAAAATCTAGTTGACATATGGATTGTTTTTAAATCCCATTGAGTGGTTTCCAAACTATTTGGTTGGTTTGAAAACAAATCAAGTGGTAAGGGCATTTCTTAGCCTTTTTTTGCCTATTGAAATTTGACCATTGGAGTACTTTTTACACCCAAGGTTAGTGATAAATTCTCTCATCTTTTAACACAATAAATAAGTGTTATTAGAATCTAAAAAAATTAATTAAGCTATCACAATGCTTTTAAAATTATCATTTTCACATCTTACAAATAATTAAAGTGAGTTTTGATTTTACACTTTTAAATCCAAACCAAACTTCTCAAGTGCTCAATTTATCTTTTATATTTGGCTACAGTGCTCATACTCTTGCAATTATTATTTCTCTAGCTAAATCAAAATATTTACTAGTAATTGCTGAGTTTCATATGCTATCTAGTGAACATCCTTATTGCATTCATTCAAACTCGTCATCCAAAACACAAGTGAAAAGTGGTATATTGTCTATTAATCTTAAGAGAGGTCATTTAGATTGTAATATCATAAATCTAGAGACGATAACTAGGAAAAGTGTAAATCATCTTCTACAAGGTTATTGAGATTGTAGGCTCATGAACTAAGAGAGGAGGGATTATCATCAAACACCTACTATAAATTAATAGAGATTCAAATCTAAAAGGTAAAACCTTTTCGTAGTGGATGTAAAGAAACTTTATAGAGTTTTTTCAACCATAATAAATTATGTGTTTATTGTTTGCCATCCTTCTACTTATTTCTCAGAAAATTTTGATTTGGAATTATTATTACAAAATACTCTATTCACTCTCTCTAGAGTATTCATATGGCCTTTTAATAACTTTGCGGCATTGTGATTATCATAAAATCATGTTGATATAGGTTATTAACAAACGAAAATGTCAAAACTAGATAAGTCAATCCAAGCTTAGCTTATACATAAGACTAACGTCCTAAGGTCCAAACCATGATATGATACCTTAGAGATCCTCATATTAGTTGATGACCATGTGTTATAGCCCTCTTACCATGGCCAACATGCATGAGATCTCCTCTCCTCCTTCACCCCTCTCTTATGTCCAACCCTTATATATATGGGATCTCCCTTTTTATTTCCTTCTTCATTTCTCATTCACAACACATAATATCACTCTCTTATTTATTCTCACCTCTCTTTACTTTCTCTCTCCACACCCCTTCCCTTTAAGTCCCTTAGTCAGTCTTGCTATAACAATAGACACCATATGTGGGGATCCTTACAAAAAAATCATGTTCCCCCTACCTAAAAACCTTGGTATAAATGCCTTAGACCACCCCTAGGGTCTGGCTCCCACCTCAGTTATGCCCTATCCAACTAACCAAAAATTAGGGGGGGGGGAATTCCTAGTATAAAAAGTTGGAAAAGATGTATCTTATTACCACATTGGCACACTAAACATCCCCATTAAAAAAATTTGGAAGAAGGGTAAAGGTTTTAAAGCTTTTGATAACACTAAAGTTAAAGTAAGTATTCAAGTTATACAAAAAAATCATAGCTAAAAAGAAAAAATAATAAAATTCACGGAGCTCGTCAACATACTTGAAATGGTAGGTCTTAAGATAGTCGTTCAGGAATCCAACTTAAATGAATATATATTAGAGCACTCCTATTCTTGCCTTGTTTGTATATATTGATGTTGTTGTTAATTAAGTTATTCAAAGAAAGTGGAATTATGCATCACACACCAAATGATATTAAGTTGAAATGTTAGGAGAAATCACCCAACTTATTGTAGTTAATGCATGAATCATTATAGATAAATGAATAGATAAAATGGTTGCTCTCAAAATTGCATTTGTTTAACATTATTGATGAATTTTATCTGACACACCTCAACTAATTTAGTCGATTTAACTGACACACGTTTAACCCCTATTAAGCGCATTGGGCTTTAGTGGCTTACTTCCTTGTATAGATAATTTCTACCCAATGACCATCTAGATCTAGATCCTTCTTCTTCTTTTACATTTCCATTTGAGTTTGTCTAAATCTAGAGATACCATCATTTTGTGTTTGGGTTGCATTGCATTTAAGATTTAGTGTTTGTTCACTTTAGTTTCATTTTTTTTGTTAGCCTCGTCTTAATGTTTTTTAGCTTTCTATCCTTCAAGTATATCAACATATTGTTATTAAAATCTTCATTGGCTAGTTGTTAAACTTCATGTTTGTTTTGTGTCATACATAGATCCATGTCCATTAGCATTTAATGCCTAAAGTGCACTAGTACATTGTAATTGTAACCTCCATTAATTAATTTTCTAATACATTTTCCTTTTGCATTAGCCTCAGCTCTATATTCATTTACAATTAGAGCCTAAAGTGCATTGACACATTATTGTTGTAACCTTCGCTAGGTATTTTGTTAGTTCTATTTTTTTTTTCTAATTAGCCTTGTCTCTATATTTCTTAACATTTAGTGCCTCAATTGCATTGGCACATTATTCTTGTAACCTTCATCGATTGTTTTTTTAGTTTCATTCTTATTTTTCTTCGACGCTAACTTCATGTTTCTAGGTATTAACTATCTATAGTGCATCGACACATTATTGTCATAACCTCCACTAGCTAGTTATTTAGTTTCATTTTTTCTACGTTAACGACAAATCCATGTTCATCGGCATTCATTGCTTGAAGTGCATCATCGCATTATATTTTTAACCTCCATTGGTTAATTATTTAATTTCATTTTTTTATTGGCCTCAGCTCCATATAGATCAACATTTTGTGTGTAAAGTGCATCGACACATTGCTTTTGTGTCCTCCATCAATAAATTATTTACATTTGGTGATGCTACTTTTAGTCCCTTCGTATCAACTTATTCTATGGTATAGGTGTTTATCTCAACTCTTATATCTTCATTAATAGATCTCATCCTTTTAGATACGAGTGTCAAATGAGTTAAGCTCTCTACAATGAAAATATTTGAGCATAATAGATAATTCTCTCCCTTGTTTCTTTGTATTTCTTTTCATTTACTTTTTATCCATTAATTGATAGTTGACTTCTTATACCATAACCTAGATAATCATACATATAGTAAGATGATTGGGCCCCATTATGGTTGTAGAGGTTAGTCATTGGCATGGGTATAACCATATATATTTAGTGTAAATATGTATGATGATTTTCATTAAACTACAATCCATGATGTCTTAGATGTTGATCGGGCACCTTAGAGCTACAAAATTTGAATAATCCTTGGCCTCCCTTAAAAGGATCTTTAAACTAGGTAAAGGTTGAAAAATTAGAACACCTTTCTAGATCAATCAACATTTATTCCTTGTTATAAATTTCTCAATTTATCAAATAATTTCCCCACCTTTTTATGGGAATATTTATGCTATCTCCAATTTTCAAGTACATTATTTGGGAATGCTTACATTTTATGGGATTGTCATTTACTTGTATGAATTAAATGTCATGATGATTTATTCCTCGTATCTTCCATGGGTTGTCTTATGTATAAAGAAATTTTTTGAAATATGTTATTATGCTATAGCACATTGAAATTGGTTCGAACTTGATGTCTCCCAACACTTATTGGTCATTTATGCTGCAAAGAACTTGTTTATGTTTATATTTAGGTATTCACTTGCCATTGATTCTTTATATATTAGTTATTGTTAGGTTAATTTAGTTTGATATGAAAATGTCCATTCTTTAACTCCATAGTTAATTTAAATTTGTATTGCTCATATTATTTCTTTATTGTTTACGTATTTTTGCATTTAATATTTATGAGATTTCATGTAACTAGCATAATAAGCAAGGTATATATTGGAGTCTTAAGATAATGAAAGAAATTATGTCTCTTCATATGTTTTTGCTTATCTAAATAGCTAATATTTTCCATTCCTTCTCTCATTAATATGTTTGATAATGCCACATTTAGTGCAAGTTTCACAAATCTCTTATGATGTTCCACATATTTTCTTACTTAATTAATAGGCAACCTATCCTATAGTATATAAGGTCATATGGTGGTATCTAAGGTTACTTGTGTCTTAGCTAATCCACTTTTATACTTTATTTTTTTTCTCTTTTAGGCTATGATGTTACCTTTCTCATTGCTATAAATTAAAACTCATGAAAAATTTAAGATTAGAGAGCATCACCTTTCTAAAAGCTAAGGAACATTTCCCCTAACCAAAAGGAGAATGTAATATCTTGTAATTTGAGATTTATAAAAAGAGAAATTTTGGTGTTTAATAGATTTTAGGATAAGGTTTGATTTTGATTTAGAAATATATTAGGTTTAATTTGAAAAGGAATTAGAAAATGCTTGAAACTTGAGTAAAATGAGTATTATTAGTGTATCTATCAACTGGTCTATCATTTTCAATAAAGGTTTTTGGTTAAATGGAGCCAATCAAATGGTTTAGGAAACTAATTGACTGGTTTGTTGAGCTAAGTGATTTTTTGTGCATGGATTTTTCTGGAAAAATTCTTCTAGCCATTTGGAACCTTGGTAATCCAACCTCGGTCTATTCCTAAGTAATTCTTAACCCTTTCAATTATTTATCCTAGCTTTATTTTTTCTCAAATGAATTTGAACGTCTGATTTTGGCAGAAAAGGGGAGGATAACCTAATCATTTGTCCTCTTCTTCCTTTATACAACTATGGAATATGGGATCTGTTATATCTATTTTCTTTCTTATGTTTAACCTTTCTCCAGAAAATCTCAATTTCATTCACTAGAAACCACCATTAGTTCACTAGGAATAAAGAGAACCCTGTAATTAAAAAAATATGCTCTGTATGGTTCAATTTCGAACTGTAAAATTAGTGTTTCAATATGTTACACCTCTATCCTCCATTCTGTAACTAATTCTTTGGTTATAAATAACCCTAATCCTCTTTTCCCTTCACCTCTTTTCATCCATTGAAAATATTTTGTGTTTCCCACACTTGTGCTCAACTTTTCTTATTTTGAGCCTTCACCCTAATCTGTTTACCTCTCCTAGTCCTTTCTCTATCTTTGTTTTGTTTTATTCTGAAGCAAGAAAGAGTTAGATTTAAGAAAAGGTGAGATATGTTTTCAACTAATTTTTTGGAATATCCTTGAAGCCAACATCTTATGCTTTTTTCCTCTAATTCATACTTCTTGATTTATGATAATTGTAAAAAGGTTTTTGAATCTTAATCTCTTATTTTTAAGTTTTTGAGAGTTGAAATATTTTAGGTAAAGGTTTTTCATTCTTAGTGTGGAAATTTACTAAGATTCCAAGTAAGTCATTCTTACCTTTGAAATGTGATATGAATGATCATGTGAGCTAATATAGTTAATAAATTTATGATCTTCACATGCATATATGATATTGTTGGTATTTTGGTGGTGCATTCCAGAGTATTTAAGAATTCTAAGAAAAAGTATGATTTTATGAGAAATATGGCTAATTCTCAATAACTGTACCATGATTAGTATATGAGCATGTTTACTCCTCTATTTCTATAATGTTGAGGTTATGATGTTGGTATGGATAAAAATTCATAGCATTAATCTTGTTTAAAATTCTTGTAATAAGCTATCTGTAATACCCTGTATTTTTAAAATCCAGATTTATTAATTTTAATGATTTTATTAGCGTACTTTGATGTAAACATATAATTATTTTAATTTCGATTCGTTTTATGGATTTATCGACGATTTTGAATTCATAATTGAATGTAATTAATCATTTTCGGGAAGTAATATTTTATTGACATTTTAATTAATTGAATGTAATATTTTCAGGAAGTTTAAATTAAAAATATTTTTGGAACTTATTTAAGAAGTTCTTTTTGAAATTAATTTTCTTCCGTTCTACACTTTTTAGTTTGTAGAAAACCGATTTCGGAAATTATTAAAATTAGTCTTGATTTATTAGAATTTGACTTAAATATTTTATTATAGGTTTTTAAATATTATTTCAGGGTCTCATAATGTATTTTCGTAAATAATATAAATTTTTACGTTCGTTGGTAAATTCTTCCCAAAATGTTTCCGAAATTCTTTATATAGCTTTTTATTAATTTTAAGCCTTCGAATCCGTTCGAAATAAATTTTCGTTAAATAAATTTTATATAAAATCTTCCAATAAATTTTTTATATTTTAGTACTTTATTTTATGTGTATTTGTAAAAAAAAAACCCCCGCACCCCGACCGAACCCCCTTCTTTCCCTTTTCCCTCTTCTTTCTTTTCTCTTCTCTTCTCTTCCCTCTGCTACCCCGACTCCCTATTCGCAACCCTCTGCTCCCCCAACACTAACCAGCCGCCTCCTCCCCAGCACCTCCCTCCTCCTTCATCGGTCGCCTGCCTCCAACAAGCCGCCGCAGCGACAACAACCGAGGCAGCATAGGAGCACCACCACCGAACGCTGCAGCAGCGACCAGCAGCAACGCAAGCTGTGCAACCACTGTCCGGCTTTGGCGAGCGTCGCTGACTGCCGGCGAGCTGTCCCCATTCCCCGACGAAGCCTCCCCAGCCTTCCTTTGCCCCGATTTGTCGGTTTTTAATTGGTATAAATTTCTGAAAACCCTAACCCCGATTTGATTTAATTGAGTATGATTTAGCTTGTGATAAGCTAAATTAATTGTTTGATAATGTATATATGTGTTGTGAGATTGTTTTGGATAAGTTAGTTGTATGCTTATGTTGAGATTTTGGAAAAATTGGATTTTTGGTCGGGTTATGCCCAAATTTTTCGGATTCGTCCGATTTAGCAATTTCGGGTAAATTGATTACACAATATGTTTTAAAATGTATCCAATTTCATTTTGGAACCGTCAATTTGAGAAATTTATGCAGGTTTTATCGGAATTTGATTCCTAGGTCAAATTTTGAGTGTAATGAAATTGGGTTGTATAATTGAGCCATCCCGCTCAATTGATTTTATAATATTATTTAAAATGTATTTAATTTTATATTGGAAGTGTTGATTTGAAAAAATTGTGCGTAATTGATCGGAATTAAGTTTTTAGGTCAAAACTTCTACGGGTTTAAATTGGATTGTGTAACCGGGTTATTTTATTCAATTGGCTATATAAATTACATTAGAATATATTTAATTACATTTCCGAACTGTCAATTTATATGTTTTGGCAAGAATTGATCAGGTTTGCGTTCCGGACTCAAAAACCCTAATTGTGCTAAATTGGGTATTTCTGTTATCGGTTTTGATCAATTGATTATTTGATATGTTATAAAATGTGTTTGATTGCATTTCTAAACATTCAATTTGATTAAGTTTATAGAATTTTACCGAATCGTATTTTCGAGCCTAAAACCCTAGATTTTAAGTGAGATTATGAAATTGGTTATTTGTATAGTTGTTTCGCTAAAATTAAATTTATAAAAGTAGTTTAAATGATCCTAATTGTATTCAAATACCTTTAATTAGAATTAATTGATTTGAATTACCTAAGTTTATGTCATGGGCTTTAAAACCCTAATTTTGAAAATTGATCATCTGGAAATGATTAATCGGAAGATTGTTTTGTTGAAATTGATTGTCTAGATTTATCTAAAGTTGGTTTAATTGTGTTTTAAAACTGTCAATTTGAGGTAATAAAAGTGATTCGATAGATTTTTAGTTTAGGCATTAAAAACCCTAATCTTCGGGGATGATTTTATAAAATTGATTTTTGTTATGCGTCTTTTATCTGATCGATTTCTATCTTTGGGTTTTAAATCATTTAAATCATGTTTCAACCTAATCAGTTTGGATTTGGTTCTATATAGATGGTTGTGTTACTTATTTTGTTGTAAAATCTAAAAAAAGTAGAATAAACTAATAAGTTATTTTCGATAAATTAACTTGTGATCGATTATTCTTTCTCGGTCTTTCCAAATTAATTTGAAATGTCCCAAGTGGTATTTGTATTAATCCGTTTTGATTTATATTTAATCTTAAATCTTAATAGAGCTATGCTTTTAAGTCTAAGTTTTTGACACGTTTTCCAAGAAAGATTGTTTGTATTCGTTTGCGTTTATTTAATTATAATATGTGAATTATTGATTAATAGAATAGTTTCTAATTTAGTTTTCAATTTCTATCAGATCTAGGAAAGCTTTCTCGTGGATCCATGAGCTAGTGATCTCTCTCCCTCTTATCTCGCTTAGCTAGCTTCGGATCTAGGTAAGTTTCTACTTACCTCCACTTATTGGTGTTTCGTAAGGGCCTAGCTAAGGCCGCTTGTGTGATATGTGATCTACTTGCCTTGGATGCTTCGTATATATATACCATGTCCTGTTGTGTATCACATGTTTGTCCTTAACGCGTTTTATGCGTAGCACGGCTTGGAGTTAAGGTATGTGGTATGTGTTTTTCTTATGACATGAATGTGATATCCGTATGTGGTGATTATGATGTGTTGTGACATGATGTAACCCTCTAGGACATGCATGCTAGGGTGATAATGGTGATGACATGGAGATGAAAGGACAAAAATAAATAAATGGGAAGTGAGTTGCTAGAAGGGAGTATAAGGGACCCGATTAGGGTTTTGGGAAGAATTAGTAATCTGAAAAAAGGTGAAAGTAAAAGTGTTTAAGGGTGAGTGAGGTGCGGGTTGAGAGTGAGAGTTTATGTTATAAGGAATGATTATGGGTGTTTTGGGAGAGAAGAACTATGGGGTTAAAAGGAGAGGTTACTTGTGGGAGAAGAAATGTGCTAGGGTTGAAGTGACCAACTAGGGTTTTAGAGTCACAGGTGGAATCGATGGGTAGAGCGATATGATTTGGGATTGGACCTAAATGAGATGAGGTGTTGAGGATAGATGAATTAATGGTAGTGAAATAAGAGGAAGTTGGGCCACATAGGTCCAATTAGGGTTTCCAAGGGAAAACCCTAGAGGGAGATAGCATGTGGAGTAGATGTCACGGGGTGTTGGGCCTTGACCCACACCCTTAGGAGTTGGTTTTCATTATGTGTAAGCGTAAAAGGGAATGGATATCAAGGTGTGATAAGGGGCGCAAGAGTCCCAAGATATGGGATGGGCCCTCGTGGGAGGATAAGTGTGGATATAGTTAGTCGTGCATATCAAGGGTAAAAATACTTTCAAATAAGATATGTTAAGACACTAATTACTTAAAGAGGAAGATGTTGAGCCGGACCCAAACCGGTTCACCGACGAATAATAGTGGTTAGGGCCGGGGTGCCCTACATGACCGGTCCACCGGCTATAATAGTGGCCAGGCGCGTTTTGCCCTGCATGATTTCCGGTCCACCAGCTATAATAGTGGGGGATTCCGTGCTTAACAAACCGAACGTAATAACGTTAAGACATGGGAAAGACATAAAGTAATTACAATGAAACATCATGTGAGTCGGGACCAGACCGGTCCACCGACGAATAATAGTGGTCAGGAGCATTCTGCCCTGCATGACCGATCCACCGACTATAATAGTAGCCAGGCGCGTTTTGCCCTGCATGATTTCCGGTCCACTGGCTATAATAGTGGGGTTCCCACACTCACATGAATTGATAAAGACTATGATGTGAATCGATTATATTTACCAAAGATCTAAAGAATGAGTCTACTCGACTGGGGCTGGACATGTCCCTAAGTAATGTCTGTGAGGCTAAATGCCCAATTGGTTTGGTTCGGCATTGCCCGTTTGATAAATTCCCGATTCGACTTGGTTTGGTTTGGCGTTGTCCAAAAATGTCTGGTTGGTTGGTTTAACATTATCCATAAATGCCTGGTTGGTTTATCTGAATCTCTTATCGGTTTAAGATATTACATATGTTTCGCATGTTATTATATGTGTATGGTAGGACTTGTGATGTGAGTTTGAGTATGCGTAATATTGTATCAACGTATTGTATCATAATTTAATATTTACTTGATGTTATAGTTTACGTCTCTCCCATAAGATAGGGTAGTGAGACTTACTCAGTATTGGACCTGTACTGATACTACCTTTGATATGAATCTTAAGAATTTATATTTAATTAATTTTGATAATTGCTCTGAATTATTTACTTATAATTGTTTGTCTTATTTGGTGGATAAATAGGAGTATAATGCAGCATATGGACTCTGTGGATCTTTGGATGCAGCTGCTGGAATGTGTAGATTATGTATCTGAAGTGTGCAGATTATGTAATTTTTTTTAATTAATTGTAATCCCATATGATGCATTCACCGGTCGAATTGGCTAATGGAAATTAGGTCGGTTGTATAATCCGCCACCCGGTCCTTAATTTTGGACTAGATGGATTATGGATTAATCAATCCTTAATAGCCATGATTAGCTAAAGTTTTTAGCTGATGGGAATTATGTATCAAACTTACCTTGTATTTGGGGCATTTCTCTTGTGTGTTATTTGGGCTGGTCGACTTACTTGTGTGGCCCAAAGTAACAACCCATTCCGTTGTAAGGCTGGCTGTGTATCTCGTCTGGTCTGTATTGTGCGGGTATTTTGTATGTTTGTTATACGGTCTGTCATACTAGTATAAATAGCTTGTAAAGTGTAATACGCGGACGATCTTTGACAGAATACATTGCTGAGTTTTCTCGATTCTTCTCGCGACTTGTCTCTCTCTCTCGGCGAATCTCTCACTCGCTCTTCTTCTCTGAATCTGCTCTCTCTAGCTTTAATCGATCTTGATCATTCTTTCTTCGATTTCAGTTGTCGTTGTACAAACTGTGCCTCTGAATCTTTGGGTCTTCCTTTGGAGTTTTTCCTTAGGCTGAACCGGCGAATCGAATGTTGCGCTCGATTAATCTTTCGATCCTTTCGTGAAACCCTAACAGGCTTCCATCAACCTTGGTTGAATGGGTCCTGTGATGATCCACCGATGGTGGGGAGCAGACCTCTTGTGTAGGTGGATACTGTGTTGGGGTGGAAAGCTTGACTTGAGCGAGTAGGAGATCCGGATATTTATCCTTCGGGATTTGTTTTGTGTAATTGTATTTATCTTGGGAAGTTACAAGTGTTGTATTTAAATTCCAAGGGTTTTGTAATTGACTTTTAATTTCTCGTAACGCTGTTATGCATTTAAAATTCGGATTTAATTGTTTGATAGGTTTTAGCCTTGCATCTAACATGAGATAGATGGTTGACATTTATCTTGTGTTAGATGTGGCGGTAACATTTTCCAAATTCGCTCCTGGCTTCCGCTTTATTCTTTCAAAAAAAAATTAGGAGTGAAATTTGGGGGTGTTACACTATCTTAGAGTAAACCAATCCATTGGTGAAGCCAAACCAATAGATTAGTTCTTAGAATAGTTAGGTAGTTAGCTAACAAATTAACTGTGTTATCCATGATGACCTTAGTTGCTCTATAATTAAACCTATCAACTTATTTATTATAACTAATCAACTGGTCTTTGAATAGTTAACTGTTCCCACAATTGATCGAATGGTTTTGATAGAAACTATAGGGGTAAGCTGAGCTAAATTGATCAACTAGTTTGCCTAAATTGGTCGACTGATTCATTTAAAGAGTGTTATTTTACTCCTTTTGAACTTGATATGATTTGAGTCTTGGCATTATGATAAAATATGATTATTTAATAATGAGAGAAAACATCTTGACATGAATTAACTAAACTAGTGAATGGATTAATGGGTTTATAATTCATGATATTCATAATAAGTTCCTTGGAAGATTTTAATGGGTCAATTGGAGAAAGTATGCTATAACGTTACTATTGAATGATATATTCTAGATTCTTGGCATAAATGGATTAACCTAATAGATGGGTTAAACTAGGATAAGTGTTAATGGAATCTCCATCACGTGTTTGGATGGTAATGATAGTTAAGTTGGAATGATTATGTGGATGTGTTGCTTTGGTTGTTATGTGGGCCTTATGTGATAACATAATCTTGGAGAATAATACACTAATTACTTAAATAAAAGATGATTGAGTTGTACATGGGTTTAGATTAATCGATCCTTGACTAACTAATGGGGGTTAATGTAACTTGGGGCTTGCCTTTTAGTGGGATCGTAGTTGATTCTGGTGCTTACCTACTTTGGACATTGATGATGTACTAGAGGGTATCGATACTAGAGGGTCTGGTAATCCAGGTGGTTTATTTAGCTTCAGCTAGGATTTTATGTCCAATAGTGGTTTATTGATTTCGGTCAAGCTTTGTCTATTGGTGGTTACTTAATTTTGGTCAGAATTGATGTCTTTTGGTGGTTACTTAGCTTCAGGTTAGAATTTATGTCTGTTAGTTTGGATAAACTTCTATGGTATGTGAGACCATGGGGTGGTGTGTAGTTCATCGCTCGAATAATGATGATAATCGGAATGAATATTAGATAATAACTTGAACAAATATTTCAAAAGAAAAATTAGAAATAAGAACGTGGTTAAATAGGGAAGTAGAGTAAAAGAAAAAGAACGGTAATGGAGATAATGGCTTATACATGTAAGTAACCTAATAAATTCAGGGACGTAGTGATGAGGGATCATCCTCATCTAATGATCACACTCATATTCTTAATTTTTTTCATGTTTGAGAGTCACATAACTCTCCTCACTTGGACAAATTAATCACTCCTAAAAAAACTAGCCATGCAAACCTTATCGACTTTTATCGACTCCACATAATGAAACCCCAACCTTTTCTAGCCACATTTTCCACCTTTTTTAGCTCATTTTATTTTATTATTTTAGCTACAAAAATACCCCTAAAATTTAGTGCAATCTTCACCTACAATAGCCACACAAAACAAACCACAAGTCTCTCTCAAGCTATATGACATGCCCTTTTTAGCACTTGGGAAGAACAATGTAGATTCTTGGGAAAAATAAGGAAGGCTAGAAGAAATTCTTTACTTCTTTTTTTCCCTTAAAATATTAAAATTTTCATTTTATCTTTTCTTATGAATCAAGTGGAAACTGCATGAGTTGGACACATGATAGAGGCTCACCACATTCGAAAATCAACACATGCACATGCTTATGGCCAAGTGGCATTGGTGGTATATTATGTAGTGTCTCTTATTTATTTTAGCTCAAATCAATTCTATTATTTGGGTAAGTTGTAACCTTTAATCCTGAACTCCATATATAAGTACCAAGGAAATAATCAAAGAGAAACCACCTTAATTTTGGCTGCTCATATTTCTCTAAAAAATCAAGAGTCTCTCATCTTCAACTTTAGTACAAGAGTTTGAAGTTTAGTAAAAATCTTCTGGGATTTATCCTAAAAGTTTAAACCTTATGTGGTTCTTGTGAGTATTTATTCAAGGAGTTACCAAGAATCAATTTACTCTTCTAAAATCTCTCTTCATTCTACTCTTAGTTTTTGGTTGATCAAATATTAATTAGACACCACTTCCTAGCATAAGCCAAGTTGGATCTCATATACATTACATGGAAGATAGCCTATAGAGAAATTACATGCCTGGATGAATGTAACCTTATAATTAGCTGAAAAATTCTACTTATAGCTCAGATCCTGTCATCTATAACATAGTATTATGGTGTCAACCATGATGAGTCATCTCGGGTATGAACTTTCTATACTTGATGTGACCTTAATAAAGCATGTATCCTATTTAAATGAAGTATGAATGAAAATAGTAATATGACTTATAAATACTATAATATTGTGTGTTGGTAACTCCACTAAGGTGGTAAATTGGCTTACTTAGAATAAATCATACAGATATGCCCGTTTGCTTGGTCACTTGCTCATTCCTAAGAGCAGAGGGCCATGTATAAGTTTACAGAGAGAGTTAGCAGTTGGCTAACCTCGAGTGGGGCATGAGTTCTAAGAGTGTAGACATCTACAGAATTTAAGTGGTCTTTGATGGATTTGAGTTTAGAGTTTCACTGTACTTTGGTTTTATGTTATTTGAACCCAATACTTTAGTTAATTTTTTCTTTATGTACTTGAATATTGCAGATCATTGAGGTCTTGTACTTGGAAGCTTTCCTCTCAATATTTGTATGACATGTTTTAGTGCACTCTATATTAGGTGTGTTTTATTTTACTTTCTCCACCTTACATCTAGAATGGGATGGGTGGTTGACGCCTATCCTATGTTAGTTGTGGAGGTAAATCTCCATTTTTTCTAATTATTTATTAGCGTTTCGCTTATATAAGGTTTTCATAGGGTTGTAAACGAGCCAAGCCGAGCCGAATACCTCTAGGCTTGGGCTCGGCTCGTTTAGCTAAACGAGCCTAAAATTATGTTTGGGTTTGACTCGTTTAACTAAATGAATGAGCCGAACTGAGCTTTTAATGAGCCAGCCGAGCCGAACTCACGAGCCAAAGCCAAAAAAATGAACCAAGTCTAGCTTTTAGGCTGGTTTAACTAAATGAATGAGCCGAACTGAGCTTTTAACTAGCCGAGCCAAGCCGAATACCGAATTGGCTCAGCTCATTTACAACCCTAGGTTTTCAAAATAAAAATTTTTAGTATTAAAAAATATGGGTGTTACAATAACACTCTTGGCCACTACACACTTTTGGTGGAATATACTGGTACAAATCCTAGGGTAAGATACTTCTAGATACTATTTTCATTTGGTGGAACAAATTAGTAGAACTCTAAGGTAGAACATTCCCAACTAATATTCATGTCCAATGGAATGGGCTACTACATTTCATTCTTGACTCACATGATATTTTACTTTAAATATTAATGTTTTATTATACTTTTGGTAATATTGTTTATATCCTATAAACCTAGTGTAATATAGAAGACATATATAGAAATACCAAAATCTCATATTCAATCCAAATTAACTAAAATACCCGTCTCTAATTTCCCTTTTAATGTAACTTGTATCGTACTCATCCTACGCTGTAACATGTTACACAATTATGAAATTAAAAAAACCATCAATGTTCACCATATAATATTCATTTTGCCACAAAATTCATTTAATAATCTAAATACTCTTAAGCAACCTACTTAATCATATTTTTTTAATTTATAATTGTGTTTAAGGAACATTACATGGTTGGCATTTCACACACACAAAAAAAACTTACAAGGCCCAACATAATCAACTTCTAACATCCAACATATTTCACCATCATAATACTTAATCATATTTTTCATAATGGACATGCATTCATAAAAGATACAACATGAACATGGTATGAAATTAACAACACAATTTAAAGAAATGTAACTATACTGGTATATATGGCATACAATTAACATATAACAACAAAACCTTATTTTAGTACATGTATCCTTATGTAACTTTCACTGGCCTTTAAGAAAGAAGAATACCATAAGTCTCCACCTCTAAAACCACTATAAGATCACCTAAAAGCCAAAAAACCCATGGTTAGAATTATAGGACAAATAAGTAAGGAAATGCAATGCAAAGGAGTAAGTAAAGGAAAAAAGAGCTAATAAAAATATAAGGGCTAATTGTGTGAGGGAGGTTTAATTGGTGGGATAAATTACATGAGAAATTCATGCTAGAAATGAGATATACTATGATATTTGAATAGTGCTTATGGGGGCACAACATGAGGTGCTCATGTTTCTTGGGGGCACGATATGAGGGGTGGATGCCACTAAGGTTTTTTATATGAGGATGGCTCAAGATGAAGTTGTAAATGGGATGGTTGAATCACAACTCATGTAAGTAAAGGAATGCAACATGATGTGTTAAGGATGAGGATACTAATGTAACGTGAGGCACATTGTTTTAGGCAAATAAGAGGTCAAAACTTGGTTGATGAAACCAAAAAACAATGTAAGAAGGGAGGGAGAAAGGGTATATGGCTTGTGGTGGCATGAGAAATGGTAGTGTGAGGGAGACGAGGAAATGAGGTGGTGTTGTATAGGTCTAGTACATAATAAATAGGGTACTTGGGGATGGTATTTTTCTTGAAAAACACCTAACTGGGGGATGGTGGCTATGATTGAGGGTTAAAAATTAGTTGGGCTTTTTGGTTAGTGTAAAAAAACGAGGGAAGGGTTTGATTAGGGCAAGGGGATAAGCTGCACAAAGAAGAAGAACTAAGGAAACAAGAAAAGAGAAAGAAATAAAGAAGGTAAAAAGGAAGAAGAAAGGAAGAAGTTTAGGGTTATAGCTAGGGTTAAAGTTAGCATTAAAGAATTTGAAAAATGTTAATATAATCATCACTCGAGATTAAGGTTAGGATAAATTTGGGGTTGTACACTAAATCCCTTAGTCTAATCTTGCTACAACATGTGCGATTATATATATATATTGTGAAAAATACCATGCTTAAGTCAACCTACGTTCTATTTCAAAATATTAAGCATAACATTACAATTTTTACTTTTTAATAAGCATGATGGTAAGTGCATTGGATTGTGTTTAAGTATTTTTATTGAGACATAATTTAATGTTGGATTTTTTTTAGTGTTTTGAGGCTCTTAGTGATTCATTCCTTATTTATATGTTAGGTTTCTAGGATGTTTTAATTTATGATAATTACATTATTAGGTGTTTTATTATGTTTGGGATATTATGGGAAAAATTAGAGAAGTTTAAACACTCAAATGATTGGTAGTCCAACAGACCATGAATTCTAAAATAAACAGGAGTGCCCCGATAGTCTTGTACTTGATGATTCTAGTAGTAAAAAAGACACATGAAGAGTCTCAAATATCCTATAGGTTTTGTTTACCCTTTTGTTTGACCCCTATACTGATAACTCTGAGGTCTACCTCCCCAAAATAGAATCTAACCTCCTAAAACATGTGTCTTAAGCTTTCTCTTGCCTAGAAGGGATGTGTGTTCCTAAACCATCATAGCGGCAACACATGCTTGCTCATATAACATGGCCAAGTCTTGGAAAGCAACAATGATTGCCATCCTCTGGATGCTGAATAAGAGCCTCTACTCCAACTATTAAGCCATAGTCGACTTACTAGCTGTTGTGCTTGGTGGGAACAAGTAGCTTTGTGAATTGAGTGTGAGAATGCCACATTATCATACTCCCCTAGGTTAACTGTGTGAACTCCTTAAGCTTATCCTTCTTAAGGATCTTGGAATAAAAATTTGGATAGATCACCATCTTAAAGTCCTCCTAGGATATCGATAATCCTCTTTGTGCATAAAAACCTACCTACAAGGTGTTTGTGGCTCCCAAAAGAAAGAAGGCTGATATGTTTGGCTTCCACCTAGATGGACAATTTCCTTATATATTTGCTCCATGTCCCAAATACATCACTCTAGGATGATCAAATCCTCCTCACCAATGTAAATTAGTGGGTGATGACTAGTGACCCTCCAAAGGTAATCCTCTTCCATAACCTCATATGGGTAATGCAGAGGTGGTGGTGATGGTTAACACTGAGGTGACAGTGGGAGTTGCCTATCAAACTTCATGAAGGCCTCAAAATTATTCTTCAAATGGCTAATGTGACCATTAAGTGCTATAAAAAACTATCTATATAACAAAAAATATGTTAGGATAAATATTCCTAGATTCCTAGTATATATTACACATAAGCACATTCAAAGGCCTCTTAGGCTAACCGTTCTTGATTCCTCATAAGTAAATTTGGGTTCTCAAAGAATCGGGGGATTTTTTTTTTCAAATATGAAATAGATTGATAAATTTTGATATTTGATTTTTTTTTAAACCAAATTATTTTAAAATAACATATGATAATTAAAACTAAAGCTTTGATACCAACTTGTAAAACCCCAAAATTTACTATAATTTTTTATTTTATTTTAGTGGAAGTGTAATATCAAAATATATGGATGTTACTATTATACTTGACATAAATCTAACTTACCATACCATCTTTACATTAAATATAAGGAAGAAAAAGTCATGACTTAAAGCATGATAAACAAAGAATAAGATAATTTCCATAAACATTAGACAAGAGTTTGGAGATTATCTTTGTAACACCCCAAAATTCACTAAATTTTTTTTTAAACGGAAGCAATTAAGATAGAAACACTTAAAACCGGTGAATTTTGGGAATGTTACCGCCACACTTAGTACCAGACCGGTTCTCTCCGACCGTTCCAGTACCAAGTGCTAAGGCCAAAGAAAAGATTTACGTTAAATTCAAATTAACAATTCATAAAAGGATTCGAAAGACCATACAACAAAATCAGAGTACGAGAAATTAAGAGTTAATTACAATACCCTTGAAGTTTCAAATAACACTTGTAACTTCTAAATAGAAATAAATTTAAACAAGATAAAACCCGATGGGTCAAATTCCGGACTGCCTACTCACTCAAGTCAGGCCTGCCACCCCAAAATAGTCTCTGATTTTAAACCTGCACAAGAGGTCTGCTCCCCACCATCAGTGGATCATCACAGGACCCATAAACCAAGGTAGTATCAGTACGGGTCCAGTACTGAGTAAGGTGACTTGATCACTAAGGCCAACACACAAACACATAAATCATGCAGAACATAAAAGGGCATAATTACCAACACAATGACATAAGGTGCTTACGACCATCCAAGTAAGAGTACAAGGCCCGATTGTAGGCTGGATTAATTTTTAAATTAATCTCTGATCAGAATTCATTTCACACCATACTTTTTATCAAGTCCATACGAGTACGGGAACCCCGCTATTTTGCCGATGGATCGGTCTCCAGGGCACTCTGGCTCCTGGCCACTATTATAGCCGGTGGATCGGTCACTTAGGGTACATGCCCTACCACTATTATATGCCGGTGGATCGGTCTGGCCCCTTCTCGCACGGTGTTTCACTGTAAGTAGATAATGTCTTCCCACTTATTATCAACATGTATAGTTTGGTTCGTTGAGCTCGGGATCCCCCACTATTTTAGCCGGTGGATCGGTCACTAGGGTAACATACCCTACCACTATTAAGCCGGTGGATCGATCTCCAGGTTACCGCAGTACCTGGCCACTATTATGCCGGTGGATCGGTCTGGGCCTGGCTCAACATCTTTCACTTTACGTGATTAATATCTTAAGTATCTTATTCAAAGACTTTTACCCTAGACATGCATAAATCTTCACACATCATAATTACACTTTAATCACCATATACACATGATAACACCAAAAACCCTAATCAGCCACCATATACCTCAATTAACCACAACAAACCATAATTCAGTCTCCTCCGTACCCTTAATTTGCCCCACGTGCTATTTTTTTCATCCCAAGTGCTCAAACACCCAAACAACACTTACATTACATTCCTTACATCCCAAATTATCTTTCCATACGTAAATTTAATACCCATGCAGACATTAATCTCCCCATGCAAACCTTTGAACCTTTTTCATGCAAACCCTAAAATTCCACGTGAAACCCTAAATTCAATCATGCAAACCCTAATACCACCATACAACCATCAATGTCACCATATAACTCCTAATACCACAATACAACTATAATTACCACCATACAAACCTTAATATCATCATACAAACCCTAATACTAACATACATCCATTAATACCACTAGGCAAACCCAAGATTCCGTCATACAATACCCTAAATTCCATCCATACCAACCAAATATTCATCCTTACCAAACCCTAGATTCAAATCACATAAAACCGAAGATTCATCCTTACCTTACAATTGATTAGATTCTCCCACATAAAATCATAAATTAGAATCTCCCAAGCAAAACCATAAATTGGATTCCCCCAAACAAATCATAAATTTAGATTCTCCCAATTAACATCATAAATTAGGTTCTCCCAAACACGCCATAAATTCGATAACATCATAAATTAGATTCTCCCAATTAACATCATAATTTAGTTTCTCCCAAGTAAAACATAAATTGTATTCTCCCCCACAAAACCTTAAAATTCTCCATTTTATTTTGTCACTCGTGAATCACTAAATAATTAGGTCAACTCACCTCCCTTGGTCAACCTCTTTCCCCATCCTCCTTTTTCATCCTTTACCCCACACAAACCACATCAAATTCCTCACATACACAACACATATCATTATACATAATTAATACACATACCATGCACAACATACTTCAACTCCAAGTCATACCACATATAAAATATTTAATAATAATAAACACTAGATACATAACATGCGAAACACATAATACACATAAGCACATAAAAGGCCTTAGCACTCCTTACCTAAAACGACACCGGTCTTGGAGCACGCTCCTACGCCTCCTCAAGGTTTTGACCAAATAACAACTTACTAATACAAATAACATTAATAAAATTCTAACTTTACTAAAGATATAGAAATAACAGAAATATTATAAAGGTTGATAATATAGGGTTAAATACTTTACCCTAATAATAATAATGATACTAAAATAATATCAATGAGAATATAAATAAGAATAATAATAGTAACAATAATAACAATAAAAAGGACATTATTCAAAAATAAGGTGAAATAAATGCTTCGGCCCCTTTTCCAAGATAATACTAATAATAAAATAAATAATCAAATTTAGTAGTAATAATAATAATAATAATGACAAATTTAGTAGTAGTAGTAGTAGTAATAATATATATATATATATATATATATATATATATATATACTTATAATATAAAAGGAAATAGTGCTAAAAATGATAATATATTAGTAATAATGTGAAAAATGCTAATAATAGTAAAAAAAAAAGCAAAAGCTGCGAGGCTTAATTAAAATTTTAGGTTTCTACGCCTCCTGAAATAATTGCACTATTAAATAATTAATTACACTAATAATAATATTATTAATTATATTATTATTAATAATAGTAAACATGTACTAATTCTATTAAATAACTAAAATTCGAGAATAATAGTTTTTATAACTCAAGAATACTCCCAAACCTGTAAAGAAGATTTAACCATTAGATTACAGTTGATAACAATAATAATAATTATAATTATAATAATAATTAGAATCAAATTAACATTAAAAATTAGGATAAAAGCATAATAATTATCAATAAATCAAAAGTAATTGTTTAAAAGGTCTAGGGTTTCACCTTGAGTTGGAGGGTTGATATATGAGATTTATATGTTATTTTGCTAAGTAAAAATGCCATTTATTCCTCATTATTTTTATAACATTTAATCTTTTCTCGAGTTTTTCTCTTTTGGATACATTTTGCAGGAAAAGATAAAAATGAAAAAATTCAAAGGAGAAATCGATGGAAAGAGAAAAGACAACAAAGAACACATCAAGAGATATGGAATCAATGGAAGAAAAGACTAGAAATGAAGAATATATATCGAAGGGAATATTGTGTTGAAATTTCATGAAGAAATAATGAAGGAACAAGAAACACGGCCCCCCTGTGTTTCCTAAACACGACCCGTGTTTTTCTATCAGCACACAAAATTTCAGCACTTAAAATTCAGCATTTGGCCGAGAGTTCAAGGAAAAACACAGGGGTCCCGTGTTTTTTAATACGGGCCGTGTTTTTCTCAAATTCTGTAACCGTTCGCGCAACGTTTCCCCGATATATTTCTAAAGTTTGAACGTTCGAAAGTGTGGTTCGGGGGAGTTCGAGAATGGGATTATCTCTTTCTCTCTATACTCTCTAGATACCACATGTAATTTCTAATTCCAATTCTCTTTCTCTCCATTGTATTCAATTGAACAATCAACAATCTGGAATTCAATTCGATAAGTTTTTCTCCATTCCTCTTTTAATTGCAAGTTTTGATTTTTGATTGAATGCAATTCAATTCTCTTTGTTGCATTATTATTTTTCTTGTGTTTAGTGTTTCATTGTTAATTTATTTATAAGTATTGATGTTAATTATAGATTATTGCATTTAATTGTGTGTTATTGCAATTATGTAGATAGTATAAAGTAGGAGGATTTGATGACGGAATTAGGGTTTTGGATTTTGAATTCATGATTCTAGATGGAATTTCATTGAATTGATGGACGGAATTAAATGATCTCGCATCATAGATTAAGAATTTAAACTAATTAGACTGATCACCTATCTAGTTTAGATCTTAATCTATGCTAGGATAACGAAATTAATACGTAATTGTTAATTAACGTTTCCAGAGTAGCAAAAGATTAATTATTAATCTTGTCCATTAATTCTTACGATTGCATGATCCGAGCTTATGTGATTATGGTCGTAGTTGACTGCTTTCTATTCGTAATGCTGCCATTAATTGAATCTAGCGTTCTTAACCTAGGTTATTAATTGGTCAGGTGATAAATTGAGAGCTTATTTAATTTATTAGAATTGAGAAAAAGCAAAGAAATGAATTATTATGAGTTTCTACAGGTCAACGTTAAATCATTTAGAATATTTCGTTTCTCCATGATTATTTGATATCCTAATTCCATAATCAATACTTCCTATCCTTATTCATTAATTAGTGAGTACAATGTTTTATTATTTATCTATAGTTTAGATATTGATGGTAGAATTATATGTTATTACATAACCAGGGTTTTAACATCGATTACAGAATTATTGATTATATACCATTCCTTGTGGGTTCGACTCCTTCTTGCCATATACTACGTATTTGGGAATTAGGATTTATTTATTAAATTTGTTGTGCATACGACAACACACCAAATTTTTGGCGCCGTTGCCGGGGAATTGGCAATTATAATCTCTAGTTTTGTTGTTGTTGTGGTTTCTTATTTTAGTTTTGATAAATTCTTCACGTAAACTCATCTAATCTTTCATTGTGTGAAATCTTCAGGCACTCACAATTGAGATCATTTGCAATCGAGCATCAAGGACAAATTATTCCAGCCATAGATCCAAACTCATCTTCTCCAATTGCATCTAGGACGAGAAAGAAATTGGAACAAGCTAGTCAGATTCCATCACCTTTTGAAGAAAGTTCCACAAATCAAGGAGAAGAAAGTATAGAAGATTTGTGTAGTACACCTTGCTACACTAATCCACCAATGGCGAATCGAACTCTCAAGGAGCTAGCTGCTCCTGTCTTCAACCCTAATCTTTTATGCATTAATTATCCTGCTGATAATGATACTTGTGAAATCAAACCTGGATTAATACGAGCCTTACCTATTTTTACAGGTTTTAGAGACAACAATTCCATGATTTTAGGCTGTTTCACCGACCCAAATAAATTTCTCAAGGAATTCCATATAGCTTGTTCTAGTATGAAACCGAATGGAGTAAGTGTAGAACAACTTAAACTCAAAGCTTTTCCTTTTGCTTTAGCTGATGCTGCTAAGGAATGGTTATATGATCTACCAGCGGGCTCAGTAAATACTTGGACTGATATGCAAAAGGTTTTCCTTGAAAAATATTTCCCTTCATCAAGAGCAACTAATATAAGAAAGGAAATATGTGGTATTAGGCAAGATGGAGGAGAATCTTTACATGAATATTGGGAACGTTTCAAGAAATTGTGTGGTAGTTGTCCTAATCATCAAATTAGTGAAAAATTATTAATACAATATTTTTATGAAGGTTTATCTCCTATGGATCGCAATATGATAGATGCTGCTAGTGGTGGTGCTTTAGTTGATAAAACACCCATCGAAGCTAAAAGGTTGATTGCTAATATGGCATTTAACTCTCAATATTGTAATAGGGGTAATACTTCTATGTCTCAACAGGTGAAAGAAACCAATATTGCTGAACTAAAAATGCAAGTTTCGAATTTGACAACTCTTGTGGAAAGAGTTGTAGGAGAAAAGATTCCTGCCAAGGTATGTGGAATTTGTTCTTTTACTGATCATCCAATTGACATGTGTCCTACTTTGCAGGAAGAACAACAAGTAAACGCTATTGGAGGACAACCATTACCAAAAAGGAATGATCCATTTGCTCCAACATATAATCCTAGATGGAAGGATCACCCAAATCTAAGGTATGGAAACGCTCAACAAAGTGGTAGCTCATATTTCCGACCACAGATGTATCAAAATCAGCAAGGAGCAAATCCACCTCCCGGGTTTTTCCAAATTCCACCAAATCAGCAAAGACCACTGTTTCAACCGATGCCTCCACCACAAGTTCCACAACAATCGGGGGTATGCCTTTGGAAGATTTGGTAAAATCTTTAGCTATCAATACCTTACAATTCCAACAAGAGACCAGAAACGGTATTAAGAATTTGGAAAATCAAGTGAGTCAACTAGCAGATTCCCTTGGAAAAATGCAAGCACAAGGTTCTTCAAAATTTCCTAGCCAGACTGAAAGAAATCCCAAGGAAAATGCTAGTGCTATCACAACTCGCAGTGGAAAACAATTGTCAGATCCAAGAAAAGTGAGTGAAGAAGATGACACAAACAAGGAGACAGATGAAACAATGGCTGAAGAAGAAATAAAGGAAGATTCACAACAAACGGTGAAGAGTAAGTCACATTCTCCTATAAAAATTCCTGCTCCTTTTCCTAGCAGGTTGGCCAAAAACAAGAAGGTAAATCATGACAAGGAGATATTTGACATATTCAAGAAGGTAGAAGTTAACCTTCATCTCATTGATGCGATCAAACAAGTACCCATGTATGCAAAATTCCTTAAGAATTTGTGTACAAACAAAAGGAAACTTAATGAGAATGAGAAGGTAAGTGTGGGAGAAAATGTATCAGCAATGTTGCAAAGAAAGCTTCCACCAAAGTGCAAAGATCCAGGTATTTTCACTATACCTTGCAAAATTGGAAACACGAGGTACGAAAAATGCATGCTTGACTTAGGTGCTTCAATAAATGTCATGCCTTTATCTATCTTTAACACCCTAAGTTTAGGTCCTTTAAAGGAAACTCGTGTTGTTATCCAATTGGCTGATAGATCTAACATATATCCTGAAGGGGTTATTGAAGATGTCTTAGTTCAGGTAAATAAGTTGGTTTTTCTTGCAGATTTTTATGTGTTAGATATGCAAGATAATGGTTTAGCTAATCCATCTCCTATATTATTAGGGAGACCATTCCTAAAAACTTCAAAAAAAAAATTGATGTCCACGATGGAGTATTAACCATGGAATTTGATGGTGAAGTTATTAAGTTTAACATATATGATTCCATGAGATATCCTGCAGATGGTGAAGAGGTATCTATGATTGATGTCATTGAGAATTTAACTGAAATGGTGTACCAACTATCATCAGCTGATCCTTTGGAAATAACTTTGACACAAGGAATAACAACTGAAAAATTGGAAGAATTGAGCAAATTGTATGACGTTGATGAAGAAATCAAGGAGGTAGTGGCCGCTTTGGGAACATGTCCAAGTAGAATTGGAAAATTTGTGGATTTACCATTGACAGTGGATAGGCCTATACCTTCCATAGAACAACCACCTGAAGTGGAGTTGAAGCCTTTACCTGACCATCTCAAATATGCATTCTTAGGAGATAAGAATACCCTTCCGGTTATCATATCTAGTGAACTGACATCTCATCAGGAAGAAAAACTGGTAATTGTGTTGAAGAAATACAAATCAGCTTTGGGGTGGACAGTTGCTGATATTAAGGGTATTAGTCCTTCAGTTTGTATGCATCGGATTTTAATGGAAGAAGATGTGAAGCCATGTAGACAAGTACAACGTAGGTTGAATCCGATAATGATGGAGGTTGTGAAGAAAGAGGTTTTAAAATTGCTAAGTGTAGGATTCATATACCCAATTTCTGATAGTAGTTGGGTAAGTCCGCTTCAGGTTGTCCCAAAGAAAACAGGAATAACAGTAGTGGAGAATGATAAAGGAGAGATGGTTCCTACCAGAGTTCAAAATGGTTGGAGGGTATGTCTTGATTATAGAAAGCTGAACTCCATGACTAGGAAAGATCATTTTCCTTTACCATTTATGGATCAAATGTTAGAACGGCTAGCGGGTCATGCTTATTATTGTTTTCTTGATGGTTATTCTGGATATGTGCAGGTTCCCATAGCTCCAGAAGATCAAGAGAAAACCACATTTACATGTCCCTACGGTACGTTTGCGTATCGACGCATGCCATTTGGATTATGTAATGCTCCAGCTACATTTCAAAGGTGTATGGTAAGTATATTTTCCGAATATCTGGAGAAAATTATCGAGGTATTCATGGATGATTTTAGTATTCATGGAGATACTTTTGAAGAATGCCTAGGTAATTTGACCCTTATCTTGAAAAGATGTTTGGAAACAAATCTTGTGCTAAACTCTGAAAAATGCCATTTTATGGTCCAACAAGGAATAGTTTTGGGACATGTTATTTCAGCCAAAGGAATTGAAGTAGATAAAGCAAAAATTGATCTTATTTCTTCATTACCTTATCCATCAACTGTCAAAGCTCCAAGGATTTTTCTAAAATAGCCCAACCATTATGCAAGCTTCTTCAAAAAGAACAGGAATTTCAATTTAATGACGCATGCCATAAATCATTTGACTATTTAAAGGAAAAATTGATGAGTGCACCCATTCTTCAACCACCTGATTGGAATTTCCCATTTGAATTGATGTGTGATGCATCTAACTTTGCTGTTGGTGCGATGTTAGGTCAACGAATCAGGAAAGAGCCACACGTGATATATTATGCCTCACGCACATTGAATGAAGCTCAACTTAACTACACAACTACCGAAAAGGAGCTTCTTGCTATTGTCTTTGCTTTGGATAAATTTCGTTCTTATCTGTTAGGAACTGAAATAATTGTTTATTCTGATCATGCAGTGTTGAAATATTTGTTAGAAAAGAAAGAGGCAAAACCACGACTGATTAGATGGATTCTTCTACTTCAAGAATTCAATATACGCATTAAAGATAAAAAAGGAACAGAAAACGGAGTAGCAGATCACCTAAGTCGGTTAATCAAAGAAGTTGAAGTTGAAGTACCTATCAATGAAGCATTTCCGGACGAGCAACTTCATGTCATTGGGAATGAGATACCATGGTATGCTGACATGGTAAATTTTCTAGTAGCTAAGGTATTTCCCTCACATTTTACCAAAGCACGGAAAGATAGAATGAAAAGTCAGGCAAAATATTTTGTATGGGACGATCCATACTTGTGGAAACAATGTGCCGATCAAATCATTAGAAGATGTATTCCTGATAGTGAGGTTCTGTCTATTTTACACTTTTGTCACAGTTATGCTTGTGGGGGACACTTTGGTCCCAAGCGAACAGCTTATAAAATTCTAGAGAGTGGATTCTTTTGGCCTACATTGTTTAGGGACTCTCATGAATTTTGTAAGACGTGTGAAAACTGTCAAAAGACTGGGGGATTAGGTCCTAGAAATGAAATGCCACAAACTCCTATCATAGCATGCGAAATCTTTGACGTTTGGGGAATGGATTTTATGGGACCCTTTCCATCTTCTTTCGGGTTTAAATACATTCTTGTTGCTGTTGATTATGTGTCAAAATGGGTGGAGGCTAAGGCCACCTGTACTGATGATGCTAAGGTTGTTGCAGAATTTCTTCGTACTAACATTTTTGCAAGGTTTGGCGTACCAAGAGCCATCATCAACGACAAAGGTTCACATTTCTGCAACCGAACCGTAGAAGCTCTATTAAAGAAATACCATGTGACACATCAAATATCTACAGCATATCATCCACAAACAAATGGTCAAGCCGAGGTATCAAACCGGGAAATCAAATCAATCTTGGAAAAAATGGTGAAACCAACAAGAAAGGATTGGAGCTTACATCTTAATGATGCTCTCTGGGCTTATCGTACAGCTTTCAAGACTCCAATTGGTATGTCTCCATATCGTCTGGTGTACGGTAAGCCTTGTCATCTACCAGTTGAGTTAGAACATAAAGCTTTTTAGGCCGTCAAGAAGTGTAACATGGAGTTAATTGAAGTTGGAAGACATAGGCGACTCCAACTACAAGAATTGGAAGAAATAAGAAATGATGTTGTTGAAACTGCATTGAGATATAAAGATATAACTAAGGCAGTTCATGATAAGTTCATTCTTAGAAAGAGCTTTGAAATTGGTCAAAAAGTTTTATTATATCATTCTCGTTTGAAGTTGTTTCCAGGAAAATTGAGGTCGAGATGGATCGGCCCATTTGTTGTGACTAATGTGTTTTCTCATGGTGCAGTTGAAATTAAGAGTGAGAAAACAGGAAAGATGTGGAAGGTCAATGGACACCGCCTCAAACCTTACTACGAAGGACATCAAGTGCACAATTTGGAAGCGGTTGATCTTACCACTCCCAATTATGAGGGCTGAATGACTTGCATTTTGTCACTTGGGAAACACCCAAGTGTTGTATATAAGTTTTTCGTATTTCGTACTTTTCTTTTTACATATTTGGTATAAATTTGTATGTACATAATGTGTATATGTGTGGAAATACATTAATACTTTATCTTCATACTTAAAAAAAACACGGGGGGGACGTATTTACGAACACGGCCCGTGTTTCTTCCTCTGCAGAAAATTTACAAATTCCAGAGAGCTCCAAAAATAACATGGGGGGTTCGTATTTCTTAACACGGCCCGTGTTTCTTCTGTGAGCTTGTGACTCGTATTTGGTGTGTAGAATAGCTTGGATTGGTGTGTGAAGTGTTTCGGAGAAATTTGAAGTAGAACTGTGAGCTGTTCTGGAAAGATATGAATATTTTACATTGAAGAAATTATAATTTGGAAATGTGCTGAACATGAAAGTTGTAGATATTTCTGTTAGCTTTCCAACGCATCAAGAATCAGCTCAATCGGAGGTCTGATGAAGAAGTTGTGGCTGAAATACTGAAGATTGTCAAAGCTGGAAATAAACACGGGGGGCCCGTGTTTTGGAAACACGATCCGTGTTTTTCCATCAGGAAAATATGTTCTGTTTTCCGGGAGAGGCCGAGAGATAGAAAATAAATACGGGGGTACCGTGTTTATTAATACGGTTCGTGTTTTTTGGGTTTTTCGCTCCGCCTCGATTTTCGCTAATGACAGTCTCGTATAGTATAAATACCATGTGATTAGAACCCTAATCGAAGAGCGAACGCCGTCTTCTTCTCCTATTGAGTTCTATTGTAATTCCTTGATGAATTGAGTGATTTATGTGAGAATTTCTTTGATTCTTTGTAATCACAATTACTTCACATCAATAAGATCATCTGTTTCCCCAATCTGTGTTCTTGAGTGTTATTCTCTTCTCAATTCTTGTGTGTTCTAATTGATTCTAATTAGATCTTATTTTTTCGAATTGGTATCGATCCACAACATCTTCCTCTGCAGAAAAATTTACAAATTCCAGAGAGCTCCAAAAATAACACGGGGGGTCCGTATTTCTTAACATGGCCCGTGTTTCTTCCTCAGCAGAAAAATTTCAAAATTCCAGAGAGCTCCAAAAATAACACGGGGGTACCGTATTTGTAAACACGGCCCGTGTTACCTTCTCAGTCAGAAACAGAATGTTTAAAATTTAACACGGGGGTACCGTATTTCACAAATACGGTCCGTGTTTCCGCCCAGTTTCCTTTTTCTCCCCCGTGTTTTCAGATCTGAAGAAACACGGCCCTTTCGTTCGATTCTCTCCAGTTCTTCGCAGCACTCCTCTGCGTGTCTTCTCCTTCGATTCCGCCATTTCTCACTCAAATCTTCAACTCTTAACAACTCCTACTCCATTAACATCCCATTTTCTTTCCCCACCATTAAATTTCTTTTCTCTGCCGATTTTTATTCTGTCAATCCACTACAGAATAGGCGACACAATTCGTGAAGATATGCCCATTGAGGCCATGAGCACCCGCATTGATATCGAACATTGTCGCCTTACGCATCTTATTGAGCGTAGGAATAATGCGTGGTACCTTTCTTATCAGGGGCGTGTTTTCTTTCCTCTTCCTAACCCTACCAAAACTGACCCTTTAAACCCATTGAACTGGCAGCCTAGTGAGGATGAAGATAACCCTGCCCCATTAGCCATCGAACATCCTATTCCGCCTCATGGTGCCCATCCACCACCACCACCACCCCGATCCCAAGCCAGCTCTTCTTCCACCTCAACTTTTGTCCCCGAATGGCATCTCCAATTTCAAAATCAAGTGTATTCCCAATTGGATTCCATTCGCAATAACCAAAATCAGATGATGGAGATGATGAAGAATCTCTATGATTTCCATCTCGAGAGCCGAGACCCACCTCCACCTCCCTCATGAAACCTATTCTTCATTTTTTCTCTTGCATTTGTTCATTAGGGACAATGAACACATTAAGTAAGAGGGGTGCATTAGTATTCGTAGGCTTGTGATTACTCTTTCGTAGAAATAGTTAGTAAATGTTATATATGTTTGCTAAGTGGTAGTTAGTTAATTTATTCTTATCTACTTACGTACTAGTTGTTTAATGCTGCACTTAAAAAAAACAGGAAGTATTAGATTTGAGTAATCCATATACGAAGTAAAACAAAGTATGGGACTGAATTATTTTCAAAAAGGATAATCTTATATTTATTGTATGTTTTGATCAACATCTTTTGAAACCTTAAAGATAGAAATTGAAGATGTTATAACAGTGAAGGAAAGAAAGTTAGAATGATTAGAGATCAAATCATGCATTGACTAGGAATGAGATGAAATGAAATTCAAAATTGGTGGATATAACATTGTGAGCGTTTGAGCCTAACCTTTGGATACATTGCTTATCCAAAATATATTTCTCTTTTGTGTGCATTCTCCAATGATATGTGAAACTAGAATTTGCCATTAGTCTCTTCAAGATTGCATAGAACTTTAGGATATTTGAAAATGATAAAGGCACTCTTCTTTCTTTGTTAGCTACAAGGCCAAATAACCCACCTTGAAAAATTGTTATCCATTGCATAACCCCTTTGAGCCTATAGACCTGTTTTATTGATTTAAACTTTATTAACAACTAATCTCCATATGTATTTTCCTTCCTTACTCTACGACTAGTGGAGCAAAAATATTTTCAAGGAGAACTTTTGTTTTGTTAATAAGGTGAAATCTAAGTATGGGGGTGTGGATATCATAAAAAAAATGGAGGAAGTAGCTAAGCGTTTTTCTTCTCAAAAAAAAAAGAAAAAGAAGAAGAAGAAGATAATAAAATTTCATGTCTTTTGATGTTGTTTGGTTGAATGGAAGGGTTTGAGATGACAAAAAAAAATTGCTTCTCTAGTTGGTAGAGTCTAGCTACAATACCAAAATTCCATCCCACCTTAGAACCCTAACCCCATTACAACCAAATTTAAGACCTTTTGATTCTTATATAATTTAGTTCTTTTAGCGGTGGCGAATTGAGAATAATGGCAAACATATGGGTGATTATCATCATTTGGAGAGAATTTGAGAGTAAACACATCATACCCTATACACTAAAGAGTGAGCGTTCCCACATTCCGAAAGTAAGAATTTACCAAGTTGAATTTCATTAGTCTTGATCTAATTTGCATGATGAGATACTAATTATTATAATTTTCGTTCTTTAACCGTTTGAGCATTTGATAAAACTTTTTTTAAGGTGATTTAAGATGTAATCCAAAAATATTTTTATCAGTGATATTTCATGATTTACAAGTATTTTTCTTTAACATGTGTATTGTTTTCTAATTATGTGATCTTGTGTTTGTTTTTGTCTAGACAAGAAGTGTTAGATTTGATTTATTCATTCATTAGGTAACCAAAGTAATGGGACTAAATTTTTTTATAAAGGCTATTTTTGAATCATAATACTGATTTGATCACCATCTTCCTTATAAACAGAAATTGAGATAGTGATAGTGATGAAGGAAGGATAGTTAGAATGGTTATGAATCAATCCATGCATTAATTATGAATGAGATGAAATGAAATTCAAAAATTGGTGGATATAACATTGTGAGCGCTTGAGCCTAAACCTTGGATACATTTCTTATGAAGAATATATTTTTCTTTTGTGTGTATTCTCCAATGATATGTGAAACTAGAATTTTCCATTAGTTCTCTTCAAGATTGCATAGAACTTTAGGATATTTGAAAATGATAAAGGCACTCTTCTTTCTTTGTTAGCTACAAGACCAAATAGCTCACCTTGAAAATTGTTATCCATTGCATAAACCCTTTGAGCCTAAAGCCTTATTCTATTGATCTAACCTTTATTAACAACTAATCTCTATATATATTTTCTTTCCTTACTCTATGACTAGTGGAGCAAAAATATTTTTAAGGAGAACTTTTGTTTTGTTAATAAGGTGAAATCTAAGTATGGGGGTGTGGATATCATAAAAAAATGGAGGAAGTGGCTAAGCATTTTTCTTCTTAAAAAAAATGAAAAAAGAAGAAGAAGAAGAAGAAGAAGAAGAAGAAGAAGAAGAAGAAGAAGAAGAAGAAGAAGAAGAAGAAGAAGAAGAAGAAGAAGAAGAAGAAGAAGAAGAAGAAGAAGAAGATGATGATGATGATGATGATGATGATGATGATGATGATGATGAAGAGAATAAAATTTCATGTCTTTTGATGTTATTTGGTCGAATGGAAGGGTGTGAAGATAAAAAAAAAGTTAAATAAAAAGGGGGAGGTGAAGTAAAGGAAAAGAGGAGGAATTGTTATTTAATTGAAATAAAGAAATTTCTTCTCTAGTTGGTAGAGTCTAGCTACAATCCCAAAATTCCATCCCACCTTAGAACCCTAGCCCCATGACAACCAAATTCGAAGACCTTTTGATTCTTATATACTTTAGTTCTTTTTAGCGGTGGCGAATTGAGAATAATGGCAAACATATGGGCGATCATTATCAATTGGAGAATATTTGAGAGTAAACACATCATACCCTATACACATAAGAGTGAGCGTTTTCACATACTGATGCACTGTCGTATGCACAACAAATTTAATAAATAAATCCTAATTCCCAAATACGTAGTATATGGCAAGAAGGAGTCGAACCCACAAGGAATGACGTTTTAATCACTAATTTTTCTATTGATGTTATAACCCCGATTATACAATTTCATTAATTCTTATACTAAATTCGATTATACTAAGTCTTTAATAACGAATTGACAATTATGGGAGGATTGAATTGGTGATGGAATTAAAATGCCATACATTCACATAAGAAGAATGATTCTAAACAATATAATGTTGACTTAGGAAATTCAGAATAACGAATTCCTATACTTCCTCTCAACCTTAATAAATTGAATATGCTCTCAATTTATTTTTGCACCAATTTAATAACCTAGGTTACGAACACTAGATTCAATTAATGGTAGCATTATGAACGGGAAGCAGCCCACTACAATCATAATCACAAAAGCTCGGATCATGCAATTGCACGAATTAATGGATAAGATTAATAATTAATCTTCTTGCTACTATAGACAAATTAATTAACAATTACGGGTTAATTTCATTGTCTTAGCAAAGACTAAGTCCTAAACCAAATAGGTGATCAATCTAATCAGTTCAAGAATCTTAATCTATGATATGGAATCATTCAATTCAAACCATTAATTCAATTAAACCTCATCTAGAATCAAACATTTAAATTATGAAATGATAATTAAGTTATGATTCCATCCTCAATTCATCCTACCCTATTCTAATTACTCAAATTTATGCATATTCACAATTCATACAATTATACAAAAATATTGAAAATTAATAACAATAACACATTCACGAATTCTATTATTGAAACAATTAGATAATAATGAAGTGATCACAAGTAAAATTATAGAAAAACTACTTAGATTCAGCAAATTGAAGATACAGAAATTTACAAAGGAATAGAGGAAACTTATCAATTGAAGTGCAGAATGTCAAATCATCAATAGAATTCAAGAAGATCAAAGGTTGGAATTGTGCATTACATGTATGTTCTAAAGGAATAAAGGAAGAAAAATACATTCCAAATGTTTTTCGATCCTTTTCTCTCTGTCCCGAACTCTGTTTTCATCTAAAATTTATTAGGAACAAGTCGCGTGGCAGTTACACGTTTTAAATTGAAAACACGGTCCGTGTTTATGAAACACAGGACCCCCGTGTTTTCTTCCAACTTCTCTTCTGACAAGGATTTACAGACCGATACTCGGGATAAATAACACGGTACGTGTTATGGAAACACGGGACCCCCGTGTTTTTGATTCTTTCACTAAATTCCTTTGAAAGTTTCAGCTTAGCTTCTCTTGATGTATTTGTTCCCTTTCCAACTTTGCTCTCCTTGATTCGGCATTTCTTGATGTGTTCTCTACTTGATTTCTTCTTTTCATTGATTTCTCCTTAAATTTCTTCAATTCTTTTCTTTCCTGTAAAATTTATTCAAAGGAGGAAAACTCGAGGAAAAGATTAAATCTAGTAGAATAAATGAGAGATAAATGATATTTTTAGACATGAAAATAATCAATAAATCTCATCTATCAAGGGTATAGGTGGAACCGGCGGTGGTTCCCGGAGGTGGCCGGAAAATGGATCTAAGAGAGGTAAAAATGAAGGAAAAGAGGGAAAAGGAAAGGATAAAAATAAAATAAGCTTATGGTTTGGTGGAGGAGACTTAGCAGGAGATACTGGGTGGTTTAGAAGGTGGTAAAAGCGGTGGATTTGGTGGTGGATGGTGGTTTAATGCTTCGGGGTGGAATTTTCTGGCGAGAGGACTAGCCAACTTTGCACGATTATGGTGGCTTGTACAAGGTGAATTGAAGGTCGTAGATGGTTTCGTTAATTAGAGGGTGTTGCAGGGAAGATACTAAGATGGAGAAAAGGTGTCGAGGTTAGCTAAAAGCGGAGAACGAGCTGTCTAAAAGAGCGGTGGCGGGCGATTTTCACTTAGGGTTTCGAGAAAGAAGAAGCTTCAAAATCATCCACAAATGGACTATTTATAGACTTTAGATGGGTTATTAGGGTTTTGGAGGTCGGCAGGATGGGTTTGGGTGATAGGGTTTTTGTGCCCGGCGTCAGAAATCGGCCGGCGATTGGTTGGGTTGGGTCTGGGGGTTCGCGGAAAAAAATAAAGATGAGAACACGGACCAGACCGGGCATGAGGGTAAAGTTCATTAAACAAAACAACAAGGTTCAGTGAAACGAAACCCAAAACGCGGCGCTGGGTGAGGCACGCATGCCGCTGCGCAGGCTGGGCCGCGCGAAGGGAAGGAAAGGAAAAGAGGAACTGGGCTGGCCCAGTTCAGCGAGAAGAAAAAAAAAGGAAAAAGAAATTAAGAAGAAAGAAAAAGAAAGAAAAAGGAAAAAAATAATGGTTTGGGATAATTAAATTAATTAGAATATTTGACATATTTAATAATAATATTTAAATCCCTTTTTAGGCTAAATTAGGACTTTTAAAAGATTTTCCATAATTTCCATTTTAATTAGTAAAACACACTAAATTTCTCCAATTAATTTATTTATAAAATTATTATTAAATTAAAACTATTTTCTCATTCTTATTTTAAATAAAATAATTTAATTAATTAATTTTCAAAATAAAATGCTTAATTAGCTAAAATACCCAAATTATCTTCTAATAAAAATACTTATAAATTTCTTCTTCATTTTCCCTAATTAATTCAATTTAAAAATAATTTATTTAAATAATTCTTATAATAAATATCCTTTAAATGTAGTTTATACGATTAGAAATTTTCGGGGTATTTCAATCTTTGAGTATAATATATAAAATACATAAAAGGGATACATTGGACTAAGAGTTTCAAAAGGTGTTTGGACCAAAAGTGATAATCGAATAACATAACTATATTTCCAACCCCAATACATAAAATCATTCATCCACAAATAAAGCATCATAAGTTGTAGAGTCATCCAAAGGATCCTCATCGACCTGCACAAAAATATTTAGGTCATCTGCTCGTGGGAATAAGCAACACCCATAAAAAGGTAATCACTATGCTACCTATTGAGTAATTTGACCATAAATTCAATGTAAGGCTACCTATAATTACATAAATTCACATAAAAGAATAAGAATTCGTGTGTGTCAATCATAAATCTATATAAGGTAAAGACTTATTCTAAAACTTATTATTAGATATAAAAATAATCCATACATTTATTTATGTTGAGTTTAGGTACTCCACTGTTACTAATCTGGTGGAATAGACTAAAGTACCTACTAGGGTAAAAATGTTTTTTTCTAGTGAATCAGACCCAACATATACTAGGACAACACACTCTTGACTACTATTCTTAAACCAATGGAATGTTCTGAAGTACCTCTTGGATTATAATACACTTGATCCACTATTATCGTCTAGTGAAAAATACATAATACCTCAGTCCTGACCCGTATCATCTTTCACGTTAAGTGATTAATATCTTATTCATTAGTTACCTATTTCAGAATCATATTTTCATTCACATTGAATTTATGGGACCCAATTTGGTATAATAGATTTATGCACCTCTAAAGATAGAATGCTCCTGGACCACTATTATTATTATTTGGTGGAACAAACCCATAATACCTTAGCCTCAACTCAAGTGGTATTTCACTTTAAGTGATTAATATCATATAAATAGTTATTTATATCAATATAATAATGAAGGACCCATGTAGATACACATAACATATATTTGAAACATGTAAAGCACAACCACATGGTTATTGAAGCATTCTCCCAAGTAAAATGTTCATAATTCCCCTAAGAAATCCTAATTCCACCATATGAGCATAACTTCTCCCATATAAATCACCGCATCACAAAATTTAGTACACAAACCTAAAATAGTATAGTTAATGTCATATCTAAAAACCAAGTTATTAACCCCAACATCTTCCACATGCACTAATGAGCTTACCTCTAGGTTTACTATTTATGATTCAAGCCATACCAAGTTATTAACCCCAACATCTTCCACATGCACTAATGAGCTTACCTCTAGGTTTACTATTTATGATTCAAGCCATATTCTCATTTTGTTATACTTGTGCTACACATAATTATACCGAATATTTTTAGTATCATACTTAGCATATTTAAATTATATTCCCCTTTAGAATCACTAAAATTCCATATTTAACACTTATTGATTAGAATGGCTCATCTTACCAAAAACCTCAAATCTCATATTAGATAACTTATGTCTTACTCAACCATTGTTTGATCAATTTACTTATGAAATAATTTATAACACCCTAGAGGCTTATCATGCTATGATTATTTTTCATACTATCATCAAATGACCAAAATGCCCTTACAACAACCAAAATACTCATATTTTTACAAAACCCTTGTGAGTCCTAATATTAATCATTTTTAACCTCTAATATATATAATGTTTTGATTTATGCCAACCAACAATATGCACAAACATATACTTTTACAAGGTGCTCACTTTTTATCTTATGACATAAGATATCATACAATAACATTATCATGAGAAGATCATCCATATAACATTTCCAAACATGATATCATATGCAAATATGCATGTTGCACATATAAGCCCTATCTATGGCAAGTATCTTTACTAAAAGAACACTAGTCACTAAGCATGTATAAGCCTAACCTACCTCCTCCGAGATCATAGAAAAATTACCTATGAAATAATAATAATAATAATAATAATAATAATAATACATAATTAGAACTTAAGAGTACACATGAGGAAATATTAAGGTAAATGAGGGTCAAAATGGGGATAATTGTAACAAGTGGAAGAGCTTAGGTTGCGTGGGATTATCCCGTCATACTATAACCATGGCATCTCACCTTGTTTCCTTTGAAATTAGGGCTATTAATGAGCTAAGCCAAGCCGAGGTGGGCTTAGGATTGTCTTGTTTAATTAAAAAGTCTAAAAATAAATCTTGATCTTGGCTTGTTTATAAATGAGCTGAGCTTTTAACTAGCCAGCTCACAAGTTTTTTAGGTAAACGAGCCAATCTCATGAGCTCGAGCCCAAATTTATTATGCTCAAGCTTGGCTTGTTTAATAACCTAGCAGAACTAAAATATTATTTTTAGGTTTGTTTAGCTAAATAAGATAGCCGAGTTAAGCTAAGCCTAAAAAGCTCGCGAGCTTGCTCAGCTTGTTAACAAACCTATTTGCAATCCAATCTCAGATGATCTTCTCTGTAATACTTACAATAGTAGTGCCTCTCCTTGAATAATCCTCTAGGTTGACATCCTAATTAGGGTGTTGACCCCATACTCCGACCATTCTTAGGCAACAAGCTACCCCCAGAGTAGGTATTCTTCCTATTGCTAGGAAATTGGCAACCCTCAAACTTTCTCTTTTTCCGCCAACTGGGCACTCCTGGCCTGGACAACTCAGGAAGCCTCTAAGTCTTGTTCATACATCCTAACCATGTTTAGTAGGGTAAATCCCACCAAAAACCCTTGATATCTTATCCTCAAGCAAATCTTGAAGCGGTGAACTTACAACACCTCACTAGCCTCTACCTCTAAAGAGAATTGGACCATGTCCATGAACCTTGTGCAGTACTCCTATATTGAAATGCCTCCTTGTTGAAGAGCCAAAAACTTATCATAATTCTTCATACGGAGATGAGTGGGGTATAATTAGGCTCAAAGCTCCTCAAGGATGGGTCTCCAAATAGTAGGCTATCCCTCTATGTTAAACACTCCTCCACCATGCATTTGATCATCCCCTTAGGTAGTATCCTAACTCATTAAATCATATATCTAACAAACACCCATAGGCAATAAAGGTCTTTTTGGTGTCCTTGACCCATCTCTCCATGATGTCACATTCTTCCTGACCCTCGAAGATCAGTATATGATGATGTCTACCCCTCTTGAGACAATCCTTTGAAACTGGGGTGGGAACTGGCATTGGTGATAACTATGATACCAAATTTAGCCATCAATGTAGGCACCGATAGTGTTTATAAATGACTCGATGTGCTCGTAACAGTAGTTGGCAGTCATCAACTCCTAATGACTAGTACTAATTAGTAGCAAATCACTTATTGAGCTTTAAGAACAGCAAAACATGAGTAATACAAAACTATCTAGAGCACATTCCCAACTCGCTCTCACTCACAACATTTTTGGGTTTGAAAACAATTGAACTCTTAGTCAAATACTTTAGGTAATCATCAAAATTACTGAAAATAGATTGTGATGTTAGCTTAAAATGTTTTCATGGCCAAGAAATTCAAAATAATGTCCTAACACCCACTTAAAAAATTAATTAAAAAGTAATTTTAAAATGAAGCACTTTTAAACAAAAGCTCTGATACCAACTTGCAACACCCTCAAATTTTACTATTGAAAATTTTTGTTTTAAAATATTGCAGAAGTGGAAAAATACCTGACACACCTAGGAAAAATGGGGTGTTACATTGCACCTAATATAGGATAGGCGTTAACCACATATCTCATGTTAGATATAAGGCTAAGAAACTAAACAAAACAAAATAAGAGTAGAGTGCTCAAGTAACATGATATATATATATATATATATTGAAGAAAAAATTTACAAAATAAGACCTCGGTGCTCCCTCAAAATAATCAAATACATATGGGAAGATAAAACTAAAGTATAGAACAAAAATGGGAAAACAAATAAGGTAGGACATAACCCCAAACCCTGATCCATTAAGGACCCGACAATAATCTTTGGATGTACATGCTCTAAAGCCCCAAATACCAAAACGAGGTGGGCCCACTACCAACTATTCTAAAAAAGATGTACATAATCTTCTACTCGTGGGATTGAGTAGGTGACTAAGGGTGCATCGGTACGCTTTGTAACAATTAAGCAAACTTACTTCCTCAATGGGAGTCACAAGCATATAAGGCCACATATAACAATAAAAGTCATACTAAACACAATAGCATGCTTACATATTGCACTTAAGTGTAACTATATTACTATAATCATTAAATGCATCAGGATCACATGTAATGCAAGGAATTAGATAACCCATGGCTCATCATATGTACTAATGCAACATAAATAACTTGGATGGGATCGTTTGTTTTAATAACAAGTTATTCCCTTAGTTACATTTCCAAGTTTACATAATCTATTAGATTAACTATTTACAAGCTATTATTCCTCTTTCCCTTTTTATTCCCTTTTCTTTATCCATGTCCTTATTTTTATTTTTATTGAGTGATGGACTACTTACCACCCCATGGTCTCACATACTATGGAATCCTATCTAAACAATATGACATAAATTCTAATTGAAGCTAAGTAACCACCAATGGACATAAAGTTAGTACAAAGACAAAAACCACCTAGGTAACCAAACCATTTAGTATCGGTACCCTCTAGTACATCATCAATGTCTATAGTAGGTCTAACACCCCCATTTTTCACTATTAAAATTTTTTTATTTTAAAACATTATGGAAGCGGAAAAAATACTAAACATACTTAGGAAAAATGGGGCAATATTGCTACACCTAACATAGAATAGGCATTAATCATAAGTCCCATGTTACAAATAAGGCTAAGAAACTAAACCAATTAAAACAAAAGTATAGTGTTCAAGAAACACGATATATAGAATCTAAAGAAAATTTTTACAAAAAAAAAACCTCGATGGTCCCCAAAGTATTCAAGTACATGAAAGAAGATTAAACTAGAGTACAGAATTATAATAACACCATAAACCCTACTCCATCAAAAACTGAACTATAGAATATTGATGTCTATGCTCTCAAGCCCCAACCCCTAAATGAGGTAGACTCACTAACTGTCATCCCTAAAAAACCTACACATGGTCCTCTTTTAGTGGGAATGAGAAAGTGACACAACAAATGGGCATATCAATACGCTATATAGAGAGTAAGCTAAGTTATCTTCTCAACAAGTGTTACAAGTATACAAGGTCCTAGCATAATGCGGAGCTCATGCCAAACACATATCATGCTTATGCCATACAATTAGATATATATTCTCTATCATGGTTATATGATGCATCAGGACTTCATGTCATACATGACTCAGATAAACTAGGGATCATCATGCTTATCAACATAACATGAACGTCATGCATAAAAACATACAATTTGATAAGAAGATTATTCAAATAAATTATTTAGGCTTCTACCATCCATTCAAATAAATTTTTGTTAGGTTTGTTTCTCAACCTTGCATAACTCATTAGGTTGTTTATTTATAAGTTGTTATTTCTTTTACCATTTTCCATTTTCTTTCCTTTTCTTTATCTAATTTTTATCCTTATTCTTATTCTTATTGAGCGATGGACTCTATAACATCCTATGGATATGGAAGCCAATCCAAACCAAAGGACATACAGTTTCGCAAAAGCTAAGTAACTCACTAGGTGACCAGACCCTTTAGTATCGATATCCCCTAATACATCATTAGTGTCTAAAGTAGGTAAGACTCTGAGGTCTACTAGGATCTCACTCAAAGTAAAATCCAAAAGGAACTAATAAACACCTAAAGACAGACTAACCTTGTGTAACTAATAAAGGATTAGGTAACGCACACCCATGCACAACTCAATTATCTTCCACTTTAAGTATTTAACCCATGAAACATTTAAGTAACACATCCATATAATTATTCCACTTTAACCATTATTACCCTCCAACCATGTGGTGAATTTCATTAGTTATTAGCCAAGTTCAAATCAAACCATTAAGGTAATCTATTTATGCCAAAATACGGATTGTCTCATTCAAAAGTAGCATCATAGCATACTCATTGTGATTTTACTCATTCCAAAGGCACTAAATAGAATATCATGAATTATAATCACTTTAATCCATCCAATAAGTTAGTTAATTCATGAGACGGTGTGTGTTTTCATCATTAAAGGATTATATTATAGCATTGTGTAAAATATCAAAGCATAGCAAATATAAAAAGAACAAAATAACACACTGGTTGAACCATTCAATCGATTTAACTCAGCTAATCCCCAGGGTTCCCTTGAACCAGTCAATCAGTTTGGTCAAACCAATCAACTATTTTAAGACCAATTGATAAGTTATGACAAACCAATTGATAGGTTTAAGTAGAGAGCAACTAAAGTCGCCATATACCAAATGGTCGACCGATTTGGGCCAACCGATCGACTATTCTAAGGACCAATCGATAGGTTTTCTCCCAGACATTATATATTAGATATTTTACATGCAATCAACACTCTAAAATATTACCACATTCAAACCATAACATATCATTGAAAAATACCAAGATTTAACACGAGCATAAACAAAATCATGCTTCATTTTTAAGTATAATGACCCTATTTTCTTTAAAACCAAGAATTTTCTCAAAATCCTTAATTAAATAAGCATGCGTCAATTATAAACCAAACTCTCCTACAGGCATATAAAATTAATACAGAATACATCACATCACATGCTTATTCAACCCACATTTTAAAGGTAAGAATGGCTTATTTGATGCTTGGCTAAGTTTTCCTCTAAAGAGGAAAAACTCAAGCAGGAATATTTAAACTTTTAAAATATTTTAAAAAATAGAATATAACTCAAAAATCATTGAAAAAATTCACAAATTAATAACTCAAATTAAAAAAATAAAATGGACTTACCACTTACAAGATAATAATAGAAAATGATTTAACTAAGAACAACTCAACTTCCTTCGAAACCTAACTCTTTCTTACTTAAGGATAAAATAAGAGGGAGATAGAGAAATGATTAGAAGAGTGAAAGGAATTTGAAAGCAATATCGAAGTGGAGAAGAACTTAACAAAATCTTTAAGGATTCAAATATTTTAGAGGCTGAAAGAAAGGTGAGAAAAAAATGCTAATTAGGTTTATTTATAGCTAACGAATCGCTTAAGGAACAAATGAGTTATGAAATATATCAAAACCCTGTTTTTACCATTCACATATGAGGTGAATGGGAGAATTAATCAAGAATAGGTTAACTTTCATTTTAGATCTCAAATTATGATTTTATGGAGAATGTAATTTGAGCTATTCCAGAAAATATCAAACACAAGAAGGGAAATGAGAAAGTGGAATAGGATGGGAATCTTCCAACCATGCAGGAAACATTCTAGAAATAGAAGGATACTTTTAGAGGTGTGTAGAGGAGGGAGGAAGAATAAGATAAGAGTGACGCCATCCTCTCCCTTAACTATCAAAATTGAGCCCTCGAATCTGTTTAAGATGACAACTAAATTTGAATAAATTATAAAAAGGGTAAAGGATCACTTAAGAAAATCTTGGAGTTTGATTATCAAATTTCTATATTGATGCAAGAAACTTCCTAGAAAGTCAAGCTTCCAAAAGTACTAAGCCCAAGAAACCGGTTGGTTGGTTTTGCCATGCTAGTTGACTATTCTACATACCAGTTGATCGATTTTCCCAAACCAGTTGATTATTTAGGTAAAATAGACCCTCTTACTAAAACGACTAACCAAATAAATGGTCTGCCTGAAAACTTATCTTATTCAATTTTCCAAACTTTCGTCAAATTCATGTATACCTCAAACTTAATTATAGTTCCAAATCAATATCAACTAACATCATATTTCATTAAACACAACAATTCTCCATTTCATAAATCTTATAAAAATATGGGGAATTATAGTACGTAAGTGATGCAAGAGTAACCCTGCAAATAATATAAACATGAAAATTAATTTTTCTAAGTTTGAAGGTGCTAAAATGCTTCTAACTTGGACTAAAGTTATTAACTAAACGTGTAAGCCATGCAAGCCTTGAATGAGATGATAGAGACACCCTCTTCCCTCATGGCTTGTTCAACTCAATATGGCTCTTTTCCCAGTCGAATGAATAGCCACACACAAACCCACAAAATACCACAAAAATCAAAACCTTAGCCATAAAACCACCTAAAAAATGTGCAAGAATCCAAGCCTTACATGATAGCAATGTAGTAACTATTTTTGGCATCTTGGGACACGAAATGGAAAGGAAAATGAGCACTCATGAAGGCCAGGTTGAGTAACCTCAAGTAGTAGTTTGCCACTAGGGATGTTCACGGTTCAAATATCCAATATTTTGGATATTTGATTGTCGGATATCCAAAATTTTGGATATCTAAATATAATATTTGATATTTGATTTGAAACATTGGATATCCGAAAAATCGAATATCTAAATTTTTGAATTAGATATTAAATATAACTTATATTATTCAAATAAAATTTTAAATATAAAAAATCACCAAATCACAAATATATTTGATATTATCCGATTTGCTCAACAAATATGTGATGTTAAAACTAAAATAAGGAAGGGGTGGGTGGAGTCTATTAGCATGTAGAGTGTTTTTGTTTTTATTTTTTATTTTTTATAAATATTAAAAAGGGATTATATTTAAAATATAATTTTAACTAAATTAAGTTTTACCTCAAACAATAAATAAAGTAAGTAAAAATTATACACACACACACATCTAAATTTATTTATATACAATTATATATAAAATAAAAAATTATAAAAAATATATAAGTTCTTTGGATCGGATATTATTTGTATTTGTCGAATCACATATTTGGTTTGTTTGACTTTGCGTTGACTAGATCGAATATTTGATTTGAAAAAAAATGGATCAGTTATTTATTTAGTTTGGATCGAATCGCTTCGGGTATCGAATCAAATAAGTAGATATCGGATAACATGAACAACCCTACTTGGCACTAGGGTTAAAAGAGTGCTTAATTGTATTGGTGGGATATTATTGTAGTTAACCATTTATGGTTTGTTTGCTTTTGTTATTTTTAGCTAGTTGTCATTATAGATTAATGTAATTTCCTACCTTATGTTTTTCGCCCATAAATGGCATGCCTAGGGGTTGGGAATAAAGTGTTTTCTATTGGGAAATTTTAATTCAGTTAGGATTGAATGTTGATTTCAAAATTTCTAACTAAATAGTTAAGTTGGGATGTAACTTTGTAAGAGGGATGGCAAAATAGGTAGTCGTTGATGGGTAGTAAGGTTATTTTATAAGTTTGGGAGCCTAACACATCTTCATATATATGTTAGCTATCTATTGAATCAAATTAATACCCCTTTATTGTTGAAAACTTGAAGAGTATAACTCTTTCTTACATTTAATGCTCAAGTAAAGAGTTTTGTCTTAACCTCTCAAAGTCTCATACTCTTTATCCTTAGAGTTGTTACCTAAGGTGGCGAATGTGATTATTTGATGTCAAGGGGTATTTATAGATTAAATAAATACACTTTCTTCCATTCATACCCGTCTTCTTTTTTCTTCGTCATCAGTCATTCCCAACCCACTATTCTTCCTTGTTTTGCTAGAACCAATTGTTTAACATATGCATCAAATTGGTATAAAAGCTCAAGGTTAAAGCTTTGGGATCATTAATTTTCATTCCACTATCAAGAGTAAGCTTAGTTATTTTAAGTTTCAAATTTTCTTATCCTTCCCTTCACATTTTTCTAAGCCTAAACACACGTAAAAAAAATTATAGCCCAACCTATACCTTCTCTGTTACACTCATTTTTTTTAATCCTTGATATGAAATTTTCATCAACTTAAAGCACCATGGAAAAGAATATACCAAGGTGCTTAACCATTGAGGAAGCACAAAATCTAAGAAGGGACTAAGTCATAGAATCACTCCAAGGAGACATGAGGTATGTGCTTGGTATTTTGAAGGGTCTAAACCCAAATGCTAACCCACAAAACCCTCAAAGAACTCCATCCCCTCGAGACTTTGAAGACCAACCAAGTATGGAGGAAGAGGTTGTCATGTCTACTTCATCCTCAAGTAAGTCGTCTAGAGATATAAGGAAATGGAGGGGCTATAAAAAAGATCCATTTCATGATATCAAAGTGGAAACCCCTAATGTTGATGGCCTCACAACCTGAACAATTTTCTAGAGTGGGAACTTAGATTCTTATGAATGTTTGAGGCCAAGCCCTATGATGATGAAAAGGTCTTCAAGGTGGCAGCACTTAAATTGGAAGAGCATGCTTCTTTGTGGTGGGAGAATCTAATCCACCAATGAATAAAAAGTAAAAAAATTAAAGGTAAAGAGCTGGCTCAAAATTAAGAGGTTGATAAGGGAGAGGTTTTTACCACCTTTATACACCCAATATCTCTATAACATAATTTATTCTTTAACACAAGGCTTTTTTAGTGTGGAGGACTACATCAGAGATTTTGAGAAATTAAAAATAAGGCTAGGCCATAAAGTGGTAGAGGAGAAATCAATGTTGAGGTCCATAGGAGGCCTAAGGCATGACATATCAAAGGTAAAAATACAAAGGTGTTATACTTTGGATGAGCTATTTAATCTAGCCATCAAATTATAAAGGAAAGAAAGGGAGAAGAGGAAGCCATATTTTACCCCAAAGTCAAGTGTTATCACGGCTAAGAAGGCACCTGTCCCTTCGAGACCTAACCCTACACTTAAGGCATTTGATGTAAAGGGTAAAGAGAGGCAAGAAGGAGGCAAATCAATTAAAGGAAGAGGTGTGAATTGTTTTAAGTGCTAAGGCATTAGACACTACCACAATGAAGGTCCAAACAAGAGGATTATGACCCTTTTGGATTAGGAGAAACCAAGCTTAGAAGGGAAAGAGGAAGGGAACCAATTAGCCCCAAAGGAGGAAGAGCAAGAAGTAGCACCATTGGATGTAGGGGAATCCCTAATGGTGAGGAGGGTGCCACACACTAAGGAGGTGGTAGAAGAGATAAAAAAAGTGATAGTATCTTCCACACCAAATGCACGATTCTTGGTAAAGTGTGTTCTCTTATTATGGATGGGCAGAGTTGTATGAATATGGAATCATGTATCCTAGTGGATATTCTCGGCCTACCCACAACTACCCATGCTCGACCTTACAAAATCCAATAGTTCAATGATGGCAATATATTCGACGTCACCAAGTAAGTAGTTGCTCCATTTTCTATAGGAAAAACATACTAAGATAATGTCATTTGTGATGTAGTTCCTATGGATGCATGTAATATGTTACTATGTAGGCCTTGGCATTATGATAGGAGTGTTAATTATAATGGTAAGAGTAACACATATTGCCTTAAATTTGCCAACAAAACCATTTTATTCACCCCCTTAGCAATTGGCCATCACTTATTAAGGGGCCCATCAAGTGTAGGAAGACCTTATTCTTAGATGGTAAGGGTTTAGATAAGGTTGTAACAAAAGGAAAGGCCATGTATTTGTTGTTATTATTGAATAAAGTAACATCCTTGACCCTCAAGTCAAGTCTTTGTTGGAGGAGTTTGGGGAAGCTTTCCCAAATTACCTACCAAGTGAATTGCCTCCACTGAGGGGTATAGAGCACCAAATTAACCTAGTTTCTAATTCCACACTTCCAAATAAGCCTGACTATAGTTGCAATTCTAAGGAGGCTTTGAAGTTGCAAAAACAAGTTAATGAATTGTTGTATAAGATTTTCATATGTGAATCCCTTAGTCCATGTGTCATATCCTCTCTATTGGTACCAAAAAAGGATGGCTCTATGAGTATGTGTGTGCATAGTATAGTTATTAATAACATTACCATCACATATAGGTACCCCATACCTACGCTTGATGATATGTTAGATTATTTGCATGGGGCACGGTGTTCTCAAAGATTAACCTACAAAGTGGCTATCACCAAATCTAGATGAAAGAAGAGGATGAGTGGAAGAACGCCTTCAAGACGAAAGGAGGATTATATGAGTGGATGGTGATGCCTTTTGGCCTATCAAATGCTCTAAGCACTTTCATATGGCTTATGGGTGAGGTCATAAGGCCTTTTATTTTGAAGTTTGTTGTAGTTTATTTCAATGACATTCTTATGTACTCTTGTAACAATGAAGAACATGTAAGACACTTAAAGATTGTATTTATAGGTTTTGGGAAAAACAAATTGTATGGCAAGTTAGAGAAGTGTAACTTCTTTGTACCAATAGTCACCTTCTTAGGGTTTGTTATATCTTAAGAGGGAATCTCGATGGATGAGTCTATGGTAGAGGTAATAAAAATGCAGCATACACCTACATCCATCATGCATGCTAGATCCTTCCATGGGCTTGCCTTATTCTATAAGAATTTCATTAATGGATTTAGCACCCTCCTCACTCCTATCACCAAATGTCTCAAAAAAGGAGAGTTCATTTAGACTAAGACTGCTCAAGAGGCCTTTCAGTTGATTAAAGGAAAATTGAGTGAGGCCTTTATCCTAAGGTTACCCGATTTTGCCAAAGTGCTCAAAGTGGAATGTGATGTAGTTTTTCTTCAAGAAGGTAGGCTCATCGCCTACTTTAATGAAAATCTCAATGGATCTCACTCCAACTATAACACTTATGATGGGAATTCTATGCCATTGTTAGGGCTCTAGATCATTAGTCTCATTATCTTTGACCAGGTCAGTTTGTATTACACATAGATCATAAGTCCCTAAAATACATAAATGAGCAACATAAACTCAATCCTAGACATTCTAGGTGGGTCGAGATCTTATAATCTTTTTTTTAGCCAAACATAATAGTGACAAATCAAATATTGTCATAAATGCCCTCTCTAGGAGATATTGTATGTTCTCATTACTAGAGGATTAGGTCTTAGGGTTTGGTTGTCTAAAGGAGTTCTACTTAAGTGATGAATATTTTGCTAAGTTTTTTTAAGATCAAGACAAGGTTTATGCGCCCTACATGATATAAGATGGGTTTCTCTTCAAGAACAACAAGTTGTGCATCCCCGGAGTTTAGTTTGAGAGTTACTAGTTTAATAAGTGCATGAAAAAGGACTGGTTGGCCACTTTGTCATAAAAAAACATGTGATGTACTCTAAGAGCATTTTTTTTGCCAAAATTGGTAGAGGATGTACAAGGGGTCATGGTAAAGTGTTCTACTTGCCAAAAATCCAAGAGCCACTTCCACCAATGGCTCTATACACCATTACCTTACACACATCACCCATTGCACCATTTGAGCATGGTCTTGATAGTAGCATTGCCTCAGACCCTGAGAAAAAATGATGTTATTATGGTGGTGGTAGATCAGTTTTCTAAGATGGCTCATTCTTTCTCATGCTAAAAGACATATGACACCTCTTTTGTAGCTAATCACTTCTTCAAGGAAATAGTGAGATTACATGGTATCCCCAGAACAATTGTCTCTAATAAGGATACCAAGTTTCTCAACTACTTTTGGAAGAATCTTTAGAGGTTAGTTGGTACTAAAATTTTATTTAGTACCTCATACCAATCCCAGACTAATGTTCAAATTGAGGTAACCAACCATACACTCTCGATGATATTGAGGATCATGGTTCATAAATCCATATAGGATTGGGATCTCAAGCTAATCCATGTTGTGTTTGCTTATAATAGGTCTCCCACTTATGAAACATGGCATTATCCCTTTAAAATCATCTACAAGGTAAATTCCACCACTTCCATTGACCTCATAACCCTCGCTATTAAAGCACACACCAATTTTGAAGCAAGTGACAATGCTAAAGCATTCAAACAGCATCATAAACAAGTTTGCTCCAGAATTAAGCTCATCAATGAGATAAAAAAGAATAAGGCAAACAAGAACTGCAGGGAAAAACTATTTGAGCAAAGAGACCTTATGTTATTACAACCACAAAAGGAAGGGTTCCCAAAATGGAGAAAGAAAAAGCTTATACCATAGTGTAATAGTCCTTTCAAAATCCTTGAGAATATTAGGAGTAACGCTTATCAATTTGAGTTACCACTAGAAATGGGGAACATATCAAACACATTTAAGTGGGATATTTGGTTCCTTATTTACATGATAAGTCATACCAAAATAAGGAAATTCCTTCTCAAGAAGGGAAGGATGATGTAAAATCTCCCCAACAAATAATATAAATATGGTAATTAATTTTTCTAAGTTTGAAAGTACTAAAAAATGTCTAACTTGGACTAAAATTATTATCTAAACTTGCAAGTTATGAAAGCCATGCATGAGCCGATCGAGCCACCCTCTTCCCTCATGGATTGTACAGCCCAAAATGGCTCTTTTCCCAACCAAATGACCAGCCACACACAAACCCACAAAATAGGCACAAAGATCAAAACATTATCCATAAAACCAGCCAAAAAATTTTATAAGAATCCAAGCCTTACATAACAATCATGCATCATCCATTTTCAGCATCTTGGGCACAAAATGGAAGGGACAATGAGCACTCATGAAGGCTAGGTTGAGTGACCTCAAGTAGCATCTTGGCACCATTATTCTTAGGTTAAAAGGGCACCTAATTGTATTGGTAGGATATTAGTGTAGTTAACCATTTATGGTGTGTATGATTTTGTTGTTTTTAGCTAGTTGTAATTAAGGTTTGAGGTAATGTCCTATCTTATATTTTATCCCCATAAATGGTATGCCTAGGGGTTGGGAATTAAGTATTTTCTATTGGGAAATTTTAATTTTGTTAGGATTGAATGTTGATTTCAAAATTTCTAACTAAATAGTTAAGTTCAGATGTAACTTTGTAATTAGGATGGAAAACTAGTTAGCCATGATGGGTAGTAAGGTCATTTTAAACTTTGGGAGCCTAACACATCTTCATATATGTTTTGGCTATCCATTGAATCATATTCATAACCATTATTATCAAAAAATTGAAGAGTATTACTCTTTCTTACATTTAAGGCTCAAGTGAAGATTTTTATCTTAACCTCTCAAAATATCACATTCTTTATTCTTAGAGTTGTTACCTAAGGTGGTGAATGTGAGTATTTAAACTCAACAGGTATTTATAGATCAAATAACTCCCCTTTATTCAATTCATCCCTATCTTCATTTTGTTCTTGGTCTACCCCACCATTCTTTCTTGTTTTGCTAGAACCAATTATTTAGCATATGCATCATTAAGGTACTAGAATCTACTAGGATCCCACTTGAAGGCACCAATAAACACCCAAAGGCAGACTAACATCCAGTAAATAATTGAGGATTGGGTTATCTAGACCCATTTATAGTTTAATAATCTACCACTTTAAGTGATTAGTGTGTTATTTTCTAAGTTTATATTATCATACAAGGCCCATACAACCCCCAAGTAACACATCTACATACTCATTCTATTTTAACCATTATTACCCTCCAACCATGTCATGGGATTTTCTTTATAGCTTAACCAATATTAAATCAATCTATCATGATAGCTCATTTAGGTAAAGAATATAGATTACATTATCCGTTTGAAGTTATAACATACTCATTCTAGTTTTTCTATTAAAACATTCCCAAGAACTTATTGAGAATACCATGAATTATGAATCATTTAAACCATCCAATAGGCTAGTTAGTTTATGCCAACATGTGTATTTCCATCATTAAATAATCATATAGTAGCATTGTGCATAGTTTCAAAACATATTAAGTCCAAAAGATAAGAAGTAACATACTCTAGCCAAATTAGTTGATCTGTTTGGGTTAACCAATCGATTGGTTTAGCTCAACCAAATTTCAAAAATCCTCAAACTACTTAATTGGTATGGTCATACCAGTTAGCTATTCTATAACGAGTAGATCAATTATGATAAACCAATAGATGGGTTTAAGATGAGAGCAACCAAAGTCACCAAAGATCATACAATCAATCAATTTGGCCAACCAATTGACTATTCTAAGGACTAATCGATTGGTTAGGCATAGCTAGTCAATTGGTTTGCTCTGGGAAAAATATAACATGCATTTTATGTGTGATTTACATTCTAAAAATTTACAACATCTGAACCATAATGTGCCATAGCAAAATACCAAGATTTAACATGCATGTAAACTAAAGCATGCTTCACTTTCAAGCAACTAACCCTATTTCCCATAAATGAAGATCTTTTTTTAGAAATATTAATTAATTCAACATGCAACATTTAAGAACCAAAACTATCATAAATTCATATAAAATTAACATTTTACAGATTATACTAGCTCACATGCATATTCATGCCACATTTCAAATGTAAGAATGACTTACTTGAAGTTTAGAATAGTTTCCCACTAAGAGGAAAAACTCAAGCTGGAAGATTTCAAATTTCAAAGCCTTTAAAAAAATACATTACAACAAATAAATTATTAAATAAATTTTATAAATCATGAAATCAAATTAGGAAAGAAAATGGGCTTACCAAATCTAAGAGAAAAACATAGAAAGGGCTAGTTGAAATCAAATCAACTTCTTCCTAAATATAACTCTTTATTTCTTAAGGATAAAAAAACGATGGAGTTAGAGAAAGGATCAAAAGTGTAAATTCAATTTGAATAAGATCATTAAGTGCATAGGAATTAAAACAAGTGCTTGATAACTTGAGTATTTCGAGGTCTAGAAGAAATATGAGAAAAATAGGTGATTAGGGTTATTTAAAGCTAACAAATTGGTTAAGTAATGAGTGAGATTACGCAACATATTGAAAATTTTAATTTTACCATTAAAATATGAGATAAACTAGAGAATCTATTAAGAATAGGTTGAATTCCATATCAAAGCTCAAATGGTGATTTTTTGGAGAGTGTAAGTCAAGCTTGTCTAAAAAATATCAAACACATTAAGGAAAATGGACGATTAGTGTGGGGAGAAAATCTCCTAGGCTTGTAGGGACATTTTCAAAATTTAAGCATGATTCTAGAGATATGAAAAAGAGAGGAGGAATAAGAAAATAAGAGTGGAGTCATCCTCCTCCTCCTCATCTGTCAAAATCAAGCCTTTAAATCTCTTTCCTTCATTCTATCTTGTTTTGTTTATACTTCATATGAAAAATTTTAGTCAAATATTCATTTCTTGTTTTAAATTAAATTTTGGTTTCTTCTTTTGGTTTTCTCAAACTTTAGGATGAACTTCCTTTTATAGAGGTAGTAATATAATATCCCGCTACACAAAAACCTAATTTTAATAAATATCAATGTTGATTAATGAGTTTTAACATTTAATTTTATTTTGATTGGGTTATTTCATTTAAATCATTTTTCTCATAAATTTTTTTTAAGGTTTTAACTTTAATTATGGTTTTAAATTTATGTTAAAATTAATTTAATCATTTGTTGTTGTGGACTATTTAAGATAAATTAGTTCGTGACTACTATTTTATTAATTCACATAATTCGATTTCTATTTAAAATTTATTTCTATTTCTATCATATGTTTTATTTTAATATTTAAATTTATATTTGATTATAGCCTCATTGTGTGATTATGAATTTATTTTAGGGTTATATTTCGTTAACAAAAATAAATAATTTTAAATTAAAAAATTTGTTGAAATAGTAAAATTATTTTAATAATTTTATCCATATAAAATATTTCCATCATTGAATTTATTATTTTATAAGGTCGATAAGATATTTGGAACATTTAAATTAAAATAATTTATGTAAATTATTTATAATTTAATTTCTAAAAATAATTTTCTTTCATTTTTTTCCATTTTGGTTTACAAAGGACATTTTTAAAAATGCTTTAAATTAATTAAAGTCACTCAAAATTTTATAAAAATATTTCTCTATTGTATTTTGAATATCATTTTGAAAATTTATTTCTATTTTAATAAGTGTTTTTATTTATTTTATATAAAAACTTTTAATTGGATAAGTCTTTTTTTCCTCCAAACATCTATTTATAGATTCTTTAGATATATTTTCATTAAATTTTACCCTAATTGAAATATCTTTTAACTCTTATTTTATATTTTTATTCTATCTAGGTTATTTATATATTTTGTAAAAAAAAACTCGACCAATCCCCCCCTCTTCTTCTTCTTCTTCTTCTTCTTCTTCTTCTTCTTCTTCTTCTTCTTCTTCCCATGCCCAACCTCCCTTGCTTCTTCCTCTTATCTAATTCATGCGATCTCAAACACCACTACCACACCTTCTCGCCTCGTTGCTCAACCACACCACATCAATGCTCCCCTCCATTCTTCATCATTGACAGTAACATGCAAGTAGAAACACAATACCCAGGCACAACAAGTTGCACAACATAGTAGCAGTACCACAATCCAGCTACCTTTGGTGCACCTGACCACAGCGAGTGATCACTTCCCACAGATGAAGCTCCATTTCTCTTTACTAGCTATGTTTTAGTTGAATTTATTTTTTTTATTCTCCCTAAACCCTAAATTTTGTTTTGATTAATTTTGAATGAATTAGCTTTGATTTAGCTAAATTAGTTGTTGAATTGAGTATATATGTATTCTATGATTGATTTAAATGGGTTAACTGTGTGGTATATGTTGATTTCTAGAATTTGAGATTTGTGACCCGGTTATGTCCGAATTTCTCGGATTCATCTGGTTAAGCTATTTTTAATAAATTTATTATACATTATACTTTAACATGTACTTAATTTTACGTTAGAATTGTCAATTTGAGAAATTTGTGCGTAATTAATCAAATTTTGATTTTAGGTCAAAACTGTTATAGATTTAAATTGGATTGTTAATTTATTCTTTCAAATTGACTATACTATTTGTATTGAAATATGTTTAATTTTATTTTCAATCCCTTAATTTAAATATTTGAGTAATATTTGACTAAATTTGTAATCTAGGTTGAATAAAATTATAACTATGTTTAATTAGGATTTTTCTTTATTGTTTTTAGTCATTTGACCATACAATATGTTATAAACTATGTCTAACTATATTTATAAACATTCAATTGAAATAAATTAATAAAATTTGATTGAATTATATTATTGGTTTTAAAACCCTAACTTTCAAATGAAATTATATAATTTGTCAGTTTTATAGTTATTGCTTCTGAAATTGATTTATACAATTTTTTAAAATGACCTTAATCACATTCTAATATATTCAATTTGAATTTCCCAAATTTGTATTTTGGGATTTAAAACACTAATGTGTTAGAAGTTTATAGAATTTAGTTGTGTTTGATTCTTTTACATATTAATCAATTAATTTTGATTTTGAAATCAATTTAATTATGCTTATAACTTATCATTTGGATAAATTCTCTAAAATTTATCAATTTGATGTTTTTTGGTTGTAAACTCTAATTATATAAGTGGTTTTTGTTAAAAAAAATTATTATTCTATGTTTTGATTACTTTCTCTATCTTAGTCTTATGATTTTCAAATGTGATCTAGGAAGGCGTGTTAATAGATCCTAAAGCTAGGTCTTCTTTCTTCTTGTTCTATAATAGCTTAGAAGTTAGGTAAACCTCCTAAACTCTTAGTCCATAGAATCCTATGTGTTGATGTGTATTATTCCATATTCTAGTTATGCTAAGAACATGCTAGAGTTTGTTAATAAGGCATATAGTTTGTGTGTCTTAGCCATACGATTATCTTAGCATTCTTATGTTGTATTGATCTTGTGGTGTGGTATTATGTAGTTCTTCACTTATATGAATCATAATTCTTTGTAGTTGTATTTTATGAGTTGTTAGGCTATGTAAGTTATATAAATGTACCATGATCTATTCTTTTGATATCATGTGTGTTGATGCAAATGCATGAGGTTAAATTCTTTACTGGTAATCATATGTGATGGTTGTTAAAAATATTTGTGATGTATTTTATATGCCAAGATATTTAGTCATGGACATAAAGTTTGAAAAATTCAAGTGATTAGTGAAAGAAATGAATTGTGAGAATTGTGTTATAGGTCACATTAATAACTGTTGGTTATTTATAATCTATCTTGAGTAGCCTTAGGATGGCCTCCAACGTAGGGTTGTGTAACAGATTCCTTCCCTATTATTTTTTAAAGTGATATCCATCTCAATGCAGTAGTGTATTTTGTGTTTGCTATTGGCCTTTGTATCTTTATTGAGTTCCATCTTTTTACTTTATAGGTGAGTTACGAGCCCTATAAAATACTTAAGGACCTAGGGTATCGAGTGGTTTTGTAGATGTTTTGAGTATCTGTACTCTTGAAAATTATTTAGTATAGTGTTATCCATCTTTGTGCAGTAGCATACTCGTGGGTATCTTGTAGCTATTGCGCTCAATAATTTCATGCATAAAGCAATGTGGTATTATGTATATATATGGTTTAGTGGAATTGATTACATAAGTGAACTACCATATCATGTGAAATATAAGGAATACATGAAAAAGTGGATTGTGATATCATATATAATGAAATGAGTAATAATGTGAATAGGAATATATGATATAATATCTTTTGGTGGAATTGATTAATAAGTGGTTATATATGTTAAAGTAGAATGATTACATGGAAATTGGCTAATGATGTAAATGAAATTAAATACAGTGAATAGTGATGTGCAAGTGAATATGACATGATACTTTTATGTGTGTATGACGCAAATCTAACTATAATTCATGAATTTCATTATCTTCATGACATTCTTCTGTAATTGTAACACCCCAAAATTTACTATTTTTTTAAACAAAACCTCTAAATTAAAAAACCGTAAATTCTAGGAATGCTACTGCCACACTTAATATCAGACCAGTTCACTCCTACCGTTCCAGTACCGAGTGCTAAGGCTAAGAAAATATTTTCATCTACTCATATCAATGCATGATCCAAAGTTCAGAAATATGAAAATCCGAGTACGCATGAGTTATTACATAATCCGAAATATGAGAGAAAGTTCTTTAAAATGGGAAGATGACTACAATCATTTAAATTGTTTCTGAAATTCAAACATAGCTAAAAGAGGAAAAGGGATAACAATCTCATCAAGGAAAAACCAGCCACGCCACTCCAAAGACTTGATCCAACCCAATTCAACACTCACCCCTGCCTAACATTCCATGGACATCAATAGCATCAAAGAATATATCTTCTACCTGCAACATTTCAAACGGGCCTTCTGCTTGTGGGAATGAACAATACCCATAAAAAGGATGATCAGTATGCTACGTACTGAGTACGGTAACCAAGCACTAAGGTCAACACACAAGTACATAAAATCATGCAGGATAATATACAGCTTACGAGCATTAAAGCCAGCACATATAATACATAAAGTCATGCAGGATAAAATACAGCTTACGAACATTCAAGCCCACGCATAAAGGCCCAATTAGTCTGGATTAGTAAATTATAATCTCTTTTTGATATTCATTTCACACCATGCTCTTTATTAAACCATGCAAGAACAGGAACCTCCCACTATTTTAGCCGGAGGCTCGGTCACTTATAGGACATCATGCCCTAACCACTATTATAATCGGTGGATTGATTTAGTTCCTACTCGTATAGTGTTCCACTGTAAGTCATTAGTATCTTTTAAGTGCTTTAGCAAAACTCTAGTTTGTGTTTATTGAGCTTGGGATCCCCCACTATTATAGCCAGTGAATCGGTCACTTATAGGGCATCCTGCTCTAACCACTATTATAACCGGTGGATCGGTCACGCATAGGGTAAAAACCCTAACTACTATTCCTAACTGGTGGATCAGCTGGACCCGAATCAATAATCTTTCACTTTAAATTATTAATGTCTTAAGTATCTTATTTAGAAGCTTTCAACCTAGACATGCATGACTGACTTCTACTATTCTTATCCTCCAAAAATCTCATCCCATATTATGAGACTCCAATACCCCATTTTCCACGACCATGGATTCTATATTCATTATCATAATTTATTCACCAAGTACACACTTGTTACTACCAAACCCTAGTTACCCATATCAAACCCTAGTTAATCACAGCAAACCCTAGTTATTCACTCCAACCCTAGTTAACCACTCCAAACCCTAGTTAATCCCATCAACCCTGGTTAACCACCATAGACCATAGTTAACCATAACAAACCCTAACTTAGTCTCCTCCATACCCTTATAACAAACCCAAAGTGTTCAAAACCCCCAAATGAGACTTCTAATACCTTCCTTAACCCCTTATCAACTTTCCATACGTAAATCTTTCTCTCATGCAAACTTTACATCCCCCATGCAAACGTGCAAACTTTTTCATGTAAAATCTTACGCTCACACGTGAAACCCTAAATTCCCATGCAAACCCTAAATTCCACCATTCATCTTTAAATTCCACCATGCATGATCATATAACACACAAGCCAACCCTATATTAGTCCACTCCCTATCATCATATTATACAACCTATCATGCATGTCTTATGGGCCACACCATATCACAATAAAAACACAACTCATACACATAATACACAGGCCATAATTTATTATACAAACTTACCTCAACTCCATATCATGCTACATATATGACAGTTATACAAATACACATAAAATAAATTATAGTTCATATCACATGGCATGCATGGCATATAAAACACATAATACACAAACGGCCTTAGTTACCCATTACCTAAAATGTCAACAGTCTTAGAGCACGCTCCTATGCCTCTTTAGGGCTTTGAATGGTCTCACCTAAATGAGAAAAAACTATAATTAGGTTCCCTCTTACCAAAAAATACTATTATTTACTAACTTATTCTAAGACTAGGTTTTTAATAAAATAATACTATACTAATAATAACTATACAAAATAATACTAAAAATACTAACAATAATATTAATATGATTCAAAACGGATGGTGATATAAGGGCTTCTACCCTTCACCCAAAATAATGCTAACAATATCATTAAGACATTATTAATAAAAATAGTACTAATAATAGTAATGAAAATAATAATTGAATTATAAATAATAATAATAATAATAATAATAATAATAATAATAATAGTAATAATGAAATGACTTAAGCCGAAAGTAATATAAGGTAGGGTTGAAAACCCTACCTTAAAATAGTAAAAGTACAATTAGTAATAATAATAATAATAATAATAATAATAATAATAATAATAATAATAATAATAATAATAATAATAATCTTCATAATAGTAATAATAATACATGTTGTTTATAATAGTAGTAGTAATAAGAATAATGATAATGATAAGAATAATAATATTAATATTAATAATAAAGGTAGTAGTATTTGTATTATACAATAAAGTAGGGCTTCGACCTTCTAAATAATTAATAGTAATAGTAAGAATAATAATAATAATAATAATAATAATAATAATAATACTTATAATAATATTAATAATACGAAACTAATACTCTAAATAGTTTATATATACTCTCGACCTTGATAAGAAATGGTAACATTAATATTGAACCTAATAATAATAATAATAATAATAATAATAACAATAATAATAATAATAATAATAATAATAATTGAATATTAGTTAAAATTGAAATAAAATAAAATAAGATTAAATAAATAGGGAAGAAGGGCTGAGAGGGTTTAGGGTTCCACCTTAGACGGGTGGAGATGGATGGCATCGGCGGTGGTGCACGACGGCTGCGGCGATGGCCGAAAAAAGGGAAAGAAAAGGAAAGAGTTGAGATTTGAGAATAAGAGATGGAGAATAAGGGTGGTGGTTGAGGTGTTGGTGGTAGTCTAGACTGAGGGGAGTAAAGTGAGAGGGGTGGCACAGCCAATGGCGGCGGTGTACAGTGGCAGTGGTGGCGGCCAAAATGAAGAGAAGAAGAAAAGGAGAGAAGGAGAAGGAGAAAGGAGAAAAGAAGGGTAGGACAAGGTGGAGGAGGGTTGGTATCTATTTTTGGGTAGTGTAGGAGGTAGTGATAGAGGCGGATATGGTGGTGGACGGTGATGCAAAGGGCGACAGGTGGGTAATTCAGGTAGGGTTAAGGTAGCCAACGACGCCAATTGGCCGGTACAAAATTCAAATCGTGGCATCCCATTCGCGTAGGGAAAGGTGGGTTTTGTGCAAAAGAAAAGGAAGATGGGTTAGGCCTTGTTGACTGGCGATTCGAGAGGAGGATAAAGAGGGGAGAAACGGCCGGTCACGACAAGCGTAGCCAACAACGCCATTTTTGGACTGATTGAGTTACAGGTCGACAAGGAGGAGGAGGAAGGAAGAAGAAAGGGGTGGACCGGCCGGCTTGGGGAAAAAGAAAGAAAAGAAAGAGGACGGCGAACCGGGCCAGCGTCGGTTATAAACTTCTTAAATGGAACGCGGCGTTCCAGGTAAAGAGGGAAGAAGGAGCGTCGTTTTGCTCCTGAGCAGCGTTGAAGGGATGGGCGTGATGGAAACGGGTCGCGACAGGCCCAATCGAAAGAAGAAAGGAGAGAAAAAGGAAGAAAAGAAAGAAAAAGAAAAGAAAAGGGAAGAAAGAAAAAGAAAGAGGAAAAGGGGGGAAAGAAAAATAGGTAGGTTGGGGTTAATTAAATTAATTAGAATATTTTGGGTATTTAAAATGAAAATATTTTAAATAAAATAATATTAAATTTTCTTTTTAGACTAATTTAGGATTTTTAAAAGATTTTTCCTAAATTTCTTTTTAATTAGCAAAATACCCAAATTCTCCTTAATAAAAATATTTGTAAATTTCCTCTTATTAATTTGCCCTAAATAATTTCTTCCTATTCTAATAAAAATAATTAACTAAACTAATTCCCTAATAAATCCTTATTTAATTACACTTTTTAAAATAAGTATTTTTGGGGCATTTTAGTAATAGTATAATTCTACTACATCATCATGTTCTTTTTTAATTTCATGCTTAAATAAGATTGTATGTTCTTCTATAGGATACGCATGGATCTTGGGTCATGTTCTTCTATTACTCTTGTTAGTTTATATATGTTGTTCTTTTGTTTTCCATGATCTTATAGGAGAGTATACCTTTCATTTTTTATTAGTTGTGGCAAGTATACGACTCTACATGTGTATGCTATTGCTATAAGTTGAGCTATTTACTCATTATGTCATTGTATTGATGCTACATTTTTTTTATTTGTATGAAGGTACTCTAGTTTAATTCATATATGATTTGGAATTGGGTTGAGAGTTAGAGCTAATCAAAGTTTTGTCCCTCAAAGACTCTTGTAAATATTTTGGAAGTTAAGTTGCATTGAAACTTTTAATTTGGTGTTGTAAATGTCATTTATATTTCTATTGTTTGATTTATATTTTGGAACATAGGTTTTCTACTAATTTATTAGCAATGATTTTATAGGATTTTATGTTGGCTTTATCAACGGCAATATTTGATTGGGTTTCTATTTTAAGATTTGTTAAATAGGTTTTTAGCCTTGCACCTATTAGGAGACAGATGGCATACATCTACCTTATGATAGGTGTGGCGGTGACACTTCCTATTTCGTTTTTTTCCTACATTATCATTTTAAATGAAATTTTTCAGGGGTGAAAATAAGGGTCTTACATTTTGTCCATATTGTTTAGACAATAGGTTAAAAAGAAGTATGAAGAAGTTGAACCCTCATAGTTCTTAATGGAACTATAAAATATACACTTCATGGTAGTACAAATCCAAGCCATACCTCATGAATCAAAGCAACATACTTTTTTAGACTTGAACATTTAACAAATAAATTTTCAGATCTAAACCAAAACAAAGCTAAATAACCCATGAATCAAAGCCAACATAAATTTTCTATTTTTTTTAGTTTTGACATTTTAGATATAAGAGAAAAAAAAACAAAGAAATCAAGGTCCCGAAACCAATGACAAAAGAAGAGGAATCAACAATGTTAGATAAGAGAAAACGCAACTCGCATATGGAGCTAATAAAACCTTGCCATCAAGAGCCACAATTTTTTAACCTTATGACCTTTGAATCTAAACATCTTTTTCATATATAATCTCAAATTCGAAGAAATATGCGACTTCACCACATTATCTTAAAAAATAGTATAATAGCAAGACCATGGAATCAAGAAGTAGAAACGTGTGTCAATGTAGAAAAACATATCATGTGTGAGAAGTGAGAAGTAGTAGTGTTAGTGAGAGCATGGGATAGAGAAGAATGAAAGATAAAAAAAAAGGCGTGGGGCTTAATAAATGAATTAAAGAAGGAATGGAACCGTTATCAAAATGTTTTGACAATAATTGATCCAAAAATATTATTAAAACCTATATTTTTTTATGATGATCCTTAAGTGAGAGAGTATATAATAAAATCTTTTAAAATTTAATGCAATAATTTTTTCTCCGTTAAATATTTGCACTTTTAATAAAGTTTTTGATATGAAGATCATGTATCAAATGTTACTATAACCTATTTTTATAGTAGTTGTTATACTTAATTTAGATAACTAACGTACCTAGTAATCTTGGTAATTCTTTATGTTTTAAATAGCCAGTGGGGAATCATAAACCATAAAAGGACAAGGGCAACTTGCGCAGGTAATAAAACTGGTGGCAGGATGTCGTGCGTTTCTTCCTTTCGCAGCTGCCCGCACCTGAGGAGAAGTCATTGTGTACTACTGTTGCACCACTTAGCTTGGTGTAAGTACGGTTATATCTCTAGTATATTTATAATGTTTTTAATAGTAACTTTTTAGGTGTCCATTTATAAATGTTTTGTTACATAAAAAATAATTATGAATATATTATGATTAAGTATAGATATACCTTAAAAAAAAATATTAAAGGTACAAGCGTCGGCGGTTTCACTCAACCCAATGGGTGAAAGGCCCTAATAGGCTGCCCCCACCTGAGAGATATCAATATGTTAGTATCCCGCCTACAACGAACCCACGTGGCTTGGCCCTTCCCCTTGCCGCTTCCTTAATTCCGTGCCACGCTGCAAAACTGCTTCTGTCATTGACCTATCCCGTACAAGCAGTACCAGCAACACAGAAAGCTTGGTCTAAGTTTTGATCCCTGGTGTTGCCACATGCCCTTTTCTGCATGCCGATCCCTAATACTCTTTCGCCACGCATTCCCATCCTTCCAACTCTCGCCCATGCTCGATCGTTGCAGCCATTAGCTGCCCTCTCTCTCTCTTACAAAATTTAATAATAATAATAAGGCTTCCCTTCGTATAAAATCCCCTCTTCACTGCCTTCTTTGTTTCCTACGCTTTCAGCAAACCATCTCTTAGTAAATGCATGATTTCTTTGTAATAAGATCATCCCAATCAAAATATATCGGTAGCCGCTAAGTAATCAGAGAAGTCAAGGATTATAAGATGGTCGGACGAAGCTTTTGTGCCGGGCACTACACCCGCCAAGAGCAACACCACCCCCACAAATTCCACCACCAATTCGTCTCTTCCTCCTCTTCTCCCACCGCCAGACAATCCCAGCTCCAAGATCTAAACATCGCACCAAGAAAACTTCTCTCACTTCGTGCTGCCGCTGCCGCTCACTCGCCCAACAGTTCCTCCGAACTCATGCCAGACTCACCGGACGAGGTAGCCGCCCTCATGCAGAAGTTCCTCCCTTACAACGGGGAAGGCAGAGGAAGATCTGAAGGCATCAAGGATGACGGCTTCGACCCAGACGCCGATCCTTACTCCTCCGATCAATTCCGGATGTTCGAGTTCAAAATAAGACGATGCACTCGGAGCAGAAGCCACGATTGGACCGACTGTCCTTTCTCACACCCTGGAGAAAAAGCCAAGAGACGAGATCCGCGCAAGTACCATTACTCGGGCACCGTCTGTCCCGAGTCACGCCGTTGTGGATGTCCTAAAGGTGATGACTGTGAGTTTGCGCATGGGGTTTTTGAGTGTTGGCTTCATCCGTCTAGGTATAGAACTGAAGCTTGTAAAGATGGGAAGAATTGTAAGCGAAAAGTTTGTTTCTTTGCTCATTCACCTCGTGAACTCCGTGTTTTACCACCTCAGGACGACGGTAACTATGAGGTTGCAGCTGGTACCAACAAAGATCAACAACAAAAATATTGTTGCAAGTGTTGTAGTCTTTCTCCGACATCTACTTTGATAGGAACGTCTCATTTTTCTTCGTCACCACCGATGTCACCTACTCTTTCTTCCTCTCCGCCTATCTCGCCTACCATGAGAGGCCGCGGCGGGCTCGCGGCTGGCGGTTTCTCCCGTTCGTCTCTGTCATCCCCGTGTGCTACGTCTAGGTACTCAGATTGGATCTCGGGTAGTGGTGGTGATCATGTGGGGTTATTGAGCTATGAGGATATCATCATGAATGAAATTGTTAACTCTTTAGGGAAAAATATGAGTCTTAGTCGTCGACATCGTGATGAGTTTATGGCTGCCGCTGGTTGTGGTTTCGAAGGTACTAGTCCCAACGGGAATATGAGTGTTAATCAGAAGACACGTCCTTGGGTTGATGTGAACTTCGCTGGTGTAAATGGATCTGCTGCTGGGTACGGCGTCGGCGACGAGGACGAACATTACCAGCAGCAGCAACAGTTTGTTCTGTCTCCTTCACCGACAATTTGTACTGACCAAAGTCCAATTCAAGATTCTTCTGTCCGTATTCACAAGATTTTTTTCTCTGCTAGTACTAGTTCTGACAGCGGTACTCCTGTTCGTACCGATTCTTGCTCCAGCGTTGATAATTATGTTTATGGATTTGCGGAGGATAAGGCTAACATGGATCCTGACCTAGGTTGGGTCAATGACCTTCTCATGTGAGAACGGTTTTGGTAGGATCCGATCGACTGTGATGATGGGCTGCTGACGACGACGCCGATGATGGTGTTTGATCATGATGATGTCCGTGTTTAATTAGCAACAGGGAAGGAAGTAATAATAAAGGCATGGTTCGCCGCCATGATGGTATGTAGGTGTAAATGAACTGGTTAATTCTACATAGCTGGGGATCGTTAGTACTTAGTACGTGCTCGCGGACTGTGTTTTTTTTTTTTGGTACCTCTCGTAAGAATCGGCTGATGTGGCATTTATCTTTTCAATTTTAAGACGAATTTTTATGTATGAATAATGTATTTCATTTTTTTTTTGTTTGAATTTATGTTGTGTATTGAGTGCGACATTTTGCTCGCATATATGTATGTATGTACTAGTGAATAATTAATGATCTTTTCTTTGAAAAATTATGTGTGGAAATTTTTTAATCTTGACCTTCCACAATTATAAATTAATAAAAGCTCCCTTATAAATATAAATAATAGAAACTATGTTATAAATATAATTAGATGAAGTAACAAAGGTTAATTAATTATGTAGTATTTAAGTGTATAGAAGCAGCGACCCCGCGATATTAATCGATTCATGGTTATGTCACGATCGGCCAAATCACGGTCTAATTAGAGAATTCGGATCCAAAAGCGGAGGCCCCCCAGCGACTTCTCTTCGTCTGCATCCGAGGAAGACGTATATATTATTTGAATCTACTTATATAAGATAATTATTTATTTTAGAAATATTTTAGATTAAATTTTTTTAAAATAAATAGTTATTTTATATAATTATTTTTAATAATTATCTTAATACTGTAATTATCCAAAAGCTTTATTTCCTTCTTCCCAGCATGGCCCAGAAAAAAACCTTACAGGGTTTGAGCGAAGAAATACAACGGAAGAGAGACAGAGGAGTTGATGCAATGATAATGTTGTTTATGATGGCGGTGGGGACGATCCATGGATGTTACTCTACTAATCCATGATAAGATTATAAGATTAAGAACTACTGCCTGACAGGAATACGAATAAACAATTGAGAATTTGAAATAATGTTGATTGTTACTCCTCCAACTTTTAGTAATTATGGATTTAAGTATTCAATTTTATTTATTTATTTTTATTTTTATTTTTATTTTTTTGGATCCGAGCAGTAATACACGGATTCTCATGTCCGGAGATATATTAGAATGCAGTGTCCATTGTCTTTAACAGACGTGTGCTGGTTTTGCATCGGATGTCTGTTATATAAACAATAATAGATGTCTGTTAGTAATGGGTTAGTACTCATTAATTGTCACTTAAATTCATAATATATGTTTTATAAATATTTAAAATATATTTTGTCATGCTTTTCTTAAAAACGATGTTTTTAAAAATACTTATTGTTCAGTTGCTAACATTGAAACTATAAAATCAACAATCTTTAATAAGCTATAGAGATAGACTCTACAGTCCTCCCCCTCTTTTTTCTTTTCTTTTTTTTTTTTTTGGGTTTTGTCTTAGATCTTATTGCCTTCTGCTCGTCCCTTTAGAATCGCTCGGTGAGGAGCCAACTTCTTCCAGGTCCGTTTGGTGGAATCTTACTTTTAAAAAGAATTTATAAACTATTTTTTCTTTAGATATTTTCACATAAAATTCATAAACTAGAAACTCTTTATTTAAGTTTCTTACCGTTATCAATATTTAAATAATAAATTTATAACTGAAATAAATAGAAATAAATATCCTACCGAATAGGATTATCTAGCCCAAAACATTTGGTACCCAAATAATATTATTTTAAATTGAATTGATCGGCGAACCGGTGAGTCAATCACCCATACTAAATTGAATGCCTTTCTAATAAACTAATAAATAATTCATTTTTAGATATAACAACTCTATTTTTACAACCTATAATTTTATTTTACAAAGAATTTGTGGAAGATACAATAAATATAAAATATTAGCATCACATTCAACGACCGGCACTTAGCTTATGCTAGATGCATATAAGACTAAAAATAACTCATAATTAGATATTATAAAGGTTAAACACTACAAAATAATTCACTTATACCAACAGGGCATTTTCTGTTGGCAAAAGCCATTTTTCTATTGGCAAAAGTTTTACTAACAGATATTTGTCTGTGACAAAACTATGGGTAAAAACTCTGTGCTTAAAAGTTTTACCCACAGATAAATATGATCTGTTAAGAATAATTAATAATGCCCACATATATTTATCTGTTGGTAAAACTTATACCCACAATTATATCTATAGGTAAAAGTATTAACAATAAAACGATATCTGTGACTAAAACTATTGTCCACAAAACGATATCTGTGACTAAAAGAATTACCCACAAAACGATATATGTGACTAAAATTATTATCCATAAAACAATATATAATACTAAAACTATTACCAACAAATATATATATAAATGAGGAAACAAGGAATGATAGATAGATAGTTAGAGAAAGAAGATAGATAGGAAAGTTTGAAGTTTATTTCATTTGATAGTTTGTTTTTCTGGTCCGGAAAACCGACCCCGAACAATGAAGTCCTAAGGCCCCTTATATAGAAGAGGGGGTCAGACTAAAACAAATTTGAAAAGTGGATTCGGGAATCCACCGAAAAGTAAACAGTAAAAGTTGTACTGCCTACAGTACCGTCTACAGGAAAAGTTTGAATAGTATAAGGTAAAAGTACAAACAGTAAAAGTTAATCCTAGAAAACTACAGTAATCCGCGTGATCTCCTTTTGCCGCAGATTCCTTTGTCGTCTTCTTCTTTTGCTTTTACTTTATTCTTTTACCAAGGTGAAATTATCAGTCGTCGAAAGTAGCCGAAAGTAGATTCCTACTTCTTTTGAGGACGGCACTTTTGACTCTGATACAAACTTTTGACTGGCAGAAATATACTTTGTCTGCCACGACCTTTGACGCATGTGGATGCGTGATCCTCCGGAAATACTCGTATTTGTACTGTCTACCGGATAGGAGGTAGTATCCCGTAACAGTCATCTTCATTCTCATCACCATAGTCGATCTCCGGAGAGATGGATGAGGATGCAGAATCTCCTTGTTTGCTTTGAGAGAATACTTCGCCCAGAATTGCTAAGTATTCATCTTCGGTTTTTGCGGCTGTTATTGACTTTTGAGCCAGAAATTTTGAGTCCTCTGATCTGGCTAGGACATTGTTTGTTGTAGAAGAGGCCGGCTGAATATTGATGAGTTTGCGGACGGCCTGTTCTGAGACTTTCTCGAATGTTTGATACTTTGACCACCATTTGACTTTGAATCGGCGGACCAAAGTTTGGACTCCTTCTATCTCATGGATTTCCGTTGTCTAGGCGAGCACCCATGGGCAGAATAGTTTGGAACAAAAGGCAAAGATAGGGGCAAAACCCTATAATCTTTTGTAGGTTTGTAATGGGTTTTGAACAGGTCGAGGGATTTTGAAACCTGTTCTGGTAGGATATCTGGGATGGCGCCAAAGTCTCTCCACCATCGGATAAACCAGACAGGGTAGTGTGTTTGGTTAAAGTTTTTGAAAAACAATAACCAGGAATGCGACTTTTTGGAATTTTCTGTGAAGAAAGTATTCCACCAAGCCTGCTGATAGTCCCAGTAATTGAAATTCAGTTTGGCGTTTGGGCTGAATTTGTACGAATCGGGGAGCCTTCGAGGTAATTCAAGGCTTTGACCCTAGTCCGCGGGAAGGATAACCCTGTGTAGTTGACAGGTTGAGTAGGCAGCTTCATTTTTGGTTTGGGGTAGTTTGAAGGTTCTGAATGAAGCTGAACCTGTATACTCGAGAATCGACTTGTAGTACGCATGGGGTGCAGTCACGTCCCATGGTTTGAAATCCCAGCCAGAAAATATTTTTCGAAGGGAAACGAAGGGATCCTGATGGTGGAATCCATCTTCGAGGTTTGAAATAATTTGAAAGTTTTATTTTGTGAAATACTCAGCTTTTTTCTCGAAAGCTGGTTTTATTTCCAAAACGTTTTCAAGTCTTGAAATCCTTGATCTCAAGGCCGGAATTTTGCAAATCTGTTTGTCGGAAGATATTTTTGAAATCGCTTTTGAAGGAGTCATAGGGATTAAAAGTCCTCCTTCGGTTTTGTAAACGGAGTTTGAGGAACACATACCTTCGCGTTCAGGTTGAGAACACTGAACTTGTTCCGAGAGTTTTTGAAGTGCTTTTACCATTTGGGGTGAGTGAGAAAGTGTCTCCACCCATTTGAGCACGTCTGGATTTGGGTTTGGAGAAGCTAAGGCTTCATGGTTTGAGGAAGCGGCTGCTGCTGCTTCATCTTCCATGGTGGCTTCATACCACGATTTGATTGGCTTTGCAGCCAATATTTCCTGAACCTTCTCCTTTCCTTTCTTTTTTGGAGGCATGATTAGAAAGGGAGCTTCCTTGAAGGAATTCTCGTGTGAGAAAATCCGGTAATGAGTTGTCTTCTCCTTTTATATATTTGATGTCGAAGTCGAACACCGAAAGTAAGGCTTGCCACCTGGCAAAGATCTGTTTGCTTGCGACATTTTGTACGTCTTTTTTGAGTATCTGCTTTGCTGATTTGCAGTCGACCCTCAACAAGAACTTTTGGTTTAGTAAGTCGGACTGGAATTTTGTGATGGATTGGACGATCGCAAATATTTCTTTCTTGACCGTCGAATAATTCTGTTGGGTTTGGGTCCAGTGTCCTGATGTGTATTGGATCACTGTTTCGGCTTTAGGTTGAGACTGTTTGGCTTGGGCCAAATAATGTTCTAGTGTTTGGGCCTGGGATTGTTTAAGGATACCACCGTAACCTAGTTCGGAGGCATCGGTCTCAACTATTTTGAAAAGATTTGGGTTGGCCAAGGTCAGACATGGGATGGACTGGACTTGGGCTTTGATATGTTTGATGACATCCGTGTGGGCTTGGGACCAAGGTTTCGGGTTCTTCCTAAGCCTGTCATGAAGTGGTTTAGCAATTTGGTTAAGGTTTGGACAGAAGTCTAAGACATAGTTTAGGCTTCCTAAAAACCTCTGAAGCTGGGTTTTGTCTAGGATCTGGTCTGGAAACTTAGACGCAAATTCTATAGATCTCTCGATGGGCCTTATGCTACCCGACTCGATGTAATGACCTAAGAATCTGATCCTAGTTTGGGCCAAATCTATTTTGGGCTTAGATACTACTAGTCCATTACGCCTAGCGACATTAAGGAAAATCCTAAGATGTCGAAAATGCTGATCAAGACTGTTAGAGTATACTAAGACATCGTCAATGTAAACTAGACAAAAATTTGAATAAGGATTAAAAATGTCGTTCATTATTCTTTGAAATTCTGACGGAACATTTTTTAATCCGAAGGGCATCACGTTCCATTCAAATTGTCCAAAGGGGACCGTGAATGCAGTTTTGTATCTGTCTTTGGGATTAATTTGAATTTGCCAAAAACCAGATTTTAAATCAAATTTTGAAAAGATAATTGCATAATATAATCTTTGAAGCAAATCTTTTTTGTTTGGAATCGGATATCTGATCCATTTGAGAGCGTCGTTTAAAGGTTTGTAATTTATTACTAACCTAGGTGTTCCACGCTCTATTTCGGAATTTTTGTTTACATAGAATGCCGCACAGGACCATGGTGACCTAGATTTTTGAATTAAACCTTTTGTTTCTAAATCTTTTATTTCCTGTTTACAAAATTCTATTAATTCCGAATTCATCTGTATCGGTCTAGCTTTTGTTGGTATATTCCTTTCGTCAAATTTGTCTTCATACGGAAGGTCGACCATGTGCTGTTTTCTAGACCAAAATGCGTTTGGAAGATCCGAACAGATCTCTTTTTCAATCTGATTCCTAATTTGGTCAATTTTGTCCTTTACCGATTTTGTTTGCAACTGACTTTGTATTCGGTGAGAATTGACATTTTGTTTTAGGAAATCTAAATCATTTTGTTTGCCTTTAATCAGAAGATTAATTTGATCTTCATAAATTAAGTTTGCCTTTAACAAATTAAGGTTTCTAGTCCTAGGGATTTCTAAAAAGGATAAATTATTTTTTCGTCCTTTTGTTTTGAATGAACTTCCGGACAAACCTACTTTGTAAGGGGTTATCAAATTAATGAAGGGAGTACCTAAGATAACAGATTGACTAATATCGGGAGTTATCAAATAGGTTGTTTTGATTTGCAAGTTATTACAAATTAAATCCGTTTCACATTTATATTTGATTTTTAATCTGGAGCTGTTGGCTGCAGATAATTTTTCGTTTGATTTTGAGAGATATTTTCTTGGAATAATTCCCTCTTTTATGCAATTTAAGTCAGCACCGGTATCAAATAGTGCGACTGTGTTTATTTGAAAACCATCTTCTAACCTAAGGGTTATACTGATGATGTATTTGCGGGAGGTTATTTCTTTTAATACGTTGAGAAATTCTCCAGGGATTAATTCGTTTGAGTCTTCAACAGTGTTTCGTTCATCTTCGCTAGTTTCAGATGATGAGTTGGAGACTTGTTTTGACAATATTGTTTGTATGTTTTGCATGTCAGAATCATGTTTTGATTTTAACTCTTTCAACTCTTTTTTAACTTCTTTAATTTCTTTTTGAAGTTCAGAAGTAGTCAGAGTTAAATCTTTTGACTTCTTTTGTTTGTTAAGAATCTTAGTCAAATCATAAGTATTTGCCAATTTTGAAGGAATGTTTTGAATTAATGGTTTAGGTGGTTCATCTTTCTCGATTGATTCCATTAATTTTTCCAAGTATTAAGCTTGTTTTAATGGGTCTGGGATTAAGTGAACTATATCTAAAACCATCTTTTGTTGTTTGGTCAAAACATTCATTTGATTTTCTACAGGCTCTTCTTCTTGGTCGGAAGAGCTGCTAGAAGAGGAAGATGACTCTGTTTGGAGTTCATCTAACTCTGGATTTTCGTTATCATCCTCAGAAGATACTAGGAGGTTTTGAATTTTTTCCCTAGTTTCATCGTCTAAGTCTAATTCACGAATTTGGCTGTTCATTTTGCAGAATTTTATTGTGTGTCCTATTTTACCACATTTGTAGCACCTATAGTCTTTATATCTTTTTCCCCAATTCGGGTTTTTTGAAGATGAGACTGTAGTTTTGCTATTTTTTGGTTTTGACTTTTGGTAATAGGGTATCTGTTTTTGATTCTGCGGAGCAGGTAAATATTTTTGTTTTGTCTTTTTGTGGTGACTAGGTTTGCAATTACCTGAACATTGTTTGTTTGTAATTCCTGCAATGTCGAATTGTCTACAGAAAGATCCTAGTTCCTGTTTGGTTTGACTCATTTCCCGTTTGAGTTGACTTTGGAATTTTAAGTCTTGACAAATTTTTAAAGCTTCCTTTTGTGTCAAGCTTATTAATTCTCCATATGTAAATTTGTTATAAGGAATTTGATTATTATGAGTCTCTTTGATTCTGTTCCTTACTTTTCCTTCTAAGACAGGTGGTAATCCATCTAAGAACTTTTCTTTCCAGAAAGGCTGGTTTGAATCTTCCCTAAGCATAACTCTAGTTAGGAAAGTATTTTTGTACCACTGGAAGTCATTAAGTCTTTTGCACCTAAGGTTGGATAATAATTCTCCATTTTTGTCCTTAAGGTGAGATGGGTCTCCTACGAAGTGTAAGGATATGGCCAGTATAAGGGATGCTACAGCATCAGATATGGGTTCTCCATTATCTAAGATGATTTCGTCGTTTTCATCTACCTTAATGGCTTCTAGAATATCCATTTGTTCGTTTATAGTCAAATGAAAGTCCCACCATCCTTTAAGTTGTCCCGAGAACCCTGCTATCAGGAGTTCTGCTATGGTTTTGTCGGATGTGTTCATTTGGGCTTTGTATGCGTTTGCTGCCATAGTCATTTGTTGTAAAAGGCCTAAGGTCTGATATTCAGACAGTCCATCTATGTTCCATTCGTATAGGGCATTAGCCTTATAACTGGGCTGGACTAGTTTGTTGGGCCTTACTTCTAGACTAAGGTCTGGAGTAGTTTATCTAGGTACTATTTGCCTAGATGATGATGGTATATCTAAACGGGCTACTACAGGAGTTTTGGGTTCTTGGGCCTCATCACTCTCTATTTGTTCCGTTTGGTTAACTGTATTAATTTGGGCCGTTTGGTCAGGTGTGTCTGGAACCTGATTCTGGTTTTGACTAGACGAACTCGAGGTGGCAAATAAGTTTAATTTTTGTTTAATTGCGGTTATGAATTCATCCTTTTGGGTTTGGACCTCGTTACGGCTGGATTTTGATAATTCATAAGGCTTAAATACAGGCATCTTTTTTGGTTCAGTCATTTTATTTTCTGAAACTGTTTGAATTGCCGGTAAAATAGTCTTTTGAATTTGTTTATCCAGTTTCGTTAATTGGGTACCAATAGTGTTTAGATGAATATTAGCAAAATTATTTTGTAACACAATATTTTTGGTGTTTTCTAATTCATCTTCTTTTGGTATCCTGAGTGGTTTGAGTTCTACAGTGTTTTCTCCTGCAGATATTTGGACGTTTTGCAGAGGTGGATGTTCTGTTTCTACAGTTCCTTTCTCTGTTTTCCAGGTTTTGGTTTTTGATCGACTGGTTATGGGTTTTGCAGATTTAAAAGGTGAATTTTTTATTTCTTTTAAATCAATTATGTGGTTTGCCATATGTAATTCTAACCAATCAAAAAACATTATTTTGCATTTGTTGTTTGCGATAAATTTGTAAAATTCTTCCTTGAAATGTTGACTATCTTTTCCATGTTTTTTGAAGAACCAGTTTCTTTTTGCCGTGTTCTTTTCGGAATACAAGTCTTTTCTGAAGAATTCTTTGTCTATTACAAATTCCTTTTCTAGGACGTTTAATTGGTTATCTGTTATGTCAGAAAGGCCGGGAGAATGCGGAGGTGATTCTATTTCTTCATCACTAGTTTGTTCCGATTCTTTTTCTTTCTGTTTTTGATAATTTGCCTTAGGAATTCTAGTTTGGTAGTTCGCACCTGAAATTGAAGTTCTAGGTGTTTGGTCTACAGAATCCCTATTCTTTTGAATTTTGTCTTCCAGATTAATGTTTTTAGGAAGGTTTGAAACGTTTCCTAAACTAATTGTGGAAGAAGTCGAGGTATCATCCCTAATTTTAAGGCTTGGATTCCTCCTAAAGCTGAGTTTGACAGTTCCGTCATCGAACTGGGTTATTTTGTTTAGATTCGAGTTTGGTTTTGGAATCTCAGGTTCTTTGTTTTCTTCCTGGGCTGGTTGTGCCTTATCTAAGGTCCATTCCTCAGGGAGTTCTATCTCATTCCATTTGATGGTTTTGGGAATAACAGTATTAGACCTAGTTAAGTCAGTTTGTAAAACTAAGGTCTCACCATTTTCGATTTTCCTAATTGCTTCAGTCCCGAAGGATGTTTTTGCAACCTTATAATGAATCCTATAGATTACAGCTACAGGAACAGATCCAGGCAACATATGATATCCATGCGTTTTGACTTGTAAAGTTAGAGCATGCATGATATTAGGATCAGTTAATGAAGGCGCGAAGTTTGGAAAGCAATTAAAAAATATTGGACCAGAACACAGACTAGACTCTACAGTTCCTATCAAAGAATCCGTAAAATCTAACATCCTAGCATCTCTAAGAACTGCTAAGATTGATGTGTTTAGGCCTTCTCTTGTCAGAGATTTGAATCCTACTTGGACTAATCCTAAGTGGATATAATTAAAACCCTTTTTGATATGTTTTGCTAGAGCCTTTTGACTAAGAAGTTGAATGGTCTCTAGAGGTTTGCAGATTTGAAGGTCTCTTTCTTCGGTTTTGATGACATAATTTGTTGGTAATAAGGTCCAGTTTGATGTCTTATAAACCATTTCCTTTTGAAGTTTGGGAAGTCTCCACGTATCTATGGATCCTTCAAAGTTTTCAAATTCATATTCTTCCGTTTGCCTGTTTGAATCTCTAGGTCCTATGTCATTCCTAGAACCAGAAGAACTAGATGAAGTAGAATATCGGAATAGATGCATGTCCCTATTCTATTTGTATGCAAGCAACTTATGCACTACCTAGCAATGATCTGCCTTGCCTCACTCGGGACTTATAGGACTTACCGGCTAGACAACGTGCCCGATAAACAACATGCATACAAAAGAAAATGACCAGATACACATACCCCTCTCAAGAGCTAATCCCACTAGGCTCTGATACCATGAACACCAAGGATCTCGGGAAGCAGACGGGCAAACCTGAACAATATAAATGAGGAAACAAGGAAGGATAGATAGATAGTTAGAGAAAGAAGATAGATAGGAAAGTTTGAAGTTTATTTCATTTGATAAATTATATATATATATATATATATATTATCTATTTGTAAAACGATAATGATGTCCGTAATACCTGTTGTTGTAATATTTACCTGTAATAATAACTTATCCTTATATACAATTAAGTACACCATACATAATCATCAGTGTTTAGTTTATTTGTCAGAGTGATAATATAGTCTTATAGGTACAATACTATAAATACAACTTGTAACATACGCTGACATACAAGACATCTTTATTAACACATCAAACACCATCATCTTCATTCTCATCCTCTTCAGCATCTCCAACGCCTTCAACATTCTCTTTGATAATCATCAAGATGTATTCCCTAAGAAAATATGCAAGTAACTTAATTAGATTAATATAAATTCATACCCAAAAGCTAAATAAAGGAAGTTTTAAAATTTTCTCAAAAATAATAAGAGTCCATAATTAAGAGGGAGAGTAGGTGCGAGCAAAATCAAGTATTTGGAAGAAAACTTAAAATGGCTCTCTAATCAGTATTATTCTAGAAAAGCATTCTCAATAGTTTTAGAACTTTATCGCAAAATGGTAAAATAAAAAGGAAAACTAAAAATTAAATGGTATGTACATCTACAAAATTAATATTTGAGTGTTACTTTAGTCTTGTAAATATTAATTACAAAATAATATCTTCTAGCGTGAGTAGCAATGAATAGCTTAAAGCCTCGCAATTTAAGCTTTTTGGTTTTTGACATGGTAGAATCGATCTATTCAACAAGTTGATCTATTCAATAAGTTCAAATCTTCAGAGCTCCGATTTATACTATTCCAAGATGTGTGGTTTCTAGAACTGGTATAAGTAAGCCCATGTCTTATGCCCAAACAAAGTATTCACGTGCAAAAGAATATTGAAAGTATAAAATCATCAATTTAGCCAAACCCAACAACTTATAATTTAAGGTTTATTAGTTCAAATACATAGTCTAAGAAAGGCAACATGTGACTACTTATCACCTAAAAAGAGAAACATCCCGAATGAATCCTCCCTTTAGGTGTAATCTAGTTAAACTTAAATATAATTGATATAATAGTTTGTCTAACAATTTCCCTTAGGCACTTGTCAAGACTTTAATTTCTTTTCCTAAATGATGTAATTAGATAACTAATTGTACATATATGCACTAGTTGACATTATTAAATGTCAATGTTCTTTCTATTTTTAATGTCTTAACATAGCCACCAATTAGACTTTATATCATTCAATGAACAAAAATATAGAAGTAGGTCAAATGATATCACAGTAATAATTAATCATAGTATACAGATCATTATGACAACAATGTTGGAATTACTTTAAGAATGGAACCTCTATGGCCATTTAATCAATTAAATGAATATGATCATGTAACACCCCCAAATTTCACTCCTAAAAAAATGTGTTGAAAGAATAAAGCAGAAGCTAGGAGAGAATTTGGGAAATGTTACCGCCACATCTAACACAAGATAAATATCAACCATCTATCTTATGTTAGATGCAAGGCTAAAACCTGTCCAATAATTAAATTCGAATTTTAAAAGCTTATCAGAGTACGAGAAATTAAAAGTCAATTACCAAACCCTTAGAAATCTTAAATACAACACTTGTAACTTCCCAAGATAAATACAGTTACACAAAACAAATCCTGAAGGATCAATATCCGGATTTCCTACTCACTCAAGTTAGGCCTTCCACCCCAAAACAGTATCCGATCTTAAACTTGCACAAGAGGTCTGCTCCCCACCATCAGTGGATCATCACATGACCCATTCAACCAAGGTAGTATCAGTACGGGTCCAATACTGAGTAAGGTAGTAGGTGCGCTAAGGCCAACATACAAAACACACTACACAGTATACATGGCATAGTCATATGAACAACATATAGTAAACAGATGATAAAGGCTAGCTATGGTCCGGATAGACTTGTTCTTTTAGATCTCTGGTAATTATAATTGATTCACATCATAATCTTTATTAATCCATGCGAGTACGGGAACCCCACTATTATAGCCGGTGGATCGGTCACTTATAGGGCAAAACACACCTAACCACTATTATAGCCGGTGGATCGGTCACTTATAGGGCAGAACGCACCTAACTACTATTTTATGCCGGTGGATCGGACTAGCCCCGACTCTCATGGTGTTCCACTGTAAGTACTTAGTATCTTTTACGTGTATTAACAAATTAGAGTTTGGTTTACTGAGCTCGGGATCCCCCACTATTATTGCCGGTGGGCCGGTCACTTGCGAGACGAAGTCCACACCACTATTATTCGCCGGTGGATCGGTCACTTGCAGGACAATAGTCCTCACCACTATTCCTTACCGGTGGATCGGCTGGCCCCAACTCAGTACTCTTTCACTTTACATGATTAGTATTTTATCATATCTTATTCAACAAATTCCGCCCTATACATGCATGACTAACTCCAGTTATAATTATCCCCCAAAGAGGGCCCATCCCATATCTTGAGACTCGGCGCCCACTAACTCACACCTCGTCATCCATTTCCCCTTACACTTACCCTTTAATGAAAACCCAACTCCTAAGGGTGCAGGTTAGGGCCCAACACCTCACGACATCAACTCCACCTACCATCACCCTCGAGGGTCTTCCCTTGAAAACCCTAATTAGACCTATGTGGCCTAACTTCCTCCCACTTACACAACCATTGCTCCATCCATCTTCCCACATCTCACCTTAATTAGATCTCATCCCCAAACATATCACTTTACCTCTCGACTTCGGACGTGACTGGAAAAACCCTAGTTAGCCACCTCAAACCCTAGCACCTTTCTTCTTCCACAAGTAACCTCTCCCTTTTTCTCAATTCTCACTCAATATTCCTTCTCTCCCATGACACCCATACTCACTCCTTACATAATAAATTCCCATTCTTAACCCGTAGTGCACTCTCCCTTAATCATTTTTACTTCCAAAATTTCCAGATTATTACTTCCTCCCAAAACCTTAATCGGGTCCCCTATACACTCTCACACCGACCTACATAATATTTTTCATCCCAAGTCTCCAATCACTCCACAACTCTCCCCTTAGCTTATTTACACCCTAAATCAACTTTTCTCACGTAAGGATCACCCCCATGCAAGTTTTGTCCATCCTATGCACATTCCCGAAGTCCCCATACAAACCCTAGGATTTCCATACATGGTTTCCATCTCTCGTTCATTTTGGTCAACCTCGTATCCCCTTTAGCATCTCACTTCCCATTTGTTTCTCATTATCCTTTCATTTCCCATATCATAATATCATTTGTCCTAGCATGCATGTCTTAGAGGGCCATATCATATCACACCACAATCACCACACATACAAATCATACTCATGCCATAAGAACACATACAAAACATACCTCAACTCCAAGCTGCGCTACACATAAGACAAGTTAAGGAAAATTATATGATACATAATATAACATGAAATACAAGGCATCCAAGGCATACAATTCACATAACACACATGGGCCTTATCTACATCCTTACCTAAAGCGACGTCGGGCTTGGAGCACGCTCCTACAACTCTTTGGGACTTTGGCTCGATTCACCTATAGGAGGATAAGACTAATGGTTAGTTCCCTTCTACCCGAAAATACTATTATTTCTTATTTTAGTCTAAGATTAGGTTTTTATTATTACACGGAGTTTTATAAGTGAACTAGAGTTTTCTTTCCATCAAGTTAACCTACTAGTTATTACTAGTTAAAATGTACTTATGTTATTATTCATAACTATATTTATATCATCAACCTAATAGCTTTATTCCTTCTAATGATAGTACTAATATTTGTTAAAATAGAATAGTGCTAATAATAATAATAATAGTAATACCCATGCTCTTAGAAATATAATCCCTAACATCTTTAGGGTTAAGGTTAATAATGGTTCTAGGGTAAGATAATATTATAATATTAGTATTACTAACAAGGCGCTAATATTATTAAAGATAATAATGATATTAGTTATATTTGGGATAATAATAATATAAGAGTTCAAATTTTTTTATTATAATAATATTAGCTAAACAATAACCATAGTACTAGTAATAACTAACAATGATTCCATAGTAATAATGTTAGTAACAAGGGCATTAGGAACAATATTAGTAAGGTTTGAATAATAACAATAATCGTAATAATACTAAGGTTGGGTATTCTTCTTCTATAATGACCAAAGGGAACATGCCCATTTTGGTTTCAATAACAGTAATAATAATAGAAATAATAGTAATATTATTAACAATGCCAACAACAACCGCAACAACAATAATACTAATAGTAATAATAATGATAGTAATAATAGTAATAATAATAAAAATAATAATGATAATAATAATAACGTTAAACATAGTAATAATAATGATAATAACCATAATATAGTATTCAAAATGATAATAGTAATACAAGGGTCCAAGTATCTATATTAATAATGAAAGTGATAATGGGTAAAGTTAATATTAACAATGTTAACAAGATAATAAATATAATAATAATAATAATAATAATAGTAACAATAAGGATAATCATAATAATAATAATGGTAATAATAATAATAATATAGATAATACCATTAATATTATTAAATAATTAATATTTGTACAAAATGAGTTTAAGGTTTGGGGAAAGTTGGAGGACCACCTAAGGCAGTGGTGGCACTAGCGGCGGTGCATGGTGGAGGCGGCGGCGGCGGTGGTTGTGGAGGTTTGAGGTGGTAGAAGAAGAAGAAAGGAGGGAGGAGGATAAGGAAGGGAGGAGGAAGAAAGGGAGGTGTGGGGAGGTAGAGGAGGCTCCCCTGGTTATTTTGGAGGTTAGAGATGGTGTTGGTGGCGGCGGAATTGACGGCGGTGGCAGTGCGAAGGTGGCAGGGGCTGAAGTTGGTCGTTTGGGGAGGGTGACTTTGCACGGCTGGGGTGGCTCGTGTAGGGGAAATCAAGGGACGAGGAGGGTTTGGTTAGGTAGAGGGTGGTGCAAGGAGCGGTTATAGGGGTGTTTTGGCCGTTGGCGATAGGCGGTGGTGGTGGACGGCTCGTCTAATGGGGTGCCGGCAAGAATGGAGGGTTTCTAGGTTTCGAAATCAAAACCCAAATTAAGGATGCTCATTAGGTATTTATAGGCCAATTGAGGTGGGCAATGACAAGGGGAAGAAGACAAGCGGTGGCAGGTGCCAGACATGCCGCCCAGTGGCGGCAGTCGAGGTGGTTCTGCCATGGCAGGGGCGTCGGGGTCTAGGGAAGAGTGAAAGGGAAAAGGCCAAGGTGCTCGGGAGAGGGGAAAAGGTTGGTTGGGGCCGAAATTATGAAAGAAAGCGACGGGAGAGGGAGGGAAGGACGGTGGCAGCGTGCACGGCCGGCGGAGCGCCGGGGTTGCAGTCCCTCGGTCGCCACCACGCCTCGGGGAAGAAGATGACATCGGGACCGGGCAACTCAGGGAGAAAAGAAGAAAAGAAAAAGGGAATCGGATTGGCCGGTTGGCAACGGTTACTTCGTCAATAATGGAACGCGGCGTTTCAACAATTAGAGGGCCGAAACGCTGCGTCGCGCCTTGCGATGCGGGCTGGACGCGCTGGGCCACGGGGGAAGGAGAAGGAAGGGAAAAGGGGAAGTTGGGTCGGGCGAGGCCCAATCGGCAGGGAAGAAGAAAGGCAAAAGAAAAGGAAGAAAAAGGGATAACTCCATAAAACGAATCGAAACTAAAGTAATTAATTGTTTACATCATATTACGCTAATAAAATCATTAAACTCAATAAATATGGATTTTAAAGATACGGGGTATTACAGATCATCCATGTGATCAAGACACTCAAAGTTAATTAATAATAATTATAATAATGATAGTAATGATAACAATAGTAATGGTAACAATAAAAAAAACTATCAATTATGACACTAACATTAGTAAAAGAATAATAATAGCGCATTGATTTTTTTCAAATCAAATCAATTCAACAAAAATGAGACGAAGAGAACATAACCATAGGAAGCATTGATGCGTAGATAAAGCATGCAAAAGTATTGCCTATGAAGTAGCTTCTTTGATTACGAGCATTAACTAGTTTCCACATAAGTCTCTAATTGTCCAATAATGCATTAGCATATTGACAATTAATGGCTTTTATGTAGGTCCAAGTGAAAAGAGAGTCTAACAGCTTATAAGCTCCAGTGGACTTTCATCCTAAAACCACACACTTATGACAAAGTCATCCTATTATTTTTTTTCATTTTTTTTTCATATAGGATAAATTACATGTAGGTTTCAACTTCTTAACACTCCCACTCACATGTGAGTCCCTCTTATGATTGGCAATTCATGAAAGGCCACAACCTCTTCATAGTGACTACATCAAGGTTGCTCGGAAATGGGTTTTAAAGATCAAGGTCACAACCTCTTCTAAACAAATTCGAACAATCAATTTTAGCAAAAAGAATCACAATGTTGACCAATTCTAGAAAATTACTTTCGAAACTAGGGTTTTAGGTCCAAAACATAATTTGGTCAATTCTTATTAATTTCTTCAAATTCAAAGTTTAGAAATGCAATTAGACATATTGTATAACATATTGTATAATCAATTTAAGAAAATAAGCCAATAATCAATCAAATTTCAAAACCGCAAGAGTTTTGACCAAGAATTTTGATTTCTATCGATTCTGGACAAATTTTTCAAATTGACACTTTCAACCTGCAATTAAATACATTTCAAAGCATCTTACATAATCAATTGGTAAAAATTGCTTAAAATCGGACGAAGTAGAGCTATACCGATAAATCTTGGTTATAAATCCAAATTTCATAAATCAACCATATACAACACAATCAACCCATCCAAATCAATCATCTAACTCATATATACATAATCTAATAACCAATTTAGCTTATCATAAGCTAATTCACAAATCCGGATAAAACCTGCAAGAATTTTGATCTAAGAATCCAATTCCGGTTAATTTCACACAAATTTTTTAAATTGATACTTCTAACATGAAATTAGATACATTTTAAAGCATAATGTAAATTCAATTTATCTAAAATAGCTTAATCAGATAAAACCGACAAATCCGGATATAGTCGAGTCACAAATCCAATTTTCACAAACCAACCATAACCAATACAATTAACTATCCCAAATCACTCATACAACACACATATATATAATTAAACAACTAAATTATCTTATCATAAGCTAAATCATTTAAAATTAATCAAAACAAAAGTTAGGGTTTAAGTATTTATACCAAGCAAATTGCTGTAAAATTGGAGGGAGTGAGGGGTGCTGGAGCGTCGCCGGTGGTCAAGGAACACTCGCCGGTGACGAGCGACGCTAGAGGCGGATGGGCGGTGGCACCACGCGGCTGTCCTCGTGCATTGCTGCTCGACTGCTGCTGCTGCTGCAATGGAAGACGACGACGACGAGTTAGAGCAGGTGTGGTGGTGTGCTCGAGCGGGGATGGCTGGTGTGGTGGTGCGACCTGAGTTGAAGGTACAGAGCAGGAGGAGGCCGGGGTCGAGGGTCGGGGCACGCGGGGATGGGGGACGGGGCTCAGCGAAAATTAGAAAGCTATAAGGGTGGGGTAGTAGGCACGCGGGAGCTAAATTTAGTTTTTTTTTTAAGTTTAAGGGATTGAGGGGTTTAAGTTTTTTTATTATTTTATTTTATTTTTTTGGATTTTAGAGATTTGAAAAAAAATTATTATAATATATATATATACATGTGTGTGTGTATATGGAACTTAAATATTTTTAGCGACTAATAAATTAATAATTAATGATTAAAATTATATTAGTCGTAATAGATATACCAATAACGACGACTTTTAATAGTGATCATTAATAATATATCAATAACGATAAAAAAAATTGGTCGTTAATGCACCAGTTTATTATAGTGTAAAATAAATAAATTCAAATAAGGAAATATTTGTTACAAATAAATCTTTAAAATGATTTTACTACTTTAAAGATATTTTATAATAAAAAATAATTTATTTTTGCTAATGAAATATAACTCCGTAATAAAGTCGTAATCACACAACGAAGTTATAATTGGAAACAAATTTAAAATATTAAAATAAAAACACACAATAAAAATGGAAATATATTTTAAATAAAAATCATATAGCTTGTGGAAAAAGAAATAAAATATCAAAATAATAATTAAAAAAATTGAAAAACATTTGTCTTCCTTATATACTAATACAAACAGATATATGAGTGGGTATTAGTTTTGTTGGTACAATGTTACTAATACCCACAGATATAAAAGTAGGCAAAAGATCTGTTGGCATAACATACTATTACCAACAGATAAACATTTTCTTTAGGGAAATTTTTTTCATTGCCCACAAAAAAATATCTGTTGGTATTAGTAACTTTTGCCAACAGGAAAAAAATCTGTGACTAAATTTCTGTTGGCACAAGTCATAAATTTTGTAGTGAAAGTTTTTAACGTCTAATCCAAGAGTAAAAAAAAAGTACAAAACCAAATGGCAGAAAATAAATACCAAAAGAAGAAAGGCACAAGCCCAAATGATCAGGTCATACACCAAAGAATATTACCAAATAGTCTTAATATTAGGTTAGTCTAAATAAAACAACAAAAATAAACAGAATTAACTTACTTATGAGTATAATTTCAATATGGTGAAGTACTAAGTATATGCAACACCCTCATTTTTCACTACTAAAAATTTCGTTTAAAACATTGTAGAAGCTAAAAATACTTATAGAAAAAACGGGATATTAAAATCATACCTGACACAGGATAGATACTCTTTGTCTACCCTATATCAGATACAAGGCTAAAACCAACTAGCCAATTTAAAAACAACAAAGTGCACAAAATTAAGTTACATCACATTTAAAAGATTGTTTACATCAAGGACCTCATCAATTCCCGACCAAATCAATACGGGAATACAAATAGATATAAGTAAGGGGCTACATTAAAATGATATTAAGTTGTGACCCCCAAACCAAAATTATGGTCTACCATGAATCCCACAAAATCTCAGGATGTCCATGCTCTCAAGTAGGGATGGCAATTTTCCCCGCAGGTTCGGGGCCCCGTCGGGAATTTTTCGTTCGAGTTCAGGTTCAAGGAAAGAATTCGGGGATCGGGTTTAGGTTCAGAGATTCTTAACAAAAAAATTTTCGGGGACGGGTTTGGGGTCTCCATCCCCGAACCTACCCCAAAATTTTTTTATATATATTTTTATATAATTATATATATATAATATATATAATTTTTTTATAGAATATAAATTAAAAATATAATATAAAAAATAGTTTGAGGACCGGGGATGAGATCGAGGATCGGGTATAAAGTCGGGTTTTAGGGATTGGGTCGAGTTTTAAGAACGAAAAATAAATTGGGGATGGAAAATAGATCGGGAATCGGGTCGGGAAATCCCCGATAAAAAAATATCGGGGATCGAGTCTAATTCGAGGATTATTTTTCTTGTCGGGTTCGGGGATGGGGATAGGGTCCCCATCCCCGACCCACCCCGCCCCGTTGCCATCCCTGCTCTCAAGCCCAAACCCAAAATAAGGTAGGCTTGCTACTGGTCATTTTCAAATACCTGCACATGACCCTCTGCTTATATGAATGAGCAGGTAACCGAACAAATGGATACATCAGTACCTTACATGTCGAGTAAGCCAAGTTGCTTCTTCAATAGAAACACAAGTATGCAAATTGTATCATACAAGGATATAATATTTAACATGCATCATGCTAATGTCATATACATGAAGGTAATAGTGCATCAGGGTATACTATCATACATATGCTTTTCTTCATATTATAATCACGTAGGAATTTACATATATACTAACAGATTAATTCAAGCAACCACTAGGTTTTATTTCCAATTACTCAATCATTTAGATTATACCATTTCCTTATTCATGTGTTGATATATGTCAACAATCAGCTAACATTTTGATTAATATCTAGTATGTCATTTAAGCCATTATCCAAGTTTACATACCAAATTTTATCTTTTTTGGTCATTCATGACATTATTCCCATCAATATTCAATCAATAATCATTTACTTAGTAATCATTCATATTTCATAATCCAATTACTTATCATCATAATTTTTATTATTATTGAGTGGTAGACTGTGCACCACCCCATGGTCTCGCATACCATGGAAGCTATCCAAATAATGGATATAAAGTCTAGGTAGAAGCCAATCACCAAAGTAGACATAAGTCTAGGCCGAAGCCAACCACCAAAATGGATATAAGTCAAGGTCGAAGCCAACCAATATGCACATTAGTCTAGGTCAAAAGCCAACAACCTAGGTAACCAAACCCTTTAAGATCGATACCCCCTAGTACACCATCAATGTCTAGAGTAGGTAAGGCATCAAAACATCTAAAAATCCCGGCCGAAGGCATCAATAAACGAAAAATGTAGATTAACCCTTAGTAGCTAATCAAGGATTGGGTAACCTAGACCCACTCACAAGTCGATTATCTTTCGATTTATATGATTAGTACTTATTCATGAGGATAAGTAATCACACAAGGCCCATACAAGAACAAGCAAGGCAATAATGTATTTCTTCCATATTGATCCTTTCCATTTTCCAACTATGTGGGGTTTCCATTTATCCTTGTCTGATATTATTCAATCCCATTATGTTATTTTATTCAAGCCCAAGTTTTACTTCATTACTCTTTTCTCTAAGCCATTGCATTTCATAAGTGGAATGCCCATTTAGTCTTTACAATACTCACAGAGTATGTCATAAATTTTGATCCATTAATCCTTTCATTAGGCCATTAATCTATGATAAGATGTATATTTTATCCCATTAATAATCATAGAGCATTCACAAACATAGCCTCAAAGTATAAGCAAATTGATAGGAAATAAATCACATAAACCAGTCAAACCAATCGATTGGTTTGGTCTAACCAGTCGATCGGTTACAACCAACCATTCAATCAATTTGGGTCAACCAGTCAATTGGTTTAACTCGACCAAACCCTACCTTTCTTTAAATTGGCCATTCAGTGTGGAAAAATTTGATTGTTCTTAGACCATTAGATCGGTTCTACCAAACTAGTCAATGAGCTTAAGTAGAGAGTAATACTAAGGTCTATATAGGCTTACCAGTCAATGGGTTAGGTCAACCAGTCAACTATTCTAGGAACCAGTTGATTGGTTTGACTGGTGTGGCAGTAGCTGACATGCAATTTAAACCCTTTTGTTGACAATTGTAGTATTGGTAAATAAGGGTATCATTCTATATCGGAAATTAAGAGGACTCACCTCTATTTAACTAGCTTAAAATAATAAATAAAAATAAAATCCTAAATCACACAAAATAAATAAATAAATAAGAAAAATACTAATAGTGGTGATAAAATAAAAAAAATTAATAAAAGTAATAAATAAAATAAAAATAAAAATAATGGATAACCACAATTATGATAAATATGCTATGAAAATCGAAATCCACCAATAGACTAGGTCAAAATATAATAATAATTTCTAAGTTAATATTTAATCATGAGAATGAGATTGACCAAGTTGTATACCAAAAGTAGGTCCATACACCTTATAATATTTTCCTAAATTAAATAATACAACAAAGCGCCAATATTAACCCTATTAAGTACTAGCAGTATAGTAGTAAAAAGCAGCTCTTATATTTAACCAGATTTAATGTATTAAGTATAATTGGAAGCCTATCAATCTAGGTACCCAAACTAATACACTAAGCATGTCTACCTGTATTTCTTTTCTTTGACTGGCATGTATCTAAATGTTTTACTACTTTGGTTAGAATCACCAAACTATTAGGTAAATTATTATCTAACCTAGCTGTAATTTATACATATAAATTCTAGCATATTTATATGACCACCTAGCAGGTAAATAATCCTACATACTGTCACTATGACAAAACAAGACATGAACCAAATAAATTATACTTAATAGAAATATATATATATACGTGATAGCAATTAAAATATAATCAAAGAATAATCTCATGAGATAAAGAAAAATAAAATCATATCTCAAACCCTAATCTAGGATTTCAATCTATTCCCTAGTGATAAATAATCAGCCAACCATAATTATCGAATTAATTACACTTAAATATATATCTAAAAATATAAATTAAAAATAGAGAAAGAAATAACTAAAATTAATTTTGGGTGAAAGATCAATAATTTATTTAGATAAAAAAAGTAATTAATTTCATTTGAAATAAATTCTACCAAATAAATTTTTCTGTATTTTTTTTTCTTCTTTCTCGGCACCCTTGATTTTAGTACAAAATTCTTTTTATTTTTATCTTTTCTTCTTTGGCATTGGCGGTTACCTTATTGCTCTCCTTTCTTTTTTTATTCAGCCCTCTCTTCTATGGTTGCCTACTTTTTCTTTTGTCTTCTTCTGCAATAGCCTTGCATTCTGCATTGCCTCTCTACTCTCTGTTTCTGCTGCTGGCTTCTTCTGTTTCCTCTTTTTTGTGGCTTCTTCCTTTTTTTTCCCTTTTGTACCACTTGATTCGACCACTTCTACTAATCATGCGATCCTCCCTTAAATTCTTGCCTCCCACACCCAACCTCTCCTTCCAGGTCAGCCGTTACTGGCCCTCTATCTTCTTGATCTCCATGCTGCCTCGCTGCTCACAACTCCCTCAGTCACCTCTCACTATGCTTGCTTTTTGTTCTTTGATTTTCGAGCCTTTGGGCCTTCGGTCCTTGGCTGTTGGACAAAAGGTCCATTTTTTTCTTCCTTTTTTATTATTTTTATTTTATTTGAAAATTATATGCAAAATAAAATTAATAAAATTGAATAAATAATATTTTGCTATAAAGTTATTTAATTTATATCATTTTAGCTTAAATAATAATATTTATACTATTTTTATCACTTAAGCATAAAATCATAATTATTCACCTATATTACTTAAATAAAATATCAAAAACTTATAAAATATGTCAAAATATGAAATTATCATTGACCAAACAAGTCAATCGATTTGCCTTATAATAACATCAAACCATTAATTTCATACAGATTCATACATATAAATCATCATGTAGATTCATACATATTAATCACTGAAATGCCCCAAAATTTTTAATTTTAAAAATTATAGTTAAATAAGGTTTTATTAGAAAATTTAATTAAATAATTTATTTTTATTAAACTAAAAGGGAATTAATTAGGGCAAATCAAGAAAGAAATTTATAAATATTTTAATTAGGAAGAAAATTGGATATTTTAGCTAATTAAGGATTTTATTTTAGAAATTAATTAAATAAATTATTTTATTTAAAATAAGAAGGAGATAATAGGGCCAAATTAATAGGATTTTTATAAATGATTTAATTGGAGAAAATTAGGGTGTTTTGCTAATTAAAATGGAATTTATGAAAAACCTTTTAAAAACCCTAAATTAGCCTAAAAAGAGATTTAAATATTATTTTATTTAAATATTATTATTTTTAAATATCCCCAAATATCTTAGTTAATTTAATTGACCCTAACCCACCTATTTTTCTTTTTCCCCCTCTTCCTTTTTCCTTTTCTTTCTTCCTTTTCTTTTTCCTTCTCCTTCCCGATTGGGCTTGTCTATGGCCCAATCCTTCTTTCCTTCTTTCTTTTTCTTCTTCGGTGATTGGGCCTACATTCCGTAACCCGTTCCTTTCCTCCTTTTTCTTTCCTTCCCTCAACCCATTCTCCCTTTTCTTTCTTTTCTTCTTCTTTTGACATTCCGGTGCTGTGTTTTATCTCCTTTTCCCCCTGGAACACCGCGTTTTGATCATTTTTTTTAGCCGTTGTCACTCGGCCGGTCTCCCCTATTTTCTTTTTGTTCTTTTCTTCCTTAGACCGCCGGTCTAGCCCCCCTTTCTTCCTCCTTCCCACCATCGACCTGTGACTCCACCGCCCACCTCAATTTTTAATGCCATCGGTTACACCCGTTTTGACCGATCATTTTTCTCCCTTTCTCTTCCCCTTGATTCGGTGACCACTTAGACCCAACCCACCTCCTTCCTTTTCGCACACAACCTTCTCTTTTCTACGCAACCACCTTCTTCCCCGATTTGAATTTTGCTGGCTTTTGTTGTCGTCGGAGACCCTAACCCTACCTGCCCTATTCCCACGCTGACCCACAGAACCCTACCTTCTCCTCAAAACTCTATAAATACCCCCTATTGATTGATCATGAAACTTTTTTTCCCAAAACCCTAAGAACTTACCCTACACACCACCACAACTTCAAATGCCCTTTCCTCCGCCATCAGCCAACTACGCTGCCTGCTCTACCTACCTAAAACTTCCCTGCACCGCCCTCTAACTAACTGAACCACCCATCTCCCTCGATTCTTCTTACATGAGCCACCACAACCATGTAAAGTTCCTTGGCCAACCAACCAAATTTTTACATCTGTCGCCCTTTGCATTGTCGTCCACCACATCTGCCGCTATCACTGCCTCCTACACCACCCAAAAATTGCTACCAATCTTCCTCCACCTTGCTCTACCCTTCTTTTCTCCTTTCTCCTTCTCCTCCTCTCTTTTTCTTCTTCTTTTCATTTCGGTTGCCACCTCTGTCGTCGCCACTTGATGCGCCACCACCCTCACTTTACTCTCCTCACTCTAGACTACCACCAACACCCCAACCTCCACCCTCATTCTCCATCTCTTCTTTTCAAATCTCAACTTTTAACTTTTCTTTCCCTTTTTTCGGCCACCGTTGCCGCCGGCGTGCACCATCGCCGGTGCCACCTATCTCCGCCGATCCAAAGTGAAACCCTAAACCCTCTCAGCCCTTCTCCCCTATTTGTTTAAGCTTATTTTATTTTATTTCAATTTTTAACTAACATTCGATTATTATTATTATTATTATTAATGGGTTCAATATTAATGTTATCATTTCTTAGCACGGTCGAGAGTATATATAAATTATTTAGATTATTAGTTTTGAATTATTAATATTATTAGTATTATTATAAGTTTTATTATTATTATTATTATTATTATTATTATCTATTTAGAGGGTCGAAGCCCTACTTTACTATATAATACGAATATTACTACTACCTTCTATTAATATTAATATTAATATTAATATTAATATTATTATTATTATCATTATGATGATGATGATGATTATTATTATTATTATCATCATTATTATTATAAGCAATATGTATTATTATTATTATTATTATTATTATCATTATTACTAATGGTACTTTTACTATTTCAGGATAGGGTTGAAAACCTTACCTTATATTACTTTCGATTTAAGTTATTTCATTATTACTACTACGACGACTACTACTACTACTACTATTACTACTACTACTACTACTACTACTACTACTACTACTACTATTATTATTTTATGATTCGATTATCATTTCATTACTATTATTAGTACTATTTTTATTAATAATGTCTTGATGATATTATTAGCACTATTTTGGGTGAAGGGTAGAAGCCCTTATATCACCATCCGTTTTGAATCATATTAATATTTTTATTAGTATTTTTAGTATTATGTCGTATAGTTATTATTAGTATAGTATTATTTTATTAAAAATCTAGTCTTAGAATAAGTTAGTAAATAATAGTAGTTTTGGTAGGAGGGAACCTAATTCTAGTTTTTCCTCATATAGGTGAGACTAGTCAAAGCCTTAAAGAGGCATAAGAGTGTGCTCCAAGACCGGTGACGTTTTAGGTAAGGAGTAACTAAGGCCGTTTGTGTATTATATATTTTATATGTCATGCATGCCATGTGATATGAACTATAATGTATCTTATGAATATTTGTGTAACTATCATATATACAACTTGATGTGGAGTTGAGGTAAATTCATGTAATTAATTGTGGCATGTGTATTACGTGTATGAGGTATGTTGTTATTAAGATGTGGTGTGGCCCATAAGCATACATGATAGGTTTTGTAATATGATGATAGGGAGTGTATTGATGTGGGGTCGGTTTGTGTGTTTTATGATCATGCATAGAAGCATCTAAAGAGGAATTAGGGATATTAGGGTTTGCATGGTGGAGATTAGGGTTTACATGGAAGATTAGGGTTTCACGTGTGAGTATAAGATTTTGCATGAAAAAGTTCGCGCATTTGCATGGGAGATATAAAGTGTGCATGAGAGAAAGATTTACGTATGGAAAGTAGATGTGGGGTGCGAGGAAGGTATTAGAAGTGTCGTATGGGGTTTTGAAAACATTGGGTGAAAAATAGTATGTAGGATATTATAAGGGTATGGAGGAGACTGAGTTAGGGTTTGTATGGTTAACTATGGTTTGTGGTAGTTAACTAGGGTTGGTATGGTTAACTATGGGTTGTGGTGGTTAACTAGGGTTTGGAGTCTTATAATATGGGATGAGACTTTTGAAGGATAAGAATAGTAGAAGTCAGTTATGCATGTCTGGGTGAAAGCTTATAAATAAGATACTTAAGACATTAATCATTCAAAGTGAAAGATTATTAAGTCAGGTCCACCCGATCCACCAGTTAGGAATAGTGGTTAGGGTTCTTACCCTATAACTGACCGATCCACTGACGAATAATAGTGGTTAGGACATGATGTCCTATAAGTGACCGGCCCACCGGCTATAATAGTGGGGGATCCCGAGCTCAATAAATACAAACCTGATTTTTGCTAAGGTACTTAAAAGATACTAATTACTTACAGTGGAACAATATGTGAGCAGGAACCTAACCGATCCACCGGTAAGAAATAGTGGTTAGGATTTTACCCTATAAGTGGTCGATCCACGGGTTATAATAGTGGTTAGGGCATGATGCCGTATAAGTGACCGAGCCACTGGCTAAAATAGTGGGAGGTTCCTGTACTTACATAGTTTAATAAAAAGCATGGTGCGAAATGAATATTGAAAAAGAGATTATAATTTACTAATCTGGACTAATTGGGCCTTTATGCGTGGGCTTGAACGTTTGTAAGCTGTATATTATCCTGTATGACTTTATATATTATATGCATTGGCTTGAATGCTCGTAAACTATATATATCCTACATGATTTTATGTACTTGTGTGTTATCCTTAGTGCTCGGTTACCTTACTTAGTACGTAGCGTACCGATCACCCTTTTTATGGGTGCTGCTCATTTCCACGAATAAAAGGCCCGTCTGACATGTTGCAGGTAGGAAACATGTTCTTTGATGTTATTGACATTCATGGGACATCAGGCAGGGGCAAGTGTTGATTTTAGGCTGGATCAAATCTTTGGAGAAGCATGGCCGGTTTTCCCTTAATGAGATTATTATCCCCTTTTCTCTTTTATCTATGTTATGAATTCCAGGAATAATTTTAACGTCATGGACATCTTTCTATCTTAAGAAACTATCTCTCGTATTTCGATTATATAATAATTCATGTGTGCTCTGATTTTATATTGCGAACCTTAATTTATGTATTGATATGAGTTGATGGAAATGTTTTCTTAGCCTTAGCACTTGGTGCTGGAACGGTAGGAGTGAACTGGTCTAGTACTAAGTGTAGTGATAGCATTCTCAGAATTTACGGATTTTAAATTTAGAGGTTTTGTTTTTTTTTAAAAAAAATAGTAAATTTTGGAGTGTTACAATCACCGTTAACCACATTAGAATAGGTATCAACATAGTATAATATATTTCCAACTAAATTAACTTGCACGACTTATCATCTAATCATTTCCTCCCATTTTCCTTAACTTTCATGCTTTTTACTCAAAATATACAACTTACCCATCTAAATCAATTCTACAAGGTATATACATTCATGTTAACAAATAAGATTAACTTAAAGAATCTCATATCATACAAGAATACTCATATACCATTTTAGAAGCAAGAATCACTTATTTGATGTAGGCAAAACTCCCTTAAACTAGTATTTTAGACTGTGAAAATCTCAAAATTTAAAACTTTAGAACAAAAAATCTTAAACTCAAGATTTTGTACAAAACCTTAATAATATTGAACTTGAAATAGAAAGGAAATGAGGGCATACCACACTTAAAGTAAAAACAAGGAATGCTCGGTTGAACCACTCAATCCTTTTTTTCCCAAATCTAACTCTTCCTGGCTTAATAATTAAAACAAGAGAGAGCTAGAAAAAGGATATGAAGAATGCAAGAAATCGTTTACAAGGTTTGAAGTGTAGAAAGGAAGAGGGCGAATACAGAGAGTTAAGGATTTTTAGTGGCTAAAAGAAAGGTGTATAAAAGGGATGATTAGGAATATGTATACCCAACCAATCAAGAAGAATCACAGAGGATTCAGGAACAATTCAAAAATCCTAATATTTATCGTTTGAATCCAAGCTAAACGGATAGATTTTGTCCAAGATATGCTGAACTTTTATCCAGACCTCAAATGGTGTTCTTGGAGAATGCAGGTCAATTAAACTAGAATTGGAATTCACAAGAGAGGTTATGGAAGTTCAACATGGAAGGAATCTTCCAACTGTTAAAAGTTATGCCTAAGATTGAAGCATTGATTTTAGAATTGTGTAGAGGAGAGAAGTGGAAGGAGACAAGTCTAAGGTCATCTCTCCCCCTTAATTGTCTCAATCGAGATTTAAATCAATTTGAGGTAGTATTTCAGACTAAATGCATCATAAAAAAGACTAAGAATATCTAAGGGAAAATTCAGCATGGGATGGCAACGTTCCATTTTAGTATAAGAAAATTTCCAAAAGAAAAGTTCAAAAATATGCCTAACTTGACAAACTAGTCGATCAATTTAGACCTATCAATTGATTGTTATACAAACCAGTCGATCGGTTCTCCAACCAATTGATCGGTTAAGTTGAGAAAACTCATTTTATTGAAATGACAAACCAGTCAATTGGTTCACCTGAAAAACTCATTAAACTTAATTTTCTAACCTTATTTAAATCAAAATTTACCTTAAATAAAATCATGATACCAACTCAAAATCAAATGCCCATAAATTGGCATAATTCTCATTCAAAATATTTTACAAAAATATGGGGTATTACAGTACATCACCCAGTTGATAATAACAAGATAACATACTCACACTTTGTAAATCTTCATGTGGTAAACAAGAAAATATATGAAAAATCATGTTCTCACTTCATCATAGCTTGAAAGAATAAACATGGATAATAGATAAATGATTTGATCACTTATAAACATGCGAGGTTAACCTTTTATTTTGTTTAATATCCAACATTACCATAAAAATCCATTTCATCTTATCATGTTCTAATAAACAATGTTACCAATCTAATTTCATTAAACTTAAGACATAATATAACAAGATAACATAACACAAAATACTTTTTCACTAATCATATAATATATGGTACGGAATCAATAATATGGCACGCACTAAAAGACCACAATACTTAAATTATTACCATACTAATATTATTATAGCACTGATATTGTAATACCCCAAACTTTAGCTAAAAATAATCTCGTGTAATTAATACCTTAATAAAATTATAATCTTAAAAAAAATTATTTTAGCCTTATGTAAATTTCTTAATCCTAAAATCTTAACCTAATCCAAATCTTTGACCTAGATAAATTATGTTTCACAACGCGGCCTTAATTCTATTAGATTTATATCTTTAATCCTACCTAATTTAGCTAATAAAAAAATTAATCTAATACTAACCTTAAGCATTTTTCCTTTTTTCTTTTCCTTCTCATGTTCCTTTTCCTATCTGTAGATGTTCTTGTGTGTGTTTTTCTTATCTTTTGCAACACACCACTGTAGCACTCAACCATCATCTTCCACAACTTTTGTTGAAAAATTTGCCCTACCATGCTAATCCCTATACATATATATGGACACACACACTCACTTACTCCATCTCTCTTCCTCCCTCATTTGTTTTGCCTCATTTATTACCTATTTTCCATCAAACTCATAACCTACCTACATCTTCACCACCGCGTACCAGCATAACCATAAAGCACTACCCAAAGCTTTTTGGATCAACCACTACAACCACCCCACCACTCCCTCTTGTTATCGCCGACCGCCGCCATCCGCCGCCACTATTTTTCCCTCTTCTTTCCTTGTGCCTGTCACGTATTTGTGAAGTGCAAGGCTTGCACACGCCCTCTTGCACTACCATGCACCCCTCTTTTCCCTTGTTCCATGCCTATGTATACCAACACAATTTGCCCATGCATACTTGCATTACTCGTGCATTGTCTCAATACGCCTATGGGGCCCTATTCCTTATTACTTGTGCATGTGTTGCATAAGAACAGTTGTGCCTTTTCATAAGGCCTACCTAAGTAGGTTCCCAGCTCTCGGTTTGAGTGTGCACTACCTACCGCTCTCTCTTACTTCCCTATCTTTTCAATCACACACCCCTTTTTCGCACCAAAACCTCACCCGAACACCACCAACATTTCACTATAGCACCACCATATCTTCCACCACACTTCCATGCAACTCAAGCTCCTTTTTTACTTTAGTTATTTCCATTTTTAACCTCCTTTACCTTAACTTTTCTCTCAATTATAATCTTCAAACCTAATCACATATTATCTTATTTTCATAGGTGATTTTATGATGATCTCGGAGGAGGATGTTTGAGATTTACGTGCATAGATTCTGATGTCTTTGTTAGTAAGACTACTATAGAAACAAGCATTGATGATTCCACATAAATTACAGTTTGACCATAACCATTGATAAAAATGTGAAAATTTTGAGGTGGGAATGCGTTGAAAGTTTTAATAACAATTATAGATATTAAAAGTTATTAAAAGTAAAGTAGTGCTTGTTTTAATATCATTTTTAAATTAACTGTTACCGAAATGGAAATGCTACTAAGTGCTTTAATATCTAGAACTCTCATGTTCAACACTTTTTCAAATTCATATTGCATAATGTTTGGAATTTTAAGTCTTTATTCCTTTTCATACTTTGAGCAATCGCATTTACTTCTATTTTGTTTTAGCTATTGCGGCTCCTTTTGATCCTATGTTATTGAAATACCTTCAAAATATGATTAAGAGAAGTAAATAAGAATAAGTGGACTAAATTATGAAATAAATCATGATATAATCACATTAAATCTTTATGTTAAAGTACATATGATTGACATAATTCATACCTATCAGTTATTTCTAAAACTATTATTAAAGCATGTTTTGATAATAGTTATATACAAAACCATTCTTAAACCTTGTGCATTAAACACCCCTCCCGTAGCTCTTTCTCACTTACGTCTATCATAGAAATTTGTAATCTAACTTGCTCTCTTTGCTCATCTTCATTTTTCCTTGCTTTCTCTCAATTCTCCCTCATTTACATCTGTTGTGCCTTGCTCTTTCTCGTCAATGATTGTTTTCCATCTCCTCTCATCATCATCATCATCATCATCATCATCATCATCATCTTTTTTCTATATTTTTTCCTTGGTTCACACGTCTCATCTACCCAACCTTCCAAAGCCCTTCAAACCCTTCGTCCACCCAGCCTAGCCTCTTGGCTCTCTTCCACAACCCTTCTCTACAATTTATGGCTCTTGCAACCGCAACAGGTATCGTTAACCCTGCATCCTAGCTATCTGCCCAAGAACCTTGCTATACATGTATGTTAACTATTTAGTTGGTATTGCATGTATTATTGTCATTATAAATATGTTGTTTTGTTGTTATGGGTTTTGGTTTGCATCTCTATATGTTTATGTATGCAAGACAATATTGATGGATTTGATATTAATGAAAAAAACTAGTTTTGCTAGCGTTATAGACCAATATTTTATAATTTAAAAAGTTAGACAACAATATTAGTAACATGATTTAGTAGTATTTTTCTTTTATAGGTAGCTGACTAGTGTGATGGGGCATTTTCCTATTATGCACATTCATCTAGCATATTTGTATATGACACTCGATTAAAATTTTCGGAGTTACGTCACATGGTTATATGAAGAGCTTTATCAGTTGTTCTTTAGCGGGTCATACTATGATCCATCCCATTTGAGATCGTATTATTTGCTTTTGACGTTACCTTAGGTTCAGCCATGGTTAGGGGTATTAGCTAGTTATTTTGATCTATTTGTTGACCTTACTTTTGCACCAAACCTATAATTTATTAAGGGTGATGTTTTTGAGAGAGATTATGATCGGATTTCTAGAAAGCTGATAGTAATAGATGATGAGTGGAGGTTTTGTCATAGCTTACCCCCGAGTATCCGCCCCGGTTATCCTAGAGTATCTGTCAGCAAACTCTTCGTTGATGATGTTAGGGAGTAGATGACATATCGAGATGAGTGGACATTGAGAGTGATGGGTTCTAGTTGGCGTAGGCTAAGGTATTGACAGATTACATAGGATGCTTAGGGGGTATTGTTAGTTAGCTATTTGGGTTTTAGCAACCTTTCGATGTATACATTTTTGCTATTTCCTTAGATTTTTTTATTATTTTTTGGGTATTTTTTTTAACTCATAGTATAAGTTTACTATCCAATTTACAACCCTTGTATAAATATTTGATATGTATATACATATGAACTCTTTCTAGGTAATAATAATTTATGTATTGGTATATTCTATGCCCTTCTTTATATATATAACTTCAAAATTGCATCATATAAATTATATAAATATGAATTGTTTCACAGCATTAGCAATATGTGAATTAGTTTGTGGAAGTGCATTAATTTGTAATAATATTTTTCGTGGGATACATATAGATTGAAAAAATATGGATCTGAAATAGATATTTTCAAATCGTTTTTTTAGACAATATGACGGTAGAGTTGATTTTTTCATCAAGGTTGTAGTAGAACATTCTCAGGATGCTAAAATAGTCTGTCCTTATTTGAACTATGCTTATATTCAATGTGTCAATGGTAATGATTTGAGAGATCATTTGTTTATCTACGAAATTTATATAAGTTAAACTCATTGGATATGATGTGGTGAGGTAGAGTCTAAATATAATAATGAGAAAGGTAGGAGGGATAGTAGTAGATCATTTGATAACAATGATGGTGATTTGTTAGAGGAGATGACTCGGAAGGTTGAGGAAAGTGTCTGAGATTGTCCAAAAATATTTCAGTGGTTATTGAGTGACTCAAAAAAAAATTATACGATGATTGTAAAAAGTTAACTAGATCATCCACTACTTTAAGGTTATACAACTTAAAGGCATGTAACAGATGGAGTAATAAGAGCTTCATAGAATTATTATCACTTGTGAAAGAATTGTTTCCTGATGATAATGATCTACCTTATTGTACCTATGAAGCGAAGAAGATCCTTTTATCTATAGGTATGAGTTATGAGAAGATACATGCTTAGATTATTATCCTAATGAAGAATGCAAAGCACCACGATACAAGAAGACTAAGGTGCCAACAAATTTGTTATGATATTTTCCTATAATACTATGATTCAAGAGGATGTTTGATGATATTTAAGATGGGAAGAAATTGAGAAGGCATGCTGATGAGAATATAGATGACTGGATTCTAAGTCATCCATCTGACTCTCCATAATAGATGATGATTAATGGTTTGTTTCCTAAATTTGGTGAAGAACCAAGAAACTTACATCTTGCTCTCTATGTGGATGGTATGAATCCACACAATCAAGGCACATACAGTATTTGGCCAATGATTTTGGTTATATACAATCTACCATCGTGTCTCTACATGAAACACAAGTATATGATGTTGTCTTTAATCATCTTGAGACCAAACCAACCAGAGAATGATATTGATGTTTATTTGGAGACTTTGATTAATGACTTAGGTGTTAACGTGTTTGATACTTATAGTGAGGAAAGTTTCACTTTGAGAGTAATGTTATTCTGTACTATAAACGATTTTCTGACATATGGTAACTTGCCATGTTATAGTGTGAATGGTCATTATACATTCTTGATATGTGAGAATAATACTTTATTTGTTCAGCTAACACATGTCTAAAAGACTATTTTTCTTGGGCATCCTAGATTTTTACCAAGGGATTATCATTATCATGGGAAAATGAATGCACTCAATCAGAAACCAGAAGAAGGGCATGCCCCAATCCAGTTGATAGGAAGACAAGTGTATATGAAAATGAAACATTTGAAGGTGTGCTTTGGGAAGAAGAATAAAGATAAGCCTCCATCAATTGGGCAGAAAAAGATGTCTATATTCCTCAACCTTTCATATTGGGAATCTCTATATATGAGGCACGCCCTCAATGTAATGTATATTGAGAAAAATATTTGTGATAGTCTTGTGGTACATTACTTAATGTTTTATGAAAGACTAAATATGTCATAAATTCTTGATTTGATATGGAGGAAATGGGCATTAGGCATGAACTAGCACCATGAGACAATGGAAAAATGACTTATTTACCATCGGCTTTCCATAAACTCTCTAGAAAGGAGAAAATTATATTTTGTGAATTCTTTAATAGTGTCAAGGTTCTAGAAGGCTATTCTTCAAATGTCAAAAGGCTAGTGTTGATGAAAGAGTTAAAACTAATCAGCATGAAGTTTCATGATTATCAATAGCCATACGTGGAATTCTGCCAAAGCATGTTCAAAATGCTATCACTAGCATTTGTTGGTTATTCATTGCACTATACTCCAAAGTCATACAACCTAATAGTTTGGATTTCTTGAAAAGATGGATTATGATCACTTTGTGCCAGCTTGAAATATATTTTCCTTCGTCATTATTTGACATTATGGTGCATCTAACCGTTTACATGATTTATGAGGTAAAAATATTATGACCTATTTATGGGTACTGGATGTACCCCTTAAATGGTTTATGAAGTTGATAAAAGGTTATATGAAGAATTGATATCAGCCAGAAGGATGCACTATTAAGATTTACCTAGTAGAAGAGGTAATTGAATTTTTCACAAATTACTAGTATAATGCTAAAACTATTGGTATTCCTAAATCCCGACATGCATGGAAAGTGGAAGGATAAGGTATTAGGGGCAAAAAATTTGGGCAAGTAGACCCTGCCATGCTCTGTAAAGTACATCTCTATATATTACATAATAGTGATGATATTCAACCATATGTTGAAGAACATATGCATTCTTTGAAAATTGAAAATCCATCAAAGACTAATAAGTGGGTAATTGATAAACATAATACTTCCTTAATACATAGGGAGAAAATGAATGATATCTCAATACTTAGGAAAATTTGATAGAGGGAAAGGGAGCGAATGAGAAAGTGTAGAAGTTAAGGAGTGTAAATGGATTAGGAATGGAGTATAAGGGGGAATTTGGGCCAACATCTTTAACAAGGAGAGGGAAAAGCCTTACTTGATTGAGTGTAGATAACCAAGTATAAAAGAAATGAATGATGAGGTGAGGGAGGTAGAGTGTAGTCAAAAGGGACATGGTATAGGATTAGTAAGTTAAGGAAAAGGGTTGAAGAAGTTAAACATGCATTCATGGCTTCTAGTGGAGAGAGGAAATGAGAGGTAGTGAGAGAAGGTGAGAAATACCTCAAAAGTGATTTAGGGAATTTTATTTCAATAAAAATTATGGAACTATCTAAATAACGTAAAAAAATCTTGAAGCACCAAAATATTCTTATTAGTACAAATAGATTCTAATTAGAAGTTTTTATAAATATTGGAAAGATATTCAAAGCCAAAATCAAAACAGGATATGAAATCGTAGGATACCAATTAATGGGTCTAGGAAAACTAGTTGACTAGTTTATTTGGGAATAAAATAGTCAATTTTTTAGCGTATCGGTAAATTGATTAAGATAACCAGTCAACTAGCATTTTTGGTACTCATATTTTTATTATAATTTCAAGTCCTTTTCAAATCCAAAATTAATTTATTTTATATCAACATAATTTTAAATACATCTTGAAATATTTTAGGACATGGTATTACACAGTTTGTCATTAAGAGATTTTTGAGTTCATCAAATGCTTGTTGACACTCCTCACTCCACTTGAATGTCGCCTCCTTCTATAAAAGACTTTTCATTGATCACACAGTGCTATAAAATTCCTGTACAAATTAGTGATAGAAAGTTGTATGTCCAATAAAAGAATGCACTTCTCCTACAAAAATAGTAAGGGGAAACTAACACACAATATATATGCTATCCTTATTGACCTCTAAACCCCTAGATGAGACTATATGACCACGTTCGATTCCTTGTGTCATCATGAAATAAAACTTTTCCTAGTTAAGCACAAGGTTAGTTTCTTCACAATGTTTTAAAATTAATGTTAGGTTTCTAATATATGACTCAAAACTAAAGTATCATCAGTGACACTAAAATCATCCATAAAAACCTTAATAATTTTCTCAATTTAATCAAAGAAGTTGGGTTTTGTTTTATTATTTCTAGTTATTTAAACTCTTAGATTTGATTCCTCCATTTGCATTTTGTAATCACTCTCCTATCTATATTATTCTCATCATTGTTGTCATTATTATTATACTATTAGGGCATTCATTCTTTTGTTTTTTCATTCCATTTTGCCTTATATCATGCATGAGTTATAAGATTATTACACCTCTCTCATGGTTGATGTGGCGATAACATTCTCCATTTTTTTATTCTATTCCACAATGTCTTTAAAATGAAATTTTCTACTTCAAAATTATGGGGGTGTTACAACTCGAGTGATGCTACCTTCAGATTGGTCTTTACCATTCGAGATTATGTGTGATGCCTCTGATTTTGCAATTGGTGTAGTTTTGAGAGAATGGAAAGATAAAAAAAAGCCATATGTCATCTACTACACTTCAAGGACTCTTTGTAACACCCTCTTTTTTTACTGCCAAAATTTTTATTATAAAGTATTGCAGAAGCAAAAAAATACCTAACATACTTAGAAAAAATGGGTTGTTATCGCCATACCTAACATAGGATAGGCTTTAGTCACCTGTCCCTTATTAGATACAAGGCCGAAAGACTAAACCAACCAAAAATAGAGTAGAGTGTGCAAGAACAAGATATATAGATACTTAAAGAAAACGTTTACACAATAGGACCTCGACGGTCCCCAACATAATCAAATATAGGAAGGTAGATTAAATTTAAATACATGGCTATTACAATAGAAACAAAGGAAGGGTGTGGCCCTAAAACCTTGGTCTGTCATGGGTTGCACAAAATTCTCCCTATATCTAGGGCTATTAACAAGCCGAGCTGAGCCGAGTCAGGGTAGATTTGAGCTTGACTCATTTACTAAACTAGCCTAAAAATAAAGCTTGGGCTTAGCTTGTTTATAAACGAGTCAAGCTTTTAACGAGTCATGTCGAACTTTTAACAAGCCAACTTCTGAGCTTTGGTGGTAAAGGAGCCAAGCTCACGAGCTTTTGCATTGTAAACGAGCTCAAGCCCAAAATTATTATGTTCAAGCTTATCTTGTTTAATAATCAAGCCGAGCTCGAGCCTAATTTTTAAGCTCATTTAATAAGCAAGTCAAGCCAAGCCGAGTCGAGCTGTTAACTAGCCGAGCTCAAAAAGCTCGCGAGCCGACTTGGTTTGTCAATGACCCTACCTATATCTACGCTCTCAAGCCCTAAACCTAAGACAAGGTAGGCCCACTATTGGCCATCCCCAAAAACTTGCTCATGGTCCTTTGCTCATGGGAATGAGCAAGTAACCAAGAAAATGGGCACATCAATACGCTATGTACTGAGTAAGTAAAGTTAGCTCCTCAACCGTAGTCACAAGAATACAAGATCCTAGAATATAGTGAAACTTAACATGAGTCATGTTGATGCTATATAATTAGATGTACCTACTCTATCATGGTCAGGTAATGCACTAGAATTTAATACCATGCATAACTTAGGCAATTCAGGATACATCATGCTTGTCTTCATAGTACAACATCATGGATAGTCATATACAAATACTAAGTAGGTTATTCAAATGACAACTACGGTTTCTACGAGCCATTCACATGGTTTCTCATTAGATTTATTTACCAACTTACACAATCAATTAGGTCATTCATTTACAATCATTATTTCTCTTTCCCAATCCTTCTCTTTTATTTTTAATTTCATCCACATCTTTATTTTATACTTATCCAAATACTTATTCAAATTCTTATCCACATACTTATCCAAGCTATCATCTAGATACTCATTCTAATCATTACTTATTCTAATTATTATCCAAGTATTCATTCTAATTATCACCCAAGTATCCATTCCAATTATTATCGAGTTACTCATTCCAATTATTATCCAAGTATTCATTTTAATGATTATCGAGTTACTCATTCTAATTATTATCCAAGTATTCATTCCAACCTTTTTATCATTATCATTGAGCAATGGATTATACACCATCCCATGGCCTCACCTATAATGGAAGACTATCCAAACCAAAGGACATAAAGTATGGGCTAAAGCCAAATAACCACAATGGACATAAGTCCAGGTCGAAGACAAGTAACCATTAATGGACATAAGTCCATGCCGAAGCCAAAACTACCTAGGTAACTAGACCCTTTAGTGTTGATACCCTCAATTACATCATCGGTGCCTAGAATAGGTAAGGCACTAGGATCCTACCCGAAAGCACCAATAAATGCCTAAAGATAGACTAACCCTCGATACCTAATCAAGGATCAAGTAACCTAGACCTATACATAGCTCAATTATCTTTTGCTTTACATGATTAGTACATTATTTTTGAGGTTATGTGTAACACCCCCAAAAAATTTTGTTTTATAAAAAAAATAAGTGGAAGCAAAGAAAACAAAACTGTAAATTTCGGGGATATTACTGTCACACTTGGTACCAGATCGGTTTACTTTTATCGTTCCAATACCAAGTGCTAAGGCCAAAGAATAAAATACAATTTGCTTGAAACTCAAACCATATTTAAATTAGAGTAGCGCAAATGGTTTCGTTACAAGAATGGAATCCACCAATGGTGGTTACAAGAACAGATATTACATTTAACTAGGAATTAAAAGGTGAAAGAGATATCCTAAGGACTTTTCGGATAATCCTTACGTTCAAACCCAAGCCCTCTTAAATACCACCTACAAGGGACACTGCACATTGAATATGCAATGACCTACGAAGGGAACCTTTCAATACTATGGTACTGAGTAACCTTTAAACCACACTAAAAGGCAGACCCACGATGTAACACATGATACAAAAACTATGTAGAATGATAACATATGGCTAATACACCAGGCACGTCTCATACAATAAGAAATTCATAACACAAATCCATATACTTATCAAATTCATCACATACCCAAGCAGGGACAAACACTAAAGCCAACGTAGGTCATATCAATAGATCATAACAGGAAATTAATATTTTTGGGCCTTAAGCCATTAAGTAATCATTGTTTAATCAACATTTTTTGATTTATATCCATGTGAGTGTGTAAATCCCACTATTATAGCCGGTGGACCGAAAATATACAGGGTAACTCGCACCTGACTACTATTATTCGCCGGTGGATCAGTCCCCAGGGCAGAAGGCTCCTAGCCATTATTATTCCCGGTGGATCGGTCTGGCTCTGACTCACATGGTATTCCACTATAAGTGATTAGTATTTTTCCAAGATTTAGTTTATTGAGTCGAGACCCCCACTATTATAGCCGGTGGACCGGAATACACATATACATCTTCTAGGACAAAGTTCTCATGGGCCACTATTATATCCGGTGGATTGGTACACATATACATCTTCTAGGGCAAAATGCTCCTGAGTTACTATTATAACCGGTAGACCGGTAGACATAATATAATCCATTTGGACTCGACTCAGTTGTCTTTCACTTTACATAATTAGTGTTTTCCCTTTTAATTAGCACAATAGTTTTATTTATTTGCCTTGAGGAGGAAATCAAAGACCCGAAGACACAAAGGTACTCCAGTCATATTAGCGCATACAAGCAGCTCGGTGCCCTTCAACCTTTAACCATCAACCCAGAGACGCAAAGGTACCCTGGTCATACTGGTGCTTACAAGCTACACAGTACCCTACTGACAAAGACACCTAATCCATAAGTATGCATATCTCCTAAATAGGTCCATAGATCTAGATAGAGTAAGATATAGGGCCTGACTGGAGCACTAAGGTACACCAGCAAATACCAGAATAATCATGGGCTAAACCACATCTTTAGGGTAGCGACCCCTAAAGAGCCACCATTCCTGATCTCAAGGTCTTCCACTTTAATTATTAGTGTCTTAATTAAGGTGATCATAAAAAGCACGACAGCCACATAAATATTCACTTTCAATTGCTTATGATATCTTTAAGTAATCCTTATTCATATAATTATCCAAGATAACTTAGAGGAATCACTAAGGCCATCATTATCTCATCCAATTCCAATTTAGGATTCATTTTCATTTGTTCACATGCCATAAGTTGGTCAATGTGTCCATCAACCAATTGGCTATCCATGTGCCCATCAACCAATTGATTTCCCATGTAAATTAATCAATGGGTTCAACCAACCATTCAACTGGTATAGGAAAAACAACACCCATACATAAATATACCACACCCGATGAAAATTGCATGCTTTTGACAATAATCATATCATGTTCCTATGTTGTGAAACCCATAAAAAGACATGCTCCATAACTAAATTTACATATATGCATGGTAGAAAATCAATACACAATGTGTTCATGCTAATTCACCACATTCATGTTGAATATCAAAATACTTAAAACATGCTCCAACTCCAAAGGTATAAACATTCCACATGCTCAAATTCAAGGTCTTAAAGATAACACATATACATCACAGAACACACCAAGAACATGAATAAACAATACAAATCTTTAGTCATATTAGAGATAATGATATCTTACCTTTGGGTTAAGCCTTCTAGCACAATACTAAACTCCTAACTTGATGGTTTCTATCAAGACTTCTAATTTTCAAAAAGAATTAATAATCAAGGTAATCAAAACTCCTTTTTAGAAAAATAAATAAATAAATAATAGAATAAGAAGAAAAACCAAACATATTGTCAAGAGCAAATTTCAGGGAGGGAAAAACTAGGACCATCAACCTTTCTATACAATTTAATCCTTCCTTGTTTGAAAAGGGAAAATAAGGAAAATATAAGGTGAATATTAGGATAATATAGAAGAGAAAATCAATTAATTAAAGGACAAAAAATAGAGGCACGACCTTTGTGTTATTGCATAAGGGAAAAGGGGTAAAATGGGGAAATGCCCAACATTTAGGAAAATAACCAAGAGAATAGAAGAAAGGATAACAAGTGTTGTAGGTTAATGTTAAAATGAATCGGTCGTTGAAGTGTAAAGGAGTCGGGTCTATACAACAAAAGGGAAGAGAGAGGGACAATTAACTTTAGTTGAGTGTGGAGACCTAAGGTGTAAAAAAGAAATGATGAAGATAGGGGAGGTAGAGTACAATCAAGTTATGGCAAAGGTAGGTAAGTCAAGGGAGAAGGTGTAATACCCCATCTTTTTGTAAGATTTATTGAAGGGAAAGTTACGTTATTTAATAAAATTTGATTTTGATTTGGAACTATAATTCGGTTCGAGGTAACGATGGATTTGAATAAAGTTTGGAAAATTAAATAAAATAAGTTTTTAGGCATATTAATCAACTAGTTTGATAAACCAATCAACTGATTTGTCATTTTAGCTAAAGTTCTTTGTTTGACCGAATTGATCGACCGATAAGTAGAATAGTTGACTGGTAGGATAAATTAATTGATCGGTTGGTTGGGATGAGTATTTTTTTAAACTTAATTCTTCTGGTAAAATTTTTATATCAAAATGGAACCTTGATAATCTATCTCCAATATATTCTTTATAGATTCTTAACCCTTTTTATCATATATTTAGCTCTAGTTGTAGCCTTGAACTAATTCAAAGGTTCGATTTGGACATTTGAGCGAGATGATGACATCACCATTGTCTTCTTACACCTTTCTCCTCTGAATACTCCTAGAAGCATTACTTTGATTCCAAATTGTCTCTACTTGGCTGATAGATTCCATCCTATGCTGATATTCCATTACCCTTTTTGTGTTCAAGATTTTTTTGAACGAAATTAACCTATATTGCAAAAAAAAAACCATTTTAGATATAGAATGGAAGTCGACCTATCTTAATAAATCTGCTCGTTCAACTCATATTTAGGGTTTTTGATTTGTTGCATAACCCACTCGTTCCTGAATTGATTAGTTAATTATATATACCCATAATCATCCCTTTTTCTCACTTTTCTTTTAGCCTCCGAAGTATCTCGGCTCTCTATCATTTATGTTACTTCCTCTCCACTTCAATCTTGTTTTCAATTTCTTTTCACTCTTTTGATTTTTTCTCTAGCTCATTCTTATTTTATCCTTAAGCAATAATGAGTTAGATTTAGGAGGAAGCAGAGTTTCACTTAGCATAATCTTCCTCTATTTTTCTCTTGGTTTTGGTAAGCCTATTTTTGTCTCTAATTTGAGTTTTGATTTGTGAAAATTATCCAATGATTTCTAAAGTTTTAACTTGTTTTTTAAAGGTTTTGGCATTTGAGAATCTTCTAGGTTGATTTTTTCCTATTAGTGGAAATTTTTGTTGGCATCAAGTAAGTCATTATTATCCTTGAAATGTGGCTTGAATTAGCATGTGGTGTGAATTATTCTATAAAGTGTTAGTTTTATAGTTCTACATGAGAGTTTGACTTCATATTGATGCATGTTGAATTGTTTGTGAATCCTAAGAAAAAATGCAAGATTTTAGAGAAAATAGGGTCAATTTTCTCAAATGTGAAGCATAATTTGGTTTATTAACTATTAAAATATTGACATGTTGTTATGATATGGTTTGGTTTGGATTTGATAGAATTTTAGAGTGTGATTCACATGGAAAATGTATGTTATGTGTTGTTTGGTGGTAGATCGATCGAATCATCCTTAGAACAATCAACTAGTTGACCTAAACCGATCAACTGATTGGTTCGTGGTGAACTTGGTTGCTCCCTACTTAACCCCATTGACTGAGTTGGTAGAACCAATCAATTGGCCTTAGAATCATCGATTGGTTTGGCCAAATGATTGACCTATTCAAGTGAACCATAAGTTTGGTTGAGTCAAATCGATCGATTAGTTCACCCAAACTGATCGATTAGTTGGTGAAACCGATCAACTGTTTAGGTTAAACTAATCAATTAGTTTAGCCAGATTGTGTGATTTTGATCCTTTAGCCTTGACATGCTTTGAGACTATGCCTAATGCTACTATATGACTATTTAATGAGTGAAATACACTTTTTTTCATGGTTTGACAACCTAATTAATGGATTAAATAGATCATAATTTATGGTATACTCAATAGGTGTTTGTGAAGGCCTTAGTGGAAAAAACCCAAATAAGTATTTTATATCTTCAAAGGGTAATGTAATATGGATTATTAGCCTAAAATGGATTATCCTTATGGATTGATTAATATTAGTTAAGTAATAATGGAAATCCCACCATATGGTTGGGGGAATAAAAATGGTTAAGATGGAACATGTATGTGGATGCCTTACTTGCATGTTGTATGTGCCTTGTATGATCATATAACGTTGGAAGATGATCAAGTTGTGTATGGGTCTAGGTTACTCGATCTTCGATTAGCTACTAGGGGTTATTCTACCTTTGGGCGTTAATTAGTTCCTTTGCCTTTACCTCCGCCTTTGGGTGGGATCTTAGTAGATCCCGGTGCCTTATCTATTCTAGACACTGATAATATATTAAGGGGTATCGATATTAAAGGATCCACTTACGTAGGTGGCTTTTGGCTTTGACCCGAACTTTATGTCTATTAGTGGTTACTTGGTTTCGGTCGTACTTTATGTCCATTGATGGTTACTTGGCTTTTGCTGGACTTTATGTTCTTTGGTTTGGATATACTTCCATGGCATGTGAGATCATGGGATGGTGCACAATCCATTTCTCGATAATAATCAGAATAAGAATGTGAATAAGGAGAAAAATAAAAAGGAAAGGAATGGGAACAGAGATAATAACTTATATATAAATGACCTAATGCATTATGTAAGTTGGTAAAAATGGACTCGATAGGAAACTATGTGAATGAATGATAGAATCCCTAATAATAGTTTGAATAATCTGCTTAGTAGATTGCATGTTGCTATTTATGATGTTGTGTATGTTGATAAGCATGATGAGTCATGTATGGTATGGTTTTCTGATGCATCATATGACCATGATAGAGCATGTGCACCTAATTATATGGTATAAGCATGAAAGATGTTAGTACGATCTTTATATTATGCCGGGACTTTGTGTGCTTACGACTCATATTGAGGAGATAACTTGACTCACTTGGTACTAAGCATCCTGATGTACCCATTTACTCCATCATATGCTCATCCCCACGAGTAAATGACCATGTGTAGGTTTTAGGAATGGCTAGTAGTAGGCCAACCTCGTGTTGGGTGTCAGTTTTGAGAGTGTGGACATCCTGAGTCTTTTTTTTGGTCCTTGATGGACCAAGGTTTAGGCTAGACCCAAAATTTGTTTTCTATCATTGCAATTCTGCACTTCAACGTAATTTCCTTCATATATTTGAAATATTCAGAGACCATTAATGTCCTGTTCTTGTAAACGTTTACTTTGATATCTATGTATCGTTTCTTGCACACTTTACTCTACTTTTTATGGGTTCGGTTTGTTACCCTTTTATCTAGCATGGGATGGATGGTTGATACCTATCCTGTATTAGGTGTGGCAGTAATGCCCAATTTTTTCTAAGTATTTAGTAGTTTTCTGCTTCCACAATGTTTTTTTAGTAGTAAAAAATAGGAGTATTACATAAAGTGCATGTTGGCTTGCATACAACTATGGCTGCCAAATAAGAAAGAAAGTGAGGGAGAGGGATATTAGGTGAGAATGTACCTCAAAAGTGGTTCTAGAAATTTTTTATCTCAATAAATTTATAAAATAATCTAAAAAATAATATCAAAGTACTAAAATATATTTATTAGCATAAATAGACTATAATTAGAATTTTTCATAAATATTGGAAAGAGAATCAAAGCCTAAACGTAAAAGGATCTAAAATTGTAGCGTAACTTGTCGATTGGTTTGTACAACCACTCGATTGGTTATCCTAGAAATAAAAATGCAAGTCTTTGGTTGTACCAGTTGATTGGTTTGAAAAATGAGTCAATCCTTAAAATTCACATCTTTATCCAAATTTCAAGCCATTTTCTAAACAAAAGCCAATTTCTTTTATATCAACATAATTTGAAATATATTTTAAAGGATTTTAGGGCAAGTTATTACAACTGTAAGGTGGTGTATGGTTGACAAAATGCTAGTGCAAAGTTGAGAAAAAAAAAATAGAAGCATGAAGGGATGATGTTGGGAAGAAGAAGAGAGAGGATGAAGCTCATTTGTGTGGGGAGAATGGAAGGTAGGTAGTAGAGGTCCTAGTAGCGCATGAAAGGAGAAGGCATGAGGGAGGTTGGGGCTGTAGGTTGATAGAGAACATGGCAACAATATGGGGGTTATGTGAAAATAATTCATTATGTGGGAGATGGAGTGTAAGATTAGGCTAGTGTATTGGTTTGGGCTTAGTTAGGTTTAGTTGGTTTAGGTAACAAGGTTAAAGCATTGGTTAGGGTTGGGTTAAAATGAGATACATAAGCTTAATTTAGGGTTAGGTCACAATAAAAAGGCTAATCACACAAAAAGCAAAGTTGACAAAATTTTGGGATGTTACATATATACATTGTAATTTTGTTATATAATTATTAGAGAAGAAAAAATGGTAGCCAAAATAAAATATAATACACATAAGTACTATAGTAGATGTACACTTTACCAATATAATTTGCCCATTAAATGATTCTTTTAATCACAGGAGTAGTTGTTTGAAAATCCTATTATTTCATTAATCTATCTACTTCACAAACTAAAACATGTTAGCACATATATTAAGAATTAATAAATCTTATACACTTTAACACCTAGATTTACTAATTTGATTGTATAATAAGTGTGCTTCTCTAGTTAATGCTCTAACTTTATTTGTGATTATCAATAAGAATAAAAAGACAAAATATTTAACACTTTGTACTTTTTATACTATTAAAAAAAATTAGAAGAACTAAAGGCGTTATGGAAAATATAGGGTTTAAGGAAGAAAGTGGCTGAATGAGAGGTTGGTTGAGTTGTCGGAAACAATAATAAAATTTTTGTGGTGTGACGCTGTACACCGTGTACAACACCACTACATAAACTTTTGAAATCATCATATTTTTATTTTTTTAAATTAAACTATCTGAAGATTATTTTAATAATAAAAAAAAGTTATGCCATAATAATTTTGAGATTTTTTCCTACATATGTGTGTGTGCGCGTGTGTATGCTTTTAGAAATAGATATAATAAAAATAGCAATAAACTATAACATAATAGTCATAAAACATAAAGATAATTACAGTAAAACATGATAGATTAGTTTTATTAGAAAAATCACAACTAACATGAGTGAAAAGTAACAACTATAATAAAATATAAAGATAATTATAATGAAATATATATAGAACAATGGTTAACATGGATGTAATTACGGTAAAATATAAGATAATAGTGATGGAATATGATGACAATTATAGTAAAATAGGATAAGTTAGTTTTATAAGAGAAATCATAATTAACATCACTAGCATATAATAACCATTGTGATGTAACATGAATATATCTATGATGACATATGGATACAATATTAGAGAAATATGAAGATAATGTTGGTAAATTATAAGTATAATAATAGTGAAATATAACATAATAATAGAAAAATATGAAAACAACTATGATAAAATGTGACAAATTAGTTTTATAATGATAATTACAACTAATATCGATGAAATACAATAATAATTGTGGTGAATTATGAAGTTAAGTATGGTAAAACATGAAGATAATGCTAGTAAAATACGAATATAAAAATAATAAAATATAAATTCAATAATGATAGAACAAAAACATAGTAAAATCAATTATTTTATTAAAAATCATAATAAAAGTAATAAAATATGACTTCATCTAAAATCAAGCATATAACAATATTTCATAAGTAAAAAATATATCAATACTTCTATTAATTAGTAGAGAAAATTATTAAAATTATTATGGTTATTTATTTATTTTTATTTTTGTAATAACCCTAATAAAAAATAATTAAGTTAAAGAAAAAAAATAAAAAAAATCTTATCTAAGAACCCCGATTTCGACATCCGAAAAAGGTGAAAGAGTTTCCGGTCGCTAAAACACTCCTCCGGGTTTGAGCTGGCTACAAGCCTGCAGCGTACTCTCTCAAAAGTCAAATTAACGTTTATATCGCGCTCTCTTTCCGACCTTGACACTCCGTACTTGTCTCTTCCTCTGCTGCCCGCATTCTCTCTCTGCTTGCTCGAAGAAGCTAGGGTTTTTGACTCCTCTGAATGTCCACAAGGTAAGAGTTCTTTCAGTTTAATACGAGTCACTGCTGTTTCCTATAAGTTCCCCCCCGCCTTTCATCATTGCATAGACTTTCTTATTGTACTTGTAGCTCATTTCCCCTCTATCAGGGCGACAGGTAGTGATGCGTAGTTCTCCGTGGTTCTTCAAATTTTCTTTTGGTTTATTTTCATCATTGGTAGGTAGTTTTTAGTATTTTGTACTACGTCCTGCGGCATACAGGTTCTGATTATTGAGCTATTTGCATATATGCATTATATAATCTTCTCAGTTGGGGAAAATGTCAAGTTGTGTTGTCTTCTAGGAAGTCCGGGGCATACTTAAGATAGAAACAGAGTTTCTTGCATCCACTCCCTGACCTTTTTTTTCCCATTTTTTTGAAGAAATTACTCATGCTTCATATATCTTTACTTCATCGTCGAACCTTCCTTTGATGATGAACTTGGTGCTTGTCTTCCGCCCATCTTCTTGTTTCCGTTCCATGTAATAGGATACTAATCGGAAGTTGGGCCCGGGAGGGTGACAGACAGAATTTTAATATATATCCTTATAAAAATCCAGCTAGAGTGTTATTAGTAATCTTATTATTTTTTATTCTCTTCTATGCTCTAGATATTATGCTACTTTATTTGCAGAGCACATAAGTTATAACATTCTATTGTTTGCTTTTGCACTGAAAGATTGCAACTTTATTTGCAGCATAAGTTGTGATGCTTCTAATATTGCCAAAATTCTTTAGCATTTAAACTCAACTGATCAAGCTGTAAGGAAGCCAGACTGCCTGACTTTATTCAAATAGGCACATTTTCGTGAACTCAACATTTCTTAATAAATAGCTTTTCTTTTGAGAATTCTTAATGTGGATTTTCATATAGTATAAAGTTGTATTATTTATAGGAACTCTTTGCAGATGTAACTAGCACCACAACTACTGTTTTATTTGATGTATTAGATCTTCCATTCTAAACTTGTTTGAATAGGCTCTTATCTATTTTTGAATCCAAAGGAGTAAAACCTCTTTTTGAGTAATGTGCTGCATTTATGAAGCCTGTTGTTGGAAGAGCTAGGAGGTCAAAAGTTCAATGATGATGTTATAGGGGGTAGACTTTATTAATAATAAGTACGCAGATCTGATTAGAAACTAGTTTAATGCTTTATATGAACTTAGGAACACAAACTAGTTCAATGTTTTGAACACAAAATAAGTACCATATTAGGAGATAAAGGGAATTTTGGAGAAAGTGGTGTCCCTTTTGATAAATGACTGGTTTCTTTGGTTGGATAACATTCTTTGGGCTTATCATACTACTTAGAAGACTCCTATCGGCATGATGTCATTTCAGTTGGTTTACGGGAATCCATGGCATTTGTCAGATGACGTGTTACATAGAGCATGTTGGGCAACAAGATTGTTCATTTTGACTTGAAGGATGTTGGAGAGAAAGATCAATTTTAATGAGTTTGATGATTTGAGGTTGGATGTATACGAGGATGCAAAGGTTTATAAGTTAATAACAAAAAAGGGTCATGATCAACACATTATCTATAGAGAGTTTAAAGAAGGGGATTTGTTTTGATTCAAGCTATTTGCGGATAAGCTTCGCTTAAGGTGGCAAGGATCGTTTCATGTTCATAAGCTTTATCTATTTGGTGCCATTGAAGTGTGGAGTGAAATTATAGGAACCTTTAAAGTTAACAAGAAAACGCTAAAACATTACATTGGGGGATATCTAATCGAGAAGAAGGGGACTCTTGCCTTTATCAATTTGTCATTGACTTGAGTGCAAAGGGGTCAAGCTGAACAAATGATTCTTGGGAGGAAAATAAGTTATGTTTTTGTGAAATTCCTTTCCTTTCCATACATTGTGTGACAAAAAAAAGTCTAAAAAAATTGTTGTTAGTGTTTTGTAAATCGATGGGTTGGGAAACTAGATTAGTAGCCGGGAGTTCTAGAATGCCAAGAGGAAAAATCAGAGGGAAGAGGAGAGAACATAAGTGAGAAAGTTCAAAGTTGTATGATGATCCCCCAAAATGGATACAAGACCCCATATATAGGGGTAAAACAAGAAAAGAGGAAAAAATATAGGGCGATCAAGGACAACAAATTTCCTTATCTTAAGTAGACGACCGGCCCAGCAAGGGATTGGTGTGGGCTACCTGTTTGAGGCCGGTCCAAGACAGATGAGCAAGCCTTGGAGCCTTTTGGGTTGAATCTTGTTTATCGGGTTGGTATTTTAAGGTCAAATAATACTAGTTCAAGAAAAAATCCATATCATCACTCCCTTTTGAATTTCATCTACCAAATCAACAACTCCCTTAGGGTAGACAAGCTAAGCTTCAATTATATTGCCGACCTTCAAGTACAACATATACTTTTCTTGTGTAGACAAATTAGGCTTCAATTTCATTGGCGACGGTCAAAACCACACGTTTAAAAGCTAACTCATCAATATGTGTTTTAGTTACGTATACAAATAAAGACAAATTATGTTGTACATAAATACTATTAGACATTTAGAAATAAAATTACATAAAAAAGGCCTTCAGGTGATTAAAAATAAATTTATAGAAAAAGATCATTGGACACTTACAAATAAAGTTATACAACGAGACCGTCGGACGCCTGCAAAGGAAAAGGTCGTTGAACCTCATATATATCTAGTATGTAAGTATTGGAAGATCAACTCCTTTGTGTGAAGTCTGTCAACATGTCCTACTGAAGAAAAGAAAACACAAACTACACCAACATTATTATTTTTTGTAAAATTTAAATTTTGTATTTCGATAAACTATAAGATAGTACCAAAATGAGGCTTGCTGAATAAGCCTCATTCTCCCCCCCTCATGTGTTCAAATTGGAGGAGAAACCTTTAAATAAGGGCTGCTTGATCCCTTCAATAGTTATAATAAAAGGAACAAGCTCCTAAGTCATTAGAGGCCATTCGTTTTGATGCCGCTATATTGCATATGAAAAGGTGAGGATCAAGGCTTGATTTGACGTTAGATTCTTGATAGTAATGAATACAAATTCTTCATCTTTTCGATAAAAAATTGAGGTAACTTTGATCGTTCCATATCACTATATATTTATATATATCTTCCCCACTTACTCTCTTTCCCTTCATCTTCTTTCAACTTTCGCTCTGTATCTTCAAACTTGAACCCTTCAAGTCTTCATTTCCATCCTTTGTCCATAGATATTTGCATAACCACTCCTACTGTTGCTATAAGCAAAGGAGTTCAATGGAATGATCATCTCGATGTTAATCGAACTTGTGGAGTTCTTGTTGTTGGCGCACCAATCACTAGCTTTTCTGATCATCCTTTGAAGAATTTATTTCTCCAACGTTTCAATAACTCTTCCGATTCCTTTGCTTTTTTGTCTTCAAATACATCAATCATACTCTCAATTCTTCCTTCCCTTTTTAAATTTGACGAACCAATCGGTTACACACCCATCAATTCCTTTATTCATTTGTAATCTTCCTCCATTAAATATGTTTGAACCCTCATCCTTTGGCTTTGTCACCCTTCTTCCAAGTAATAATACCAAGTCTCAGCTTGAGAATTTTTTCATTAAATACCATATTTCCTTTTCTCTTACTTTAATCCAACCGACCCGTCAAATAGGGCTAACAATCCGCTTGGCACATTCATAACTTTATATGTCGAGGCACTTTATGTTGGCATTTGTTTTCCCTTACACGCTTTCATAAGGGAATTCACTTATTGGAGGTTAGGCTATGAATGGATTTATTCAGACATTTCTTCTAATTTCTAAGCTAATCGTTGGCCCCAAGACTTCTACATCATTCAGACTAGAGGTGAAAACAAATTTATTAAGAAGCCTCGGTCTTTGGTGAAGAAATGGAAGTCTCACTATTTCTGTCTTGGTGGATTTCGATTGGAATTTGCCCAAGTGGGGTCAGCTTAATTCTAATATAGTGTCATCTCTTCTCTCTGGAGTTAGATTAGATCGACAAATTCATATAGGATGGACACACTGTAAATAATAACAAAGTTGTGAACAATACTATCATCCTCCATTAGATAGGATTAGTTTCCGATATGAGTAAAATACTTGCTCTCCTTCCATCATTTTTATTCATTCATTATCTTAACAAGTCCGTTGGCTCATAAAATTATCTTACTCTTCTCTGCAGAATGCAATGCCTAGAAGGCACATCAAAAGGTTGTTACTCCCAACCTTTCCAAGGGCACAAAGAAGTCCAATGTTTGTCCTCCAAGTGGAGTGTCCGTTACTAGGGCAGCTAAATAGAAGGTATATATCCTAACAATATATTACTACTATGTTTATCCGTAATCATGTTCTAAGTGTTCTTTTGCCTTATTATACAGTCAGAGTGTTGAAAAATCTAACAAACCCAATCTTGAAAAATCAAAGAAAAAAAGTAGAGTTAAATAATGTTAGAAATATTTCTTACTTTGCTATTGACACTCACTTTTAACATGTTCTTAAGTCTGTCGGTTATATTCGTCAAACATATTTTATGTTAGTCATTCTTCGTAATTCATTTATCCTTTTCAGTAAAGGGCACCGCCCAATGCAATCCTTGAAGTGCTAGCAACTAAAAAAGTTTTTAAGCCTTTGTTTGGTCCACCCAAGCCTTCATCTGCTCCTCTTTTTATTGGCATTAAAAGCAAAGGATATTTCTTTTGAGCCTTAGCCTCAACAAGTTGAAAAGAAAGGCAAGGAACTTTTGAATCCTTCCTTGAGGGAACCCCAAATTTCCTCTTAGTCACATTCCAAATAAGCTTCTACCTTTGTCCCGATTGTGGAATCTATTATACTCGTGGATGAAGCTAACAGTGAAGAAGAGGAGATGCCAAAGAAAATGCAAACTCCTTTGGGAATGAGCAACATCCTTTCTTTGTTGACAAAAGTAAGCATGAGCGCTGACGGTCCGTTAGAAATTCCCTTTGGACTAGAACTAGAAGGTGCCAGTGGCTCCATTCATGTGGTTGGTTTTTTAGAAGGTCTTGATGTAGGTGTACGTGAAACATTTTGTGAGGGTGGTTGTCTCTATTGAAGATGATGAAGCGACCCTAACCATGCCCGATAATTGTTCCTTCTTTGATTGCCATCTAGATGGCATTGCTAGCCTCAAGTTGATCAAGGCGTTGACTTTGAGTCGGGACAAAGAGATAGTTAACGGCCTCCAAACATGAATCTTTCACTGAGTTGAATCTCACTTTTTTGGTGTACTTCTTAATTTGTATATTAATGTTTTTAATGTAACAACTTTAATAACTCTCTAGGTATCATCTGCAACAACTTGTTATGCAGAAGAAGATATTTAATTGATTACTTCGAAGTAGTTGACACTTTCGAAGGGTAGAAAGCAAATATGAAGAACTTTATGATGTTCACTCAACCTCAAAAGCCGAGAAGGAATCCCTTGAGGTTGACATGTGAACTAAAAACCGAGAAGAGCGAATTGAAGTTTACTTCACTTGATGTAGATTTTTTTAAAGTTCAAGTTGTTAGCTTGAAGAATTGTCTGGAAAGAGAAATGCGAGCATCTAAAGCTAAGATTGAGCTGTTGAAGGTTAATACTATCCATTTGGAATACAATCTTCGCAAAGAGAAAAGCTTAATCGAGCAACTAAATTTGCGGAAGAAAAAATGGCTTGCAGATACCGAGAAGTTCAAAAGTACTTTATACTTAGAGTGTTTTGGAGACAAATTCTCACTAATTGATTATAAGGCTAAGTACTAATAAGTGTAAAAAATCTGGGAGGAGTTGCGTATTGAGATCGAGCAGCTACCCATAGATATTGCTAATAGGGAGACGATTAATAATATAGAAATGCAGCCAGAAGCTTTAAAAACAGTTAGCCAGGCCTGAGTAGGCGATTGAGTGGTGGCAAAGGGATATGAACAAGTGTATAGAGAAAGCCATTGCTGACTCTAGACTAAGACACTCCGTGGAACCATAGACAACTATTTAGCAAGCAAAGAGTTTGCTCATTACGTAGAACAGTTTCAATCTATAGTATACACTTAATTCAAAACCTTAGTTGTGACCAATTGTGAAAGTCTGAAGGACAATTATATTGTGGTGAAGATAGAGATAGCATTCTTGTTCCTGAAGATTCTGGGACGGTGGAGGCTGAAGCTCATTACGATGAGGAAGATGATTCGTAGTTTTTTTTTTAATTGTAATCTGTACATAACTTGTTTTTATAAAATGACTCATAGCGATCATTTATCCTTCCTCATGTACAAATTTATTTGTTATTCCACCGATGTCAAGGCTGAAATATTGTTTTAATAAGAAGAATAAAGGACCAGATGACGCACACTTTAAATCTTTATTATGTTTTGGCGGTGGTAGACCAAAGTAGGGTTTACCATCGGTTGATTAGAACGAAGGAACTAACAAAGCCCCTCAACGTTGGGCTCAGTGGCTTTAATACCATGGTTGAGGAACACACCATGGGAGCCTCGGCTTAGCTATGCTTAAAAGCTGCTAGGTGTGCCTTAATGACCTAATGGCCTTGTACCTCGACCTGGGACACACCTTAAGAGATCGGGCTTAGTGAGTGAAAAAACATCGATCTTTCATCTCATTAGGTATGCTCCTTGAATTTAGTGAGTGAAAGCACATCGGTCTTTCATCTCATTAGGCATACTCCTCGAGCTTAGTGAATGAAAGCGCATTGACCTTGCATCTCATAAGGTGTGCCTGTCTTTAATTTTGGCATCTTTGAGGGCTTATGTATAGAGCCTTGAGCTTAGAGCATATCACTAGGTGTGAATGCCTTTTATGCTCGACGACCTCTTAGAGGGTTTATGCGTTGAGCCACACACTTAGTGAGTGGAAGCTGTTTGGTACTTTTATCTCACCAGGTGTGCCCATCTTCACTGCTTGACGGCCTCGGTGAGAGCTTACATATAAAACAACTTCTTTGTGAGAGGGTTTAAATGTTGGGGGGCATCTTTATCAAAGGGCTTATAACTTGAATGGCCTTTTTATGAGAGGGCTTACATGTTAGGCGATCTCTTTGTGAGAGAGTTTATAGCTTGAATAATCTTTTTACGAGAGAGCTTGCAACCACAGTTTTGTTGACAACCTCTTTATTTCAGAGTTCATGTATTTAAGCTCCAACTTTGTGTTATGTAGCAAACAAAAGATATTTTATGAATGTGTTAGTGAGGAATAAAATTTTTATTCCTTATCTTTCATTAACAGATGAACAAAGTACATGGCATTACATATAACAAAAATCATTGTTAAATAAGAATCAAATAATGTTACAAATAATATTTTCTCAAATGTTTTGCATTCCAAACATCCACAAGATACCTTCTTTGCATCAACTAATGTAAACATGGTTGGCATGACTTATTCTATAACTTGATATGGAGCTTCCCACTGCTAATTTGCCTTGGTTTGTATTACTTAGAACTTTGTTTATTTTAATACCCAATTCCGTACTCTTATTTATGTATGCTTGACTTTTTATTATAATATTTAGCTACTTACTATTTGTATTTAGCAAGCCATATTTGAAATACGTATCTTCGATCTTCAAGTAAGTCTTTCTCAATCTTCAAGGCTTTTTTATTGTCTTTAGGATCATATTGACTTATTTTTCTGCTGGCACAACTGCCTTAGGCTAAACTGAAAGGCGTTTTACTTATTAGGTTTTCTATAGCTATCCTTATAGCCCATAATATTTTTGGAAGCTCATCCACCCATCCTTTTTCAACCCTGTTCAGTCAGATCTTAGTGCTTTCAATATCTTTTTATTTTTCACGTTCAATGTGATTGTTATACTATATTGAGATCAATAAGGAGCCCATTCTCATGAATCCCAATATCTCATATAGAAGAATATTCAATATATGAATTGACAATCTTGTTTTCACAATACAGGTTATATTTGATGCTTGGTAGGTTGCTTGACATGTTGATATTTATATAGAATTAAGTAAAAATTTAAATGGGTAATGGGTTTATTTGTTGGATAATGGATTTGTCCAGTAAATAATATCCATTAGAGAGTTTATATGGTGATGGTTATTTAGTTGATATGGATATGGGTGTATTAGTGAACTCCTGCGCGGGTATGGATATGGTATCAGTATAAAGTTCTATTGTGGATGGGTATGGGAGGACCCAAACCAAACTTGTCTCTTTTACATCCCTACAAACTTCCCCAGTCTCACTCAACCATTGAAGCCTTTAAGGGCGGGAATGATTGATAAGCTCAATTTGTGGAGCAACTCCGTATCAGCCATATTGACACAACTTTTGCTGTAAAAAATAAGGCTACTTTTGACTCCATTGACATAACAATGAGTATGGAACAAGTTTTCTCTTTGTTCTACTTGTGGTTTGAGCACTTAATGTTTCTATAGGACCCATAACTACAGTTTTAGAAATAGGACTAGATCAACCGGTCAGATTGGTGAACCGATAACCTAGTACCCCCTTCGGTCCGAGTGGAGTATTTAACCGGTTATGCATGTTGCCCAGTAAATACTGTTAAAACCGTAGTGATTTTTCAATAGGCCAAAAACCGGTCGTTTTTTTAAGAATTGCTTCAGCAATTGTCTTCTTCAACTCTATTATTCTTTATCGAGGTTTGTTATGCAAATCCAATAGAATTACCTTCGTTTCACACATGCTTAGAAAAGATGGTGGCAGAGCGAATGATGCAATTATTTGTAGCTATTATTAGAGATAAAATTAAGACAATTCAATCACCAAAGAAAAAAGGAAAATTTCGAACAAGAGAGTGAATGAGTTTGGGATTGTGGTTTGTGTAGGATATGTGGGGTTTTAGATGTAAGAATAGGCAAAGAAATTTTAAATCACAATGATAGAGGAGGACGAGGTAAGAAGAGAAATTGATTTGGGTTGTGAGGTATGAAATCCAAGAGTAGGAAATAAATTTTAAATTGCTTAGAGAGAGGAGGGATTTGGAAAGTTGCACATTAGATGTGGGAATGGGAAATGTTGTGGTAAAAAGATGATTATATATCAGGTTATGGCTTAAATTAGTTAGGCTTAGCCGCTTAGGTTGAATTAATTGTCTTATGTTAATAATATATTAATATCATACTTATTTTAAGGATATTAATATCATACTTATTTTTAACAATATTAATATCATAAGGATAAATTTTATTTAGGTACTTTTAATATTTTTTAAATACCTTCACGTTTAAGTTTTTTTTTTCCACTTGAATAATTAATTATTATTATTTAGTTATAAAAATAAAAATAAATTTAAATGTAAAACTAATTAAGTGGATTTATGGGAATAAATTTTAAAATAGATATACTATATTATATTTAAATTTATTTTTTATTGTATTTATAAAACTAATTAGACCGCTGAGCATACATGTTCGAACCATTAGTTCGATCAATAAACCACTAATCCTATCATGAGACTGGTTTGATAAATGGTTTGTTTTTTAAAACTACGCTAAGAACAGTTAAGATTGGCAATTTCTTTCCCATTTATGGATGGAGAACTTAGAGGGGGTTTAGATCAAAAACTAGCTTTAGGCAGTTCAAGGGGCTTAACCTTTGAATAGGACTTATTAGGATGAGAGTAGGGACAGGTCAACATGTACGTCAATCACCAATTCACTATATGGGATAGGATAGATCCCCAAAACAAGTAATTTTAGTACTTTCTTTTTAACGAGCATGTTTGGGTTCAATATTTTTAATGTTCAATAAAGTTTTTATTTTATTTTATTTTATTTTATTTCTTTTACCATTTTCTTACAAAAAATGCAGCATTCAAATGGGGGGATTGAGGACTTTAATATCATATGTAGAATAAGTTATAACTTCCTTATGCAATCTAAAAACCTTATGCAAAATTTCAACTTTCTTGTTACTCAAGTTAGCATTCAATATGAACGTATAGTCACCATTAGAGTATAAGAATTCATACCTGAGGAAGGAAATGGTTTTAGTTCTACCTTTGGTTCAAGATAGGATCACTTGTGCCTCTTCAAGCTCTTCCACTCATTCAATTTGTCATAAATTTGGCTTTCATCAAGCATCATAGCATAAGCAACTACATCTTTATTAGCATTTCATGCTTCACCAAACACTTCTCTAGAGGATTACCTAAGATATATCTAGTAAAGTCTAACTACCAAGTCCATTGAATTGATCCTATAACATGTATTATCAATCTATGAAAATTTCATAGAAGACGGATCAAATCCACTTTTTCATCCCCAATATTAATTCCTTGTATCCATGCTAATGATTACACTAGCAGTAGTTATTGAAGGTTACCCTCAATTTCAAGAATTGCAAAATTTATTGATATGTATAACTTACTATAGCTAGGATAGGTATGTCTAATATACTTGTTGGATGTTTTGCTTATTAATCAACGAACTGATGGGAAATAGTAGTGGGTTCAAGACTTCAAGTTTCCTATTTGCAACTTGTTACATATAAATAGAGGCATCGTAACACGATTAATAGAAACATTACCAATCATGCAAAGAATTGAGAATGAACTAGGGTTCTTAAGCTTAGGAGGTAATTTATTTTAAATAATGTTACTACATTGAAGAACGAGGGCTACAGTTTCTTACTCCTTCAATTTCCTTTTGTTAATCTCCTTTAAGAACTTGGTCTCAAGAGCATTTGAGAATTGTTTCAATGATGGGGATTGTTGGTATCTATTATCTTCAAACATCACATTTTTTCTTTCTTTCCAAATTAGCCTTAGCAGCATTTAGGGAACGATAGTGGATGCTTAGAAGGTGCAGGTGCAATATATTCCTCAAATATATCCTCTTTTTTATTAGTATGCTTCATCTCAAGTATCTTATGCAAAGGATTGAGAATGAACTAAGGTTCTTAAGCCTAGGAGGTAATTTATTTTAAATAATGTAACTGCATTGATGAATAAGGGCTACAATTTCTTACTCCTTCAGTTTCCTTTTGTTAATCTCCCCTAAGAACTTGGTCTCAAGAGCATTTGAGAATTGTTGCAACAAAAGGGATTGTTGGTATCTATTATCTTCAAATATCACATTTTTTCTTTTTTTCCAAATTAGCCTTAACAACATTTGGGGAAGGATAGCATATGCTTAGAAGGTGCAGGTGAACATATTCCTCAAATATCTCCTCTTTTTTATTAGTATGCTTCATCTCAAGTATCTTATGCAAAGAATTGAGAATGAACTAGGGTTCTTAAGCCTAGGAGGTAATTTATTATAAATAATGTTACTACATTGATGAATAAGGGAAACAATTTCTTACTCCTTCAGTTTTCTTTTGTTAATCTCCTTTAAGAACTTGGTCTCAAGAGCATTTGAGAATTGTTTCAACAAAAGGGATTGTTATCATCTATTATCTTCAAACATCACATTTTTTCTTTCTTTCCAAATTAGCCTTAACAACATTTGGGGAAGGATAGGGATGCTTAGAAGGTGTAGGTGCAACATATTCCTCAAATGTCTCCTCTTTTTTATTAGTATGCTTCATCTCAAGTATCTTATGCAAAGAATTGAGAATGAACTAGGGTTCTTAAGCTTAGGAGGTAATTTATTTTAAGTAATGTTACTACATTGATGAATAAGGGCTACATTTTCTTACTCCTTTAGTTTCCTTTTGTTAATCTCCTCGAAGAACTTGGTCTCAAGAGCATTTGAGAATTGTTTCCACAAAAGGGATTGTTGGTATCTATTATCTTCAAAAATCACATTTTTTTCTTTCTTTCCAAATTAGCCTTAGCAGCATTTGGGGAAGGATTGCGGTAGCTTAGAAGGTGCAGGCGAACATATTCCTCAAATATCTCCTCTTTTTTATTAATATGCTTCATCTCAAGTATCTTATGCTCATCATTCTCTTGAATCACATCCTCGACGTCGTTCCTCATCATAGGTCCATCTAATTCTTTTTTAGGTGTCAAAATTAATTAATCTCATCATGATGACCTAGAAGAACTTGTTTGTTGGGCCACTTGAGTGATTCGGTTCTTTAGCATCTTATTGTGATTAGTTGTGAAGCCTACCTTAGCAGCTAAATTCTTTATCGCATCCCTTATTCTCCTATTTTGATTTTTAAACTCCTCATTCTGCTTATTCTTTGTCACCACAAAATTCTCCATCAAAGTTTTAAGATTATATTTCCTTGGAGTAGGGTAAGGAAGTCTAGGTGCTTAAAAGCTAAGAGGTTAAAATTTGGCCTATTGAACATGATTTTAGGTTGGATTCTTAAAAATAATCCATTCCATATTAAAATTATGAACATAATTAAGTTGATCAACTAATCTAGCACCCAATTCTAGGATGTCTTGCATCTCCATAGATCTCACGACCTCTAGAACTAGATGTTAAAGCATTGATGCTCATTTTATCAATTTTTTGAGAAATTGCCTCTACCTTAGAGGTTATATGATAGTGTATTTGTATTATGCCTCTTGCTCTTTATGGTCAAAGAGCACCGACCTGGCCATTATAATTGGTTTTAAGCCATACCTTCCTTGAGTTGAAGAGCTTCCTCCACATTCTTTTTAATCAATGCTCCTCCTGCAACGTCTACAGTTCACAGTTATTCTATTATTTGTATGGGAGAGCATTGTAGAATGTGTAGATTATCAACCAATCTTCCAACCCATGATGTGACAAATTAAACCACTTCCAAGCTTCAAACAAAGATTTTCCCTCCTTTTGTGAAGCTCACAATTTGATTCCTTGGTTAAGCCTTTTTACTTGTAGGTAGTTTTGCAAGGAGGGAGTTTATCTTAAGTGGTAATGGAGCCGAATGGTAGGAAATGCACCAAGCTCTTGCTTTATTCTTTAGTGAGAAGGGAAACAACTTTAGCTTGATAACATCTTTAGAGACACTATTCATCTTTAAGGTGTCACAATACTCCAAAAATATAGAGGTATGGAGATTTGGATCTTATTTGGACCTTCTCCAAATTGGTTTTGCTAGAGCATTGATAATAACAAAGGTTTGAGTTTGAAGTTATTGGCTGCAATTTTGGATCTCATGATGATTGATTTCCATGAGTATTGGGCAATGTAAACTCCTTCAAGGATCGATTTTGATTTTCCATTGATTTTGTAAATTCCCATAGTGCCTCTAATCCACTTTCTTATATTTCACAAAGTCCATCTGATCTCTCAAGGTCACAGTTTAATGGTTCCTTTAGTTGTAGGTATCATGGCATAAAAGAAGTAAGATAGAAAGAAGGGATAAGTCAAAAGTTAAAAAAAAAAGAAAAGAAAAATCTACTTTACTCTTATATTGAAATGAGCCAATATTGATAAGCCGAAGTTCCTAACAACAACAAAAACTTGATATGCCTAAATCTGCTAGCGTATAGATTTGTTGTAGTACGTCAAAGTCATCTTATAGGAGGAATTCAGTGTTGGCTACTAATTTTCATCAATTTTGATTACATAGACAAATTAAATCAATAGTTAAGATGGCTTCTAAATGAAATAGAGTAGCACCAATATTAATGATCATGTTAAATAAATGAAAAGCCTAGTATTGAATTATTGTTTTAATTGAATAATTAATGACTAAACAAATTAATCACCACACGACTGCATAAATCCTAAAGGGTGAATTAGTCTAAATTGACTAATGGCCCCTTTCAAGGTTTGAAAGTCATACCTAATTCAGTTTAGTAACCTATTTTCATGGTATAATTCAAATTAAAATCTGTTATGTTCTATGCTAATTCAATTGATTATCTAAGAGAATCTAGACTAATTTTGTAATTCAATTCTCTGGTTATATTGTTAGAGTTGTGGTTATTAATCTTCATCTTTTAGTTATTTGATTAAATATCCGTGTTTGGTCAAGTTAATAATCATGTAATCTAATCAAAATTTAAAGAACTAACAATTGAATCTACAAATTCAAGCACTCGAAATAAAAATTAAATTAATTTATTGTCAATTATTGAATTAGAAAAAATCCAATCTTGGAAAAAGAAATCTACTTGAGCATTATTATCATAAATGACTAGATGAAGTGAATGGACATAAACAACTCAATTAAAAGTAGAATAAGAGAAAACTAGGAAGGCGTATATAAGAATTATTTGAAAGATTCTCTCTCGGGGGGCAGAGAAACCGATTCTCACCCTCCTTCCGAATGGCGAAGAAGAAGAAGACATCTAAGACAAAGATTGAAGATATCCAGCAATCTTCCTATCTTCCATCAGAAATTGATTCCCCAGACTTCGAAGTTATTGATGGAACAAAGAAGGAACAGACCATCACACCACACCAATTGACGTAGGAGATGATCGACAATAACCCTAAAACTCTTTCCATTCATTCAGATGGTGATCATCCTGATGCCGAAACGCCTACCATAGAAAAAATAGTTACATCCCAAATTGAGTCTCAAGGAAATCAACTACATCAGTCGCCTCATAATGATAACCCTATATCTTGGCGAGATGTAGTTCTTCGAAACAGACGGCCAGATCAAATGACAGCCCTGTCTTATGTACCCCCTACTATTAAGGAGGGCTTAGTTATGGCCGAAATTCAAGAAATAGAATTGAAGGAGGAATCTAAACAATGGCAATACACCCTAGTCGGTATGGTATTTGGTGCAAAACCATCTTTTACTCAAATTCAATCTTATGCTCGGACCTATTGGAACCATATTACGATGCCAAGAATCCTAAGACATGACGATGGGTTCTTTCTATTCCAATTTGCTTCTTTGAATGATTTTCAAACTGTATTAGAGGCTGGTCATTGGACATACATGAACAAACCCCTGCTCTTGAAGGAATGGCATCCTAATTTTACATTTCGTTCTGAAGACTTCCAATTCCTACATACTTGGATCCAACTGCCGGGGTTGCCTCTAGGATAGTGGTCTGTGGTTTCTCTAGCAAGAATTGGAAGTTGCATTGGATACCCCATTGGGATAGATCAAGTAACTGCCAAGAAAGACAATTTCATATGCCCGAATTTTGATAGAGGTTGATAGCCACAGAACCTTACCTGATCATATTCTTATAAAGAAACCAGATGGCACCTCCTTTACTCAGCAAATCGTCTATGAATGGAGACCTCAGTTTTGTCTTACCTGCAAGAGACCAGGCCATCTTAGTGTCATGTGCTCTACTCTCCACAACCTTCAGACCCAAAACCAATCTAAACCCCAGACTTCACAAAAATGGGTGGTAGTTAATGATCGAAGATTTTTACACTCATTAGATGGACTGGAGAATGACATAGAACTTACAAAAAACTTAGACCTTAATGCAGTTGAATTGCCAGAGACAATTGATGGTCATACAGTCGATCATTTCCCACCTCCTACATAGTAGAGAAATTTGCCTATCAGAGAACTTACAAAAACTTCAGACCTTAGTGATGTTGAATTACCAGAGAAAACTGCCAGAGAAAATCCTGCATATCCACAGACATCAAGATCAACAAGTTTGAATGATAATCAACAAATTAATAGACCCAAAACTCGTCTACTCTCTTTCAAAGATACCACACCAGGAATACCTGAAGATTCTGTTATATCAGAAAATGATAATCAACAAATTAATAGACCCAAAAATTCTTGGATGAAGATTGTGAGAGGTAAGAAAGTGATTCATACTCCTTACCTCCCTGATTTTGATATCCACTTATCATGAGTATAGGACGCTGGAATGTTAGGGGGATGAATAACCCCCAAAAGCAGAAAGATATCTGCTTATGGATTCGTGAGAATAGCTTATCCTTAGTCGATTTAGTTGAAACAAAAATAAAAGAGAATAAGGTGGATACTATAGTTCATCATCTACCATCAGGATGGAAATGGAAACATAATTACTCAAGTCATCATTATGGCCGAATATGGATGGGATGGAATCCTAATATTTGGCATGTCAATGTTTTATCTCAGTGTGATCAAGGCATTATGGCTCAAGTCACCAAGGTCCATCAACAATCTCCCTTCTTTCTTACCATCATTTATGGACTGAACAATGTTGAGGGTAGGAAAGAGCTTTGGCCTTGGCTAATAAACCATAACCAACCCTCTAACACCTGGCTTCTCATGGGAGACTTTAACATCATCTTGAATAATGTTGAAAAACTTCAAGGTGACATGGTTCGTGCTCAGGATATAGATGACTTTGTATAATGCGCTCATCAACTACAGATTCAAGACCTTAGATATACTGGAGTCTTCTACACCTGGAGTAACAAACAAGAAGCATCAACCAGAGTCTGTAGTAAATTAGATCGTGTAATGGGAAATGAAGTCTGGCTTGATACCTTCCCTTTCACCCAGGTTGACTTCCAAACTCCTATGGTCTCTGATCATTCAGCTATGAAGGTTTCTATCTATGGTACACAGAACTATGGACCTAAACCATTCTGTTTTTACAACATGTGGACCCTACATGATGATTTCTTGCCCATTGTTCACGCTACTTGGTCTCAAATTCTCCACTCCAATAACCCTCTTATTTTAATCATGAACAAGCTGAAACTCCTTAAGCCTCATTTAAAGAAGCTGAACAAGGCAAAGTTTGGGAGTATATCAGAGAGAACCAAGGAAGCTCAAACCTCATTGACTCAATCTCAAATCCAACTAGCTCAAGATCCTTTAAACCAGGATCTAATAAGTCAGGAACAAGCTCAGCTTCAGAAATACCTACACCTTGCAAAATTTGAAGAAAGTTTCCTTAGACAAAAATCCAGAATCACTTGGTTGCAACTAGGAGACAACAATACTCATTTTTTTTCACTCAATGGTGAAGGGAAGAAGAATTCAAAACCATATAGGAGCTGTCCAAGACCCAAATGGTTTTCTTCATCACGATCCTATCAAGATCAAGACCATTTTGACCAATTACTTCCAAGACTTGCTAGGCTCTCAAACTGAAAATTCAGGTATCTTCCTGCAGGCTGTTGTGGATAGAGGCCCAAACCTTAACCATACACAACAACAAACTTTATTACAATCGGTTACCCTACAAGAAGTGAGAAATGCAACCTTCTTCATGGGTAGTGACAAATCTCCAGGACTTGATGGCATCAACCCACACTTCTTCAAGAGCTGCTGGGATGTGATTGGACAAGACATATGGGCTGCTACAAATTTCTTCTTTACCACTGGTATCATGCCCCCAGGTCTCAATGTTACCACCTTAAACCTTATTCCAAAAATACCAAATGCCACAAAACCTGGTGATTTTAGACCCATTGCATGTTGCAATGTCCTTTACAAGATTATGGCTAAAGTCATAACTACCAGGTTACAACCTATTATGAATGACTTGATTGGTGAAACTCAGTCTGGGTTCATTAAGGGCTGAGCAATCAGTGACAACATTTTACTTGCTACTGAGCTAGTCGAAGGATACAATCAAAAACACCTTTTACCAATATGTATGTTGAAAGTAGACATGAGAAAGGCTTATGACACTGTAAAGTGGTCTTTCCTTGAGACAATGCTCAGTGCCCTAGCTTTTCCACCCCAGTTCATCAAGCTTATCATGTCATGTGTGACAACAGTCAGTTACTCCTTGAAATTCAATGGCACCCTGCAAAAACCATTTAAGGCTTCAAGGGGAGTTCGACAGGGAGATCCATTATCACCTTATCTCTTTGTCATTGTCATGGAATATTTGCATAGAGCTCTGCTTGACTTGTGGCATAACCCTCTTTTCTAGCCTCACCCTAAATGCAAGAAGATAAAGCTCATAGAACTTATGTTTGCAGATGTTCTACTACTGTTCTGCAGAGGAGACCCTAATTCTGTCCTAATTCTCATTGAGACTTTCAGCCATTTCTCCAATAACTCAGGGCTTCAACTCAACACCCTCAAGAGTCATATCTTCTTTGGTGGCAAGGTTGGTAGACACATTATAGACTTTGCATTCTACCCTTCACATCCTAAAATGACTACTACCAATCAAATACCTTGGTGTCCCTCTTCTTGGTACAACCTTGAGGAAACAACATTACTTACCATTAGTCGATAAAATCATAGACAGGTTGAAGCAATGGCAGAATCGTCTACTCAGCTATGCAGGCCGTCTCCAATTGGTTAACTCTGTGCTTTTTTGGAATACAGGCATACCGGAGCCTTCTATTCATTCTTCCCCAACAAGTATTACAGGAGATTAATGCTAGATGCATACCTATGGTCAGGATCGGAAACATCAGGCAAAAATCTAGTTGCTTGGGATAAAGTATGCAATCCAAAGCAAGAAGGGGGCCTTGGACAGTTGAACCTCTACTAGTGGAATAATGCAGCAATAGGTAAACATTTCTGGAAGATAATTCAACACAAAGAAGTCTTGTGGATTCGTTGGATCCACTCTTATTATATTAAAGGCCAAGACTGTTGGTCTATGCCTACACATACTACGGCTTCATGGATCTTTAAGAAGATCTTATCTCTTAGACCTTATTTTTCCAATATCTTTACTATTGAGCAAGGAAAGACACAATGCACCTATCACCATAAATATTGCATCTCTCGTGTGTATCACCTACTAAGACCACATCATAGTAAGGTGCCCTGGCATGGCCTGGTCTGGAATAAATTCTCCATCCCAAGACAACAATTTATCCTTTGGCTTGCCATTCAAGACAGATTGTTCACCAAGAATCGTATGATCCGAATAGATCCACACCTAAACACAACATGTGTCTTCTGCAATGCTGAAGTTGAAATTCTGGAACACTTATTCTTTACTTGCCCATATTCCCAATCATTATGGTTTAATCTAATCATAGCTACTGGATGCCTAGAGAAGTCCACTAGTTGACACGAGATTACCCGCTGGCTAAGCAAGAAAGGTTGAGGCCCTAGAACTCGCACAAACTTCTTCCGAACCTTATTTGCTGCAGTAGTCTACCACACTTGGGGGGAACGTAATAGATGAATTTTCCAGCGCACCAACCTCCCTTGGACCCACGTCAGAAAGTCCATTTTGAAGGATTTGGCCACCCTTGCCGTCGGTTTCAATACATGTAAATCATATCAAAATATGTTAGCCTTGATTGATACCATGCATTCATGTTGATGTCTTAAGAACCATATTTGATGTGCTCATTCTACTGCTTTGGTATAATATATAAAATCCACACATTACTTACCAAAAAAAAAAAAAGAGATGATAAATTCAAAATCTTCCAAAGTTGATCTATCAATTGTGTACAATTAAATATTGATCCCGATACGTAATATTAACCGATATATATATATCAGATTTTGGATTTAAAATGTAACGTATTTATTGGTGATATATTGATCGTTGGCTCATATTTGCCAATATTTTACCTATATTTGCTAATATTTGTTGTGAAAAAAATTAAAAAATTATGTTGTGACAATCACCACAAAATATTGAATGCTAACACCTTGAAACTGCAGCTGCAACCGCAATTTTATTGCCTAAGCCAATGTGAGTAATTGCAAGAGAATTTGATAATTCGAACTATAAATTAGATTAAAATTGAAGTGTTTTTGCAATGCTAAGGGCTAGAACTTGGACAAAAGCATCTAGAAAAGTCTATCAAGAAGTGTTTTTAATACTATTCTATAACAAGAATTTATGTAGATAACCCCTCGGGAAATAGAGAGAAATAAATGAATTATAGTCGTGGCACCAACCACGAGTCACCTGTGCTTGAGGTAAAGCTCCATATTTTGCTCATTTCTTTGCTCCAACTCTTTCATAGTTGTGGCTGAAGTCACGGTTTGGCTGGGTTGCATATTGAGCTTCATTTTGTACTTGCTTTGATCTCCAATTTCCCCTTCACTTTTAATTCCTTCTCTGTCCAAAATATGCACGTGCAAGAAATATAAAAAACAAAGCAGTATCCAAGAACAGTGCGCTAACTCTATCCCTAAAAATAATAGAAATACATGCAAATCTCAGATAAAAATAGTAGAATATATGTGTATTTTGTTTCATTTGTCAAATTGTCAGTAACAATTTCCATGTCTGATGGAGCTGGCATGCACGTCTTCCCCCCTTCTTCTGAGATGAGAAAAGAAATAAAATGGAAATGAGCTATTAAAAAATCAATACCTTTTCTGTCTATCTGCCTTGACCTCTTAGTTATTTTTTGGTGGCTGCTACATGATTGGCATATACTTGCTACTTTATATTTCCTTTGTTTAGGTACTAGCTCAAGTCTTGCTTATGGGGTTTTCCTTTCCTTTGTTGTGCGCCAAATAAGCTATACTAGTAACACACATTCTTCAAATGGATGACTTTGCTCAGCAAGATATAACTGTAAGTTCAGCTGTGCGGAAGAAGAGGAGTAGCTGTCCTAGGCGACCACATCCTGATCCAAAATCGATTTTGCAATTCCCCCATGGTCTATCGTTGCTTAATGGTCGTGGAAGATATGAAGACATTAGTCTGCTGTACAGAAATGAAAGTTTTAGTATTGGAGTAGATCTTGAACAGAAAATTGGAAATGATGAAATAGATGGAGACAGATTAAAGGGCTTTATCAACCAATCTGATCTATCTGGATATGAGAACAAGCTGAAAAAGTTAAAGTTGAAGTTGGGTGGAGTTATTCGTACCATCCACACCAAGCCTGTATCAGTTGTAGGTGTTGGAAGCGCATCCTCTTCACTTAAAGCTCTGGACACCAACCTTACTGAGTGGACTAAGCTGGAAAAGGATAATAAGGTATGTTTTTAGCTGCTGGTAAATGAATTCCTGATACATCTATGTCAGTACTTGTCAAAGAACAAATGCCGGCAGGCTACATTGGCTCAACAAAGGAGCTGAAGTATAAACTATCACTGGGCCTGTTTGATCTTGAGATCTGCTGAAATATTCACAGGCCTTCTCAATCACAGAGGTCATTGAGCTGAACTGGTAGTTGCCTGTGGCATAGGACTTCTGCCATCTTCCCTCTTCGTTTGTCTCTGTTTCTGTATACTTGTTGTACTCTTGCGCTCACCTGCATCTAAGTGTCCCAGTTTTTACTATTTAGTTTTCATATTGAATGCTGTCCGAAGAACCATTCATTAAATTAGGCAATTCCTGAAATGACACTGGTATGTGTGCACCAACTACCAAGAAATGGAATTCTGTCCTAACTTATACTTGCCTATGGGCCTGCATCTTTCCTTGTTAGTCACCAAAACCTGAATATAGTCTTGGAATCCAGATTTGCCACGAAGTTGGGAAAACCTCTCATTACTAAAAAAGTTAAAGCCACTGCTGTATTTTGGTTTTTGAAGAGCCTTTTTCCATCCTTTTGCTTTCAAATGTTATGAAGGGGACAAAATGCCCACAAGATCAAGAATGAAAGAGGAGGCATAGGAAGGACAATTTTGTAATTTTTGAATGATAATTTTAGTCTTTCATATATTTTCATGGAAATAAGTTGGTGTCGCTAGATACATAAAGTAGTTTCTGGATAAGTGAAGTTTTATGTGTTTTGTTTTTTATTTCGATGCCACTGGTAGTTTTCTAGACTTCACCGTTTTATTTTGTAGTTCAGTTTCTTTGGATTTTCAGCTATTGAGATGACTTGGCATTTTAGGATGGAAAACTTACCCGTATACATATTGATGCAGTGTTTAACTAGTCATGGTGCTGGTTCAACCAGGCAACGGTTTTCCAGGCTGGATGTTACTGGAGAACATGCTTCCAACTCTGAACCTGTGCGCAAGAGCAGGCGGGTTCCCAAAAGGCGTGCCTTGGATGAAGAATTCAATGAGTATGATGATGAAGAAATACAGTACCTTTGGAAACTTCGAGCTGCCAAGGCTTCTGTTTCTTGTGGGCACAAGTTGGTGGACAGGGACCTGAAAAGTAGGACTTGTAGTGGCTCATGTGTTGGCACTGATACAATAGACGACAACAAGAATGACAGAAAGAAGTTGAGGATGCCTTGTGATGTAGCAGAACTGAGCTTGGAAGATGAACTAGGAGATAAGTTGAAGAAGGTTCGGAGAAACCCTGATGCTTCTGTGATGGGTTGTGGGCAGGAATTGGTCATGACAACTCGTAGACAAGCTCTTCAGAGTGGGAAGGTTGTCTTCTCTGTTGCTGGTGATGGTCTACCTGCTGTCCACCCCAAGAGTAAGCTTTATTGATGTCTAAAAATACTAGTATATATTCCATGGTTATGTAGTTACTCATTCTATTCCACCCCAAGAGTAAGCTTTATTGATGTCTAAAAATACTAGTATATATTGCATGGTTATGTAGTTACTCATTCTATTCTTGAGTTTTTAAATCTTATTTGTTTGAATTGCTTGTGCTTGACAGGGCAGAAGACTGCGCTGTCTGAAGTGGAACAACAATTTAGGAAAGCTGAGGCTGCAGAGAGACGTAAATTACAAGCAGAGAAGGCAGCTCGGGAGGCTGAGGTTTGTCATTCTTTCCTTCATCAATTGGATTTGAGAGTAGTATCATATGATTCATTTTCAACCTGTAGGCTGGCGCTATTAGAAAAATTCTTGGACAAGACTCTATCAGGAAGAAGAAGGAAGGAAAGCTCAAGAAGCAACTAGAAGAACTGGCCCAGGTGGTTCAAAATAGTACAATTTCTTTTGTTGCTTTTGGTAATACTAGATATGTTTCACTAAATGTTTTATACTTTAGTTATGCAATTGCCCCTCCTCCGGGGTAAGACTAATGCGTTGTTATGATATAATAATAACTATTTCCTTCTTGCAGGAAAAAACTGCCAAGGCCATGACACTTGGGCCAAAAACTGTCAGATGGGTCATTGGTCCATCTGGCACTGTCGTTACATTTTCTAATGATATTGGACTTCCCAGCATATTCGGAAGTCTGCCTTGCGGGTGTATTCTCTATCCTCTGGATTCTTTGCTAAAACCTTGTAGCTGATTTCTGCTTCGTTCCTTCATATCGTTATTTACTTAATTTAGTGTGCGGTCTTTGCCTTTCTGAGAAGCTCGCCGATTACCTTGTTTCTTTATCTTCCAGATATCCTCCTGCTCGCGAAAAATGTGCCGGGCCGAATTGTACTAATGTGTACAAATATCGTGATTCCCAGTCAAAGCTTCCATTGTGCAGTCTCAATTGCTACAAGGCAGTTCAATCGAGGATGGAAGTTTCCTCGGGTGTATTTCGGCCATTTTGCTCCTAATTTAGTTGATCAGTCAGCCGTAGGTGACTCGTCGGGCTACTGCTTTATTTGCTGAGCTACATGAATAGAGAATTTGTTACCAGTGCAGCTTAGAAACGTAGGTTACAGAGTATAACATACCTTGCTACCTTCAGAATTTTTGAAACGCCAGGAGGAAACAATGCAATATCTGTTTTGTGGGATACCCCCACCTACTTAATTTGATTAGGTTTGATGGAACATTGGTGATGACCTAGAGGTCACACTGAGTCCAAGATTTGTCCTCTTGTTCCCCCCTAAATATACAGTATGGTTTTAATTGGGGTGAACTAAGGTAAGTGTTGAAGTGAACCAAGGTGAAGTGAGGCTCATTTGGCAATTTATTTGGGAGTAAGCTGGTAAGTTCAGAGAGGGAATAACGGGGAAATTACATTAATTTTACTTAAGTGATCAAACAAATCAGGCTATTTGAGGACTTGGTACCTCCAATTTTCAAAATCCACCTCCATCTCCGATTACATAAGCGTATATATAGGGACCTTTCGCCCCTTGAGACATGCAATTAACTATAATTAGAAAAACTAAAATAAATTAAGGGAATCTAATATTTTTCCCTTAATAGACCCCAAAGCTAAAATAATTGAATGATAGTAATAGAATGAGGAGATGTGGAGTTCAGCCCCCCACTCTTCCTTATCTGGCTCTTGCTTGCTTATCTTCTTTAATCATTTTTACCCTCTTTGTATATGTATGTTTAATTAGAGGTTTATCAACACTTTCCCCTTAAAGTTTTACTTTGTTCTCAAGGTGGAATTCAAAGAACTACTCATTGAGAGTATCAAATCCTTCCTAAGAAGTTTTGAAGGAAGGTAACCCTAGCTACTGAATTAGAACCTCTACTTGCCCTTTAGAATTGTATCGTAGTCCTTGAATTACTTTTGGTTGGACCCTCTACTCTAACTCTTTGGTGGAATAGGTTGGGCTTAGGGTCGACCCCTAAAGTCCACTTCAAGATAGAGACACGAAATATTGGGTAAATTGTGCTTGGAGCTGGTAGATCTAAGTAGTGAGCCACATGTCCCACTTAGGAATTCACCGAATGAGACCCAAAATACCTAGGAGATAGTTCCTCATTTTCACCTTTCGCTAGAGACTTCTGCTTATAAATGATACATTTGAAATTAAGGATATGGATGAAGGATCACACAAAGTAATTCCTCAAACTATCTTTGAAAGTTTCATACATATAACTCTCAAATAATCTATAATGAAAAAGCACACGGTAAAGTTTACCAGATAACTCTATACAAACCTATATAGGAAAGGTTTAGAGGGTTTTTAAATTATAACTCACACATATAAGATAATTTAGAGAGAGATCTAGTTTATAACTCACATAGATAACGTAAACATAGAATAAAGAAACTTACACAAGGTTTCAACGAGAGAAAACTTGATTTTATAACTCAATTCAACTATCCCACTCAATTAATGAGTTTATATGGGATATTTATAGGACAATAACCACCTCTTCTTGGAACCTCCTCAATAATAAGGTAAACTAAATCTAAATAACATAAAAAATAATTAAATCACTATTTATAATACTATTCATGTGAATAGTGATATCTTATGATAATAATAATTAAATCCTAACAAAATCTTAAAAAGATAAAATACATCATATGATAAAAGATAAACTCTATCTAATTTTTTAATGACTAAGGAAATAAATTAACTAAATAATATCCTAAAATAATTATCAAAAAAGTCGATAACAACCTATATAACAAATATGAAAAGAAAATAGCATCCATAATGCTAATTATGACACTTTATCCATTAGCGTGTAAAAATTTAGCTTGGCACACATGGTAAAACAATCATAACTCTCTATAGAAAACTTGGATCTGAGATTCAAAAGATGTGTTGGACTCCTGATTTAATAAAATTTTCAATGATATCTATATTATAGGATAAATAATTATCTTCAAATTTCACCCTTGCTTCCTTCTATCGTGATTCATAAGTTAATCTTTAAAATCTTGTAATCCCCTTAATGAGAAAATTTTGTCCTCAAATTTGCTCTTGAATCAATCTTGTTGAACATTTGAATAAAATCTGGAATCTTGAATCAATTGACCTCTTAGATCATTGAAGTTTTTGGAAGATCTTCAAAACTGAGCTCTAAAACCAATTTGATACATAACAGAACGATAGGTTTCAAAAGTACCCTATTTATGTAATTTTCAAACAATAAACAAAGGATAAATTTGAAATTAAGGATATGGATGAAGGATCACACAAAGTAATTCTTCAAACTAGCTTTAAAAGCCTCACACATAAAACTCTCAATGGATCTCTAATGAAGAAACATAAAGTAAACTTCATCAGATAACTCTATACAAACCTATTCAGGAAAGGTATAGAGGGTTTCTAAATTATTACTCACACAAATAACATAATTTAGAGAGAGATCTAGTTTATGACTCACAAAAATAATGTAAAAATAGAACAGAGAAGCTTACATAGGGTTTCAATGAGAGAAAACTCGATTTTATAACTCAATTCAACTATCCTCCTCAAATAATGAGTTTACATTGGATATTTATAGGATAATATCCACATCCTCTTCTAACCTCCTCAATAATAATATAAACTAAATCTAAATAACATAAACAATAATTAAATCACTATTCATGATACTATTTATGTGAATAGTACTCTTTTATGATGATTATAATTAAATCCTAACAAAATCTTAAAAGAATAAGACACATCATAGGATAAAAGATAAACCCTATCTAATTTCTTAATGATTAAAGAAATAAATTAAATAACTAATATCCTAACATAATTATCAAATAAGTCAATAACAATGTAGCTAATAAACATGAAAAGATAATGGCGTCCATAATGTTAATTACAACATTTTATCCATTAGTATGTAAAAATTTCAGCTTGACACACATATGGTAAAACAATAATAACTTTATACAGAAAACTTAGATTTGAGATCTCAAAGATGCATTGAACTCCTGATTTAACAAGGTTTCTAATGATATCCATATTATTTGGTAAATAATTATCTTCAAATTTCACCATTAATTCCTTATATCGTGATTCATAAATCAATCTTCAAAATCTTAGAATATTTTTGCATCAGCATGCCTCCTAGGTATGCTAGGAGTATGGGGTAATTACCCTGATGTGGAGACAGTTTGGGACAAATGTCAATGAGAGGCATTATCACTGTAAGCATTATAGAGTAGATCACTTGGGAGTAGATTGTGGAGGTAGCAAGGTGACTTGCCAAGGGTGTGGTATAGTCAAACACATAACTTATGAGCGCCATATCAGAGGTGGTAATGTTCAGAGAGGCTAGACTCAAGCTTAGAGCACCATATTTGTTAAGTAGCTATAACATAGATTTTGAGGGTTCTTCCGTCACTAGCTAGTGTTGCCAACCGTGGTAGCTAGTCTAGATGTCAAAAGCCTCACATTTTCCTATAAGGTCATAGAACAGCCTAAGTTGTGGGAGTTCCTTTAGGAGAATACTTAAATTTGATGAGCCAATCAAAGGCAAATCATTAGGCCAATGTGATCATAGGTATGTTTATTATCTCTACTTTTCCAGCATGTGCATTGTTTGGCTATAGTGCATCGCATTCTTTTTCTTCATCTACATTTGTAAGTAGAGTTACCTTGTCTTCTTCTAGTAGCATTTCCACTTCAGTTGTGTTTCCTTTGGGGGATAGAATTACATGATCTAGGTTCTATAAAAGGTAACCTTGATAGTTGGAAGAGTAGAGTTTCTCTTCGACCTCATAGAGCCTAAATTATGCAACATAATTTTTGGAATGAGCATGTTGGGGAAATACTGAGTGATGATTGACTACACATACACTTTTGTGGTTCTACGAGGACCAAAGAGTGTTAGGGTCTCATATTGGAAGCGTGAACCTAGCTCCTCAATAAAGGTCATGTTAGCAATCTTGATGAGCAACATTGTTTGCAAGGGATATCTAATCTTCTTGTGGAGTGTTCAAGATACTATGGCAGTTAAGACACCTTAGAGCAAATCGTAGTAATATGTGAGTAATTCAATGTATTCCCTGAGGGGATCCTAGGAATGTGACCTGGTTGGGAGGCCAAGTTTATCATGGACGTATTTGATAAGTGCATATTATATCAAGTTATTTGATGTATCTTGACCTTGCTTATGTTATTTGTTATGATAATTTAACTATTTTTCTTTATTTTTCTCTATTGGCTTAGTTTTGAAAAAAAAAGGTAGAAGAAGATGAAATCAAGGTAATTTAGGCTAGTAACTAAGGAAAAGAAGCATGATACTAGAAGAAAGCTTGAAGTTATGAACAACTGGATGTACCATCATGCGTGACCCTAAAAAAGAAGTCATGTGAAGAAAAATAAAGTTAAGATAATTAATAGATAGGGAAATATTTATGTAAATATGGCTTATATTTCCTTGGTTATCCTCTCACGTGCTTCATTAATTACAACCACATGCATAGTGCTATTGGAAAAATAAGGGTGCTCCGTATTTATGAATACAGATCATATTTTTGACCTATTTTATATCTAATTCATAAGGCCTTCTATCTATATATACAACTTATATTAGGTCGAATGATATATAGAAGAGGACCATCTTAAAAACTTAAACTTTGTTTTTCATTATTTCTAAACCATTAAGGTTCTTTTTTTAGATTTAGTTAGTTAACTAATATAATTTAAGAATTATATATCATACGATGTTTATGGTTTTGCAATTTCCTAAGTTCTTTCTTTCCTATATTTCATATATCCATTTCACACTTATTATTATGTTTAATGCAATTCCCATTATTCATTTATTCAATTAAGTTTGTGATTTTGTGAAGTTTAATTTAATATTTGTTAGTTTGTTTCCCTATATTTATTAAAGTTATGATTTTTTATGTGTTTAGATTCTGTTTTTTCTAGTTTTGTTAATATGATAGGATAGATTAGTATGGGGTAGGAAGCTAATTGAAGGTTACAGGATAATTAATCATGAGATGTAAATTAGACTTAATTGTTATGTGTATTTTTGGTTAGTTTATCGAGATTAATGATCACCAATTAAAGATTAGGACTTTATTATCTAGATTGGCCACCTGGGTAATTTGAGGGTTTATTAATATTTAGTATTACATAATTTGAGCAGACTAAGATGATGGTTTTAGTTAGTTGCTCCCTAATAATTAATGTTGTCATTAATTAAATCTAGATAACTTATCCTATGTTATTACTTAGATAAATAATAAATCATAAGCATACCTTAATTTATTTGTATAAGTAGATTCTAAGAAGTGAATGCGTGCGAGCTTTCACAGGTTAGTATTAGAAATACTACATAACCATTTTATTTGATGATCAATTATTATCACTATGATGAATATTTCCTTTTACCCCTATTATCCTATTATTGTTATTTAGTTATTTTCTTAATTGTTACTTTATTTTTTTAATTATTAGTAATTAATTTTTAATCAATTAACAAATGAGGAAATTTATATTATAATAGGAATTTACAAATTGAATTACATTCTTCATGGGATCCATTCCTACTCACTACGTACTATCTGTTTGTGTGTCTAGGGTTTAATTTAGAGTGTCTACGACAACATGCCAAAATTTAGCACCATTGCCGAAGACTAGAACTTTGATTCTTATTTTTATTATCATTTTTATTTATTTATTTATTCCTTCTTCTAATTACAATTCAATTTTCTCTTCTTTTACATATCCATTTGGAATCCACCTTTGAAAACATTTACAAGCCAAAACATATATCAACTCATTTAATCGGCAGATCCTAATTCTTCCTTTATGATAGCGAACCAAACTCGAAGGTGACCGGAATACATTCGTACTATTCCTTTGCCTCTTAGTGATAGCTCATTATCATCTAAAGAGAACATTGAAGATAATTTGAAGGACATATTTGAATAATTAATGGCGAGTCAAACTTTGAAGGATCTTGTAGCTACTAGTTTTAATCCTAATCTCCTTTGCATTAATCATCGTAGTTAATATGATGAGTGTGATATTAGGCCTAAACTGATATGTGTGCTTCCTATTTTTACAGGTTTTCAAGATACTATCTCCTCTAGATCAAGTTGTGTTAATGATACAAACAAATTTATCAAGAAATTTCATATAGCATGTTTTGGTAAGAAACTAGTAGGAGTAAGTGTAAATCAACTCAAATTAAAATCTTTTCCTTTTGCTTTAACTAATGCTGCTAAGGAATGGTTATATGATTTTCTTGTTGTATCTGTTAATACTTGGGTTTATATGCAAAATTTATTTCTATAAAAAGTACTTTCCATCATCTAGGGATATGAATATTTGAAAAGAAATATGTGGTATTAGGTAGGATGGGGGAGAGTCTTTACATGAATATTGGGAAAGATTTAAGAAACTGTGTGGCAGTTGTCCTAACCATCAAATTTTTGAACAATTATTAATATAGTATTTTTATGAATAACTAATGCGCATGGATTGTAATATGATATATGTTTCTAGCGAAGGAGCATTAGTAGATAAGACCCCAACTGAGGCTAGAAGGCTAATATCTAAGATGGCATCTAATTCCCAATATTTTTGTGCTAGAAATAATACCTCTTCATCTCACCACGTAAAGGAGATAAGCATAATATAACTTCATTAAAATCATATAATTTGACTTTATTAGGTGGAAAGGTAGTGAAAGGAGTGTTGGCACAAGTATGTGGAATTTGTTTATATATGGGTCATGCTACAAATGCATGTCCCACTTTGTAAGAAGTATAATAAGTTAATGTGATAGGTGGACCTCAAGGAAACCCAACTTATGATCACTATGCTCCAACTTATAACCTAAGATGGAGGAATCATCCGAACCTAAGGTATAAGAATAATCAAAGACAACCATCGTACCAAAATCAACAAGGATATAACCAACCCCCTGGATTCTATCCTATTCCCCATAACCAACCAAACTCGTCATTTGTGTAGCCTCCTCAACCACATGTGTAATCTCCCAAAATTTTAGAAAACCTATAATTTAATAAATAGCTTTTATTTGAAATAAATTAGTTTTTAAAATTATTTGCTTTAATTATTTTATGGATTTTTGAGTATATAAATTTGGATAGGAGTATTTAATAAATTAAAAATAAATATTTTGTTATTTTATCATATTATTTTTATTTAAATAGTTTTCCAAACTAATATTTTACTAAAATTATCTTTTTTGAACCAATATATTAAAACATATTGAATTAAATTATTAAAATAAATAATTTATCAAAATATTACATTTTATTATTTTATAAATTAAATTAAATTATTTTCCCATTTTTCTTTTTCCCTTTTCCCTTTTCCTTTTCTTTCTCCCTTTTTTTCTCCTTTTTCTTCTTTTTTTTCTTTTCCTTTTTTCCTTCGGGCTGCTTGCCAGGCCAACCTCTTCCCTCTCCCCTGCACCTGGGCCTCCGGCCCACTCCTTCCCCTCCTCTTCTTCTCCAGCGTGTAATCCAACTCCCTTGTTTTTTTTTCTTTCCTTCCCTTCACCTCGGGCAGGCCTAGTTCCCCTTTCCCCTTCCCCGACTGGCCTGATGCCCCCTTCTCTTTTTTTTTTCTCTTCTTCTCCTACGCCCCGACCGAAGTCCTCCCCAACTTGTCTACATTGCCATGACTGCCACCCCGAGCATCACGCCGACCACTGCAACCTGTAACCACTACCACCATCTGCCCCTCTCTCTCTCTCTCTCACCTGTCCTTTTTTTCACCACATTGGAACCGGGCAGCCATGCACCCCATCCCGCATGGCCACCCTTTCCTCTTCTTCGTCTCCCTCTCCCTACCACCCTAAATACTGCCACCGACCAGCCACCTATCCTCCCTCTTCTTTTTCTTCTCCTCTTCAGCCCTCTTGCCCTATATTTTTTGAGCCTCCCCGATCTCCTTCCCCTTCATTTTTCTTTCCCTCCATCTTTTCCCCTTTTTTTGTACCACTGCCGCCCTCCGCCGGTGCAACCACCTCACCAACCACCTAAACCACCTTCTGCACCCTTTTACTCCCGCCCTGCACCACCACAACACCGTCCAAGCCACCCCGCAACTCCATCTTCCTCCCCTCTTATTTTTCTCCCTTCTCGGCATCCCCCTGCAACCCCACCGTTTGCAACCGTTCAGCCACCTCTGCCACCACCCAAACCACCAATCCACACCCTGCAACCTCCTCTACCATCCCCATACCTTATTTGGCCGAAACAAGCCCCCTCACCCCTCCATTTTCCCCTCTCTTTTGCTTCCTTCTCAGCCCAATCCACCTTGGCAACCATCTTCGCTGCCTCGCCACCGCCGCCCTTGGTCACCAGCAACCCATCACCAGTCGCCACCTACACCCCCTCTTCACTCCTGCACCATTCCCTTTCCCTAAATCCTCCCCCAACTGCCCTCTTTTCTAGCCTAAAGACCCTAACCCAAAAACACCCCTTCCACCCTCTTCTTCGTGCAACCTTTAACCCTTTGACCCTTATTTTTGCATGTAGCTCATGCTGCATAAACAGTATGAGTGAGCTGCTGCATTTATTGGCCCATTTTTATAAATAATTTTAAGGTATGATAATATTTAAATTAATTATTTCATTAAGTAAAATTTATAAAGTCTTATGCTTTTATTTTCTTATTTCTAATATAATAAATATTGATATTATTTTTAGGTATTGGTTTTACAAATTAAAGCATGAACCTTTAAATGGGATACCGGTAAGGTTCGATTTTTGCGAGATATAAGGTAATCGTTAAACCCCACTTAAACGTATGGATAAACGTATGTTAGCACATTAGGATTTTTAATATGTTATTATGCTTGATATTTATGGTTAATATAATATATATATTTGCTTGTATTGATTAATAAAAAGGAAAGTATACTAGTTATGTGCTATGTGTGGATATATTGCTTAAGGAAAGAGTTTGGCTATTAATGAAAGTGCTAAGTACTTATCCATGTCATATTATGTTATTGTGACCATTTATGAATGAATAATATTATTGTGATCCCTAGGGGCATTTTAGTAATATTCTTGTGTAAGAATGTAGCCTAATATGTGTGGGTGCTAATAAGTATTATATTAAATTATAATAGTTGGTGGAGTTGGTTATTGTTAATGGAGTATTAATATTATTATTCCATGTGGTAATGTTGTTTTAATAAAAGTGGTGTAATAAAGGGGTAAAGTGGTAATTTTGGAGGTAAAAGAGCAATATGGTAATTTTATAAGTAAATGAAAAAATATTAATTTTATAAGTAAATGGGTATCATGGTAATTTTGGGAGTAAAGGGTAAAGTGGTAATTTTGAAAGTAAAAGGGGTAATATAGTAATTTTGGAAGAGAAGGGTAAAATGGTAATTTTGTAAGAAAGGGGTAAAATGGTAATTTTGGATGTAAAAGGGTATTATGGTAATTTGCAAGCAAAATGGGTAATATGGTAAATTTGGACGTAAGGGGATAAAATAGTAATTTTTATAAATAAGAGGAGATTATGGTAATTTTGGTAGTAAAGGGATAAAATGGTAATTTGTAAGTAAAGGGATAAATTAGTAATTATAATTATGGAGAAGGATAAATTAATAATTATAAATATGGAGAAGGGTAAATTGGTAATTATAATTATGGAGAAGTGTAAATTAATAATTATAGATATGGAGAAGGGTAAATTGGTAATTATAAATATAGAGAAGGGTAAATTAATAATTATAATTATGGAGAAGGGTAAATTGGTATTTATAATCATAGAGAAGGGTAAAATGGTAATTATAATAATTGAGAAGGGTAAAATGGTAATTATGATAATGGAGAAGGGCAATTTGGTAATTTAATCGACTAAAGGGTATATTGGTAATTATTTAACCAACTAAAGGGGAAAATTGGTAATCATGATAATGAAGAAGGGAAATTTGGTAATTTATCCATCTTAAGGGCAATTTAGTAATTATAACAAAGGAGAAGGGCAATTCGGTAATCTAACCAACCAAAATGGGAATATGTTAAGGGTAACAATTATGAAGGGTGAATGGTGATCTAAAAAGCGTAGGAGATAACTTGGTAACCTAAACCGAGTAAGGGGTAATTTGGTAATTATGCAATAAGGAGGGTAATAGGGTAATTAGTCAAGTAAGGAAGGGATTACTTAGCAATTATATAAGTAAGGGGTAAATGAGTAATTTATACTTATCATATCGTTGTGATTGTGGAATTTCATAATATGACTCATAAAACGCTGATTAGCAAGATAAGAGTATTTGATAATTAGTAAGTATCATGAAAACGAATCCTAATTCAGAATTAGATGAGATTATGATGGCCTTAATGATTTCTCTGTGTTATCTTGGATAACCGTCTGAATAAGAAATGACTAATGATATCAGAACGATTGAAAGTGAATAAGTATCTGATTATTGTGCTTTTCGTGATCACTTTAATTAAGACACTAATACTTAAAGTGAAAGACCTTGAGATTAGGAATGGTGGCTCTTTAGGGGTTGCTACCCTAAAGACGTGGTTTAGCCCACGATTATTCTGGTATTTGCTGGTGTGCCTTTGTGCCCCAGTCAAGCCCTATATCTTACTCTACCTAACTCTACGGACCTAGTTAGGGGATATGCATACTTATGGATTAGGTACTGAGTAGCTTTATGCACCAGTACGACCAGGGTACCTTTGCGTCCCTGGGTTCATGGTTGAAGGGTGTTGGGTAGCTTGTATGCACCAGTACGACTGGTGTACCTTTGTGTCCCGAGTTATTAATCTCCGGTCCAAGGCAAATAAATGGAATTGTTGTGCTGATTAAAAAAAGGGAAAACATTAATCATGAAAGTGAAAGATTAATGAGTTGGGCCCAAATGAATTATGATATTGAGTACCGACCCACTGGTTACAATAGTGGCCCAGGAGCATGTTGTCCTGGCAGATGATTATGAGTACCGATCCACCGGATATAATAGTGGCCCAAGAGCGTGATGCCCTAGCAAGTGATTATGAGTACCGATCCACCGGATATAATAGTGGCCTAGGAGCGTGTTGCCCTAGATGATGTTAATATATATTTTGATCCACCGGCAATAATAGTGGGGGTCCCGAGCTTAATAAAACCAGTCATGGTTGTGAATAAAGTTTTGGAAAAATACTAATCACTTATAGTGGAACACCATGTGAGTTGGGGCTAGACTAGTCCACCGACGAATAATAGTGGCCAGGAGCGTTTTGCCCTACATGACCGGTCCACCGGCGAATAATAGTGACTAGGAGCGTTTTGCCCTGCATGACTGGTCCTTCAACGAATAATAGTGGGGTTCCCGTACTCACATGGATATAAAATCTGAGAGATGATTGAATAATGATGGACTAATGGCTTAAGGCCGAAAGTATCGATCATACATTATGACCTATTGATATCTAATGTGAATGTTGTTTATACACATCTTGTTATATATGTTTATAGCTTCGTTTCATGTGTTGCATTGCGGGCATGCTTTTAAGTGTGTTTTAAAGGGTTACTCAGTACCGCAATACTGAAGGGTTCCATTCTTGGGGCCCCTGCCTATTCAATGGGAAGTGTCCCTTGCAGGTCTCTTTTCAAGTACTATTTAAGTGGGCAACGGGAAAGAGAGTAAGGAATTATCCAGCACCGTTAGGCTTTTTCTCTTTCTCTTTTAAATTCCTGGTTTTAATGTAATTATTGTTTTGTAACCACCACTGGTGGATTTTATTCTTGTAAATGGTTTATTACGCTACTCTGATTTAGATATGGTTTGTAAATTGTGTTTTACTCTTCCAGCCTTAGCACTTGGTACTGGAACGGTAAGAGTAAACCGGTATGGTACTAAGTGTGGCGGTAATACCCCCATAATTTAAAGTCTTATTGTTTTGCTTTCGATATTTCTTTTTATAAAAAAACAAAATTTTCAGTAGTGAATTTTGGGGGTGATATAACACGTACTAGAAAAATCTGGAAGAAGGTCATTAGAGGATATAGTTAAATCTTTAGCTACTAATACTATTCAATTTCAATGAGAAATAATAAATGGTCTAAAGAACTTAGAAAGTTAGGTGAATCGGTTGGCAAATCCTATAGGTAAATTACAAGCATAGAGATCTTCAAAGTTACCTAACCAAATAGAAGGCAATCTAAGAGAAAATGTGAGTGTTGTCACCACTAGGAATTGAATTAAATTAAATAGTCCAAAGAAATTTAAGGATAACCAAGGAAAAAAGCAAGAAGAGTAAGAATCAACTAATGTAGAAGAAGAGATCAAAGAAAAACCTCTTATGGTAACTAAAATGAGTTCTCCTAACCCTTATATACCTTTTGCTCCTTTTCCTAGCCGATTTGCTAAGGATAAGAAGCAAGATCATGAAAAGGAGACAGTAGAACTTTTTTATGAAGGTGGGGGTAAACATCCCCTCGATAAATATAATAAAGCAATTGCTTAGGAATTTAATGTTTTTAAAAGGTTTGTGCACCAACAGGAAAAAATAGAGAGGCGATGAAAAATTTAGTGTGAGAGAGAATGTGTCTACAATTTTACAAAGGAAACTCCCACCTAAGTGCAAGGATCTTGGTATTTTTACCTTTCCTTGTAAAAGGGGGCTCATATATGACTACATGTTTGGGACTTCTTATACTTTTTATGGTTGTATTGCTTGAGGGAAGAAACTGTTTAAGCATGGGGGTATTTGGTAGGTGAATATTATTTGGATTTATTTGATGTATCTTAACCTAGATTTTGCTATTTTTTATGATAATTTTTCCTTGAGTTTTCTCTATTGGCTTATTTTTGTAGAGAGAGAGAGAGAGAGAGAGAGAGAGAGAGAGAGAGAGAGAGAGAGAGAGAGAGAGAGAGAGAGAGAGAGAGAGAGAGAATCAGAATCAAGGTAATTTAGGTTGATAACTAAGGTAAAGAAGCACGAAAAGAGAAGTAAGCTTGCAGTCATGGAAAATTGGATGTGCCATCATGTAAGACCCTAATGTAGGAGAAAACAATCAAGAATTGGATTTTATAATTATGGACCAATCATTCTTCATTTGGAAAGTGTCTCCTATAAATTTGAAGACCAATATATGGTTACATTGCTCGAAATATAACCAACAAGTAATTAATTATCTATGTGTATGTGCATGGCATGTAAGGAGGGAGTGACCACGTTCATGGGGAGTATACTGGAACGAGCATTATTGAGTAATTTGGCTAATTTATTGATTAAGTAATAAAGTAGGAGAATAAAGTTAGCATAAAGTAGCATAAACTTAGCATAATATCTTTTAGCTTAGAATATTTTGGAATATGCTTTATCTAGTGGTAGAAAGGTTATATTATGCATGAATGTCGAGCATATTGTATTAGAGAATGAAAATTGAATTTGAAGATCAACATTGAATGAATTCTGTGTGAGTTAAAGCTCAAGAAAATTGAATCTATGTGAACGACTTGGCTTGAAAGTTTTAATCTCTTCGCTTGTGTGAATTAGAGATTAATCCATATCTTTTTTACTATTCTTAATCCATATTTTCCTGCCATAATTACCATAAAAATCCTACTCTAATTTTTGGATAATCAAATCCCCAAATCAGTATACAAAACTAAAACCCTAAACCATCCATACCAACCAAACACCACCTTATTCCCTCTTTTCGAACCAAACCCTAACCTTAATCCTAAACCACTATTCCAACCTGAATCCAAACCCTACCTTTTGACACCAAACATCATCATTAATCCATCATCTAATGCATAGGTTAATTAGTGTGTTCCATTCAAACCATCATCATTGCTAACCCATCATCACCGAATCACCATCATCACTTTTCTACCATAATCGAACCACCATCACCTTATTTACATCACTTTCAAAGCTTTAATATTTTAAATCACCATCACTGGCCCATTATCATAATATCTAAACTCAATTCAAACCTTAATTCAACATAATTGAGAATTACACCCTCCCACACACATCAAACCCTAAAAGAGAAGTCATGCTGAGGAAAATCAAGTTAAGGCAATTAATAGATAGGAAATATGGGTGCCCCATATTTATGTAAATATGACCTGTATTTCCTTGGTTGTCTACACAAGTGCTCCATTAATTACAACCACGTCCATAGTGTTAGTGCAAAAATGTAGGTGCCTCATATTTATGAATACGGACCGTATTTTTAACATATTTTTGGATCTTATTAGTATGGTAATTTGTCTATATATACTACTTATATTAGGTCAAATGATATATCAAAGAGCACTATCGTCATGACTTCGACTTTGTTTTACATTATTTCTAAACCATTAGGGTTCTTTTATTAGATTTAGTTAGTTAATTGATGTAATTGAAGAATTGAAGATCATGAGGTGTTTACAATTTTTGCAACCTTCCATGTTCTTTATTTCCTTTGTTTGATTTATTCATTTCGTACTTATTATTGTGTTTAATGCAATTCTCATTATTCATTTATTCAATTGAGTTTGTGATTTTTTGAAGTTTCATTAAATATTTATTATTTTATTTATCTATGTTCATTAATGTTATGATTTTCATGTGTTTAGATTCTACATTTTCTAGTTTTGTTAATATGCTAGGATAGATTAGTATGGGGTAGGAGGCTAATTAAATGTTACGGGATAATTAATCATGAGATGTGAATTGGAATTTATTTTTATGTGTATTTTTAGTTATATTTATAAACCGAGTTAAATGATCACTAATCTAAGATTAGGAATCTAATATCTAGATTGGCCACGTGGGTAATTTGTAGGATAATCGGATGCTAGTATAGTATAATTAATCCATAATTGTTAACATATACATCCGCTAGTGTCGAATAGGTTATTGATTTAATTTATATTTATTAATCTTTAGTATTGTATACTTGGAAGATATTATGATTATGGTTCTAGTTAGCTGCCCCCTAATCATTAATGCTGCCATTAATTAAATCTAGAGAGCTTATCTTAGGTTATTACTTGGTTAGACAATAAATCATAAGCATACCTTGGTTTATTTGTATAAGGGGATTTTAAGAAGTGGGCACATGCGAGCTTCTATAGTTTAATATTAGAAATACGACATAACCATTTTGTTCGATGAACAACTGTTATCCCTGTGCTGAATATGTACTTTTACCCCTATTATCCTACTATTTTTATTTAGTTATTTTCTTAAATTTTAATTTATTCTTTTTATTATTAGTAATAAATTTTTACTCAATTAAAGACCGAGGAAATTTATATGATAATAGAAATTTACAAATTGAATTACAATCTTTATGGGATCGACTCCTACTCACTACTTACAATTTGTTTGTGTGTTTAAGGTTTAACTTAGATTGTCTATGACAACACACTAGTATTCCCAATATTAGAACCAATATCTAAAGCTCTGTACCCTATGGCACATGTAGAGATGAAAGAACTTAAGGTTTAGTTAGAGGAGTTGTTAGGAAAAGTATACATCCGACCAAGTATGTCATCATGGGAACACCAACCCTATGTGTGAAGAAAAAGGATGAGAACCTAAGATTATGCATCGATTACAGAGGATTGAATCAAGTTATGGAAAAGATCCGTTATCCATTACCAAAGATTGATGATCTAATTAGCCTACTCAAGGGAGCTAAGGTATTCTCTATAATTAATCTTCGGTCAGGCTACCATTAATTGAGGATAGTGGAGAAGGATATCCCTAATACCGCATTTCAGACAATATATGGCCATTATGAGTTCACAATGATGCCTTTCAAACTCACTAATGGGTTAGCAACATTCATGTCCCTTGCGACCCATATTTTTTTTAGCGTTCTTTAATCAACTCACCGTGGTACTCATCAACAACATCTTCATCAACTCCAGTGATCGAGAAAAGCACAAGCCACATCTAAGGAAAACTTTGGCATTGTTAGGGTCACACCAGTTGTATGAAAAACTTTCAAAGTGTGAGTTTTAATTGGATCAAGTGGCTTTTATTAGTCATTTAATCTCTAAGGATGTGGTAGCAGTGGATCCTTATATGGTTCAAGCAGTATCTTAGTGTCTAAAGCTAAATTGTATCAAGGAGGTGCACAACTTTCTAGGATTTTCTAGTTACTACCATATGTTTGTCAAGGATTTCTCCAAGATAACTCATCCATTGACTAACTTGTTGAAGAAGGCTGCATAATTCTAGTGGGATGAAAAGTTTGGTAAAGCTTTCAAGGAGTTGAAGAATCATTTAAGTACAACCCAAATGCTCACATTACTAAGTGGATCTAACGGTTTTGAAGTATACAGTGATGCTTCCAAGTATGGATTGGGTTGCATGCTTATGTAACATGGGAAAGTGTAGTCGTACGCTTCTTAACAAATGAAGTAGCATGGACAAAACTTCCCATCGCATAACTTATAGCTTGCCATAATAATGTTTGCTCTTAAAATTTGAAGGCACTATTTATATGGGTTTAAGTGCAAGTTCTACAGTGACCATAATAACTTCAAGTACATCTTCACACTTTGGGAGTTGAATTTGAGATAGGGTCAATGGTTGGAGTTGGATAATGATTATGACCTAGAATTGACCTACCACGAGGGTAAGACCCATGTGGTGGAAGATGTTCTTAGCCAAAAGTTATTGCAATCCTTAAGCATAATTGTATTTTCAAATCACCTATGTCGAGAGTTATGGAAGATTGAAATCGAACTAATAACCACTAGTAGTTTTTAGGGAAGAATGTATGCATTCACCATTACACCTTCAATCTTTGAGGAAATCTGAGCTAATCAACTTGGTGATGTTAAGCTCAAAAGGATCAATCAGGGTATTAAAGAAGGTAGATCTCAAGGGTTTTGACTCCATGAGGATAGTAGTGTCTAATACTGTGGTAGGTGGTGTACACCCTAGGGATGTGCCAAGATTAAGTGAAAAATCATAGATGAAGGACATTATACTCCTTATTCTTTCCACCCACGAGGAGACAAGCTGTATAAATATTTGAAGAAGGTATATTAGTGGCCTTATATGAAGCGAGAGGTGGTAGAGTTTGTTGCCTAATGTTTGACCTGGTTGAAGGTTAAGATCGAGTACAAGAGGTTAGCAATATTGGTACAACCTTTATAAGTTCAAGAAGAAAAATGGGATAGCATATAGATAGACTTCATGATGGATCTTTCGAGGACACGTAATGGTTTTGATTCCATCTAGGTTTTTGTGTATCACCTAACTTAGTCAGCAATATTCATACCCATGAAGATGACGTGGAGTATGGAGAAGCTATCCAACACTTATAGGAAGAACATATTGCGATTGCATAAGGTCCCTAGAAGCATTATATCATACAAAGACTCTAGATTATTGTCACAATTCTTGTAAAAGTTACAAGCTACTTTTGGGACTAGTTAAATATGAGTACTTCTTTTCACCAAGCCGCGAGTGGTAAGATGGATAGGACAATTCAAACCTCAAAGTACATGCTTTGAGCATGCGTGTTAGATTTTGAGCGTATTTAGGAATACCACTTAGATGTGATCGAGCTCTCCTACAACAATAGTTATCATACTAGCATTAAGATGTCACCTTTTAAAGCCTTATATGATAGAAATTATCCTAGTCCCTTATGCTGGAATAATATCAATGAGACAATTGTGTTGATACTAAAGATGATTGAGGAGATAATGAGGTGGATTCAAATGATTCAAGATCATATAACAAAAGCACAGGACAAACAAAAGAGTTACATAAACTTGAGAAGATGAACTGAGGATTACAAAGTGGGTGATAGAGTCCTTTTGAGGGTCTCTCCTCCTAAGGAAGTCATGAGGTTTGGCTGAAAGGGTAATCTTAGTCCAAGGTACATAAGACCATATGAGATTGTTGATTGTGTTGGAAAGGTTACTTATATATAAGCCCTACTGATGGAATAGTCACATTTGCATAACGTCTTCCACATATCATAATTAAGGAAGTATGTAATGGATCCTTTATATGTGATTTGACCAGAGTTGTTAGACCTCAATGAGACTTTTAACTTATGAAGAATGACCGATAAGAATCCTAGACACGAATACCTAAGTGATGCACACAAAGAATGTTTCACTGGTAAGGGTCCTTTGGTCACAGCATGGCACCGAGGAGTCCACTTGGGAGGCCAAGGAGGAGATTCAAGCAAAATACCTAGAGTTATTCTCCTACTATGATGTATGTGGTGTAGTTTTTTTAATGGGACAATACCCTTTTGCTATGTTGAATGTAATAGGTGAATTGTTATGTGTATATAAACTATGCCTAGACCTTGGTTAATAGGCTTCATAGATGCAGCCTCTTTAAGGGGATAGTGGTGTAATATCCTATCTTTTTGTGAAGTTTATGGAATGAGTTATGGTATTCATTAATATTTGATAATGTTTGATGTTGATTTAGGAACTATAGTTGAGTTTTAAGAAAATTTGGATTTAAATAAATTTTATAAATAGAATAGAATGAGTTTTTAGGTGGACCAATCGATTGGTTCATCATTTCAGCTAAATGATTTTTCTCGACCAAACCGATCAACTATTTGCTAGAATAGTCAACTAATAAGCTAAATTGATTGATTTGTTTGTCAAACTAAATACATTTTCAAAAATTATTTTTTGGGAAACTTTATTATACCAAAATGGAACCTTGATAATGCCTTTCCAAGTTATTCTTTAAATATTCTTAACCTTTCTTATACTGCATTCGGTCTGAGCTTCTACCTTGAACATATTCGAGGGTTTGATTAAGATGTCGATGGGTCTAAGTAGAGATCACACCACTCTAGTCACAAGGCAAAGTAGTTAATGGTTACTAGTCAATAGGTTTGGTAAACTGATCGAGTGATCTTGCAATAAGCTAATCAAAATCCTCAAACCTATTGACTGTTCATATAACCAGGAAATCAATCCAAGGAACTGATTGACAGGTCTGGGTAAAGTAGCACCCGCACTCATGTTCCATATGAAAAAATTTCACCCAAATTTACCATATTAATCCTAGCATACTTCTATATCATAAAATACACAAAAAATATGTTGTGCACATAGAATTACATAGATACATGGTAATATTTGGCATTAAACAAAATCATGCTAAAAACTACTAAAAAACTTGCATAATATCAGGGAACCAAAAACATGCTTAAATTTTAAGAAGAAAATTCTACCACATGCTAGAATCTTAGAATACGATTAACTCATGCTTAACATAGAAACACACTAAAAACATGGAACAACAATAAGAAACAAAAGACCTTATTCATATTAAAGATAAGAATGCCTTATCTTCAAGAAATTGTTTAGCACAAAATATGCCTAACTCGATGGTTATGTACCAAGAGCTCAATTTCTAAGAGAAATAAGAATCAAAAACATTAAAACTCCTTTTCAAAACTTAATAAAAAATGAAATCAGATTGAGAAGGAGAAAAAAAAAGACATAACAAATCCTTTTTCTCATAATTGAAACCAAAAACCAAAAAACCCAAGGTCTTCAACCTTTATCAAAACTTTAACCCTTCCTTACTTAAAAAGAAACAATGTAGAGTTAAAGATAAGATTAGGAGAAGAAAAAAGAGACAATAACTTTGACCAAAGGATATGGAACCAAAGGCAAGCCTCTTATTTTCTATTAGAGAAATAAAAAATGGTAAAAGTGGATATTGGCCAACACTTGGGAAATTTTCACAAATGAAAAGGGAGAGAATTATCAAATGCAAATGATAGGAAGTGAATTAAATCAGAAATGAGATATATAGAAGGGACTTATTGGTTGACATATACGAGTGGGAGAGAGGAAATTATGACTTAGGTTGAGTGTGGGTAACCCAAAGCGTAAGGGTGTCACAAGTTGAGGTAAGGGAGGTACGATGTGACTAGAAAGAGACATGATAGAGGTTTGGTAGGTCATGGGAGTGGTGTCGAAATTCAAGAAAGTGAAAGAGAAGAGAAAATGTGAGATATGTCTCAAAAAGTGAATTTGGGGAAATTTAGCAAAATAAAATCATAGAGTGAACTAAATAATGCAAAAATAATCCCAAAGAACTAAAATATGCTTACAAGCACTAATAGATTATAATTAGAAGTTTTCATAAATATTGAAAAGAGATTCAAATCAAAATCAGAAAAGGATGTGAAATCGTAGAACAACTAGTCAATCAGTTTAAGCAAACCAGTCTACTAATTTATAAGGAAAAAAATTGCGAGTTCCTGAGCGTGTTGGTAGATCGGTTAGGTAAATCAGCCGATCGGTGTGCCTAAAATTCACAACTTTATTAAAACTTTAATCCCTTTCCAAAACCAAAGATCATTTAAATTATATCAACTTAATGTTAAATATAATTTGAAGAATTTTAGGATAAGGTATTACAAAAGGTGTAGGGTATCTCATATTTATTTGGAGACTTGTACAAATAATGGTGCTAAGGGATGTTACAATAATAGAGGAGAATAAAAGTATGTCTTAGCTATTATGGGGTACAAATCATAAGCCATGACTTGAATGTGAGCCATCTAAAAAGACACAAACATGAGCTAAAAAAATTACAAGATATTTATAGCTTCTTTAAAACCTTCAAGATGTCTCATTTGAGTCTAAAAGGTGTCTTGTGTTATACAAGAAAGGTTTAAAACTTATTTTTAGCTACTAATTTTTTTTTTCAAAATAAATTATGCAGAATATATTAGGGTTTTTAATCATGCTACATATGTTTATTTAAATAAATTTGGGAACTTTGTATAGAAATTAAAAATTAGGCCTTTACAAATTATAAAAAAAATAATTATATAAATATAAAATATAATAAAATAACTATAATATATATCTTAAGTTTCTTGCTCTAAAATTTAAGAAATCTTAATACAACATTTTGTTACTCAATAATATAATTATATAATAAATGATAAGGTAAATTACTTTGATACTCTAGGGAGAATATAGAAAATATATGGAGAAAAAAAATTAGATATTTTAGTGTAATAGCTATTTAAGCCTCTATTTTTCAAAGTTTAATTTTATCAAACTCAACTCTTTCACATCAAACACAAATATTGATGTCAAGTAGAAACTTAATATGCACCTTAGATAGGTAAACACAATCACAAAAAGATAACTAAACAATGTTAATACACTCTAACAATACAAAAATTAATGTACTCTAATACTAGTAGGGACCCTTTTGATGGAAAGGACCTTCTGGAGCTACTCTTATTGAACTTTGCCTTTGTCGTTCTTATTTTTCCTTGTATTAGGATTACCTATATTGACGTGTAAAGGAATGAATGGTTTAAAAAAATTACCTTATTTTATGTAATTTTATAATGACTAACGAATGGTGAGCTATAAAATAAAGATATATATGAAGAATCACACAAATTAATGCTTAAAACTAGCTTTGAAAGCCTCACACAGTTAACTCTCAAATGATCTCTAATGAAGAAAGAAAAGTAAATTTCATAAGAAAACTTTATACAAGCCCACACAAGAAAGATATATAGGGTTTCTAAATTATCACTCATGTATATAAGATAATTTAGAGAGATTTATAGTTTATGAATCACATAGATAACATAAGTGTAGAGCAACAAAACTCACACGAGGTTTCAATGAGAAAAAAACTCGAGTTAATAACTCATTTCAATTATCCTATCAAATAATGAATTTACATGGGATATTTATAGGATAATATGCATCTCCTCATGGGCCCTCCTCAATAGTTAGATAACTTAGATCTAAATGAGATAATAAAATCACTATTTATGATACTATTCATGTGAATAGTATCCCACTTAATCCTCTGATAAAAATAATTAAATTCTAACAAAATCTTAATAAGATAAACGATAAAACCTATCTAATTTAGAAATAAATTAACTAACTAATATTTTATCGTAATTATCAAATAAGTAAATGATAACCTAATTAATAAATATAAAAAGATAATGGCATCCATAATTCTAATTATGACACTTTATCTATTAGCATGTAAAAATTTAGCTTGGCACATATATGCTAAAATGATCATTACTTTTTATAGAAAATCTGGATTTGAGATTTGAAAGATGCATTGGACTCCTAATTTAATAAGATTTCCAATGATATCCATATTTTTAGGCAAATAATTATCTTCAAAGTTGACTCTTGCTTCCTTCTATTATGATTCATAAGTCAATATTTAAAATCTTGGAATGTTTCTACATCAAGTATGTTGATGAAGCTATAAAATTTAAGTAATGTCATTTCTTGTTAAGTCTTACCATAAAGTCTACCTTTCTTGGTTCTAATGTGAGCTATGGTGATAGAGATAGTGAAAAATGATAGAACCATTCTTGAGTCAATAATTTATTCACAAAATAATGAAAAGATAAATTTTAAATAATGAAATAAAATATTTTTAAAAAGACATTATAAAACATGTAGTTTTTTATTTTTATTATTATACTACTCTCCCCAATCTACAATATAAGTCACATTTGAAATCATCACACATGTTAAGAAATTATAACCAAATTGAGGGCATAAGATGATTAAAATGACAAATACCCCTTCTTATAGATATACTTTGAAAAGTTGTCCACACATTTTATTTATACATTTATGAAAGAGATAATAAAAATGTATATTAAAATATAAAATTTAATGGGTCTTGTTATTTAGAAAACATCTTCTTACTATATAAAAAAGGGGGTTATAACTTTGATTAATTAAACTTTTCCCACCTTTCAACCCTTAAATGATAATTGGTTAGGTGTTTTTATTTTTATAGGAAACATAACCTATGGAATTTTTTTAGGGCTACAATTATGAGAGATTTTATGTCATATCAAGTATTTTCTAATTAGAATGACCTTGTAGCATGGTTGCATGCTATTGGTAGAAATTATATGATAGTTTTAATCATAAAAGGTTCAAGGAAATAAAATGGTAAAGGAGAAAATAGGGTATTAGTTAGATAGGAAATATTGGTATGTATGTATGTGCATACGTACTAGGCGTATGGATGGTGATAATGCATGAAATATATCTATGAAGAAAATTGATTTCCCTTTCAAGGTTACTAGTGCTAAACCTACTTATGGAGGATAGGAAGTAGTTGCTAATAATGAAGCACATAGTCATGATATGACAAATACTCTCAAAGGGTATGATTTGTAAGGAAATTAAAATAAGAAGGAGTAAAATTTGTTAACAAACTTACTAAAAGCCATGTCAAGCTACAACATATCTGGTTGCTTCTTTAAAAAGAGTTTACGGGAAATGGATTACTAAATAACCTTACAACACATCATGAGTATATTGGTCAAGAACTATCATTTTCAATGAAGTAATCTAGAGTTGCATATCTTAAATGAGCTTCTATTTGTGTACCTTATATTTGTTAATATTTTACAAGCATTTTCTACTGTCCTCTTAATGGATTATATGTATAAGATAAATAAATGTGAGTTGTGGGATGCCTTTACTTGAGATTGTTGGATTAGCACCAACACAGTTACCTTTTAATATAGAATTTGCTTATATGCCATTTGAAAAGGAAGAAAATTATATGTGGATACATGAGAAGTTGAAGACGTTAATGGATCCTATAATGCTTTTGAACACCATTCTCATGGATTAAGAACTTGGGATAACTTCAATTGTGGAATATGTCTTTCTAACCTCAAAGCATTTATTGTGCATATTTCATAAATAATAATGTAAAGGAGAAGTGTAAGAGTTACAAAGTTATTTGCAATAGAGCTACATATATGGATATTTGAACAACTTTTGATCTATATGCTCTATTGAGCTATCTATAGTGTAAGTGCAACCATTCCCCATGCATAGTATTTTAAAATCGTAAGATGTTGAAAATAAGAATCCAATAAGGGTTAACTCTATTCGATGACTTATCCACAAATAATGACATGTTGAGAAACCATAGTCGCCACATAATAACTTTACTATTCCTTGGTAACTAGTCCAATGTATATAGAGCATGGAGCATCAAAAATTCCATTTCACTCTCTTTAATCACTGCCTTTATGTCCTTCTCCTCCATACAAAATAGGCTAGCTAACTTGTATATCATTTATGAATAAGTTTCACATGTATCGCTAGCATATAATATATGTTGCACACATAAGAGGGTGATGGTCATCTCACCTCACGACATATGAAATTTTTTAGTTTCTAGCTAGCATCTCTTTACAAAAGAGGATATGAGAGGTCAATCTATGTACGAAAAAATGCTGGTTGTTAGATGCTTTGATATAGTAACACAAATTCGGGTGAAATTGAAATGCCCTGAAAATTTCTAATTTAAAAGTTATATTTAAATGAGGTTTTATTATGAAAATTAATTGAATAAATTAATTTTTACTATAATAAAAGGGAATTGATTAGGGCTATTCAAGAATAAAATAATAAATACTTTTTATTAGAAAGGTTTTGGGTATTTTAGCTAATTAAGGATTTTATTTAAAAAAATTAATTAAAAAAAATTAATTTATTTAAAATAACGAGGATAAAATATTTTCAAATTAATATTAATTTTATAAATAATTTAATTGGAGAAAATTAGGTTGTTTTGCTAATTAAAATGAAATTTATGGAAAATCTTTTAAAAATCCTAATTTAGCCTAAAAAGGGATTTAAATATTATTTTATTTAAATATTTTTATTTTTAATTATCCCAAATATCCTAATTAATTTAATCAACCTAATTAATTTTCTCTTTTCTTTTTTCCCCCTTTTCCTTTTTCTTTCTTCTTTTCTTTTTCTCCTTTTCTTTTCTTCCTCTTCCCCCGACTGGGCTTGCGTTCTGCGGCCCATTCTTCTCTCCTTTTATTCTCCCTTCGACGGCCCAGTCTGCTACACCGTTCTATTCCTTTCTTTCCCTCTAAGCGTCACGTCTTGCTTCTTTTTCCCCCAAGACGTCGCGTTCCATTTAATTCCCCCCTCATCGCGCCCGATCCCCCGGTTCTTCCCTTCTTTTTCCTTTCTTTCTTTTCTTCTGGACCACTAGTCCAACCGCCTTTTTCTTTCTTCTTCTTCCCTCCTTCCTTCCCCGCCGGTCGACGTCGAGCACCTGCACCTGCACCTGGACCACCCGCCCTGGATTTTCGCCGCCGGTTACGCACTATTGACCAACCATTTTCATCCCTTTCTCTTCCCCTGACTTGCCGACCCTTTTGACCCAACCACTCCCCCATTTCTCACACGATCTCCCTCTCCTCTAGCCACTTGCAGACCACAATCGTGGAGTGCGCCGGCTGTCCTCGCCGGCCGGTGCCCACTCCTACCTACCACTCCCCCACTTTCCCTTCAACCCTAACTTCCTTTCAAGCCTATAAATACACCCCATAGCAGCGTTGAGTCAAGTTTTGGCTCGATTTTAGAAAATTCCTTCCTTCGCGCCACTGTCCCGTTAGACTCCACTTCGGCTGCCTCCGGCCAACTTCGCCGCCATATCTGGCCACCAAACTCTTCCTTGCTCCTCCCTCTAGCTAACCAAATCATCCATCCCCTTCAATTTCTCCTGCACAAGCCACCCCGACTGTGCGAATTAGTCTTCCCGATCAACCCTATTTTCTGCCTCCGCCACCCTTAGCCACCTCTTCCGCCGCTGCCGCCACTTCTTTCACCCCCATTCTCTTCTACAGACCCTCCTCTGCCTTCCCCTACCTTTCTTTTCCTCTCCCTCCCTCTCCTCCTCTCTTTCTATTCTTCTCCTCCATTTGGCCACCACCGCCACCGTCGTGCGCCGCCACCTCCATTCTGTCCCTCTCCTTTTGGGCAACCATAAACAACCCAACTTCCACCTCCATGCTCCCTATCTTTTTCCCAGTATTCAACTTTTCCCTTTTTCTTCTCTTTTTTTGGCTGCCGCTGAAGCTGTGCACCACCTCCGGTGCCGCCTATCCCCTCCAGCCTAGGGTTGAACCCTAGACCCTCTCAACCCTTTCCCCCATTTTTACAAGCCTTAAATTATTTTATTTCATTTATTGTAATATAAATCCTATTATTATTATTCTTATTTCCATTTTTAATATGTAATATTATTGTTATTAATATTAATTTTTTTTTATTATTCTGTTGAGGGCTGAAGCCCTATTGTAATTTTTAATTCGATTTTAGCACTATTACCCTTATTATTTCTATTATTAATATTATTAATATCAATATGTTATAAGTATAATTATTATTATTATTATTTCCTATTTCGAATTTCTATTATTCTTATTCCATTTTTATTAATACAACTATTTTACTATTAGTTTTTCTATTATTATTATTATTATTATTATTATTATTATTATTATTATTATTATTATTATTATTATTATTATTATTACTATTATTATTATTACCAACTTTGGTTGTTTATTTTACTAATATTATTATTAGTATTATTTTGGTAAAGGGGTCGAAGCCTTTATTTTACCTTGTTTTGAAAAATGTCCTTGTTATTATTATTGTTACTATTATTATTATTCTTATTTATATTAACATTGATATTATTTTAGTATCTTTGCTATTATTATTTTAGTATCATTATTATTATTATTAGGGTAAAGTTTTCAACCTTATATTATCAACTTTTATAATATTTCTATCATTTCTATATCTTTAACAAAGTTAGTAATTAGTTAATGTTATTTTATTAATATATTATTATTATTTATTTAAAAACCTAGTCTTATAATAAGTTAGTGATTAATAGTATTTTGATAGGAGGGAGTCTAATTTTAGCTTTTCCCTCATAATAGGTGAACCCAGTCAAATCCCTCAAGCAGAATAGGAGCGTGCTCAAAGACCGGTGTTGTTTTAGGTAAGGGGTTCTAAGGCCTTTTGTGTGCTTATATGCATTATGTGCTTCGCATGCTATGTATCATATATTTATCATTATTAATTATGTCATACATGGTATGATGTAGAGTTGAAGTATGTTTTTGTGTATTTGCATGGCATGTGTATTATGTATATGTGGTGATTTATTTGTGACCCTATAAGACACACATGTGAGAGTGTTGATGTGGTTTGTGTGGGGGAAATGATGAAAAAGGAGGATGGGGAAAGAGGTTGACCAAGGGAGGTGAGTTGACCTAATTATTTTAATGATTCATGAGTGGAAGAACAAAATAGAGAATTTTAGGGTTTCGTGTGGGAGAATTTGATTTATGATTTTTATGGTTTTGTGTGGGAGAATATAATTTATGGTTTTATTGGGAAGAATCTAATTTATGATTTTGTGTGGGAAAATATAATTTATGGTTTTATAAGGGATATTCTAATTTATGATTTTATGTGGAAGAATCTAACTTATGGTCTTGTATGGGAGAATCCAATTTGTGGTTATGAATGGGAGAATCTAATCAATTGTATTATATGTATAAATCTTTGGGTTTTCTATGGTTTGAATCTAGGGTTTGGTATGGATGAATCTTTGATTTTGTGTGGATTGAATTTAGGGTTTTGTATGACGGAATCTAGGGTTTGCATGGTGGTATTAATGGTTGTATGGTGGTATTAGGGTTTGCATGGTGGAGTTAGGGTTTTGCATGGGAGTTAATAATTGTATGGGATGTGTAAAGTTTGCATGGGAGCAAAATTTAGGTATGAAAGGTTGATTTGTGATGTAAGAAAGGTAATGTAAGTGTTATTTGGGTGTTTGAACATTTTAGATGAAAAATAATACGTGGGGATTATATAAGGGTCCGTAGGAGACCGAACTAGGATTTGTGTGGATAATTAGGGTTGTTGTGGTTGCTTAGAATTTTTGTATTATCATGTGTGTTTGATGATTAAAGTGTAATTATGATGATGGAATTTTATGATTTGTGATGTGTGGAGTATAAAGATAATGATTCGTGTATGTCCATGGTGAAAGCTTTTGAATAAGATACTTAAGATATTAATTACGTAAAGTAGAAAATGTTGAGCCGGACCCAGACTGATCCACCTGTATAATCGTGGCCAAGTACTGCGGTAGCCTGGAGACCGATCCATCGGCTTAATAGTGGTAGGGTATGTTACCCTAGTGACCGATCCATCGGTTAAAATAGTGGGGGATCCCGAGCTCAACGGACCAAACCATATATGTTTTTAAGATGTGGGAAGACACTAATGACTTATAGTGGAACACCGTGCGAGAAGGGGCCAGACCGATCCACTGGCATATAATAGTGGTAGGGCATGTACCCTAAGTGATTGATTCACTGGCTATAATAGTGGCTAAGAGCTAAAAGTGCCCTGGAGATAGATCCACCAACAAAAATAGTGGGGTTCCCGTACTCATATGGACTTGATAAAGAGCATGGTTTGAAAATATTTTGATAAAGGATTAATGAAGTAATTAATCTGAACTATGTTGGATCTTGGCATTTTTCAACTGATTGTTCGTTTTCCTTTATGTTATTTTGTTGGTGATTATGCCATGTTATTATCCTGCATTAATTATGTGCTTATATGTTAGCCTTAGTGCTCGGTTACCTTACTCAGTACGTAGCGTACTAATCACCCGTTTCATGGGTGATGCTCATTCCCACGACTAGTGAGCCCTTCTAATTTGTGCAGGTGGGTGAGACATCAGTCGGAGCTGTGTATTGAACTTGTTTTTGCTCAAGGTTAGAGAGTTGTGGCCATATTTACTCTTTATGCAATGTATTTCCTTTTGTTAGTTCTTTTGTATCAGATTTATCAATTTTGATTTATTACCTTGTATTAAGTATTTTAGATAAAGCTTTTATTGATTGTAAGATTATTCCCTCCGAGAAATTTTGATTTCACACTCTGATTTCTACTTTATTATTGATTCATGATTCTTTACGCGCATTCTGAATTTAATGTATGATCTTCCGAGTTCTTTTATGAACTGTTGGTTTGAGTTTAATTTAAATCTTTTCTTAGCCTTAGCACTTGGTACTGAAATGGTCGGAGAGAACCGGTTTGGTACTAAGTGTGGCGGTAACATCCCCAGAATTCACGGGTTTGAATTTAAGAGTTTCTATTTTAATTACTTCCGCTTAAAAAAAATTGTGAATTTTGGGATGTTACAGAAACAGTAATCATCAATGGTACTCATCTAATTACCAAATTACTCCAGTCTAGTTTGACCCCTCAGAACTTCTTAATCCTAAATAAAAAAATGGACAAGTATGAGTAATTCATGATTGTTGACAAAGGAAATAACAAATAAAGTTATAAAATTTTAAACTTACGTCTCCAAACCATATATCCAATGTAATATGACCATCAAAGCTTGGGATCAAACTAGGGTCCCTTGGACCCCTATAACATAGTCCAACCACGTATCAACCACCCTTAGAATGTATGCCTTGTTCATATGGTCATAAGTCACCATCCTCCCTATCATTACCACCATCACCATCACCACCTTCTTCTTCATTTACATGCGAGGGACAATATACATGAGTCGAGGAGGATGGCTGACCCATATGGGTTGAGGATGGCAAACCACTAAAGGTTAATTGACTCATTATTATAGTTTATCTACAACGTGATCTATAGCTACCCTCTATGGCTATGTAGCTAGAGATAATGACCAGCCCTTGTGATTTTATGATTATAATCATTAAATCAATGGTAAATAATGGAAGACTCGTATAGTCCACAAATATCCCATTGTTGGTGACTTATTATCAAGATTAGCTTGTGGCAGAGCTTATTCTTAGACTTGATCTAGAGTTTGTTTATGTGAAGACCATATACCCTTTTTATTGTGTTGTATCCAAAAAATAATCTATTTTGAAATGTTTGTTAAACTCCTCAAAGTTGGTTATGATACTTGTTCATTTTCATTTCTACGTCGCACTGAAATAATAAGTTCACGATCCTTGATCCTATCTGTTACCTTCCCTTGCTTGTGGATAATTTGAATTTCAATAAGAAAAATACTTAAATTATAATCAAGTACATGAATAAATTAAATCAATTACGCATAAAATGCCTATAATATGATGACATGTGCATGTACATAAATATACTCAACTTTATAATTATATCAAAATAAATCAAACTTGCCTAGCCAATATATTTTCTTTCCATTGTCAGTAAAGCGTGACTAGCTAAGTCCCTAGAATTTTCATATAACTCATCCCCAATGTTTAGAGCTAAGTGTAGAATAGACAAAGGACACTGTATTTTTTATTTTTGGATCTTGCTAAATACTAATTGTTACACATTTTGAATTACTTATTAGAAAATTTTCCATAAATACCATGGCAAATAATAGAAAGGAGGACAAGACTATAAGGTATAATACATAATAAAATGAGTCAATTATTTTCCCCTTTGAATTTAATTACCATTGATTAAAGTCAAATAAGAAATGATATATAACTAGAAAGAATAAAAAAGTAGAAACATCTATATCTACCACTCAAAACTTAACATTGCATGAACTTTTAATGTTGAGGACTATTTCCAACTTCAAGACATAACGTTGGTATGCCAAAACTAGGGATGATGATTCTCCTTAAGGGTTCGAGACTCCGCCGAGGATTCTATGTTTGGATTTGGGTTCAAGTAGAGATTTCAGAGTTCGAATTTGGTTTGGAGATTCTTATTAGATATTTTTTTGGGGATAGGGCGGGAACAACTTTAGGGTCCCCGAACTTAACTTGAATATTTTTATATAATTTTTGTGTGTGTGTGTGTGTGTGTGTATTATAACCTAAATTAAAAATATGCAGTAAAAAAAAGGGGATTGAATTGCAGGAATAGGGTTGGGTTTTGGATATTGGGTCAGGTTTCAAGTTTAAGGAATGAATGGGGGATTCGGAATGGATAAGGGATTTAGTTAGGGATTCTCCGATAAAAAAAAAGGGGACTCGGGATGGGTTCGTGGATTGCTTTTTATTTATTTATTTATTTATCAGATTCGGGCATGGGATGTGGTCCTGATCCCTGACCCTCTCCATTGTCATTTCTAGCTATAACTACGTGAGACCCTAATGCTGGCAGGCCACAACTATGTAAGCCTTTGGAGCCGGCATGTGACAATAGTGTGAGCTACTCTCACAAGTCAAGAACGGAAAATAACATCAAAACATATATGCAATTAAGAGCTATATTTGGTAAAACAATGAACATATCACAAAATCGGAAAAAAAAGTGACACAGTTGTTGCCTTAGTTCTATTTGACCGGTAAATCTATTTGTGTTGCGTTTGAAATTTGATGATTCAAGTTAGAGGAAGAAGTTTTGTAGAAGAAGAAGGGTGGCACATGGAGAGAGAAAGATAAGCCAAGACAAATGAGGAAGAGGTGAGAATTGGGGGTAGAATTAGGTGGGTGATAAAGGTATGGGCAAGCAATAAGTAAGTATATATTGTAACTAGATGAAGGATATTATGGGTAGTTTAGGGTTTTATTTTCCATATAGAAACTAATTTGTATTCAATAATTTTGATTAAAATTTTGTAATTAAAAAATAAAGTCACTCATATGCTATGAGTAAAATATGCTAGTAGTAGGAGACATATTTCAAAACTCCAAAAGTCACACGGTTGGGCTTATATAAGTTTGCATGTGGTGGACACTAGAGGTATGCATGGATTGAATACCCGATTTTGGATATCTAATGATTAAATATTTTAAATTTTAGATTATATAACAAATGATCTGTTCGATATTCGAAACTTTTGAACAAACCATAAATAAAAAATATTTGATAGAAAAGTATTTGATCAAAAAATAATAAATTAACTCAATTTGAACTAATATAATCTAATAATTTAATTTGAATATTAAATTATATTAAATATTTAATCAAAATAATAATTAAAAAAATATAAAATTTACTTACAATAAATACTATTGTTTTAAGTTATAGACACACAAATATTTATATACAATAAAATATAAAAAAAATAAATAGCTTTTATAATATATATATATATATATATATATATATATATAATTTATGAAATTCTAAATTATTTATATTTTTTAAATTTGATATTCAACTTATTTAATTTTTTATTGATTAAATTAATTATTTGATCTAAAAAATATTGAATCTATTTATAAATTTTTCGATCGATGAATCAACCCGCCGCATTATTTTGGTTTCACCGCGTATGGAAATGGAGGGAAGGAGTGCGCAAGGCGGAGAAGGTAGAATAGACATTTGGTTGAGGAAGCATCGGTTGGAGTACGTCGGAGCGACCAGGCACCATTTCATTAAAAGTATCCGAGATGGAACAATTGACTTTTCCTCCGTCAAGCGTTGGCTGGTATTTTTATTTTTCTGTATAATTTTAATTAGCCTTTTCGGTATCATGAAAGAGTAGCATTTCCTTTCAATTGCAATCCGTAAGTGGCTGGTAAAGTTTATAAATTTATATATTTATTTATTTGTTTGAGTGATTCAGTTCAGAATTCTCGAGTTTGAGTTTGATTTCATACAATTATCAATTTCAATTATAATTTAGCAATTGCTGTCTTCTAAGTTTTATCTGAGACGTACATCCATTTGATTCAAGTATGATTAGCTTGTGGGAAGCTGTTAGGCAGATCATTCTTTGGTTTGCCGAACTATTGTGAGTAACATGTGACATTAAGATTGTTTCCAGCTGCTTGCATGCATGGTTTGATCTTTTGTTTGCTTTAGAACTATAATTTACAGTTCTTGATGCATCGCCAAGTCCAGATATCCCCTAAAGTCAACTGTTGTTTAGTTTATGTCGCTGTATGAAATCATTCTGCATCTTAGCTTGTTTTTGACAGATTGGCGACTCTAAATCTTCGTTCTTACATTTGATGAATATTGATACATCCCGGGACTTGTATAATTCAAGGCTTATTAGTAAAATTTTCCTCCCAAAGAGGTAAACCCTTAAGCTGAAGGATTTCAACTTCCAAAACCTTAAAAACAAAAGGTTAGAACTTAGAAAGTATCAAATAACCTTTACAATTCAAAAAAATTCGAATTAGGGAAGAAAACGAACTTACCACCCCAAGAGAAAAATAGGGGAAGAATTAGCGGGAAGTAAACCCAACTTCTTCCTAAATCTAACTTTTTCTTCCTTAGGATTAAAATAAGAGGGGCTAGTGAAAGGATCATGAGAGCGAATCAACTTGGAATGAAAGCTCGAAGTGGAGAAGAATTAGCACAATTATTTGAGGGCTGCAAGAAAAGTAAGGAAAAAGATGATTAGGTTTACCTATAACCAATGGCTCGATTAATAAGTGAGTTTTCGGAGAATGCAGGGTTACTTATAACCAAGATGATTAGGGTTACTTATAACCAATGGCTTGATTAAGAATTAGCACAAGGGTTTGAGGGTTGTAAGAAAAGTAAGGAAAAAAGATGATTAGGGTTATTTATAACCAATGGCTCGATTAAGTAACGAGTGAGGATATGCAACAAATTAAAAATCCTAATTTTACTGCTTGAATCTGAGTTGAATGGACAAATTTATCAAGAATATGTTAGACTTCTATTTCAGAGCTCAAATGGTGAGTTTCTAGAGAACGTAGGTCGAGTTCACCTATAAAAGATCAAACACAAGAAAGGAAATGGTAGATCGCTGTAGGAAACAAATCTCCTGGCTGTGCAGTGATAATTTGGAATTGAAGCATTTGCTCCAGAGTTGCGCGAAGGAGAGAGGAAGAAGAAGACAAGGAGTGAGGTCATCCTCCCCCCTCTTCTTTCGAAATCAAGCTAGAAATTAAAGCTTAATAAATGATATAAAGGGTTAAGGATCACTTAGGAACAACTTTTGAGTTGGATTATCAAAGTTCTATTTTGATGTAAGAAATTTTCCAGAAAATCAAGCTTCAAAAAGCACTTAGCTTGACAAACTAGTCGATCGGTTTTATCAAATCAAAATCCCAACGGAAATAATGGACCATTCGATTGGTACACCAAGGAAACTCATTTCACATAATGTTTTATGCTTTTTAAATTCCTTTTTAAATCAAACCCAAACTATAGTTCTAAATCAAGATCAAACATTATCCATATTCCATCAAACACAAGAACTTTCCATTTTATAATCTTACAAAATGGGGTATTACAAATCCACTTTACTAAGACCTCAAGTTAGCCCTTTCGATTGTAATGCAAACCCATGACTTATTCAGGTTGTAATTGGCAATGTAGGTTCTTAGTGAGGGCGACGAAGAATGGCTGGGACTACTGTTTAGGACCTAGAAACCGTTTCAGCATCGACACATGGAAGATTGATTGGATAGGTCCTAAGTCTGGCGATTGAAGCTTGTAGGCTACATTTCCTACCTTGCTTATCACTTGATAGGTCCTAAAGATACGGGGAGCTAGCTTCTCATTCATCATTTTAGCCAAGGATTGTTGTTTATATGGTTTGAGCTTAACATAAACCCAGTCCCCTACTTGTAGATTGACATCCCTCTTTTTGCGGTCAGCAGTGACCTTCATGATCTTTTGTGAACGCTCCAGATGTTGTCTTAGCTCTTCTAATATTAGATCTTGCTTTTGTAATTCCTCATCTACCACATCAAATGAAGTAGTCTCCCATTCATACTTGATTAGAGTGGTTGGTGGCCGATTTTACACTACAGTGAAGGGCGTTGTGCTAGTGGCAACATGGCATGAGGTATTGTACCATAATTCTGCCCACGGTATCCATTTTACCCATTTTTTAGGCTTGTCCCAAGAAAAGCATCATAGGTAGGTTTCAAGGGTTTGGTTGACTACTTTAGTCTACCCATCAGATTGCGGATGATAGTCTGAACTATACTTCAGGGTCGTGCCTTGTAATCAAAATAATTCTTGCCAAAAACAGCTAATAGACACCTTGTCTTTGTTAGACACTATGGAATGAAGTGTTACATATAAACAAACCACTTCTTTGATGAACACAGCTCCAATGGATTGTGTGGTAAATGGGTGTTTATGTAACACCCCTAATTTTTGAACTAGAAAATTTCATTTTTAAGACAATGTGGAAGCGTTTGAAAAAATAAAGTTGGGGAATGTTACCGTCATATCAATCACGAGAAAGGTGTAACCATCACCTAACCCATACTTGATCCAAGACAAAGCGGAACAATGAACAAAAAGATGCATGCTCATAATATTAATGCGACAGTACAAGATAATAAGGACGAGAACAATATTGTATATAGAATGTGTATGATAGTTTACAAATCTGAGTATAGGAAATCGTGCCAAGAGTTTAAATAACTGAAAATATAAACACTTTCCAACGCAGTGGGCAAAACACCTGTAACCGGTTAGCCTAATTCTTATGCATAAACATAAAACTCCGAACCCAAGCAATTCCCCACTAATGGCTCGTGTTATCACCCTCAGCATACTCTAACTAAGAGTCATAACCCTACAAATTATCCTCTACTCCCCGAACCAAAAGCCGAATCATCACAGTGACTACGTTAGTGTGGTATCAGTATGTTGAAGTATTGGTAAAACATACAAACTATAATATGGTAAGGCTCATGCAGCACATTAAAGTTACATAGTAGCATGATGATAAGCATACCAATACAATTTAACACTTAGTCTCATGGTAGTAGTATAACAAGACATGCTTACATGGAAATCACGGAAGAATAGCAATACGATAATTGCATCACAATCCATATAATATAACCATATTAGTATTCTCCCTTTAGTGACCACACAATTTCCGGTTAATAAGAGTTCTCCACCATGAACAAAAGTAATGGTAGTACAAATAATCACAATGGGATACCACACCCACCACACGGTGTCAGGATACATCGAATGGGTTTTTCTTTAGGGATATCACATCCAAGACACATCAAGTGCACTTGCCATGAGGGCTCACACAAATCGAGATACTACAACCACCACACGTGGTTGAAGTACACTAAGGGGGCTTGTATTGGGATACCTCACCCATCACACCTTAAATGTCTGTGTCGTGAGGGCTAAAATGTTGGGATGCCACATCCGTCTGAGGAATGGATAATATGAAGTGCCAGGGGGCTTGTATTGGGATACCGTACCCACTCGCATTGGACATCGATGCCATGTTAACTTGGCACAGTATAATCCTACATCTCAAAGACATAAGCATACCCTCCTACCGACTGCAACCTTAGAGAAGGAAGTAGGTACTAAGTGAAAATATAATTACAGGGTGACTCGCCCACTAACTCTCGGTCAGCTACCCCTACCCCAAGAGTCGAAGAAAATGGCTCGAACGAAATCTTATTTTCTTGTTATGTATTTTCAACTAATATCAAAAATCACAAATAAAATCCACAATTGACCAAATGGGTATTTCCAAGTGATAGCACTAAACACAATTTAAATATTGATGTTAACCAAATCGGGTGATTCCAAGTGATAACACCAAACATAATTAAATTTCATTATTAACCAAATTGGCTGTTTCCAAGTGATAACATCAAACATATCACAAGGCATAAAAGCCACCAATTGGATGTTTAGAGATGATACTAAACTTAACCAAAGCCAAGTCTCAAATACTGTTACTATGGTTCTTATTAAATTCAGGTCGATCATAATCACAATTTAAATGTTGTAATTATATGGAGGTATTAATACAAGGGCCTAAGAGAATAACAAAAATTTATTAATGAATTAGGTGACATTCAGCCATACCAGTAGATTGGTTTGGTTGTACCGGACTTAAATCAAAACAACACCAAAGGACCAGTCGATTGATTGGCTTCACCAATTGGCTGTTCATAGGATCTAGTCGATGGGTTTGGTCAAACCGGTTGATGGGTCTAAGCAGAGACCAACCCATTTTAGTGTACAGAGAAACCAATTAATTGGTCATAGAAACCAGTTGACTAGTTTAGTCCAACCGGTTGATGAGTCTAAGCAGAGACTAAACTATTTTGGTCTGTGGGGACACCAATCGATGGGTTTAACCAACTGATCGATTGTTCATCGAAACAATCAACTGGTTTATCAAACTAATCGATTGATCTCGCGACCAACTGATCTAAAACTCCAAACCATTTGACTGCTCGCACAACCAGTCAATGAGTTTGAGGAACCGATTGATTGGTCTAGGTAAAACATTACCCAAACTTGTGATACACACACCAAAATTTGCCACACTTTACCATATTAATCCTATCATTCTTCTATGTCATAACACACATAAAAATACATGTTGCATATATAGAATCACATGGATACATGGTAATATAAATATTTGAACGAATCATGCTCAAATGGCTAACTTGTGCATAAAATTAGAGGTACCTAACAATTCTAACTTAGGAAGAATTATGCCACATGCTCAAATCGTAGAATATAAATTAGATCATGCTCACATAAACACATGGAACCCTAATAAGCCACAGAACCTTATTTATGTTAAAGATAAGAATGCCTTTCCTTGAATCAATTCTTTTAGCACAAAAGCTCCTTCTTGATGGCTATGTATCTGAACCTCAATTCCTAAGAGAATCAAAGTTAAAACCATTAAAATCACCTTTCAAAACTTCATTAAAACCAAGGAAAAATCAAAAGAAGAAGGAGAACACAAAACACAACATTTTATCAAAAATAGGGTGCCAAAGGAAAGAACTGAAATCTTCCACCTCTCTCAACCTTAATTCTTCCTTGCTTGAGGGAAATGAGGGAGAACTAAAGCCAAGATTAGAAGAAGAAAAGGGGAAGAATGTAGAGATGCTCAACACTTGGGAAAATTTTCCACCAAGAAAAGGGAGAAGAGAGCAAGGCCAATAGGTGAGGAATGAAAAGGGATTAGAAATGAAGGGTATGGAGGTGAGGCTTGGTCGACATTCACAGGAGAGAAGGAGATGAGACTGGTAAGTTTGAGTGTGGGCAACCAAGGTGTGAAAGCTGACTTGGTAGAGTGATGGAGGGTTGAGTGCAGTTAGGGAGAAACATGGCAGTAGGTTGGTAAGTCAAGAGATAGTGCACGAAGTCAATCACGCACCCCTGCTACCATAAGAGAGGGATAGGCGAGGGAGAAGAGAGAATGTGACGCTTGCCTCAAAAGTGCTATTTGGAAAAATATGGCTTATTAAAATCATATAATGATCTAAATAATGTGAAAATAATCCCAAAGCACTAATTTATGCTTATTAGCACAATTGGATTCTAATTATAAGTTTTCATAAGTATTAGAAAGAGATTTGAATCAAAATAAAAAATGGATCTAAAATCATAGGATAACCATTCGATCGGTTTAGGTAGACTAGTTGATTGGTTTGTCAAGAACAAAAATGTCAATTTCTGAGCACACCAATTGATCGGTTAGGCAAACCAATCGATTGGTATGCTTGAAATTCACATTTTTATTAGAATTTCAAGCCCATTTCAAAACCAAAACTAATTTCTTTTATAATAACATAATTTTAAACAGATTTTGAAGCATTTTGGGAAGGGTATTACAGTTTAGGCGTTATAATATGGGCATACTTACTCAAGCAGTCTACCACCACTAGTAGCCAGTTGTATCCTTTTGAGTGTGGTAACCCTTTTATGAAATCCATATTCACATCCTTCCAAATTTGATTAGGTATTGGCAGGGGCTGCAATAAACTTGTTGGTGAGAGGGTAGATGTCTTGTTCCGCCAGCATACCTCACACCAATTGACAAACTGGCAGATATCCTTTCTTATTCTGAGCCAAAACACCTCCCTAATCGCCTATTGGTATGTCTTCAACACTCCCAAATGCCCCTTGCCACCATGGAACTTGGCTAAGACTAGTGGGATGTAAGTAGAGTTTTTGGGCAACACCAAATGCCCCTTGTACCACAATTGTCGACAAGCATCTATAATGACAAACCTGAAGCTAAGTGGTTTCCTAAAAATGGGTAGGTGCCAGGTTCATAAAATGCTTCACGGTATTGTAGTCTATACCTTCTTTTGTTACACCTCTAGTCTTGGTCGGGCTTGGAACAGAGCAGGGGTGAGAAGGCCCGTTGCAACACAGCTACGCTATTGTTCTGTAGTTCTTTCAGGTTTTGGAGATCGAGAAGTAATAATTGGATTTAGTAGTATTTATGCTTATGTTTATGATAGCTTGTCTTTTACAAATTACAATGATAAACGATTTACAAATACAGTTTATTTAGAAAACTAATATATGAGAAATTGAAAGGACCAGCCAGTGGCTTTTCTTTAAATTGTGCTTTTAATTATCAAACCACATTGAAGTCTTTTTCTTTATAAATTTGTTACAGAATTCTAAATTTTTAATTTCAAGAATTGCCAATTCATAATAAATCATAATAATGTCCTTGTATGTCATTTATATTCAAATTTTAAGTGACTAATCATATTCAGCTATTAGCTTTTACCAAACATTTTCATAAAACAGCTGATTGCAATAGGAAGCCTATGGCTACATTGTTTCTGGAGAGTTGGAATGATTTACATTAATGTCATTGTTGCCAGCGAGCTAAATGAATTATGGCACTACAATTTTTTTTCCTTCTCCTCTGGACAGTTGACTGAATTACGTTGTGTTTGTTGACTCCCTTTTATTGCTCTGTCTGCATCCTCCTTGCTTCAGTTGTGTATCCAAAAGGATGATTATTTTCTTTCCTGGAATACAAAGATTTACTTGCTTGTTGAATGTGACCAAAGATGAGGGTAGAAACTCTTGAGGATTAAAATTACTTTGCTATTCAATGAGGAAGGAGATGGGTAGCTTTAATGTTGACTACTGTTTAGCTAGAACATGCCAGCTTCAGATTGCTTACTATGGTTGGTGTATCGGCAGCTAGATGCATTTTATTGTAGCTAGTTTGCTGCTGTAATATGTACAACACCTCATCTAGGTGCCTATATGCTCTCCATGCTCAACAGAAGCAAAAAACTCATCCAGTAAGAAGTTGAATTTCATACTTCATCTGCAGGGACAAGATTACTTATTTGTCAGAGCATTGGTCCCCTTTGTAGCTAGTGTATTGATAAAAGCTTGCAAGGAGTCTGGCGAGGAGTTTGATATGGAGGTTATACTAGGTGGTATGGCTTCTCTAAATGATGAAATCGGTTGGTTCAAGAAAGAAGCCTCGAAGTGGGATGTTCAACTAATAAACGTTATTTCTCAGAAAGCAAACCAGAACTACTGCAGGTATCTTCTCTCTTTTTCTTTCAAGCCCGAAGGCATAGCATCAAGAAATTCTACATTCTAGCTGCTATAATAGGGAATATTAGTTACGAAGCAGTAATTTGTGCGTTATTTTAGTTTCATGGAAAGTCTGATGCTGCCAAATGTTGAGTACCCAGTTGCAATTACAGCCTTTTGGGCAATTGAGGCCGTTTATCAGGAAAGTTTTGCTCATTGCCTTGAAGAGGATGCCAGCACACGTCCAGAGCTCAAGGTGATTTGTGAGAGATGGGGCAACGATGGGTTTGGTCAATATTGTCAGTTCCTTAAGATGATTGCTAATCGGTGCCTTGGGAAGGCCACCGATGATGTGTGCAAGAAAGCCGAGGTAGCATTGCTGACGGTTCTTGACAATGAAATTAGGTTTTAGTTGATTTTCACTGAGCAAAAAAGTTATCTATTGATTAATAAGTTGGCCTTTATATAGCCTTACACATAATAAACCCTAGATATTCCTAATTACCAATATAACCCTTTATTTCTTATAATTCTCAACACTCCCCCTCAAGATGGGCAAAAGATATCCACTAAGCCCATCTTGTCACACAACCTAGATAAATTTACTGAACTAAGTCCCTTGGTGAGGCAATCAGCCACTTGATCTCCAGTAGTCACATGACTTAGCTTCAGTAGTCCGTCATTCAATTTTTCCTTGATGAAGAATCTATCAATCTCCACATGCTTAGTCCTGTCGTGCTATACTGGATTATTAGCAATGTTGATTGCCGACTCGTTATCACACCACAACTTCATCTGGGCTCCTTGGTCCACCTTGAGCTCTACCAATAGGGCTCTCAACCACAGCATCTCGGCAACTCCTAAAGCCATGGCCCTGTACTCTGCCTCTGCAGTCGATCTCGAAACTACCGACTGCTTCTTGCTCTTCCAAGAGACTAAGTTGCCCCCTACAAACATGCAATACCCCGATGTTGACCTCCTATCATCAGCACAACTTGCCCAGTCAGCATCACAATATCCCTTAATGCCCAAGTGTCCATTCTTCCTGAAGATTAGCCCTTTCCCTGGTGCACTCTTCATATATCGCAGAATTCGGTACACCACTTCCATGTGGCCTTTCCTCGGATCATGCATGTAACGACTCACCACACTTACTGCAAATGAGATGTCGGGACGAGTGTGACTCAGATAGATCAACCGACCTACCAGCCTCTGGTACCGTTCGCGATCAACTGGCTCTCCCGCTTCTGCACTCAGCTTGAACTTCTGATCAATCGGAGAAGTAGCCGGTTTGCATCCCAGCATGCCCGTCTCTTTGAGCAAGTCTAACACATATTTTCTCTGGGACAGAACCACCCCCTCTTCTCCACGAGCTACCTCAATCCCAAGGAAGTATCTTAGCTGCCCTAGATCTTTCACCTCAAACTCCTTGCCCAGTCTCGCCTTCAGCTGAGCAATCTCTCCCTCATCATCCCCAGTAATGATCATGTCATCAACATACACAACGAGCATCGTGGTGTGACCTCCATGTTGTCGGAAGAATACTGTATGATCTGCGTTGATCTGCTGATAGCCCATACCTATCATAGCTCTCCTGAATCTGTCAAACCAAGCTCGAGGAGACCGTTTCAATCCATACAGTGACTTCCTCAACCTACATACCTTGCCTACTGTTTGTTTTGTGCCGAAGCCTAGGGGTATCTCCATGTACACCTCCTCCAGTAAGTCCCCATGGAGAAATGCATTCTTCACATCCAGTTGGTGCAACTTCCATCCCCCATTCACAGCAAGGGAGACGAGGGTCCGGACTGTGCTCATCTTTGCCACTGGTGCAAAGGTCTCATCATAGTCGATGCCATATGTCTGACTGTACCCCTTTGCCACTAATCGTGCCTTGTAGCGGTCAATTTTCCCTTCTGGAGTCTGCTTCACTGTGAAGACCCATTTGCACCCAACCGCCTTCTTGCCTGCTGGTAATGGTACTATCTCCCATGTCTTGTTCTTATCAAGGGCCCCAAGCTCTTCATGCATAGCTGTCTTCCACTTTGGATCTTCCTTAGCAACCTGCCAAGACTTGGGTATAGAGACAATGTCCAATGATGTAATGAATGCTCTATGTACAGGTGATGTAATGTTAGAGTATGAGACAAACTGAGCAATATCATGTGGGAAACCAAAACGGTCAGGAGGATGTCCCGCATTGCTGCGAGAGGTCCTCCTTAAAATCGTGGGGTCAGGAGAAGGCAGAGGAATCATATCACCTGTGTAATTTGAGTCTGAGGTGGATGGTGTAGGTGTCTCAGGAGTCGGGGTAGGCCGGGACAAGGGACTTGCGGGCACAACTGGCACTACTGGCACCTCTATATCCATCTGCCTCCTCCTCCTCGTATACACCCTTAACTCCCCCTGAGCTTGAGTCTCACCCCCTTCGGGTTCAATCTCCTCCTCCTCATCTTCCGGTTCCTCAACCGATTCCTCCACCACAACAGTACAGGGTACATGTACCTGTCTCTCACCATCGCTACTACTGCTCTCCCCCTCTCGCCTCATACCTTAAGTATCGGGCGAGTCGCCAAAGGGTGAGTTCACCTCCAGCGTGTAGTATGGCTCGAATTCTCTAAATGTCACATCCATACTCACAAATAACCTCTTCTCAACTGGGCTCCAGCACACGTATCCTTTCTGGGTAGCAGAATATCCCACAAAAACACACTTTACCGCCCTGGGATCCAACTTTCCTACCGACGGCCTGTTATCCTTCACAAAGCATACACACCCAAACACCTTTAATGGAAGGATCCCACCATTATCTCCTTTCAGTATCTCACAAGGGGACTTCCACTCCAACACTCTTGAGGGCATCCTGTTGATCAATTGAGCGGCTGTCAAAACTGCCTGCCCCCATAAGTGCTTTGGAACATTCATTGAAATCATCATACTGCGGGCTACCTCTAGCAAGTGTCTATTCTTCCTCTCTGCTACTCCGTTCTGTGCTGGTGTGTATGGACATGTGGTTTGGTGTTGTATCCCTTGAGCCGACAAGTATTCCCCAAACGCCTTGTTGGTATACTCCGTCCCATTATCGGACCTCAATACCTTCACTACTGCCCCGTATTGAGTCTGAATGGCCTTGTGAAAATCTTTAAAGCAATTCAATACATCACTCTTGTTTCTCATCAAATACAACCAAGTAACACGAGAGAAACAATCAATAAAAGACACAAAATAACGATAACCATGCATAGAACTAACAGAACAAGGTCCCCAAACATCAGAGTGTATTAAATCAAAAACACTAGAACTCCTATTCCCAGAACTAACATAAGAGCTTCTAGTAAGCTTGCCAAACTCACAAGCATCACACACCAGTTTCTGTTTATTTGCTTTTTCATACAAAGACGGATACAAACGACTCAACAAACTAAAAGAAGAATGTCCCATGCGCCTGTGATGTAGCAGTAGCACATCCTCCACACTCTGCCCAACTCCTCCTACTCCAACACTCTCCACCATGGATGTCAAGGCTGCGTCCATCCCCTCTCTATCCAGGTACCACAGTCCATTATGCCACGTGCCAGTCCCAAGTCTCCGGCCACTCCCCTTCTCCAGGAAGATCACCTTGGGAATATCAAAAATAACAACACATTTTAGGTGGAGAATAATGGCACTAATGGATAACAGATTCACTGGAAAAGAAGGAGCATGCAAAACATTGGACAAAGTCATAGAATCGGTACATCTCACAGTACCCTTACCAACCACAGGCTGTGCTGTACCATCAGCGGTCTGGATGCTCTCTGGCACCGCTAGATGACTATAAGACGAGAACTCACTAGCAGTTCCTGTCACATGTCGAGATGCACCAGAATCTACTATCCATTCTGGTGATCTTGAGGTGGATATAGAGGCAAGAGCATGTGTATCGTGAGTACCTTTAGCTGAGTGAGCATAGGAAGCGAAGTTACCCCTGGATGATGTGGATGTGGATGCGCCTTCACTCGCACCCTTCCTGTCTCCATCGACTGCCACTCTCTGCTTTCTCTTCAACATCTCCAGCAACTCGTGATCTTCATCTGTAAAGACCACATCTGCCTCTCCCTCGTCATCTGCTACCATCAAATTTGCCCGGTAGCCTCCTCTTCCACCACCTCTGCGACCTCCACGCCCATGACCACGACCTCCAGTCTGGCCACGACCACCCGAGTTCCTCTCCTTCGAAGGCTTAGTGCATGTCTGCTTTAAGTGGCCTACCTCGCCGTAGTTGTAGCACTCACGAGTTTCAACCCTGGCTCCTGTATTTCTCAAGTTGGAGACAGCCAAAGCAGACTTCACTCCCGGAGGTCCACCTGTCCCCGCCTGTAGCTTAATACGGCTCTCTTCCTGTATCATAGCTGATACTGCCTCCTCAAGTGAGGGAATCTTCGTCTGGGCTAACAACATCGCAGTCCTCTGCTCAAACGCTGGGGCCAACCCCTGGAGAAATAACATAGTCCGCTCCTGAACCAATGCCTCTCTCTCTTTGCACTCAGGATCTTTGCAGCTTGCTCGAGGTGAGAAATGATCATGCTCTAACCACAAGCGCTCCAGCTCTATGGAATACTCCTGCACCGTCCTATCTCCCTGGACTGCAGCATAGATTTCCCTCTTGATCTGGAACACCCTCAGATTATTCCCCACCCCATCATAAGTCCTCCTCAACTTCTCCCAGACATCCTTTACCTTCTCAATACCATCCACGGTGGCAGCAATAGATGGAACCATTGAGTTCAGAAGCCATATGTACACCAACATGTGTGTAGACTTCCACTCATCTCTCCCTGTAGCACCCTCAATCGGCTCTACTCTGTCACCCGTCAGAAAACCCTCCAGATTTCTTCCTGTCAGAATATACCTTACCCGACGTGACCAGCTCAAGTATGTGGCTGGCCCATCGAGTTTCAGATCAATAGGTGGAAGCTCCACCTTCACAGACGGTGGCCTCGTGGCGTTTTCACCCATCGACATCTTCATAAACTGCATCAAGGTCGCAAGGTCTGCAGGACCTAACTTCTTCACGATCTCCTCCATCGGATTCTTGCTAGCCTCCATTAATCCGATTCGTATTCAAGTGCCTAGATCACAACCTTGCCCTTCTTTCTCTTCTTGACCCTTCTCTTGATTCTCCTCACATCAAAGTCTAGGTCTCTATCCCTTCATCTCTACCCTTCTTTGGGATCCGTGGGGTATCGCCCCCCCCACACGGGCTCCCTTCAATAGAAGATCAAAACGGAGAGGTGGTGACCGGCCTAGAGGGAGAGAGAGGGAAAAACTCGCTGGCTGGCGGCGCTACAGTAGCAGCGCTACAGTGGCGCGCTACAGTACCGGTGCTACAGTAACCCCTTTTTTGTGTGGCTAACCCTAGATTCTGTAGTGGCTCTGCTACAGTGGCGGCGCTACAATGCGCGCTACAATACCGGTGGCTAACCCTAGATTCTGTAGTGGCTTTGATACCAAGTTGATTTTCACTGAGCAAAAAAGTTATCTATTGATTAATAAGTTGGCCTTTATATAGCCTTACACATAATAAACCCTAGATATTCCTAATTACCAATATAACCCTTTATTTCTTATAATTCTCAACAGTTTTGGAATATGAGTAATAGGGAGTCTTAATGTGGAATGAAGAAGGATGTGCATGATTAGATCTTTTAACTACTTCGATGATGTAGAATAGTGTTTAATGTGTAACCTTCAAACTCTAGAGATACTCATATCGCAAGGTTACGGTTCCTAGTGTTTGTTTGGTTCATGATGTGATTTCATTTGTTTGATCTTATATGATTTTAATTAATAATATGACTGAAATAATAATAATGTATAAAAGTTGTTGAAGTAATAATAGTATTTGACAATCTATATAATTTGAAATAAATTGATGTATTTTGATAAGTTCAGATATTTTTTATTTAATAGATAAGGGTGGGTGGCTATATGTAATAAGGGTATAATGGTAATAGGGTATGATAGTTTAAATATTTAATAAGAAATGGTAGGATCTATTCACAAAGTAATAATATATAGTAAATAATATGGATACTATTATTTTAAAAAGAATGTATAAAATAAATAACATGAAATTAGTATAAAATGATAATAGAAATAATGAAATCCTTTTCAAACAAATACAATCTCTCTAGAAATATTTTCCTAGATGTAAGAACTCTTACCCTACCTTTGTAGTCCCTTTTAATACATTCAACTTTTTAAATTTGTCTATAATATTCCAAGATCTATATTGTTTTATAATTTATTATACTGGATTTTAAATACAGTACGAGATATTATCACCCTACTTGGTATAGGTATTGGTTTTCTATTATTTTTGCATAAAGTGCAAGGCTAAATCTATCAACTTGAATGATAGCACAAACCATAAGATGGACAAACAAAATAATCGATATATAATAAAATAAGTGGGTCTCAAAAGGATATTACCTCTTAATGCAAAAATGACCCAAAAGATAGAATGACCAAAAAAATATAATGTGATAATAATTCAAAAAATAACCAAAATCCAATAGAATACAAACACCTACAATCTTTAAGATAGCTATAAATCAACGTTCAATTCTAGGACAATGCTCTAAAGTATTCACATTAAATGTGGATACTAATTTTGAACCTTTCAAAGTATATATATATATATATATATATGCACACACTCCAAAACCTAATACTATTTTCAAATAAAATAAAATATAACAAAAAAACCATAAATAGCCAAAGGTGAGAGCCCCAAAGATTTCCCATTAATGAATTTTCTACCGTAAATAATATTATTCATATATACACACTAAAATACATATAATATTATGTTTTGATAAATTATAACACAACATGTACACAAATATCAACCAAGAGACCGAGGCCCCAAACATGGCATACCATGTTATTGTTCACTTGTAACATATTGTATATGCTATTGTCATATAAAAATATATTATTATACATTTCTTAGAATAATATTCTATTATAATCATAAAATAAAAATAATAATAAAATCATAAAATAAATAGCACATAATTTCCTAAATCTAAGAGAAAGACAATATTATCTAACTTCTAAGCTCCTAGTAGCAAAACTATGGAAAACTCCTAAGCTTGAGCTTTTTCTCTTAAGAGCACCTTAAATAAAAAAAAGTATACATTAAGGAAAATTTGTTTTAATATGATAATAGAAAATGAAATTAGTAGATGAATAAGAGAAAAGAAAAATAAACCCTTAAGATTGATGTAGATGAGCTTACATAAGGATAAGATCTCCCTTCAATTCTTATTGAATCTTAACTCTCTATTACTTAAGAAAAATAATAAGAAGCTAAGATAATGAATTACAAAAGGAGAATTACCCAAGAAAATGAAGAGATGAGCTAGCGATGGGTTTGTGTAAAGGCCTCATTTTCACTTCTAAAAATTTTTGTTCAAAAGAACCAGGTGGAAGCCAATATCATAAACAGAAAGTGTTATCACCACACCTAAGATAAGATAAGTGCCTATTGCCCATCTCAAGCTAGATTTAAGGCTAAAAACTACTTCAACAAAACCTAAAACAACCTTTAAAACAAATCACTAAACCAAAATACCATTGATAAGTCAGCAAAAAACCCTGTCAAACCATTGCTGATAAATCAACATACTATCTGAAGGTAAATATATATTTTCAAAATCTCAATCAAATAACAGGATTATAAGTGTTTGCTTACAATACCATTAAAATTACAATACAAATTCAGGATATGATAAAAAAAATCTAACAACCAGCATAAAACTCTAGGTAGCCCTAATCTTGAACCCATGTTAGCATTCATAGGCTATGGTACCTACGCACATGTAGTATTAGTACGATGTCATAATGAGTAAACAACCCAAGTAATAGCTATAACATACATACATACATTTTTTATTTGATCAAGAAATAAGAAAAAAACATCTTGATTAACATGAATTAATGTAAACAACATTGAGGACACACACAGACACACATATTTTCATGTATGTAGCATATTATGTTATCATGGTTAACATAAGGATTCTCGAACCATGGGTGAAAATCATAATTACTAGCATACTATCATAGGAGAAATACAAAAAGGCATTAGCATATGTGTTCATTGAACCACATGATATAATATAAGGGAAAAAAAATGAGAGCATGCACTAATAGAAGAACATGGCACATTCACTTGCACATAATCATAATCTAATCATTACATTCACTTATTTTTATGTAATCCTTTCCCTTTAGTTCATATAACCCCTTTGTAATCAATACCACAAAACACATTCCATCATATATTCCATTTCATATTATTAATCATTATTTTTATGTATATAATCTCACAATTCACTAATTCCACTTCCAAAGCATAATACTACTCGCAACCAAGCCACAAGAAAAAAGGAAGCCATATGCATATCACCAATAACTTTGCAGCTATATTAAACACTATGACCTATAACACTGCAACTATAATCAGTACAACCACTCAGGCTACCCTAACCTTTAGATTATAGAGAGGGGTATTGCTAATGCTCAATAATTGTAGTACATAAAAAGTCAGAGGGAATGCATTCACCACACGTTTTTACCTTGGAGGCCATCTTAATGCTACTTTTAATATCCCATTCTTAACTAACAATAAGTATGTGTACTAATGTGAAAGTGAATATCCCATATTTTTGTAAATGGTTGAATGAGAATTACGCCAATTTTTGGACCTTTGATTTTTAATTAATGTTATGATTTGTTTGAGGCAAAGTTTGATTTGAAATGGGATTGGGAAATGAAGTTTGATGAGTTTTTCAAGCAAACCAATCGACTATTCCCATGAACCGATCAACTGGTTCGTTGTTCTGGCAAAATAAGTTTTCTCAATTAAGTCAATTGGCTGATTGGAGGAACCGATCAATTGGGTTATAGAATAGTCAACTGATAGGCCTAAACCAATTAATTGGTTTATCAAGATAGGCATATTTTTTGAACTCAATTTTTAAAAAAATTTACTATATTAAAATGGAACCTTAACATCCCATGCCAAATTATCCCTAAGAGATTCCTAACCATTTTCATGATACATGTAGCCCAAAAAGTTGCCATAGATCAATTTGTAGGTCGATTGGGACAATTAAGGGGGAGAGATGACCTTAATCTTATCTTCTTTCACCTCTCTCCTATGCATATTTTTGATATCAATGCTTCGATATCAAGCACAAATCTGAGCACCTGATAGATTCCTTCTATGCTGACCTTTTATTACCTCTCTTGCGTATTCCAATTCTAGCCTAATTGACCTACATTCGCCAAAAATACTATTTAAGCTCTAGAGAATAGGTTAGTATATCTTGAACAAAATTTATCTATTTAGCTCAAATTCAACGGTAATTCCTAGGGTTTTTTAAAATTTTCCTTAACTTTATGTTATTCCTCTCTATTGGTTGGCTATAAATAACCACAATCATCCCTTTTATGCAACTTTCTTTTAACCACTAAAATTCCTAAGTCTGTGTTTTCACCTTCCCTCTTTTCTATACTTTGAGCCTTGTGGTTGAATTTTTTAGACTCTTCTGATTCTGTCTCTAGCTCTCTTTTGTTTTGAATTGTTAAGAAAGGAAGAGTTAGATTTCAGAAAAAGATTGAGTGGTTCAGCTGATCACCTACCTTTTTTGCCTTAAGTTAGTATGTTCCTTCTTTTCCTTTTGTTTCAAGTTTGAACGTTAATAAGGTTTTGGTAAAAAAATTTGAGTTTAAAATTTATGGTTTTAAGGTTTTAAAAGTTGAAAATTACACAGTTGGAATTTCTAGTTTAAGGAAAATTTTGCTTGTATCAAGTAAGTGATTCTTACTTCTAAGATGATTAATGAGTATTCCTACATGATATGAATTCCTTTAAGTTGATTATATATGTTAGCATGAACGTATATAGCCTACATAAGTGAATGGATTGGATAGATTGTATACTTTGAGTAAAAAGCATGAAAATTGATAAAAAAAAATAGGATATGATAACTCCATGTTGTGATATCTAAGTTTATTTGGTTGAAAATGTGTTAAACTATGTTGGCACATGTTTTAATGTGGTTAAGGATGATTTATAATCATGAATCTGTATGAAATCTAATGGTTTGGTGTTGTAATAGAGGAAACTGATCGATTGGTTAGGCCAAATCTATCGACTGGTTCCTAGAACAGTCTATAGGTTGACCTAACCCATTGACAAGTAAGATTATAAAGACCTTGGTCTTGCTATCTACTTAAACCCATTGACTGGTTGGGCATAAACGATCGACTATTCTATAAATAGTTGACTGGTTTGTCCAAACCAATCGACCAATTTGAGGAAAAACATGGTCTGGTTGAGTTAAACCAATCATCTAGTTAGTGTAACTAATCGACTGGCTAGACCGATCGATTGGTCCGACTGGTTTATATGGTTTGTTTCCTTTCAGATTGGTTATACTTTGAAGCTATGTTTGGGACTATTCTATGATTATTAATAGGTTAAAATACATATTTTATTATAGATTAATGGCCTAATTAATGGATTAAATGGATAGTTTATGATATACTCTATGAGTATTGTAAAGGCTAAATGGGTATTCCACTTATGAAATGTGACAATTTTTAAGAAAAAAGCATTGAAGCATAATATGTGCTTGAATAGACTAACGTGATGGGCATGAATAGTATTAGACAAGTATAAATAGAAACCCGGCCCACATGTTTAGGAAAATGGAAAAAGATTGATAATAAGTGATGGTATTGAGAAAAGAGTAATGAAACATAGCTTGGACTTGAACAAAATAATAAGATGGATATGATTAATATTATACAAGGATAAATAAAAACCCACATGGTTAGGAAAATGGAAAGAAAAGGATTGATATGGAGTAAACATGGAAAATGCTTTGCTTACTTTTGTATGGGTCTTGCGTGATCACTTATCCTTATGAATAATATACCAATCACATAAAGAGAAATATAATTGAGTTGAGTATGGGTTGGGTTATCTAATCCTTGATTAGCTACCAGGGATAGTCTGCCTTCGGGCATTCTTGGTACCTTTAGGTGAGATCTTGAGAGATCTCGGTGCCTTACCTACTCTAGACACTAATGATGTACTAGGGGGTATCAATACTAAAGGGTTTGGTTATCTAGATGGTTGGCTTTGGCTTGGACTTATGTACATATTGATTGGCTTCGACTAAAACTTATGCCTACTCTGGTGATTGGCTTTGGACTAGACTTATGTCTGCTTTGGTGATTGGCATTGGCTTAGACTTTTTGTCTTTTATTTGGATAAGCTTCTATGTTATGTGAGACCATAGGGTGGTGCACAATCCATTGCTTGAGGATGATAAAATATGAATGATAAATAATTGGATGATAAAGACCAGGATAATGAACAAGCGAATATGAATAATTAGATAAGTATAGGAAAATCAATGCATGCGAAAAAGGATAAAGTTGGTTCATACATTTGGTTAATGGCTTAGATGACTAATTGGTTATTTATTGAAATGTTGGCTGGATGATTGACCTATGCCATACATGAATAAGGAAATGGGATAATATTAAGGATTGATTAATGATGAGTTCATATTTTGACACATTTTATGCCCTTATAATCTTAGTTTTTGGTAGTTTATTTAACTAATATAGGGGAATAATTATTATTTTATGCTTAAGTGGTAAAAATTGCATAAATTTTATTATTTGAGCTAAAATGATATAAATTAAGTAAATTTAGAATAAAATATTATTTGTTAATATTTATTGAATTTTATTTTGCAGGTATTATTTTTTTTAAATAAAAGAAAAAAAAAGAAATTTGACCTTTGGACCAACGGCCGAAGGCCCAAAGGCCTGGAAGCAAAAGAAACGAGAAAGAGAACGAAAAAACGACGCATAAAAGGACGAGGCGGGCCTGCGAATAGGGCTGACGTGGAAAGGCTCCCTGACGCACGGAAGTCAGCCGCACGCACAACAATAAAAAGAGGAGCACTGCATTAATTGAAGGGTGCGCCTGTACGGTAGAAGGCAGAGCCTTCCGAGGCTCTGTGGAACGAGAGGGCGCAGAATGACAGGCCGCGTGAGGCTTATTCGCTCGGCAGAGCCGCAGGTACACGCACGCATAAGACAGTGCGTTAGTGCACGGGGTCCGAAGCAGCCTCCGTCAGCTCCATCAGCGCCAACCGAAAAAAGAAAAAGAAAAAGAATATTGCACGGAAATAAAGGCACCGAAGGAAGAAAATTAGAGAAAAATTTATACCGGTAGAATTTATTTCAGATAAAAGATATTTTTATCTGAATAAATTCTTGATCTTTTATCCAAAATTAATTTTGGTTATTTCTTTCTCTTATTTTTAATTTATATTTTAGATATATATTTCTGTGTAATTAATTCTTTAATTATGAGTGGCTGATTATTTATTGTTAGGGAATAATTTGAAACCTTGGATTAGGATTTGAATTATAATTTTATTTTCTTTGTTTCGTGAGATTGTTTCTTGACTCTATATTAATTGCTATCGTTTATATGTATAATTCTATCAAGTATAGTTTATTTGGTGCATGCCTTGTTCTGGTTCCTCATAAGTGACAGTATGTAGGATTATTTGCCTGCTAGGTGGCCATCTAAATATACTAGAATTTATATGTATAAATTGCAGCTAGGTTAGATAACAATTCACCTAATCGTTTTGTGATTCTAACCGAAGTGGTAAAACGTTTCGATACGTGTGGGTCAAGGAAAGGAAATACAGCTAGACATGCTTTTTGTACTAGTATGGGTACTTAGATTGACAGCCTTCCACTTACACTTAATGCATTAAATCTAGTTAAATATAGGAGCCGCTTGTTGCTGCTATACTGCTAGTATTTAATAGGGTTAATATTGGCGCTTTGTCATATTAATTAATTAAGGGAAGTAATATAAGGTGTATAGACCTACTTTTCGAGTGCAACTTGGTCGATCTCTTTCTCACGATTAAAAGATGACTTAGAAGTAAATATTATATTACGATCTAATCTAGTGGTGGATTTTTATTTCCCTAACATATTTCTCATATCTGCGGGTTTCCCATATTTTCATTATTTTTATTATTATTTTATTTTATTCACTTTATTATTTTATTATTTTTATAACCCCCATTAGTATTTTTCTTATTTATTTATTTAGTGTTATTTAGGATTTTAATTTTTAGTTTTAGTTTTATTTTCAAGCTAGTTAAATAGAGGTGAGCCCTCTCAATCCCCGGCCTAGAACGATACCCTATTTACCAATTGACAACAAGAGGGTTTAAATTGCGTGCCGGCTACGATCACACCAATTAATTGGAAATAAACCCTAGTTGCTACTTGGATTTAATTTGCTATTACATGTGTGAGTATTTGCGTGATTATAATGTGAAACCAATCATGATATATTCTGCATTATTTGAGTTATGTATAATAGAAAGTCCTAATGTACTCTTATCTTTATGTATGTGGCATTATCATGATACATGTTATATATTATATCCATAAATGATAGAATTTGTATAATTTTTTTTCATTAAGGGAGCAACTTGGATTAATCAGTACGTAGCATACTGATGTGTCTGTTTGCTCAATCACCTACTCATTCCCACGAGTAGAGGGCTATGTACAAGTTTTTGGGGATGGCCAATAGAGAACCTACCTTCACTAGGGTTCACAACTTGAGAGTGTGGAAATCTAGAGATATTGTGGGTTTTTTAAGGTGCCGTGGTTTTGAATGGTTTTCATATCTTGAATTTATTTTGATGTAGCTTCATACTTATTTCTACATGTATTTTGTAATGATTTGGCCAGGGACCGTTAAGATCCTTCAATATAAACAATATTTCAAATTGTTTATGTAACCTTTTATTTGCTCACTCTATTTTTTTAAATGTCTTGGTTGGTTGTAGTCTTTTATCTAATATGGGATAGGTGGTGGACATATATATTGTGTCAGGTATTAGGGTAACACCCTGTTTTTCCTACGTGTATTTTCAGCTTTCGCAATGTCTTAAATGAAAATTTTCGGTAGTGATAATTGGGGTTGTTACATAAAGTGTGCTATGTTTTGCATAATTACTTATAGAAATAATTTTTGGATATTTTATTTCTTCAATATTGTTTTGGATGATTATGTAGTAATTGATGTTTTGCGGCTATACATACTTTACTTATAAAATACTATTTATATATGCAAACTATTAAGTTACAACTTGTGAAATACTCGAGTAAAATTTTATTTGGGTTCTAAATTGGTTGAATTATAAATCTAGATATATTTATTTTTATTTTTATTTATGTCTTCTTTTCCTTTTGAATTTTATATGCAAATTATGCAATTAGGGTACATTAGCTAAAAATCATATCAAATGTGTGTTAAAAATTCTAAAAAATTATGTTTAAGTTTTAAATGGGTAAATATGTTAACCTAGAAAGTTTTGTGATTCTAATAATAGTTTGGTATTTTTTATAATTATCTTGTAAGCTTGTTAGTTTAATATTAAATTAATATTTTATATACCAAATATTGTTGTAAATTCATGAAAATTTATTCTTGAGCTCATAATATTATTTTAAAGCTTCCCATAATTTTTTGAGCTTATATGGTATTTCTTAATTTTATCCTCTTTATCAATCATTTTACTACTAAAAATACTATATTAATCCTATAAATGCTTAGAAGTAATGAAAATTACCCCCTAATAATTCTTCATCATATATTAACTTGTTTCATAACTTTATTTTAGTCTTTTCTTGATTTTATTGATATTCTAAGTATACCTCTTTCTATCCTTTTTGTATTTCTTGCACTAAAACCCCCCTTTTCCCCCTCCTTTCCCATGCGCTACTCAGCTAAAGACACACTCCCCTACCCCTGGGAAGACTTATAATCCCTCACCTCTTTAACTTTATTTTTGGATTTTTATAATTCTCACACACCCGCCATATTTTCTCTTACACACTCAACCACCTGCCCCTTCATTCAAGTGTTGAACAAGCAAAATCCCTCTTGTTGTTGGCATTAGATTTTATTATCCTCCCTCCTATATTTATATGTCATTTGTCTTGCATTGTTTTCATTTAATCTTTCTCTCATTTTCTCCTCTTGATTGCTCCCACCTTTTTGTTCAGTTTGGTTATTTTTGCTAAGTGTTCTTAAGCTCTGTTGAGCCTATAATCAAGACTCATCCCCCTCTCTTCCTCCTTGTTCTCTTATATATTTCTTTCTATCTAGCCTTGATTTGTTTTTTAAATAAGTAAATAATATTATATTTTTGGTTAAATAGTAAATTTTTCATCTCTTGTCTCATCCTCTTGTGCCTACATTTTTGAAGGGTATGCCTTCTCATTCCCTTTGATAATTCTGATTTATTTATTTATGCATTGTTATAATTACAAGTTTTTGTTTTCTTAGTGTTGAATTTTTTTTGGTGGTTCCTTGTTTTTATTATGTATTGTTATTAATTTCTCTAAGTATGTAATCATGTGGTTTCTAACAAGAGCATGTTAAATTTATGTATTTTAATATATGTATGAAAACATGCTACAATATAGTTGTTTGTGGTAAAATAATTATGCGTGTTTTGTGAGTGTGGCTCAACTAAGGGAATTATGGTATTTGTTTTATATTTTATATTATATTTTTGAGCTTACCATTAGATTACTCACACATTTTACTTAAAGTTTAATGTATGGTGTGTTAAGATTCAAGCATATTTAGGTGTAGCTATGAGTGATTTAAGTTTTGTATACTTTAGGGGTATTTTTGTCTCTTGACTTAAAATCTATAAGTTTTCAGCATGTTTTCTACTATGTGTTATATATATATATATATATATATATATATATATATATATATATATCATGAGAAGCATATGCAAAAAGGTATGCTAGATATGCATGATTAAAGTTATATGTGATAATTGAACTTAATTGTGTTTTAGGGGTAAAATGGTAATTTTCCTACTTTAAAATTTTTTTAGAATTACAATTTTATATTTAAGTGCCTATCTTAATGTTATTAATTCATACCATGAAATTTGCTTAATTATAATAACCATTGGTATTACTATGGAAAATTATTAAGTAAATATCATATAAGGATGTTTTGGCCATTTATGACTTATCATACTTAAAAGTATGAATAGTTGGGTTAGGATGGCCTTAATGTACTTTTAGCTTGTCCTTAGTGTTGAATCATAATATTTGGTTGGTATCATTAATCTTAGGGTTGACTTGAATAAGTACAAATGAAGAAAACATACTTAAGTATGGAATTAAAATTATTGTGTAATATATGATAGTGTGATTACTAGATAAAATACTAATATTTAAAGTGAAAAACCTTGAGATTTGGGAATGGGTTCCCTTTATGTTTAGCTACCCTAGTGACGCAAATCTTCTAATGGGTTTGAAGATTTGAATGAAGGGAGGAATGTGAAGGATCAATGGTTGCTTTGGAGAAGAAAGAATGAAGATATTCAAGCAAGAATTGATAAAGAATTCAACCTTTGAATGTCACTCTATCTAAGATTACACCAAGTATTTTTAGGTAGGATTATTCAATCACAAAAGAGAGGATTAACCAAGTGTAATAATTGAATTATATTTCAATATACTCAACCATATGTTACAATTGTGTCGACACCCATGCCTTATATAGGATGTCTTACATTGTTAACTAGAATACTAATTTTGCCACATGACACACACATGGATAACTAGCACATAAACTATTATTAATAATGTAATTATACCCTTTATAATACATACAAGGACTATTAAAAACAAAGTAAGCTAATTAGTACATGAAACTAACTAACAAGAACCCTAATCAAAATAATGATGTTGACTAAACCTCTTGACTTGTGGAATTGACTTTCATGCATAATATCTCCCCTTGTAATAACTTGTAATACATGAAATCTTATATACGTTGACATCTTTAATGGTTTGATCTTCTTCATGCAAATATGTTACATACCTGCAAGAATGACTTAAAATAAACTCTTTAAGGTTAATCATATTATTAATATCATTATTAAAGACATATAATGTGATCAGTTTATAACCAAGTATGCCAAATATTTATTATCTTGAGAATCTATGGATGCATCTTAATTAGCTAAATATGAGTTAGGATCCCTTAATTTGGTTTGGTGGTTTCGCTGGATGCCTCAACAATCCAACGAAGGTCCTAGTCTACTCTACTTTACATATGACCTATAAGCCTTGCAGGGGGTATTGATAATTAAAGATTAGGTATCCTAGAATGGAGAGATATTGTGTTTACTTGTTGCACTAGTATGACTTGAGTACTTGTACTCCTCTAGGCTATAAGTTAGGAGGATATTGTGTTACCTTAGTGTGCCGGTATGATTGGTGTATCTTATACATCTTTGGATTATTATCATATCCCCTCAAGTAATTAAAAATGGAATAAACTATTGTATAAATATTTAATTAGATTGTTTTTTCTTTTGGTAGTTACCCTCGTGCACTACTTGGTTTTTGTTTGTTTGTCCATGCACTACTTGATTTTGGTATGTTGGTTTGATAGTTGCCTTTGTACACTATTTGGTTTTGGTATATTAGTTGGTAAATTTATTATTGCTTCCTTCTTATATTTGGAGATGATTATTGTATAAGGAATTAATTATAATTTGGTGTATTCCCCTTCGTGGAACACACTTGTTATAATTAGATTAATAAAACAATCACAATATGGTTAAGTGTGATAAGATGTGCATGTGGTCTATGGTATGAGATGAATTATGTCACGAGTACGTACTTTTTGGGGTATTACATCATGGTTCTTTATGTTACCTTCTGTATCCTTCATGTGATATTTGTATGTGCTTAGTGTTGTGTAGTAGTTTACTTAGTACTATTATACTAATATGTTTTTTTTATGGTCCTCTACCCATTCAATGGCTAGTCTTAACCTTACAGGGTTAGAGCATTGTTTAAGGCTATTTGGTGTCTCTTTCTAATTATATTTGTTTTATTCTTTTTGTTCCCTTGTTGGGACATCAAGTGTTGTATAAACTCTTGCTGATTACATATATATGTTACTTATCCTATTCTATTATCTTCTATTGGTTTTGTATCAACCTTGGACTAAGCATTCAACACACTTAATCTTTACATTTGAGTGGTTTTAGCCTTACATCCAACATAAGTTAGGTATTGCTTGTACCTCTCTTCATGTTGGATGTGGAAGTAGCATCAAATTATTTTTCACTATTGCTTGCACTAAAATAAAATTTTAAAGTACTAAATTTAGGGGTGTTACACTACTTGAGGTTTGGTTATAAGCCACCTATTAATCTTTCAATGATAGTAAGCACACCACCCGTAGTTAGACTAAAACCGCTAGCTAATTAATAATTGGTGTAAAACACCCTTATTTCATTTCTTTCATTTACCATTTGAATTATTTGTTACTTATACCTATGAGAAAATGTTTTATCAAACACATCACATCACTAATATTCTTGGAAAAATTAGACATGATTAACAATAATGAATTCAACTACTTTGCATTCTTAACAAACATGATACCAAAAAGAATAGATCATGGTACACTTAAAAATACATTATCTTGTTTACATATCATAAATTTTCTAAGGTATATATAATTTATAAAAATATAATTATGAAGAATCATGATTCAAATCTATGAATAACTACATAAAATCCCACCACAAGGTTAATACATCTTAAAAACATCATAATAGCCAAATTGATGAGGCACACAAATATGGTCATATTTGATCATTTGACATACAACTTAATATAATATCACATGGGTGGGAAATGCTTAAAATACACAATATACATGCCTTTATGCTCAACATGAAATTATTACATAACCCTCATCATAATCATAATACAAAAAATAAATGTTCCTATAAGGATATCAACAATTAGTTTATGTCTGACTACTAGAGGCACACCCTTAAGCATCGACATGGTCTATGAATGGTTGTATACATTTCTGTTGGTCATACTGTACTTTACAAACCTTCTCCATGCTTGAAAATTTTATTTGTCGGCCAGGTGATTTCCTTTACCTAGGTTTTCCATTAATTCTTTCATCTGCTCATTTAGTGTTGATATTTCTATAATCTAGCACTGCTCATATTCACCTTTACTTGTGTTCATTGAACGTACTCTCATTTTTCAACTTCAGCTATTCTAGTCAATGAATAAGTATTAGCCTAAGCTATCCTTACTAGAGCATCAACTATGAGCTCAATTTCTTTTGGTAATTGAGCTTTTTCCGTAGATTAAAAACATTTCATTTCTTTGATTAGCTTCTCTAGATATTTTTCCATGCTAGGCTCCCTAACTTCATATTTTTCATTATATTATTCCAGCTAATCAACTTCATACTCAACTTCTTTATCATTGAAAGAAAAATTAAATCTCAATATATATTCAACAACTATACTATTTTTGTTAATTAAACCACACCAACCCCAATACCTAAACCATTAGATGCCTCAATAATATATAATGCTCATTCCTCTTATTGTTCTAGAATTTATAGATTTAGCATGTCATGAAATGAACATTCAACAATAAAATCAGCTAGTGATTGACCCTTTATGGTATGTCTTAATCTATATTGAATGTCATATCTACTTAATCCTATGACCCAAACCATCATTCTCCCATAATTGTTGGGTTAATGGAAGATAGTCTTAAGAGGAATATTAGTCAAAACCATAATAGAGTGAGAGATAAAAAAAAGTTTTTAACTCCCTTGAGGTTATAAGTAAAGTATAAGCCATATTTTATAAGTTGGTATACCATTTCCTAACATCTATGAGCACCTTTCTGGTGTAATATATATGCCTTTGAGTCTTAACCTCAATATCTTCCTTGACAACAACACAATAAATAACTGATGCTGATGCCGCTAGGTATAAGAGCAAGAACTCTCTTACTACAAGGGCCATCAAGGTTGGTAATCTAGATAAATGAGCATTCAAATCATCAAATGCTTTCTAGCGATCTTCTATCCATTGAAAATTATCATTTTTCTACTATATATCATGAATAATGGTAGATTCTTATCCATAAATCTCAATAAGAATCATTATATTATAGCTAACTTTCCCATCAGATGCTGAATATCCTTCTTCTTTGTTGGAGGTTGCATATTAATAATCGTGGCAAGCTTCTTTTGATTTAAATTTGTGGCCCTATTTAACACCATGAATCCAATAATTTTCTAGCATTAACTTTAAATATGCATTTAGTGGGGTTTAAATTCATCTTGTATCTTCTTAGAGTTTCAAAAATAGAATAGGGATCTTGATGTGTGTTTCTTTTTTCTTTCTTTTCATAATAATGTCATCCATATATGCCGATATCTACTTTCCATTCTTACCTTGAAATATTATATTCATCAACCTTTGGAAAGTTACCCCATTATTCTTCTATTTGAATGGAATTACTCTATAACAATAAATCTAATTTTTTGTGATGAAAGTGGTGTTCACTTTATCAGCTTCAACCATCTTGATTTGATGATACCTTAAAGGCATCCATAAAACTTAACCTCTCTTACCCGACCATCAAGTCGATTAACTGATCTACCCCAAGGAGTAGATAGCCATCTTTAGGATATTCTTTGTTTTGGTATGGGAAGTCAGCACACATTAAATAGTTTCCATGGTAATTATTTACCATGAAGGAATTATCTATCCTATCAGCATATTTCATCTCTTGAATGAAGCCTAAACAAAGTAACTTATTTACATATCTCAAATTGCTTTATGTTTTTAATCTCTAATAGATAATTTCTTTTGTTTTACTTGTTTTAATCCCTCCATTATATCCAATTGATGTTAAATGATTTTTGGAGGGATTCCCTCCAATTTAGACACCTTCCAAGCAAACATAATTGTAACACACCCAAGCTTTGAACCTGAAAAATTTTATTTTGAAGATACTACATAAGTGTTTTTAAAACAAAAATAGGGGATGCTGCCACTACATTAACCATGGGAGAGATGTGATCATTACCTAATCCATGTTTGATGGAAGGCAAAATGGAATGAAGGAAAAATAATGTATACTTAAACTATATAATAGTAATGATAACAATGATTTTGATAAATAGATCAAAATAAGGGTTACAAACTCCAAATATAGGAACCAATTATAAGAGTTTATATAAGTAGAAGAATAAAAACATACCAACACAATGGGAGAAACACATCTAGACGGTTAACCTAACTCTTAACCAAAAAATATATAAATCTCATTCCTCAAATAGTGGTAAGATACTATCCCACATCATCACCCTCAATGTATTATAGCTACAAATCATTACCTTACAAATCATCATTTATATACAAAAATAGATAGTAGATTATAACAGTAACAACACAAATATAGTATCAATATCGTAAAGTACTAGTAAAACAAGTTACCTAAAATATGGTAAGGGGTCATAGTACATATTAAAGTCGTATGATAACTTAGTATGTGATATACTTAGGAAAAATAGCACAAAAGATCATGGACAACATATATATCATGGCAAGGAATTAGGGTGCACATATCTATACATGTACGAGTCTCCATAACAAGCCATATAAAAGAAGAACACATGATGTCAATATTCCATAACTAGACTAGTGTAGGACTACCTCTCCCACCACCACATCGCACTAGTGCCAAAGGAATATTTTCAGTGATCTTCTCATCGACCACACTTAATCTCCTAGTTTAGGGGAAATATGCTAAATTTTAGGTATGCCTCACCTAAAGTACATTTCCATGGAATCAAACCATTTTCTATATATAATACCTTGAATTTTTAGCTAAACCTAATCTCAAGAAATTAATATCGTAATCTAATTTTAACATCAGAAAATCTATTTTTCTATCTTAACCTAACTCCCTAATCCTAAATTTTATCTTAACTCAAATTATTTATTTATTTATTTCATATTATTAATACATATCCTAGCCTAAATTATTTTAACATAATCCTAATTCTAAACCCAAACCTAAATTCTCTTCCTTTTTCCTTTCCCCACTTTCCCAACTTCTTTTTTTCTTCTTCTTATGTGAAGTCATTCTTTTTCCCTAACCAAAATACCATGTTGTGCTCCATACTCCATGTCCTGCACAAACTACCCTCACCATAACCCATCAACTCTCTCTTTTTTTGCATTGAAATTCTTACCCGATAGCCACCCTTCCTCTTATCCTCCTACGTGCGTATATGTGTACGTAGGGCATATTTAATGCATCAAACGACCCCTCCTTTTCCCTCTATTTTCTTTCAAAAATTTGCACCACCATTCATCCTTCCTTCCTCCATATTTACCTCTCCTTTCTGTTGCCAAAATAGCCCCAAAAAACCATCACTAGCGAGCCTAGTGGAGGCACCTATACCACCACTGGCAGCTCTTGTCGTTCCTTCACCACCATCATCAACAACCTTTGTAGTTACCTCACCCCAAGCACTGGAAAAACTCACTGAAACATGCCCCATAGCTGTAGCAATACTTGTTGATCCTACCCCTACCACTAGCTAAAGTTTCCATTCCCACACCCACTACCTATAGCAACACACACCGCAACATTTCTTCCTCTCTTTCCCTCCCTTGTTGTAACAATTTTGACTGCAGCCCACACCCTTAATATAGAAATTTTGACTGCAGCCCACCCCTTGCTATAGAAAACCCATCCGTTCCTAGCCTCCGTTGCTTGGCAACCTCAATATATCCCTTCCTTTATTGCATAAAATTTTTCTAACCATACATTCGAGCATTATTTTGGGTTTTCTCTGATCCTTTCACTCTTTATTTCCTTAAACCCTTTCTTAATTATGTCATTTAAATTTTAATTATTTATTATTATTATTATTAGATGATTTACCAGAAGTTCCGAAAGTGGCAGGATAGGATCGTCATGCGTAGAGGCCAGAGGCTTTTTCCATAAGGATACTAGTCGTTGTTTTAGGGTTTTGTGTTAAATGATTATATGACTATTTTTAGTATACTGTTATGTTTATTTCACTATTAAATACACGTTTTTGATGATATTATATATTAATATGAAATATATGATATGAAGAAAGAAAAAATAATAAAATAAGTGGAATACGAGATTTATATGCTTTAAGTGTTAATGAAACCCTTTACGAAGATACATTAACACCCTTTAAGATGATACCAAATTAGGTTTATTAAATGTTAACACAAAATGCTAATCAAGACACACACGATAACAAATTAGATGTTTAATATAACACTAAATCAACCACTCAAGACACCATCATATTAACATTTTGATCCATATTAAATTTAGGTTCAACATAGTTAAAATTATGATTAAAATGTTGCAATTACATGGAAACATACAAATAGAAGTCCCAAATAAAGAACATCAATTAACGAGAAAACATGGAAAACTCAAGCAAGTAATTTGATTAGTCTTAGGGATCGGTTGACTAGTCTAATCACTCCAAACTAAAGAAAAAAAGAATGCACATAAAACAAGTCAACTAGTTGGTCAAACTAATCGACTATTCATAGGAATTAGTTAATGGGTTTAGCTGAACTGATCGATGGATCTAAGTAGTGGACAAATGACTCTTGTCATAATGAAAATAGTTTATGGGCTAGGTGGTCGACTAGTTCATTATAACAATAAGTTACTCAAACAACTAGCCAATCATGCCTAACAACCCAAGCAAGTGTTCATAGAACGAGTCGATAAGTTTGGCAAATGGTTTAATTGGTCTCAGCAAAATAGGGCCCATACACACAAATCACATTAAAAAAATCATCAATCTTTTCCAATTTAATATTTTCATGATTTAATATGGTAAAACATATAAAAAAGAATACTCCATATATTCATTCACATAAATAATGGTGGAAATTGATACTCAACAAGTTCATGGTTAAATTTACTAAACTCGGGCATAATATCAAAATATTCAAACATGCTCCAAAACTTCAGAAATATACATATAAAAGCATGCTTGAATCTAATATCTCAACATAATACAAGCACATAATAGACCATACCAAGAACATAAACCATAAAAGCAACACAATGCCTCATTTAAATTAGAGATAATAATGCCTTACCTCCACGAAAAAACTTCTAGCATAGAATCACTCCTAACTTGATGTTCTTTAATAATATCATGATATTCTATGCAACAAGGATCAAAACCATGAGAACTCAGTTTCAAAAATTAATAAAATAAAATTAGAAGAAGAAGAAGAAGAAGAATGGTATAACACAACCTCTTCTTAGAACCAAAATTAAGGAGACAAAAACCAAGATCTTTAACATTTCTCAAACCTTAGTCCTTCCTTACTTAAGAGAAGAAAGGGAGAGAGAAAGCTAAGATTAGGAGAAGATGGAATATATTAGAATTTGACCAAAGGATGAGAAATGAGTCAAAAATATTTTTGGGGAATTTTTAGCTAAACATAAATAATTGAATAATCTAAATAATGTAAAAATAATCCTCATGCAACAGAATATGCTAATTAGTCAAAATAGATATCAATTATAAGTTTTCATAAATATTGAAAAGAGATTTAAAGTAAAAATTTAAAAAGATAAAAAATCAAAGGACAATTAAGGTTTGGAAAAACTAGTCAACTTGTTTATCATGGAATAAAAATGTCAGTTCTTAAGCATAATGCTTAATCAATTTGGATAACCAGTCAACTAGTATGCTTGAAATTCACATTTTTATTAGAAATTTAAGTTCTTTCCAAAACAAAAATTATTTTATCTTATATCAACATAACTTTTAACACATTTTAAAATATTTTAGGATGGGGTATTACTATAACTTTGTTTCTCTAGAGAAAAGTCAACAAATCCTATTTATTAGTGTTATTTATTTATTTTCCTATCATCACCTTGTGTTCTACATTCCCCAATTGCTTCTCTTCTGTCTCTGTGGCTACATAGCCTTCACTAGACATATTTATATCATATATAACTAGACTTTATCGTGATTTTTTAGAATTCGTGGGCTATTCTCCAGTCAACCTATACTTTTCCCCATTTACCGTTAACACAAAATCTCACTAAGAGTCCAATCATAGAAATGCTAGCCTAGAGCTTGTTAATGGGCAATCACCCTAGTATTATGTTATATGTCAATCGACAAATGACTTCCACAATGGCAATTTTTATTCCCTTTAGTTCCCTTGACAAGCTAACCATTAGGTGAGATCCACCAATCCTTGTGATTTTATAATGTTACCTATGAATCTAACTAGTCATAAAGCCTTATTTATCAAGATTTTATTTTGACAGTTTTAATTCCTTGTAAGCTTCTTTGAAGTTAACATTGACATAACCATCTATATCTATAAGGACCCTCTTTATTACACAATTTTCAATTTGCAATCTAACTACTAAAGGGTTATTGTGATGCTTGATTGTAGTCGGCCCTCATCTTTTGTCATGAATATAACTTCCCACTCACTCATTATTTCTCTTTTGTTTGTCTCATGGAATTTAGCTTTCAACAAGGAATATTCTCTTACAATAGTGTGTATAGTTTATTGAGGTTCCATAATTTGAGGCGCTAAAGGGAATTTATGGGTTATCCCTACCTCTTGTATAGCTAGGGGATGTGTGTCCATGATGCTTCAAATGGTCTATACAGATAAGATTTTCAACCACACCCCTTAATGACTAACACTCATAAGTAATGTGCCCATACTCCTCATGATAAGTGCACCACTTATTAAGGTTTATGTTTTTCATGTCAGCTCATAAAGGAAAAGGCCTCAAAAACTTATTTTGACCATTTTTTACATTGTATATATGTTTGTGGGTAGCCACTAATAGGGTGTATTTTTTAAATCTAACAATATTATTCTATCAAGAATCTAGATGTACCAATATCCTTAGACCAATACAATCCCTTCATAACCTGTACATCTACTTGTCTAGTATTTTTTCTCGAAATTAAGGGAGTTTCTACCCTTCTGGCCCTCAACCACATGGCATTTCCCTTCTCTTTAGCAACTATCATCTCCTAATAATCCTTTCTCGGGGAAGTGTACAATTTATGTTTGGACAAGGAAAAATTTTCCACTAAATATTTATTAATTAAGCCTCTAAGGAGAGAAGATTTGACTATACCAATGTCTAACTCCTTAATTATTGAATCTATTTAAAAATGACTTAATAGATTCCATCGAGCCTTAGGAGAATCCCATCAATAAGGATGAGTCCTTTTAAGGCTGCCAACATGCATCAAATTTCTCAATGATATCTATCACACGCTAGGAGAAGGATTTTATTGATTCCTCTTTGTGTTTCTCAAACCATCTCAATACAACTCCATTTAAGGTACCCGAGAATGCCTTACATAACATCACTTCTAGTGCCCCAGCTAGAGATATAGTATTATTGAATGCATTCAAATGGTCATTTAGATCTATAAAATGACTAAATGATTCAAACATTGGAATTCTTATTATTTGTGTTGATATTTCATATATTTTTTTTTGTGAAGAGTGTCTGCCAACTATAGCCATCAATACTATATTTATTCTTTCTCATAGCTTCTAAAGCTTATTGTACCCTTTGATCTATCATTCTACTAGTGTCTTCCTCGCCTCTTATAGTTCGACGACCATTATGCTCTAGATTTTCTTTATCATCTCTAGTAATTTGACAAGAGTCATATCATTGAATTTCCTTTTTATCTCTATTGTCTAACAACATATTATTGGAATCGTATTTTTTTCCCTCTAGCTCTACCTTGTAGGACTTACAGAATCTTATTTCTATCACTCCTATTCCACTTAGGTCAAGTGTTTCCATGGAATTTACTTCATTTAGAAAGATAATGCTATAGAGTCTAGTCCTTTCTCCCTTTCTAGAAGGTCTAGAGCCAAGTCTAAATTATCATGGCACTCATATTATTTCAACATGATGGTCTCTAGTCCATAAGCACACGACTGTATAGTAGCATGTCAAGGTCGTATCCACAAAGACTTCATAATTAATTACCGAATTTCATTATTTTAGCTATCCAGATTATTATGAAAGGGAAAATAGAGGTAAATAATAAATTGACTAATAAATTACAAATGTTGAAACTATAAATGTAAATCTAGAATTGAACTTTGGTCTCATTTTTAATATTCAAAAATGAATTATTAATATGTTGTAGTATAGTTCAAGATTACTATTGTAATTAGTTAACTACAATTCACTAGCCTCTTTCAAGGTAGGAATGTATCTAATATAGTCCATTGACTAATTTTATGCCTAAATAATTAGATTAAATCCATTAAACATCGCCAATTAAATAGTTCCTAAGAATCAACTGTCTACTCTCGTGATCAATTGGATACACCTGACCTATATCACTAATTTCTAACATACAAAACAACCAATATGAACCATACATATGAAATATGATTTAAATCTTAATATTCATACCTAATGGAGCCTAATTCAATCATCGAAAAGAGAGTTACTCACTTATGACATACATATTGCAAAAATAATAAAGAATAGGAAAGAGAATGAAAAGATTAAACTGTAGATTAAAGATAAAATTAATGATCTACCAAGTTGAGATACACCCTTCACAATCTTGATTGAAGAACATAAATTACAAAAAAGTCAAAGGTAGATTAAAATCAATTGTTTTGCTTAATAATAATACAAAGAATATAGCCTTCCTACCCTCCTTAAATTTGTCGTTAAGCTCTTATTTATACTCCCTCTATATCAGCGTAGAAGAGCGTGGGAGATCGTGGGAGAAAAAACATGCTTTGTGCTATTAACCTTCGGCTACATGGTTGTGCAAGGCTACATCGGCTAGCTATGTAGCTTTTCAACTCTCAATATAATGGACATGCACGGGTGTACTAAGGTCTTGAGAGGAAATGTCATGCAGAGCATTGTTCAATAGTTGCACGGTTGTGCAAAACTGCACCGTCTAGCCTTGCAACTTGTTCTCTTCACATTTATGGTATTTGGAGTTGCACGGCTATGCAAGGTTGCAATGGCTGACCGTGCAACACCCAATTCTACTTCCACTTACTTCCTTTGCTCCTTTTTTAAACTTTTAGAACCTCTTCACATCTCTAAAGACATGTGAGGTTGATTTTCTTCACTTAAGGCCTTCCATAATTGATTATTCTCTTGATTCCATGCATCATTTCCTTCTATCATTGTGTTTGTGTAAACTTTCCTAAAACTATTATCAAGAAAGCAGTAACAGAAACGAGAGGCCAAATAAGACTACAAAAATGTATGGAAAGTAGGATAAAAATATGGAGAAATTTATTTTATCAACTCCCCCATGCTTACTCTTTTCTTGTCCTCAATCAAAACTCTAAACAACAAAAGTGAAAAAAAAGGTATAAGGGAATAAGATTGAAGCCTCAGATGATAGAACATATTACACGGGAAGACAAACAATGCTAGATTGACCCATATTGTGAGCATTAATAGTAAGAAAATGAACATAATATTGTGAACACTCCTCAATCCCGACTCCCAAATTAGTATTAGTATGAAACTCTAAGAATGTTTAGGATGCTCATCCTTATGAGATAATGGTTAATAGAGAAGTAGAATTCCTCGCTTTAGGTAAGTATAAGTTCTCTTTGCTCATGTGTCTAGGTTTCTCTCAACATTCTCTCTATTGATTATGATTGACCATATGCTTGCATGTACTCTCATTCTCCGCCACTCAAAGATGCTATGCAACACAAAAATCATCAGGTCTTATTAAAGGTGTAATGAGGCTAGGGTAAAAGGTAGGATAAGTATAGGATTGCAGCTAAAGGCCCAAAAATAAATGGAGCGATAGTAAGACAAGTATTTCTTAGAATATGAGATTAGCATTATGTTACCATACGCCAAAGCAAACCAACCAAGACCTTTGCCATCAATTCATTCATTCCTACTTGAATCATATAATTAAATTGCCCACATCTCAATGTCAACACTTTTATTATTTTCTTCTTCTTCTTTTCCTCTCTCTTTCTTTCTCTTATTCACTTTTATTCTTCCTAATTCTGTTTTGAATCAAAATAAAAATGAAAAAGAGATGAAGACAAAAAGGAATGGGGCTACATTTATGGTCATTTTCTAAACAAAAAATTCTACCCACTTCTTCTTTGTTACCCTCCCATGCTTATACCCTACCTTCCTACATTCAAATGCATTAAAGAGTTATCATCCCTTAGTTTTTGGAAAAAGACTAGGTAATAACTCAAAAATATGGCCACCAATGTAGGTTTTTGATTGAATAATTAGGCTCTAGGCTTAAAGAGATTAAGCATAGGGATTGAATGCCATTTGATAGGTTATTTGGCTAATATAGCTAAGAAAAGAAAATATGAACCCTAATCATCTTAATGTATGCATAAATCATATGTGACCTTGAAGAGAATTCATGCAAGTTCTAGTCTCACATATTAGGAGAGAATACACACAATCTAGAATCAGTAAGATCATAAAAATGATGGTCTGTCTATAAGGCTCAAGATCTCACTAGTTCTTTTGCTACTAACTCTAATTCCTATGTCTAAGTCTAGGTGGGTGATGAAACCTCCATAGGAATCAATGAACGCCGGATAAAAAAAAATTGTAAACAAGATATGATCGGGAAACTCGATCTTGATCAGCCTAAGATTCAACACCAAAGGAATATCAAAATACTCAGGGCACAATTGAAAATCAACGGCAGACTGAGTTGTTTAGTAGAGAGAGCTTAGATTCAGCGAAGATTATAGAAGGAAGGAAGTCGATAGAGAGAGAGAGAGCACAACCAGAGAGAGTGAAAAGAATTAAATGAATTATTCTAGAAAATGTCTGTTGTGTGTCTTGCGTCCGGCCCTATACAGTATACATATATCTCAAATATCGGCTGATCAGATTGGGCTTCAACTTGCCAAGCCCAATCACCCGTATAAACCATATAAAACATAACAAATATTGGGGTGGTGCTAAATTTTTTAATCAGCCCACTTATAATTAATTATAGTTACTCCAAAATTATGGATTATTATAATCTTACTTTCCCATCAACTATTTTATCTAGCTAATTGTAGGAATTAAGGGTTGCATAGGAAATAATCCTTCTAACCCAATTATGGGTCGGGTGGCTGCCTATGTGGCTGACTTAATTCTATTAGCTGCAATTCCAGCGATTGCATCATATGGGATTATAATAATTTTTTTCCTAAGTATATCAATACAATTAGATTCAACTTATCTAGTAGAATCATAGCAAAAATAATCAACACAACAACCAGCAGCAACATATGCAATTACAGCAGCCAGCATCATCCAATGCTTAATCAAAGAAAACAGCAACATACCATTTCCAGCACCTGTATCCTTATCTCTTTTCCTAATTAATCATAGAATAACAAAAAAAGTTATCTGTATAATTTATATTACAACAATCAAAAAAAATATCTAGATAAAAATTAAAATTGTTTAGATACACATCATTCCCCTATTCTTAGTGGGGTTTCGTCTCTCAAACCTTTATGATTCCAGTAAAAAGGACATAACTTTAATACATTAAAAGAATTACTCACATTACCAAATTTAGCAGGTAAATTAATTTTATATGCATTGTCATTAATCCTTTCTAACATAGTAAAAGGTCCATCACCTCTAGAATCCAATTTAGATTTTCTAAGGATTGGGAAACTTTCTTTTCTAAGGTGTACCCAAACTAAATCCCTAGGTTGAAAAATAACTTTCTTCTTTTTTTTTATTAGAAACTTTAGCCATTTGTTGAACCCGTTTATTAATTTGCTTACTTACAGATTCATGTAATTCCTTCATTTTCGCTACATGAGATTCAGCATCCAATTTATGCAAATTAGAAATAGGTAAAGGAATCAAATCCAAGGGAGTTAATGGATTAAAACCATACACAACTTCAAAAGGAGTTTTCTTAGTTGTGGAATGTATAGTTATATTATTGGAAAATTCTACATGTGGTAATATGGCTTCCCATTGTTTAAGATTTTTCCCAAGTACAACCCTTAATATATTACCCAAAGTCCTATTTACTACTTATGTTTGTCCATTAGTTTGAGGATGGCAGGTGGTGGAAAATAATAATTTAGTACCTAATTTACCCCACAATACTTTCCAGAAATGACTTAAATATTTAACATCCCTATCAGATACTATGGTCTAAGGTACCCCATGCAATTTAACTACATGTATAAAAAATAAATCTAACATAGCTAAAGCATCATTAGACTTATTACAAGGTATAAAATGTGCCATTTTACTAAACCTATCCATAACAACCATGATAGAATCCTTAGCTCTATTAGTTCTAGGTAATCCTAAAATAAAGTCTAAGGAAACATCAACCCATGGTTGGGTAGGAACTAGTAAAGGTGTATATAAACCAAATGGTTGAGAAGTAGACTTAGCATACTTATAAGCCACATAGTTCACATAATATTTTAACACATCCTTTTTCATATGAGGCCAATAAAAATTAACATTTAACACATCCAAAGTCTTTTGAAAATCCAAGTGTGCCATTAAACCACCATTATGTGCCTTCTGAATTAATAACTCCCTATATGAACAATTGGGTACACAAAGTCTATTTTACTTAAATAAATTTCCATCAAAAAGATAATATTTTCCTTGGGCTGCATTACCACAACTCTTATATAATTCCTTAAAATCATTATCTTGAACATATAAAGTCTTAATATGAGAGAACCCTAATAAATTTGCTTCCACCGTGTTTAATAAAGCATACCTCCTCGATAATGCATCAACAACTATATTATCACCTCCTTTCTTATACTTAATCATATAAGGAAAACTCTCAATAAATTCTATCCATCTACCTTGTCTCCTATTCAAATTTGATCGACTCTTCAAATATTTAATAGCTTCTTGATCTATATTAATAACAAATTCCCTAGGCCACAAATAATGTTGCCATACTTCTAAAGCTCTTACTAAAGCAAATAATTCCTTTTCATAAGTGGAATAACTTAAAGCAGTACCACTTAATTTATCAATAAAATAGGCTATTGGTCTACCCTCTTGAGAAAGAACAACCCCAATTCCTAAACCTAAAGCATCATAATCTAATTCAAATATTTTATCAAATTCTGGAAGAACTAATACAGGAGCTTGAGTTAATTTTGCCTTAAGAGAATCAAAAGCTTTCTGTTGTTATAAACCCCATTTAAATCCATTTTCCTTTTTTGTAACTGTAGTTAAAGGTCCAGTTAAAGTACTAAAATTCCTAACAAACCTACAATAAAAAGAAGATAACCCATGGAAACTTCTAACTTCAGTTACTGACTTAGGTAAAGGCCATTTCTGTATTACCTTAATCTTATCCTTATCAATAGATATCCCATCCTTACTAATTACAAATCCCAAAAAGACTGCACTTTCTAAGCAAAACCTTGACTTAGATAAATTAGCATATAATTTTTCTTTCTTAAACACATCCAAAATAGTCCTCAAATGTTTCAAATGTTCATCCATAGATTTACCCTAAATAAGTATATCATCAAAATATATAACTACAAACATCCCAATGAAATTTCTAAGTACATGGTTCATAAGTCTCATAAAAGTACTTGGAGTATTAGACAACCCAAATGGAATAACTAACCACTCATATAACCTAAAGTTTATCTTAAAGGTTGTTTTCCATTCTTCTCCAGGTTTCATTCTAATTTGATGATATCCACTTTTCAAGTTTATCTTAGAAAACATAGCTCCATGTAAAAGATCTAACATTTCATCTACCCTAGGTATAGGATACCTATACTTAATTGTTATTTTATTCACAACCATACTATCTATACATATTCTCCAACTTCCATCTTTCTTAGGAACTAAAAGAATTGGTATAACACAAGTACTCATGGATTCTCTAATATAACCTTTACTTAATAAATCAAAAAACTATTTTTTCACTTCTTTAATTCCTCTAGATTAGCCATATAAGCAGGTCTATTAGGTATGATAGCTCCTGGTATAAAATCTATTGATGTTCTATGTCTCTTAATGGAAGTAATCCATGGGGATTTTCTTTAGGAAATAATTCAGAATATTCCTGTAATAAACCCTTAACATTATCTGGTACAAACTTAATTAAATCCGAATAACATTCATAACACTCCTTATACACCATTAAATACACATTTTTATTTTGACCAAAAGCTCATTTTATATCACCTTTATTAGCATAAAACCTAGATGATTTCTTAAGTTCATTTGAACAAGACCCAATATCCAAATTCTGCTTAGTCAACTCCTTATAATCAGATTTTATTTTGACTTGATTATCATAAATTTCCTTAGGAGTAAGAGGTGCTAAAATAATTTTCCTATCATCCTTATATAATGTATACCTATTTTTATAACCATCATGTATTACCTTCCTATCATACTGCCATGGTCTTCCCAACATAATATGTGCAACATGCATGGGTACTATATCATATAATACATAATCCTCATACTTACCTAACTTTAAATTTACCAAAACCTGCTGACTTACTTTAACATCTCCTAATTCATTCAACCACTGAAGACTATATGGTTTAGGATGCTTAGTAGTTAGTAACCCTAATTTAGATACTAAAAGAACACTAGCAGCATTGATACAACTCCCACTATCAATTGCCTTATTAAAGCACTTATCATTACGTAAACACCTAGTGTGGAAAATGTTTTCTCTTTGTACTACATTTGGATCTGGTAATTTATTGTTAGTTAATGCCCTATGTACCACAAAAAGATCACGACTCATTGGAAGTTCTACCTCTTCTTCAAAATCACTTATATCATTTATCACTGTGTCAGTCTCAAATTCTTCACTTTCAGATTTTGAATCTATATCCCCAGATTTTCTAATTAAAATATTTCTCCTATTAGGACATTCAGAAGCTATATTCCCAGGTCCCCCACATTTAAAACACTTAATGTCTCTAGCCCTAGTTTGTCCACTAGCATTATTAGATACATTAGTTTTACCCTTATCAGATTTATTTCAAACTCTAGCTTCATTATCTTCGCCTTTAAACTCAAATTTTCCATTATTCTTCCAATTTCCAGAATTATTACCATCAAAATTCCTTTTCGAATTATTTTTAAACCCAAATCAAAGTGGTTTACTCTGTCTAGTTCTCCTAATTTGACCTTCTATTTTAGCAGTAATATTAATCATCTCTTTTAGGGTCCCATATGGATACAGTTCCACCTTATCAGCAATTTCATAATTTAATCCACTAAAAAATCTAGCCATAGTGGCATCCTCATCCTCAACAATCCTTGCCTTAATCAATAACATTTCTAATTCCTTAAAATATTCATCAACAGTCCTATTACCTTGACTTAAGGATTGTAATTTCTTATATAATTCCCTATAATAATAATTTGGAATAAATCTTTTCCTCATTAATGTCTTAAACTCATCCCAAGTTTGAATATGTGGTTCTCCACTCCTGCGCCTAGTTAACACAAGATTTTAGTACCATGAGGAAGCATAATCTGTAAATTCAACCATTGCCACCTTAATTTTCTTTTCATCTAAATAGTTATGACACTAAAAAACCAACTCTATTTTTCTTTCCCATTCAAAATAATAATCAGGATCACTCCTTCCACTAAACCCGGGTATGTTAAATTAAAGATTACCTAAATTCCTATCAACTTGATCTAAGTCTCTATCAAGCCTATTAAAGTGCCTAGGACGCATATCACTATTATTAGATACTTGATCCTCTATTTCTTCTAAATTATTCAAAGGAGGAATTCTATTCCTAGATTCAATAGGGTCTCTTCCTAACACCCCAACACGTTGTTCATACACCCTATTATTATTTAAATTATTAAGTCTAACATCTTGTTCCCCTAATCTTTGTTCTAAATTAGTAGATAACACAACAAATTGAGCAGTCATTTATTCCTGAAAAGTCCTAAAGGTCTCTAACATATCATTACCAGTCATAGGAACATATTGATTTACAGATTGCCCATTATTAGACATGTTTATTCTTTACTAATTTATTTAATCTATGTTACCTCACACACAGAAATCAACATTAATTATCACTCAACAACACTCAGAATTGATCAATATAACAATTACCAATAGTTAATTTATCAGACAATATACACAATAATAAACAACAACACACAATTAATTTTATAAAGATAATCAAAATTTAGATATACAAGAAAATGACAAAAAGGGAACAAATATGCCGCACCAAAAAATGTTGGTGGTTAAAGTCGACAAGAAAGTAAGATTTTCCCCTCTTCTTGGAGTAATTCACCCCCTTTTTGTATAGTCGTCGATATTAAGATTATACCTGCACACTCAGTTAATTTCTTAATGTAGCATTATTCAGTAATACAAAGATTACTAAATATTAATCACAAAAAGGAAATTGATAGAGAGAAATACAAGGAGAAATACTACTGAATGTAGGAAGTAGCAAAAAAACTATCGCAAGGACTCACGGTTGAATCCACAGTATTCGACCAAACCCTAACAGGAGATAGAAATGGGGGAAGCTGAGATGGATTCCTTAACAATCACCGATGTCCCTTTAGGGTTCCAAGAATCACAATGGAATAGAGAAATCACCGGTCTCAAGAATCTTCATAAGAATCATTCGATTCTTGTCAGACACAAAACCCTAATCGACAACTGTTACCAAATCGAAGCTCAAATGAATCCAAGACTTCAAAACCAACACCAACACCAAAAAATTATCTCTAAACCACAACAAATTGAATAACTAAGGCTTTGATACCAAATGAGGAAACCTCAATAGGAATCGACGAATGTCGGATAAAAAAATTGTAAAAAAGATATGATCGGGAAACCCGATCTTGATCAGCCTAAGATTCAACACCAAAGAAAGATCAAAATACTCAGGGAACAATTGAAAATCAATAGAAGACTGAGTTGTTTAGCAGAGAAAGCTTAGATTCAATGAAGATTGTAGAAGGAAGGAATGAGAGAGAGAGAGAGAGAGAGAGATAGAGAGAGCACACCTAGAGAGAGTGAAAAGAGTCAAATGAATTATTCCAGAAAATGTCTGTCACGTGTCTTACATCCCTACCCTATATGGTATACATATATCTCAATCATCGGCTAATTGGATTGGGCTTCAAATTACTAGGTCCAATCACCCTTACAAACCATACAAAACATAACAAATATTGGGATGGTGCTAAATTATTTAATCAGTCCACTTACAATTAATTGCAATTACTCCAAAATTATGGATTATTATGAGCCTAATTTCCCATCAGCTGTTTTATCTAGCTAATTGTAGGAATTAAGGGTTGCATAGGCAACAATCCTTCGAACCCAATTATGGGCTGGATGGCTGCCTATGTGGCCGACTTAATTCTACTAGCTGTAATTTCGGCGATTGCATCATATGGGATTACAATAATTTTTTCCTTACTATACCAACACAATTAGATTCAACTTATCCAGTAGAATCACAACAAAAATAATCAACACAGCAATTGATAGCAACACATGTAATCACAACAGCTAGCAACATCCAATGGTTAATCACAGCAAACAACAATAGAACATTTCTAGCACCTGTATCCTTATCTCTTTTTCTAATTAATCAAAGAATAAAAAAAAATAGTTATATGTACAATTTATATTACAAAAATCAACAAAAATATCCAAATAAAAATAAAAATTGTTTAGATACACATCAGTGGGTAAATCAATGAAGCCAAACCTTTAGAGTGATAAAGTAATAAGTTTTTGAGAGCCTATCAATTAGAGAGTTCACGCTTAAAACAATTCAAAACCTTTTTCATTATACTTGATTGCAATCTATAGGCCTCACTAGTGTATGATCAAGCTATGTGGAAATTTCTATTAAAGTTTCATCATTAACTTATCATTTCCAAAAAAATTCTCTTATTTTTTATTTAGACAAGGAACACCAAACAAAACAAAGCAAAAAAAAACAATGGAAAGAAAGCAAGAAAAAGAAAAAAAAACACACCAAGCGAACATGAAAAGAAAGAAAATCAATGAAAATGGCAAGTAACAAGCTAAGAAGAATCCTCCCATGCTTAGATAGTACATTATCTATAATGTGAGGGTAAAAAGGGGAAATGGAGAGAATTGCACTCACTATAGGGGTTGTGGGGGTTGGAGATGGATTCCCTGAGATTGATAATTTTGAGCCTCTAGCGTATCAAATTATGTATCGTTATATTGAAATTGAGCATTATAAGATTTTCCATGATCCTTGCCAAAGTACACGGGTGGAGGAAGAGGAATAAATGGTGAAGGAGGTGCTTCATCGGTGGCATTGGGATGCTCTTCCTAAGGGGAGGAACATATTAAACAGGGATGGGGCATGGCTAGAGAAGGTAACCAGTTGGCATCTCTATTACTAGTTAGTGTGGTAAAAGCTCTATTGGGTAACATATACCATGCTTCTTGGTTATAGTAAAGTCAATACTACAGCTTGTCTTACATAATTAGCTTTATGTTTATGCAAGTTAGTATCCCTAAATATGTCTTTGGGAGGTCATTTGGGATACGCTCAATGTCATATCCAAGATGTTGGGTAATGTAAATTTATAATTCCTCCACTAATGATATAACCAGTAATTTTAGTGCTAAAATTACTGAGGTGCTCTATAAGATAATACACTCTATGGAGGGCAGCACCCTATAGCATACAATAGAGAGCCCATAGCTCGGGCTTTCGTACATTCCCTTGGCTTTTACCTCATCTAAAAAGTTCCCCAAATAATAGCTTTTGGACATACCTTAGCACAGGGTTGTAGATCAAAGAGGCCTTAGTGTGATGTCCGTTGTAAGGATAAGCAATACAACCCTGCTTTGTTAAAGATATTTGGGACTAAAATGCTTGAGGATCCCAAAATTGGTGAGCCTTGGGGAAAGATCTTAGCCCTATAGTAGGAATACAAAGTAATTTGGATAATTATGTCAGTAAAATAGTTTGAGAATCATTGAAGAGTCCAAAGGACACATATTGCATGATTCACTCGAAAGTGAATAAGCTAAGAACTCAAGGGTGAGTCCCTTGCTCATATATTTAGTATGAGCAAAGAAGCAGGAGAGACCACCTCTAGTAATCATATACTCGATATCATATTGAATTCCTAACTTCTCGAGACATGTCTAATCAATATATTGAGTGGATAGTATGTTTTGAGAAGATCTGGCCTCATAATGCTCTTAGTGAATAGAGTATCCAAATACGATGTCATAGGGATTGGACAGTTGAGTATTTAATGATCTACTTCATCTTTAGGATTATCGTTGCAGTTGTTGTGATTATTCTCCTTCCTTTCTTGCAACGGTTGACGTGGTATGCTTTTTCGGTGCCATTTGTGAGCAAAACCTACATATCTGAAACTAATATACCAAGTATCAAGAGTTATGCAATAAAAATAGGTAATATAAGTTCCAAATATGTAATTAGGATGCAAAAAATAGAATTACACCAAGTAATTAGAGATTAATGGGAATCAAACTATAATTAAGCCTAATTTATGCAATGTATGGGTGAATGGTGAAGACTATGTATTGGTGGTGGTTGTGGTTCATGGGTGGTGTGGTGCTAGGTAGTGGTATACAGTTGAAGTTGTGAATGGTGGAATTGTGTAGTGTATGGAGGAGAGGGTGCACGGTTGATACAATGTAGAGTAGGGTGCACAGTTGTGCACTATTGGTATGGTTGTGCTATGGTGTTGAAGGGGTGGTTGTGTTGTGATGTGTTATGTAGAGGAGTGGTTGTGTTGTGGTGTTGAAGGGGTGGTTGTGTTGCTATGTTGAAGAGTAGTGTTGCGGTGGTGTTGTGGTTGTGGTGCTGGACAGGAAACACACGCACAAGTTGTCACTGCACAACGGAGTAGTGGTGCGATTGAGTTGTTTGTGCACAAGCATGGTGGTGCAAACAATGGTGGAGGAAGGTGCATTCTAGTCAATGGTGCTTCAATTATGATTGTTTAGGGTTTGAATGTGTCGAACATGATGAAATGAAGGTAGAGGAGGGGCATGCATGGGTGCAGATATAGGTGTGCGTATATATATATATATAAGCTCTTTTACACAGTCGTGTGGCATTGTATGGCTCGTTCATGTGCGATTTTTGCTCTTGCAGATTGTGGGAATGGACAGCCATAGGCGTGCTAATTAAGCACGGCCCAACCGTGCGAGATTTTTGTTCTTGTGGAATAAGGGAGGATGTTGTACGACCATGTGTTAGGCCATCCCTTGGCCGTGTAATACTCAATTTTAAGATTTCTTTTCCCAAGGGTTGCACGATTGTGTGTCAGATAGTGCATAGGTCGTGCAACACCTATTTTGGCTTATATTTGGGATGTTTTGCCACGTACTTGATTTTTATTCCCTAAATTTCTCCTCCTTAACCTGTACCATAATTAGACCTACCAAGCACTACAAAAAAAAGGGAAAAGTAAAAGAAAAAAGTGAAAAGAAAACATAAAAAAAGAACAAAAATGAAAGAAAAAGGACATAAAAACTTGGGTTGCCTCTAAAAGATAGTTTGTTTAAGGTATTTAGTTTGATTATGTTTTCTTCAAATTGAAGATGGATGTAGGATAGTGAGTGTGCTCATTTTTTATACCATAGAACGGATAATGTAAGGCTTCAATCTTGGACTATTAATCTTGAAAATGATTATGGGCTCAATCTAAATATCAATAGCCCAAGCAGATATACCTTTTGAACATAGAATGGCCATAACCATCTAGAATGAAGATTTCCTGGAAAAAGCTTGAGGCATACATTAAAAAGGAGCAAAAAATCTCTTTCATGAAAGGTAACACCCCTAAAATTTACTCTTGAAAATTTTCAATTAAAAGAATAATGTGGAAGCTAAAATATAAATTGGGGAATGTTACCACCACACCTAACACAAGATAGATGTCTACTATCTATCTCATACTAGATGCAAGGCTAAAACCTACCCAACAAAAATTCAAACAATATCTATGCCATGAGGATAAATTCCTACAAGGAGATATCTATAGGCAGATGGCAAGTGAAAATTTTCACTAAACAAAAATATCGTTGAATAAATCAACAGAAACTTGTGAAATAACCCTATATTTTAAAATCTTATCAAAAGAATGGGAAATAAAATTCAAGTACAACACCCTTGAAATTTTAATACAACACTTGAAAACTTCCAAAGATAAATATAGATAAATAAAAATAAATCCCAATGGATATGAATTCAGGTTGTCTACTCTCTCAAAACCAAGCCTTTAACCCAACAATAACATTTGATCTCAGGCCTACACAAGAGGTATGCGCCCCACCATCAATGGATTGTTGTAGGACCCATTCAATTAAGGAAGTATCATTACGAGTCCAGTACTGAATAAATCATGACTACTTGACTCATGGGAGGAAACATGATACACATAAGATATGGTAATCTCTAGATTACAATACCAATGCTCAATTATACATATGATACATGCACTATTCCACTCATATAATAACTCATGCTCAATTATATAAGTGATACATACATCATTCCACTTATACAATAAATCAGGTTAAATTATGCATATGATAAATACAATAAAACTTAGGGTCATTGATTTATGCTTATGAGTACATGAGTAGACATGACAACACATAGAGTACAAGCACACAAGAAACCACAATGACATGCTGAGTAACACACACTATCTTCAAAAGATAGTATTCTGCCCATAAGGCTCACATGCAATTTAAATAATAGATCATGTGATAGTTGGGTACAGACATGCGTCATATGGTGACACTATTATAAGGAAGACAACCAATAGACACTCTTAGGAAAATGAAATATAAAGTACATGAGTGAATGAGAATAATTCTTTATTTTATTTCGTTATCATGATCATAACCATTTGATTATATTATCTTGAGGATGGATACTCAAATAGATCGTAACAATTAATCTAGCACTCAAATGGTACTAGCCCTAGCTGGCCCACCCAAAAACATAACCAGACCACCAATAAATAGGATACATAATCACTTAAGTATACATACCCCTTAGAGGGCCAAAATATATTGAGACACCTATAGAGTAGAAGAAGGTGTCTCCAGACCTCGTAAGGAACCCAAAATCACAAAAGAGAAAAACACCAAAATGGTACTAAGTGAATACCAAACCTAACTCGGATATCTACCTTGAGTGGTACAAGTCTCTATACAAGATCTTTTACTTTAAGTGATTAATGTTTTATTTAAATATTCAACCAATCATAGATTTGGCCTACATAATAGCACTTAACTTACTTCCATCAACACAATAAATTTCCATTACTATATCAATTTCAAGTGGAATTAAAGATGATTAATTTAAAGTGGCATTAAAGCTGATAAATTCAAGCGGCATTAAAGTCGATCCAGTCTATGTGGCATTAAAGCCGAAGCAATCTAAGTAGCTTTAAAGTCGATAAACTTCGTATACATAAAAGCCAAACCAATTCATATGGCACTAAGGCCAAATAATTTCAAGTGGCGTTAGCTAAATCATTCCATGACATAAAATACAACATAAAGTATCATACAATATCAATCCATGCTCAACCACAAATACAATTTTCTAAAACAATCACTATTTAGATACATTAGAACATACTCTAAAATCACCAAATATTTCAAAATTAACTAGATATTTTAACCACATAATCATACTTAACCCTTCAGATACTCAAACACATATAATATTCAAGAGGCACACCACACAAGAGCACAGTATACGCTTGGCATAATTAAATAATCAATAAGCATACTCATTACCTTTTACTCCAAGAAGACATACATTCCAGATTCCGCATTAAGTAAAGGTAAGTAGTAACTTACCTAAATCCTAAGCTAGCTAAGAAAATTAAGAAAGAGCAAGAACTATCGAGAGCTCAAAAATCCACAAGAAAGTTTTCCTAGATCGCCGATAGAAATCCAAAAACTAGGTTAGAAACTACTTTATTGACCAATAATTCAAATATTAAAATATAATCAACACCAAGAGACAGAAACGATCTTTCTTAAAAAATGTGTCCAAAACATAATACTTGCAAGTGTAGCTCTATTAATATTTAACATTAGATATTAACCAAATTGGGTTTAACAATTATCACTTGGGGGCATTTTAAATTGACTTGGAAAGCTAGGGAAAGGATAATAGATTATAAGTTAATTTTGTTGAAAATGAATTACTGAGTTTTATGACCAAAGAGGCATCCCAACTATTTTTAGGGAACAAATCTAACCCGATAACATAAAAATATAATTCAAATGATTTTAAATTAGTAATCTACTAGGTGTAAGAAGCATATGCAAATCATTTTTATAAAACCATCTCCAAAAATTATGGTTTTTAAGATCGAACTATAACCCAACTAATTAACTTTGGTTTCCTCAAATTGATAGCTAAGAACTATAATTACCTAATTTTCATAGATAATCAATTTCAAAAAAAAAATAATATTAAGAGTAGCCAATTTAAGATAACCGTTTTCCGAAATTAGGGTTTTAAAGCCCAAGACATAAATTTGGATAATTCAAATCAATTAATTCTAATTGAAGGTGTTAGAATGCAATTGGTGTCATTTCATCTATTTCTATAAATTTAATTTTAGAAAAACAACAATATAAATTACCAATCTCATTTCAATTTTAAATCTAGGGTTTTAGGCCCAAAATATATAATTTGATTAAATTTTATCAATTTATTTAAATTAAATGTTTAGAAATGTAATGAGATATTTTGTATAACATATTATATAATCAATTGATCAAAACTAATAAAAGAAATACCCAAATTAGCCCAATTAGGGTTTTTAAGTTTGAAATACAAATCCGATTGCTAAGATATATATATATATATATATTGACAATTTTAAATTACAAGTAAATGTATTCTAATGTAAATTATATAATCAATTGAATAAAGTAACTTGATTACACAATCCAATTTAGATCTGTAAGAATTTTGATCTAAAAATCTAATTTCAATCAATTTCTCAGAATTTTCCCAAACTAACACTTCCAACATAAAATTAAGTATATTTCAAAGCATATTATAAAATCAATTGAGTGAAACAACTCAATTATGCAATCCAATGTCATCACACACAGATTTTGAGCCAGAAAATTAATTTTGATTAATTCTGCATAAATTTCTCAAATTAACAATTTCAATATGTAATTAGATACATTTTACAACATATTGTATAATCAATTTATCAAAAATAGCTTAATCGGATGAATCCACAAAATTCAAACATAATCGGGTCAAAATTTTAACTTTTACAAATCATCTAAATACACTATAATTAACCACTCAAAATCAATCATACAACATATATATACATAATTGAACAACAAATTTAGCTTACCATAAGATAATTCATACCAAATTAATCAAAACAAAAGTTAGAGTTTCCGAATATTTATACCAGATAAGAAGTTAAACATTGGGGAGAGTGAAGACCAAGGAAGATTCATCGAAGTCTAACCATCGTACATCGGTAGCCAACTGAGCTCACCGTGGTCGAATGTGGCATTGTTGACGCTACTCTCCCTACTACGATGGGTGGTGGCGTCAAAAATAGAGGGAGTTGCAGCGATAGAGTTATCGTCGTTGTGGTGGTTGATGATCATGGCTAGTTGTGCTGGGAGACGAAGAAGTAGGGAAGAAGGTGAGGGATAGGGTTTGGTGTAGAGGGAACCTGACGGGGAGAAAAAGAGAGAAAAGGGAAAAGGAAGGGGTGCAAATCAAGGTTCTTTTTTTTTTTACAAACGCAAATATATAACTAAATCTAAAAATATTAATAGATGATTATATCTAAAGATCATTTAACATAAATAATTTCTTATGGATCCAATGGTATAATCTCAATATATAAAGAATTTTAGAAAATTTTTTGAAAGAAAATACAGGCGAATGCAAGGATCTATATTGTTTACGAAAATATATTATAAGACCTCAAAAAATATTTAAAATCATATAAGAGAATATTTAAATCAAATTCTAAGAGACTGGGAGTATTTTAAATAATTTTCGAAAATAGTCTTCCGCTATCCAAAAAGGATAAAATGAAAAAACATTGGAAGAAAAATCCAAAAATAAGCTCCGAAAATATTTTTGATTTAAAACTTTATAAAGATCTTAACAACCTCATAAATTGATAAATTTAAAGTTAGAAATATTTTCTATGAATAAATTCATTAAAATAATTTTACTATTTTAAAGAAAATTTACGTATAAATAATTTATTTCATTAACAAAATATAACTCCAAAACCAAGTAGTAATTGTACGATAAAGTTATAATCGAAAATAAATCTAAAATATTAAAAATCAAAATATGAGAAAGAGTAGAAATACATATTTTTGACTAAAAATCAAAATCATATGAATAAAATAAAATTATGGCCATGAACGAATTTATCTATAATAATCCGCAATGAAAATAGTTAATTTAATTAAAATATAAAGTTGAAATTATTGATTAATCCATAAAACAAATCAAAATTAAAATAATTAATTATTCACATCAAATTATGCTAATAAAATAATTATACTACATAAAATTAAATTTTAAAAATACTGGTTATTACATGAGAATACAACTTACCTTGTTGCATTTTAGAGAGTTCAAAATCTTCTTACCATTCCATGTTCAAGTGAAGAGCATTATCTTCCACTTTTTCAAATCACATAAATTTTACCTCAAGTTGTTCATACCTTGAGTGGTACTTGTAAGTAGCTAAAATCAAGAACCTTGAATTTTAGTTATCCCTTCATCTCCTTAACCACCATTTAATTTTTTCTTTTGGTGGTAATCCTACCCTAATCCCATAACCAATCATCAAGCTTGACTCAATTTTCTTAACTTATGCATCAAATAACTTTCTACATAGTGCATTAGCATGCTTTTTGTTCTTTACAATTATTTAAACTCTTAGTTTTGATCAATGTGTTTTGGATTTGTATCTCTCTTCCTTCTATCATATTCATGTCATCATTATTATTAATCTTTTTAGTTGTTAGTGAATTTTCTTGCTTATCTCTATAATACCTAAAATTTAACCTAACCATAATTCTATATAATAAATATTTTAACCCAACCCTTACCCTCGATAATTAATAATTTAATCTTACCCTAACTATTGTATCTAAATTTTAAGCCTAATTATAATCCTAACCCTAAACCTTTTGTTTTCTTTTTTTCCCCTTTCCCTTTTCTTTCTCCTTTTTTATTTTTCCTTTTTCTTCTCCTCCATCATAGTCTTCTTTTTCTCCTTCTCTTACCCCTACACATTTTTTCTTTCCCTTAACCCATTTTCTTTGGTTAAGCTTCCACCCTGTAGTTTACTTATCCTAAATTCATCATCACCACCATCACCTCTCTCAACTCAAGGGATATGTTGTGTAAAATTTTTACCCCAAATCTCCCCGATCATTCTCTACACCCAAAACCCTTATGCCTCAATCTTTATCATCTCAACATCACACGCCACTACTAAAACTCTCATATATATATATATATATATATATATATATATATATATATATATAAATTATCTCTCCCCACCTCATTTAATACAATACCAGACTCTCCCCACACTTCTTCTTCATTCCTTCAGCTCATTTGTGTTTTGTTTTGTGATTCTAGGCCATTAACATACAAACAATACATGTGTAACATATCCAACCTCATGCAACTCAACCTCTATTACGTAAAAAAAAAGGTAAATGCACCCTATCTATGTGATAAATGCATACATGACCACCCCATTTGCATCACAACCTCATGCAAACAACATACTCCTTATGCCACCATCCCTTAGATACATCATACCCCTATGTAATACCTAACAAAGTTATGTCATCCACCTATGTTGGATGCCCTAGATGCATCACCAATTGACACAACATTCCTCTTTTCTGCACTATATTCCCACATAGAATGCCCTCACTCATGCCACATCTTCTCATAGCATTGCTGCTTCAGTTGTTGCTCCTTTTCCATCCTCAACTGTCATTGCTTTTACTTGGTTGTTTTCTTAAGTTAAAATCGCGTATTAATATTTTTAGGTATTTTTTGGGGGCCAAGGGGGAGGAATTTTAGGATTATTTGTTCTTATATATCGGTGAAATTCGGTAAGGATAAATGTCGCAGTTAGGGTTTTTTAATATTTTATGTATTTTGTATGAAATTTCATGGTTGGTATTATTATATTGATAATGTCATGTTGATAATTTTATGGTATGATAATGTAGAATCAAATTATGGAAACTGAGTAACATGTGAATAACATGTGTTTCTATATTATTATTGCAATAAATCTCATTTTGAAAACCGAAGTGTGTTTTTATGATCTATAGTATTTTAATGTGGTATTTTCTAAGTATGAAAAGTGGAAAATTATTATGGTTAATTTTTATGGTGATGTAATAATTGTGAGTAGGAAATTAATAATGTTAGCCTCGTGGGGTTTTGTGGAATTTGGGTATTGTGGTTAATGTAAAGGTATTTTGGTCATATTATCATAATATGATAAACAAGTATGGCATGATAATATTTGAGAGATTTTATAAATTATTTCATGAATAATATGATTAAATGTTTGATGAATGGGATACAAGTTATCTAATGTGTAATTATAAGGCATGATGATAAGATATGGGAATTTTAGTTAAAGTGGGTTTAATATTAAATTTTGGTGTTATTAATGTGGAAATTGGTTTAAATATGCTAAGTATGTGACGTGAAATATTCAGGGTAATCATGAGTAGCATTATACTAATAAAATGAGAAAATGGCTAAATCGTGAATAATAACTTTATAGGCATACTAGTTATCACATATATAAGGTGTTTGAGTTATACCTTAATTTTTTGATATGTCATTAATAGTGATATTTTAGGATGGTTTACTAATTTAGGATATGAAATGATTCTTATAGGCGAAATGATGCTTATGTTGTGAGGTTAGGGTTTCATAGGTCAATTATAACATTCTACTTACGGAATGTCTCAATCATCATCAAGTAGTGTTTTTTATGCCTTATTATTTCTATTAAGTCTGGTTTATGTTTCTTACATATTTATATTTATGTACTCATGTTGATATCAAGATAGATAACTGTTTAATAAGACATTAACTAGTTAAAGTGAATGATCACGTGAGGTAAGACCGAGATGTTAAGCCCGTTACACCAAATAATAATAGTTACTCAAGAGCATTTTTTTCTGAGAGGTGTTTTAGACTATTCCACTAGTTTAAAAATAATGGAAAGGAGCATGATATCATAGGAGGTGTTGAGTCTATTCTACTAAACAATAATAGTGGCTCAGGAACATTTTTCCCTTAGAGATGCTTTGGACCATTCCACTAGTTTAATAATAGTAGATGAGATTATAATGCCTTGGGAGATATTGAGTCTGTTCCAATAAATAATAATAATAATAATAATAATAATAATAATAATAATAATAGTGGATTAGAAATGATTTTTCTTGAGAGGCGTTTCAATCTGTTCCACCAGATTAAAAATAACGAAGTCCCTAAACTTAGCATAAATAAGAAATGGATTGTGATCATACCTAATAATGGAAAATCAGATTCAGTCATTTTCTTACATTGTATTATGTTATATGAATATACATGCTTATCTTTCTATATGACCTTATGTATCTATATGTCCTCTATATATGGCTATATTATTACTTTACTCAAAACATAGTGTGTTGATCATCCATCTCATGGGTGCTACTCATTCTCATAAGCAGATAGCCTAAACTTTGTTGTGCAGGTAGGTGAGACCATTTGGATGAATTCATTACTTATAATGTTTTCTTGGGGAAGAGTGATCATATTACCTTTTTTTGGATGTAGAGTCATGTTATCTAGCTACTAGTTTTTATTTAGATACATTTTTAGACTCTTAGTTCCAATGGATCCCTTTAATTATACTTTGTTATATTGTACTCAAGGTTAATCCCCAAGATCTTATCTAATTTTATGAAATTTCTCTCAATATTTGTTTATCATATTTTAAGTTTTGATTGTTTTACCTTATATTTTATATAATGATGGTATGGTCAATTATAATTATGTTGAGTATGGTGGTAACACCTAACTATATTATTATTACACTTCCGCTAAAATAAAAAAATTTAGTAGTAAATTTTGGAGTGTTATAATCTCATTTAATTTTTTATTGCATTGGCATGTGTTACATGATAATCACACCTCTCCCATTCTTGATGTGGTAGTGGCATCACCTTATTTTTATTTTTTTTTTCAATCTCTTCCATATTTTCTTTAAAATAAAAATTTTCATTCCTAAAAGTTGGATGTGTTATAATTGATTACCAGTTTACCACTTGATTACTATATATTGGGTTAAAATGAGATTAACAATATTTTTATGGCTAAATATTAAATGAAGGGTAAATGTGTCATTAAATGCCTTATGTAAGTTATTAGGGATCAATGATTAATCATTAACTATTAACTATTTACTATAACCATTGGCCATTAACTTTGACCATTACCTATTGGTCATTGACCATTGACCATGAAAGCACATTTTATATATTCTAAGTATTTCAAACACATGTGATATTATATTCAATCATATGATAAATGAGCAAGTATGATCATATTTTTGTGGCTCGGTCATTTGGCTATTCTAACATTCTTATAGTGTATTAACATTGTGGTGGAATATTGTGTAGTTCTTCTTATATTTGATACATGATTCTTTATAATTGTATTAATAAATTATATTTTCATTAGAGAAGATATGATATGTAAAACACAAGAGTGTACATTTAAGTGCACCATAATATATTCTTGTGGGTTGATGTTTGTTAATGAGGATGTAGAGTGGTTGATTTCTTTATTATTAATTACATTTGATTGTTGTTAATAATATAAGTGTTGTGTGGTGTTTGATGTAATATGGGGTTATGGACATAAATTATGAGTGATTCAAGTGATTCAAGTGATTCAAGTGTTGACTATCATTAGTAGATCAACTAGATATTATATGTAGTCCACCTAGAGTAGCCTCGTGATAGCCTTTCACTTTAAATGGTTAGTATTTTATTCATGTCTTATTCAATGAGTAATTCCCCACGAGACATACATGCCCCCAATGGACTTCCAATTCTGACTCTTCCACCCTAAACTCCCTGAATAACCCTATCCAATAACTTAGGACCTCCACACTCCCCAAGACTCCAAGACCTCTTTCTCACCTTCCCCTTATTCACCATGAATCCAAAAGCCCCCACATATGTGGGTGAAGCCCCACTTTCCCATTTCTCCACCTAAGCTCACCTTCGCCTACTAGGGTTTTCCCTTGAATCCCTAATTATGGCCTATGTGGCCTTAGCCTATACTTTTCCTATATAACCAATGCACCCATTTGATTCCAACACCATCACTTCACTCAACCCCACTCCAAACATCACAACCTTACTCTCCAGCTTCCACCTGTGACAAAGAACCCTAGTTGATAACCCCGAAACCCTAATATTCCTCTTTCCTTTTACACTTTCCCTTCATACACAAACTCCACCCTCCTTTCCACTTGACTCATACCCTTCATAAGAATCACTCCTAAGCACAACCAAAAATCCAACTAATCTCTTTAAACCCTCTCATAATACTCTGACACTTAGGGTTTTTCCCCAAAAATCCTAGTTAGGTTCCCATACACACTCTTACTAACCTACATACTATCTTTTCCTTAAAGACTCCAATCACCCAAAATAATCTTTCCTCCCCATGTTTAAACCTTAAACTAACTTTTTCCACATAATCTTTTCCCACATGAAAAGACTAACCATCCCATGCAAGACTTACGCTTCCCATGCACGATTTTACTCTAACCCTTCATTTTATTATTTTCTTCCTTTATTTTATCTCGCATATATCACAATGTACTTGAACTTTTTCCCCACTTCTTCTTACTCACTCCACCCTTTTTTTTTCTTTTAGATCCCCACAACCTCTCCAAACCCCTAAGGCCTCTAAGCATGCATGCCATATCATAACAACCATGCATGAAAGCATGTCATAAATAACAAATCATGTCACCCATATTACACATATCATAAATCATACACAACATACCTGAGCTCCTTACAAAGTAAGCTGCACTACACACATATTTAGTCCACATTCATATATAAAATACACAACACATACCATCACATCCATAAGCACATAAATCATAGCAAACCCAAGCCTTAACCATATCCTTACTTTCACATATAGTCACCCTTTAACACTTAGCATGTATATTTGCTAGTATAATAACCCTTGCACCTCTAAAATTACCAGAGTACCCCTATTCCATATATTACTACCATTTATACCCAAACATAAAATACTAGTCCCACCAAACTTTATCTCCACACATAATCACCCTTTAACACTTAGCATGTACATTTACAAGTATAATAACCCTTTCACCTCCTAAATTACCAAAGTACCCTTATTCCATATATTACCACCATTTATAACTAAACATGAAGTATTAGCACCACCAATACTTATCTCCACACATAATCACCCTTTAACACTTTGCATGCACATTTATTAGTACCTTCACCCTTACACCTCCAAAATTACCAAAATACTCCTATTCCATATGTTTTTACCATTTATACCTAGATATATATTTTTAACACCTCAACACCCCTATTTCCACACATAGAACCCCTCTACCATTTATCATACATGCTTATTAAGCTGACTTCCATTGCACATGCCAAATTACTAAAATGTCATTAAGCCATAAAATAGTAATATTCAGACCCAACCATGTTCTACCAACACCATAAAACCCTCTTTATTATTCCTAGTACCACTTATTCCTTAACCAACACATGCGCCCGAGAAAGAAAGGAGGGGGAAGAAAGGTGGGTTGGCCCAAGGCTAGAGAGTGGGGAAAGAAAGGAGAAAAAAAGGGGGAAGAAGGTGGGTGTGGGCTAGCTTGGCGGGAAAAGGAATAAGGGAGAAGGGAAAGGGGGTTGGGCTGACTCAAGGGAGAAAGGAGGGAGAAAAAGAAGGAAGGGAAAAAATAAATAAATGAGAAAAAGAAGAAAAAGAAAGAGAAAAGGAAAAAGGAGAAAAAGAACAAAGAAAAAAATATTTTTAGAATTAGGATAAAATTAGTTTTTGAAAAGAAATATTACATTCATTTATCTCAAATTTAGGTATTTATTTAAGATAATACTTTTGGTAAAAAATTATGGGTTTGGGATTTATTTAAATAAAAGAGTAAGGTAAAATATTAAAAATAATCATATTTAATTTATTAAATAATTCCATCTATTTTCTAACTCAAGAGTCCCAAAATAAATAAATAAATAAATAAAATTTGATATTAAATTATCTCAGCTAAGGGCTAAATGTTTAAGCTTTGATTTTAAAATTTTAGGGTATTACATGAAGAGTATAAATAAGGAAAAATTAAGGTAAAGAAGGGTAAAAATAAAAATAATTGGAGTCAAATAGAAGATTGAGTTGTATGGATGTGTGGTGGAATGTATGGTGGAGCTATGGTAAAATTTTGGTGGTTTTTGGATACGATTTGAGGGTGAAAAAGAGGGTGCATGATTGAAAAATGGGGCTACACCGGCGTGCTGCAAGTAGTGCACACCTAGGCCGTGAGCTCGAATTGTGCACAGGTAGGTTGTGCAAAGTGGAATGACCATGCTCGATCACTTTTAGCATAGAACAAAAATCGTACAGATGTGCACGGGCATGCGGAGATTATGCGCAGGTTGTGTGAGGGTGTATAGGTAAAGTGTGTCGGTTTGTATGGGCATGTGATAAGAAAAATTAGTGTTGCACAGTGATGCTTAAGGACATGCGCCTTCTGTGCATTTTATAAAAAAATTTGATGAACACGAGGAAAGAAGAGGGCAAAAATGACAGTGATTGATGGCTATGGTCGACGATAAGGAAGGGGAAGGATGGGGTGACCTTGGTGGTTAGTCCACAGGTCGTTGGGTGGTTCGTGGTAGTGCATGGTGGTGATGGAGGTTGTGCGGTAGCAAAACAAAGTAAAGAAGAGGAAGAAAAGAAAATGGAAGAAGAAGAGAGGGAGATCGGACAGTGATTTTGGACAAAGTGTGGTAATAAATGACAACAAACAAATGAGGGAGAAGGGGAGTGTGTAGTGTGTGTATATATATGTATATGTATGAGGTGTGCGAATGGGGAAGAAAAACGCAGCGTGTGGCAGTCAAGATGGATGGTGTAGTAGAGATTTTCAATGAAGGTGGCTGGGAGGTGATGGTTGTGTGTGTTGGGGTGAAATTGCAGAGATGAAGCAAGAGATGATGATGGTGTATGTGAGCATGTTGCATGGAAATGAAAAATGGCAGGGGATATGTGTGTGTACAGGTCAGGTAGCTCGGGAATAAGAGAGGGTAAGGGATGATGGATGATGGTGGTTGTAGTGGTGTGATGGGAGATGGTTTGATGGTGCAAGTTGCAAGTTGCAAAAATAAGGTTATTCAAACTTTACGGCACAAGTGGCGGGAGAAAGAAAAAGAAAAAGAAAAGGAAAAAAGGAATTTTTTTGGATTAGTTTTAGATAATTTTAGATTAACTAAATTAGGTAGGATTAGCGACAAATTTTAACAGAATTAAGATCGGGTTACAAAACATGGTTTATCTGAGCCAAAGATTCGAATTCAATTAAATTTTTTGGGATTAAAAAATTTGGTTAAGGTTAAAATAAGTTTTTCTCAAAATTAAAATCGAATAAGGGTATCAATGATATAAGATTAGGCTGAGTAAAATTTCAGGATATTACTATAAGCCTTATAAGTATGATTTTAGATTCTTAATTACCTCTTATATTGGGAGTATCTTAAGTGACAATAGTATGTGTGATATGGATAGATTGTTGCATGATGGCCTATTAAGAAAATAATATGATGAATGTTTTCCAATTCTTATTAATTCTATAAAGTTCAAGTATGATTTTATTGAAATTCTCGGCATGATTTTCGTATTTTAAATGTCGATCCTTGGTATTTCTTTTTAAGAACCTTTAATGACTTGAGATTGATGTTCGAATTGATTGAAAAAAGATGATGGAATTTAATTATGTGTAAGTGTGTTTTGTTAGGGCCATTTTTTACCCAACTGATCAATGGGTCACTAAGATCGATATACTGGTCTAGTAGAGCCATTGAATGGTTGACATGTGACTTTAGTGGTCTTGGTCTTGGGTTAAACCCATCGGCTAGTTTAACCAAACCCTTCAAATGGTCCTTAGAATAGTTGGCTGGTTGGGTTAACTAATTGATTGGTTGTCTGTGACCCTAGTAGTCTTAGCCTCTGCTTAGACACATCGACTGGTTTAACCAAACCTATTGATGGGTTATCACAATATTCAACCAATGAGGTTGATTGATCAATTAGTTCACCACCACTATGAAGGTTGACACACCCATGATTAATAGATCTAAATAAACTGGTCAACCATGTCCATTGATTGGTTTTGGAAACCCATCGATTGGTCTTGACCAGCTTTGCTTTCTTGCCTGCTTATTCCCAAAAGTGATTTTTTCAATTTTCTCATGCTTAGATAATGACTTAAGATGTTAGTAGCTCTAAATTTATCTATATTAATGGAGTTTAATTAATGGATTAAAATAGTAAGGAAGACATTGATCTTAGTTGACTAAGTTGACCTAAGCATCGCGTTTTAGCTTTTCTCTTGACCATAGAATAAGTAGAGGATTATAAGGCTATAATATAATTTGTTAGAGGTTTATTATCCATCATTTTGATTCATTACATAAATACTAACCGTTTATAGCCTTAAAATATGAAACCTCATAAGTTAAATGACTTAGCAAGAATAGGAGATTATAACATGGACATATATGGTGGCCTTAAGTTGACCATATCTATAAATAATGATTGTCACTTGGTTATTGAGAGAAATAGATAAATAACCATGAGTTAGGGTTGGACTCTAGCTAACCTCCATTTGGAATTTCATCTTTGGCATTAAGGAATTAACTTGGAGCGCCTTTTAATGAATGGTAAGATTATGGTTAAGAAATGAACTATGGATTTTTCCTTAGCCCTAGGTTTGAAGGGTGAACAAAAGAGAAATAAATGGAAATCAAATGTTGCATTAGAAATTTATAGATGATATTAACATTATATAATTCCACCTTTTGGTATAATTGCTCAGGTAATTATATTATCACTTTAAGACACCCTAAATAGGAACACTGGGTGATGTGAGAACCTTATATGGGTGCATTGAATTGAAATAACTTGTTATTTGGTGTGATATTGTTTGTAGAAATGCATATGATATGATAACCCTATCTAATAAGATATTAATTACTTAAAGTAGAATAAGCACGATGATAGGTCTAGATTATTCAATCCTCGATTAGCTACCTAGGGTTAGTCTATGTTTAGGCATTTACCTTCCGGTGCCTTCGAGTGGGATCCTAGTTGATCTTGGGATCCTTGTTGATTCTGGGATCCATATTGATTTTGGTGCCTTTTGATATATGAGATTTATATGTTATTTTTCTAATTAAAATGTCATTTATTCCTCATTTTTTTTATAACATTTAATCTTTTCTTGAGTTTTTATCTTTTGGATAGATTTTGTAGGAAAAGATGAAAATGAAGAAATTCAAAGGAGAAATCGATGGAAAGAGAAAAGGCAACAAAGAACACATCAAGAGATATGGAATCAATGGAAGAAAAGACTAGAAATGAAGAATATATATCAAAGGGAAGATTGTGTTGAAATTTCATGAAGAAAGAATGAAGAATATATATCAAAGGGAAGATTGTGTTGAAATTTATTCCTAAACACTGCTCGTGTTTTTCTATCAGCACACAAAATTTCAGCATTTAAAATTCAACATTTGGCCGAGAGTTCAAGGAAAAACACGGGGGTCCCGTGTTTTCTAACACAGATCGTGTTTTTCTCAAATTCTGTAACCGTTCGCGCAACTTTTCCCCAATATATTTCTAAAGTTTGAACATTCGAAAGTGGTTCAGGGGAGTTCAAGAATGGGATTTTCTTTTTCTCTCTATACTCTCTAGATACCACATGTAATTTGTAATTCCAATTCTCTTTCTCTCCATTGTATTCAATTGAACAATCAACACTCTGCAATTCAATTCAATAAGTTCTTCTCCATTCCTCTTTTAATTGCAAGTTTTGATTTTTGGTTGAATGCAAATACATTCTCTTTGTTGCATTATTATTTTTCTCATGTTTGATGTTTCATTGTTAATTTATTTGTAAGCATTTATGTTAATTATAGATTCTTGCATTTAATTGTGTGTTATTGCAATTATGTAGACAGTATAAGATAGGAGGATTTGATGACGGAATTAGGGTTTTGGATTTTGAATTCATGATTCTAAATGAAATTTAATTGAATTGATGGACGGAATTGAATGATCTCGCATCATAGATTAAGAATTTAAACTAATTAGACTGATCACCTATCTAGTTTAGATCTTAATCTACACTAGAATAACGGAATTAATACATAATTTTTAATTAACATTTCCAGAGTAGCAAAAGATTAATTGTTAATCTTGTCCATTAATTCATACGATTGCATGATCCGAGCTTATGTGATTATGGTCGTAGTTGACTGCTTCCCATTCGTAATGCTGCCATTAATTGAATCTAGTGTTCTTAACCTAGGTTATTAATTGGTTAGATGATAAATTGAGAGCTTATTCAATTTATTAGAATTGAGAGAAAGCAAAGAGATGAATTTTTATGAGTTTCTATAGGTCAACATTAAATCATTTAGAATCATTCTTTTCTCCATGATTATTTGATATCCTAATTCCATAATCAATACCTTCCTGTCCTTATTCATTAATTAGTGAGTACAATGTTTTATTATTTATCCATAATTTAGATATTGATGATAGAATTATATGTTATTGCATAACCGGGGTTTTAACATCGATTACAGAATTATTGATTATATACCATTCCTTGTGGGTTCGAATCCTTCTTGCCATATACTACGTATTTGAAAATTAGGATTTATTTATTAAATTTGTTGTGCATACGACAGTGCATCACCTTTTCTACTCTAGGCACTAATGATGTACTAGGGGGTATCAATAGTAAAAGGTTTGGTTACCACAAGTGTAATCCTCCGAATTTTTAAAAGCCTATATTTTAATAAATAAATTTTATTTGGGATAAATTAGCTTTTAAATCTATTTATTTATATTAATTATTTTATGGATTTTTGAGTAAATAAAATTGGGTATAAATATTTAATAAATTAAAATAAATATTTTGTTATTTTATCACACTCTTATTATTTAAATAATATTTTCAAATCATTATTATACTAAAATTATCCTTTTTAAACCCCTATATTTTAATTATATTAATTTAAATTATTAAATAAATTTATTACCCAAAAATATTGTATTTAATTATTTTATAAATTAAACTAATTTATTTAATCCTTTTTTCATTTTTTTCCCTTTTTTTCTTTTTCCCTTTTCTTTCTTCTTCCTTTTCCTTCTTTGGGTTGTCGGCTAGCTGGCCTGCCTCTCCCTCACCCCTCCTGCGCGATTGGGCCTGGCCCATCTCTCCCCCTCCTCCCTCCTTTCCTTTTTCCTTTCCTCGGCCCGGCTGCTTTCTTCTTTCTCCCGCGTGAGCCGGCCGCCCCTTCTTTCTTTCCTTTCTTCCTCGACCAGGCTAGCCCGCGTGATTTTTCCTTCGACTGGCCTGCTCGCCCGTCACGCACCCAGCCTCCCTGATTCTTCTTCTTCTTTCTTTCTTCTTCCTCCATCACCGGCGAGATTCCCGACCAACTTGCCATTCCACCTGCAACTCCCTCTCCCCCGTTGACCTTCCCCTATCCCCCTCTCTCTTCTTCTCGTCATTTTCCTGCCATACCGACCCCGCCATTCTCCCTTCCCCACTCCTTGCCATCGCCATTCCTTTCTCCCTCTCCCTGCAACTCCTATTTTCCTAACCCCTACCATCACCCCTCGAGCTCCTTATCCCCTCCCTTCTATTCCTCTTCTATTTATTGCTCCTTCCTGCCCGTTTTGTGTCTTTTTTTTTCCTGAACTCCCCATGCTCCCCAACCCTCTCTTTTCTTTCCTTTCTTCTCCTCCCTTCTCTCCCCTGTTTTTGTTTCGCCACCAAGCTCCGCCGCTGCCGCCGCCTTAAATGCCACCTGCACCACCTCCTACCACCCTCTACCTCACCCTCGAATCATCCCAGCCCCCATCGAGCCACCCCGTAGCCCACATTCTTCCTCCTCTCCTCTTTTTCTCTTCTCTCCCTCCCTTCTCGACAGACACCCTGCACCGCCATATTACGCCGTCGTTCGCCGCCTATGCCGCCACCTAAGCCACCAAACCAATCCTTGCAACCCCCTCTACTACCCCCAATCCTCATTTGGCTGAAACCACCACCCACAGGCCCTTGTTTTCCCTCCCCATTTTCCTTCCTCACTAGTCTCCATCTCGACCTCCCTCCTCGGCCGCCACCTTCGCAGCGTCGCGGCCGCCGTCTCCATCGCCATTAGCCACCTCCAACACATCCCCGACCACCACTTACACCCCCTCTCCACCTCTGCATCCTTCCCTTGCCTTAAATCCTCCCCCACATGCCTATTTTCCTAGCCTAAAAACCCTAACCCGAAATTTCCCATTTTCCCCTATTTCCACCACCTTCGAGCCCCTCCTTTTTCTTTCTTTGCATGCAGCTCATGCTGCATAAGTAGTATGAGCTGCTACCTTCTTTGATTCATTTGAATATTAATTTTTAAGGTATAATAATATTTTAATTTAAGTATTTGATTAATTAAGCATTATAAAGTTTTATACTTTGATTTTATTATTTCTAATGTAATAAATCTTGATATTATTTTCAGGCATTGGTTTTGATAATCAAAGCTTGAACCTTTAACCGGAATACCGGTAAGGTTCGTTTTTGTGGGAATCGAGGTAATCGTTAAATCCCACTTAAACGCATAGATTACCGTATGTTAGCACATTAGGATTTTTAATATATTATTATGCTTGGTTTATGTTGTTTAATATGATATATGTGGTTCTTGTATTGATTGACGAAAAGGAAGCATGATAGATTATTGCTATGTATGGAAATATTATTTAGGATAAGAGTTTGGTTGTTAATGAAAATGTTAAGTTTTAACCATGTTATATTATGCTATTGTGATTCTTAATGCATGATTAATATTTTGGAAGCCTTAGGGGATTTTAGTAAGGTATCTAGTACAAGAATATGGCCTAATATATATATGGGTGCTGATAATGCTATATTAATTATAAGAGTGGTGGATGAGGAGTTAATATTAATATTTTATGTAGTAATAATAATAATTTAATATAAGTGGTGTACTAAGGGCAAAAAGGTAATTCTTAATTAAAAAGGGTATTATGGTAATTTTGAAGGTAAGGGTAAAATAGTAAATTTGTTAATAAAAGGATAAAATGGTAATTTTGGAAGTAAGGGATAAATTGGTCATTTTGGAAGTAAGGGGGTAAAATGGTAATTTGGTAATTAAAGGGGCAAAATGGTAATTTTGTGAATAAAGGGTAAAATAGTAATTTTGTGATTAAATGGTAAATTGGTAATTTTGTAAGAAGAGGGCAAAATGGTAATTTTATAATAAAAGGGTAAATTGTAATTTTGTAGTTAAAGGGAAAAATAGTAATTTTGTGATTAAAGGGTAAAATGGTAATTAGGAAATTAAAAGAGGTAAAATAGTAATTTTGTAACAAAGGATAAAATGGTAACCTTTACAAGTGAAAGGGTGTTATGGTAATTTTTGGAAGTTAAGGGGTAAAATGGTAAATTTGAAAGTAAAGGGGTAAGATGGTAATTTTGTAAATAAAAGGGGTAAAAGTAAAAATTGGAAATGAGTAACTTGGTAATTATAATAATTGAGAAGGATAAAATAATAATTTAAATTACTGAAGGGTAATTTGATATTGTAATAATGGAGAAGGGTAAAATGGTAAATATGATAAATGTGAGGGGTAATTTGGTAATTTAACCGACTGGAGGGTATTTTCGTAATTTTGATAATGGAGTAGGGTAGTTTGGTAATTATGATAATTAAGAAGGGCAATTTGGTAATTTAGATAACCAAAAGGTGATTTGGTAATTTTGACAATGAAGAAGGATAGTTTGGTAATTGATAATAGAGGACGGTAATTTGGTAATTAACTAAATAAAGGGTTAATTTGGTAATTAGGATAATGAAGAAGGGTAATTTGGTAATTTGACCAACATAATGATAATTTATTAATTATAATAAAGGAGAAAGGGCAAAGTGGTAATCTAATTCGAAATTAGATGAGATTAGGATGGCCTTAATGATTCTTCTGTGTTACCTTGGACAACCATTTGAATAAGAAATATTTGATGATATCCGAACGATTAAAAGTGAATAATTATATGATTGTTGTGCTTCTGTGATTACCCTTGATTAAGACACTAATACTTAAAGTGAAAGACCTCGAGATCGGGAATGGTGGCTCTTTAGGGGTCGCTACCCTAAAGACGTGGTTTAGCCCACGATTATTTGGTATTTGTTGGAGTGCCTTTGTGCCCTAGCTAGGCCCTATATCTACTCTATCTAACTCTACGGACCTAGTTAGGGGGTATGCATACTTAAGGATTAGGTGTCCTTGTCAGTAGGGTACTGAGTTAGCTTTATGCACTAGTACGACCAGGGTACCTTTGCTTCCCTGGGTTGATAGTTGAAGGGTACCGAGTAGCTTTTATGCACCAGTGTGATCGGTGTACCTTTGTGTCCCAGGATCTTGATCTCCCTATTGAGGCAAATAAATGGAATTGTTGTGTATATTAAAAAGGGAAAACACTAATCGTTAAAGTGAAAGATTAACGAGCCGGACCCAGTTGAATTATATATTATGAGTATCGATCCATCAGATATAATAATAGCCCAGGAGGTTTTTCCCTGGATGATGTTTATGAATACCGATCCACTGGATATAATAGTGGCCCAAGATGTTTTACCCTGGATGATGTATATTTGTATTCCGATCCACCAGCCAGAATAGTGGGGGTCCCGAACTCAATAAATTTGATTTGGCTATGAATAAATTATGGAAAATACTAATCACTTATAGTGGAATATGATGTGAGTTAGGACCAGACCGGTCCACCGGCGAATAATAGTGGCCAGGAGCGTTTTGCCCTACAAGACTGTTCTATCAGCTATAATAGTGGGATTCCCGCACTCACACGAATAATTATAATCCGAAATTATTGATAATGATGGATTAAGGGCTTAAGGCCCAGACATATCGATTTTTCTCTATGACCTATTAATATTCGGTTGCTTTGTTAAGTATGTGGTTATATAAACGCGGACATTTAGTATTTACCTTTCATTATGCGTGTATGTAGTATCGTGTGTTACATTACAGGCTTACTGTTAAGTGTGATTTAAAGGGTTACTCAGTACCGTAGTACTGAAGGGTTCCATTCGTGGGGCCCTTGCCTATTCAATGGGCAGAACCCCTTGCAGGTCGTATTCTGTGTTATTCAAGTGGGCCTCGGGAAAGAGCGAAATGATCTATCCAGAACTGGTGCGACCGTAGCCGGCACGCAATTTAAACCCTCTTGTTGTCAATTGTAGCACTGGTAAATAAGGGTATCGTTCTAAACCGGAGATTGAGAGGGCTCACCTTTATTCAACTAGCTTGAAAATAAAACTAAAACTAAAAATAAAAATCTTAAATAACACAGAATAAATAAATAAGAAAAATATTAATGGGGGTTATAAAAATAATAATAATAAAAGGAATAAATAAAATAAACTAATAACGAAAATAATAGGAAACCGCAGATATGAGAAATATGTTAGGGAAATAAAAATCCACCACTAGATTAGGTTGTAATATAATATTTATTTCTAAGTCATCTTTTAATCGTGAGAATGAGATCGACCAAGTTGCACACCAAAAGTAGGTCTATACACCTTATATTACTTCCCTTAATTAAATTAATACGACAAAGCGCCAATATTAACCCTATTAAATACTAGCAGTATAGCAGCAACAAGCGGCTCCTATATTTAACTAGATTTAATGCATTAAGTGTAAGTGGAAGGCTGTCAATCTAAGTACCCAAACTAGTACAAAAAACATGTCTAGCTGTATTTCCTTTCCTTGACCCACACGTATCGAAACGTTTTACCACTTCGGTTAGAATCACAAAACGATTAGGTGAATTGTTATCTAACCTAGCTGCAATTTATGCATATAAATTCTAGTATATTTAGATGGCCACCTAGCAAGCAATTAATCCTACATACTGTCACTTATGAGGTACCAGAACAAGGCATGCACCAAATAAACTATACTTGACAGAATTATACATATAAATGATAGCAATTAATATAGAGTCAAGAAATAATCTCACGAAACAAAGAAAATAAAATTATAAGTCAAACCATAGTCTAGGGTTTCAATTCATTCCCTAACAATAAATAATTAGCCACTCATAATTAAAGAATTAATTACACAGAAATATATATCTGAAATATAAATTAAAAATAAGAGAAAGAAATAACCGGAATTAATTTTGAATAAAAGATCAAGAATTTATTCAGATAAAAATTAATTTTATCTGAAATAAATTCTACCGGTATTAATTTCTTCTTATTTTTCTTCTCTCTTCGCCCTTTATTTCCGTGCCAAATTCTTTCTCCTTTTTTCAGCGCTGGTGGCTGACGTGCGGCTGCTGCTTCTTCCGTGCGCTGAGGCTTCGAAGTCCGTGCGTCGTCCGAAGCTGTGAAGGCTTCCCTTCCTCCTTGACGTGCGGCTCTCTATGCGTCGTCTCACAGAGCCTCGGAAGGCTCTGTCGCGCCCCCCTTCGACGTCCGAGCCTGGGAAGGCTCTCGCCCTTCTCCTCCGTCTGTTCCTCTTTCACGCTCTGTCTTCAATTAATGCCGCACGCCCCTTTTATTAACGTTGCTCCCCACGCCACGTCAGCCCTGACGATTGCCTCTTCTTTTGTTTTTCGTGCGTGCAGTGCCTCGTTTGATTTGCATTTTGTGGCGTTTGGGCCTTCGGCCTTTGGCCGTTGGTCCAAACGTCGACTTCTTTTTTTTTTCTTTTATTTAAAAATCATAATACCTGCAAAATAAAATTTAATAAATATTAATAAATAATATTATACTCTAAATTTACTTAATTTATATCATTTTAGCTCAAATAATAAAATTTATGCAATTTTTACCACTTAAGCATAAAACAATAATTATTCCCCTATATTAGCTAAATAATCTACCAAAAACTAAGATTATAAGGGTATAAAATGTGTCAAAATATGAACTCATCAGGAACTGTTAGGGTTTTACTCTATCTCCTTGAATTTCGCAATTTTAATGTATTCGTTGTTTTGTAACCACCACTTGGTGGATTATATTCTTATACAATGTTTACTTGCACTACTCTAATTTAAATATGTTTGAATTTCTCGTAAATGGTGTTTTATTCTTTTAGCCTTACCACTTGGTACCGAAACGATAGGAGTGAACCGGTCTAGTATTAAGTGTGGCGGTAATATCCCCAAAGTTCATGGTTTATTAATTTGCTTCTGCTAATTTTCTGTTAATTAAACGAAATTTTTCAGTAGTGAATTTTGGGGGTGTTACAACAAGAGAGTTACTTTAGCATGATATTAGACTTATGTCCACCAGGTTACTTTAGCATGAGCCAAGACTTATGCTTACCATGCTACTTTGGCATGGGCTAGGAATTTATGCTCATTTACTTGGTTTGACTTCCATGGTATTGAAAGACCACAGGGAATAATCCCACCTATTGCTCAATAACTTGGAGTAAAAGAATTTTGTGTTCAATTATTGCTCAATAACTTAGTGTACAAGAATTATGTGTTCACCTATTGCTCAATAACTTGAGGTAAAATAATTCTGTGTTCACCTATTGCCCAATAAATTGGCGCCAAAAAGAGTTCTATATTCACCTAATGCAAACTAAAAATTGGAATAAAACTAAAAGAGGTATTGCCATACTCTATGCTCAATCTTGATAGGGTTATTTTGCTAACATGATACTTGTTTTGACTTATAAGTACTTAAAGAGCTCATGCCTTACTTAAGTTATGAATATGTGGTTTAACTCGTTTACCTTCCTTAAATTCTATGTCAATCATATATTTCCCTTGAATACCTTGTTGTGGTATGTTTTTATATTTTTAGCATGCTTTCATGAATTATCTCATAATATATTGCTATTATAATCATGATCCACCTGCGGTAATAATCCATGGATGGGAAGTCATACATGTAATTCAAAGTTCACATTACCCTTCAAGCTATACTCTGAACACTACTATATGGATAGTCTAAGTAATCCATGTTCCTTAGGAAGGCGATATGCATGCTAAAATTTATATCCCTTTATATGTTGGTATGATTATGATTGAGCATGTTTTGGGGGTTCTAAATTCATCTTATATAACCTATGTGATTATACATGAATGATATAGTAGGAGAATCACATGTACATTTTGATAGGTCATACCATGAGGTATGTTGTGTGTGTCGTACTTGTATTATGACCTACTTGATAGTGGTTGATTGGTTTTCTTAGAATATATGCATACCATATAATAATTCACACAAATATTAAACATGATTATATGTAGTAACAAGACCTTACCTTAATAATGCTCTAAACTATCAAAGAAAAAGAAAGATCAAGACAAAAATCCAAGACTTAAACCTAAAAAAATTGCAAAAAAAAAAAACACTAGGAAAACTCAGGGAAGAACTAAAAAATTAAAGAGGATGATGGCTTAAAAAAAACTTAGGAAAACTCATGGAAAGAATGGAATAAAATTAAAGAGGAGGATAAATGAACCCTTTTCCAAGAGTTGTGAAGGTTAGAAGCTAAAAAAAAAGGAGAGAAAAGAATAAGGAAATGGCAAAAATAGAGGGGCAAGGATAGAAGAGGATGATGGCTTAAAAAAGAAAGGGAGGGTGGTAATGACACAAATAAATTACTAAGTGAAGGAGACTTAAGAAGATAAGTGGTAAACTTAGTAACTATGGTTTTTAGTAGACGTTTACTAAAAATATCCAAATGAGGGGGCACAAGGAGGTGATGCAACTTGGAAGAGGAAATGAGTGGTAAAAAACAATTCCTATTAAGAATTAGAAGAGGATATTGATTCTCTAAAAGGTTATGTGTGAAAATGAAGAAGAGAAATTGGTTTTGACGACATATACACATCCACAACTATATAAACTAATCTAAAAATAATATGAATGATAATAAAATATTCTTAATAATATTTAGCTCAATAATATTAAAATAGTATGATCCTCAAAGTTTCATAAATTTCAGATAGATGTAAAATGTTTAAAAGTGCTAAAATGCATGATTAAGGCACACCTGAATGATTAATAATGTATTTTTACTAACCACTTAGTTTAAAATTTTGATAAGACTAGTAGAATTATATAAAAAAAAATGAAGATTTAACATATCCAAATTAAATTTGAGTATCAAAAGGGTTTAGAGGCCAAAAGTGGCTTAGAAAATTTATACAATTTAAAATTATAAGAAAATTTAAGAAGCTATAAACAAAATGTTCTAGGAATGTAATAAGGGTTTCTAAATTGTTAAGAGATATGATAAAAGATAAAAATAAGGGAACTTAACCTCGACCTATACTAATCCTAAATAAATTAGGTTTACTAAAATTATGGGATATTATAAGTTGAACATACCAAAGATCGTTTATCGGTAATTTGTCCATGCATAAATTGTGGTAATACGATAAAAAAGGGGCCAAAAAAATATGAGATCATCTCTTTATCTATGGAATTAATATGAGTTACATAAGGTGTATAGGGCATGAATAGTCAATATCTGATAAGTCTAATATTTTTGACCATGAAAATACTATTGAGTTTGATCATATGGAGTAATTGACATATAATGTTGAAGAAAATTTCTAGGATTGTATACAAAAGTTTTAGAAGTCGGTTAGTGATTAGAAAATTCCAAAGGGTTGTACTAAATTTACAACATTATCAATTATGATATGATTATGCAACGTCAAGGGCACTAATGAATGGAGTTTCAAAAGACCTACTTCTTTACTTTAACTCTTGATAGATATACTTCTTAAAGACAATGTACTCTCTCTTAGGACTTGTGAATTTAAGAAGATTCTTAACCTTATGGGCTTGAATTATGTAAAAAATTAATGCTTACTCTAAAGTTTTCATTTTGTCTTAGAATGGATATGCATTGTTAGATAGATCATGTCATCATACAAGAAGGATAAGGTTCTTAGTAAGGTATTGAGGCGATTTTCATGTATACCAATATTCAGTAACACCAAAAATGCTGACAACTTGAGATAACATGTACAAAAGAAGATTCTTGATGACAATATTAGAAGTCCAACTATTTCTCTTTAATGAAATATTAGTGATTCTAAATACCCTAATTTTGGTGGTGAAGCAAGAAATCTTTGTCTTACACTTTGTTTTGACATAATTATCCCTTAGAGTGGGAGCATCAACTATAGTTTATGGCCCATTATTTAGTGATCGATAATCTCTGCCCATCAGTATGTATGAAACAAAAATGGATGATACTATCTTTACTTATATTAGGTCCATATCATTATGGTGAGGATATTAATGTTTATTTAGCTCCACTTGTTGAATATATGAACTACATGTGAGATAATGGAGTTAAAGTATTTGATGCACATCTCCAAGGGATATTTAATTTAAGAGTCATGTTATTTTGTATAATAACCATTCTTTTGGCTTATGGTAATATTTCTTATTATAGTACACATAGACACTATACATGCCAAACTTATAAAAGATAACACAAACTTTGGAATGAAACTAAAGAGTTGAAAGGCCAATTATCTTGGAAATTATAGATTTTTGCATACGAATCATCATTATTAAAGGTAAAGAAAAGCTTTTAATGGGTTAGATGAAGAAGTAAGTGTAATACCCCATATATAAAATTTATTACTATATAATAATGAATTCAAATTGATTTATAAAAGTGTGCTTCAAATTAGGGGATCAGTCAACTTACGTGGTTGTTAGAGTTGACATTTTACCTAGAATTTATAGGGATCATTAGAATTGAATTGTAGGATCAGGTTGAAGGATTATAATACCCTATCGATACCATAAAAATATGCCCCCAATATACCTATATGATATAAAATCCCATAGCTGAAGTAAGAAAAAAATAAGAAGGCTAAAAGAATTTTGCTCACTAATTAAGTTGTATCAACTAAAAAAAACATAAATTGTTGAATTATATAGATAGAAAAAAAGAAGCTAACAACACCACAAAAAGAGATAATTATAAATTAAATAGATATTAATAAACAAATAACATCATAAAATTTAAAAGATTTATTCCCCATACATTTAGACTCTTTTATGTTCCCCCAACAATTGGCTTCATTATCATGTTATTATCTTGTTTATGTTCCCTTTGCATTGACTAGTGCTTAATATATAGTATATACAAATTCATAGTTATTAAGGTTTAGAGTTAGGAAAGAAATATAGTGTGAATAAGAGGAAAAGTAGAATTTAAGGTAAACATAGATTGTAATTAGAATTATAATATTCTACTATTGCTACATATAATTGAAAGATCATTTCACTATTCTATCTATTTAATATTCTACCTTGGATCCAGGATTGTTTGGCGACTTTAGAATTGTAAAATCATAAGATTCAAACCAGGAGTTTAACAATTATGTTGGTTGATACAACAAATCCATTGACTGGTAAGTTGTGTGTTTATTTTTCTATTTTTAATGAATCATTCGATTGATACACTAAAACTAATCAACTAGTTCTACTGGAACACATGATGTCTACAGTAATTTAATTTGAATATCCTCCTAGTAATCATCTAACCTCGAGGAATTGTTATCCTTTGAGTATACATGGGTTTTATTTATTTATGATTTTTAAACTCCTATTACAAACCTTTCTCAAATTTAAATTAGCTTAACTATATATTCTTGCCAAAAGTACATTTTTCCCTTGATTCCCTCTTAGTCACCTCTTTCCACTCTCTTTTTTTACACTACAAAACCTCTTCTTCAATCCAAATCCACGTTTTTCCTCCTTTTCTAGCTAATCTTAGGATATTCTTGCACTTAGTTAAAATCCTACATTTCTAGCCACCTCATTTTACACTTTTCCACACCACACTCATTTGGCTATCGCTTCCTTGTTCTTGTGCCTCCTTGATCTTGAATCAAGCCCTATTTCCTCTTATTTGTGCTTAATTGATCCCTTAAAAAAACACTTGAAACCTTCTTCTCCTTTACATTCCAAGAAAACACCTAACTGTTCTCCATTGCGCACTTCTTCCCTTCATAACTATGCACCTCTTTGTCCTTCCATCTCATTTCTCTTCTATTTTTCCAATTCCAGATTTCCTTTTCTTTGACTCCTTAGTGTTTTCCTTAAACAATAAAGGGTTAGTATTAGGTGTCAAGGAGGAATCCTTGTTCTTCCACTTTTCTTAAGCTTCTTTACACGGTTAAGGTTAGGTGTTGAGGATGGATCCTTGTTTTACCTCTTCTCTTAAGCTTCTTCACTTCAAGAGAATGGTTATTTCTTCTTCTCTATTTTGTTTTGTTTTAATCTCTAAATGTATTTTTCTAAATATTTTTCTTTTGTTCTTTGATAGGTGATCAAGGTTCTATAGTAGTTAGAGTAGCTTAGTGGTTGGTCTTATTTGCTTGAGGAGTTGACTCTAGATAAGTTTTTATAGACTCTCTTGATGTTATAATAGTGTGATATTCCTTTTGATCTCTAAATATATTTTGCTACGCATTTTTCTTTGATTTCTTGATAGGCAATTAAGGTGTCATAGTAAATGGAATAATTTAGTGGTTGTTCATTTTTGTTGGAAGATTTGCTGTTAATAAACTTAACTAGATCCGTAGAATAATATAATATTTCATATATGCTATAGTCATTTTCTGGTATGTATCCATAAAACTTTTTCTGTTTGTAAATTTTTGTCAGAGTGCAATAATATATAAATTGACGTGATTTGAGGCCGAAATGAGACAAAACTAAACTGTATACTGTCATGGGGGCAAGTTGAAACCTGAAATAGAGGCACTTGATGGGGGTGAGCGTACAACACGCATTCGGTATCTAGGTTCTGGCTGGGAGCAATTCGTTAAATGAAGGATAATATGGGTATTTTACGGCCAATGATTTTCGCTTCTAAAATTTTAATTTGCATAGGCCACGCAGAAACACCATATCATACCAGCCTCCAGTCTGCAACACCGATTAAAGTCCGAACCTTGCTTGATAAGTGATGATAACAGTTCCTACTCCAATTCACTCCAGAACCACGGTCGGTGATGGCGGGATTAAAGGATCATCGCCACAACCTTCACGGGCATCATAAAGATTCGACTCTACTCTCACGAACGTCGATCCTTTTTATCTTCCTGTTATCTGTGTCCCTCGTCTTCCTGTTTGCTTCCTCTCCCTTCAAATTTTCGGTTACTCCGAAAAAATCCATTGAACTCAGAGCAGTAAAGAGGGAAGAATCCTGTAACTACGCAGACGGAGAGTGGATCTACGATCCAAAATTCAGCTCGAAGACTAGTCGTTACGATCACAGTTGTAAAGAGATATTCAAGGGCTGGAACTGTATTTTGAATAGTAAAAGCAATGGTTTAGAGATTACTAAATGGCGATGGAAACCGAAGCTGTGTGATCTTCCAATTTTTGATCCGATTTTGTTCCTTCAACGGTATAGGGAGACTAGCATAGGTAATGTTTTCCTATCTTTACTTTTCTTCTGTACTATCTCTTTGATTTGGTTGCTGATTTTGTGTAGTTTTGTTTTGAAACTACTGATTTGTTTCTTGGATGATCTGGTGCTTGGGTGGCTTAACATAATTTTTCTTGATTTCACAACTCAGCTAATGAAGTACCATTAATGTTGTGCATTTGAAATTTTAAAGAAAAAATGTCTAATGTTCGATCTGTTTGTTATGTAACCTAGGCGGTTTGTATAGATGTCTCTTTTCACCTGATGAAAAAAGCAAAGTTTGTGTTGGGCTTTGAGCGCTTGATGCCTGATGTGTTTAGTAGTTCTCATGTTCAATAGCATTTACTATATGAGAGGACACATTGGCATATTTGATGCATCATTACGCTAATTCCTTGATGTAAATATTTCTCTGCTACCTAAAAATACCAACCAAGCTCATTTTACCGTGTTTGTTGATACATTTTGCTGGTTAATCTAGTAATGCGATCTGCCAAGCTAACCATTTTCAGCTCTTTAGTCTTTACCAAGTGCCATCTACTAATTGCTAACAAGGCATATCGGCGATATATCCTCAATATATATAAAATGCCAATGAGCATTGTAGAAATGAAATCACATGCATATCGGCCGATATGATACGTTTTGGCCGATATATTCATATCTTATACATATTTGTTGCTATTTAACGAAATATGTCAATATTTGTTGTAGGAAAAATTAAAAAAATTATGATATAAAAAATATTAGTCACGATACCCTAATACTGCAACACCTCCATTGCAATCACAACTACAATTGCAACTGGGAGTCTGGGACAATGGTTTAATTGCCTTCGTGAGGATGAGGTGATCGTGGTTAGGGGTGTACACCATTTGGTTTTGGCTCCAAACCAAAACAATGTATATCATCATTCTATAGTTTTAAAAACCTCAAGCCAAATCAAACCGTTTCTTCAATACCCAAATGAAACGAAACCATAATTTTTTGCTTCGGTTGCAATTTATGCACTTAAGTTTCAATATTTATTTTGTTACTTACTTTATGCTTGGAAAATTACATTCTCACAATTTAAAAAATACGATATGTTTCCACAAATCTAAAACCAATTTAAAGTCTAAGGTATAACATCAACTTTAAAATAATTTCATAATGCTCAGAGAAAAAGAGAGTTTTGTAGTGTTGTGTATAATAACACGATAAGAAAAAAGAAATAAAATTACAAGTTATAATTTAACACTTAGAAATAGCAAGTTGTCATATAAATAAATATAAATTTTAAAAAAATAATATATGTAATATACATATAATTTACGGTGCATATGCCATAATTTAATTTCCAAATTGTAACCAATCCGTTTTGTGTAAATTCTTATCAAACCGTATTTTTTCAAATTGTAAACCAAACAAAATCACAAGTTATTGTTTGCTTCGGTTCAGTTTGTAGTTTAGATCATTATGAATATTCAAGTGGTGGTGGTGGGCTTTGGTGGTTCTGAAGGGGGATGGTGGTGAGTGAGATGGCATGATTAGATGTTTCTTTGTCTCTTTTCAATGCGAAATAACAGAAGCTGCTTTTTATAATTCCAAATTCTCATTTTTTGTTCTAAGAAACAAGCTAAAGATTTGAACCCAACCCATACATAAGCGAAGACATTGGGGGACCAAAATGACATTTTTAACACTAAAAGGGAATGGAGACAAAAATGAACAGACCCTGAGTTGTTCCTTGTTCGGTTGAATTGCTTACTTCTTTACTTGTGTTGAACTCTTGAAGAAACGATGTACATAGGCCCTTTCGTCTTGCACATTGTGGTAAACCTTTTTGATTTTGTACATTTTGTTCATTCAGTTCAGTTGCCTGTTTTTTAAATTTTGCAGTTGATATTATTTTCATCATTTATTGTGTTAATTTTTTTCTCAAGTCATTGAAAGTATTTGTTTTTCTTCATGCATATTTACATAGAGGCTAGGGCCCATAAATATATGCTAGAAGTTCACATCTGGCTCATATAAATTTTCTAACAGTGCAGGATTTGTTGGTGATTCCCTCAATAGAAACATGTTTGTTTCTCTCTTCTGTACTTTGAGGCACGCATCAAACGATATAAAAAAGTGGCGTCCTGCTAAGGCTGATCGTGGGTTTACTTTTTTGCAGTATAATCTCACTATTGCATATCATCGAGCAAATCTGTTGGCAAGATATGGTAGGTAAGATATTCCTTTGAGCTGCTATACAGGAATGATTTATCTGCTTCGTTCTTGCTGCGGGTATATGCTCTGACAATAGGACATCACAGCTACATTAGCCTGAAGTTATTGATAATTTCTGCCTTGAGAGGAATTATTCATGGAACTAATCGATGCTTCCTCCTATTCAGCATAAATCACAGAATTTTGTATCCCTTTTTGTTGGAAGATACATGCTTGGATGCGTAACCGAGAAATACCTTATGTCATACCCATCCAATTAAATAGCGGTCCCGCTATAGCGTAGCGGCCGCTATTTAGCGGTTTTTGGGTCAGCCGCGACGCGAAATTACCCATACGCTACGGTTTTAAAATTTCACATAAATCGCCGCTAAATCGGTATTACCGATAAATCCCGATAAATCAGAAAATATCACCGATAAATCGGGGTAAATCGCCGATAAATCGACGATTTACTGAGAATTCTTAATTCTACTGAAAAAAGTATGCATGATAATTTTTATTTATTTATTTACTATATATATCTTAGATCAAGTTACTATTAAATTATAATAAAGTATTACTATTTATTATCTTCACATTTACTATTAAATAACATGCCTTTTTTCATTCTAAGGTAAATTTAGGGTTATTAGAAAAATTTAGCATATAATGACTCACTCTAATACTTCTTATATGATATAAAATACTAGTTTATTGAATATTTATATTCAAATGATCAATAAATGATAATTAGTGTATATGGTGAAATAAAAATAAAAATTCACGCCGCGACGACCGCGACGCATAATTTATTATTCGCGACGCTCCGATACCGCGACACCGCGACCGCGATCGCAAACGCGACCGCGACCGCTATTTAATTGCCTGGTCATACCCCCTTCTCCTTGAGTCTCCATCCTTAATCTTGTACCCCAAATTCAAAGGGAAAAAAGAAAGATAAAATTAGAATTAAAGATGACTGTTCTGCAGCATGCTAGGCCAATTCACAGACTGCCTAGTATCTAGATCATCTTTGGTTATTCAACAGTTTCTACTTTAGAGATACTATTGTAACAGCCCCATTTTTCATAACAAAAAAATTGCATTTTACTTAATTTTAACATAGAGGCTAAAGCAAATTATGTCTGGCATAAGCCAGGTGCTCTGGCACTACCTTGTACTAAATACAAGGCTAAGGAAACAAATTATCCCAAAATTAGAGTATGAAAGATATATATCTATATCATAAATGATAGAGCGTTCAAGGTATAGAGGGATAATGTATGGCTGGTAAACTAAATGTTGCCCTTGCAGGCCCAAAACTGAAGGAACTAAGCCTTTTTCTCAAACCCCACAACAACGCCTGGTAGGGCAGAATACTGAGTAAAGTATACAATCATCAGCAATAACATGTATTAACAAACACATAAACCAAGTTCTCATTCTAATTTTGTATGCAGGTGATCATATATCACATATCACATAACTCATTTCATCATTGTGGGTATCAAACTCTGCAGAGTATCAATCATTGCCATGGGCTGCGGCAAATACTATAATCAACCATATGTCTTGGACCGTAACCCGTGTCATGATCAACTAATAGAGCCAATGTTTTTCCATCTAGGTCATCTAGTCCTTATGATATGGATCTCATGCACCACTCACTCATGAAACTCCAAAAATGACACTGAAGGAAGGTTTGGTATGGTAGGCTGAATGGGATGGATGGGTAGGATAGCTTTAAGCAGAAATATAACTCTTGAATACCTCACAAAGATAACACTCAAAAGGATCTCAAAGAGAAACTCACAAAGAAAATTTCTTTGATACAAATCAATTGAAGAATACATAAAGAATCTTCAAATGATTCAAACCAAAAGAACACACAAAGAATCTTCCAATAGCTACTCCCAACTCACGAAAATATTGAAAGGTTTGAATTCTCACAAAAAAAGACTTTATTCATCAACTTCTATCTACTTTTACATAGTCAAATTTATGCCCTATTTATAGGCATATAATCCACGCTAAAATCAGCTAACAACCAAATCCTAACAATCCTTAGTTACAAATAATAATAATAAATAAATCAATAAATAAATATATAAAAATCCTAACTTTACAACAACCAATAAAACCTAAGTATCCGTGATTGAAAACTCATACACACACCTAAGCTAGTTGGTTTTGCCACTTTTTCTATCCCCTTACAACCTCTTATTTACATGTCATCAATTCGTGTGGTAGTTAGTTATTAGGGTTTACAAATATTTGTTACTACAAATATCATAACTAACAAAATGAAACCCTAACTACTTCATAGGCATATTCAAACATCCAGCTAGTGTTCCCATGTTTGCGTGTTGATTGTTCCACGTCCAAACTATCATATCTTCAAGCTTGTCACGTCACCGAATCTTGCATGTCATCTAGGGCTGCGTTTGGATCTTGGTTTTGTAGAAATTCCCATACTATGACCCATTCTTAAATAAAACGTTGTATGATGATAAACACTTCCAAGAATGCCAATAAACATTCCGAACATATACAAGAAACATGTTTGAATGTATAAATAAGGGTGCTCCTGCATCACCTTAGGAATGCATACTTTTTATAACTCACGTACGACGATTCATAGAATAAAGTGGAGCCTTGCGGAAACCCTTAAGGCTAGATACACAGAGATCAACATGCAAGGCTCATTATTTGGTGTATCGTAACCCACAAACATCTTATTCACCTCAACCCAAGTATTAATGTGTATGGACTGTAGCTCAAGTATCAATCCATAGGGATTCCACTCATAAGGAATCTTACACCCACATTTTCTTTCATTTTAAGCTTAGGGATTTTATTCAAGGTGATTGGGCACATATAACTATCACATGTACATGCCATTATCATCAGTGGTAGGTTAACCTCGCAAGGTCTAAACCTTCATGGCTCTAACTAACATTATCCCAATCATATCTTATATATGACATTTATCACCTTTTATAAAAATCAAATCTTGCAAGGTTGCATTGTTGGGCCTTCTTAGGTTGTCATGGAGACCTCAGTTCAACCACCATGTAGGATAGTCCATTGTAGATCTGTCTTATCCATTAGTAAAGATCTTAAGTCATTTATACCAAGCTTAATTCAATCATACAAGTAAGGATCACAAATCAACTAATTGAATGGTATGGTGTATCATTTGATGGCTTCTAACACCATATATGCATATTTTGCCCAGTCTTAGGACCAGTCGATTGCTTTCAAGGCCATTTTTCAACATTTCCTTTCCCATCAAGACTATTCAAACGGTTCTATTAACTAGTCGATTGGTATGGGCTTATTTTTTCACAAATTTCACTTCACGGACACTGGATGATTTGTCCTTGGGACAAGGACCAATATTCAGAATTATTTCCTTTTATGTCACGTGTCATCAAACCAGATGACTATTAATACCAACCAGTTGAAGGTGTGGGCAACCATTTTTATGTGTTTAGCTTTCCAGAATCTGAACTTTTTTGGAAAATAAGGCACTGGCTGATTGTTATAGACACCCATTTGGCTGCTTAGGGTCACTATTGGTTGGTTAGGCACACCAACCAACTGATTGTCACAATAGTTGCATACATTTCACATGTTCAACACATACTCGACTAAGCATACTTTCTAACAAACTTTTAACATGATTAATCATGTTAGCATGCTTCAAAACCACAACCATGATCATATATTTCCTATTCAACATAATCATGATCAAATTGAATCCAATCACACGAGTTCTACTCAGAATCATTCATTCTTCTTTCACGGTAACCTTTCTCACAACTTGGCATGTAAACTCATGTTCAAATCATTAAACTTGCTATGGGATTATTTTAAACACATCCTTAACAGTAAGTAACAACATGTAATAATCTCATGATTTCATTGCAACAAAATGTCTAATTATTAAAATCATGCCTCTCATGCTTCAAAATCTCAAAATTTTGCCTTTTCAACAGACTTAGTTTAAATCCTGAAAACCTGAATAACCATATTAGAAAGAAATAAGAGCCCCCCCCTTCTTTCAGCTCTCAATAACAAACTGAGACCACTAAAAGAAAGAAAATCCTTTAAGCTTCAACTTTTCTTCAAAAACCCAGCTTCCATAGCTTGAAAATGCTATGAAAAATCTTTTAAAATTTATTGTGAGCATTTAATCTTCAAAATAAGCTCAGAAATAAGAGATATGAGCGAGGTGCTTGCTTGTTCATACAAGAATTCATCGATGGGGAAGGAGAAGAACAAAGGAAAGGCTTTAGTCTTTTGAGCTTCTTGCTTACTCTTCTGTCTTTGATTTTAGTTTTTCCATCAAAATGACCTGATCTCTCCCTCAATTTGGTCGAGCATTTGCTTAAGAAGGCAAATAAGCTGGTTGAGTTAAACTAAGCAGGTGGAAGAGAGAAACCTCCATCCAAACCAATAGAAAAAAACAAAGAAGGTGACAATGCTGGACTATACATTAGCTCACCAATTTAGCCGAAATTCTTGACTAAGAGGACTAGATTCAACCACTTTATTAGGATGGATAACGTGGTTGGACATAGGTTAATCGTTTGGGTATAGTATAATTAAGTATATGATGATATAAGTCCATACACTTAACTTTCAACCATCTCTGAGCCTTAAAACTCCTTATTACCCTTTAACCAAAGGTGTTATAACTTTACTTTGAAGTCTTAATCCTCATTATTAAAGTCAAAATAATGTCCTTTAACTTAGGTTAGGTAATTTCCAAAATTACGTTCAAGGTATAAATCAAAATTCTGTAATTAAAGACCAATATATTAATCTAAGGTGAACAACCTTAAAATAGCCCCTCATCAATTTTTATCAAATAATCCCTTTGGACTGTATTAAATCACAAATTATTCACATAAAATAATAATATTTAAATAAATTTATATTCAAAAATAAGGGGGGTTACAATTGTTAACTTTACTTTCTTATTAGTTGTGGTTAAATATATACTCTTAAGTGAGAAGGCTTACCCTTTTGCTTTTGTACCCTCCCTTTTACCCCTAGAAACTCTAATATGTGTACGTAAGCCATTGGATTAGTCTGTCCCTTCATTCTCTTCCTATTTTCTTATGGATTCATTTTCTTCTGTTTGCTTCTATAGTCTGTCGGATTCCTAGTCAATATCATTTATGATAACCTTGTTGGAGATGGTGCTAAGGTTGGGATTTATGATCATTCAAATGATGCCCATCTTTTTGTACTGATCCTGTAAACTTCTACAGCTGAGTAGCAACATTTATTCATTATTGAAACAAAAAGCAATTTGTTGTTATGTCCATTTTGATTTGGATTTTTTCTTCTTTTCTTAATGTAGGTGGTCTGCCAATGATAATGGTGGAGCACTTGAATCTCTTGGGTATAAGGAGGGATATAGAGTTGATGTTGATATTCCTGAAAGTACATGGTCTGAAGCTCCGAGCTTCCATGACATTATTATCTTAAATACTGGACACTGGTAATATGTTTTGCTCTCTCATGTTTAATCTTTTGCCTAATTAATGACCTTGACAGTGCTTTGGGGTACACAATTTGTGAGTTAAGCTAGGATCATGACATCTGTTGGCCTGTTGGGCAGCATAGTCAGGCTTCATTACAAAGACTGTTAAGTCAACGAAAGGTAAAAATTTGTCACAATAAATTCATCAAAGTGGCGTTTTTAACAAAATAGTTTAGCAACTGGCAAGACAACTATATTCTGGTATTCAAGTTTTGTCAGTAACCCAAGTTCGTGTTCTGCTTGGATATATTAAGTTGGCTATGCTGTCAGGCATCACAAACTAATAAACAGACCTTTATGTAATAAGACAGATGTAATTGTGCACCTTCTTGATACTTCTTGCTCATTTGGTTGGCATAACTCTTGTCTACTACTCACGACTTGAAAATGTTCCAAATCCAGGGAAGACCAAGACCATTGTTGTCTTTCACTGGAGGAATACACATCCAGTGATATTAGCTTAAATAAAATTTTATGGCCAAAATAGCATAGAAGACAATTTTATTTGGAGAGATCTTTCTATACATGTTTTTAATTGTTACTTATCTAAGTTACTAATTGGTAAAATATGAATATTTTGTTCTTCTATGGACAGGTGGTGGGCCCCTGCTAAATTTGACCCAGTTAAATCACCCATGCTTTTCTTTGAAAAGGGAGCACCCATATTGCCTCCAAGATCACCAGATTTTGGATTGGATATGGTTTTGAGACACATGGTGAGGCATTATTCTGTAGTTTTTGGTATTGATAACTAACCAATCCACACATTATCCCACAAAGGGGCTCATCCACATAAGTGAATCTGTAGACAACATTGTGCTCTATCAAATATCATATTGCCTCACATAGTAATATCCTCGTGTGTGCTATACCCATGTCAGTATCTAGTTGCCTAGTTTCCTTCACTAAGAAGCACAACCATTTGGATATCTATCCCTTTACATGGTTAATACACTTAATTTGCTTCTCTTATTTAGAAAACCTGTGTAAACCCATGTGTGGCATCCTCATCAATCTTACCATGTTTTATCTTTCAGCATGCTTAATCCACTATAGTTGAAGTTCTGTTTGGCACCTATATTATTCCTTTAGTCTTACAGCATTTCAATAATGTGACATGTCACATTTTGAAAATGTTCAAAATTATCTCTATGTTCAATCACAATTTATTATATATTGTTTCCAAACAAATTAAAATTATTGAAATACATATCCAATTGCGTCAACATTTGTTTGTTCATTTCATATTTTCATTTAGCAGATTATTTACTAAATGGGCATAAATTGGTTGCTTTTTGGGGCATTTTGTTCATCAATGCATAGGGAATTAGTCTGTTATCCTTTTTTCTTATAATAAACTTGTTGTCCATATTCTCAAGTCCTGAAACCAATTCATCCATAATTCTAGTTTTGCACTGTTCTATTTCAAATAGTCTTTGCTATCAATATGTTGGAAGGTATAGCATTCATTACATTTCCCTTTCATTGGCTTGCCTAGTTGCCTGACTCCAAACGATGAGACTGTTTGTCAACTATTGTTCTAGTTTTAATCGGAAGGAAGATAATGACTGTTGCCTTACATTCAGTGCTTATGCCATTTTTTCTTTCCTTTTTCCATTTCACCATCCTAGTACTGTGATCATCTCTATTGATATGTAGGGTGTACATAATACTGTCTGAGCTGTATACCAAACCTTAAATTTGTGATATGATCCCATTTACTGTATGAAAAGTTAAAATTTAGTTTAGAATTTTATAGAATGGTTTGATAATGATTTTCCCAATTTTGAAATCTATAAAATGTGAACTGTATATTTATAAAATTGTAAATAGTACATAATATCGTCTATTTTGTTATGGGTAAAAAATAAGTTAACCAAGGTGGCTATTCCCCTTTTGTCTCTTCCTGCCTTTAATTTCCACTATTCTACAAGTTATTTCTCCTCTTTTCACCTCTCCACTGTCCGTCTTCATGCTCTACTCTAGCCACTGCTCTATGAGATTGCTGTCTTGTAGCCTTATGTTCTATTTTTCTTTCTAGCATATTATGTAGGGCTGTGGCTCGTGAGCTTTTTGGGCTTGACTCGTTAGCGGCTCGGCTCGGCTCGGCTTGCTTATTAAACGAGCTTAAAAATTAGGCTCGAGTTCGGCTCAATTATTAAACAAGTCAAGGTTGAGCATAATAAATTTGGGCTCGAGCTCGTTTAGAGTGCAAAAGCTCGTGAGCTCGGCTCGTTTACCACCAAAGCTCAAGAGTCGGTTCGTTCAAAGTTCGGCTCGACTCGTTTATAAATAAGCCAAGCTCAAGTTTCATTTTTAGACTCGTTTAGTAAATGAGCCAAGCCCAAGTCTACCCCAGCTTGGCTTGATTTGGTTCGTTAACAACCCTACTATCATGAAATCACATTTTCATAGCTCTAGTGATGAACAAATTAGTACAACTATTTTTCTTTGGGATGGAATCTGATGGATTTTATCTTCTTCTTTCTTCTCTAATTCATTGATCCTTTTTCTTTGGTTGCCAAAATTTAGGTGAATTTAAGTTACATGCTTTGTTTTCAAATGGTGTATGTCAGCCTTGAACTTTATAGTTTTCAGTAATTAGTAAATCTTTAAATGGTGCCAAATGGGAAGATGAAGCACAAACCTGGCGAAAATAAGATCCTATCTTAGAAAGGAGTTAGGGGAACCAATCTCACAAGCTTGTAGCCTGATGTGCATCTTTACAATGATTTCTTTAACAATTACACAAGGACAGAGCAGTTGGGAGTGGATAATGGATGTGTTTTGGCATTTGCACTAGCCATAGATCAGGGCAGAACTGCACTAGGAACCTATCCATCTTCCGTGTTTAGTAGTGGACATCACCCATTGCATCATCTGAGCCCACCCAAAATTAAAAGAGAATCACACTTGCATCTAGTTAAGCATCTTGTGCCAATACTGTCTGGCCACTGGACAATTTGTCAAAATAAAAATTGCCTGCCATATGTACCACAGCTTTCTCCATCAAACCCACATGAGGAAAACACCCTCTCTCTAGTTGTTTATCTTGTGGCAGACGAGCCATGTAATGATTTCATGTCTAGGCATGCTGTCATGGTGCTAAATCAAGTGTAACAAAACTAAGGTTTGTTGCCTCCCCACGCCAGGACAACAACCTGGTTTGTGTCTGCTTATATATACACTGGTAATACTGCTTCTGCCTTGCTGTATACTGTTGGCAATAAGCAGCAGAGTAGAAACTCTAAGACTCATTACTCTTCTCAGTATCCAAGATTGGTGAGGCTTGCATGTGTTAGCTTGAGAGTCATAACCTTTGATATAAATGCCATATGCCCACCCACCGGCCACCAGATCCAGAGGTTATATTTCTGGGTGATCAGTTGCCACAGAACTTTTCTTTGCCAGCCCTATTCCAGCTAAGTGGGTCCCTAATTCCATGGCCAATTAGTATACTCTATCACCGGGGCAACCGGTTGTTAGGTAATTTTTTATATATTTTTGTTTAATTTAATCTATATTTAATTAGAGTGATTAAAAAAAATTATATGATTATATTTCTGAAATTTTTCTCTACTATTAAAGACCAATATTGGTGTTTTTTTTACTTTAAAAAATTATTATATAAAATATATTTATACATTTTATCATAAATATAGTTATGTTTCACTATTATTATTATGTTTTATGGTAAAATTGATTTCATTATTGTTATACTTATATTTCACTACTATTATGATTGTGTTTCACCGCTATTATTTTTATATTTTACGATAGTTGCTTTTATGTTTTATCATAGTTATATTTTGCAGATGTTGGTTGTGATTTCTTTGAGAAAACTAACTTGTCATGTTTTACTATAATTATCTCACATTTCATCACTATTTTCTTATATTTCATCACTGCTATGTTTGTATTTTACCACTGTTATTTTTATGTTTTACTATAACTGTCTCCATGTTTTACTACAATTGCTTTTATGTTTTACCATAGTTATTGTTATATTTTACCAATGTTAGTGTTGTGTGTGTGTGTGTGTGTGTGTTTTCTTTTTTAAAATTTTATTTTTACGAGAACTAACTTGTCATATTTTTCCACTCTTAAATGTCTTTATGTTTTACAACTGCTGCCTTCATGTTCTACGTTTGTTGTTTTTATATTTCATCATAGCTACCGACGTGTATTGCAATTTTTTGAAAAAACTAATTTGTGATGTCTTATTATAATTACCTTTATGTTTTACTATAGTTGTTTTTATATTTCACCGATGTTATTGTACGTGATTTCGTTGAAAAATTAATTTGTTATATTTCACCATAGATCTCTTCATATTTCTCTACTCATATGTTTCTCTACAAGTGCTTTTATATATTACTATTGTTGTTTCCATATTTCACCATAATTACCGACGTCAGTTGTATTTTTTTTGTATTTTAGAAAACTAACTTGTTATTTTTCAATATAATTAATTTAATGTTTTATGGCTATTGTGTTATTCTTCATCACTATTTTTTGTCATAACTTTTTTTGTTAAAAGTATATTGATATAAATCTCTATTTATAGAGTAATCTTATGAATATTATAATATTTTTTTAATCTTTCTAATAATTTTACTCAGATATATTTTTTCTTGTTTTAAAAAAATTGATAATGTCACAGTATACATTGTTCACATGGTATATACATTTATGCCATTAGAAATTGCGCTCAATGGCCATCTCTCTTTGTGACGGCTGACCTTACCCCCATATAGAATAAGTTCTTTCACAAAACATCTGTTTGGTATATGACGGCCTAGGGGAGCAAATGGTTGGGCCCATAAGATTTGGATGCCAAAAAGAACATAATTTACTAACTGTACTGATAAACTCTCCCTGCATAGGTTGTAAAATTAGTGATCTTACAGTTTGTAGGAAACTGTGATATCCGATGGGCGATACCTTACAATTACGGCCGGTTTCGGCTAATCAAATAACGCAATGATTGATTTGGCATCTTTCTGAAATTATAATATTATGTTTTGGTCCGGTTTGGGCCTCAAACTGTGCCAACTGGGCCATGTGTTTCTCTAGATATTAAACGCCAAGCTGTGTATTGCTTCTGCCTCAGACTGTCCGGCATTGATCTGGATTCTCTTTGGCGGTAATTTTGCTTCGTTGTGTATTTCATGAAGACTATTCACGTCCCTTAATTATTGTTTTTTATCTAATTTGATAACAGACGTCATATGTGGATAACCAAATGCGGCCTAATGGGTTGAAAATTTTCCGTACACAATCACCTAGACATTTTGAAGGAGGCGAATGGAACCAAGGTGGTTCGTGTCAGCGTGTACAGCCCTTATCACCTGACCAAGTGAGCACCTATGCAGTTTGAAGTTTTTTTGATTATTATTTGCTCATTTGGTTTAAGTTGCCACTTAAGTTACGTATGGAACAAATTATTGAATGTTGCCTGTCTAGCATATACGGATACTTTGTCTTGTAAGGGACTTTTCGTTTACTATCCGATCTGTTGGTATTCAGGTTGAAGAGCTCTTTTCCGTGGAGCACAATGGAACGAATGTGGAGGCACGTCTGGTTAACCGGCATTTGTATAAGGCTTTAGAGGGCTCCAGCTTTCATATTCTGGACATAACTCACATGAGCGAGTTTAGAGCAGATGCTCATCCATCCGAAGCAGGTGGAAAGAAGCATGATGATTGTATGCACTGGTGCTTACCAGGAGTAACGGACACTTGGAATGATTTGTTCGTAGCTTATTTGGATAGAAGTAGAACAACCATGGCTATAAACTGAAGAAAGATATAAAAACTTATGTATCTCGTGTTCTGTAGCATTTTGTCCTTGTCATATGAAGATTGTTGCCAATTTGCAATTTATGGATATTTTTTGACCGAAAAATATATGTATCCATAAAGAAATAACTGTGAGAGTAGTTTTTAAAGAGTGTAATGAGGCACAGACTAATATTTTTCTATTAACAACTAATTCTGGGTTACGACGTTTAGGTAGAAGTTAGTCCGCTTTGTATCTCGATTTTATGTTAAATTTGTCTATGCCTTTGTAACTTTTGTCGAGGGGGGAAGGGGGGAGGGATTGTTTTCTACCTGGAGGGGCTTGACAGTTCAGAATTTAGATGTCATCAAGAAACTATGTCAAGGGTTGAGGATGTGACGAGGTAGTGTTATATATCTCTTGATGCTTGGACTTCTAATGATTTTTGTTGATAACTTGGGTGATTTCTCTTTTTAGAAAAGGATGATTATTAGATAGTTAGGACTTTGTATCCTTTTGATTACTATACCGGATGGTTACTAAAAAAACTAATGATGATTATACTGCATACCATTTATGATTATAGAGCATATCTTTATACAATGATGATTTTAAAGGCCAGAGCTTCGCCTAGGATCATAGAAGGCATGTAATGATGATTGTGTTGAGACTCGGTCTTTAGCATCCTGTACCTTGCATCTGTGATCGACTTCTTTGACGATCTTTGACTTGTTCCTCGCAGGATTTCTTGTCTTGCGCTGTGATATGTTCCGTAGATAATATACAAGAAGGATATATTCCATGTACACAACTCATCAAATGCTTACAACAAAATGTTCACAACCTGACTAAATGGTTTAGGTTACATTGGAACTAGAAAGTTATAGTCTAACTTTGCGTCCCCACCCCTTCTAACACACGAGTCCTCATCAACTTTGGAAAACATTGTAACCTCTTTCATAAATTTTTTCAAATAACTTTCTCAAAACATTTATTTTAAGAAAGTGATTTGTATATCATCAAGAATAATTACAAATGAAGTTGTAGAATTGATCTACCATCCCCAACATACCTCTAAACTTATCACTCCTACTAGGATGAGTACATAGAGAAGACATGATCAAAGAAATACGATGAGCTACCCTTTTCAAGTTCCAAGCAATATTTGAAAAAATAACATCATTCCTAGCTTTCCATACTTCGTAGAAAGCTACAACATTAAAACAAGAATAAAATTGAGCTTTTGTTGCACCTCTACCCCTTACTCTGGAGAAATATCTCAGCAAGTCCTGCCAAGATCTATGTTTCTTCCTTTCCTTGCAAGCCTTACTTATAGCAAACCATACCTTATTCACCACAGGACAATGGCAGAATAAATGAGAAATATTTTCCTCCTGAGAACCGAAACTACATTGAAGATTGATGGATGGAACAAAGTTGATTAAGATATCCTTTGTAGGAAGCCTAGAGTGATCAACCAACCAGAAAATGAGCTTATGCTTTGAAGCTGCTGGGTTAGACCAAACAACTTTCCACCACCCTACTTTAGGAGCTGAATACCTTATTGTATCATACACCTCTGCAATTTGGTAAAGATGATTCCTCTGCCAATACTGGAAAATTGGGAGCAAACAAGGTCTTAAACCAAAAATATTCTTCAGCAGCCCAGAAACTATGCAAGGCAGGTGACAAGAGTCAACTTCCTGCCTTTTTATGAAATAGGAATGAACCCCTTTAATCCATAATGCATCTTTCTTCTGACATAGCTGCCATAAAAGCTTCCCCACTACTGCCACATTCCAGGTATACAAGTCTAGAATACCTAATCCCCCCTCCTTCTTAGGTAAGCAGACCACCTTCCATGCTACCAAAGCTCTCTTAGTTTGAGACATCTTCCCTGACCAAAGAAAAGCCCCGCATAACCCCACAACTTTATGCAAAATCTTCTTGGGTAGAAGAAAAAAATGGCTCCAGTAATTAGTAATGCCATAAATGACCGATTTTAACAATTGTAATATGCCTGCATGGGATAGTAACTTATTAGCCCAATGATGCAGCCTTCCTAAAATTTTATGAACCAAAACCATCTGTTGCTTTTAACTTAGAGGCATCCAAAGGGACCCCCAAATATTTAAAAGGAAATTTACCCTCCTAAAACTACAGATGGGAAATAATTGAGCTCTTTAGAACCTGGTCCACACCACCCACAAACACACTACTCTTATCTGGACTAACATGAAGCCCTAAAGCAGCAGAGAAATGAGTTAAAATACCTCTTATAGCCATCACAGATGGTAAATCAGCTTTGTAGAAAACCAATAGGTCATTTGCAAAAGCTAGGTTGATAATCCTCAATTTCTTACATTTAGGATGTCCCTGGAACTCCTCCTTACTCCATAATGTCTGAAACAACCTACTGAGATACTCCATTACTATGACAAACAAATATGGATATAATGGATCCCCCTGACTTAGCCCATTTTTCCCTCTGAAAGGAGTTTGCATGACATTTTTGACACACAAAGAATAAGAAATAGAAGAAATGCAGGCCATTAGCAACTTGACTATATGCATAGGGAAGTGCAGACTAAGCATCACCTTCTCTAAAAATTTCCAATTTACTGAATCATATGCCTTCCTCATATTCACCTTGATCATGCATCTTGGTGAAATATGCTTCCTGTTATACATTTGCAATAACTCATGGGCTCATAAAACATTATCACCAATTCTTCTCCCTTTAAAAAAACCAGTCTGGGATGCATGGATGATAGCTGGTAAGAATTTTTGCAATCTACCTGCTAAAACTTTTGCCAAAACCTTATACACCACATTGCAGCATGCTATTGGTTGAAAATCAGCTACCTCTTGTGCATTCTCTAATTTTGGAATAAGTACTAGCTTTATATGTCCCAAAAAAGAAGGAACTGCAGCAGTCTGGAAGACCTTCCTTACCAATAACCATAGGTCATCTCCCAACACACTCCATGAAGCCTTATAAAACCCTACAGTAAAACCATCTGGCCCTGGAGCTTTGTAATGTCCAATAGACCACAAAGCCTCTTTAACTTCCAAAAAAGAAATGGGTCTGAGTAACTCATGTTGATACTCCACGGCCAAACCAGGACCCTGTTGTAAAACCTCCTCTAAGACACTTCCTGAGGCGTGGCTCCCATTTCCTAAAAGATTAGAATAGAAAGAAACAAAAGCCTTATGGATTCCAGCAATCTTTGAACACCATTGGCCATCACTGAGCTTTATTTTCCTTATAACATTCTGTTTCTATCTAGATTTCATTATAGAGAAAAAGAAATGGGAATTGGAGTCCCCCAAATTCAACCATTTAATGCCTGATTTCTATTTTAAGAAGCTCTCTTCACATCTTGCAAAAAACTCATATTTCTTAAGGCTTAATTTCTCCTCTTCCTGCAATGATAAGTTATGAGATTGTTGAGCCAGTAATTCTTGACTCCTTTTCAACCTTACCTTTGCCTCCTACACCCTGTAAGAAATGCCTCCAAACTTGTCCTTGTTAAAAGACTTCAGCTTAGATTTAATTTCCCTTAGCTTGGCTTGAAAATTATTATGATCAGATCCAAGTGGAGATTGTCTACAAATATTAGTCACCAAAGGAAGAAAACCAGGATCTAGAGTCCACATATCATAGAATTTAAATTGCCTCCTGCACTAAGGCCTCCTCTCAGCCAAATTGATCACAACAGGGCTATGATCAGAAAATAGGATTTCCATAAAATGAGCATAAGAAAAGGGAAATTTAGAAGACCATGTTAAGTTAACCATTACCCTGACCAACTTGGCCATAATTAAATTATCTCCCAAACTTCTATTAGACCAAGTAAATTTCAAACCAGAGAAAGTTAAATCATGAATTAAAATTGAATTACAACAATCTCTAGCTTCATTTACATCACTGACATTGATAACATTACCTTAGAATTTCTCAGTAGGCTGTAACACAACATTAAAATCCCCCATCACTATCAAAGGCTCATCCTCTACCTTATTCTCTTCTAGCTAGTTCAAGAGAGACTTTCTACTCACTCCTGAATTAAAGCCATAGACTAATGTTGCATAAAAGGAAAAATCTGAATGAACTACAGCCACCAAGACATGTAAAGTTTGCTCACTGCATGTAAGAAGTTGTACATCCCAAACCTCTCTATCCCAAATACACCAAATCCTCCCATTAGAATAAGAAACATAGTTATCAAATCTCTCCCACTGTTTTCCAAGTCTTGCACATATACCGTCTGCTTTACTACACTTCACCCTTGTTTCTAGCAGCCCCATAAAAGATAGTTTATGCGCTGATAACCATTGCCTTAACTCCTTATGCTTGTAGGGCTTATTCAATCCCCTTACATTCCAAACTCCTAACATTAACAAGATACAAGGAAGAATGAGGATAAGGATATTCTCCCAACAGCAAAGCACCTTGTTCCTTTATAATCACTGCCTGTAGGATATCTTCATCATCAGCACCACCTAGACAATCAAATCAACTACCTGAACTTCCAGTAGCCATTTTCTCTTTTCCTTCTAGAGAGCTCCTCTACAGCCGAGTTTCACTATCTAGTGGCTTGGAGCATCCCTCCCTAATATAGTGCTCTGCCAAATGATCAACCCCTACCCTGTTCTCTACACCCCTTGAACTCTTTGGCATTGCCTTCTCTACTTCTTTTGAGCATTCCTCCACCCTATTCCGAGACACTGTCATCTCCTTTTGAACTTTCCTCCACTGCTTAACCCCTTGACCAGCCTTGAATTGCCCCTCAGCCTGATTAAAAGGACCTGCAGGATGCAAATGTGTATTTGAAGCCTTCCTGCATTTCTCAGAATAATGACCCGCTTCATAACACAACTCATAGAAAGTAGGTCTCCATTCATACAAAACCTTCTAGGACACAATTGCACCCTCAGGATCCTCTAGCTCCACTACCTTCACAAGTTTTTTTGAGACATCCACCTCAACCACCATACGTGCATAGGATATTCTTTCTCCCTCTGAGGTGATACCATCCAAAAACAAAGGTCTACCCACATCACTGCCTATCCGACCCAAGGAGTCATCATCCCAATAGTTTAACGGTAGATTTATTAGCTTCACCCATAATGGCATGAATTGAAACTTCTCCTTGGTAAATTGAAACCTCTTATGCCACTCTTTCAGGATGAATGGTCGATTAAAGAATGACCAATAAGGCTTGGACAATACCCAATCCCTATCCTCCTTACAATCAAACTTGAACACTACAAAACCTTGGTCATGCATCAAAACCTTTAGTTCTTTCACATAGGACCAGTTTCTTTTGACATAGCCGACCATTTGGGCCAAAGAAGGTCTAAAACCAATGACATAACCCACGATCGCCCATTGCCAACCCTTAAAATTGTGATCAACCTTATCCTTCTGCAACATAACTTGGATTTTGTCACCTGCTAGCACTGGTGGTATGTAAGTCAGGTTTGCTCCTCTGGATGGAATCCTATTACCTAAAACCATATCCTTCTAGGATACCTTTTTAGCCAATGAATCGTTAAGAGAGTGAGACCTTTCTTCCTCTCGACCCCAATGATTTTTAGCCAAAATTGGGATATTGATATTCACTTCGTCCTTCCCTGGACCCTCGATAACCTCCCTATGAATCAAACATTCAACCTTATTCGAGGGACAGCGATCGACTTCCGCGTCTGCATGTATCATGCATGCACCTACATCCTGCGATGACACCGGGTCCAAACCCTCGACAACCCCTTCAACCCTACCTATATTAGAAAACGACACTCCATTACCAGCATCCTTCTTCGAACTCCCCGCCGCCTTCTTCTTCTTCTTGGCCGTCGCCATAGCACTCCTCGTGTGAGCCATAGAGGAGGAGAGAGGAGAGAGCATTTAGGGTTTTTTTTAGGTACTTTCTCAAAACATTTGATCCTATCTAGAATGGTAAAGGCGCCGACAAGGCAACGAGGCAGTCATGGATTTGACAAAAGTGTGTACATGAAAAAGGCTATTACCGAGGTAATGTTTTGGTAACTTAATTTATGATATGAATATGATTTGAAGTAATAATAGATGAAATAATAGTATAGTAGAGTGTCTGGTAGAGATAAATTATTTGCATGTGAATGTGTCAGAAGGATTAATAGTATCTATTAACTTATCTAAAATAAAATAAATTTATGTATAATGATAATTTTGGATATGTCAACCGGATTGATGAGGTTAATTAGTAGAGGACATTTTAGTAATAAAAAATAAATAGTACACTTTTTTATTTTGGCGTTTTCTCTGAAAATAGTGGAACCCATTTGTAAGATAGGAATAATTTGTAAATAAGTTGCAATAATGAGAATGGAAGAATTTTAAGAAATAAATAAAATAAACACTCAAAATCTATATTATTAGATAATGTTGAAATAAGACAGGTTATAAAACGTTACCAAAAACATCATAATATCGTTCAACTTCTAGGATACACAAAGTATGATAATGTGCAATCTTTTTCCTTTCCCTAAGCAATAATGAATACTCTCAGGTGGCTTCTTTGATATAACTAAGCTTATGGAAGACTACCAACAATTAATATTTGCCTTAAGTCATACTATAACTAATGAAGACTACTAACTACTACTAACTAATCTAAAAGGAATTTTGGATGAGGTTGTTGCTCTTCTGTATACTTTGCAAGCAAAGATGAAGCTATAATTATAAATCAATATGATCCCATTAGACACATAAGTATATTTATAAATTGATAACATCAATAACAACTATTAATATATTTTTCAAAATATATACTTGCTTACTTTTTCAATAAATGTCTTTGCATATTTTGAAAACACACTTTTACTATTAATATATTTTAATATATAAATAATAACAACTATATAAAAAATAGTACTATAAAAGTATTTTCAATACGAATATAAAAGTTATATTTTTATATTATAATGTAATATAATTTAAGAGAAATTAATAGTCAAAGTTTGTCATCTAAATATCTAGTGAAATATATTAAATAAAAATAGATGGAATATTTATTATTACGCATGATTGATATAAGAAACTAGGAAATGGCTAAGAGCCTAGTGTAACACTCCTAAAATTTACTATTGATTTTTTTAATTAAAAGTTAAGCGAAAGCAAATACAGTAAATTTTAAAAATGCTACGGCCACACTTAGTACTAGACCAATTTTCTTCCACCATTTCAGTATCAAGTGCTAAGGCTAAAAAAATAAGAGGACACATTTTACACAAAACCAAGTTATAAAACTAAGTTAGAGTTGCACGTTAAATTACATTACAAGAATAAAATCCACTATTAGTGGTTACAGAAATAAAGTCATTAATATAAGAATATATATAAGTTTAAAAGATAAACTCAAACACTTCCCAGACAGTCCTTACGCTCTTAACCCAAAAAGAACTTAAATAGTACCTACGGGCTAACATGTAAGGAACACTGCCCATTACAAATACAGGGACCCAAAAAAGGAATCCTTTAGTACTACAGTACTGAGTAACCCTTTATATAAAACTAAAATGTAGGTCTCGTATGCAACACATCAGCTAAATATAAAAATAATAACATACACAATGCATAGAAATAAACACAATAAACATTGGATGGACTCGTACCGTAAGAATCATATATCACAAAATTTATTTACTTAGCATTTCTAGCACTTACCAAGAGAGCATCTAAGTGAATCTCTTTGTAGTACAGTTACAAGTGTCCAACCTGTCACCATCAACACATACCACCACTCAACCCAAGACAAGCACCAAGACCACAATTATACAACCAACATATCATAATGGTGAATTTAATATTATCTAGACTTAAGCTATTAATTAAATATTATTCATAATCATCTCTCGAATTATATTCATGTGAGTATGTGAACCCCACTATTATAGCCGGTGGATCAAAAATATAGCTCTAGGACAGAACACACCTGACTACTATTATTTTCCGATAGACTAATCTCTAGGAAAAAAATGTTCCTGGCCACTATTCTCATTGGTGGATTGGTCTGGGCCTGGCTCAATAATATTCCACTTTAAATGATTAGTATCTTTCCATTTAATTAGCACATCAATTCCATTTATTTAACTCTAGAGGGAGATCACAAACCTAGAGACACAAAGGTACACTGGTCATACTGGTGCATATAAGTAGCACAATACCCTCCAACCAACAACCCAAGAATGCAAAGGTACCCTGGTCACACTAGTGTACGAGGACACACAGTACCCTAACAACAAGGATAACTAATCCATAAGTATGCATACCCCCCTAAGTAGGTTCACATAGCTAAATATAGTTAGATGCAAGGCCTGGCTAATGCACTAAGGCACACCGATAAAATCCGAAATAATCATGGGCTAGACCACGTTTTTAGGGTAGAAAACCCTAAACAACTACCATTTTTGATTTTGAGGTCTTCCACTTTAATTATTAGTGTCTTAATTGCGGTGACCACGAGAAACACATTAATCACATACTTATTTATTTTTACATGTTTATGTTTTTATTAAGAAATCTTTATCAGTATTATTTTTCATGTTGACTCCAATAGTCTACTAAGGCCATCCTAGATTCTAATTCTTACTCTTAGCCCCTTAGATCAAAATGACCAAAATGCCCCTAAGGCTAAGACCTCCTCTTATCATCTGCTTCTATAAAATAATTCATTTTTATTTATTCACATGCCATAATATGTTATTGTATCATACTATACTACCAGTCATGGAATAAGGTACTCTATACCAAAGGATCATTGAACACATAAACCCTAACATGTACTTTTAGCACATCCAGCACACATTTCCATGTATAATTAACAATTAAGGCACCTCTGGTATAACTATGAAATTAACATCATAACACACCCTCCCTATACCATGCATTTTTCTTATGATATATACCAATTTACTGAAATACCTTTATCCTCATAATATACATGATTATACTTAAACAAGTGATACTAAGGCCATAACCTTTATTCTATTACTTAGCATCACTTATGACTTATTATGGAGGCTTATTAAATCAATACCATGCTATATGTAAATTATCGATTTACCCCTTCTCACTTAAAAATTACTAAATTACCCCTCTTGCTTGCCTATTTACTAAAATACTCCTTTTACTTGTCAAATTACCAATTTACCCTTCATACTTGTATAAATACCAAAAGTATCCTTCACATTTGTATAATTACCAAAATACCCTTTTTAGTTGTTAAATTACCAAAATACCCTTTTCTCATGTAAAATAACCAAACTACCCTTATTACTTATTAATTTACTAATTTACCCCTTTCTCATGCAAAATTGCTAAAATACCCTTCTTAATTATTAATTTACCAAATTACCCCCATTTCATGTAAAATTATCAAATTACCCCTAACACATAAAATATTAACAACTATGGTCCACATGCATCATCTAACACCATAAACCCTTATTATTCATTATTAATACCCATTATTAACTATCATGCATATTTATTTAGGTCACACCTATGTACAAGAAAAATTACTAAAATATCCCTAGGGATCATATTAGTATAATCTCTACTACAAATAGCCTTATTTACTTATTATGACATGTACATGTATCTAATATCAATATTAATAACAAAGCTCACTATTTCCACACATGTCACATTTCGTACAATAGCTTGCTTTTCATTCCATCTTCTAACATAATATTAAAATCATAAGATGCTTAGCAACACATAATGTATACACAAAACACATCCAAAACCCTAATGTACTAGCATACATAAATCCACACATTTTAATAGGGTATAATAGTTGCCTTATTTCTGGAAATAACTAAAATTTATGAGTATCCCGATTAAAAAGCTTAAGCTTGATTAGTAAAGATTTTACCTAAAAGTAATATCAAAATTAGCAAATTAGTAGTAGAAAATGAAAAAAAAATAGATTTTTATCAAAAATTCTTGTTAAATACACATTAATACTAACTATATTATACCTCAAAACTTGGTTAATTAAACTCAAAATATGTAGTAACACTCATGCTGCCCATGCAATGTGAGGATGCATGCACGAAAGAGGAAGAATATAGAGGGTGGAAGGTGGTGGAAGAAGGGGGAGAAAAAGGGTCTCAATGGTGGCTTGTGGAGGGGAGTTGGGGTAGTGGCTGGGTACAGGATGGGCAGTAGGGTGTAGGTGGTGGCCGGGGATCGGAGAGTGGTGGCCCAAGGAGGAGGCAGGGGTTGGAAGATGGGTGCATGGAAGGGAGTAGAAGAAGGAAGGAAAAAGAAGAGGATAAAGGAGAGGACTGTAGGGGGGTTTTGAGCAAGGTGAGGTAGGGAGGTAGTAGGAGAGGTGTCAGGTGGTCGAGGGGCGGCTTCTGGGTGAAAGAAGAGGGGGAATGGGCAGCAAAAGGTGGTGTTTAGGGAGGAGGGTCACAAGGAGAAGAAAAGAGAAGGAAGGGAGAAAGGTTGGCTATAGGGATGTGTAGTGATTGCTGGGTGTTCAGGGAGGAAGAGGAGTTGGTGTGGTGGTTGGTTGGGCAACAAGACAGTGGTTATGGGCAGTGAAGCAAAATAGGGGAGGAGAAGAAGAAGTAAAGAAAAGGAAAAAGGGGATTCGTAGGTGGAGAAGGAGAGCTAGAGGGCGGAGAAAATGGGCAGAGGAGCAGATAAAAATGAAGAGGGAGAGGAGGCATGTCTGGTTGGGTTAGGTGAGGGGTACAGGGGCTATAGGTTAGGGTGTAGGGTGGAAAGGAAGGAGAAGAGAAAAGGGGAAATAAAAAGAGGCATGTGGGGAGTTGTAGGGAGGTGTGTAGGGTTGAAAATGGAAGGGAAAGGGACAGGAGAAGGAGGGAGAAGGCAGAGCTACAATGGCAGGTGTAAGGGAAAGAGTTGTAGGGGGTAGGTGCAAGCATGGGGGAGGTTGGCTTGATGTGCAGGGGGAGAGAAGGAAAAAGAAGAAGAGAGGGGAGGCAGGCCAATTAGGTAGGGGAGAAAGAAAAAGAAAATAGAAGGGATGGGCTAGCCTAATCAGGGGGAAAGGAAGGAAGAAAAAGAAAGAAGGTGGGGGCTTGGATGAGTGAGGAGGGGGAGAAGGGCAAGTAGCCCAATAGGGGGGAAGGAAGAGGGTTGATTGACCGAACGAAAGGAGAAAAGAAGTACAAGGAAAAAAGGAAGGAAAAAGAAAGGAGAAAGAAAAGGGAAAAAGGGAAAGGGAAAGGAGGAAAAGAAAAATAAAATAATTTTTTGAATTAGGGTTAGACATTATTTAGTTGGAAATTTTATATTAATAAATTAATTTATTTAAAATATAAGGTATTAACTTAAGAGGATACTTTTAATACAAATTATGGTATGAGAATTTATTTAAATAAAAAGAGTATGATAAAATAACAAAATATTTATTTTAATTTATTAAATAATCATATCCATTTTTATAAATCAAAGTTCCATAAAATAATTAAATGAATAATGTAATGTTAAATTATTCTAAATAAGGTTTAGTCCTTAAATTTTAGGTTTTATAATTTTGGGGTATTACACCTAGAGTGTGTGTATATATATATATATACTGAAAGAATGTAAGGGTTAGAGTATGTATAGGTAGTAAAGTAAAAAAACCTTGCAAAAAAAAAAGTAAAGAAAAAGTGGTTTGAAAAAATTAGTATTAAAATGAGTAAGGAAAGTTTATGGGACTATAATTGCCAAAAGTCTTGGGACATGAGATATCATTGAAAGTTGACAACAAGTACACTACTACTCGAAAAAAATGCTCAACAAGTAAGAATCAATCATGAGATTTAGACATTGGAATGAACCACAAAGAGAACTTAAGCATTCCTAATCTACCTATATATGTCTCTCTCTCTCTCTCTCTATATATATTATATTACATTATATAATATTATATTATATCAGATAAATTTACATGAGGTTAAGTGACCTTATGTGTTCTATACTGGCTTGGTCCATGTTTGCAAGTAATATCCAAAGTGGCATTTTCTCCACCATCCTTGTATTCATGGAATATTTTTTTCCATTATAGGGAGTCTAAAACTTGATCATTCATTGCATTTGTTAAGTTTCAAAGCATCCCAAGACTTGTAGTGGCCATTGGATATTTATCACGATGATAGAGGTTTGATTAATCTTTGATTTTTTTAGATTCATAGGGGCCTGTAAAGGCAAATGCAAATCACTATATAAGCGACGATACCGTAAAAATGTTATAATACTGAGAGGGGGGAGATTCGAGTTTGAGACCTCTAGTACCTTGAAGCTGGTCTTTACCACTAGACCAAACCTCACCCAGTTGATTAATATTTGTTTTTTTAAACTTCCAAAGCATCCAAATATGTCCATTGCTAGCTACATACCAATTAGTTGACTTTATAATGACATATAACAAGAATTGAGGTAACCCTGATGGCTAGTTGTTTTGGTTGTTGTAGGGTTGCTTGCTTCTTTAACCATTATATCAGTTTCAAGCCCTTTAATTCCATGTGATAAGCATGTAAGATCTTCTAATTAGATTAAATATATTATAGTATAGTTGTGAAAACTTAAACATCCATAACCAAATCAAATAGCCATATTTTAATGTTTGGTCATCTATGTCCTAGGTATATCATGTGTTAATATAATTTGGAATTATATATGTACCAAGGCTTTTAAACCATGTGCTCCATAAATTTATCACACATTGCAACAAAGACTAGAGTCTTTGTTTAATGAATATAGACCAACCAAGCATTAAATATAACCCCTTTGGTGCCACAATTTAATTATTAATGACATTTTTTATAATTTGGTTAAATAAAATTTAAAATGCTTTGATAATGGTTAATAAATTAAAATTTTAGTTAATTAAATGTTATCTATTTAATTATAATCATCTCTCTCTGAAAATAAAGTAGCCACTAAAAATGCCTATAATAGTAGGTGCTCTAAAGGAACAAAAATAGATAGTTTTCATAGAATAAGTACCTTGACTTATTATCTGCAACCATTTTTATTTTTTTAAATATCTTAATTAAATTTCTAATTATCTAACTAGTTATATCTAATATATCTAAGTACGAATATACTAAGTGCAAGGAATTTAGAACTCAAAAATGAACTTATTAAGCTTTCTAAACAAAAGAGATGTATGATAAGCAATTTAATTATATTCATGTTTGATTCTTAGTTTGCTAGTAATTTTTGAATGTTTTCCTTCTTTTCTAGTTCTATCTTATGATTAAACATGTTATGATATTGTTTAGACAGTATATTGCTGCTACTTGTTATTATTAGTGCTTATCCTATGTTTTGATATTTTTTATATCGTTGCAAATAGTTTATAATCCAATAGGTAGTAATAGTTGTTTCTAATTTATTTCAAATTAATCCTAAATATATTGGTGAAAATATTATGGTATATTGTTACACATTATATATTATTATGACTTTTGGACTTACAATAAGCACTAGTTTGTTTTTTTTTCTTTGTATATTTTAACTATTGCATAAAATGGTTAATCTTACTACATATTATTGTCTTTTTTATGATTAACATGCCTTAGATTAATTAACCAAGTTGTGAACACCCTTAAGCTTAATTATGATGTAGGGACCTTCATTTAGATTTAAAAGGATTGATTAATCCATCATATTCACCATATTGAATTGATATGAAAAGAGAATTTAGCATCATTTCTATTATAGCTAAAAAGTTTTAGTGATATACCCTAGGAACCAAACATGGATATAACTTTATGTTATTTGTTGAGACTAAGGTTGTGTCTAACATTTGATCTTCACACAACTTAGATAGCCATAGGGTCTTGCTATTTTATTGCTTATGCCTTGTGAGCCAAAATGTGTTTTAAGCATATTGAAAATGTTGTGTGGACCTATAGGATCATACATTATGGTAAACTACATTTCATATAATTAGAAAAAGGCACTTGATATGGTCTAGGCCAGTAAGATCTGTCTAATATTAGATTAGATAAAGCTTTTGGCCAGACTCATCTTTCTCATAATTAGATAGAGTGAGCTAACCACTGGGAAGATAATGAGACAAATCGATTTCTCATATCATTTCCAAAAAATCCCTATATAGCGTGAAAAATTTATCCTTGCTGCTAGTATATATGGTATTAAAATAATCTTGCTCTTATGAATACTAATATATGCATGTCATTTAACATGTGCATCCCAACATGACTTCTTGATATCATTACTAAGAGGTATATTCTACCTATTTATTTTCATTTCTAATATTCACTTGGATACTAGGATTGCAATCGAATTAATCTGATTTAGACTATGATCTTCAAGTATAACCTAACAAAAACTTCAATAACGCCTCATAAACTTGGTATGAGAAGTTGTCTAGGTTATTGATGCACAATAGATTCACAAGGGAAAGAATTGATAAACAAATATTTTGATAGATCAAGTATATGATTTTCTAATGGTACATGCACATGTGGATAACATTATTTTTATGCTACTAATAATGGTTTTTGTGCAAAATTTTTAAATTTGATGGTGAGTGATTTGATATTAGTATGAAAAATGAGTTAGGATTTTTCCTTAGCTTACAAATAAAGAAACTATAGATGGAGCCATGATCCATCAATTGAATTGACTTAAGGGATTTTTTTTAAAGATGTATCAACTATTGAATTCTGTGTCTTATGACACTCTTATATCTACTACTTGTATGTTGGATTTGGATAATAAAGATAAGAGTTTAAGAGTGAAGGCCTACTAGGGTATGCTTGATTCAATTTTTTTTATCTCACAACTATTAGGTATGATATTTTGTATAGTATCTTATCGTGTTAACATTTTAGATGAATCATATAGAATCTCATTTTAAGCAAGATACACAAAAGGATTATATAACTTATGTCTATGTTATCCTCAAGATGATAATATCAAATTTTATGGTTATTTAGATGCTAACTATACTAATATTTTTTTACATGAGTAATACATTTTGAATGACACATTACTTAGTCATATACCAAATCACATGAGGAACTAATTTTTTTTTTTAACTTTTTTTATGGCTAAATTAGAGTATGTTGTTGTTCCATCTTTTTGTGCACAATTACTATTGGATGGACATGAAATTACATATTTTGGAGTGGTAAGTGATAATGTTCCTATATTAAGTGATTATATTATTTCCATAGATATTTTAAAGAATCTTGTTCAATGTTCTGTAACCAAGAAAATTTATATTAAACATCACTCCTTGTGTGATAATTTAGAAATGGGATTTGTTTTATTGCATTTTTGAAATATTGATAATAAATTGGTTAGAATCTTTAAGAAACCTTTTAGCAGAGATATGTTTGAGAACCTTAGGCTATTTTGAGTCCATTACATGATGTAGATAGTTTTCTTAGCTATATTAGGTTTTTGATCTCAATATTTTATTTTTGACTAATAGCTCAAACTAAAATTTCTCAAGTTCCCACCAAAAATATGGTTCTTATTGGATATTCCCCATATAAATATGTGGTGACTTATATATTCTCATGACTATGTGCGAAGAACAAATTAGAACCCACTAATGTAATATCCCTTTTCCTCTTATACCATAATTGAGGTAGTTAGGTATTAATTTGACATTTTATGTAAAATGAATCATAGAAATACTTGGAGGATATGGGATGTTTTATGTGTATTGATGTTAGGATAAAAGTTATTAGATCAATTAGGGTTTAATATGTTATTATTAGGGTTTGGTGGGAGGAAAAAATTGGAGGTGGTGGTAGAAAGTTGTTGGCACTAGTAGTGCGGTAACCAATTGATCAATTGACTACCACTATATTTTCAGTTTTTGTAATGTTTTATTTTTTTTATTCCAAATCAATTACTTTCCCCAATATTTACATACTTTTAGGTTCGTGAATTATTTTTACAAATATTCCTAATTTTTGGAGTTTATTTAATATTTTTCCTAAATAATTCCTACTTGTTGAACTTTTTGCCAAATCATTTATCTAAAAATATTATTGACCATTCTAAACCATGCTTGACCTGATTCTTAATCTCTATACCACTTGATTAAATTTGTATTAACTTAATTAAAAAATTGTTGTTATCTCTATTTCCACTATTTCTTTTTGTTTTAATTAAAATATTTTAGCTTTAACACTTAACATAAAGAATTTATTTGATATTAAACTTATGTTAGGTGTGGTGGTGACACCTATTATTTTATGTATATGTTTTTGCTAAAAATTAAATTTTACATAATAAATTTGGAGTGTTACAACTAATATCTACTTATTACTATCTACATTTTGAATTTATATTGTGATCGAAAAAAGCTGATCACGGGAACATGATTGAGAACAACCATAGATTTCTCTTGTAAGTTTGCAAACAACTTTCAATAAACACCTCTTGTTGTTAGTATTACTGTATTATCAATGGTGTGATGAACTGAGGTAGTCAAAATATAATAATAACTTAACATTTGGTAATTGAAGAGTTTTTTTATTTATTTTTTATGTATAAAAAAATAGCATTAAACCAATATATATATATGAAGCATAACCAAATTGAATGATTGATATCTACTGAAGAATATAATAGTTGGTCCCTGTATGTTTGCTGCTTGGACAAATGGTAAAAGAACCACTCAAACATGTGTGCATAATGCACAACAACATATTTAAGCCTGCAATATCGAGTGATATCTTATCACAATCACAAACCATGTGACAAAAAAGTTGTATAATACCCCAAAAATCTAAAACCTAGAAATTAATAAATAACCCTCATTTGAGATAATTTAAAATTTAAAATTATTTAATTTAATAATTTTATGAATTTTTTTAGTATATAAAAAGCATATGAATTTTAATAAATTAAAATAAATATTTGTTATTTTATCATACTCATTTTATTTAAGTAATTTTCAAACTAATATTTTAATAAAAATTACCCTTTTAAACCAATATATTAAATTCTAATAAATTAAATTATTAAATTAATTTATCTATCAAAAATATTAAATGTCATTATTTTAAAAATTATTTTATTTAATTTTCCCCCTTTCTCATTTTTCCTTTTTCCCCTTTTCCTTTTTCTTCTCATTTTCCTCCTTTTTCTTTTCTTTTCCTTTATTTTTTCCCCTTCGGATCGCCCGACCTGCTTCCCTACCTTCCCGTCTCATGCTGAGCCACCGACCCACTTCCTTTCTCCTCTCCCTTCTCCCCGCATCTATGCCTAGCTCGTTCCCCCCTCTTTTTTTCTTTTACTTTCTCCCCCTGGTTGGGCCAGCCTAACTCCCCCTTTTTTTTTCTCACCTCTCCCTCGCGCATAGGCTGGCCCATCCTTTTCTTTCTCCCCTGCCTAGCCGACCTGCCTCTAATTTCCTTTTCTTCTTCTTCTTCTTTCCTCCTTCCTTCTACTTTGACCACCACATGCCATGGCCAGCTTGCTACGCCACCTGCAACTCCAGCCTGCACCTGCTGCCCCCGTAACCCTGTTCCCTCTCCCTCTTTCTCCCTTGTCCTTTTCCTTCCATTTTCGAGCCATACACGACCTACACTGTATGCCCCTTCCTTCCCTTTCTTCCTTCCTTCTTCCTACAACCACAGCCTCCTAGCCGACCACCCCTACCTCCTCTCCTCTCCCTCTTCTTTTTCTTCTTCTCCCCTGCCCATTTTCTCCCCCCGAGCTTCTTCCTTCCCTACCAGGTAACCCCTTTTCTCCCTTCTTTCTCCTATCCTCCTCCTCCCTTGTTTTCACTTCACCGCCTCCAACTACTACTTTTGTCTCCCAACCAACCACCACACCCACCTCCTGACACCCCCTACAACCTCCTTACACCACCCCATCACCCCCACATGCCCCTATAGCCACCTTTCTCCTCCATTCTTTTTCTTTCCCCCTTTTCAGCCTCCACCCTACCCCACCATCGTCCCCCACCCTCCTTCCTCTTCTGCTGCCTCCACAACCACCAATCTACTCCCTATAACCTTCCCTACTACCACCTTACCTCCTTTAGCCGAAACCTAGCCCTATAGCTCCTCCCTTCCCCTCTTCTTTTCTCTTCCTTCTTCTCCTTTGCAACCTTTGCACCCACTTCTCCTAGCCCTGCTGAAATACCCCGAAATTTTCTAATTTTAAAGATTATATTTAAATAAGGTTTTATTTGAAAATTTAATTTAGTAAATTATTTTTACTAAAATAAAAGGAAATTTAGTAGGGCAAATTAATAAGAGATTTTATAAATATGTTAAGTAAAGGAAATTTTGGTATAATATCTAATTAAGGATTTTAATTTGGGAAATTATTTAAATAAATTATTTTATTCTAATTAATAAAGATAAAATAGTTTCAAATTAATTTTAACTTTTTAAATAATTAAATTAAATAAAATTTGAGGGATTTATTAATTTAAAATGGAAATTTTGAGAAATCCTTTAAAAATACTATTTAGCCTAAAAAAAAGGATTTAAAAATTATTTTATTTAAATATTATTATTTTTAAATATCCTAAATATTCAGATTTATTTAATTTGACCCAACCTAATTAATTCTATTTTCCTTTTTCCTTTTTCTTTCTTCCTTTTTCTTTCCTTTTCTTTCTTTTCCTTCTTCTTCTTTTCTTTTTCTTTTTCTTCCCCGAATTGGGCCTGTTGCACCGGCCCAATCCCTTTTTCTTTCCTTTTCCTTCGGCGCGGCCCGGCTCGCGTGTCGTCGCCGCCTCCCCTTACCTCTCTGCGCTTCGTTTTACTCCTTATTTCTCCCGAATACCGCTTTCCACTCGTCTTCTTTTTACCTTTGCGCGTCAGCCCGGAACGCCGTTCTTTATTCCGTTTTGCACCAAAAACTCGTCGTTTAATTTAACCCTCCCCCACCTCGCGCCGAACCGCCCGGTCTCCCTCCCTTTTTCTTTCTTTTCTCTCCCGCGAACCGCCTGGTCCAGCCTCCCCCATCTTCTTCTTCCTCCTCCCGCCCGACACCATAACCGCCAGCTCCCTTTCTCCCTGAAAATGGTGCCGCCGGCCACACGTGGCGTGACCGGCTCTTCTCCCGCTTGTTTTCTTCCTCTCGACCTTCCCGTTAATTTGAATTGTTCCACTCCCCCTCTATTCCCCACGTTTTGCCCCATTTCTCTCGGAAAGTTCGGTAAAAATTCAAAAACATTGCCGCCGACCTTCAGCTCGAATAAACCAATTTCCCTCCCAATTTCAACTCCTGGTAACCTCCCCAATTCAACCTTAACCTCCAAAACTATAAAAACCCTCCTCATAACCTGGGTTCGGGATTTTTATTTCCCCGAAACCCTAAGTTCAGACCGTGCGCCACCGCCCCGGTAGACGACTATTAATCCATCTCCGGCCAACTTCAATGCCTCCTCTTGATCCCAATCTCTTCCCTGCAATACCCTCTAATTAACTAAACTAACCAAAACCTTCGATTCATCTTGTACAAGCCTCCATAATCGCACAAAGTTGATTAGTTGCTTCGACAGAAAATTTCACCCCGAGACGTTGAACCACCTTCCACCACCACATGCGCCGCTTTTAACACCTTCCAAACCAACCATTAACTCATGATAAATATCCTCCACATCCCCATAGATTTATTTTATTTTTCTCCTTCCCCCTCACCTCTTTTTCTTCATTTTTAACCCTCTTAGATCCATTTTCCGGCCACCTCCGGGAACCACCGCTGGTTCCACCTACATCCTCCAACTCAAGGTGATTCCATAGACATTTTAAATACTTAGTTTCGAATTATTTATAATTATTCTAATTTTAGCCAAAATTTTAGTATTAATTCAACTTTAATTATTATTATTATAATTATTATTATTATTAATATTGAATTTATTCTAATTTCTAAATTTTGGTTACAGGTTTGGGAGTATTATTGAGTAAGATACAGTAATTATCTCGACCTTTACCTATTTACTTGGATTTTTACATAATTGATGTTATTCTTAATAATATTATTAATAATAATATTATTAGTATAATTATTTGGTTGATACTTTGATTATTACTGGAAGAACAGAGGCCTTAAATTTTAATTAGGCGTCGCATTTATAAAATTTATTAACATTATTAACATTTTTCAACATTATTTTAATTATATTACCATTATTACCTTTATTAAAATATAATATAAGTATATATATACATTATTAATTTTATTATCAAAATTCTGAATAGTATTATGTTTATCATTGTGGGAGGGTTAGAAATCCAACTTTTAATTTTAAGAATTTTGATATCATTAATATCTAATATTCTATTTATAAAAATTATCATTAATATTATTATACTTTATTTATATTACTAATTATTTTTTATTACTATTATTCTTATTATTGTTATTATTATCATCATCATAGTTATGATATTATTAAATCTATTTTGGGAGAAGGGTAGAAACCCTTAGTTTATCATCTTTTCAAAAGAAAATAAGTGAATTAATTATATTAGTTCCTATAGTTAATTATTGAATAGTAAAATGTCATCCTAAAACCAAACCTCGAAATAAGTTAGAATTATATAAGAGAATCTAATTCTAGTATGCTTTGATATAATAGGCGAACCCAATCAAACCCCTCAAGTGGAATATGAGCGTGCACCAAGACCGGTGTCGTTTTAGGTAAGGGTCTACTAAGGCCATTTATGTGTCTGAATGTACTATGTGCTTGATATGCCATGTATTTTATGTTCGTTATTATTATTTATTTCGCATATGGCATGATTATAGAGTTGAAGTATATTGGTGTGAATAAACTGTGGCATGAGATTTATGTGTATGTTTGTGTTATTATTATTGTATGATATGCCCTAAGACATGTATATTAGGGTTGTAAAATAATGATGGGGAGTGTAACAATGTGGTGTTAGGGTTTGCATGAAATGGCATGGTGCTAGGGTTTGCATGGAATGGCATGGAGTTAGGGTTTGCATGAAATGACATGATACTAGGGTTTTGCATGAACTGTGGTGTTAGGGTTGCATGGAAGCATGTCTATGTGGAGCTAGGGTTTGCATATGAATTAGGGTTTGCATGGAAGGGTGGTATATGTGAAGTTAGGGTGTGCACATGTGTGGTACGTGGAGTTAGGGTTTGCATGGAATGTAGTACGTGGAGATTGGGTTTGCATGGAAGCTAGGGTTTGCATGGAAGCGTGGGTCATGTGTAGTTAAGGTTTGCATGGGACCTAAGATTTGCATGGAAATGTGGTTTACGTGGAGATAGGGTTTGCATGGAGTAGGGTTGCATGGGAGTTAGGGTTTTCATGGATTTAGTCACGCATGTCTGGGCAAATGTTTGTGAATGTCAAATGTTTTTGAATAAAATATTTAAGACACTAATATCTTAAAGTGGAAGATATTGAGACGGGACTAGCCGATCCACCGGTTAGGAATAGTGGTTAGGGTTTTACCCTATGTGTGACCGATCCACCGGTAATAATAGTGGTTAGGACATGAGGTCCTATGTGTATCCGGCCCACCGGTTATAATAGTGGGGGATCCCGAGCTCAATAAAGACAAACCAGATCATCAATGCTATTAAAAGATACTAATTACTTACAGTGAAACACCATGCGAGCAGGAGCCAAGCCGATCCACCGGTTAGGAATAGTGGTTAGGGTTCTACCCTATGTGTATCTGGCCCACCGGTATAATAGTGGGGTGTTCCTGTTTTCGCATGGATTTGATGCGGACAGGAACCAAGCCGATCCACCAGTTAGGAATAGTGGTTAGGGTTTTACCCTATGTCTGACCGGCCCACCGGTTACAATAGTGGGGTGTTCCTGTACTCGCATGGATTGATAAAGACATGGTGTGTATCTACATTTGATAAAAGAAAGATTAAATGATTAATCCGGACCTTTTTGGGCCTTACGTATGGACCTATTGATTATAAATGATTTCACTTTATGCTTCTATGTATCATATGTGTGGGTTGTAACTGTATGTGATCATTATCCTGCATGAATTAATGTGTTATATGCTGGCCTTAGTATTCGGTTACCTTACTCAGTACGAAGCGTACTGATCACCTGTTTCATGGGTGCTGCTCATTCCCACGAGCAGAAGGCCCGTCTGACCTGTTGCAGGTAGGAGATATTTACTTTGATGCTATCGATATCTACGGGACACCAGGAGGGGCAGAGTGATAGCTGGGCTGGATCAATCTTTAGAGTGACGTGGCCATTGTCCTTTTTAAATTTATGATTCATGTTATCTTTTATTATGTTTGAATTGTCGAAACAATTTTACTAAGGTTGTTTAGTTATTATCTGGAAAAACAATAGCCGGTATTTCGAATTATGTAAGACTTACGCGTACTCTGATTCCTGTTTTTATAAACTTGAATTTGTATGGTATTAGTGATAATGTTTTCTTAGCCTTAGCACTTGGTACCGGAACGGTAGAAGTAAACTGGTCTCGTACTAAGTATGGCGGTAACATCCCCAGAATTTACGGTTTTAATTTATGAGTATTGCTTTTAAAAAAAATTGTGTAAACTTTGGGGTGTTACACCTGCAACCACCATCTTTGCCACCCTGAGCTGCTGATGATCCACCCCCATGACTCCCTTCCACAAGCCCTCCATCTCACCCCAAAATCCCCAACCCGAGCCACCCCTTGTGTAATACTCCCAAAATTTACTATTGAAAAATTTTATTTATTTTAAAAGATACAATGGAAGAAAGAAAAATAAAACTGTGAATTTCAAAGATATTACCTCTATGATCAGTATAAGCCCGACCCCCTGGCCGGTCTCACACTAACCACAAGACTAAAGAAAAATTACCAACAACCATTAGTCAAACTTAAAGAAAGAATTCATAAAAGCATTGAAAAGTTCAAAATACAGGAATCAGAGTACGTATAAAAGAGTTTACAATCCAAGGTTGCATAATTAAAGTTCCTAGAAGGGATAAAAATTACAATACGATAAAACAAGTCTGAAATAAATCGATACAAGATAAATGAATAGAAAAAGGAAATCTGGCCAAGTCACTCTCTGTCCCCAAGCTAAGTCCAAGCTCAACTCTCAGCCTACCCGATGCCTCATAAGCATCGAAGATAACATCTCTTACCCGCACAACTTCAGAAGGCCCTTCTGCTCGTGAGAATGAGCAAATGGTTGTGCCCATCCTTCCTCTATCTCACCCAACCAAATTCCCTTTATCACCCAACACATCATCTCATTTTGGTTCAACCCCAATCATTTCACTTTACTCCCTAAATACACATGTGACTATGAAACCCTAGTTGGCCACTCTAAACCCTAGCACCTTTCGTTCCCATATGTTACCTCTCCATTTCTCACCTTCCATCCTTTTATTTCCTATGAAACCCATGCTCACCGTACACATGATATTATTCCACTCTCAACCCTTATTCCATTCACCCTCAATTATTTTTACTTTCACAACCACCTCAAATTAGGGTTTTCCTCCCAAACCCTAGCCAGGTTTCCTATGCACCCTTATACCAACCTATGTACTATTTTTCACCCAAAGTCTCCAATCACCCCAATAGCTCTTCCCTTCCCTTACTTACACCTAAGAAAACTTTTCTCACGTAAAGATCATCCCTATGAAGACTCCATCCATCCCATGCAAACCCTAGAAGTTCCCATGCAAACTCCTTTCATCCCATGCAAACCCTAGAAATTCCCATGTAACTCCTTTCATTCCATGCAAACCATGGAAATTCTTATGCAAGGTTCACCCCACTCTTTTATTTTGTCCATATTCTCCTTTTTTGCCCCCCTTTTGGACCATGAGATAATTAGGTCAATCTCACATCCCTTTTGTCAACTCACTTTCCTTTTGTCCCTTTTCATCCTTTCACCCCATATCATATTGTTGCACACCCTAGCATGCATTTCCTAAAGGGTCACATTATATAACATCATAAGCACAACATACATATCAACATACACATTCCATAAGGGAGTCATATATGCATACCTCAACTCCAAACTGTGCTACCAATAAACAATCACAATAATCATAAGGTACACAACATAACATAACATATGGCATACAAGGCACATAACACACGCATAGAGGGTCTTAGCTACATCCTTACCTAACACGACACCAGTCTTGGAGCACGCTCCTACGCCTCCTTAGAGTTTTTACTTGATTCACCTATAAGAGGGAAAAACTAAGGGTTAATTTCCCTCTTACCAAAAACACGCATTTTGCCTTGCATGATTTTCGGTCCACCGGCTATAATAGTGGGGGGTTTCGTGTTCAAAAAACCAAATGTAATGAAACTAAGACATGTGAAATACACTAAGTAATTATAGTGAAACACGATGTGAGTTGGGGCTAGACCGGTCCACCGGCAAATAATAGTGGCTAGGAGCGTTTTGCCCTAGAGACCGGTCTACCGACGAATAATGGTGGTCAGTTGTGTATTACCCTGTATGTATTCCGATCCACCGACTATAATAGTGGGGTTCCTGTAGTTGTATGGATTAATAAAGAGTATGTGTGAAATGAGTATATTGTTAAGAGAAATAAAGAACAAATTTATCTGGAATGTAATCCGGCCTCATTATCTGTATTATTGTATGTTGCCTATATGATCATGCTTATATTATATGCCTTATGTGTTGGCCTTAGTGTACGGTTACCTTGCTCAGTACGTAGCGTACTGACCACCCTTTTCATGGGTGCTACTTATTCCCACGAGTAGAAGGCCCTTCTGACTTGGTGCAAGTTGGTGATACTATCTTCGATTCCTACCAAACTTACGAGGAATCGGGCGGGGCTGAGAGTTGAGCGTGAACCTAGCCTGGGGATCGAGAGTGGCCTGGTAGGACTCTATCGTCCATTTCATTTTTCTTGTATCATTATGATTTGGTTGTATTATGTTGTATGGTGTTTCTGTCGTTGGGAACTTTAAATCCTTACTTTTGGGTTGTAACTCTTTTGTTTACCGCACTTTGATTTTATGTATGGTGAACAATTCAGTTCTTTTATGAATGCTCACTTTAATTATCAACTTGTGTTTGATTTTAATCATATTCAACCTTAGCACTTGATACTGGAACGGTAGGAGTGAACCGGTCTGGTACTAAGTGTGGTGGTAATATCCCCAGTGTTTACATTTTTTGTTTCTCTTCTAATAAACCTTTTCATTAAATGAAACTTTTCAGTAGTAAATTTTGGGTTTATTATAGCATGGCTAAGGTGGCTCGTACAAGGAGAATCAGGGGTGGTGATTGGTGTAGTTAGGTGGAGGGTGGTGTAGGGAGTGTTTTAGGAGGTGGTTCGGGTGGCAGTGTGGGGCAACAATGATGGGGGTGGACCGATTGATCTACGGGAAAAGAAAGAAAGAAAAAGAAAGGGAGAGCCAGTCTGGGCAGTTGGTGAGGAAAAAAAAGGGATGGTGGGCCTTGGGCCGCATGGGAGGAAAGGAGAGGAGGAGGAAGGTTTGGGCCGCAGGGGTAGGCTGGCCCAAATCAGGGAAGGACGAGAAAAAGAAAATAAGAAATGAGAGTAAAGAAAGAAAAAAAAAGGAAAAAAAGGGAAAAAAGGAAAATGAAAAAAGGGAAAATAGATAGGTTGGGGTATTTAGAACATTTTGGCATTTTGGAATATTTTGGATAATAATATTTTAATAAAATAATAAATAAATTCCCTTTTTAGATTAATTTAGGATATTTTGAAAGATTTTTCCTTAATTCCATTTTAATTAGAAAAATACCCTACTTTTTCCTAATTAAATTATTTATTATTTTTCTCTTTATTTTGCCCTAATTACTTCCTCTTATTTTAATAAAATAATTTTTAATTAATTTTCCTAATAAATTATTATTTTGCTATAATTCCCTAAATTAGGGTTTTGGGGTATTTCACCTTCCTTCTCCCCAATTCCCCTCTTTGACCCCTTTCTTCCTTACCCTCTGCATGCAGCTCATGCTACTTGTACGGCGTGAGTCTACAGCCCCCTTTAATAATTTTGGCTAATTTTGAGGTATGACAATGGTTAATACTAGTATGAACTAAATTAAGTTTTTAATAAAATTTATTCCTTTGATTTTATACCTTATTATATGATAAATGTTGATATTGTTTTTAGGTATTGATTTTTACTAATCAAAGCTCAAACCTTTAATCGGGGTACCGGTAAGGTTTAATTTTTTTGGAAATAAGGTAATCATTATACCCTACTAAAATGTGTGGATATACGTATGGTAGCACATTAGGATTTTTAATATGATTTTTATGCATGATGTATGTTGTTAAGTATAATGTATTTAGTGGCATATGTTGGTTGATGAAAAGAAAAGTATGTTAATTTATGTGTCATGTGTAGAAATAATGCTTAAGGGAAACAACCTTGTTATTAATGATAATGTGAAATGCATATGTATGATATGATATGCTAATGTGGCCATTTGTTGCATAGATAATGTTAATATAAGCCCTAGGGGCATTTTAGTAATTTTTCTTGTATAAGGGTATGGTCTAAATAAATATGTGAGGTAGGTGCTAACGTGTATAAATGATAAATAATAATAGTTGGTGGTGTTGGATGATGTGTATGGAGCATGTATATCAATATTTTATGTAGTGAGGGTATTTTAGTAAAATATGTATAATAAGGAAAAATGGTATTTTATAAGAGTAAATGGGGTAAAATGGTAAATGGACAAGTAAGGAGCGCATTTTAGTAATTTTATATGGAAAGGGGACAACTTTGTAATTCTTGGGCGTAACAAAGTATTTTAGTAAAAAAAAATGAAAGTATTTTTGTAATTATGTAAAGTGATGGGGTAAAATGGTAATTTGATAAATAAAAGAGGTATTTTGGTAATTTAACATAAAGAAAGGGTATTTTGGTAATTTGGCATAAAGGAAGGGTATTTTTGTAATTTTGTAAAAGTAAAGGGGTAAAATGGTGATTTAATAAAGGAGAAGGATATTTTAGTAATTTGGTATAAAGGAAGGGTATTTTAGTAATTTGGCACAAAGGAATGGCATTTTGGTTATTTTGTAAAGGAAAAGGGTAAAATGGTGATTTAATAAAAGGAAAAGGGTATTTTGGTAATTTGGCTTAAAGAAAGGGTATTTTGGTAAATTGACATAAAGGATGAGTAATTTGGTAATTATGTAAGTAAAAGCGGGCAAAATGGTAGTTATAATAATGAAGAAGGGCAATTTGGTAATTTAACACACCAAAAGGGCAATTTAGTAATTTTAATATTTAAGAGGGGCAATTTGGTAATTTAACCAACCAAAGGGGCATATTTCGTAATTTTAATAAATAAGAAGGGCAATTTGATAATTTAACTAAGCATAAAGGGTAACACGGTAATTTAACGAGCTGGAAGGGTAAATTGGTAACTTAACAAGTATGAGAGGTAAAGTTGGTGATTTAATAAGTATGGAGAATAGTTTGGTAATCTAACAGATATAAGGGGTATTTTGGTAATTATGCAAACATTAAGGGTAATATGTTAAATTGGCAAATGAAAAGGGGGGACTTGGTAATTTTACAAATAATGGGTATTTCGATAGTTTTGTAAAGATGGTGGGGTAAATCGATAACTTGCATATGGCCTGTCAATGGATTAAATAAGTCTCCATAACTAGACCTAAGTGACATTGAATAATAATATAAGGGTGTGATATAGTGTTTGTCTCATATTCATGAAAGGGGTGTCGTAATCATCAATCGCGCATGTTAATGTGTGTTGGATGTGATATAAGGGCATACTAGGGTTAAGTGTTCCATGATCATTCGATGTGGACTAACCAAACTCTAAGACCATATTATGATTATGATATCATAACCCTTATGACATATGAATAAATGGAAACGAATCCTAAATTAGAATTGGATGATATATGGATGGCTTTAGTGGTTTCTTTAGGTTAATATGGATAACTTTATGAATAAGAAATACTTATTATGACAGAAACAAATGGGAATGAATAAGTATGTAGTTGTTTTGTTTCTTGTGGTCACCTTAATTAAGACATTAATAATTAAAGTGGAAGACCTCGATATCGAAATGGTGACTCTTTAGGGGTCGCTACCCTAAAGACGTGGTTTAACCCACAATTATTTTGGTATTTGCTGGTGTGCCTTAGTGCTCCAGCCAGGCCCTACATCTTACTCTATCTAGCTCTATGGACCTATTTAGGGGGTATGCATACTTATGGATTAGGTGTCAATGTCGGTAGGGTACTGTGTGTCCTCGTGCACTAGTACAACCAGGGTACCTTTTTGTCCTTGGGTTGATGGTTGAAGGATACTGTGTTGCTTGCATACGCCAGTATGATCGGTGTACCTTTGCGTCTCTAGGTTCTTGATCTCTCCCTCGAGTCAAATAAAAGGAACTATTGTGCTAATTAAAAGGGAAAACACTAATCATGTAGAGTGAAAGATTATTGAGTCAGGCCCAGATGGATTATATCATGTGTACTAGTCAACCGGAAAATAATAGTTGTCAGGTGCATTCTGTCCTGAAGCATATTCTGGTCCATCGGCTATAATAGTGGGGTTCCCACACTCACATGGATATAATTTGAAAGATGATGATTGAATAATCATTAATTAATGGCTTAAGTCTAAAAGAGTTACTTTCATCCTCATAATCTATTGTTATAATATAAGTTCAGCCTTGATACTTGTCTCTATCTTGGTATGTTATGCTATTTCTAAATGAATGGATCTTGTGCTATACAATTCTTATTGTATGAGGCGTTACACCAGGTGTTATTTCTTAAGTTGCTTATGGTTATCTCTGTGCCCGCGCATGTTATTGTTGTATATCGTTATGTATTATGTGTTGCATGTTGGCCTTGCCTTTTAGTTTGGTATAAAGGGTTACTCGGTACTATAGTACTAAAGGGTTCCATTTGTAGACCCCTGCCTATTTAATGGGCAGTGTCCCTTACAGGTCTATTGCAGTAGGTAATATTCAAGCTAATATTGGGTAAGAGCATAAGGATTATCCAGGAGGATTTGAGGGTTTCTCTTTCATCTTTTTTTTTCCTTGTTTAAATTTAATCTTTATTTTTGTAATCACAATTAGTGAATTTTATTCTTGTAAAAATTTTAATGCGCTACTCTAATTTAAATAAAGTCTAAATTGAGTAAATTGTATTTTGGTTCCTTTTAGCCTTAGCACTTGGTACTAGAATGATAGTAGGAAACCGTTCTGGTACTAAGTGTGGCAGTAACATCCCCAAAATTTACGATTTTTGCTTTTTACTTTCACTAATTTTTAAATAAAATAAAATTTTCAAGTAATAAATTTTAGGGGTGTTATAAGTTGTCCTTGCAATACACTAAACCTTTTTAGAGATGATGTTCTATGCATGCGTATCTAAAACACCACATGTGAGCAGTGGTGGAGATAGGGCTTCCGCACAGTATCCCAAGACACCATGGAGCCTTGGAAGGAGGTAGCAAACATTATTCATACAGTATGTAATTATATGTTAAATATAAGAGGGACATTATACATAAAGTTTAGAATAGTCCAATGGTTGGTGCATCAGGAGTTTGTATTTTGTTTGCTTAAAAAACTCAGGATCAAGTCCGGATGAGCACCATTTTATCAATTATTTTCCCCCCTTCTTTCCTTTCCTCCTCAAGACAGACCCCAACTTTCCTCTTCAGTTCTTTCTTTGATGCTCCTTACTTCTGCTTTAACTCCAATAATTATGTATCCCTTTAGTTCATTTAGTAGTGATAATTTATTTACATGTTTTCTATTAAATACTTTTTGTATGAAACCTTTCATTTGAATTATTGTATATGAATCATGTGAATAAAAATTAGATATACTTTTCATCTAATATCTAATAATGAATATATATTAATGTCAATTTCTTTAGTTAATTTAGTATCTCAATTCCTTATTATTGAAAATTTGAAACCCTTTGCTTTTTATTAAATTAATTTTTCAATTGATTAAACTCTAATCAGATTTTTAATTGATTAAATTCTTGAGTTTTTATGAAACCTTAACTCACTAATAAGTTTGTCAATTGAATGACTTAACTTCTTAGTTGATTATTGAATTAGTTTGTTATTAAATTATATTACATGTTAAATTTTATGTTATTATTGCTATTGTTTAACACTACTACTTTATATGGGGACACCATGGTGTTTTAATCCTAGCTCCGTCATTGCATGTGAGAGCATCTAAAACATAGAATTTCTCATCAGTGGTAAACATACAAACTTGTTCCATACAACAACCATCAAAGCTGGAGCAACATTTCTTCAAACACCATCATTTGTCAAAACACTCTCAATGCCTGCTTGGAACCCTGGTTTGAGCAATAGGTAATTTATGAGCTACATAAACTTCTGTCAAATACTTCCAATATTTCAACAAATTTGATGGCTTTAATTGCAAACCTAGGAAAGAAAACTTTGCCGCATTAGTACCCTGTACCCCTAATGACTTGGACAATGAAACAACATATTGCACATAAATAATCAGATATACTTGAGTAACATGATAAGCTTCTCAGATTTATTGCGTATAAATAAGCCACATAGTAACTTAAAGTATTCGTGTAAAGTTTCAACCAACCAAATAAACAAAGCTTTACCCTAATAGAAGCACTATTTGCCAAAAAAAATTAGGAATGAGTAGGTATCTCAAACGAATGCAGATTTCATATGCTAATCAATGGAGATGAAGAAGATACATGTGCAACCAACTATAACCAATATTTTCAACTTGTGATGGCATATCATCATCCCATCCAAGTGGAAGGGATTTTGAACCATCATATTTAAATCAATGTGTGATGTATATCTGATATGGTTCACCATCATGCATCAACAAAGCAAAAACATTTGAAACTAATGTGCAAACTAAGATGCATTTGCCATGGCTAGGCTAAACACCCTCAACGTGCATGCCCATTGAGAAAACATTACAGAATATGAATCATATAACAAATATGGTAATATAATCACAAATTAACTAAATCATCACATTGATCTTATCTTATTTAGGATAAAAATATATTTAATTTATACATTTGTCAATTACCAAGTAAAACTTAACTCTAGCACTAGTGCAAACTTTATAAATCTCAGGAGCATAGTTGACCTTTTGTAAAGTCAAGATTAGCGCAAGAGCACCAACATAAGGCTTCTCAGTTGGATGAAACACAAGCAAAGCTAGGGTTCCTCAAAATTGCAAAAGTATGACGGGTCAATGTTACCTCAATAAATGAGAATTGAAGACTTTAAGAAACAACATAGTAAGTGCTTAAGTTACAGGCTCTTACCATGAATTGTTCCTCACAATAATGGATTTAATAAATTCTCCCAAGGATAGGATAAATGTTCAAAAAATCTAGAAGTATTACCATTGCTTATGTTGCTATTTTTTCCATGCGGTCTACTGTGATTGTAAAAATGTAGGGGTTAAGGCCAATAGAGAAACATAATATGTTCAGATAAAACACACCTATATTTGAATTTTAAGTGTATGCAATAAATTTAGTATGAGATTAAAAACATACTAACCTCTTAATCATGTGAAACTTTTGTGTACATGAGATCATTGCAATAGATTAATACGAAGCAGTATATGCAAAATGAAAGATAACTTATCAAAGCAATTGTTATTCCATGGAATAAATAGTAGCCCAAAAGCGATAATATGGCCAGACCAAGGTGTAATCCTAGCAGCCATCTTGCCCCCAAAGTTAAAAAAAAAATGAACACTTGGTACGTGTTGTCATGGTCTGTGACTTGCCCTAGGCATCTTACAAATGAGCCATGTGAATAGGGGTGCTCCCTTTTTACCTAATGGTTGTTAATGTCGATGTTATGTCTCAGGCAAGACTTGGTGTCCCCCCTTTACATCTAATGAACACTTGGTACGTGCTGTCATGGTCCGTGACTTGCCCTAGGCATCTTACAAATGAGTCATGCGAATAGGGGTGCTCCCTTGTTGCCTGATGGTTATTAATGTCGATGTTATGTCTCAGGCAAGACTTGGTGTCCCCCCTTTACATCTATTTATGCTATTATCGTGGGATATTGCGCATATTTGGTATGGTGTTTAGCTTTATCGGACGCAGGATGATAGCCTCGCTAGGGGTGCTAAGGCCGAAACCTCTGAGCACGTGACAAGTGGTATCAAAGAAACTCATTGCCTGAGTTAGTGAACTAGCATTTCATCATGTTGATGAGTATACCCTAAAGGAGTGTGGGTAGCTCGTTAGTTTGAGGCACATTAGGCGACGATTAGCTACGAAGGAGTAAAGCCAAGGGATCGTGAGTACCACATGGATCCATTAACAAGGTGTGTTGGTGGGTGTGGTTTGGTATGGGATCCAGGCCATTAAAATGAGTCATTAAGGGCCATGTGATGAGACGATCTCGAGCGCAAATGTTCAAGTTGTTGCAAGGAGGTTGGATATGCCACAACAAATGACAAGAATGAGATGTTGGTTGGATTTCAAGCCTTGTGGGGAAACGCATGGTGTTTGCATAGTGCTTTTTCAACAGTGGACAAGCATTGAAGGAATATCATGAGAACAATTCCTGAGATGCAGGGAAGCGATGGTGGGACCCCTTTTTTGTGAAAATGAGGAAGTTTCCAATTTTGGGTGGGAGAGAATGTCACGGACCATGACTTGCCCCAAATATCTTATAAATGAGCCATGTGAATATGGGTGCTCGCTTGTTGCCTAATGGTTGCTAATGTTGATGTTATGTCTCAGGTACGACCTGGTGTCCCTCTTATACGCCTCTTTATGCTATTATCGTGGGATGTTGTGCATATTTGGCATAGTTCTCAACTGTATCGGACGTAGCATACTAGCCTCGCCAAGTGTGCAGGGACCAAAAACTCTGAGCACATGACACAAGGACCACTTTTTTTAAAAAAAATTTTGCCCAAAAGGTTCTGAATATTCTAGAGTTGTATAGACTCTAGTAGAATTATATAGAAGTGTCAAGAAATGTGTGGATCCTTATGTAAATATCAAGAGATCTCCTAAAATGGTGTGAAATTTTCTAGAATCCTAAAGGTTAGAAGGATCATGAAGGGATCTAAAAGAGTCTTAAAAAATATCTTATAATCTAGAAATGTCTCTAGAAATATATAAGGATTGCGGAAGATCTAGAACCTTCCACCAAAAAGGAAAAGGGAGGGGGACCTCAACTATAAATAGAAGACCACCCCATTTTCTCCCACCATCTCCCAAGTTATAAGCTCTCTCCTCTCTCATCAATAAAGTTTTTTCTTCTTACACATAAATACTCTCTCACTCTCTCTAAGTCTCCTAAGATCTCTAAGTGTTCTTACTCGCCCTTAAAGGTTTGGTAATAACCTTAGTGTTGGAAAGCTAATTTAGTGATCACTAAAGGATTTTTGCTTCTATGTGTCACGCGGGAAATACTAAGGTGAAAGAAGTCCCCCCATGACAGTGCACTCGAAATAAGAAGCCAATGAAATTTGTAGAAACATTTTCCTAGAAAATTATTATTTTGATTTGGTAGAAGAGTAATTGAATAAAAGCAAGATCATTGAATAATGAAACTTCTATCGACTTAAAGGAAAACCGACTAAATAATGCAAACACCAATCCTTCGTACCCTTAAGGTATCTAAGTAAATGAAGTTTATTCTAATGATATCGATATGGGTTTGTGAGTATACCTGCTTAGTCGATTCACCGCATAGGCTATGTTAGGTCTTGTAAAGTTCATGAGGAACATCACATTGGCTATAATTTTAGCATATTCTTCTTGTGAAACATTAAAACCCTAGTTCTTCTTCAAATGAATGCTAGGATGATAGAGATTTTTCATAAGCAATTCATCATGACAATCAAAATTTTCCAATATCTTATCAACATAGCATGAATAAATTAAGGAAAATCCATTTTTATTTTTTCTCAATTTAATACCAATAATTATGCCATATTCTCCTAAATCTTTCATATTAATATGATAAGTCAAAAAGAATTTGGTCTCATTGACCACAGTTACATTAGTGTCAAGAATCGACATGTCATCAATGTATTGACAAATTATCACACAATCACATCCAAACATTTTGGAGTAAACACAAGAATTCGATGCATTTGTATTATAACCATCTCTCATTAAAGTTTGGTTAAACTTTTCATACTATTGTTTGGGATCTTTTTTAAGGTCATATAATAACTTTCTCAATCTACACACTTTTTTGTTCTAAACCTCAACATCACAGCCCTCAGGTTGCTCCACATAAATTTCTTCTTTTATGTCACCATTTAGAAACACATTTTTAACTTTTGTTTGATGGACTACAAGTCTATGGGTAGTAGCTAAGACACCATAGAATAAGTATTGAAAAATTCACCATCTTTATTTTTTTTATAGCCTACGACTCGCAATCAAGCCTTCAACTTATGAATAGTACCATCAGTTATCAATTTCTTTCTGAACACCCATTTACATCTAAGTAGTTTACATCCTCTAGGTAGGTGAACTAAATCACGTGTGTGATTAATCATGATTGAATCCAATTCATTTTTAATTGCCTATTTCTAGAAACTAACGCCTATTTATGTTACAAATTTCCTATAGGTTTTATGATCATCCTTAATCAAATAAGTATACACAAAGTCCTAATCAATCTTATTAAGATCATCATTTTGAACTAGCAAATCAAGTCTAAAGACAGTTTCTATGCTTAATCTTTTACTTCTCCTTGGTTCATGAACAATATTATTCATGTCATCAGATGGATAATGCATAGACAAAGGCACAAAAGATGAAACATTAGAAGAACTAGCAATGCCACATGCATTATTTCTCATAGGGAACACTTTCTCATAGAATTATGCATTTCTAGATTTACAAATTGAGTTATCACTTAAACACAAGAATCTATATGCAACATTTATTTTGAGCATAACTAATAAATACAAACTAAAAAGTTTTTGGGCTTAAAATATGCGATTAAGGTATATTAGAATAAGAAATAGTGTGTTTTGCTAATTATTTAATTTGACATTTCAAAAGAGCTTAGGCGGCTCAAAATAATATGAGTATATCAAATATCTGCACGAAAAAATAGTCTAGAAAGATTTTGGAGGCCAAATGTAACACACCCAAATTTACTAATTAAAATTTTCATTATCTAAAAGCATAATTACAAAAATATTAGTTGTTACCACTACACTTAGAATAAGCCTAATCTCCCTACCTTCCTCATGATAAGTGCTAAGGCCAAAACATTTCAACACAAAACAAATAGCAATAGAAAGAAGAGATAATATCATAGATAATGGTTTACAAATAATACAACATCCATATAAAAATACTGTTCAAAATAGAATAGGGACATATGAGTCTATAAGAAAATTGACACAAAAGAACAACTCACGGTACAATACCAGTTTACCATTACACTCATCCAAAACACATTCCATAATACAAGCTATTTAGATAAATAAAAAAATAAAAATTAGGAACCCACATTCCTTCCATCTTCCTGACCCTTAGGATACCGCTCCTCAAAGTTCCTCAATCACTACATATTGTGCATGTACTCATATTAAAAGTGATAATATTGACACAAGTTTCTCATATTAAGTAAATTAAAACACCTCCTAAGAGATAGCATTCTCACATAGCATATCATAATAATATAGTGAGAAACATAATTAGAAATATAATAATCACATGGGATTATAATACTCAAGAATAAAACATTGTCACACAACTCACTACATGATAACAACTAACAAGCCTTAGCAAAGGTCTGACTTAAGAGGTTATATCTCATACTCAAGCTATTATGAAGCCAAGCCTAATTCAATTATTCAAGAAGTACCAAGGTGTTTTTCTAAGTAAAATTTATCAAAGGTGAATTAATATCTTGAGTGAAATACAATCCTATAATCTAAGGTATTTACACTATGGATGAGTCAATAAAATCAAATAACTAACCTCCAAGGCAAAAAGTCAAGGCAGTCATACAACATAAGCCATGTATACACAACCTTAGCACTCAAGTCCTTATGTAGGCATACCTATAGGGTTTGTGAGTCTCTATGAGAACAAATGAGCCCTTTCACTTGAAGGACCAACTATGCACTCAGGGACCTATTCCGAGGTATGATATCCCTCTCCAAACTCAAGTCTTTCACTTTAAATGATTAATATTTTATTCAATTTCAATATTATTATTCCAATGATACAAATATACTTAGTATAAAAATGCTAATCAATCTAAAAGACCGCAAATGTGGCAACATTCAACTATCATTAAGGATAAGGGTTGGGCATTAAGCCATAGTTTGAACAATTAATTTTACAATTCAATTTAATTCTTTTAGGCAACAATTTTCAAATTATTCAAGGCTAATAATAAATCAACTATCAAAAATCAACCAAGGATCTAACCTATATGACCCAAATTCCAATAAAATAAGAGATACGAAAGATGAAAAATATGATCCAAGGTCAAACATTAGTTAACCACGAGAAAAAAAAACTATCCTATCAGACTAGTTGACTGGTCCAACAAACCTGCTAGGTGGTTTGAGAACAAAAATAACAAACCGATCAGGCAAGATAACTACACTAGTGGATTGATACAAGGAAACAATCAAATAATAAACCAATGGATTGGTTCCTCTACTAACCAATTAGTTGGTGCAAGTCAAAAATAATAAACCAATTAATTATTTAAGGATAAGTGGTTAGCTAGTGAATTAGCGGTCTAATTCCTACTTAATCAGTTAACTAGCACAAGGTCAAACCAACACAATATTCCTACTAATCAGCTAACTAGTGACCCAAAACCAATTAGCTAGTGGACCAGGTGACTAGGTTTGTCCATACTAGTTAACAAGTTAGTTTGGGAAAAATACAAAAAGTAACATGCAATTTATCCATAAATAATTCTTAACTTATCCGTACAATCCTATTGTGCTTCAACACTACTAGAAAACATATACATACATGCTTAACACTTCAAAACATACAAAATTATGCTCACGATCAATTACACCATACTTCTCACGCTTTAAGACATAATAACACAAAACCCACATTGTCTATAAAAGAAAATCCTAGCATGACACTAAGCCTAACAAACCTAACATGCTCATGCCTATATATTCTACCATCTTAACAGTTAATTGGATTTACCTAGATCCACTACTCAACAAAGACGCAAAAATGTGCCTTTCCTAAGGCAACCTCAAACACCCTTGGTTTAGATTCAAAAATATCAAAACATAAAATAAGAAGTATACAATACAATCATACATAAAATAACAAATCAAAACTGAAAACATTGAAGGGAGGAAAAAGACTACCCTTTGAAAACGTATAGGAACAATGGGAGAAAGATATGAGAATCTTCACAAATCTCCTAAATCCTAAGCCCTTTTACTTAATTAAAAATAAATAAAGGTTAGATTTAATCATTATAAAAGAGAAATCAATGAAGAATCACAATGCTTAATGAAATGGAGGCTTAAAATTTTGGGTATAATACAAAGGTAAAGACATGTGAGAATAACCAATGGGAAACTAAAGGAGGGAAAAACTAAATAAAATATCAGCAAGGAAAAGGAATTAAGAGGAGTCACAAGGGTTAACAATTAGGTGAGCAAAGGATAAAAATCAAATTTCAAGTTGAGATAAAGATGACTCCTCCAACACTTAATGAAAAGGAGACAATTAAGTAGGGTGAAGGTGTAGGTGAGGAAGAGTGAAACCAACCAAGCATAGGCAAGTTAACCTAGCTAATTTTTGAATTTATCTCTACTACATGAAAAGTTAGACAAGAGAGTGAGGAGAATTGACTTTGGTAGGTAATGAGTGGTTAGGTACAAAAAGCACTTTTTGGTTAATAAAAATAATCATATAACCTAAAAATATGATTAACAAGGATACAACAAGATTGGGAACCTTATAAAAGGATTGGTTAAAGATCAAAATCATAACAAACACATGGAACAGAAAACCTAGAAGAACCAATTGACTTGTTTGCTAAGACTAGTTGATAGGAGGACATCTTTACTATTTTTAACAAATAAATGAGTGGTCTATTGAGAAAACCAAAAATAAAAACCAACTATAACTAGTTAACTGGTGTAACAACAAGACCAAAATGTATATAGGGAGTAAGACATCTACTCAAACCATGCACAAACACATATATAGGTAGGATTAATTCCTTTCTATAGGAATAGAATATAATAAATTAGGGTTCTAAAATTCAATTTATTGCAATAAAAGTGGTTCAAAGTCTCACAGAATGCAAAATTGTAAGAAACAACAAAGAGTCCTGTGCATAACATTTTGAAAACACAACAAAGATTTCAAAACTCTTAAAATATGTGATAAAACACCAAGCTAATAAAATTAAGCTCCACTAATATAGATTCTAAATAATCCATTTTTCTTAAAAGAATAGGGCATTACACCATACATTCCGACATCACTATAATTTTGGAAACACAACCATAAACATGAGAAGATTCATAATTAATTGGATAAATTAGTGTTACATAAATTAAGGTAAAAACAACTAATTATTAACAGATGCATTTTAGGTAAGCAACAATAATAAATTAAAAGAAAATTGACACACAACTATAACAATTAGGCCCCCGTTTAGTATTACTTATTTTCAATAATTACTTTTAGACAAAAATTACTTTTATAAAACTACTTTTCAAAAATTACTTTGGCAAGTAAAATATACGTTTGTTTTTACATCTGTTGTATAAATGATTAATACTAAAAAACTACTTATTGTAGCTCATTAGTATTTGGTTTTTATTTTTCTACACATTTACTTTTTATTTCTCATCTTCAATTTTTATCTTCCTATATCTATATCTTTAGGTAATAATTATTATATAAATTCTTTAATATTAATAATTAAAAATCATATGAAACATAAAAAAAATTATAAAAAAATATAAAAGTATAAATATATTATAAAGTACCAAAAATTATCAAATTATTGAAAAAATAATAAACAATCACTAATATCTAAAATTTAAATTGTAAAATGATCAAAGTTTATATTATGCAATGAACATTCTTACATTCATAATAAACATCATAAAATCAAATAGCTCAATGACGTGCATGGTAAATATCATCTGTAATTCTACGTTATACCATTTCCATTTCTCTAGCAATTCTACATTTTACCTGTTGTCCAACATCCCTATTTCTATTATTTTCTTCATATATTTCTATGCTAAAGAGAATCATCAAATAATATATCATCCATTCGATTCAACCTAATAAAATTGTGGATTATCATTGTTGTAATGACAATGAATATTTATTTTTCTAAACTATAATTTGACATTTGCTTTAACATGGAAAAATATGCCTTCAAAACACCAAAGTAACATTCAATCACATTTCGCACTAACGAGTGTAAATGATTGGATAACTCCTCTTTTCATTGTGTACCGCCAACACTTTGAAAATCAGATTGATGATACCTTGTATCTTTGAATGGGGCAAGATAGCTGGGTGAATTGGGACAACTTGAATCAACCGCATAATATTTACCTACATAAAATGTAAGTTCATATTATTCAACTATAATATTTTATACTTAATATATAAATTAATGGTCTACTTACCTTGAGGAGGATGAGAAAAGTTTTTGTTGGGATTTCGAATATAGTGTTGGAATATTTGAGAACCATGAGCTGAACTCTCCCATCCAACTTTCACAAATGTGAACAACATATCAAAAGAACAATCTGCCATAATATTTTGGGAACACACTCCCTTATGATTATGATAAAGTGTTTGTTAATTCTTTGGAACACAAGCATTGATATGTGTCCCATCTATCGCTCCTACAAAATCTTTAAAATAAGTCCAAAGTCTCAAATCATTTATGATCTCAAGAGGGATCTTATCAAGGCTTTGATGAGGCCTTATAATCTCATCAACAATATTTGATATGGAAATTAAAGCCTTGTTGAAATATATACTAATGGTCTCTCTAGAGTTCAGAAATCAATCTTGCACAACTCTATTCCTTTCATTGTGACCTATTGTATATAAAAAAATTACCAATTGGTCTTCAACAACCACATTATAAGTATCAATTTCCTTGATCTTAAAAAACTTGATACTATGAAAAGCATCCTTCTCTATTCTAAATAAACGGTGGCATAGCCTATTATGGCCATCTGATATACATTGGACAAACTGGTGACTTGTTTCAGAAGAATCCAAACAAACTTGCTTCTCAATAGATTTCTTACTGTTCTTTCACAAACGTCATAGTATAAATAAAAGTAATGATAGTATTTTTTTTTTATCATCCATCTATTCAAAATAGAGGAATCATTTGTATTATACATAAACTCAATATATATTGAATTAATAAGAATGCATAAAATATAATCTTCTATCCCACTAAAAGCTAATTCAAATTATATACAACAAACAACATTTATATTTTTCATCGAAAAACATGAATACTTCAAAGCAAATTTAAGAAGATATAATATGCATTTGATTTATTGGCTAAAGTCTATCAAAGGTAGACCATTTAATGAATGGATGGTATAGCTAAAGAAAAAATAAATATAAGTACCACACTTTCAAGAACGAACAACTAAAAGTAATAATTTCACATATAATATTACCCATTATAAAATATTAAGAGTCATAACTCAATAAAATTACATTATTTCAACATAAATAAGAGAATTTATATCCTAACTTCCCATATCAATTCTTAAATGTATCTCTTAAAGCTTTCAACCAAACATTACATTTTTTTTAAGCCATATACATCCATATGTCTTTGTTATCAGGATCCTTAAAAGTAAGAGTAGCGAGGATAGATAACTATCAGAAATTTCATCAACTATGGCATTGAGAATATTTAAGCATTCTTTTATTGTGGGCATTGTTGACGATTGAGGTTTTGGCAAAGGAGGATCATCATTACTCTTAAATGCTTATTTGGACAATTGTAGCAACTTATTATCAAGCTTTTCATTAGCTGACGTCTTTCACTTATGAGAACTAGATTGTTGACTCTTAGAATGTTTCTTACTTGAATTTTATTTTTGATCTCTCACACCATATGAATCACTAGAATCACGACCCTCAATCTCAATGAATTTTTGGGATTTAGAAGGATCCACACTTCTTGTCCTTAGTTCTTCATCATCCTTATCAAAACTTGGGTGAATACCTTGAGATAGAGCCTATGAATGTTCCCTAGTTGCATGAGTGCCTCCAAATATTAATCAAATCTCATCTAAAATGGGCAGTTAGTTTGTTATGAAAGTGCTTACAAGTTGGGTTTTGCTAGAATAAAAAAATGGAAATTATTACACATTATAGATCATAATTAAAAAATATACATCAAAATAAATTATAGCTATAATTTACCTGAATAAATATTTCATCTATCCTCCCCACAAGTGATTGCACTTATTATTGAGTCTCTCCTAAGTCCAGTTTTACTTTCATATTTCACCGATGATAAATAATCTTTTTTTATTGAGGTAAAATGATATTCTCAATAAAAGAATGCTTAAAAATTGGACCTTCCAATCTTGTTGAATATTAAACTAGGCCTATTACCTTCCTTAACCTTCTCAACACAAAATTGAACAAAGGTTTGATTCCTCAATTCAGTTCAATGTACAATATCTGATGAAGATGAGATAGATCCGACAAATATACTTACATACTATCAATGATGAGAGATGATAGATGAGATTTATAGATTATTTTCATGCTTAAAAATATCATTTATCTCTCATTAATTCTATTAGATTTAATCTTTTCATCGAGTTTTCTTCCCTTGAATAGATTTTACAGGAAAGAAACAAATTGAAGAAATTCAAGGAGAAGTCAATGAAAAGAAGAGATCAAGTAAAGAACACATCAAGAAATTTTGAATCAAGGAGAGCGAAGTTGGAAAGGGAGCAAATACATCAAGAGAAGCTATGCTGAAACTTCAAAAGGAATATAGTGGAAGGATAAAAAACATGGCACCCCCGTGTTTCATAAACACGGATCATGTTAATTATCTCGAGCGTCAATTTTAAAATCCCTGTCGGCAGAACAGTGGGAAGAAAACACGGGGGTCCCATGTTTCCAAAACACGGACCGTGTTTCCATTTAAAAATTTGTAACTGCCTGCGCGACCTGTTTCTGATATATTTTTATCTAAAAACAAGGTTCGGAAGAGGGGGAAGAGAGATCGAAACAATTGGAATGTATTTTTCTTCCTTTATTCCTCTAGAATATACGTGTAATGCACAATTCCAACTTTTTGATCTTCTTGAATTCTAGTGATCAATTGACAATCTGCACTTCAATTGATAAGTCTTCTCTATTCCTTTATGAATTTCAATATCTTCATTTTTGTTAAATATAAGTAGATTATCTGTAATTATACTTGTGTTCATTCTATTGTCATCTGATTGTATCAATAGTAGATTTTTTGAATGTGTTGTTGTTATTAATTTTCAATGTTTATATGTAATTGTGTCATTTGTAAATATGTAGATGTTTGACTAATTTGAACAGGGTAGGATGATTTGAGGATGGAATTATATCCTAATTACCATTTCATATTTTAAATGTTTGATTCTAGATGAAGTTTAATTGAATTAATGGATCGAATTGAATGATTTTGTATCATAGATTAAAATTTTTGAACTAATTAGATTGATCACCTATTTAATTTAGAACTTAATCTTTTCTAAGGCATTGAAATTAACCCATATTTGTTAATTAATTTGTCTAAAGTAGCAAGAAGATTAATTATTAATCTTATCCATTAATTCGTGCAATTGCATAATCCGAGCTTATGTGATTATGATTATAGTTGGCTGCTTTCCGTTCATAATGCTACCATTAATTGAATCTAGTGTTCGTAACCTAGGTTATTAAATGGTCATAAAATAAATTGAGAACATATTCAATTTATTAAGGTTGAGAGGAAGCAAATGAATTTATTATGAATTTCCTAAGTCAACATTAAATTGTTTATAATCACTCTTCTTATTTGAATGTTTGGTACTCTGATTCCATCATCAATTCATTCCTCCCCTATTTTTCAATTAGTGATTAAGACTTATTACAATTAGATTTAGTATTAGAATCAATGAAATTTTATAAACGGGGTTATAAAATCAATAGCAAAATTAGTGATTAAAACGTCATTCCTTGTGGGTTCGACTCCTTCTTGCCATATACTACATATTCGGAAGTTAGGATTTATTTAAATTTGTTGTATTCACGACAGTGCATCGAGAGATCATTTACAAGATGAATATTTCATCTAAATAGAGATATCATTTTCTCGTTACTCTTACAAATTGGATATCATACACACACACACACACACACACACACACAACATGGGTTTCATTTAATTTTGTCACTACTGTAACTTCTTTAAATATATAGGTCCAAATTAGTAAAATATCAAATGAGGAAGTAAATCATGATGCACATGATTATTTGGATGCCTGAGATATTTATGCCATGTTTGGAAATCAACTTGAGCAGAATTATAGAAGATGGATGAAGAAAATGAAGATAAAAGAAACTTAAGAGGAAATTGATGTCCTACTTTAGGCTTCTTTGTGATCATTATCTTGGATTTCTGATCATGCATAAAATTCCACCTTTACAATATTTTTCAACTAATTGATCAATGGAAATAAGATTGGTGGTAAAATTAAGGGAGACAAATACATTGGAGAGGGAGGAAGAAATATCATAAATGGCTGTAGGTAAATGATTTCCATAAGTAGTATGAATATTGAGTGTTCTTGAATATTTCTTTACATTGGTAAGAGAATTATCATTGTTTGTCATGTGGTGGGAATTCCTAGAATCAAGACATGATGTAGATAAGGGTCTACCTTTAAAAGCATGTATAATCATTTGTTGAATCATCTCTAGGGTCACTATTTGGAAGTAGAGAAGGCCAAATTATAATGGGAGGATGTGCAACAAGCCTTAAAAACAAATCCTACGCTGATTTGGAAAGAAAAGGAAGCTAGATAGAAATAGTGGCATAAGAGAAATGTTGAAGAAAAATACTTGCAACATAAAATAAAGATTGTTGCTAGTCAATTAAATGCAATTGGCCCACAAGTGTTTGAAAATGATCCAGTGCTCTCACATCAGAGAAGGCTAAAACTAATGAGCATAATAACATACAATGAGGTAAAGGATGTTGTATTTAGTATGGGTGATCTAAAAACACTAGAATTGGATAGTTTTAGTACATGCTTTTATAATACATCCTCGGGTGTTGTAGGACATGACATGATCATTGTAGTCCTATAGTTTTGGAATCGGAGGCACATCCTCAAGCAAATCAATAGTATCCATTTGGTTCCTAAGAAAAGCAATGCTCCCAACTACTAGGAATAGGCTTTTCCATAATATTTCTGTCATATATTATGAAGTACATTACAATAGTTACTTTATTCACATATAAACTATATCAGGATTATATACAAATTTTGTTTTGCAAGCCATACCCATTAATAAATAAAGCAAGATTGGCATAGAAGCTCTATATACCAAACCATATAATGTCACATAATAGGAGATTGAAAAATTATCTACTAATATAGCACAATAATGCTTCCATACAAGACCAATCAAAACACATTTTGTAGATACAACACACAAATGGTTGCTGCAACAAGAACATGGCGATGCAACTAGGCAAACAAATATGGAGGACAGGTTGCCTATTTGTAGAATCTATAAAATGTAGAGAAATTGGAGAAAATAAAAAAAAAGTGAGATATAAAATTCAACTAAATAATCCAAGTGAAAAATCAAAAACCAAATTCCAAAATCTATAAGATTCAAAGAGGGAGATTGCATACCTCAATTACCTTTACTTGTTGCTTTCTAGTGATGGGGGTGATTGAAATTAGTAGTGGAGTAGCTCGGAAATGGCGATGCAACTAGGAAGAGAAATTTGGAGGACAAGATACGTATTTGTAGTTTGTAGAACTGTATCTTCAAATGTATAGAAAGTGGAGAAAAATCAAAAACAAGCAAGATATAAGATTTGAGTGAATAATCAAAGTGAAAAATAAAAAAAAAAATCCCAAAATATATAAGATTCAAATAGGGAGATTGCATACCTCAACCGCCTTTTCTTGTTGATTTTTGTGTATGGAGGCAACTGAAATTTCCGTTGGAGAAGCTCGGAAGTTGTGGTGCAAATCTACCAGTGGGGGTGTCTAAAATAGGGTGATAGACGACAGTGTAAATCAACCATGCTTGAGCGATGGTGCAAAAAGGCTGATGGAGAAGCTCGAAGCTGCTTCTGCAAATCGACATATTAGAGGGAGAAGCTTGAAGCTACTTATACAAATCAAGAGGCGGACACAAACTAGTGTTTGTTACTACAACACAAATGGCTAAGGGAGAAGATACCTTTTAAGCAATTTTTTTTAAACTCTATCGTACCATTTTGAAAAATTAGATTTTAAAAGTAGACTTTACTTACTTGTGATTAATAACTTTTAGAAAGTAATTTTCAGCAATTACTTTTTTGTAATAGCTTTTTATACATAAAACCAAACATTTTTAATTAAACTAAAATCACTTTTCATAATTACTTTTGTATAAACTACTTTTAATAAATATAACCAAACAAAGCCTAGATAGAGAAACATGTACAAAATGGTCAAAAAATTAAAAGTCACTTACTAGTGTAGTTATCTATTTGGACTATCATCTATAATCCTGATTCACTCCCTCTGAAAAAATGTAAAAAAAAAACCCCCAAGTACAAAATCAATACCAAAAAATAGATGTTAAAAGTTACTCTTTTATCATGTTCGGTAGCCATTTACCTTAAAGAGCCCCCACCATCAATTGCTTCCTTACCACCAGAAGAGGGAAACTAATTGACAATGATCATTTTATAAATTAAATCCAACAATTAGCCTACTCTAAACAAAATATCTTTCAGCCAAAAGTTTATGGACCTCTATTTACATCAACGGATAAAATGAAAGGGTAAACTGTCTTAAAAACAAGCATGGTATAAAATTAAAACATTCTCAAATTTTAACTCTAACTCAACACAACAATATTTTACCCTTTATTATGATAAACCCATCTTTGACAAAATAATACATGATTTTAATAGAAGAATTAATAAACCTTAATTTACTTGACCTTAATTAACAACAAAATCCACCTCATTATGAACACATAAAAGGTTATTTAAATTTTAAAAAATCATAACTTATGTCTTTTATGGAATGTTTATCGAGAAAAAAAGTATAGTTATAACCTTAAATTGAAAATAAATTAAGGTACAATAAAGCTAAATTAAAAATGAAAATTAAAAGGAAATAAGTAGCAATTTTTACCTAATTTATAAATTTTAGTTAAGGCTATATGTAACACTCCAAATTTTCAAACTAAAAATTTCCATTTTAAAACTATAGATATGTTGAAGTGAAAAACCTAAATATGGGTGTTACTACTGCTCTTAGCACAAGTCTAATCACCATTCCATTCTTATACTAAGAGTAAGGCTTAGGCAATTCACAAATAATTCATGAAATAGAGACAACAATGGAAGTAAGATAATATAACAATAATTTTTATGGAGATCAACTCCCTAAAATGTACAACAAAAGAGGAATGGGACACATGAATCTAAAATATTTGGAATATAAAATAGCATGAAGACACCACTGGATGACTTATATGCTAAGTTAACACATATATACAAAATCACTCTTTCCTAGACACTCCATCATGTAAAGAAACATCATCCTCATCGGGTACGTACAACAAGTCACTTATAAGTGCAGTATGAGTACATTGATATAGTGAGTAAATAGACATCCCTCATAGAGGTACCATGAAACACATATGACGTGGAGTAGAAGTGGTAAAACATGTGGTAAAATTAAATACATGATATCACAAAATACTCATACCAACCTTAAAGATCAAACTCAATAATACTTATGCATCTCATAATTCCATACTTAATCCATAATAAGTACCACAACTATAACAATTCCATAATCAAATAATGGGATTATTTACCACTAGCTAACCTAATATAAATAATTACCATAACTCAACATGATTAACATAGATGAATTGTATACCATTACCTAAAACAATATAAATATCTAACATAACTCAATAGTAAGGTGGATTGAAACCACCGGCTAACTAAAAATAGATAGCTAGCTCAACTCAAAAAATAAGATGGATTAAAACTATCAATTAATCTAATATAGATAGTCACCACTACTCAATGACAGGGTAGACTAAAAACACAAACTAATTCACTATCAATAGTATGCATAACTAAATAATAAAGTGGAGTAAAATCACAAGTTAACTCAATACAGATAGTTAGCACAACTCAAAAGATATGGTGAACTAAAACCATAAAATGATTCAATATAAATAACCAACATTGCTCAAAAGATAAGGTGGAATAAAATCACTAGTTGAACTAATATAAATAGCCAACACATACTTCCATTATCATCTACTTCAATAATGAGTATCTCATTCAAGTTCAATACTTAATATCATACCACATCTCCACACTTAAGTAAGTTATTCTCATATGAATCATATCCGAAAAGATCTAAGGTCAAATAAGAAATTAATCCTAAAGGTTAAACCTTGAAAATTTTAACAAAATTCTTAGGTAAGCAATCAACTAGTCTTATAAACTAATAGACTACTATGCAAACAAATCAAGAGAAAACAGTGAAAAATAGGTAACCAGTTGACTAATATAAGAAAATCAATCAACTATTCATAAGTGGAATGTGTTGATTGGTATAAATTGAGACTAAACACTATAAATTCTAGTTACCTAGTTAAAACTAATCAAATGGTAAACCAATATACTAGCATTGACCCTAACCAACGAACTAGTTATACTGGGAAAAATGCATTCAAACATTTCATCCTTCAAACTTAAACCAATGCGCATCCAAAAATCATGAAACTTTATGGACATAAAATATAGCTTTAATACTTCACATTAAAACACTTAATTCTTTAAAATACTCATAATTAATTCTTTATCCAAACATCACATTTACTCTTAAAAGGCAAACTAAAATCTTTCATGCTTCTATAACCATTTACATGTTTCCAAGACATATGTAGGCTATTAAACAGAAGGTAGTCATGTATTTATGCAAGGAAAAAAAACATGCACCACATAGCACATTTATTTTGAATTTATAGGGTTTAGCAAAAAATACCTATAAATGAAGTCTTCACGCTATAGGACCAAACCATAATGCTCGTAGAAAATAAGAGGGTTTAAGGAGAAGCTCATAGGAAAGGGAAAAATAATAGTACTTAGGGATTCTTGCAAAAATAGAGAATAAAAGCTTAAAGGTGCTAAAAGGGATCAATTGAGAAGTCAAATTATAAATTAGGAGGTTTGGTTGGGCATGAAAAGATAGGGAAATGAAAGATGTTGGATACGCTTAAGTGTAAGAAAAAAATGTGCAAAAATTGAGGGTAGGGTGTGTAGGACAATACTAAAGGGATAAGAAGATCCTTAGACTAGTTGAAAAGCATAGAAAAAATCGGGATTTGGGCTATAGAAAGGGATTTTTGGCAAAAATAAATGGAGGGAAGATATATAAGTAGAAATTAATGGGAAAATGTTTTTTAAAAAAAGGTGCAAAATGTGTTTTTAGGTGTGGAAATCATGTCAAATAAGGTTAAATCCAACAATTAGTTTGTAATGAAAAAACTCTCTAAAAATAATTTTAAACAAAATATAATAGATTCTCAAGGCTTAGTGAAGGATTGGAAGAGATTTGAGTAAAAACTAGAGCAAATATCATGATTTCTAGAAGAATAAGTTAAATAGTGTTAATGTACTAATCGAATGGTTCTCTTATTTAAAATTTATTTTCTCAATTCATATTAAAATTAATTTTCCCTTAAAAATTATTAAAAAAAATACTTTTTATATATATGTTATTACGGTTAATATATCATAGACATGAATAAAAGAGATGAAGAAGTGGTGAAGAATATTTGCGACTAATTTCAATTTTTTCTCTTGCACTTTGTTTGATCTCTTTCTCTTTAACAATTAAGTAAATTAAAATTCATATGGCTATGGAATGTTACTTTTTTAAGAATTGTTTGTGGCATATTTATCATTATTTTGGTTTTCTAAATAATAAATTATGTCAAGAAAAGTTGGTGGCTTGTTTAGAAAGCTAAAAGAAGTGGGAAACAAGTCACTTATATAGAGTATTTTTACTTTAGAAATATTTTACATGTTAGCAATTATGGGAAGTTGTTTCCATTTTAGTTTCATCCCAAATCATCCTAATATCCAACATAAAGCCATTTAAGGATTACCCTTATCTCACTCTCCCTCATTATTTCCTAAAATAGAAAACTATACTAAATTGTTGCCCGCCTTACTCACCTTCAAATATGATTTCACGTCTTTTTATTGAAGCGCACGATTAGAAACCACCAAAGGTTTGGAATTTGTCTTAAACACTGCTAAAATTTCAATGTCTCTAGACATTGATGATATTGAGATTACAAGTATTCCTTATACGTTGATTGAAAGCCATATGTCTTGATCTACATTGACAATGGAAAGCCCCTAAAATAAAGTAGTCATTCTTACAATTTATGGGATTAACTTCTTGCAATGGGTTATTCAGATATCATATGAAATGTTGGAACATCAAGGGAAACAATAATAAGAAGATACTATGTAGGAAGGATGGAAAAAGGGTAAGGAACATACCATAAAGGAGAGAACTGATGAAGGTTTGGAAGGGGGAATTTGAGAAATTCTCTAAAACCAAGGAAGGTGTAAATTTGAGATGGAATTAAAATATTAAACCTCAAGTAATGGAATAATTACAAATATTTAGTTATAATTAAAAAAAGGAAATGAAAGGCTAATAAACCCAGTGGAAAGAAATGAATGGAGTAGATGGCAAGTTATGTTAGAAACCCCACCTCCTAAATAGTTTAAGGGAATATATGTTGAAATCTATTGATGATATTAGAAACCCAAAATGTTGGTGAAGGAGTATGTCATAGTAGACATTTTTCATATGATTTCATTAATGATGTCATAATGCATCGGTAAAAAAAATTAGTAAAATTTGGAGCTTTAAATTTAAAATAGGGAGAAAATATTCCATTATGGGGATAAAAGTTTTGTTAAATATTTTATAGCATTAATTTATAATAAACTACACAATAGAAGCGTAAAATGACGGATATTTGTAAATAAACATCAATTTTAACTCCCACATATTCATAATGAAAAATGTTTGAGCTACATATATTCATTTTTTTGATCTTATTGATGAATGTTTGACTATTATACTTTGGGTTGACTTAGTTTGAATAAAAAATAATTACAACATTTTAGAGATGTGAGTTAAAATTTAGATGTCTTGAAATAAATGTTGATAATATGATTATGTTGAATTATGATAATGAGTTATGCCTATGTTTATGGGGTATCTTTGAGCTAACAAAATTTAATGCAATATATATGTAGAATTAGAAGTGTCTTTTCCTTAAGTGGGTGGAAAATATGGCAAAAGTGTTAACTTTTGTAGCACATAAGATGGATTGTTTGGCCTTTCTTGTCTTTAATGCATAAAGGTAGTCATTAATGAATTATGCATTTATGCAATTAGTGACATGTACATAATGGGTGCCTATATGCATTGGACATTGTTAAAATAAGGAGTGAGGGAGAGATGTATAGGGATAGAGAGGGGGGGAGAGATAGGACCATAAGGAGTTTAATACTCCCCACATGTAAGACATATAGAGATAGAGATGAGGGATCATGATAATTTTGAAATATAATGTTTGAGTACCATCCCACTCATTTTAACACTCTCCATATATGAGACAAATAAATATAGACAGAAGGAAAGAAAGATAAGATAGAAGAGAAAGAAAGAGGAGGTAAACAAGAGGAAGGGAGAAGAAGAAGGAAGAAGATACATAGAAGGGTGAAATTCTGATTCCATTTCAAAGAAATCAAAGGTTCAAAGAAGTTTACATATAAATATAAAGGAAAAGTAAATTTGAGGCATAGAAGAAAAAAACACCTAAAGAGATGATGAATGGAAAATTTATTCAATCTGAGAAAAGCTTTCAATTCCTCCCTTGAAAGATTTATTACTTCCAAATTTGAAAGAATTACAAGCTCTAAATACTCTAAAGAACTAGATACATGACTAGTCTTTACATATAATCCATGACATGCCTAAGAAAATGGTATGATGTGCATTTAGCAAAGCATTTTATACCCGTGACCATCTCCTTAGAACCTAATGAATTAGTTGCATTTGATTTCAAGACTTGAAATGGTGCACTCTTTAATTTCTTTCTCTCCATAACTAGTAGATAACTATTGTGAATAAGTAACAGAGGACCATCTTCATCTCCTTATGATCATATTAATCTCTCTCCATCTAATGCAAAGTGGTTTGGAAGCTCTGTTTGACCTAAAGAATTAACCAAATTGAAAAAATATATAGGATTAACACTAAACTTAACTTTGCAAAAATCTTAGATAACAACAAAAAAAATAATTAAAAGATTATCAACCTAGATTGTGCAATCAAATGAACCCTTAATGATGTGTATCCATCTTTAACGATTCTCCACCTTAGATATGCATCTTGAACATGAATTTACACCACCCATTAACTTTAAAATTTTTACGTTCTCTAACTTCATTTAAATATTTAGTGAAAATAAATAAGCTAGGTTATCTTCCATTGAAATTTTCTCTAACTTGATCTTGCTTCCTAATATAACATCTCTAATGAAGTGCAAGCTCACATTTTTTTCCTTTTATGGTATACTAGGTTCTTACTATGATTGTCACACAATACATTAATTGAATTTTAAATAATCCCAAACTCCTTTATCAAAACCTTTAAACACATAGCTTAATTGATAGCTTTTGTACAAGTAATGTATTCTACTTCTGTTGAGGAAAAAAACATTATCTTATTTAATGATGTCTTTCAACTGAATGTACTTGGACTAAGCTAAAAAATACAACTAGATTAAGGCCTTGAATCTACATCTCTAGCATATTTAGATTCCGTAAAACCCTACAACATCACATGATGTGAGTTGTGAAAATGATACACTAAGGCATGATACTTTGTCCCATCTAAGTACCTCAAGAACCACTTGACTACTTTCTAATGTTCTACGCCTGGATCAACCATGAATTTACTAACTAAACTTATACCATAACAAAGATCTAGTATAATGCATATTATTAGATACATAAGACTTCCAACAATATTGACATATGACATTCTACTCATTTGTCTCATCTTAACTTTTCTTTGAAGTTATTGTTACCATGTTACCTTGAAATGATGAATAATAGGAGTGGCTACTAGCTTAGCGCTTCTACTTCCAAAATTATCAAGTAGCTTGGTAATATATGCATCATATTATAGTGTTAACTTCCTACTTTTTTTTGTCTCTTTCGATTTTAATACCTAATATCTTCTTGGTAGGACTTGAATCATTCATATTAATCCCTTCTCTAAGTATTTTCTTCATCTTATTAATTATGACTTTCTCTTGTTAGCAACGAGCATATCGGCATATAAACATTAATCATTCATTTCCTAAGTTTGACATAAATACAAGATCCAAACTTACTTCTCTTAAAGCTAATAATCTCTACTACTTGATCAAACCTTTTTAAAACATTCTCTAGGTGGTTTTTTTAACCCATAAAGCAATCTTTTTAACAAAAAATAATAATAATATCAGCTTTATAATCTTCCACAAAACATTAGGGTCATGTCATATAAACAGCTTCCTTCAACACACCATGAACAAATGCAATCTGAACATGAAACTTTTCTAGTTAAAAGTCTTCTACATCCACAACAACAAACATAACTTTTATTTAATTGTGTTTGACTATTAGTGAAACCACTTCTTTGTAGTCAATTCTTTCCTTATGAGAATATCATTTTGCAACAAGTCTAGCCTTCAACTCAAGGGGGTCAAATTATGTTTCACCTTCCTTCAATTTATCTACCCACTTAAAACCTACCAATTTGTGATTCTTAGGTATAGGAACTATCCTCTAGGTTTGATTGACCATCAATGAAATCATTTCCTCCTTCATTGCCTCAAATTATTTTTTCCTTTGATCTCTTGTTACAACCTCTTTATAGGTTTTGTTTCATTTAAAACTCTCCCATTTGCATTTAATGCATATTTTATAATCTTAGCATAACTATACTTTGTTGGGGCTCTTACTTCCCTTCTTTCTCTTTCTCGGGCAAGATATATTCAACAAGTTCTTCTTGGTCATGCTATCATTCAAGATTCATTAGGGTATGGTTCATCTTCCCTTTTAACTTGATATATATGCTCCACCTCAATATCATAATCCCTCTATTCTATTTCCAAATAAACCCATACAGACCTTCGGTGTTCCTTAAAAAATTTATTTTCTCTAAAATGAAAATCCTTGCTTACAAAGGTTCTTACTCCACCTAAATCAAGGCTCATTAGCTTATAGCCTTTGATTCCTTTATGGTGCCCCCAAAAATACACATTTCTTAACCCTTAGATCGTGTTTATCTTCTCTTTTATGAGCATAGCATATGAAACAAAAAAAATTCTAGGATTATTATATGTCTCAATACAACTTGGCCACCTTTTAATGGGTGTCTCAAAATTAATGGTTAATGAGGGGAATTTATTGATCAAATAACATGTTGTTGTGCAACTTCAACCTAAAAACACTTAGGTAAACAAAATAAGAACAACATAGTCTCAACTCTTTTTAGAAGTGTTCAATTCATCCTCTTAACAAGGTTATTCTATTGAGGTGTTCTTAGTACTGTATAATACCTCATCACACTAGGTTTGTTTTGAGATTATCAAAATCCTCTTTACAAAATGCAAGTCCATTGTCTATTTTTAGCCTATTCAATTTTCTTTCAATTTATGTTTCAACCATACTCTTCCATTGCAAATTTTGTTTTGGAAACTTCATCTTTATTGTTTAGAAAATACACCCAAACATACCTTGAGTAATCAACAACCAAGGATAGGAATTACTATGCTCTATCTTTTGAATATGTTATAGCCATTCCTTAAAGATCAACATAGATATGATCAAAAAATACCTTTGAAATAACCTTACTTAAATAAAACTTCATCATGTGAGCTTTTCCAAGAGTATAATGCTCTCATAATTCTCAATATTATATATTTTCCTTCTGCAAAACTTCTTTCTTGCTAAGGATATTCAAACCTTTATCACTAATATGGCCTAAGTTATATTGTCATCTCATTACATTTATAATAAAATGGTTTCTTGGTGCATGATTAGTTGTCATATCATCATATTGTTTATTCAAAAAATATAAGCCCTTTACCCACCTCCCTTTGAATACCACTAAGGAGCCACAAATCATATTTAGCACTCTACTACTTTCTTTCACATCATAAGCATCCTAATCAAGTTTACTAATAAAATCAAATTCCTCTTAAGTTCAGGAGCATGCCTTACATCCCCCAAGTAAAAAATAAATAAAAAAAAAAAATCTATGCCATTATTAATGGCGACACTTCCAATATCAGCCATATAATGAGAGTTATTATTTCCCATTATAACATAGCCTTCACTAGTCTTAGAGAATTGATAAAATTGAGCCTTATTAAGACACATGTGGAATAGTCAACCCAAATCAATAACATATGCTTCTTGTGGTTTATTTGTTGAAACCATCAACACCTCCAAGCTTTCATAACCTTTTTTCCACAACATGTGCATCACCATCTTCTCCTTTCCTAGGTTGACCCTTCTTTACTTGTTCTATTTTAGCATTCCTTTTAAGGTTGTCCTATTTAAAATAACCCTTCTCATGATAATGAAAGCATTATCCCAAGCTTCTTAACTAAGGTTGTTGCTTTTTATTCTTCTAGCCTTCCTTCTTCTTAGCCCTTTCTTGAAAATTCTGAGACATGCATGAATTATCATCTCTTTATGTTTTATGCTTCTTTAGTTCTTTACATGTTAAGTTGTAATTATATTTTCCAGGTTTAATGGTTCATTACTAAACATCAAGGTATTTATAAGATGTTCACACTCCTAATATAAAAATGAGTTGAGAAGTATGATTGCTTGATCTTCATCATCAACTTCCACATCCATGTTTTCCAAATTAAGAACAAATTTGTTGAAGTCATCAGGATGATCCTCTAAAGACCTGCCACTTTGCATTTTTTAGAAGTACAAATGATACTTTAGTAATACCCTCTTAGATAAATATTTTTTCATATATAGATCCTTTAACATAATCCAAATGACTAAATTTGTGGTTTGTTTTGACACTTCCCACGGTACTTTATCCCCCAAATATGGAATAATAGAACATTGTGCCTTCTCCTCAATACTAACTTGGTCCTTTGAATCTCTCAAATCACCCTCCTTAACTTTCTCACTTTCTTTCTCCATTATAGTTTGTTGCAACCCTTATTGAAAAAGAAGAGCCTTCATCTTCACCATCCACAATCCAAAATCATTTTTCCTAATAAAATTCTCTATATCAGATATTGTAGCACCCTCGATCACAAGAATCAAGCTCCAATACCACTTGTTAGACTCACAAAATCAACTAAATCCCCAAAAAAAAAAAGAGATAGGGTTAATAAACATAACTTTACATGAACTCTTCAATAACAATCAAAGATTGAAAGTAAACAAAAATTGAGTAATGGGCTTATAGAGCTCAAGATGATGAGACACTAACACTTATTTATTGTCCTTAACTCAATCAAATACAAGCCCACAACATAATCTCCACCTTTTTGAATAACCAAGGTTAAAGACTTACTAGGGAGGAGGGCATCAATGTAGAACATACTAATTTATACCATAACCTCTTAGGTACTAATAGATAGGAACTAAGGCCCATATCATCCTCAGTTTGTGCACAAGGAAGAACTTTGTAAGAAGATCACTAAGGATATCTATTACAAATCCTAACTAATAATGAAGTGAATGAGGCTATGTTTAGCATGGTGGATCTAAAAATCCCTAGCCCTAATGGATTTAACACTCATTTCTACAAGAATATCTAGAGGATCTTTAGTGGTGATATTTGTGCAGTAGTAAATGAGTTTTAGTGTATTGGAAAACTCTTGAAACAAGTAAACAACGCTAGCATACATTTGATTTCCAAAGTTCCCAATGCACCCAAGGCTAGTGAATATCACCCTATAGCTTGATGTAATGCCATGTACATAACTTTTTTCTTTCTAAAGTACTAATTACTACAGTGTAAAGGGTGCTTATTGAGGTAGTTTACCTTAATCAAGCTACATTTATTAAAAGAAAAGTGTTGAGTGACAATTTAATGTTAACATAGGAATTGGTGAAGTATTATAATAAGCAAGGTATAAGCCCTAGAATGATGCTTAAAGACAACATTTAGAAGGCCTATGATTCAGTAGAATGGATATTTGTTAAATAGATTTTACTAGTTTATGGCTTCCCTAATCATTTTGTCACATTAAGAATGCTCTCTCTTTGTTAATGATTAGCTTGCAACACCATTCTATAACAAAAAGAAAATAGAAAAAAGAAAAAAAAAAGAAATATTAAGGTAGGGAGATCCACATCACTATACCTTTTTTTGGTATAGTCATGGAATACTTTCACTAAATCTTGAAGACCTTGAGGGAATCAAAAGGCTTTGTGATACATACAGGATGTAAGCAACTTAATATAATATATTTAAATTTTAATAATGATTTGTTGTTATTCTATATGGGTGAAGTTAGATTTTCTTGGCTCCTTAAGTCCAAATTGAATGAGTTCTATAGTATTTCAAGCTTGTAGGTGAATCCTTATAAGAGTAATGTGTTTTTTCATGATGTAAATGGTGAAGTGATGAAAAGAATATTTTCTCCATTAGGTTGTAAATAAGGCACATTCCTTATAAGATAATGTAATATCCCAAATTTTAAAACCTAGAATCTAACTAATCCTCATTTGGGGATAATTTAAATTTTAAATAATTAATTTAATTAATTTGTGGACTTTTAATTTATTAAAATGGATATGATTATTTAATAAATTAAAATAAATATTTTGTTATTTTATTATACTCTTTTTATTTAAATAATTTCCTAACCTATATTTTACTAAAATTATCCTCTTAAATTAATATCTTAAATTTTAAATAAATTAATTTATTAAAATAGTTTATCCATCTAAATAATTAAATACCCTAATTCCAAAATGTATTTTATTCTTATTTTCCCCTTTTTCCTTTTTCGTTTTCCCTCTTTTTTCCTTCTCCTTTTTCCTTTCTTTTTCTTTCCTTTTTCCTCCTCAGTTGGGCCAACCCAACTACCCCCTTCCTTTCTCTTTCTCCCTTGCACGTGAGCCACCCAGTCCCCCTTCTTTTCTCCTTGCCCGACCAACCTACTTCCTCTTTCTTCTTCTTCATTTGCCCTGCGTTGAGCCACCCTACACCTGCACCGCTTGGCCTCTCCTCTCCCTCTCTCCCTAGTCCCTTTCCTACCATTTCAGGCCAAACCCCCTGTACATCCCCTTTTGCGTGCCCCCTCTCCTTCCCTTTTTCCCCTACCCCCTACGAGCCTGAAACTTGCAGACCTAAGCTAGTTTGCCACCGCTAGTTGGTAGCCACTTGCCCCTCCCACTCCCTTGTCCTTATCCCCCTTTTCATCTTCTCTTCTTCTCGCCTAAAAAATCCCCCTCACCCTCCTTCCTTTTCTTTTTCCTCTGCTCAAAAAATCCCTAAATTCCCCTACCACCACCCCTTCAAATGCAGTCACCGCCATCGTCGGGCCTCGCCGCCGTCCAAACTGCCACCCACCCTCTTCCCTGCACTACCCTCTACCAAATGAGACCCATCCTCGCCTCTAAATCTTCCTCCTCTGCTCTCCCTACTCGTGCAAAGCTGCCCTTTTGTACCCTTCGCCACCCTTCACTACCCCTTACGCCACCTTGTGCCGCCTCCTCCGCCACAACCACCACCTCCTCTACCTCCCTCTTTGCCTAGAAATCCTCCCCTACCTCCCTATACCTTCCCTTTCATTTTTCTCCCCCTCCTTCCTCCTCCTTTCCTCTCCACCACATTCAGCCACCACCATTATTGTCACATGTGTTGTCGTCGTCGCATGCCGCCGCCACCACTACAACCTCCTCTGACCTTAACCATCCACCAAACATCACTTCCCTTACCATTTTCCAACCCAAAAATTGTGTCTTTATAATCACCACCACTTCCACCACCCTTGTGTCGCCACCACCGCCCTAGCTGTCACATCCCCCTAGTTGTACCCTAACCCTTGTTTTTATTTAAGTATAATTTATTTTAAACATTTTCTATTATTAATCTTATTATTATTATTATTAGTCTTTTTACTAATATTCAGTTAGAGAATAATAAAAGAAAAAGGAGTAAGAAGGAAGTTAATATTAGTGTTCCATTCTTATAATTGAACCAAACCCTTCGCTTAAGGAGGCATAGGATTCGTGCTCCAAGCTCAGTGTCCTATTAGGTAAGGATGTGGTAAGGTTAAATTACATGTTTTATGTGTTCATGGTTATTTTAGATATGTGCTTGTATTATATATGAGTATAGACTAAAATACTTGTGGTGCAGCTTGCTATGCATGGAGCTAAGGTAAGTTGTGTATGTGTTATGATATGTGTAATATGGGTGATATGTCTTATATTTTATGATATGCTCTTATGTATAGTCGATATGATATGACATATATTCTAGGAGGCCTTAGGTGGTATGATGAGGTTGTGGGGAGCTAAGAGAAATAAAAAGGGTGGAGTGATTAGGGTCAAGTAAGGATCAACCTAAGTGTCTTATGATCCATGGGTGGCAAAATAAGGGCTAATACTAATAAAATGAAGGGTTGGAGATAATCTAGCATGGGAGGTGTGAGGATTGTATGGGGTGGTTAGCCCTTGCATGGGGGTAAATTTTACGTGGAAAAAGGTGGTTTAAGGGTTAAGCATGGTGAAGGAAGAGTATTTTGGGTAATTGGAGTCCATAGGTGAAAAATAGTACGTTGGTTGGTAGAAGTGTGCATAGGGGCTTAACTAGGGTTTGTGGAAAAAACCCTAAGTGGGGGAAGTGTGTGGAAAGGGTTGATGATGAGTGGTTGGAGTAAGGATTGGGACTAGAAGGGTGTCTTATGAAGGGGGGATAAGTTAAGTGGAAAGGAGGGTGGAGTGTGTGGATGAAGGGACAGGGGCGAAGGCAGTATATATATATATATATATATATATATATAGAGAGAGAGAGAGAGAGAGAGAGAGAAGGGTATATTATGAATACTTAATTTTTTGTGTTTTGTTAGTATCTTATCATTTGGCCCCATGTCTAGTTATTCTGATTCCTATTCAACTTATGTTTATTTAAAATTTTTCTTTATTGGTCCATAAGATTGAAAGTTGGTATTCACTTTTCATTTTATTAATATATTATACAATTTTTTCCTCTTTATTTTTTGTTCAATACATGTTATTGAACTACTAGTACGTAGCTTTAACAGACTTATATTACAAACTTTCTTTTTATATTTTATTATTATACTATGCAAATTTTTCTTCATTTCGTCATTTTACATCCAGATTTAAAAGGGTATGTTGTACACTTTAGTATGTTTTTTTTTAATTTGTGACTTATATACACACACTAATTAGTATAATGAGACTAATTTAATTTCTCTCCATTAATAATGTGACTATCATTACTAATTTAAAAATAAAAAAATAAATGTCATTATAGAGAATGGTATATATTATTATTATTATCATTATTATTATTTTATATTCCTTAGGTATATGTATAAATATTTAAATATTTTTTAAATTAGTATTAATTTAAAAATATATGACAAAAATTTATATTGTCTTGTGTTATTAATTATATTTATTACTAATATGGATAATTTATATGTATATATATAAGTAGTGGCGGGGCTAGGGGTGTTTTATGGTATCATAAGACACCATAGGAATTCAGATTAATAATGATTTTCATATACAATATATCAAAAATCTTTACATGGTTTAATGGAGGACACCATAGGCTGGGGTTTTGGAGTCACAGATGTCATAGGATCAAGGCCTTACTGCGTGTTTTCTTCACTATTTTATTTTAAACTTTAACCCATTATTACCGTATCACACACCCAATTAGAGTCCCTTATATCCCATTATTATTTTATTTTTATTTCATCTATTAGAAAAATTGTACTCAAACATATCATCATGATATATATTAATTGGTAAATCTAAGTATTTGAAACATCTTATGTTATTAGTTCTTCTTATTATTTGATATATTGCTTTAGTTTTGGTTAATCTATGAATGCATGCCTTAAACTTTTTGTTTATAATTTTATCAAAAATAAGTTATGAAATTGTGTGATTAAATGGAAGAGTGAATGCTATTTTTGTGGGGTTTTAATAATATAGGATTTAATATTATTAATTATAATATTATTTTATAGATTTTTTAATATTTTGGTGTTATTTCTTTTTTAAATTATTAGAAATTTTTTTTTACAAATTAAAAAAATATATATATTTTTTGTTATTCTAGTTCAAAAAAATTAAAAATTAAAAAAGTGTCATTTTAATCATCTAAAATTAAAAAAATTACTAAAGTAAAATAAAAATTAAAACATATAATACATAAATAAAATTATTTAAGATCCATAATATATAAATGGATATAGGCCAAATACTATAGTAGTTAAATAAAATATATCATCATAGTCATCATATATAGGATATCATGGAGCTAGGAGTTTAGCTCCGCCATTGTATATAAGTTTAATAGGACCTCATTAAATTATATTTATGGCTTTGTCCTTATGAAGGAATGGAGTAAAAGAAAAGAGAAGTACTAGGGTTCGGGGTGGCCAACTAGGATTTTCATTATCACACATGAAAGATGGAAAGTAAGGTTGTGATGTTTGGGTGTGGGTTGAGTAGAGTGATGCTATTAGAAACAAAGGGAGCATGGGTCATGTATGATAAAGAGGGGTTAGGGACACATAGGCCATATTAGGGTTTCTAATAGGAAACCCTATAGGGCGATGGTGAGCTAATGCGGAGATATAGATATGTGGGCCCTAATCTACGTGCATGGGAGTTTGGGTTTTCATGGTGAGTAGGGGTAAGATGAGGAAGAAGTCTTGGAGTCCTAGAGGGTGTGGAGGTCCCAAGATATGGGATGGGGCTATTTAAGGGAGTGGGGGTGAAAGAGTGAGAATGGAAAGTCCAATGAAGCATGCATGTCTAGTAAGAAGGTACTTGTTGAATAAGACGCTAATCATTTAAAGTGAAAGATTATTGAGCCGAACCCAGACCGATCCACCTGTAAGAATAGTAGACAGGTGCATTTTATCCTGGAGATCTATCCACCAACAAATAATAGTGGCCAAGTGTATTTTGCCTTGGGTTTTTTCGATCCACCAGCTAGAATAGTCGAGGATCCTAAGCTTAGTAAATCAAACCTTAAATGATAATAAGTCATGAGAAAAATACTAAACACTTATAGTGGAATACCATGAGAGTCGGAGACAAATCGATCCACCAGTGAGAATAGTGGTCAAGAGCACTTTGCCCTAGAGACCAATCCACCGGCAAATAATAGTGGGTCGGAGCGTCCTACCCTAGTTGTTCCTAATCCACCAGTTATAATAGTGGGGTTCCCATACTCGCATGGACCTAAATTGAGAATTTCGTGAAAATGGAATTAATGGCCCAAATTCTAATAATTATGATTAAACGAAATGAATCACTACATGCATCATCTGCCTTTTTATGTTTGCATGGTCTTAACCATATAATTACCTTACTCAGTACATAGCGTACTTATCACCCCTTTCATGGGTGCTACTCATTCCCACAAATAGTGGACCCTCCTAAGTTTGTGCCGGTAGGAGACGATGCCTGTGATGACTTTGACGCTTACAATGCCTAGGGTGGGCCTAATATACTTGTTGTGGGGTCCGAAAGGGTGTTTTCAGGACTTACCTTTATCTGATTTCCCTATTATTTTATTTACCGTTTTATTTCTCCTATAGGGGACATTATTGTATTCACTTTCTACTTCTGTATTTACTCTAACAATTGCGCACTTTGTTTTCTTTATGATGTATTGGAACTATTGTGGTTTTATTGATTACTCTCATTAATACCTTCAAATTTTCTAGCCTTGTAGTGGGTACAAGATTGGTCGAGGGTCAAGCTTGTGTCGATCATGGCAGTAACACTCCTTGTTTCTAGTGTATGATTTTCAGCATAAACAAAAATTTTTAACTGTAAATTTGGGGGATGTTACAGATAATTTGGAGTACCCCTAATAGCATGGAGGCTTATTGTAGCTCAATTATAGCCACTTATAGATAAAATACAAAGCAAGGATTTGTGTTGGACAAATAAGTATCTAAATTATTTAGGAAGATTGTAGCTAGTTAATGATGTTCTCTATGGCATTATTAACTTCTAGGCACACACATTTTATATTCAAGCATTCATCAAATTTAGGTAGTACGTAGGGCCTTATTTTGGTAGGGTCTACTAATGCACATAAATCAAGGGTGGGGTCTAAAATTTGCTTGCTAATGAAGAAAGGTAGACTAGGAGTGAGGAATGCAATGGATTGTAATTGGGTTGCTATTGGGAAGTTTGTATAGCAACCTATCACTTTATAAGAAAGAACGAACCTCTATAGTAATCCTCAATATTCAAATATGATTAAGAACCTATTATATCTAAGGTCATATTTGTTGCTATCTATCTTTAAGGCAAATGTGTTAGTCAGGGGAAATACTCTATTACCCTAGCTTATGATATTTTGAGACTAAAAGATGAACAATAATTGTGGTTCTAATTGGTCTGGGATAATGAATGCGTGTCAAAGTGTAAAATCATTTTTTGGTTGGACTACCGTTTGCCATTGCTCACAAAGAAAAATCTAGCAACTTGGGTATATATCACCAATAGTAGTTGCGAGGGGGGAAGAGGAAGACATGAATCATATTTTGATGTCCTATCTAGCAACTTACAATATATGAAAAAAAAACCATTAAATTGGCTATAATCGTGCCTTACACATTAAACTTGATCACAGCTTGTGACTTGGTTTCAAGAACAAAAAGGAAAGAGAAAAGGTTGGGATTCAATGAGTTTTTGCCTACAAAATAGTGTACCTATTTTGGCAACACATGAACCAAATGGTGTTTCAAGGATAAACTATGGATTCTTCAAAATGAGTACTACACATGATACTTACTAATTTTCCTAGATTCTAATATAGCCCCAAGTATATATATGTTACAAATCAATTTTAGAAAGACTTGATCATTTTGTCTAGATCCCCTTAGAGTAATAAGTGTTATATATATATATATATATATATATGATGTAATTCACATTTTTGGAATTAATGAAAGTTAGTTACAAAAAAAAAGATTAGGAAAGAAATATTTGACAAAAAGAGAGTAGAGAAGTTAGGGGACATAAAGCAAATCGAAGAACAATAAAGAAATTGAGAGAATTTTAGGGAGAATTAGGAAGGTGATGATTTTATTAACTTTGAACAATCATATAGCTCATCTCAACCTTATCCACGGCTAGGTATTGACACAAAAAAGGAGCAAGGGATGTTAGCTAGTTGTTACAAAAATTAAGGACTTTAACTAATTAACTAGCTCAACTAACCCTAACAACCTCTTCATATGGTTAGCCATAAGTCTATTATAAGGAATATAACAACTCTCCTTTTGGCTCGTCATATAGGTCTTATATAAGCTTATACACATTCCTCTAAGTACAAACAAACCCTTAAAGATGTTTATTAACCTCTAGTCAACTCCTTTATGCTATAATTGAAGTAAATCTTAATAAAACCGAATTGAAATATGAAAAAAAAATAGAACAAAATTGTGCTTGAACTAAAGTATAAAATTGTAGTAAAAAACTGACATATTTGAATAAGCTGGAATATATGAATCAAAATGTTGATGTATTCCATTACTTTGTCAGAAATACCCCATCTACGGTGTAAAAGAGCTTTGGGTCTCTGAATTACAGGGTTAGTACTTTAACTGAAAGAGTAGAGGATATTCCATTGAAAGCTTCAGAAAGTTGAGGAATATTGAAAATTGAATAAAATCAAACAGATATTGTAGGAGTGCAGAAAAAAGGAAAAAAAATTGTGTGCATTGTTTTCATTGTTGTTGCTTAGAAGTTCATAAAAAATAACTGAGTACTATCTTCATTTCAAAAGAAATTTCTCTAACTTAAATATGATATAAAAACAAGAAGCTAGGCATATCTTTCCATGATTAGAATTTAAGAGGAAAATATTAGGCTCATGTTGAATTCCTTCTTCCATAAAGTGGGCAGTTTTCATTGAGCCTTGACATAGCTAAGCATCTAACCAAAGGAAAGAGAAACGCCTAATGCAAAATCAAAGCATAACAGCACTCCTCACTATCCCCGTTCACACCTACCTTTTCTAAATAGACATAAATGAAGAAGACTAGTTTTGATCGTCAGAGCCACAGAGTTTAATTGATCACAAATTTTGAAGTGCTTTTTTTGGTGGCCACACAATCCCTTTAATTCACCTCTGTATCCGCCACAAAAGGACAATCAATGAAATAACAATAGTATCAGTAATGTATCTGTCCCTTGATTGGCTATAATAGGTGGCCGAAAAACTTGCTAGATGGAGTCAATTTTTGGACAGTTAGGTTCACCTACAGGTTAGGAGGACTAATCATAGCACCAACACCATTACCATGATCCATGATACCCAAGTTCCCATCAACCGAACAGAGGATATGACTAAGAAAGTTCAGTGCCCACAACAACACTAAACCTAGTTGATTGTTCTAATACCAACTTTTGCTAATGGCCTTTACTGCCCCAAGTATCCTCCAAAGGACTAGGAGAGCATGAAGTACAAGCAACTATGGCAAAACGAAGTCTACTTGCAATCCCTTTCTTCATAGCCATGGTAGACGACATAAGGTCACCTAAGAACCCAAGGAATAATAGGCTTCCCCCCCCCCCCCCACACACACATATTAGGTCACTTAATTCAACGTGGTTAATCAAATATGCTAATATTCCTTCATTTTCCAGGAAAGGAACGACAAAGAACAAGATCTAGCCATATGGTGCTAGACAAATCCAAAGTTTACTAGGTTCATGATATATATGCATTAGTAGCTTAGGTGTATGCATTGTTCTTTAAGATCCCCCACGTTTCTAAAAGTAACAAAATTACCAAAAGAAATGCCAATAACAGAGCAAATGACAAAAGATGTTCATAGCATCTACAACTGAGTAATCAGTGATACCGATTGTGTTGAACATCTATGAAGAATGTAGAGGATCCGATAATTTGGATCAGAAAAAGGAAAGTTAAATACGAGTTCAATACAAAATGTAAACACAAAATGACGATAAGAACTGTGCACATAATGTAATGAAAGAATAAGACAAAAGTTAAACTTGGCAAGCTACCTCAGATCATATTTGCCTGGTGGATGAGCTGATACAATAAATAAATAAATAAAAATAAAAAGGAGGTTGTTATAAATTCCAGATTAGTCTTCAATACTGGCTGCCTTATCTGATGTGGTTGTATCTTCTTCATTATCTTTATGCTTCGGATCAAGCTCAAATGAGTCAAGTTTTGCTTCCATTTTTTTCAATATTGTGGTCAAAGATCTCACATCTCGAACTTCACTCAGCTGACTGGAATCTGGGGACTGCCAGAATATATGGAATTTAGTAAGCCATTATAGAAAGGAAAAGATACGGGATGAATATTGTAGGAGAAAAGTATCAGTATTAATGGAAAGAGAACGGAATGGAATAAGTAGTATTCAGCTTAGTATGCAGGTAATTTCTACTCACATTAAGCACGTGCATGTTAGTTCTTGCAAAGACAATCTTTTTCTACGCCTAAGATCCACAGAATAATTCAAGTCCCATTCAACAAAATCGTTTAATGGGTCATTAGCAGGCCGAAAACTACATCATTGATAATCCAACTCTCCACAGATTTTTTTGATTAATACTACCTCTCATGACACAGTCGAGCATTAATTCTGTGGGACTTGGTATGTGGTCCCACATTAATGTAAGAGTCCATGATGAGTCGGACTCGTATATGAATTTCTATTGGTGCTTAGCTATGATGATGCAATACTTAATTTAATAACATATTCACAAATAAGGACGTATACAACTTCAATTGGTCTGATTGTTGAAAGATATTCCAAGTTTCACCTATTGTTTAAGGATAACACCAATGATATGTAATAAGAATGCCTCGTGGGAAGCAAGTAGAGATACTATCTATGTTCTTAGATGAAATGAAATCACAATCTCCCACAGCAATGGTATGCAATAAGTAAAAATAAGACCGAGGGAAATGCACAAAACAGAAGAATATCAAACTCACCTTTTCAATGTGATATGCCAATTGTCTCAAATCCTCCACTGATGCTTTTTTATGAAGATACCGAAGAGTATACAACAAATGAGGATGAAGACTCTCGGAACAGTGTTGACTAACTGTACATTGAGGAACAGAAGATTGGCAACCAATTGAATAGAAAGGACAAGATACAAGCTTCATTGGACAGACAGTGATGCAATGCTTGTCCATCTCACGTCTCATGAGGAATTCCGGACACTTCTGCTCACACGGAAGTACCTTGAAAGGACAGCATGAATCGTGTTTTTCTGCAAGGGCTGCACTAACTTTAGCTACACACCCCTCATTTTCACAGCCCACAGTCCTAAAACCGCACTGGAGACGGTGATCATCGAGTTCTACTGCAGAATTAAATTTCATGTCGCAGTGGTAAGTATTTTTAAAGTCAACATTCTTCAGAAGAGTCTGGGCAATGGCTTCTCTCCTATCCAATGACCAGAAACTGTTTAGTTCCATCTCTTGAATAAAATCATCTATCTTGTCTTCCCTCATTTCACTCAGTAGCCACCCAGAAACCCGACCAAACAAATTCCTCTTGAGACTCATGAAATCATCAATAAAAACAGAAATAATATCCAAGGGATGAACAGATGCTTCGGATCCTGAAGCACCTTCGAGGATAACAGATTCAGCAACGGAAGACTCGCTTCGCTGGGTAAGATATTCCACCATTTCTTTCCTCAAGTCAACAGCCACAGTGGCGGGGCTCCTGAAGATGTCACCTGTTGTGCTATCAATACAGCCAGTCGCTAAACCAGAGAGTAGTTCCTCAGCTACCTTGTTGACCATCTCCGTATCGGACAAATCACAACGGAAATGTCGCACTTCCTCCCGAAGGTCTTCAATCTTTTCAGGTTTGACCTCAACTCCATTTGTCGACAGATCCATACTAAGAGTATTTCGGCAAAATCTCAGCTGCGATTGCTAGAAAATGGAAAACCCTCATCACTAATGGTACGAAGTACATCGCTATCTCTCTATATGACACCAACAAATCGCGCAGCTACTTATCCGACAAAAATAGAATAGAATTGACAAAATGACAGGAATACGATCAATTAATACGACAGGTATTGAATCAATGAACATTGATATATTCAACAAGTCGGCGGGTACTGACTAACAGAATTATATTAGATTCACATATCTAATTGACGCATACCTTTCTCCGTCGCTAAACAAATCTGAGCTGCGAAGTGAGAGAGAGAGAAAGAGAACGATCAACGAAAAAGGATCAGACGGACAATAGAAAGCGAGAAACCGCGTTGGGGGATAAAGAAAATGATGAGCTACTAATGCAACCGCGCCTGTGGGTTCGAACTCCAATGTCGTGTGGTTTGTGGCGCGCCTAAATTGCTTACCCGGAGGTGGTGGTGCGAGTGTATACCGTCGTACACGGAAACTCAGTCTTGCGTACTTTAAATAGATATACGTTATATGTTAAAAGTTCTTTTCTTTTTCTCGCTTTCCGTCATCGTAATTGTACAACGTTTGTGTAACGATACATGTAGAATGTTTGAGAATTTTTTTTTAGATATATTGTTTAAGAGCTAATTGTCATTTAAGGAGAGAATCTTTGTGGTGTTTTTTGGAAGTTAATACTCCGTATTTGAAAACTTGTTGCTGTATATTTTGATAATAAACTTTAATTATAAAAATATTTTTGATACAAATAGAATAATTATATTTTTTATGTTATATTATATCTTTAAAAAATTAAAGGATAAAATTTACACTAGAAATGTTAAATTATAGTCTTTTAAATATATATTAAAATATAATAATAATTATAGTCTTTTAAATATACTAGCTACAAAAATATATGTAATAACGGAGAAAAACCATTTTCTATACATCTATTTATTATACATCACATGAGTTTGACATTCTCCGGCCATATATTTTATGATGATTGGTATGCTGTCATTTTTTGCGGTTTCTTTAATTTTTTTTATTGATTACATTTAGAAATATAAGTTGTTGATAAATTATAATACAATTTGTGCACTTTTATGATAAGAACTAAGTTGTTTATTTTTTATTTAATACTAGCTAGAGGTGGCAAATGAGACATATAAGTAGGGTTTGGATTGAATCAATTTGGATTAGGTAAAAATTAAAAATGCTATATAATTGAGTTATTTTGGATTCAGATTAGAATTCAAAATCTAATTTAGATCAGATATCTTTCTAGTTTGGATTTAATTAGAATAACAGTGATTCAATTTAGTTTCATATTAGGTTAGCTCATTTTGGATTAGAAAAATAATGGGTTCTATATGGGTCTAATACATCAAATTTTTTTATTTGGATCTACAAACTCTAGGCTAAATCAAATTTGGATTTACAGATTTTAGGTTGCATTAAGTTTGATTCAGATTAATTCAGTTTAGAATTTGTGTTGATATTGATTATTATTAATTTAATATAATGAATAAATTGAATTTTGTAATTTAATACTTATTGTAGTAATTTTTATCATAATATATACAATGATATGATAAATTATTATTATTATTAGTTGTTGTAGTAGTAGTAGTACTAGTACTAGTAGTATAGTTATTGTTGTAAATACAATTATAAATATTATTATATACACAATTATAATAATTGTTTTTGAATTTTATAATGATTATAATTGCCATGCTATTATAATAATTATTGTTATTATTATAATTAATTATTATTATTATTATCATCCTTAGAAAAATAATAATCATTATTATTATAAGAAATACAAATATAAATTTTATTATTGCCATTATAATAATATATATTATAATTATTATATTTACAATTATAATTTTATGGTTATAAAGATGATGATGATAGAAATTTATATGATTTAATCCAATTGACACTAATATGATATTAAAATAAAGTGAGGTTAACCTAATCTTACTAATTTTGTTTCAATTATTGTTATATAGGTTGTATATTATTATATTTACGTAAAATTTTATTAATAAGATAGTTCATTGATGTTTTTGTAGCAATTTATATGATGTAAAATATTATATTTATGGATCGAGTTTAAATTTAGTTTGGATCAAATTTTAAATTATGCTCTAATATAGGTTGGGTTCAAGTCGGGTCATTTCAAGTTGGATAAGCTAGGGTCAGATTCTTTTTGAATTGGATTATTATATTTTAAATCATTCGAGTATGAGTTATTATCGGATTGATTAAATTCAGACCAGTTTATATTGATTTAGGTTGTTTCAGATTTTCGGGTTGACATTGGGTTTAAATTTTAGAACTCAAATTAGGTTATTTAAGAAATATTTTAATGGAAAAACATAGTAAATATATGATCTTTAAATAATATAATAACATGTTTATAAACTAATTGTTAGACATTAATATATATAATTAGATAAATATCTTCACCTAGTTGTAAAACATTAAATTAAACTAAAAAGAAATGTTATCTTCCTTACTACGAATACAAAGTTGAGAGATACGTACTCCAAGATAAAGTTAATTTGCAAAAAATATCATTAATTCATGAAGCAATGCACATGTAGCAAGAGAGAAGAAAGGTGAAGAGAGTGGAGAGAAAATGAAATGGTGTGGGAGTGACTTAAATGATTCAATGTATATATGGAGTGAATTTTTATAGGGTAAAGAAAAATCCATAAATTATGAGAAAAATTTAAAATTATTAGTATTATTGGGATTTGAAAGGGAGAAAATTTGAAAAATATAGAAATGATGAAAACAATTTGAAATTATCAGTATCATTGTAATTTGGAAGAGAGAAAATTGACAGGGTAGAATAATTTAATATGATCATCATTTAAGAAAAGTAAATTCCTATAGATAGAAGAATATTCTACATAGAACACCTTCATTTTTCTCAACATAAAATCTTTATTTTAAAGTATAATACACAAAAAAAAATAAGGGATATTACATCCACATCTATCATGAGGTGACGTGTGCATGTTCGCTTAACATATAACAAATGTAAAGTTGGATATGAAAAATGTTAAACAATGTTGCAAGAAAAAACTCTTTATTTTACAAAATCTTAATCGAAGGTTACAAACCCATTCACATCGAGTAGAACAAAAAAGAACTATAAAGTTCCAACACATAACAAAACACCAAAAAAAACTTACTCTCTAATTCCAACTCAAACTCCAAGAATATATAGATCACATATACCCAAAACCATTGAAAAATAATATGTTAGATACAATATATAACACCCCAAAATATACTAAGGAAAATTTTCATTTTACAACGGAAGCATAATCAAAATCACCAGGCATTACCGCCATAATTGATATGTGTCTGGTTTATCGTACTATCCTCACATCAATCATAAGGCTAACATTCATTAAGAGTAGAACATATTAAATATATATAAGTGAAGGTTTATAAATGTAAATGTAAGTTTGGAGATTTACTCCGAGGTATAATAACAAAATACAACAAAAGGGATACCATGGATCTAAGTGTCCCAAAAGGTATCCGGGTAAAACCAACATCCGTATAACATGACTCTACACCCAAAAATCCTAATACACAAAGTCACTTTGTCCAATACAAAGCATCAAAAGCTACAAATTCATCAACTAAGTCCTCATTGACCTACGCATAAACATCCGAGTCATCTGCTCATGGGAATGAGTAGCACCCACGAAAAGGATAATCAATACGTTACGTATTGAGTAAGGTAACAATACAATTAAAATAGGAAAAATATATAATTACATGCATTCACATTGGAAAGTAGCATACATGCAAGATACAATAATCAATATAAGGTAATTACTGATTTTGGATTCTTACCATTAAATTATAACATGATCCATTATTTTATTTACATTGAGTTTAGAGACCCTACTATTCTCTATTAGTGGAACAGTTATCAATATTTATAATTCTAAGGTAAAATGCTCCTAAATACTATTCTTATTAGGTGGAATGGATAGGTACAACCACGTAGTCTTTCACTATAAGTGTTTAGTATCTTATCAATGATTATGACCATTTTCGAAATTTATTTTAGATTGAGTTCAGGGACCTCACTATTCTCAACTAGTGGAACGCTTATTCTACCCTAGGGCAAAACGCTCCAGGATACTATTCTTATCGGTGGAACAGTACTAATATACAACCCTAGGTAAAATGCATACAACCACTATTCTCAACCGCAGAACGATTATTCATATACAACTCCGAGACAAAACACGCCTGACTAATATTCTCGTCCGATGGAATAGACATATACAACCGGTCTGACTCATAGAATCTTTCACTTTGAATGATTAATATCTTATTTATGATTGCTATGATGAGTAAAAAACATAATTAAGGCAGAAAAAAGATCAACACACAAATAACATGACCGTTCTCAAAGGTTAAGTTGCTTATTTTCCCCTAGAAATCCTAAATTCACAACTTAGACATAACTTCTTCTATATTGGTCATTTACCCACAAAATTTAGTATATATTCATCAACTATCATTGTTATTAATATACCCAAAATTTAAGGTCTAACTCTCATATCTTATACATGCGATAATGGCCTTATCTTAAAAGTTACTATTTACAAGGCTCCTACAACCTTAATTTCACAGGTAAGTAATAAATTTTTCCATAAGGCTCATATAATTACCAAATTTAACATACATCCATAAAATACCCATATTAACAACATATCTAAAATTTTTGGCCTAACTCTAATGTTTTACACATGTGATAATAACATTAGAGTTTTAAGGTTACTATTTTTAAATTAGACCATTTTCTCATTTTGAGGAACTTATGACATTCATAATCACTCCAATCACCCCACATAATCTTATTAGAATAATTTTAATCCACCTAACATGTTAAAATACCAAAATTTTCATATTAACCCATATCAACCAAAATGTCCTTAAAGATAGCTGATAGCCCTTGTTTCATGAAAATCATATGCCTTCAATATAATTATTTCCAAATCTTGCATTTACCAACATACATCTTAAATATGAAATATTGTATCAGCACTTCTTTTATTATTCTTACTTTCTTCCTATCATATATTTCACATTAATATATAATATCATCATCAATGTGCATTTAATAGTGAAATAACTATAACATTATAATAAAAATATTCATACAAACATTTAACACAAAACACCAAACATCGACTAGTATCCTTAGGAAAAAGCCTCCGGTCTCTAAGCACGCTTATCCTATCCCACATCTCCCAGAATTCCGGTAAACCACCTAAGAAATAATATAAAAAAAACCATCAATAAAATTAAAATGACATATTTAAGAAGGGGTTTAATGAAATAAATAGTGAAAGGATCGGAGAAAAACCAAACTAATGCTCGAATGTGTGGTTGGTAAAATTTTACACAACAAAGGAGGGGATCGGTTGGGGTTGCCAAGTAAGGGAGGCTAGCAATGACACAACCTGACACTGCTAGGGGAGGTGCAACAGTAAGAGGTGTTGAAGCAAGGGGTTGGGAATGGCAAGGGAGGGTAAAGAAGGGGGTAAGGATCGGTTGATTTTGCCAAATGAAGGGGTGTGGTGCAGTTGGTTAGGCCGATGGTAGGGGTGTAATGCGATTAGCTTGGCCTGTTATAGGGGGTGTGGTGCATTTGTTGGTGCTACAGCTAAGGAAGAAAAAGGAAAAATAAAGGGTTGTGGTGCATGATGCTAAAGGGGAGGGGGTAGGAACGGTGGGTTTTGCCAGTGCTTGGGGTAAGGCAATGGAAAAGGTTGCCAATGATGGTAGTGAGGGAACGACAATGGCTGTCGTTGGTGGTTTTTCATGGCTATTTTGGTGGCTACAAGGAGAGGTAAGGAAGGCCGAACACTATAACAAAAAGGGTCTACAGCAGCGACAATAACAATGGCAACAACTGTCGTGGCTGTAGATAAGAATACAGCAATGACATGTCGAAGCTAAATATAATTTGGTGACAAAATTTTTAGGATAAAAAATTGTTGCCACTCCAGACATACAACGACGACTACGTCGCGGCTGTAGTTGTTGAAGCTGAAAATATTTCCGTTAGCTCGAATATTTCCCTCTAAAATGTTCGCCAAAAAAATAATAATAAGATTTTAGAAGCAACTGCGGCGACTTGTCGTTGATGTATACATTGTAACTGAAAATATTTCATCGAGAGGGAAATCTCCATCCAAAATATTTTCCTTTAAAAAAAATTAAGAATCTACAGCCGCGACATGTCGTAACTGTAGGTCCATTATTAAAATTTTCCCAATGAAATGACTTGAAATCTGACTAAATGGAATGACGTCATTTTTATGTCTACAGCCGCGACATTTTGCCTCTACAAGTCGCCGCTAATTTTCACACCTTTATAACAACACTTCTCTTCCGAGCCCTAGCCAGACGCGCATTCAACCGTTTCCTGCGCCATCGTTGTCCACCGCGTATGTGTTTTCTTCTTCAATTCCTTCGATTTTCTTGTTATTTTGTGCAATTAAATCTATAATAGTATTAGAATTTTTTTTAAGTTCAAATTTTTTCTCAAATTTTGCAAAAAACCAACAAAATCGCCACCTTTGCACCGCCTCTACACCACCTCAGATTTCATAGAAAACCGGCGCTCCACCGCCTCTGCACCACCGCTGTTCAAATTCTCGCCTCTGTACTACCGCGGTTCAATGCCGTCACTGACCAAACTGCATCTGCACCACCTCGGTCAGTGAAGTTCACCACCACCACTGTATCTGTTTTGGTTGTTGAACTTGTTTGTGCTTATTGTTTATGATTATTTTGGTTATGTTTGGATACTTAGGTTTGTGTATTCTTGAGTTGTTGAGTGTCAATTAGAAGTGAGATCAGGTGGTTGTTGGCGAAGTGACGAAATTATATAATTTGGTGTTGCCAACAACTTAATCCAAATAGGACCACAAATCTATTAACATCTATTAAGCCAGTATTGTTGTTGGATGAGGTATCTTAAGATTTGGGGGTGACTTTCATTATTTTATAGTAATTTAGCCTTTTGAATGAGACTCAAAAGCATATAATAATTTTGGATTAAGGTTAGCATTAGTTTAATGTAGTTTAATTTATTTCACCCTATATGTATTTATTACATACTAAATGAACTGTGTTTGGGGAGGATCATTCATGAATTTTGTTTTGAGTGTCACTTAACTTCATTAAAAAAATGTTATATTATTTTCATTATGGCTAAAGTGATATTTTATCAAGCTACATTTTCTTACATGTCCAAGATATTGAATATGTGTAAGAATCCCAATTTTACTCCCACAAATTTACATTTTAAATAAAATTTTGTATGAAAGCTAAAATATAATGTGAGGTGTTATCATTGTATCTAAGATTGATACATCGACGACTGCTTTATACCAAGTACGAAACTAAAAGAAACCACAATTAATATAAGAGTTTGTGGGTGTGTATGTGTAGCTATTGTAATAAATACAGTCGTATATAACTATTTTAGTAAAAAATAAAGGCAATAGAAATTGATGGTGATTTATTTTTAACAATATAGAGGATGGTTACAAATTTTGAGCTACTATCTTAACATCACTACTTTTTTCTAAGCTTTAGACGACAATCCCATGTTAAAATCGTTGTCTATTAGTTCACTTGATGATTTTTTTTATAAATATATATATTTGAGGGTAAAGATTTAAATTCCAAACCAAATTTGTTGTGTATATCTATGTGGAATTTGTTTTTATTCTTTACTTTTGACCTACTTGGTCTCCCTTTAACTGTCTCATCTACACTAACTCACAAAGAGTTGTCACACAACCTATAATTTGTTTGAAGTTACTTATTAAAAGCAGTTATACATAATAATTAATTATTTTTAAAAAAAATTATGATACAATATTTTTAAAATACCTAGCTCCAAGCATGCACCTAGTTGTTTCCTACCATTATCTCTTCCTTTACCTCCTCGAAACATTATTAAAATTTGTCAAACAAAAAAAATTTGTAGTCAAACAAGCTAAAAGATAACTTAAATGATCATCCAAACATACAAACATGATACTATATCAAAATAAATACTACATAGTATTCATTTGACATACGAAGAATACGGGTAAAAAAGATACTCCAAACTTTATGTATTTATATAAATTGAAGAAAAAAAATTTAGAAATTTTTTTTTATTTTAGGCATTTATTTGGTCTAAAATATTATAACCTCAAGCATGTCTTTCTTAATTTCAAATATAATTATCATTATATAGAATATAGACTAAATAGCATAAGGGCATTCTTTTATTTTTAATTGTTATTACTTTTGAGACCAAATGACCACTCATTTTGAATAAAGTGGTGTTACTTATAAAAGTTGTTTTAGTTCACACTTCTAATAAGGGGATTTTTTTTGCTTGAAAAAATCGGCATTCCCCATTTCACACATCTCCCTTTTCTCTCTTTTCCTCATCAAATCATAATTAAATTTTCAATACAAATTATCTAACATAGTTATGATTTTTGTTATGATGGAAACACTTAGAGGAAAAACAAATCATACAAACAAATGATTAGTTTACAAGTATGATGGATCTAATGAAATTAATACACCCTTATACATACAAGACCCTACCATTGTCATCCATTTGAGCTTAAATAATGCATCCTTTGAGTGACTAATATTTGATTAATATATCTTCATTCCAATAATAGAAATATAATACAAACAAATTATTAGTTTGGCTATATATATATATATACAAATTAAACTAATCTAATGATGTACTTATACATGTCTAAGTATGTTACTATATGGCACGTTGGTTGCTAAATCAAAACAATAGACTATTCCAATGTTTGGCTACTCAACAATCAACACCCAATGTTGACTACAAATTCATTTATAAATTATACACATACTAAATAATATATATCATAATAAACAAAAGATTAAAGACATTCATAAACTTACTTCATATTAACAAAGGAAGATAATATTTTCTTCATAGCATCACTATCAGTCATTAATGATTCGAATGTGTGTGTGTATACTTAGCAAAAGCAGACCCAACCTAAAAAATCAGACTATTATCAACCCGATCCATCCAAAATTCAATATGATATTACCTTAATAATTAAAAACTCAAAAACATATCCAGCTTGATTAAATACATATTCGTTATCTAATATAATTTAAAAAATCATAAGTTTAGAATAAACCCTATTTGAATTGCTACTTACCCAAAATCCAATATGACTCAAAAAACTACAAATCTAAAATGATTTGAATCGATCCATTATTTATTCAAAATTTGATATAACCCAAAAAAGTTATAAATCTAAAAAGATCCATTCCAGTATCTACCCAAAAATTAACATTAATTAATAGCTAAAATAACTCAAGTTTTCCAAAACTTAATAAAACATGAAAGATTATAAATATGCAACTAATCCAACCCAGTACTTATATAAAAATCTAGAAACAATATGCTTTTTTTGATGTGTATATCACTTCTTATGTATATACAATATTCATTGATACTAATACTGAAGTATGGGAATATAAGAAGAGAAGGAAAAAAGAAGAAGGAAAGATTATAAATATGCATCATGTGGTTCAGCTCTACAATGCATTTTACTAATTTATTTCTTTTCCATCTTATTATAATTAGTTTTAACATTACTTGTCCAAAAAAATTAACCAATCTTGCTTTAATTTAAAGGTTCTGTTTTCTTTTTAAATAATAGTACAAATTAGATCAACAAAAATTTATGGGAGAGCATATATATATATTACCATTATGAATTATTTTAATACCGTTCATGTCCCTCACATTGCCTACTCTACTGCTCTTAATCATAGAATTTTATCAAAATTTGGGCATGACAAATTAGTCTAAACTTATATCAGCTCACACTCAATCTTTTATATTAGGGTACAACATGAGTACATAAAGTGTCACCTCTAAGAACTTTTCTCTTGTTGCTTGTACGCAAATACGGTAAGTAATCAATAACCGATAATAACATGCAATGAAACAAAAATAATAATAATTGATACCAAAAGAAAACAACTAGATTTTGACTAAAAGAATGTGGCTTTTTACCTCGCTTTTTAAATATTTGATTAGCAATCAATATAAATTCTTTATACTTTATGTATATTTTACAAAAATAATATGGCCGAATATTATAAGTTTGGATATCAATAACTTATTTCAATTGAATATAACAGATAAGATGCCAATCGACAAGAGTTGGATAACATTAAAAAATTGTAAATCTAATGCATTTTGGGAAGGTCTTCAATCGTTTCTTACATTGGCCAAAAGGAATATAGGATCAGATGGATTGCTCCGTTGTCCTTGTTAGGTGTAACAATTATGTTTGGGGGAATGATATGATGGTTGAATCCCATGTAATGCGAAATGGGTTTTGTCCAACCTATGTCAATTGGACATTTCATGGTGAAGATGAGGAGGTGGAAGTAGAGGAAGAAGGAAGAGATGAGATGGAACATGTGTTGGATGATTTGTTAGGTGGTAGCCATGAACCATATGTAGGTGATATTGATGATAGTGAGGCTATTCGTGATGACTATGGAGATATTAGAGATCTGTATTATGAAAAGTTAGTTCAGGATATGGAGACAGAATTATATCCTGGATGTAAGAAATTCTCTTCCTTGAATTTTCTAGTGAAGTTGATGCACTATAAAGTGTTGCATAAATGAAGTAATAAGTCATTTTATGGACTTTTAAAATTGTTGAAAGAAGTTCTTCCCGATGGAAATAAGTTGCCTGGATCGCACTATGATGCTAAGAAGACGATGAGCAAGTTGGGCTTGGGGTACGAGTCCATTCATGTATGCACGCATGATTGTTGGTGTAGCCGTAGCCGGCACGCAATTTAAACCCTCTTGTTGTCAAATGTAGCACTGGTAAATAAGGGTATCGTTCTAAACCGAGGATTGAGAGGGCTCACCTCTATTTAACTAGCTTAAACTATAAATAAAAGAAAAACACTAAATAACCTAAAATAAATAAATAAGAAAAATACTAATGGGGGTTTATCAAAATAATAATAAAATAATAAAAGGATTAAATAGAATAAAGTAAACTAATAATGAAAATAATGGGAAACCGCAGATATGAGAAATATGTTAGGGAAATAAAAATCCACCACTAGATTAGATTGAGATATAATATTTATTTCTAAGTCATCTTTTAATCGTGAGAAAGAGATCGACCAAGTTGCACACCAAAAGCAGGTCTATACACCTTATATTACTTCCCTTAATTAATTAATACGACAAAGCGCCAATATTAACCCTATTAAATACTAGCAATATAGCAGCAACAAGCGGCTCCTATATTTAACTAGATTTAATGCATTAAGTGTAAGTGGAAGGCTGTCAATCTAAGTACCCAAACTAGTACAAAAAGCATGTCTAACTGTATTTCCTTTTCTTGACCCACACGTATTGAAACGTTTTACCACTTCGGTTAGAATCACAAAACGATTAGGTGAATTGTTATCTAACCTAACTGCAATTTATACATATAAATTCTAGTATATTTAGATGGCCACCTAGCAGGCAATTAATCCTACATATTGTCACTTATGAGGTACCAGAACAAGGCATGCACTAAATAAACTATACTTGACAGAATTATACATATAAACGATAGCAATTAATATAGAGTCAAGAAACAATCTCACGAAACAAAGAAAATAAAATTATAATTCAAATCATAATCTAGGGTTTCAAATTATTCCCTAACAATAAATAATTAGCCAGCCATAATTAAAGAATTAATTACACAAAAATATATATCTAAAATATAAATTAAAAATAAGAGAAAGAAATAATCGGAATTAATTTTGAATTAAAGATCAAGAATTTATTCAGATAAAAATTAATTTTATCTGAATTAAATTCTACCGGTATAAATTTCCTCTTATTTTTCTTCCTTCTCGGTCTTGAATTTCCGTGCCAAATTCTTTTTCTTTTTCTTTTTTTGGCCGGCGGCTGATGGCGATGTGCTGCCGCGCGTCAGTTTGCCTCGGTTTCCGTGCGCTTCGTACTGTGCGGCGTCCTTTGCTGTGTCTCGCCTGACCTCCTCTCTCTTCTTTGTAGACCGTGCTTTTCCCGAGCCTATAAAGGCTCTCCTTTTTACCGAGCCTGTGAAGTGCTCTGCTCTCTGCCTCTCCGATGATCTTCTAATTAATGCGGCCCTCTTCTCTTTTTATTGTCGTGCGTGCGGCTGACTTCCGTGCGTCAGGGAGCCTTTCCACGTCAGCCCTCCTTCACCAGATGTCCTTTTATTTTTGATCCGTGCGGCGCTGTTCGTGCCCTAGCGGCTCGTTTGGTTTTCCTTTTGCTCCTTAGCCTTTGGGCCTTCGGCCTTTGGCCGTTAGTCCAAAGGTCGAAATCTTTTTTATTTATTTTCTTTTATTTAAAAACAATACCTGCAAAATAAAATTCAATAAATATTATTTTTCTCTAAATTTACTTAATTTATATCATTTTAGCTCAAATAATAAAATTTATGCAATTTTTACCACTTAAGCATAAAACAATAATTATTCCCCTATATTAGCCAAATAAACTACCAAAAACTAAGATTATAAGGGTATAAAATGTGTCAAAATATGAACTCATCAATTGTGCCTTGTATTGGAAAGAAAACGCCGATAGAGAAAGTTGTCCAGTATGCGGTACTTCTCGGTGGGTTGATCCAAACACAAAGGGGAAGAAAGTACCACACAACGTGTTGCGATACTTTCCTTTGACACCAAGGCTGAAAAGATTATATGCTTGTAGATATACAACCGAAGACATGAGAAAGAATTTGATAATAGCCATCCGATGTTTGCTAGTGATCCACGGAATGTTCGTTTAGGGCTAGCAGCAGATGGCTTTAATCATTTTTCCATGATTAACAATTATAGTATGTGGCCTATAATATTAACCACATATAATTTGCCTCCTTGGCGAGGTATGAAAGACCCATTCTTCAAGTTGTCTTTGTTGATTCCGGGTTGCCATGGTCCCTCAAAGGATATAGATGTGTTCCTAAGACCTCTTGTTGATGAACTGAAAGATTTATGGGTGTCAGGGGTCAATACAAGAGATGCAATTGAGAATAAAGTGTTTAGAATGCATGTTGCGTTGTTATGGACCATAAATGATTTTCCTGCTCGATCGTATCTCTCAGGGTGGAGTAGGGCAGGTTATAAAGCATGCCCTAATTGTAATGAAAATACCCCTTCTGTCAGGTTAAGGGATAAGATAGGGTATATTGGTCATCGACGATTTCTCCCCACCAATCATGCAATGCGGAGAATTAAAAAGTTTGATGGTAAAGTAGAAAAAAGATGCCCTCCACAAAAATTATCAACAAGTGATATAATGATGAAATTAAGTCGTGTAACAAATGACACCCCTGGGAAGCATCCTGATACTTTGAAGAGGAAGAGAGGTGATGTCGTGTTGAATTGGAAGAAGAAGAAGAGTATATTTTATGAGTTGCCATATTGGTCCTCCAATTTACTGAAACATAATTTAGATGTGATGCATATTGAGAAGAATGTTTCCAGCAATTTGATCTGGACATTACTTGGTACTGTAGAATCAAAGGATACTGATAAAGCAAGACGTGACTTGGCTGATATGAATATCATACATGAGTTACATTTGTACTATGAGGGGGATAAGTTAATGAAGCCTGCTGCAAAGTATACTCTTTCACCACCAGATCGTAAAACATTTTTGAGGTTCTTAAAGGATGTAAAATTTGCAGATGGTTATGCACGAAATTTAAGGAAGAATGTCATAGATAATGATAGCAAATTAATTGGACTAAAATCACATGACTATCACGTCATAACACAAAGATTGTTGCCAGTTGGTGTTCATCCATTTTTAAACAAGCGGATTGCCAACACTATTATTGAGTTGAGTAACTTCTTCACTCAAATATGTGCAAGGACACTTCATTTGTCTGATCTAGAGAAAGCTGAAGAGCAAGTGATTGTGTTATTATGCAATTTGGAATGCATATTTCCTCTGGCTTTCTTTAGCATTATGGTTCACCTTATAATGCACTTACCTGAAGAAGCCAGACTTGGTGGCCCTGTTCATGGTAGATGGATGTATCCGGTTGAGAGAAAACTAAAAGAGCTGAAGGAGTACATTAGGAATCGGGCACGACCAGAAGGTTCAATTGCTGAAGGCTATGTGGTTAAGGAAGCAACAACATTTTGTTCTATGTACTTTGAAGGAGTTGAGACAAGATTCAACCGAGCTGAAAGAAATGAAGATGTTGTTGTACAAGAGCGTCAATTATATGTATTCCAATCCCAAGCTCGTCCTCTCGGTCGAAAGGATTTTGTTAAGATGCCAATTGACAAGTTGAATGAGATTCATTGGTACATTCTTAACAATTACCCTAAGATACAGGCATACTTGGAGTAAGTGTACATCATTAACCACTTTTGATATTTAATAAATACCATTATTAATCGATGTTGGTCGGCATTAATATATTAGTTTTTTGTAGTGAGAATTTGAATGAGATTGGCCAACGTGATGGTAATTTAAATGAAATTCAAAAGAAAGAGTTTCCAGAGTGGTTTAACTCAAAGGTAAACTTTCCTACCATTAAAATTTTTAATAAATGCCATTAGTGTTGTCTAACATGACATAATTGATAAAATTTTATCTTACTAACAGATGTACCAATTACGTTAGATGGGATCACCCGAATGCACTAATGAATTGTTCTCCTTAGCTAATCGTCCATATGATGTGGTGATGACATGTCCCGGCTGTGTGATTAATGGTGTTAAATTTTTAAGAGAGGATAGGGACTTCGGTAGGAATACACAAAACAGTGGTGTGTCTATCCCCGGCTTTAATAGTGAATGTTTTTATGGATAAATTCAAGAGATCATAGAGTTGACTTACTTGTTTGGTTATTATGTTGTCGTGTTCAAGTGCAAATGGTTCGACACTAATCCAAGTAAGAAAAGAATTATACGAGACAACAACATCACAAGTGTGTGCACGAGGTATGAGTGGTATAAGAATGACCAGTATATATTGGGATCTCAAGCAAAGAAAGTATGGTATATTGATGATCTATTGAACGGGTCTAATTGGAAAGTTTTTTGGGAAGTCAACCATCGTCATATTTGGGATTTGAATGATGATGGTCTCTCAGATAAGAATGTAGTGGACGGGGTTGACTCGGGTGCTGTGAACTTAAATGTTGAGCTCAAAGATTTGGATAACTTAACATTTAGGCGTATTGGTGTCAATAGTGATGAGGTTGATGATGTTGAGCTCGATAGAAGTGAAGCTAACGACCCTGCAAATGACATGAGTGACTTTATAACTGATGATGTAGTCAATGATGAAGAACTTTCAGATAGTGCTGGTGAAGAACATGTCATTAGTGATAGTGATAGTATTTATAGTTCAAATTAGTTTGTAATGACATTATTGTTCTACTTTTTAATATAATTAAATTATTAAATATTGACGTATAAAAAAATATCAATTACTATTATCTTTAGTCATGGCTGACACAATAAATGGCAGTGACCCTTCGAATAAACCCACTATTCTTAAAGTGAGTGGATTTAAGCAGCATGTGGAGTAAAGGGGTGTTTCTCCAGGTAGAGCATAGAGGATTGTAAAGCCTTCAGACAGGTATGGTTATGAAGAATTGGTTGGCTATGCTTTATCTAGTGTAGATACGGTTGTTGATGTGTATGAGCCCGTATCATTCTCAAATGTTAGTGAGAGTACTGATTCTGTTGAGTGGTGTACTGATATAAAGAAGGAGATAGAGTCATTATTGAAGAATCAAACATGGGAATTTGTGAATGCACTTAGGAAGAAAAAGATTGTTGATTGCAAGTGGGTGTATAAGTTCAAACAAGGAACTCTAGGGGTTGAGAGACCAAGATACAAGACTCATTTAGTTGCATGTGAATTCAGTCAGATTTCAAGCATAAACTTTGATAATATATTTTATCCTATGGTTAGACATACTTCTATTTGTACCTTGCTTGTACTTGTGGTTATGTATGATTTTTAGTTGGAGTAATTGTATGGTAAAACTACATTTTTATATAGTGATATCGATGAGGAGATTTAAATGAGACAGCTTGATAGTTTTGTTGTTAAGGGGATGCATGATCATGTATTCCTATTAAAGAGGTCACTATATGGTCTGATGGAGCCTCCGAGACAATGGTACAAATGATTTTATCTGTTTGTACTTGAGCATGGTTTATCCAAGAGTGAGTATGATGGATGTGTGTACTTGAAGGAGATGGAGAGTGGCTCTTTTTGTGTATCTTTTTCTATATGTTGATGACATACTTGTGGTAGCAAAAGATATGTCTAATGTTGATAAGGCAAAGGTAATGCTGAAGAGTGAGTTTGAGATGGAGGATCTTGGTGCAGTGAAAAGGATCCTCGATATGGAAATCATTAGAAATCATGAGCAGAATCTTTTGTACTTGTCACAAGAATCTAATATGAACAAGATGTTGGAGAGGTTTCATATGATGGATGCCAAGACGATCAGAACTCCATTGGATACTCATTTCAGATTATCTACTTTGGATTGTCCCAAATCCAAAGAAGAAGAGGATTTCATGGTAACTCTTTCATACTCAAATGTTGTTGGTTGTATCATGTACGCTATGGTGTGTACCTGGCCTGATTTGTTCAAACTATTAGTGTTGTGAGTCGATATGTGGTGTATATGGGAAAGTCTCACTGACAAGCTGTGAAGTGGATTCTTATGTACTTAAAGGGAATGACATCGGCTTGTATTGAGTATAGGAGATCATTTGATTTGCTGGTTGGATTCATAGACTCTAATTATGGTGGAGATCTTGATAAAATAATATCCATCGATGGATATGTTTTCTATCTTAGTGGTTCATCTATTAGTTAGAGGTCTTCCTTGTAAGAGGTGATCGCCTTGTTCACTACTAAGGTAAAGTATATGGCTACGACAAAGGCTTTTCAATAAGCCTTATGAGTTGGTGGTTTAGTACGATATTTGGGATTTGGTCATGATGCTCTAATTATTTGTGGTGATAGTCAGAGTGCTATTTGTTTAGCGAAGAATATGAATTATTTTTATCATTAAACGAAGCACATTGATATCAGGTATCACATTATCTAGGGTACTATTGTTGCAGGCAAAGATGTGTTGGAGAAAGTGGGTAATTTGGATAATCTGACTGATATGTTAATGAAGCCACTGACTATGAGTAAGTTTGAATGTTTCTCGGACTTAATTAGTGTTCATGGATCACGAGGCCCTTTGTCGGACCAAGGTTTTTTGTATAATTTTTTACATGTCATGCATCACATATACTACGTTAAGGTGGAAAATTATGACTTTTGACTCGGTATTTGTACCACAGCATAACATTGTGTTAGTTCATGTAGTTGTTGGAAATTTTAAGTGTAGAATAGTAAATTATGTGAGGAACATGAGGGTCCCATATTTGTCAACACAAACTGTGTTTCTCACTAACTATTCTGATGTGTTTGGGAAAAATTCAAGAGTAAAGAAATTAATATGGAGGTTTCGTATTTCCTAAATACGAACCGTGCTTGTTCTTTATTTTTAAAACACATTGTTTTGCCCTACTGGATTTTATCTTCTATAAAAGGAGACATGATGAAACTCTAGCCGTCAATTCGTGTGATTGAACTTCTTCTTCTTCTCCATAGAATTATCCATTCAAAGAGAATTGTAGATTTGTTTAATTTATTTATTTATTAGTTTAATCATTATGTAATTACACAAGAGCATGAATAAAGATCTCTTCTTTTTATCAATTGTTTAGTTTTGTGATTGAATCATCAATTGTTCAAAATCTTACTAATTCTAGATTTTGGTTTAGATTGTTTTCAATCCACACTATTCCACAACACTTAGATTATGGTTAGTAAAATTACTTTCTTACTTTGTAAGGTTGAAACTCATCAAATTAGTCCTTTTTCGCATTGAGAATTACCGGGGTCAACTTTTTATCTTGCCTACAAAAGTTCTTCACAACATAGCAGCACATTATATATCCTTTTTATGTGTGGGGTCTCATTCTCTATCCAAATGAGCCTTGATTACCCGAAAATTGTTTGTTATCCTAAGAAAGAAGGGGGCTTGGATTTTTATGACATGGAACTATAGAATCAAGATATAATAGGAAAAACCATCTAACATTTATCCATGAAAAAAGATACTTTGTGGGTGAAATGGTGTCATGAATATTATTTCAATCACACATATATTTGGTCTATAAAACCTACTTCAAGAGTATCTTGGGCAATGAGAAAGATTCTAGGTTTATGATCCAAGCTTGCACCATTTATGTAGTCATCTTAGAATCATATCATAAATCCTAATGGATAATATAACATTTTGAAATGATATAGTATGCTCAAATCCAGAGATCCCCATGTGCACTGGAGCAAAGTAGTATGGCATACAATTACAATCTTAGGGCATTAATTCATCCTATAGCTTGCAGTACATGAGTGTTTGATCACTAAAACATTCCTTAAATAGATATGCTCCATGATTGACACAACTTGCAGCTTATGTGAACTGGAGCATGTGACTTTTGATCATCTATTCTTTACTTACAGTTATGTGAAGATTTTTTGGCAGACTATCATTGATGTTTTTAGAACTAGACATATCATTTAATCTTGAAAAGGTGAATTAAGCTAGATTTACCAACAAAGAAGAGGATTGAAGGAAAAAATAGTTAAGCTAAAGCTACTATTTACAAGTGTTGTTTATCGTGCCTGGAAAGAAAGAAATCTAAGAGTCTTCTAGTAGAAGAATAGGTAATCCAAAATTCTATTTAGAGTGATCATACATAACATAGCTAATCGTATAGCTAGCGTAGTGAATTATAACTATTTTACTCAACTAGCTAACATTATAGATAATATTAGGGTTTAGACATTTAGATATATACTATGGTGATACTTTGTACTAAATGCCTCATTTTGCTTAGTAATAAAATTTATTTATTTACTTACCAAAAAGATTTTATTTTTTTGCATCAACAATTGGAATGAACCTGACATTCATTTCAAGGTTTAGATATTCCATATATGTGACAATATTCCTTATAAATATGAATAAGCCACATAGAAGTCTATAAATGATAGTTTTTTCAATCTTGAAAGGAGAAAGAAGGATACTAATAAATTTTCTTCTATAGATGACAACATCCATGATATTATGTACCCATGAGAAAATCAATTTTTCTTGATGCTGATTGAATTATCCTTGGTGCATATAGCAAATTACCTATGAATTGTGTTTATTGTGCCAATAAGCTTTTGAAAGTTAGATATGTCAATTAAAATTCCATCTTATAAAGAAGCTGAATCATTAATTTCTATCAATATAATGGGAAGGATATAAATACTATAAAAGCCTATAATTAGAGTCTAAAGAAGTTCCATTCCTTTAATGAGTATAAACTTACCATAACCATAAAAATGGTTATTAATAAGCTAATATGTCCATAATGTCAATCCCATATGATATTCTACTTGAAAATAAAATTTTTAAATATCCATAAGTGCTCTCACTAGGTGCGATATGGTATTATAAATGATGTAGACATTGGCAATATCTTTATATAAATAGTTGCAATTGATTATGGGTAAAAGTGAAAATTGTGTTCATTTCGTCAAAAAATAAAATGACATAATTGGTAGATGAGTTGGAATGTATTATATACCTAGAATGTATCCACTTAACAAGCATGATTCATATAAAAATGAATTCCAATATTAGAAGGAGTTAGACTAATTGCTTATAAGGTTCCTATAAGGTGGTATCAGTACAAAAATTATCTAAAATCAAAACCGATCTAGTGCGATAAGTTTTTAATAGAAAAAATAAGGTTTTTTTTCCTATTTGGTTTTTACAGACAAGGTTATAAATGAGAGCAATAAAAACTTGCACTCATACATAAAAATAAATTATATATAATGCAATATAGAAACAAATATGTTGAGTTAATGGTGACAAAATTATACTCTTTTTCTTAGTTATGGTTTGATCTTACTAACTTTTTGGGATAAGGTTTTTAATAAAGCTAGTAAATATTTTTGAATGAGATACCTTTATATCTATAGGTATTTTTTTGTAGCTCTTTTATATCTTCATATATAATTTAAAAGAAAATAAATAAGTAGTAGGAAGAAATATTGGTAATATTGGGAGATGTAAATTTAAGATGAAGGACCTTAAATAGCATACTAACTTGCAATATATATATTGTGCACTGAATCATGTTGATATGGACTTAAAACTAAACAATGTTGTAGCATAACAATTTGCTTCTTACTTTATGTTAGAGGTCGCAGACTCAAATATCTTTAGAAACGTATGTTATTATTTATTCCAAAGTTGTGATATATATTCTCCCAAAGGGTTCATACAACTATTGAGGATAGAATTCTTTCTAAAAGAGGATGTTTGATTCTACCAAAGGGTTCATAAAGCATTAGATGATAGCCTTCTTTCCAAAGGTAAGTCAAGTAAGACTTAAAACCATGACATCCAACATAATATGAGGATGCTCTAACCACTGAGACACAAAGCTATCTCATTTACATAGTTTCAACACTACCTTATAAACACACCCCACTATATTGGACTTTCACATTTTAGTTTTTGCTTATGGGTCACCATCATGTTACTTAAGTGCGTGCAACGTGCGACGTACACCTAGGAGCATAACATAATTTTCTATTCACTTGATGCATGTTACAACCTAAATTTAAGTTTACATTAGTTAGTATATATACATTAATATTCCCTTCGTGCATGAATTTCATCACTTTTTGACTTTCACATATGTTGTTGAGAACATTAAACATAATATAATATTTGAATTTTATCCTTTACTTTTTTAGTTTTCAAAGTAAAGCAAAAGTGATTATGTATTGTAAATATAGGATATATAAGAGTTCAAATGAAAATTAGTGTTTTGACTTTTAAAAGTGACATTATTTTATGATAAAAAAATGTCTAAAATATCATTCTTTCACATATGGAAAGAGTACTATTTAGTATTATAACCATTAGCTTTTTCCTACATTACTCTTTATTAGTACAATTCAATTATTACTTTTTAGCCCTTTATTCCTTGTTAACACTATTCATTTCTTATCCAATAACTATTAAAAATTGGTGGTAGATTCTATTATAAAAAGGTATGGATAATGTTCTCAAGAGCACATAAAGATGAACCCTTTAACATCATGTCTTCACTTTATACTCTTCCCAAGTGTCATCCTTTTATAATAGAAAATAAATTGCTTTTATTTATTGAATTTTTCCTTTTGATAGTAAAGGTTGACTCTCAACTTCACATGATCCAATTCAGGAACAAGAGGTCGATATCCCTCCATCTAAATCATTAATAACTATAAGGTCATCTAAGGCCAAACGCAATTGAAGGGTTGCACAAACTCCATCATCTAAAAGGTCCTTACGAGTATTATGGTAAATAAATGTGTGTATTATTAAAGTGTAGTCACATGCTTGCTTAAATTTCTTTTATAATTTGTGTTGGCTAGTGCAAGATGTACCTTAAGTTCCTACTTGAAATTAATATTTATGTATGGTGTAAAACAAATATTTCCTCTATTTGAGTATAATGTTGAATTTGATAAGTTTAAACTTTAGAAAATTAGAAGTTTGTTACCCTAAAGTGTCATATTTGTTTCTTTCTATTTTTCTATTTTATGGATTCTGTTTATAATATCAAAAAAAAAAAGGCTTCCTGTTATTTTTTATACAATCATATTATTGAGTTCTAAAATGTTACAATAGGATTTTCCTTTAAAAAAATTATAGTAAAAAACGTGTGGTATATAGTATAATTGTTTCATTATATTTTATATTTAAATAATTACTTTGTATAAATTTTAAGGGCCTAATTTTGAATATCTACCTTCCAAATTTATTGAGATGACTTTGAATAGCTACTCTTGCTAGCATATGAGAAAGGAAATTTGCCATTTTATTCAACATATCTGCAAGTGATATGTGGTAAAACCTAAATCCACATTTGCATAGCCCAAACCACCTTCAAGTAGTTAGGTTCAAAGACATTTTTGGTATGAGTTGAGCAAAAAAATCTAACATAAATAAAACTAGAATATTAGTTTTTGGTATGACTACTTCCAAGCAGCCAGGATCTAAAACCACCATTTCCTCCATCTTACATGCCCTAGGATAATGGCACTCCACGTCAAGGACATTTTTGGTATGAATTGAGAAAAAAATAACATAAAATAAAACCAAAATATTATTTTTCTATTATAAGAAATTGATATGGGTGTTTTGATGAGGTAAAGGAAAAATAGGTCAACAACACCAACCATAAAATAGAAATAATAACAAATTAATGATACATAATTTACCTGGAAAAACCCTTCCAATATAAAAAGAAAACAATCATAGGATACTTCGGTCCACTTATATAACTTTTACTATAAGAAATCTGAGATACAAAATCTAGTATTCAAGTACTAACTAGATACTACACTCGTCGACCCAAAATAGCATAACTAGAAAACAATTACAGCACCCAAAGAGAATAATAGAATCTATAACCCTAAAAAAGAGCTTCTGTAAACACATAAAAAGGTTAATATATAAGCAACAAAAAAGTGATCCCTTTTTAGGGTAATCAATAGCAATATGTTAACAACAACAACACCAATTACAATAAATCATTCAATCGAAGCTAAAAACAAAACTGATCTAAAACGTACCTACACAAAAAAAAGGCTCATTCAAATACCAACGAAAACCTAACCTAAAGACCTTGAAATTAGATATTCACAATTCAAAATTAAGATTGGTATCCTTGGAAACTTATGCCAAAAAAACCAACAAGATCCGTCGAGGAATAGCTTCAAATCTTTGAATTAATCAAACATGTGCTGAATAAAATAATGGCAGGAATTTTCATGACTCTCCCCCCACCTACGGGATTCAAATATCAATTTTTTTTCATATTTTCTCATCTTCTCATATCAACTTTTAAGATAATTTTTAGCCCTCCCAAAGTTAGGTCATTAATAAAAATAAAAAAAAATAACCTTAGTTAAAAATGGCTTTACCACATAAGAGGAAGTCCAAATGCCCCTAACAAATTATCCCCCTCCCAACTATGTGGAGGTGATCGACATCCCAACAGTCATGCAACAAACATCAAACTTCCATCTTGGTAAGACTTTTGCCAACATATCAGTCTCATTGTCATTAATATGTACCTTCTCAACCTCTAACAACTTAGTATCCAAAAAGCCATGTATCCATTGATACCATGTATCAATGCATTTTAATCTAGAATAGAAGGTAGGATTCTTACCAAGATGTATAGTGATTTAGTTGTCACAAAGGAGCACATAGCTTTTCTAAACAAACTCAATCTCTCAAAGCAAATTATTTATCCATAGAAACTTCTTGCTAGCTTTAGTCATAACAATGAATTATGCTTTGGTAGTCGACAAAGCAACACATTTTTTAAGTCTAGACTGATATGACACTACTCCCCCTACAAAAGTGATCAAATAACCTAAAGTGATTTCCTTAAGTCAACATCTCCATCTATATCTGAATCAATATATCCCTTAATGACCATCTCACCATATACAAGACAAAGTCTTAAACTAGAAGTGCCACAAATATAACTAATGATCAACTTCACTACATTATAATTATCTCTACCTGGGTTAGAAAGGAACCTACTAACAACTCCATCTAAATGAGTAATATTAGGTCTCATACACACCATAACATACATTAAACTACCCACAACGGAAAAATAAGAAATGCTCTTCATATATTGCTTTTGAGCATCACAAAAGGGGCATTGCTTAAAGCTCAACTTCAAATGAGGAGCAAGTGGAGTGTCTATAACTTTGGCATTATCCATCCTAAATATTTGAAGTATATTTTCAATGTATTTCTCTTATTCAGCCAAAAATTTTTAACTCCTCTGCCTCGAATTTTTCTTACTCCGAGAATTTACTTCGTTGGACCTAAGTCTTTCATGGAAAAAGATTTGCTTAACTCCTGATTCAACTTATCAATCCTAAAAGTGTTATTGCCAATAATGATCTTATCATCAACTTAGAGCAATAAAATGATGAAATCACCATCATCAAATTTTTGTATAAACACACAATAATCTGAAGTAGTCTTCTTATATCCATGTTGTTTGATGACATACATAAAATTCATGTACCACTGCCTCGATACCTATTTCAATCTATATAGATTATTCTTAATCTTGCAGATATGGTTTTCCTTGCCTTTCACCTAAAAACTATAACACCCTAAAATTCACTATTTTTTTTAAAGCAGAAGTAATTAAAACACTTAATTTAAAACCCGTGAATTCTGGGGATGTTACCGTCACACTTAGTACCAGACCGGTTCACTCCTGCCGTTCCGGTACCAAGTGCTAAGGCTAAGAAAACACCATTAATAATACCATACAAATTCAAATTTATAAAAACGAGAATCAGAGTACGCGTAAGTCTTACATAATTCAAAATACCGACTATTGTTTTTTTCCAGATAATAACTAAACAACATTAGTAAAATTATTTCGACAATTCCAACATAATAAAAGATAACATGAATCATAAATTTAAAAAGGACAACGGCCACGTCACTCTAAAGATTGATCCAGCCCAGCTATCACTCTGCCCCTCCTAATGTCCCGTAGACATCAATAGCATCAAAGTAGTTATCTCCTACCTGCAACATATTAGACGGGCCTTCTGCTCGTGGGAATGAGCAGCACCCATGAAACGGGTGATCAGTACGCTACGTACTGAGTAAGGTAACCGAATACTAAGGTCGGCATATAACACATTAAATTATGCAGGATAAGGATCACATACAATTACAACTCATACATATGGTACATAAAAAGTATAAGGTGAGAACCATAGTCCAAAATCAACAAGTCCACACATAAGGCCCAAGAAGATCCCGATTAATCATTTAATCTTTCTTTTATCAAAAGTCGATACACACCATGCCTTTTATCAGATTCATGCAGAAATAGGAACACCCCACTATTATTGCCGGTGGGCCGGTCACATATAGGACCTCATGTCCTAACCACTATTATTGCCGGTGGATCGGTCACATATAGGGTAAAACCCTAACCACTATTCCTGACCGGTGGATCGGTCTGGTTCCTGCTCACATGGTTTTTCACTATAAGTAATTAATGTCTTTTAAGAGCTTTAACAATTCTGGTTTGTATTTATTGAGCTCGAGTCACCCCACTATTATTGTCGGTGGGCCGGTCACATATAGGACCTCATGTCCTAACCACTATTATTACTGGTGGATCGGTCACATATAGGGTAAAACCCTAACCACTATTCCTGACCGGTAGATCGGTCTGGACCTGGCTCAATAATCTTCCACTTTAAAAGATTAATGTCTTAAGCATTTTAATCATAACATTAGCCACTCACAAACATTTGCCCAGACATGCATAACTAACTCCATGCAAACCTTAACTCATTGTAACCCACACTTCCATGCAACCCTAGCTCCCATGCAAACCCTAGCTCCCATGCAAACCCTAACTCCACGTACCACAATTCCATGCAAACCCTAGCTCACATGCAAACCCTAACTCCACGTAGACATATTTCCATGCAAACCCTAATCCACATGCAAACCCTAGTTTCACGTAGACCACACTTCCATGCAAACCCTGGCTCCACGTATACCACACTTCCATGCAACCCCAATTTATATGCAAACCCTAGCTTCACATTTACCTCAATTCCATGCAAACCCTAGCTCCACGTATACCACACTTCCATGCAACCCCAATTCATGTGTAAACCCTAGCTTCACATATACCACCCTTCCATGCAAACCCGAATTCATATGCAAACCCTAGCTCCACGTAGACATGCTTCCATGCAACCCTAACACCATATTTCATGCAAAACCCTAGCATTATGTCATTTCATGCAAACCCTAACACCACATTTTATGCAAAACCCTAGCATTATGTTATTTCATGCAAACCCTAACACCACATTGTTACACTCCCCATCATTGTTTTACAATCCTAATATGCATGTCTTAGGGCCATATCGTACAATAATAATAACATAACATACACATAATCTTCATGCCATGATTTATTCATACCAACATATTCAACTCTATAATCATGCCACATACAAAATAATTAATAGTACAAACATATAATACATGGCATATGAAACACATAATGCATAAAAACACACAAATGGCCTTTGTACACCCTTACCTAAAACGACACCGATCTTGGTGCATGCTCCTATTTCACTTAAGGGGTTTAACTGGGTTCACCTATTATATAAAAGTATACTAGAATTAGACTCCCTTATAAAATTTTATTATTCTCTAACTTATTCTAAGATTTGGTTTTTAATTAAAACAATACTACACAATAATTAACTATACAAAATATTACTTAAAAATACAAATAAATTATTATTTTCATTCGAACGGGTGGTGATATAAGGGTTTCTACCCTTCACCAAAATAGTAGTAGTAGTAGTAGTAATAATAATAATAATAATAATAATAATAATAATAACAATAACAATAATAATAATAATAATAATAATAATAATAATAATAATAAAAGTAAAATATTATTAATAATACTCTTATTAGTAGAATATTAATATTAATAATACCATAATTCGTAAAATTACAAGGTAGCTTTCAAAACCACTCCATTTAATAATAATACTATTCAAAAATGTAATAATGATATTAATATTATATATATATACTTATAATATAAAAGTTAATAAAGATAATAATAATAATATAATTAGTAATAATGTTAAAAATGTTAATAATAGTTGTAAAAGGCAATTGTGCGAGACTTAGTTAAAATTTTAGGTTTCTAACCCTCCTGAAATAATTACAATATTAAATAAATAATAACACTAATAATAATAATATTTATAATATTATTAATAATAATAGTAAACATGTAATAATTCCATTAAATAACCAAAATTCGAGAATAATAATTTATCTAACTCAAGAATACTCCCAAACCTGTCAACAAAATTTAACAATTAGGATTCAATTGATAACAATAATAATTATTATTATTATTATTATTATTATAATTAAAATCGAATTAACATTAAAAATTAGGATAAATGTAGAATAATTATCAATAAATCGAAAGGAAGTGTTTAAAATGTCTAGGGTTTCACCTTGAATTGGAGTGGACGGGTGGCACCAGCAGTGGTGCCCGGAGGTGGCCGAAAAAGTGATCTAAGAGGGATGAAAATGAAGAAAAAGAGGTAAGGGGGAAGGAGAAAATTAAAATAAGTTTATGGGTCGGTGGAGGAGACTTTGCAGGGGATATTGGGTGGTTTAGAGGATGGCAGAAGTGACGGATATGGTGGTGGATGGTGGTTTAAGGTTTCGGGGTGAAAATTCTAGCGAGATGACTAGCAAACTTTGTACAGTTATGGAGGCCTGTGCAAGGAGAATCGAAGGTTGAAAATAGTTTAGTTAATTAGATAGTGTTTCGGGGAAGAGTTTGGGATGAAAAAGAGGCGACGAGGTTGGCTATCGGAGGAGAACAAGGCGTCTAAAGTCAAGGTGGAGCATAGACTGGTACTTAGGGTTTCGGGAAAAAGGAAGCTCGATTTCAGGCCAAATGCGGGGTATTTATAGTGGTGGAGGGTAGAATCGATTTGTGGGAGTTACCAAGAGGTAGAAGCTAGTGAGAAATGGGATGGTTATGGTGTTGATCGGGCGGCAAAATTTTCAAAATTTGCCCGACCTTCGCGAGGTAATTGGGAGCAAACGTGGAGAAGAAAAGGTTAGTGGGGTAGTTCAAATGGAAGAGTGTGCCAAGAGGAAGAAAATGGGCGGGAGAAAGGCCGGTCACAACACGTGTGGCCGGCGGCGCCATTTTCCGGGGAAGGAGAAAGCTTGCGGTTATGGCGTCGGGCGGGAGAGGAAGAAGAAGATGGGGAAGGTTGGACCAGGCGGTTCGGGGGAGAAAAGAAGGGGACCGACGGTCGGGCGACGATATTTAAGTCATGGGGAAAAACAAAGAGTTTAGATGGATAAGAGGTTGAAACACGGCACGGGGTTAAATGAGGAATTCTGGGCCGTGGGAAATGGCTCGCGCTGAAGGAAGGAAGGGATGGTTTGGGCCGGTGCGACAGGCCCAAATCGGGGAAGAAAAAGAATGAAGAAAAGAAGAAGAAGGAAAAGAAAGAAAAAGGAAGAAAAAAAAAGAAAAAGGAAAAAGGAGGAGAGAAAAATAGGAAGGTTGGGTTAAATAAATTAATTAAAATATTTGAGGTATTTAAAAATAATAATATTTAAATCCCCTTTTTAGGCTAAATTAGGATTTTTAAAAGATTTTCCAAAATTTTCATTTTAAATAAATAAATCACTCTAATTTTAATCAACTAAATTATTTATAAAATTAAAATTAATTTGAAACTATTTTCTCTTTCTTAATTTAAATAAATTAATTTATTTAAATAAATTCCCAAATTAAAATCTTTAATTAGTTAAAATACCTAAATTTCCTCCAATTGATATATTTATAAAATTTCTTATTAATTTGCCCTGATAAATTTTCTTTTATTTTAGTAAAAATAATTTATTAAATTAAATTTTCAAATAAAACTTTATTTAAATATAATCTTTAAAATTAGAAAATTTTGGGGCATTTCAAAAACCCTCTTTATACTCCATGTAAACCTCTTATTGAAACTCACTATGCAAGAAAGCAGTCTTCACATCCATTTGCTCAACCTCTAAATCAAAGATTAGCAGACAAGCCTAGCACAACTCATATCAAAGACATTTTCACAAGGGGAGAAAATTTCTCCAAAATCAACACCATTATTTTGCTTGAAGCCTTTGACAACCAACCTAGCTTTGTATCATGGGGCTGAATAATGATCCTCTTGGTTTAACTTGTAAACTCATTGATTCTTCAAAGCTTTCTTAACCTGAGGCAACTTCACTAGCTAAAAGTTATGATTGTAATACAAAGATTGCATCTCATCCTGCATTGCTTCAAGTTATCTATCTTTGTCTCCACTTTCAACAACCTCTTCATAAGACTTGAAATCTCCCCCGTCATTCAAAAGATCATACTCTTGTGAAAAGTATCAAGACAAAAAGTCTATAATCTTTAGTGGACTTCCTAAGTGGATTTTTTGGTTCATCTACATGAGATTCTTGGTGATAACTACAATATCATCTGTTGGAGCATTAATGTCACCATCATGTTGATGCTCATCATGAGCCAAATGCTCATCCATATCATCTTGTACTCCACGATCAACAAGTTCACGTGCCTGTTACATCTTCACCGGATCCATATTTGTCGGTTGATCATCACTCTCAACATAGCTCATCTAAGCTTTGTCTATATTAATAATGGTCTTGTATTCAATGAACACTACCTATATACTTTTCACTAGCTTCTTCTATACAGGATGGTACAACCTGTAGCCAAATTCATCATAACCATAGCCTAAAAATATATATTTGCAAGCATTTGGATCCAATTTGAACTCTTATCAATGGAGACATGAACATATACCTTGCAGCCAAACACACACAAGTGATAATATGAGACATCACTACCAAACCAAACTCTACTGGGAATATCATCGTTTAGAGCAACTACAGGCTCAAATTAATCACATGTATATTTTTAAGTAAAGCTTCACCCCAAAAAGACTTTTGTTAATTTTCCCTAAAAAACATACATCTAACTCTTTCAATCAAAGTTCTATTCATCCTCTATACCAAACCATTTAACTAAGGAGTATTATGGTTCCTAATACCCTACTAAATGTAATACCTATCAAACTAACTACAATACTCACCATCACAGTACAAATACATGTCAACTTCTTACCAGTCTCTCTTTTAATAGAGGCATGAAAGTGTTTAAACTTCCTAGACACTTCATATTTGGATTTTAAGGCATATACCTAAAGCTTTATAGAATGATCATCAATAAAAGTAACGGCATAAAGTGCAAGAGATTTTAACTTAATAGGACCACAAACATCTTTAAGAACCTTGACTCATCTTGAAAAATGACCCTTTTGGAAAGAAACCCTGCATTTTTTTCCCACCATACAATGAGAATATTTCTCCAATTTAGCACTCTGTAAACCAGAAAGCACATTGTTCTTTGCTAAACAGTTAAGTCCTTTCTCACTTTATGTGACTAAACTTCTTGTCCCACAACTCAAATACATCCTTGTTTGTCACTGCATTCACGTGATCATTAGAAATCAAAACTTATATAAAATATAAGTTAATATATTATTTACCTCAGACCACAACCAGATTACCTTTGTTGAGCTTGCATTAGCCTAAACAAAAGGAATTGCAAAAATCCTCACCATCAAGTTTGCCCATTGAAATCAAATTTAGGCGGACATATAGTACATGTCGAACATCCTCCAGAACAAGCTTTGCTCCAAGATTAGTCTCCAAACATATATTTCCTATGCTAATCACCTTAGACAAGCCATCATTACCCACCTTTAAAACTTCAAAATCACCAGGAGTGTAAGAAGTGAAGAATTCATTCCTAGAGGTAACATGTTGTGAAGCGCCACTATCAACCCAACTTGCTTCATGACTCATAAGATTCACAACATTCACATCAACAATAATGAGAAGATCATCAGAAACAATAATAAAAACATGATCATAATTGTCATCAATATTATTTTCTTGCTTGGAATTCTTGCTATCTCTCTTCCAATTGCAGCAGTACTTCTTGATATACCCCATCTTTCCACAATAATGGCATTTAAGATTATTATACTTATAGTACCCCCAAAATTCACTACTGAAAAATTTCATTTTATTGAAAAATTTAGCGGAAGTGAAATAACAAGACTTGTGAATTTTGGGGATATTACCGCCATACTTAGTATCAGATTGGTTCATTCATACTGTTCCAATACCAAGTGCTAAGGTTAGAAAATAAAATACCAATTGCTTAGAAGTTCAAACCATATTAAAGATCATAGTAGCGTAATAAACCATTTACAAGGATGAAATCCACCAATGGTGGTTATAAGAATAAGGAATACATTTAAACCAGAAAGTAAAGGCAAAAGCGAGAACCCTAAAAATCCAAATAATCCTTACGCTCTTTCCCGTTACCCACTTAAATAGCACCTGAAAAGGACTTGTAAGGGACACTGCCCATTGAATAGATAGGAGCCCCATGAATGGAATCATTCAGTACTATGGTAGTGAGTAACCCTTTAAAAATAACTTAAAAGTAGGCCCGCAATATAACACATGATACAACACTATATTCATATATAACAAGATGTGCATACATAACAATCACATACTTAACATTCAAGCAGATATTAATAGGTCGTAATGTATAATCGATACTTTCAGGCCTTAAGTCATGTCATAGTGCAAAATTAATACTTTTGGACCTTAAGCCATTAGTCCATCATTATTCAATCATTTCTTAAATTTTATATCCATGTGAGTGCAGGAACTCCACTACTATAGTCGGTGGACCGGTCATGTAGGGCAAAACGCTCCTAGCCATTATTATTCGCCAGTGGGTTGGTCTGACGCCGACTCACATGGTATTCCACTGTAAGTATTTAGTGTCTTCCTTATGTCTTATCGTTATTACGTTTAGTTTGTTGAGCACGAAATCCCCACAATTATAGCCGGTGGACAGATAATCATGCAGGAAAAAATGCTCCTGGCCACTATTATTTGCCGGTGGACCGGTCTCCAGGGCACCCCGGCTCCTGGCCACTATTATTTCGCCGGTGAACCGGTTTGGGTCCAGCTCAACAATCTTCCTCTTTAAGTGATTAGTGTCTTATTCGTATCTTATTCGAAAGTATTTCACCCTTGACATGCATGTCACTGACCTCTACTTCTATCCTCCTGAGAGGGCATGTCCCATATCTTGAGACCTTTACGCCTCTTATCACACCCTAACATTCATTCCCCCTTACATTTACTTATAACGAAAACCAAACTCCTAAGGGTGTAGGTTGAGACCCAACACCTTATGACATTCAAATTCTCTCACTACCACTCTCTAGGATTTTTCCTTGAAACCATAATCGGACCTATGTGGCCCAACCTTTCTTTTATCGTCCAACACCTCATCTCATTTAGTTTCAACCCAAATCCCATCACTCTATTCACCAACTATACATGTGACCGTAAAACCCTAGTTAGCCGCTCAAACCCTAACACCTTTCTTACGTAAGGATTATCCCATGCAAACCCTAGAAACCTCTCATGCAAGAGTTGCATCACTCATTCATTTTTATCATAATCTCCTTCTATTTTCCCCCTCATAGATCATGAGATATTAAGGTCAATATCGTGTCCCCTTAGTCAACTCACTTCCTCTTTGTTCCTTATTATCCTTTCACCCTATGTCAAATTATTAAACATCATAGCATGCATGTCCTAGAGGGTCACATTATATAACATCGTACGCACAGCATATATAATCATCATCCACATGCCATAAGGAAGTCACATAAGCATACGTCACTCGAAGTTGCGCTACAAATGATTACTCATTAAGCATAAAGTACACAATATGGCAAAACACATGGCACATGAGGCATATAATACACACATTGTTGTTCTTAGCCACTACCCTACTCGGTTTGGGTTACCAAGTTGTTTCTCACACTTATTAGGTCACCAATCACCCTTCATAATTGTTACACTTATTTTATTTTCCATTTGGTTGGCTAAGTTACTAAATTGCCCTTCTCATTTGTTATGATTACTAAATTACCCTTTAGCTGGATAAATTACCAAATTACCCTTCTTCATTATCATAATTACCAATTTACCCTTTAGTTGGTTAAATTACCAAATTATCCTTCTGAAATCCCATAATTGCTAGATTGTCGTTATCCATTATTATAATTACCAAATTATCCTTCTATTGGTTAAATTACCAAATTACCCTTCTCCATTATCACACTTACCATTTTACCCTTCTCCATTATTATAATTACCAAATTACCATTCTCTATTATTATAAATACCAATTTACCTTTCTCCATAATTATAATTACTAATTTAACCTTCTCCATAATTATAATTACCAATTTACCCCTTACTCCTAAATTTACCATAATATCCTTTTATTTACAAAACTATCATTCTACCCCTTACTTTCAAATTTACCATAATGTCCTTTTATTTATAAAGTTACCACCATACCCTTTTACTTATAAAATTACCATAATACCCTTTTACTTGCAATTTACCATTTTACCCTTTATTTCAAAAATTACAGTTTCACCCTTCTACTTATAAAATTACCATAATACATTTTTACTTGCAAATTACTATTTTACCCTTTAACATCCAAAATTACAATTTTTCTCTTTTATCACAAAATTACCATTTTGCCCGTCTCTTCCAAAATTACCATTTTACCCCCCTTTTACTTCCAAAATTACCACCTTACCCTTTTATTACAAAATTATTATTTTTCCCCTTATTACACCACTTATATTAAATTATTATCACTACATGAAATTAATATTAATACTCCACTCACAATATCCAACTTTACTAACTATTATATTTTAATATACTACTTATTAGCATCCACACATATTAAACCACATTCTTACCCGAGAAATATTACTAAAATGCCCTTCGGGCTCACAATAATATTATTAATGCATAAATGGTCACAATAACAAAAAATGACGTGGATAAGTACTTAACACTTTCATTAATAGCCAAACGCTTTCCTTAAGCAATATTTTCACACATAGCACATAAACTAGCATACTTTCTTTTTTATTAATCAATACAAGAAAATATATATATTATATCAAAAAACATATAACAAGCATAATAACGTATTAAAAACCCTAATGTGCTAACATACATTTATCCATGCGTTTACGTAGGGTTTAACGATTACCTTAGATCCTGCAAAAATCAAACGTTATCGGTATCCCAGCTGAAGATTCAAGCTTTAGATAACAAAATCAATACCTAAAAGTATAATCAAAACTTATCATATTAGAGATGAGAATCCAAAGCATAAAACTTTATAAAATTTAATTAATGAAACACTTAACTTAAAATGCTATTATACCTTAAAAAAATTTATACTAAAATACTAAGGCATGCAGAAGCTCATCCTGCTCATGCAGCATGAGCTGCATGCAAAATAAAAAAACCAAGAAGGCTCGAAGGGGGTGAAGGAAAATGAGTAATGGGCTATTTTTGGATTGGGGTCTTTAGGCTAGGAAAGAAGATAGATGGGGGAGGATAGGAGGCAAGGGAAGGGTGCGGGAGTGAAGAGGGGGTGTAGGTGGCGACTGAGGATGGGTTTTTGGCGGCCATGGGCGGCGGAGGCGGCGGCGGCGAGGTTGCGAAGTGGGCTGCAGGAGTGGATGGGGCTAAGAATGAAGGAAAAGAGAGGAGGAAAATGAAGGGGTGTGAGGGCTAGTTTCGGGAAAAGGAGGTGTGGGGTGGTAGAGGAGGTTGCAGGGAGTTGATTGGTTGTTTGGGTGACAGCAGAGGCGGCCGGACGGCGGTGAACAAAGGAGTTGTAGGGAGGTTGCCGATAAGGGAGGAAAGAAGGGAAAAAAAGAAGAGGAAAGGAAGAAAGGATTGCAAGGGCGCGAGGAGGGTATTGTGATGGTGCAAGGTTAAGGTAGAGGGTGACAGGGAGTGGTGCAGGGGGTTGGTGCGGCAGAGGGCGGCGACGTAGCCAAAACAGGGAGGAAAAAGGAAGGAGAAGAAAGGGAGAAAAAGGAGGTTGGGGAAGGGGAAAGGCTCGAAGAAATGGGGTAGAGAAAGGCTAGAGAGGTGAAGAAAAAGGAGAGGGAGAATAGGAGGGCAGCTGGCTGGCCGGTGGCAGCGTGTAGGGTGGCAGGGAAGGTGGTAGGGTGGTAGGGAGGGGAGACGAAGAGGAGGGGGGAAACAAGGCATGAGGGGTGGTTTGCAGGCATCTCGGTAATCGGGCATGGCGTTGAGGGCAGATCGGGGTTGGACGACGAAGTCAGGAAGGAGAAGAAGAGGGAAGGAGAAGGGGACAAGCCGAGCATGGGGAAAAGGAAGAGTTGGGTCGGCCCGGTCCAAGGGGAGAAAGGAAGGAAAGAAAAGAGGGAGGTTGGGTCGGCTGGTGCGCATGAGGGGGGGAGAACGGGCATGTGGCCCAGGCATGGGGGAAAGAGGAAGGGAGAGGGGAAGATGGGCCCGCGGCCCAATCGCAAGGGGAAGGCTTACAGGCTGGCCTAACGGCCCGAAGAGAGAAAGAAAAGGAAAAAGAAAGAAAGAAGAAAAAAGAGAAAAGAGAAAAAGAAGAGGAAAAGGAAAAATAGGAAGAATAAAATAATTTAATTTATAAAATAATAAATTGTAATATTTTTGATAAATTATTTAATTTAATAATTTAATTCATTATAATTTAATATATTGATTTAAAAAGGATAATTTTAGTAAAATATTAGTTTGAAAAATTATTTAAATAAAAAGAGTATAATAAAATAACAAAATATTTATTTTTAATTTATTAAATATTCATATCCAAATTTATATACTCAAAAATCCATAAAATAATTAAACTAAATAATTTTAAAAGCTAATTTATTTCAAATAAAAGCTATTTATTCAATTATAGGTATTCTAAAATTTTTGGGAATTATAATACTTGCCTCTTAACTTACCACAACTCTTATCTTTACCCTTTTGAACTTCCCTTATGTTTTCCCTATTTTCAGTAAACAAAACATCTAACTATGAGGATAACCCTTAAGTCCTTATCATTTCCTCATTCAGAACACCACTCTTACCAAGCTCTAAGGTCACCTCACCATTTGAGGTGGAATTAGTAATTGAGACCCAAAATATCTTCCAAGAATCCAAAAGAGTATCAAGGAACCACAATGCTTAAACCTCATCTTCAAACCTTATGCCCATACTTAATAACAGATCTAACATACCTTGGAATTAATTCAAATGATCAAAAATTAAAGAATCATCTTTATCATCAATTACTTCAAGAGATACAATTTATTGTTTCCGGTCTTTAAGGCATACAAATTTTCTAGTTTATCCGATAGCATATCTGAATTTATCTCGTTCACAATGTGGTTGTAAACATTATCCTCTACCAATTGCCGAATAAAGCCACACACTTGTTCATGATCAAACTGTCAATCCTCATAGGTTCTATCATTTAGATTATCCTTATCAAAAATAGTAGATGCAAACTTTTCACATATAAAATATTCTTTATTTTAATCTTCCATCTATGACAATTAGGCCCATTTAAAGAAGTCATCTTAGTTATACCTATAATACCCCATCCCAAAATCCTTCAAAATATGTTTAAAATTATGTTGATATAAAATAAATTAGTTTTAGTTTTGAAAATAGCTTGAAATTCTAATAGAAAAATGTAAATTTTAGGCGTACCCATCAACTGGTACACCCAAAGATTTACAATTTTATTATCGACGAACCAGTTAAATAGTTTACTTAAATTGATCGACTGATTATCCTATGATTTAAAAAAAAATCTGATTTTGATTCAAATATATTTATAATGTTTATAAAAACTTCTAATTAGAATCTATTTTTGCTAATGAGCATATTTTGGTTCTTTGTGATTATTTTTACATCATTTAGATCATTCTATGATTTTATTTAATTAAAATTTTTTAAAAAAAAAATTCTTTGAGACATACTTCACCTTCTCTCTTCTCTTTCACCTTTCACTCTCGCTCTTGGCAGCAAGGTTTGACTTTTTGCACCCCTTTCCTAACTCACCAACTTTCTGCCATGTCTCTTCCTAACCAAACTCAACCCTCCTTCACTCCATCATGTGTTTCCCTTACACCTTTGTTGCCCACATTCAACCTAAGTCGGACTTCCATCCCTAATTCATTTTCACTTCTTATCTTTTGTTCTTGCTTTATTCTTCCTTTCCCTTGGCAAAATTTGCTAAGTGTTAAGAATTCTCCATTTTTCTTCCTTTTTCCTCTCTACTGAGAAAACATACACGTGCTCGTATTTTCTTCCTACCTTGGTCGAGTGTTATCTCTATTTTCTTCTTCTAATCTTAGCTTTAGTTCTCTCTTGTTTCTCTTAAACAAGGAAGGAATAACGTTTGAGAAAGTGTGGAGATTCTAGCTTCATTTTCCTTGAAATTCTATTTTTTCATATAAAAAAAGGTTGAGTTGTTCTTGTGTTCTTATTCTTCTACTGATGTTTGATTTTAATGGAGTTTTTTTTAAATAAAAAAGGAGCTTTAATGGTTTTACTTCTTGATTCTTTTAGGATTTGAGGCCTTTGTGGACAGCTATCAAATTCGGAGTAATTTGTGCTAGAAGATTTGCTTCAAGATAAGGAATTCTTATCTCTAATATAAATAAGGTCTTGTGTTGTTTGTTGTGGTTTTGAGTGCTTAGTATGTTCTGTGACATTTATGTAATATGTAGAGTTCTTAACTTCGAGAATGTTGCCATATTTCAATTTATGAAGTTTGGAGCATGTTTGGATATTTTTGATATTATACGTGAGTTGGCAAATTCTAAGCATGATCTTATTGAGTAGTGATTCCTACCATGTTTTATGTAAATTCATAGAGGAGTATATCTTTTATGTATTTTATAACATAAAAGTATGCTAGAATAAAAATGGTAAAGTTTGGTGAAATTCTAATAAGTGGATCGTAGGTTTGGGTGTTGTTTTACCTAGACAAGTCGATCGATTTGTTGAACTAATCAAATGGTTTTGTGAATAGCTGCTCGGTTTGGAAATTTTTTATTGGATGGTCTCGAGAACAGTCAATTAGTTTGATGAAACAGTCAATCGATTTGTAAAATCCATCGACTGGTTTTCTTGTGACCAAAGTGGTATGGTCTCTACTTAGACCCATCGATTGGTTTAGCCAAACTGGTTGACTAGTCTCACATGAATAGTCGATTAATAGGACCAACCAATTGATTGATCCACTGGTCTTACTTTCTGTTCAAGTTTGGTACAACCAAACCAGTCAATTGATCCCAAGGACTAATCGATTGGTCCACCTAATTGTCACCATGTTTGCTTGTTATATAATGATTCTTCCTTTAGCCTTCTATATTAATGTCTCTATATACTCACAACGTTTTGATCATGACTTCAACCATGTCTAACTTGAATTTAACATGAATCAAAATGATGATATTATGGTTCCTTATTTGGTTGAGTTTGGTGTTCCCTTAAAACACCCAATTTGGTAGCATGTATACATTAGTTAGTCTTTGATGTCAACACTTAAAACACCTAATTAGTTTAATATTTGGAATTTGATCATGGAATTTTAGAGGTCTTACCAGTATGCATACTTAGGGTTTGGTTATCTTTTATGCCCATAGCCTAGGAAACCAAGTATAATGGATGTTGAAGATCTATAAGAAAAGCTCCTTAGCACTAGAGCTAGTGTGGTGGGTGAGGCAAAGCCAAAATTAAGCATATGCCCCCTCACCTAGGAGGCCAAGTGTGGTAGATGAGGAAGATCCCTAAAAAAAGTCCATTGGCACTAGAGTGATGCAATGGTGGGAGTTACAATCCTACATTCGTCCCGTCATGGAATATTGACAATGATTTTGTATCTATGGAAATGTATTTCGGGTAATGCAGACCCAAAATTTAGCATATGCCCCCTCACCTAGGAGACCAAGTGTGGTGGATGAAAAAAAACCATGAGAAAAGCCCCTTGGCACTAGCGCGATGTGGTGGTGGAAGAGGCATTCCTACGCTAGTCCCGTCATAGAATATTGGCATTATATATTCTACTTCTATATGACTTGTTATGGAGACTCGTGCATGTGTGTAAATGTGTATCCTAGGTCTTGCTATGATATTTATATGTTATAGATGCTCTTATAAACTATCTTTGTAAGTAGGTTGCATACCATGTTATCATATAACCTCAATATATAGCATGAGCCCTTATCATGTTTAAAGTAGTTTATTTTACCAGTACTTTACCGTACTGATACTACATTTATATAGTCACTGTGATGATCTAGTTTCTGATTCAGTGAGTAGAGGATAATTTGCAGGGGTATGATTCTCAGCTAGAGTATATTGAAGATGATATTGTGGGCCACTAGCTGGTCATTACTTAGGGTTCAAGTGTTACCTTCCTGTTTAGTTAAGAGTTAAGCTAACCAATTAGATGTTTTTGTTCACTACGTTTGGAAGCTTTTTGTTATTTCCGACTATTTAAACTCTTGTTTCTTGTTCCTATATTTAAATCTTATATACTCTCTTTCCTTTATATTATTATTCTCATTATTGTTATTAGTGCTATTGTATTATAGTAGAGCATGCATTCTACGTTCTTCATTTCGTTTTGTCTTACATTAGATATGGGTTAGGTAATGATCACACCTCTATCATAGTTGATGTGTCAGTAACATCCCTCGATTTTGCCTTTTAAACGCTTATATATTGTTTTCAAAACGAAATTTTCTAGTTCTAAAATTAGGGATGTTACAGTATTAGCCTCCATCTTAAGCTCTTATACCACTTTAATGGGGAAAAGAAGAATTGGTTAACAGCACTAACCACACAATATAAACAATAACAAATCAATGACACATAATTTACATGAAAAAACCCTTTCATTGCAAAAGAAAAACAACCATAGAACACTTTAGTCCACTTAAGAAACTTTCATTACGATAAATCTAAGATACAAAGTCTAGTATTCAAATGTTAATTGGATATTTCACTCATCAACCCAAAATAGCATAACTAGACAACAATTACAACACCTAAAGATAAGAGAAAAGTTTGCAACCCTAACATAACGCTTCTATAAACACATCCAAAGGTTGATCTAGATGCCACGAAAACACAATCCCTTTTACAATAATCAGCAACAAGATATTAACAGCAAGCTCATCAATTTTCAGTCAAAATCGAGCAAGCCACTTAATTGAAGCCAAAACTTTTGAACCAAAATTAACCTAAATAAAAAAACACCCACGAAAATACTAATAAAAACCTGACCTGCAGATCTCAAAATCAAATCTTCACTATTCAAAATCAAGATTGGTATTTTAAGAAGATTGTGTCAAAAAATCAGCAAGATCCAATAGTGAATGATTTTATATTTTCGAATTGATCAAACATGTGTTCAAGAGAATAATATCAACAACAAAAAAACATGTTTCTCTCTTTCTCACCTGCGAGATTCACATCTCAATTTTTCTTACATTTATTTACTTTTCCGCATTAACTTTTTAGATGATGTTTAGCCTTTCCAAAGTTGGTCATCAATGAAAATGACAAAAACAACCTTGATTAAAAATATATTTTACCATATAGAAAGAAACCCAAATATCCCAACATTTCCTTCACCAATGACTTTTTCTTTCGCACTTATATTAAATTTTAAAGCACGTTGCCGCATTTAGTTATGATAATAAATAAATTTTATTAAATCACAAGCTTAGCTCTTGCATGAAGACACAAAGTTGTCTTTAGTCATGTAATCCAATACACAACCATTGTCAGTCTATACACTTGTGACATACAAGAGTTTTTGAGACTTGAAAATACAATTCAATTACTTATAAATTAACTAGATTTCAAAGATTGGATTTTCTAAAGACACTTGTTAAGATAGCTAAAAGTAGAAAGAAAATAAATATTTAGTATCTATTAATATATTTTCAATTTTATATTACTATTATTATTATTTTAGTATATGAAGTGTTTTATATTTTATAAATATATTAGCCTACAGTGCAGTCCATATGAAAATAAATATAAAGTATAGTCATAAAATTTATCTAATATGATTTCATCTTAGTAAATTAATCTCATCATCACTCTTCCTATTTTCTTATGGTAAAAACGGTGATAGAATGTGTGTATGCGCACGCACAAATTTATATATGAATTAAGTGACATGTGCACAACACATGTATAAGAAGAGGAGAAATTGGTAAGCAAGGTTCACCACATGTGGTAGGTTTTATATTCTTCTCCTCCTCAAGTCTCTACATACACATGACAATTGGGTAAAATTCTTCCCTCAAAGTCTATGAATTCAAAGAAAATATCATATAGGATTCCTATTTCCACCTCTATCACAATAAACACCCACCATTAAATAAAAATAAATAAAAGACAAAATCAATCACTTGCTTTTTTGTAGTGATTTAGTGATCTACCAATATCATCAATCTAATCAATGGTTTGAGGTATACATTATACAATTAATATAACTTATATCATCAATTAAATTTCACATACAGTGATATTAAGACATGGGGCAAGGTTTTGCACATAAAATGTATTTAAAGTGATGAATTTATATCTATAATTGCATTATGATCATGATTTATGCCATTGATTCATCTTAAAATATCACCAACTTGTATATTTTTTTATTAATGCACACGTTATACCATTTTAGATAAATAATTTAAGTCGTAATAAAAGTCAAATGACACTAACCGTTCCAGCATTAAATTATAAGGGTTTACTTTTGGGAGCTTACACGAAATGTGCTCTCTTCCAGTTTCGACGACCTCAAGTCAACACAGTGCCGTGGTGACTATATAGTTCGTGCATCAAAGTTTCCAGAAAAGAAGTTCCTGCCCGTAGCTGCAAAATGACCTTCCCTAATCAGTACAAAAGGTATTTGGGGAAACACATTTGACAAAAACTGGACTAAAGTTTATCCCGGCGCGCAGAATTCTTCTGCTTTGATGGAAGGCTTGAGGCTTCTTTAAATGCAGCGGGACAAAGGTTGCTTACAGCACAAATCTGACAGTTGGGCCGAAGTGGTTTACATACTGTCTGTCCAAATCCTACCTGTCGGAAAGTTGGACAACCATATCAAGAGCCAGCGTAAGGTGAAGCACCAGCATATATGGAGAGAGAAGTACAGCTACTGCTATGCAAATACTAGTACACAACATGGGGCAACCCAAATGGCATTCACAGTAAGCTTTGAGAAGGATTTCACATGGATGAAAACAATTGTATGGGCATCTTTTCACAGGGGCATAATTTAACATTGCAGAATTTTGCATGGAGCATTGTAATAAGAGAGTTGGATAAAAATGTCAAAATCAGAGGTTCCTGGACACGATGAGATATTGCGACTCCTTTCATCTATGAAAGAAAGTATTTTGACAAATTTACACACTAATTTAAGAGTTAATATATTCACCCTTAATATTTCAACTACGCCTTTTATTGGAAAACATCATAACAATAAATACATAAAGGAAAGAGGAAAAAGCTACAGTATAAATGGATATTAGACTTTGAGTTTTCTAAAAGAATTTCATTTTGAAGCAAAAAAACCTTAAAAGAACTTTCTTTAAGGAATGAAGGGAAAAGATTAGACACAACAATGAGCTTATAAATGCTTCAAAATGCAAGTAATCTTTTCTGTCCTAATTATTAATTTAACTGCAAATAGTTATGATAGAAAAAATTAAAACCTCAACTTTTAAAAATGACTAGATTTTATCCCCATGCAATGTACAAATTATAATTTAAAGTTTTTAAATACATTAACATTATTCTTGGCTGGAAGAAAAAAAAAGGTATGCATTTAAATAGTGAATGTTTCATCGTTACATGTATACAAACATATTATAAAGACAATAGATTTTTTTTTCCTTTTAAAACAGATGGAATGAAAACATCACAATAATATTTGAAGAAAACATTAAATTTCAAATAATTAATAAAAATAAATATATTACAAAAGCAATAAGCAAAAACTAAGACATTATTTGATATTGAAAAGACAATAATGAAATCTTTAGAAATATTGGAAAATCTATATCATATAATCCGTCGAAGAAAAATGATGGTGGAAAAATATTCTAGAATCCCAAGACACATAAAAATATATCATATGCATGACTTTAACAAATTATAAGGCTCATATGGGGTGGGGACTAATTCAAACTGAGATCAGCCTATAAAATCAAAGTAAATACCAATTATATGAACCATAAATAAAGTACAAGAGAATGTAAAAATATAAGATGCCCTAAATACAAAAAATAAAATTTTAAAATATTTGGGATACCAAGAGTCATTAAGCATACTAAAAGTTGCCTAAATTAAACATACATAAATATCACATATCAAATACTTAGCTAACATATACATTTTATATTATTGCAACAAATAATTCAATTTTTAGTAATGGATTTTCAGTAGGAAATCTTGTTACTTTCCTTTTATATGTAGTGGCTTCACCGCTGCACAAGCATATGCGTATGCTGGGAAACAGATAGGAAATTAAAATGCCGCTTGAGAGCAGCAAAACATATCGATTTCTGTTTCCTAGCAAATATCAATGGTATAATACCACAACGCTCAGTACTTTTGTATGATTGTCTTTCAAATGAAGCCGTATTCTGGTAATTGTTCCCTAAATAACAAATTCACCCCCACATAACCTAGTATAGAATTTTGTCTATAACAGCATACGATAAAAATGACTAAAATTCTGGGGTTGCCTACAGAAATGATAATTTTATAATTAATTTAATGATACATACTTCAGTACTTCAGTATCTAGATCCAGGTATCAATTTGATAAAGAAAATTTCAGTTAGAAACTTCAAATAAAATGTTTATAGGAAAGGAAACCTTTGGAGTACGAAAACATCAAATGGCCTGTATGCTGCAATCCCAAGACAATTTGGGGACAGAGGCAACATCTGATGGAGAACTGAGAAATGTTTTATCCCATGACGAGGTGAAAGCAAATGTTTTACGGAATGTTTTTCAAGCACTACACAGGCAATTTGGCAAAGGGAAAAAAAAGTGAGAAATGTCTTGTGGACACATCTCTCAAGCCATTTAGGTGCTCCAAAAGCCTTAAATCCTTCTTTCTTTCTCTCTACCTATGGCTATGAGATCCAGTCACTGCCACCAACATAAAATATCGACTATTATGCTGATATATCAGCAATGTATAATGGATTTTGAGATGGCAATATGCAATATTGTCAATAAGAATTCCAGTATTTACTGATATCTATCGATATTCACTGATATATAAATTTAGAGAATTGAGAAATAGAGAGAATCTGCGAGAGGAGAGAGGGGAGAGAGAGATGCATAGTGAAAAATAAGTTCAGTACAGTTATCCACTTAGATTTCATTTATACAGCTAAAATGGTGACTATCATTAGCCAATTACTTTCTTTTAGAATTCTATTAAATTTACATGAAAATGTTGAGTGGCTTGTGTTTGTGGACCCCAGTCGTTAACTTAGCAAACTATTTAAGACCAATTATATACTCGGCAATATTTATTGTGTTAATATTTTAGTTCTATATATAAAATTAGAATAAAAGATTAATTATCTATTCACTTCTTTTTCTTTCTTTTGCTCCCTTTCGTCATTTCATAACTAATTTTTTGAGGATTGCTGCTCCACATTTCCACCCATCCCTGTTTCTGCATCCCCATCCCATGCAACTTAAAAGAGTGTTGGGTACAATTGAGACCATCTCATGTTTGTAAGTTGTAACCCATACTAACTTCAGATCTTCAATGCCAGAGAACATGAGATTGTGGAAAGAAGTTCAAAAGATGTAATATGATCATTTATTAAGTAGGTGATCATCTTCGGCTGTAGGCAAACAAATAATTTGAAACTGGGAAAAAGGTGATGGTGGCGATTCTTTTCATTCTTAGTTTCTTGGATCAGGGCAAACAAGGCAACATGGAAGCCTTAGAACATTGAGTTTAGGCAAAAATATGTTATATATCACTCCATCAGATGTTGGCAAAACAAAAACAAAAACAAAAAAAAATTGCCTAGCAACATGATAAACAGGAATTGCTAAATATCCTGAACTTGCAAGCTGGTCCGGATGTTTTGATTTAGGTGCATGATGAATTTAACAAATTAATAGAGCTCCGTGTAGATAAAGATGATAAGGCACTTGGGGCAGTGATGTAGATGTCTCTTCTAATGTTGTATCATGTCTAGCATAAATGTTGTCGAAATCAGTATAGTTTTGTTTGTGGTCCATGTGAGCTTGTGACTCGTATTTGGAGTGTATAATAGCTTGGATTGGTGTGTGAAGTGTTTCGGAGGAATTTGGAATAGAACTGTGAGTTGTTCTGAAAAAATGTAAGGATTTGACCTTGATGCAAATATGCAACCGCAATTTGGAAAAGTGTTAAATATGAAAGTTGTAGATCTTTCTGTTAGTTTTCCAACACATCAAGAATCAACTCAATTGGAGGTAAAACAAAGAAGTTGTGGCCAAAATATTGAGGACTGTCAAAGCTGGAAAAAAACATGGGGGGGCGTGTTTGGTATAAATACCAAGTGATTAGAACCCTAATTAATATAGCATCGCCCTCTTCTCTCCTCTTGAGTTCTCTTATAATTCCTTGGTGAATTGAGTGATTTAGGTGAGGATTCTTTGATTCTCTTTATAATCATAATTACTCCACATCAATAAAATCATCTGTTTCCCCAATTTGTGTTCTTGAGTGTTCTTCTCATCTCAATTCTTGTGTGTTCTAATTGATTCCAATTAAATCTTATTTTTCCAAATTGGTATCAATCCCCAACAGTCCATCATATTACCAATCATTGAAATTTCCTTTATAATTTAACTGAAATTTAGAGTTCTAATATTAACCTACCACATCCTAAATTATTTTCATAATTTTTAGGTTAAGAGTCAGCATTAGTTTCAGTCAACTGCCATGCACGATCAGATATCTAAACTGTGTGCTACATTCAGAAACTTGAAGTCTATTACGTAGCAGGAAGACAATAATGCATGGATAAGTAAATAGATATATTTTAAATTTGGCATCACAGTAATGTCAAGCTATTATTTTCACCTCTTCCTAGATATTACTAGATTTGAACAAGACTGCAGATGAGGAAAGGAAAACATGGACCTAGTCATAGCACAGAAGGATTTCGATAGAAATTTGAGAAAACAATCTGCAACAGACATGATGATATGCGTCAGTAAGCATATAAACCTTAGTCCCCTCTGGTATTTGAAACAAACAAATCATTAAAATAAGCAGGTGAATCAATAAACGAAGAACAAGTTGGATAACAATTTCAGCTATTTTTTACCTAAATTGACTAAAAAATACTAATTTAATCAATTTTAATTTTGTATTAATGCTTAGCTTATTGGGGCTGTAAAGTTGTTGCATTGTTTGAATAACAAACCTTTTTTAGTTAAAAAATTCTTTTTTGATAAACCTGTTTAAGTAGTCTTTTAAATAAACTCCTACTAACTTCTCAGATTTCAATTTTTCAGTAGTTTACAGCTTTCAACTTTCAACTAGTTTACAGCAGGTCATTCCAAACATAAACAAAGAAGAGAAAACAGCAAAGTATACAGTATTCCATGCATAAGCAAAGAAGAGAAAACGGAAAAGTATAAAGTAAACGAGAGAAGATGTAAAGGCTACCAAAAACAGTTTGCAGAGGTTGAAATCATGTCAACGCTGCAAAAAGAAGGAAATAAAAAAGTGGGCGAAAAATTGGAAGCAAAGGCAACTGAAGATGATGCAGAAGGATATCAATTATAAGCATGACACAAGGATTTGACATGTTCAGATGTCCTACTATCCTTTACGGTGCCTAATGAAAACAATTTTCTTTTGTGATGTCAACCTACTTAGCCGCAATGTGTCTTGTATATGATGAGCCATAATGTAAATAATCAGTTTCCCGGATGGACCATGACTGAAGACCTATAAGAGAGTCATATTGGTACATGTCCGTGCCTGATTCCGTGTGGGCCAAAATGTCATGGTACTGATTTTTCTAAATTCAGGCACAGACACAAGACACAACATTTATGAAATATGTTCTAAAATAGTACGAATCTTTTATACTAATTTTATGTTTAAATTGAAGTACTACTAAATATCATCTTTGATTAGAACCACAATTAAAGAAACTTAGCTACACAAACCCCTTCATGCCCCCAAATCCTAACCATGGACCAGCATCTACCTGCCTTCAAAATAGTGGCAGCCCAAAACAATAGCAGCGGGCAAGAAAATTCAATTTGAAACCCACTAAAGTCTAAACGAGGGAAGTCATACAAGCTACTGAGAGAAAAAAACCATATGAGGCAGAGAATGAAGAGCAAAACTTGCCAGCCATGAAGAGATGATCTGGCAGGGTAACTGGCAAGGGTGAGAAAGAAGATAATCTTCAAAACAATGGAGCTTTAGGCATGCTCAGTGGGGTGCATCCCATAGGAGGCCAAGAAGAGAGAATTGGATGAACTGGTTGAAGATTGAGCTAAGGCAGATGGTGATATTCAACTTCCACCCAGCCTCCGCCCCTCTTTCTCTCTCTTGGAATCGGGTCCAGGTGCAAAGTTAAGGATCTTGTATGAGTGTAGGTGTCATGTTGGCACTGGTACTCCTGAAAATATGGCTATTCCAGGTAACATAGCTGAAGATTGACAGCAATTTGTGGACGAGGTGGCACATGCATATGAAATACTTCAACAATGCACAAATAATACATGTAGTAGAACATACTCTACTTGGATCATTGCTCAAAGTGAACATAGTGGGCCTGTCAAGTGACTTGTGAGAAAACACAGATAGAAGTTTGTATTTTGAACTAATGTGGAGATTTAAATCAGCATGACCAGAAACTGGACAGAAAATACTAAATAAAAGAAACATACCAGAAGTGGATTGATTGGAACCCATTCTTCCTTGGGAAGCCACTTTTGTAATGCCACTCTTGTTTCCTCCGGGGATGATGTTTTCTAAAGTTGTAGCAGAATCAGAAGATGGGTGTGCTACATCAGTTTAAAATCCAAGACAATGTCTAAGTTACTCTATAATTTTTCCGCCCTTACCTCCCCTCCCACCCCACCCCAACCATCCAAAAAAAAAACTCCCCTTCTTTTTTCTTGTTTCTTAGAGAAAGGCTGAAGTTTCAATGCCTAATACAACATTCATGAACAGGAAATAGTCAAACTACTCTCCATGATTGAAGACAACGTCAATTTTTGTCAACCGAAAGGAAACCTCATTCAAAACTTCTACCATGTAATTATAAAGATGGCACAATATGAAAACAAATTGCGTATCATAACCTTTCTTTTTTATTTTTTTCTTGTAGCAAAGATAAATTAGATAAACTCAAATGCACATTTCTATGTGTAACAATAGCTAAATAGAACCCCCCCTCTCAAAAACTCTAGGACCACTTGACAAGCATCAGGAAATGTGTGACGAACATTACCTGTTTCGTGCCAGGCCGAAAAACCCATCCCAATCTATTGCAGATGCGATGTACATGAGTATCAACACATATTCCCTGAACATTGTTCCAAGCAATGTTCATAACCTACAGCATGGCAACTCTTAACAACATTGTAGAATTGAAGAAACATACTGAATAACAATACAGTTGCCAGACACTTACTAAGTGAGCCATCTTCGGACCTATGCCAGGGAGCATTAGTAGTTCCTCCAGTGACTCAGGAATATCTCCATCATATTTATTCAGACAGATGCTTGCAATTTTCTTCAAGTTAGCCGCCTTCCTAGAATAGAATCCAACCTATCAAGAAAAATCAAAAGCACATCCACACGAGTATTAACTAAATCAAACAAAAGAATCATTCCAAGCATATATGGTCATTAAATGGTCACTTGCAATCTAAGAATGGAAAATACAGAAAGATACAGGATAAATCAAGCTCTTGATGTTTTCTTCATTGGCTTTGTCAATGGCATAAGGAGAAAGAAGGCAACTCTCAGTAAGACGCTGAACTGCACCTGCATTTACAGAATAACATACAAAACAATCAGAATGCCTAAACAATATGCTTATTAGAAGAAAAAAGCAATCTAAGTTTTCTGGTATGCTACTATGCTTATTAAAACTAATGAGAATTCTGAGTAAGCTGCCACTTGCATTTTCCTCCACCATCACGTCATAACAAATCTCTACAAAAAGGTTCCTAGTCATGAGAAAGTATGTAAGATTCCAGATGAAAAAATACAGCAACAAAAGAATGACATTTTCTGTTCACATTTTCTTATTCAACAAGTAATTCAGTCTAAACTTCACTTACCAGAACTTCTGCAGCGTATCTATTCCCCCCTAATTTTACTGTCAAGTTCACCACTACGTATATCAAAGAGAGAAAGGTCATTTATTGGTCTAGGAATAAAAACTAATTGTCATCACCATCTGCTTAAGGGTATGAGCAACAAGATTCTTTGTCCCCCCACCCCCACCCCAAAAAAAAAAAATTAAGGGTTCTCTTCATCTCAATTATTATTATTATGTAGAAAAAATTAGTGACAGTTATAATAATTAGTAATAATAAAAATACATATCAATAATAATAATAATTAATATTGAATACTCCCTCTGTTTCACAAAGCCTATACTTTTTAGAACACATAAGAAGTATTAAAAGTTTGTAATAAATGATTCACAAATTGACTAAAATGCTCACATTAGAACTTGAATTAGTGTATTGTTATGAAATACATTAATGAGGTAGGAGAGGGTGGACTAAATGGCCATTGAATTGTCTATTAGATGATAAAGAAAACCAATCATAGTATGGCTGAGGTTTATTGGTGTATGATTTTGATAAGCCCCTCATTAAACACACTTATGTAAGAAGGAACACGGCGAAAGGGAGAGGAAGGGTGGCTGCACAGGAGGGGAATTAAGGTCATATACAGCAGAATAAAGCCATGCTGAGTCAGCCAATTCTATTATTTCTTTTAGTTATTGAGTCTGCATTTAGAATATCCTTTTTTCTTAATTTCCTTTATTTTTACAGACCGTTACGAGTTGGTTACGGGAGGGAAATCAGGTAGTATATAAAGAAGCAGGAGGGAAAGAGTAGAGGAGTGGAGAGTAAAGTCTGGAAGGAGGTCCCAGGTCCTCACATAGCCTGGAAGTTACGATCCGTAAAAATTTATAAACAATTCCCTCTGTTCTTCAAATTAAATTATGATCATACCAGATTTTTTGGTGGGTAAGGGTTTGAATCCTTTTGAGGGGGAAAAAGTGCTTTTAGAAATTTGTCTAAGCAATGTGCCCAAGTTTTATAGATAAATAAATAATTTAATACATTTTCTCAATAGATTTGTATTGTTTACACAATGGATAATTTATGTAAATATAATTTGATAAAATTTGGGTTTGGGCTATTGAACATTTATTGGTTTACAATCCTCAACCGATGTGAATTTATGGCCTAAAGTTTTGAATTATAAAAAGGAAAAGATGGAATATGAAACAATAAAAGCGTTGCAAATGAAACCCAACTTTAAAGCTAATTTAAGTTCGGTTAAGCTTTATTGTATTTAAATTGATTTAATATACAATACAAACTCAACTATTATTATTATGATTCTATGATGAAGATCATGATTCAATTAGTCAAGAAAGAAATATATTTATTGTCAATGAAGTATATGCAAATAGTACTACATATAGTTAGTTTTTGCAATATATATTTGAAGCTACCTTCCTTTCCTCTCTATACTTAAGTGTTTGAATTAATATAAATAAATAAACAAATATTCTCATTGTATTCTCATCAATACCTAGCACTTCCTAATTGGAAATTGAAATGAGATGGCCATTGCTTATAAATTGTTAGAACAAAAGCATGGTGTATGCTTAAAATAATGGGAATTTATGGCAAAATGTTTACTCCCACCAAAGTGAATCTATAGATGTTACCATGTGCGGCCTCTATAGGTGTCACCGGACTAAACCACTTAATCCCCTTAATGTTTGGCCCCAATGCCTAGAATACCTTGTTGAATACCACCACAGTAGAATCATCTAAAATTCTACAAAAGAACTAGAATTCACTTTATTCATTTCAGCAAGTCATTTTAGAAATCGAGCAAAATGTTAGGTAAACTCTCCGTGCACTTTATTTATTTCCTTGTATTTCCCCACACATGCCTTCTTGTAAAACATCAAAAATCTCCACTTCAATTTTGTGTTTAATGATAGCTCTGACACTAATAAACAATTAGACTCTTATAAAGTCTTCAATATTTTTGGCAATAAAAGAATATATCAAATTCAAATTACCAAAACTTGGTTTCTCAAAGAAACACTAATGCAAACCTTTGTATATTGTGACCTTCATCCTCCTGAACAATCATTGATAACACATGCATACAACATCAAAGCACATCTCTCAAACAAAGCATTAAACCTTGTCTTCAATGATCTTATTGTCATGTGTGGTTGCTTCATTGAAAGTGAGCAATGTTTACACTAACTCATCTTTCAAATAAAATATTTGGCCAACTAAAAAACCTTACTCAGAGCTTGAAGTTGACACCACCCTCTACGATCCTACACCAATAGTAGCTTGTAATCAACAAAATCAAGATATGGAAAATTTTCATTCTTCCTACTAAACCTTTGTATACAATTCAAGGAAATCTTCTTCTCACATGTCTTCTCCGAAAGCAGAGCTGTCTAGTTAAAAAGTTCAACTTTATTTCCACTTTTGAACATTGTCATAGGAAGAAACACCATGTGTGTTTGTAGATGCATGTTCATTTCCTTCTCCTCCAACATTCACACCCATGTCATCAAAATCCTCTATATCCATGGTGTCATCAATATGAGCAATTGAATATTAATGTTGACTCAATCCATATTAATTTAGGATAAGTATTAAAAAATCCAAAGTAAGAATACATTGTTTTGAAAAAATGCATATTCAATCAGCAAATTCTTGAAAAAGCCGAATGCTAGAGGGCACGATTGAAGCGCTTAGCGCTTGATCTCTATTAGTAAAAAATTTGCTATCTTTGTTATTATCTACCATAATATCCCAAATATGTTAAAAAATATACATCCATCGTATAATTTGTTCAAAGAGACACCATGCTCATCAATTCACTAATGTAGTAAACAAAGAAAAAAAAAAGTAACTTTATTTGGATTTCCTTTAAAGATAAGTTCCCTAGACTCATATTCCATGTATTTTTGTTTACCATTTGAATTTTACGCATGCTGAAGTTTAAAACATAAAAAGGATTAGTATATGTTGCTTGATAGAAAAATTCAAATGTTAATTACAAATCTACTGAATACCTCTTATACGAATTTACCTCAATATGATTGAATTAATTCCTGTTGGTTTTGTTAGTCTCAATCTATTATGATCAATTCCGTATCTTAGTCTTAGAAGTATCAATTCAGTTTCTTGATAAAAACAAAGGTGTGTGGATGTGTAAGAAGAAGATTCGGACAAGTATACCCTACCAAGTATATATAAATTACAAATTCTAAAAGAATAATTTGGAGGGCACTTTAGGCATCCTAGGTTATGCATACAATAAGCCCTCCTCCCTTAAAGTAGCAATAGATGCATAATAATAATATACTATTTTCAACCAAATGACATAAAAACTCTATTATTTGCTCCTGTCAATCATACCCACAACACTTTTATTCACCAAAAAAAGATCATTTTTAACAAAAAAATATTACAAATTTAATAAAACCAGAATATAACCTTTGTACAAATTTAAAGTAGTATATCATTTGATCTTCCCAATCATATCCACTTTCAATAAAAAAAATAATAATAATAACTCTTCTATTCAGCAATATCTTTTTCATAATAAAACAAATAAGGGTTAAATACTCCCACATTCAACACATGCACATTTCCAAAAAAAAAAAAATCAATTTTGTAAATTTAATAAAATTAACATATTTGCACAAATTTTCATAAATCTATAAATTAAACTAAATGAAACATTATACATACTAATTATGAGTACATAAACTACATGAAATATAAACTAAAAAATTAAAGATATTTTAGAACATTAAAAAAATTAGCAAAATTTTAGCACAATTATATATAGCACACAAAATTAAAAACAATATATACATATACCAAAACAATATATAGCAGAATCCACAACATATTACAATTATTGAAAAAATAAAAAGGTAAAGAAACAAACATATCCTGAAGATGGTTTCAAGATCTGAAATGTGAGAGATCTAAGATCAGTTTGAGAGATCCGAAATTGGAACAAAGAAAAAAATAGAGGCACAACCAAGATCTAAATGGGAGATTGAGGAGAAGAAAAGAATTGAAGAAGACAAGGAATTGAAGAGAGAGATTGAGATGGGAGAATGAAGAGGTCGAACGAATAGCACAATGAAGGGGAAGAAAGTCAAAGGAGGGGGTGGGTACGCAGCTTTTCCACATGAGGGAAATTAAGTCTTTAGTTTTTAACAAGGCATTCCTAATAATTAGGTGTGTTCTCCCCAATTTTTCTCTTAGGAAAAAAAAAACACGGTTAGTTTAACCTAACAGAAGGGTTATTTTGGCTAGTTTTTGGGTAGGCGGGCTATTTTGGTGTTTCGTAAACTTAAATGAGCTATTTTGGTAATTGGTTCTATGAAATGGCCTTAGTAACTCTAACTGATATGAGTTGTCTTAAAATTATGGGATTTTTACGTGACGTGATCATTAAACATTTTTCTTAATGCTATCATATAATGAGTTAAGTCGCTATGATTGGACCAAAATGTCGATGTAGGTGAATCGAGCACAATTGTTATGATGGTGATTATCATCACTAATAAAAAAAAATTCCACCCCATGCTTATGTTTTTTATGGACCAACTAATAATGATTTTTAGTTTATAGCTTTGTAATAATTAGCACTAACTTTTTTTCTTGACACCATGGTTATGTATTTTGAAAACATGATGTGATAGTGCCATACTTTTTCGGACTTTATTTTCTGGTTGTTTGTAATTTACTTGAATGGTTGTGTTCAGTTTGATATGATTTTACTTTATTATGATTATGTGACTAATTAAGTATATTTATTGTTTTATAATTTTGTAAATTGTTAGAATATAGACCAAAGGAGAATAAAGTAAGACAAACATGTAATATCATGTGTGCATCAGAGGAGCTGAAAAGGCTAATTAAATAGACAAATACAAAGAGTGCCTATGAGGCTTTGTTTCTTATAGTTTTTTTTTAATTTATTTATTTTATATATATCTTTATCCACTGTCCTTGTTTTCCTTTACCACAATCAAGTATCTATACCTATTACGAGTAGTACTTCTCTAATTTGTGCCAACATCAATCATTTAGTTTAATTACTTTAAGTACATAGGAGTGAGAGACACTACCTAGTTCCAACTTTTGCCTAAGTAACTAGATGTAAAGGTAGTAGCTGTAAAACTATTTACAAATATATATGTATATCTTAAATGCATGCTTCTTTTGATTAAAAAAAAAATTCATCATTCTTGAATGATTATATATTATTACATGAATATCTATGATTTTATTATACCTAAGCCAAAGGATGACACCTTTAATACAAATTCAATATAAATGTGGGTTCTTGATTACAAATTTCAAGATTGTATTATTATGATAGATATGTTACAAAGGTTTAATCTTTACTATGATAAGGTTATAAAAATTTGACACGTTGCATATGACTAGGTCTCCTTATCATAAATATGTTAGAAGGGTGGCATTTTACATGATTAAATTAAGTTTTGTTAACTAGGTTAGGATATAATTGAATTCTATGATAGTTTGATCAAGTTTTACTAAGCTGACTAGTTCAACCTTCTGGTTTAGAGGCGGTGAATTTAGATAATCTTATTACATGAGCATGGTGGAAATAGAAGTGTATTATGACACCAACACAGAAGTACTATATATGAAAATGTACTATTTTTGGAAAGTATAGAAAATAACTAATATTGAAAAGGAGATTAAAGAAAGAAAGTTGTGTGCAATGTGTGCTCACTCTAATAAAAATGTAAATAACTTAAAGTGGAAGATGAGAGTGGATTAGGGTTGGCTAGGTGGCCTCTTAGAATTAGAGATCGGCAATAGGCTTTCCTTTGATGACATGAAGTCACTATTGAAAAGCATGACACAAATGGAGAATACACATCAATTGATCATTATCATATCAGCTTTTACATTACAAAATGCTATCAAGGATGCCGACTATACAATGTGACTTTGACATCAAGTAAAGAGCAAATATTGACTAGTATGATCAAGAACAAATAACAAAAAATGAATCATAAACGTAAGGAAATAGCAAAACAAATAATACATTCAATTGAGGACTGAGATATGTACTATGCTGATATGTTACGAGAAAAGCCTCAATTGTATCCTATATCATTTTATTATTGTTATTTTGTTGTTGATATTATAATTTCTATTTCTAAGACTTATCTTATTATTTTATTACTCAATCCCCCTCTTTTTGCCATATTTTGACTTTCAACATAAAAAATTAAGAAAAAATTGACCATTAATTTCTTACAGAATAATTTTTTTTAAAAGTACTTTTGTTTAATTTGTCCTTGATAATATTTTCATAAGAAAATTATTTTTTACTAATATATGACGATTGAAATAAATGATTAAAAATTTATCTTTTACTCCAAAAAAAATGTCAACTGAAGTGGGATGGAAGGAATATTATTTTTATCATATTATGAATAATCATTTTTGCTACTATTACTATTACTTTAATTATTAGTACTTATTATGAATAAATATCTCAATTATCATTATTATTATTTTATTAATTCATTATTTTATTTTTGCCAATATTATTTTATCACCATCATCATAATTAATTTAAATATTATCTTCTTTTCTAAGAATTGTCGCCATCATTGATTATGGTAATAGTTATTATTTATATTCCCATCTTTAGTAATTATTATTATTATTATCATCATCATCATCATCATTATCTTAAATTAGAATACTATTGTCTTTATTATAATAGTAATTATTATTATTTTACTATTATCATCATTATTGTTAATTTTAAGAATTTTTTTTTTAACAACTATCATTACTATAAATTATTAGTAACAATTATTACATATATTCTCTTTTTTATTAATTATCACTCATTTTCATTGTTATATCATTATTACTTACCATGACAACAAAACCACCATGTTGAATTTCAATTCGAAGAAAATTCAGGCAAAGAGAAGGTGCCCTAAGCCCTGTACTATGGATGTAGGATACAACATTTATAGAATTTTTAACGGTGGAAGGAAAGCTGTCACTAAGATCAAGTGGGTAGCATAGTAGAAGGAATGAATTCAAGCTTTCGCTAAGATCAAGTGGGTAGCATAGTAGAAGGAATGAATTCAAGCATGTAATAACATAGCTAGTTCACACTAAATACGAAAACCCAATATCTCAAAGAACAACACAGTTGAGGAAATATGAACTTGCCATGTGTGACATTATCCTTGGTTTGGCTTGAGAGAAGGGCTGATACCAAAACTGCAAATCTCCTTTCCTGTATACCAAATAGAAAATTAAGAATGTGGCCAACTTTATCACGCACCAAACTAGCCAAAACTGATACAATTTTTCTATTTGTATTCAGTTACAGCATGTGCATGTCAAAAATACAACTAAGGCACCATCCGGTAAGCAAATAATTTGCAGATTATTACTTCAGTTCAGCTCATACAACCCATTATTTTAGAAAAAAACACAAAACTAGCCTCATTTTTATCACAATTTACTAGAAAGCATTTTTAAACAAATAAATAAAATATTAAAGTACGTACCTGAAATGTGAGTTAAATACTGTTTCGGTCCCTCTACAATGTGATTTTTTTTTATTTTGATCCTTGAATAAAAAAATATTAATTTTGGTTTCTCCAGATTTAATTTTTCATTCATATTGGTCCCTCAACTAAGGACTAGAAATAGAGAAAGCCGTATTCAGGACCAATTTGAATGAAAATAAAATCTAGAGGGACCCAAAAGTATTTATTTTATTCACGGATCAAAATAGAAAGAATCACATTCTAGGGGGACCAAAATAATATTTAACTCCCCAAAATGCCAGCATACATCTTTTCATTTCATCATATTTCCCAAATGATATTTAAGAGGCTGTCTCCACTTCAGCACATTATTTCCCAAATGTTGCCTAAGAGGCTATGTAACGTCATTAGTTGTAAACTATGCTATGAAAGAATGAGGAGATATGCTATTATTCAATAAACATAAGTTATCAAGCAAATTTCTTCCATAGCTAACATGAACAGAAAATCAGATTTTCTGCTAACTAGTGTATGCAATGCCATCAAATAACACAATACAATGCCAAAAGCAAATATAACATATCAGAAACATTACGATAAACCCCACAGTGGCAGTGTTGAAAGGGAAATACCTTGGGAGGAAGAAAACGGCCAGCTTTCTCACAGCCCATCAAATCTACTGGTGCATCTTCAGATGACCGCATTCCACGAATCGCTTCAAGAACTCTTGCCCAATCAGGAGGAGGTTCAGCTGAAGCAAACTATCACATAGATCGGTCTCATTTAAAATATATGGCCTCACAAGTAAAATGACAGAGAGAGAGGGAGGGAGGGAGGGAGGAGCTGTAAATGCACGAGAAACATCATTCTCCACTCTGCTTGAAGATTACTGATTTTAGCTCACATGTACAACAGAAGCATCACCATTAACAGCATACCATTCCAGACTCAGAATGCTCGCTTTCCCATTATTTGAAGCACGTTTATGATCAAAAGACTGCTTGTGCTAAGCTTATCAAAGATAAGTGTTTGAAAGAACTCAAAAAACTTACCAAAGAGATACAAATGTATCCTATATTTTCGATTCTGTTCATAAAGTGGAACTCAAAAAGCTTATCAAATTTTAGATTCAAGTTTATCAAGAGGTAATGGTGGTAAGAACATGCAAACCAAGTAAAATGGCACATAATAAGGTAATTGGTACAACAAAGGTACTCACTCATCGCCTACAAACTATCATGCCTTATCTTACAGGATTATCACGGCCTTCTTTTATCAGAGAAAGGAATGTTGGTGATAATGCTATTTTCATCAAGAAATTGTAGGAAGATATTCTTCCAAACATGTTTCGCCAAGATGTACATTCAGGGCAGATATCTAAAAGGCTTGTGATACTCGGCAAATTCTTCATGATTATGTATTCCTTTAGCTAAGCTCAAAGTGATCCCTGCTTGTGCAACATCAGTATCCTACTCTCTCATCATCATGGTGCTTTGACAAAGGGGCTGAAGGTGGGGGGACCACTATTCCCCGACCCTTTTGCTCTCACTATCACTTATTTAGGTAAACACTTGAGCCTTGAGTCTTTTATGGAAAATAGAGACTCGAGACATAAATTGTGGAAGATTATTAACTTGTGTTTTGCAGATGATCTTTTACTCCTTCACCTTGCCTATGAAGGCAGCAGGTCAATTCTCTCCTCCCAAATGTTCTGCTTTTTCTTGGAGAAGTCAGTGAAAAAAGAAGTTTGGAACTCTTACACATTCTAAGATTTCAAGAAAAAAAGTTTCCCATTTCATACCTTGGTTTCCCCTTTCATCTTCTAGAGTTACAGTGCAACAACTGACAGCCTTAAGGTAGGACTACACATGCCCCTGGTGCAGTGAGATTACAACTCATTTTATTTGTAATCTTTGGCATCCAACAATATTGGAGTCAAGAATTTTTACTCCCTCATAAGATGATGAAGATTGTCTCCCAGGGTAAATGTTTTCCCTGGACTGGTGGTTTATCTCCAAGTCACAGGGCCCTGGTTGTGTGGAAACAGATTTGCAGGCCTAAAATACAGGGAGGCCTAGGCTTGTTAAATCTCGAATTGGTAGGCCTTTTTGGATGTTCATCTGAACTTATTGTAGGTCAAGTGGATACATAATATCAACTTGCAAAGACACATAATCCGGTCATACCAACTATCCAGCTCTACCCTTGATCTTCTACCAGAAATCTGCCTACACTCTACATGGTCTGCTCTTCAACCTGTTCTGAGTTCTGGTATGACAGATTCCTCTTCGTTCTCTGCTGACTTGTAGTGTTAAGGTTGTTTCTGACTGTACAAGACATAGAGAGGGGAAGAAATCGTGATTCAATCTTGTTTGGTGTCCCTTTCAATGCCCAAGCACCAATTTTTTTGGTTAGCTATGGACCGAAGACATCCAACCAATGTTATCAGGATCACAATTTTATATAGGATCGATGAAGGCCTACAGAATCCAATTATAGGATCACAAGAACCTAAGAAAGTAGAAAAATATTATGTCATAATACTTGCATGCTATAAATTATTCACATTTGAAATTAAATAACACCAAAAACTTTTAGTTAAGCTTTCAAATAGTTAAATAATTGAGTTCAACATGGAAATATACGCAAAGCAAGAACTGCTTATTTTTCCCTTTATTTAACTACTCTAGTTCAGTAATAGAAACTTAACAACGATATATCAAAATTAAATGCATAAAAAAATCTTCAAAAAACATACATAAACCCAACAGAGCAAAGCACAAAACTCATGAATCAAAATTATAACTATGGTAAACATTCATCCCAAAATACTAAACAAATTATCAATTTGTTATGCAAGCTTGGAACTAAAATGAAAAAGGAAAAAAAAAGGTAGTCAAGTCCCAATGCCATACTTTCTGGAAAATACTCGGTTCAAAATTAAGAAGAGAAAAAACTTTGTGAGTGCTCAAATTGTTGGGCTGTTGGAGTTTTTCACATGGTTGTTATTGGATTGTTAAATTTTGAATCCGTCACTACATTATTGTAGGTTAATGTCTGTTGTCATTGCTCATCTTAATGAACACAAATATGCAATTTTGGGAGAAGAGGTGAACTAATGATAGAAAAGAGAGCAACTAGAAGAAGAGCTTAAGGAATGAATGAAAGGGGTGAGAATGTGACTCAAAATAGCCTACAGACTAAGGCCATTCAATAAAAAAAAAAGCATTTTATTATTTTTTAAGCTACAAATGGTGTTCGGTTAGAATGATAGATCTGATGACCGATCCTACCAATTCTGCTGTCCTCCAAATTCAAAATATGGTGTTTTGTTAGAATCGGTAGGATCAAAATCCACTAATCCTAACCCATAGTGCTCTGATCCCACTATCCTAACGATTCTCCTTCCAATCTGAATCGATTTGGTACTTTAGGATTGTAACATCGTACGATCCGACAATCCAAATCACAATTTTAATAACACTGCATCCAACAAAAGAGAGGATGCTAATGAAGAATCGATGGACGCATTATGAGTATTGTGTCATAATCATGCGAATAATATAACATATACTTGGAATAACATTCTAATGTTGAGCTATGGAGGATTAGACCTATGGCTTGTAAATGAGAGCCAATCAAGCCACGGGAAGAAAAACTCATAAGTTTGGTGAAGATCGCAAGGAGTAGCAATGGGCTTTGTTTGCTTCATTCGTATACCGCATTTGATATGAGCACAATAATAGGTTGTTTATGAATGAATAAGACTAAGTGATCATTTGACACGGGGGCAATAAGGGTGGAATATATACCCTCAAATTTTAAACTTCTTAAATATTGTATTTGGAAATGATAAAAAAAATTAAATAAATATCCATTTTAGTTTAAAATAAATATTTTCTTGAAAAATATTTCTTTTATTTCTAGTAGACTATATGTAATACAGGTAAAGATAAAAGCTATATTTTCCCCTTCTATTACCCCTACAACCAAAAGAGCAATCAAGGAGAAGATGTGTTATTACAAAGTGCTAGGAGGTGTTCCTACACTTCTAGGAATACACAATATGGTGATGCACGCCATTTCTTAGATAGGATAGTTTATTGTTTGGTTGTAATGCCACTTTTTCAATAATAATGAAATTTCTTACCAAAAAGGATAATTGATTCACAGGTTCTATGGGAAATTAATATACAATGGGCTCAAAATGCACTTAACCTACAAGTGAACATTGAGTGTAAATGTAAATAAACAGGCATAAAGGTGGAGGAAATCCAATAAAGAACATTGAGGTTTAAGGCGTGGCAAATAAAGTAAAAAAAAAATGGCAATGTGGTATTGGAAGTTAGCACCATGAACAATTTGTTAAATATGCACATGAAACAGTTAAAAATGCAACCATACAGAAGAATCAATCAATAAATAAATAAATAAAACATATCTAAAGTAAAAATGTACAAGAAAGAAAGCAAATGCAGAAGTAAGATAGGATTCCTCAATTACTTCCTAGCCTAGCTAAATTAAGTCAACTTAAACACTGCTGGTTCTTGCAGTTTCTAAGCAAACCCAGTCGATGATGATGCAAATGGAATGCATCTACCTCATTAGCCCATGTACAACCTTCCATATGTATATACCTCCATCCCTAATGCAACCCCAGTGCCTGCTGTACGAACGTCAGGTGCTGATTTTGACTCACCTGCACAGCCAGTGTCATGGATCAAACGGTACCCAGTAATTGAGCTGGATCTGGAGCTGGAGCTAATTGTTTTTGCAACAAGTTTAGACTTCAAGACCTAGTATGCAATGGTCAATATTAAAGTAAATGAATTTAAATTGTAAAGCAATCGCGAACTTACTTAATTTTGATGATTCATTGAACTTTCCATATGAAAAATCTTCAATATCAGGCAGTCCACCAAGCTGCATTTATACAAGGTCATTTAATGGTTTCTCAGCAAGAACTGCCCAATGATTCAAACGTGATTAGACCTTAAGTCTCACCAATTTCTTAGTTATGACATATTAAAATCTTCAATACTGATTCACAATACCAAAAGCAATGCACCTATGCAGCTACAGACATATGGTAGTCTAAGTGATGCAGTAAGGACAACCACCTAGGAGTCTCACTATTTTTATTTATTTTTTGTTTTTTTGGTAAGTAATGTATATTTTTTTTCCTACTGAAAGGGTGTGAATTACAATCCAAAGTTCATAGAAAACTCAAAAAAACAAAATTGAACTATATAAAATGAATCAATCATCAAAACTACGTTGTGAAAACTAGAACTAGCATGCAAGTTAGTTATTCTATAAGAAACATCATCAACAATCTGCCTCAGACTTCTCTCAGGAGGTGATTTACCTTGCTTGAAAACTACATTACTTATGGATCTGGTAGCCTAGAGAGGTCTGGCTGCACATAGCCTCACCTCAACTAGCTTGTGGGTCAGTAGGAGATGGTACCCAGGGACCATAAAAACCCCTTTTAGTAGCAGGAAGAAGAATTGGCATGCACAGAAATAGATATAGTAGTGAAGGTAGTAATGGTACTTGAAGTATTAGCAGTATAGTACAGTAAAAATTATCAATAAGAGTAATAATAGTCATACATAAATAAATAATAACAAAGCGACAAACACAAGGAACAAGATCGCTAACAACAAAACAATCACAACATAGCAATCACAATAATAACAGCATCAACAAAGACCAACATACCAAAACAATGAGCGGGAGAGCAGGGGATGCTACTCTTTTTTGTGAATGAGATTATCTTCCAATTAAATGCTTCTGCCCAGGGCATCCCAGGCCATTTGATTAGTTATCTTTGAGGCTTCAATTTCGAATAACATATTGTGATAGATCTCTAGTCTAGCTTATTTCCAAATTTCAGACTCTAAATTACTAGTTTCCATCAATATTGACTGAAGAAACCATGTGAATGCAAAACAGATAAAATAAATAAGCAGCTTAGATGTCAATGGTGGCTAATGTGCAACTGCAGGTGCCTATTTCAAGAAATGAAGTTAAGGACGCCGTATTTAGCATTGGTGACACAAAGGCACCAGGTAGGGATGGCTTCTCAGCCTGTTTTTTGTAAGAAATCTTAGGAGGTTATTGCAGTTTAAGAAATCAAGGGTGTTGCTAATTTATTTGCCGCTGGTTTTCTTTTACATAAAATTAACTCAACATCACTTACCCTTATCCCAAAGCAAGCTAATGCAAAGAAGGTCACTGAATTTTTTCCCATAGCTTGCTGCTAAGTTTTACACAAAGTTATTTCTAAAAAATTACAGCCATATTAAGACCTATTGTGCAATCTATCATTGATGTATCACAGTCTGCCTTTGTAAAAGGTAGATAAATTGGTGATAATATTTTTATGGCGCATGAGCTGGTAAGGAGGTATAATTTCAAAAATATTTCCCCATGGTCTATGATGAAGCTTGATATTCACAAAGCTTACACCTTAATTGACTGGATCTTCCTTCAACAAGTTTTTCATGCTTGTGGCTTTCCACTTCAGTTTATCCAGGTTATTATGGCATGTGTAACTAAGGTGTCATATTTCATTCTTTGAATGGCAGTTAATCAATGCCTTTTGAGTGGAAGCGTGGCCTTCATCATAGAGATCCATTATCCTTGTATCTTTTGGTTATGACCATGCAATATCTAACTCGATCATCAAAGCGTTGAAGGGTTTCGAGGACATCCCAAATGAAAAGCTCAAGCATCATTAATATCTCATTTGCAGACGACTTCCTTGTTTTCTGTAGAGGCAACACAATATCGGTGCAAAGACTTCTGAAGCATTTACATGATTTTTCTGCATGTTTGAAATTAACTTTTATTCCACAGAAATGCAATGTGTATTTAGGTGGAGTAAGTTTTGTTTGTGCTCAAATCATAGGCAGTACTGATTTCCAAAGAGGCATCTTGCCCATTTCTTACCTTAGACTTCCTCTGTCGGGCTCCAGAATCATTATCGTTTAGATGCAAATGCTTATTGAGAAGATACCACATTGAGGCATTGGTCTAATAAATTCCTGTCTTATGCTGGGAGGTTTTCTTGTTTCCAAATAAATTGTTATCCGAAATCACCAATCTCTTGAGATAGGGTGTGTTATCCGAAATCTCAAGGGGGTTTAGGTGTGATTGATCATCAACTATGGAATAGATGTGCAATTGCTAGATTACATTGGAATATTCATTACAAAAAGGACAGCTTGTGGGTTTGTTGGATACATTTAGTATATCTGAAGACTGTCCTAGTTTAGGAGTACACTCCCACTTCCACTTGCTCATGGTTCTACCTGAAGGCCCTCTATATTCGTTCACAATTTGTGGGAGTACTACATATTAATGTCAATTGTACAACAATGGAGGGTGTTTATTGTATTAAAAATGTGTACAATGATATTAAGCCTAAACAACCCAAGGTAAGGTGGGACAAGCTTGTTTGGTATTGATTAACTATGCCAAAGTATCAACTCATATTTTGGTTGGAAATACAAAATTGTTTGTATAATAAGGATTGTTTGATTAATTTTAGATTGCAAGTGCCTAGCCGGTGTGTTTTGTGCAATAATGCCGATGAAAGCGCCTTCCATCTCTTCCGTACATGTTCGCTAACACTTAATATTTGGAGTTCCCTCCGGATGGCCATGGGACATAGGGACAATATTCAATCGTGGAATTCTGAAATGAAGATCTTGGCAAAGAATATGAGACAACCAATGGCAAAAAAGAACATGCAATACGTAATGAGACTGTAAATGTTTATCATTGCATGTATGGCCCTAGCCTCCTAGATATCTTAAGTATAGTTCATGGATCTATATTTTGGATGATGTCGTTAGAAACTAAGTTGTACTGATTGATTATTTGGTAATGAAAATTTCCCTTTCTACCAAACAAAACGGTGGCTGATATTAAAGTAACCATGCCTTAATTTAATGCACTGAATCAGGAAATTGATACTTGATAACCAGCAAACAGATATTGAATGCAAAACCATGATTAAAACAGTGTGCTAAGGCATGCTCTATAAAAGGCCTTCAACCTACTCAAAAGATTTGCCTCCTTACCCCAGAAAACCACCAAACTGAGGCCCAGGACATAAGTGGCCAAGCAAACGCCGAACAGAAAAAAAGGTTGCTTTTAGAGTTGGATCCTCATATCATATCTAGACAAATACACTCGCCACCATCAAAATGGAAGTAATAGCATGCAAACAATTGTATACAATCAAATTAAAGACAACAAAAGAAGCAATCATGTTGGAAAACTAGCCGACCCAATTTAAAACGAAAATTTCAAGAGCCACGTGACAGATATAAATTGCATCCCAAAAAACCTAAAAAGCAATTGTGCTTCCATCAGTAATACATCGCAACTTATGCTCAAGCTTCATAGCATTAAAGACTCAAAAACTTGTATGAAAACAAACACGCCCGACACTGAAGAAAATCAAATTTTGTCGAAAAGCAATCAACTGACGCCCCAAAATTATGAAGTTTTAGTCGCGGAGTCAGCGTATGAGTATTCTAACCTTCTTGTCAATACCACTCGTTTGAACCTCTTCGACTGTCTTTTTCACTCTCTTCTTCCGAGCAAAAACACGAGTTTCTGACACGGATGCTGCAGTTTTGGATTCACATCCTATTGACAGAGGCCAGAAACCAAGGGAATGCAGGACACGGATGCATACAAAAAAGGAAGAGCACGTATAAGACGAAAATATCGGCAATGTCTCTGATGTCTTTTTCCCTTACCTCCGGATGGGTCTCCCTCGGAAACGTGAATCTCTCGTTTAGGTGCGCAAAGGACCTTCGATGAAAATCCGGTTTGGGGCATTGTCAAACTGATTGCAGCGTAAGGGAGCAAAGGCAGCGGGCTCCGTTGGACAAACTGAAGCGACATCATTCTGGCGCCATCGTTGGAGAAGCTTTATTTTACCGGAACAGAGTTTTGAATTTGGTCATAATTTACTCATCTTCAACTTGTATAGACTATATGAGTATATTGTTTGGATAATACTTATGTCCGAAAAATTATACAAGCCCATGTAAGTACGGTTGATATTAGGAGATAAATATAAAGCATGATTTACCTATAATACTCACATCATTTAGTTACAAAATACTTATTCAATTATCTACTCATATATTTATTTTTCATTCTGAATATTATTTTTTCATGTTCCATTATGTTTCATTAGTTATCTATCTTTCATCAATCTTTATCATTCCTCCTCGGTTACCTTTATCTTTATCTTTCTCTGTTTTTTGTCTTCTTCTCCCTAACCCCAACTTCTTCCTCAAACCTAAAACCAAGTAAGTATCAACAAATTTATTACACAACACAAGAAGAAATCCTTAGATCTACCAACCAAGCACAACCAAGGTAACAACTATAGCATTTTTTTTCCTAATTTTGAGATATGTTCATCCTTCTTTCGAATCTATTATTTGTCCATGTATGTTATATTGTTCTTGGCCCGTATTTATGGCTGCCATTTACGCAACTAATCGATGTCAGTCGTAGTGGCATGCCAATGGTAGTGGCTTACATCATTTAGTCACAAAATACTGACCCAATTATCTACTCATATATTTATTTTTCGTTCTAGTCGTTGTTATCTCACGTTCCATCTTGCTTCATTAGTCACTTATCTTTCATCAATCTTCCTCCTTCATCCTCACTTACCTTTTTCATTCTTTGTTCCTCATCTTCTTCTTCTCTTAGATCCCAATTGCTTCCTCAAACCTAAAACCAAGTATGTATCATCAAATTTTGTACGCAACACAAGAAGAAATCCTTATATCTACTGGCCAAGCACAACCAAGGTAACAACTATGGCATTTTTTCTAATTTTGAGATATGTCTATCCTTCTTTTGGATCTATTATTTTTCCATATATGTTATGTTGTTCTCAGCCCATGTTTGTGGCAGCCATTTACACAGCTAATCGATGTTAATCATAGTGGCATGCCAGTGGTAGTGGCTCACACTACTGTGGCTTGCCGACCATAAGCATTCATGTTGAAAATGGTATACGGTGTTAGAGATTTTTTTTTTAGTTGCATGTCATTTCTAACTTTTTATTATTATTTTGATTGTTGGTAATTAAATTTGAAGTGGATAATACTAGGTAGCTCGTTCTATGTATTATACATTATGGTTTTATCCTCCTTTCTAGTACTTGTCATGGTGTTTATGGAATCTTTTCTAACAATTCATTCAAAAAGTGCAACAATTAGTATTTAGCAAGATTCGTGAATGAAAAATATAGTTTGCTACTTCTATGTTACACCTAGTTGTGCAATTTGGCAATGAGTTATATGAGGAATCCATGGACTTGTCAACTCGAGTATTACCGACTATAGAAGGCAAACATAGTGACTAGGCAATATTGATTTATTTGATATAATTATAAAGCTGAGTATATTTATATGTCTTTCATTACATGTGTGTCACTTCATACTACAGGCATTCTTGATTAAATTGATTCAATTTAGTTATCTATTATATTATAATTAAAGTGTTTTTTTTAATTGAAATTTAGATGAGTTGTAGGCAAGAGAAGGTTCTTGTTACAGAATAGCATGAATTGAAAAGGATCCAAAAAAAATCAAAATTAACAAGATTATGAACAATTGAGGATTCAATCACAAAACAAAATAATTGAGGAAAAAGTAGAGATCTTTATTCGTGCTCTTGTATAATTATAGGATGATTAAACTAATCAATTAATCAATTACACAAATCTATAATTCTATTTGAATAGAGAATTCTATGGAAAATAAGAAGAAAAAGTTGGGATGCATGACTTTCGATGGCTAAGGTTTCAACATGTCTCATTTTATAGAAGGAAAAAACTTATGAGACAAAACAACGTGTTTTGGATATAAGAAACAAAAATGTGGTCTATGTTTAGGAAACACTGGACCTCTGTATTTATTTTTTTACTCTCGTCTTTTACCCAAAATTCATCAAAAGTTTCTCTCAGAAACACATATCATATTTATTAATACGATACCTCTGTATTTCTCACATAAAACTTCATACTTCACTAAACTTCTCCAACACCCGCACGAACCAATATGGTGTTATGTTGTGCTCAAATGCCTAGTTAAAACTCACAATTCTCCACCTTAACGCAATATTTGTGACTCGTGACATGTAAGGACCTCTATAACAAAATCCTTTCCCAACACAGGGCCTCATTTATGACACTAATAAAATCCGAAAAACACCTAAACTTACTCATGGTTAGTGACTTCATTAGCATATTAGCTAGATTATCTAAATTACCCACTTTATACAACATAACTTTACCTATAGCAACAATATCCTAGATAAAGTGATGAATGATGTCAACGTGCTTCGTTCGATAATGGAAAGAATTTTGATTCTTCGCTAATCATATTGCACTCTATCTATCACCACAAACAACTAGAGAACCATGATCAAGCCCCAATTATTGCACTAAACCACCAAGCCACAATGCTTCCCGAAAAGCCTCTATCATAACAATACATTTTGTCTTAGTAGTGGACAAGGCGGTCACTTCCTACAAGGAAAACCTCCAACTAATAACTGAACTACTAAAATAGAGAACATATTCACTAGTGGATCTCCTTATATCAAGGTCTTCACCATAATTATAGTCTATGAACCCAACTAGCAAATCAGTTGATCTTCCATACTCAATACAAGCTGATGTCGTTCCCTTTAAGTACCTAAGGATCCACTTCATTGCTTGCTAGTGAGCCTTTCCCAGATTTACCATATACTGACTCGCAACACTAATAGCTTGATCAATAACAAGCGGGGGGTACACACCATAGTGTACATGATACAACCAACAACATTCAAATATAAAACAATTGTCGTGAACTCCTCTTCCTCTTTGGATTTGGGACAATTCAAAGTAGAAAGTAAAAATTAAGTAGCCAATGGAGTGACTACAGACTTGGCATCCATCATATGAAACCTGTAACACCTCCAAAATTCACTACTAATTTTTTTTATTAAATAGAAAATAATGGAAGCGACAAGCAAACACCATAAATTTTGGGTATATTACTGCCACACTTAGTACATGACCAGTTTACTCCTACCGTTCCAGTACCAAGTACTAAATTTAAAAGAAACAGAATACGATGCATATAAATTTAATTTAAAATAAAGTAGTGCACTGAATTCATTACAAAAGATATAAGCCCACAATTTGCGGTTATAAGAGTAAAATCATTTATTAAGTAGTTAAAAAGGGTGGAAGAGATACCCTAAGAATTTTCTGGATAATCCTTACACTCATACCCAAGCCCTATTGAATAGAACCTAAAGAAATCGCTAAGGCCATCCTTCTCTCATCCAATTCCAATTTAGGATTCGTTTCCCTTTGTTCATATGCCATAAATGACTTATCACATCATGATCACAATACAGTATTAGAGTACAATTATCTCACATCGAATGATCATGGCACATATAACCCTAATACATACTTCAACATATCCAACACATAGTTCCACGCACACTTACAAACTAGGCACCCCTTACATAGTTATGATATAACACCATATCACCTCCTTAATCATCCATCCAACCCTAGGTTATGCCATGTTCTTGTGATACTCACTAACTTATCAAATACCCTTATCTTATTACTCAATGATACTTGTGTCTTATTATGAAACTCCTTTAACCCATTGATATGTTAAATACAAGTTACTAATTTACCCCTATCATCTTTACAAAGTATTGAAATACTCCTTGCTTGTAAAATTACTAAGTTATTCCTTTTTATTTGCCAATTTACCATATTACCTTCTATGTTGCATGATTACCAAATCGCCCCTTACTTGTATTAGATTACCAAATTATTCTCCATCCTTGTTAAATTACCAACTTTATCCCTCATACTTGTTAAATTACCAATTTACCCTTCTAGTGGGTTAATTTACCGTATTACCGTTTATATTTATCCAATTTACCAAAGTGCCCCCCTAGGTTTATTAAGTTACTAAATCACCCTTCATACTTATTACACTTGTTAGATTTCCTATTTAGTTAGTTAGATTACCAAATTGCCTTTCTTCATTATTATAATTACCATATTGCCCTTCTTCATTATTATATTTACCATTTTGCCCCTCTTTCTACAAATTACCAAAGTACCCTTCTTTTACACCAACTTACCACTTTATCCTTCTACTTTATTAAATTACCAAAATACCCTTCCTTTACACCAAACTACCATTTTTCCTTTCTACCTTATTAAATATAAGTTACCAAAATACATTTCCTTTACACCAACTTGCCATTTTACCTTTTTACTTTATTAAATTACTAAAATACCCGTCCTTTACACCAACTTACCATTTTACCCTTATACTTTATTAAATACCCTCCTTTTACACCAATTTACTATTTTACCCTTCTACTTTATTAAATTACCAAAATATCCTTCATTTACACCAAATTACCAACATACCCCTTTTCTTTATGTTAAATTACTAAAATGCCATTATCCTTTATTAAATTACCATCTTACCTCCTTAATTTATAAAAATTACCAAAATACCCCTCCTTTACACCAATTTACCACTTTACCCTTCTACTTTATCAAATTACCAAAATACCCTCATTTCATAAAATATTAATATTAATATCCATGCTCCATACCCATCATCCAACTCCACCAACTATTATTATTTATCATAATACTCATTAGCACCTACACTTATCTAGGCCACACTCTTATACAAGAAATATTACTAAAATGCCCCTAGAGCCTATAATAACAACATTTATGCAACAAATGTCAACATTAGCATAACATATCATACATATATACTTAACATTATTATTAACGACCAAGCTCCTTCCTTAAGCATTATTTATACACATGACACATAAATTAACATGCTTTCCTTTCTATCGATCAACACATACAGCTAAAACATTATACTTAACAACATATATTATGCATATAAACATATTAAAAACCCTAATGTGCTAGCTTACGTATATCCATACGTTTTACTAAGGTTTAATGGTTATTTTTTGCAAAAATCAAACCTTACCGGTACCCTGGTTAAAAGCTTAAGCTTTGATTAGTAAAAATCAATCCCTAAAAATAATATCAAAAATTAGCATAATAGAAGCAGAAAATCAAAGGAATAATTTTTTTTATCAAAATCTTAATTAAATATATACTAATATTAACTATCTTTATACCTTGAAATTAACTAGATTTGGGATAAAAATAAGGCAAGGCTCACGCTGCATGAGCAATGTGAATTACATGCAGAAGATAAGGGAGAAAGGGGGTTGAAGAGGGATGGAAGAAGGGAGGGGTGTTGGTTCGGTTAGGGTCTTGGTGGCTAGGAGGAGGGTAGGTGGAGGATATTTAGGGTGGAGGCTTAGTGTATGGATGGAGTGGGAGTGTAGGTGGTGGTTGGGGGTGGATGATCGGTGGCTTAGGGTGGCAGAGGCGGATGCTATAGGGTTGTGAAGTTGGGTGTAAGAGTGGCAAAGGAGAAGAATGAAGGGAAAATAAGAAGGAAAATAAGGGGTTGTGGGGATGGGTTTCAGCCAAGGGAGGGAAGAGGTGGTAAGAGAGATTCCAAAGGGTGGATTGGTGGCTTTGGAGGTAGCGGAACAGTGGCAAATGGTGGTGGTGCAGGGTAGAGGCTGAGAAGGGGGAAAGAAGAAGAAGAAGAAGAATGAGGGATGCAGGGGCGTGTTGGGATGGCTTGGTGGTGTAGGGAGGTAGTAGGGGTAAAAGGAGGTGGTGTAGGTGGTTGTTCGAGCGGTGGCAATAGTGGTTGAGGGTGGCGGAGTAAACATAGGGGAAGGGAAAATAAGGAAAGGAAGATAAGGGAGAAGGCTCTGCAAGGAGGTGAGGGGGATCAAGGCAAGTTAAAAATGGGCAAAAGGGAAGGTGATAGGGAGAAGAAAAGGAAGAGGGGAAAGGACATGAGGTAGGCGTTGGTTGGGGTTATGGTTATAGGGGGTAGGGTGGTAGGTTGTAGGGGGTTGAGAAGAAAAGGGGAAGGCATGCGGGAAAGGGTTGTAGGGTTGGTGTGGTCGAAAATGGAAGGAAAGGGATGGGGGAGAGAGTAGGGTGGCAAGCTGCAAAGTGCAGGTGGAAAAGGTGGCAGTTGTAGGCACCGTGCAGCGGTCGACGTCGAAGAAGGAGGAATAAGGAGAAGAGGGAAATAAAGAAGAAGACCGACCAGGCGGGGAGAAAGGAAAGGGAGAGTGGGCTGACCCGCACATGAGGGGGGAGGAGAGGAAAAAAATAAGAAGTTGGACTGGCCTAGTTGGGGGGAAAGGAAGAGAAAAAAGAAGAAGGAAAAGGTAGGTTGGGGTGGACAGCGCGGGAAAGGGAGAAGGAAGGGAAGGAGTGGGCCGACGACCCAGAGCACAAGGAAGGGCAGGTTGGCGGTCCAAAGGAGAAAAGAAGAAAAGGAAAAAGAAGGAAAAGAAAACGGGAAAAGGGAAAAAGAAAATGGGGAGAACTAAAATAAAATAATTTTTGGAATAATAGAATTTACTATTTTTGATAGAGAATTTAATATATTGGTTTGAAAAGGGTAATTTTAGTAAAATATTAGTTTGGAAAATTATTTAACTAAAATGAGTATGATAAAATAAGAAAATATTTATTCTAATTTATTAAATATTCATATCTAATTGTATATACTCAAAAATCCACAAAATAATTAAATTAAATAATTTATCCCAAATAGAGGCTATTTATTAAATTATAGGTTTACGTTTTTTTGGAGTATTACAAAACCTCTTTAGCACCTTATTCACATAGGACTTTTGTGACAAGTAAAAAAAACTTTCGCTCACGGTGTCTTATGATCCCCATGCCAAATATCCACTTTGCAGCTCTAAGATCCTTCATCTCAAATTCACACTTCATCAATTTCTTCACCTTATTGACATAAAACACATCTTTTTTTTTGCAATGGGTATTTCATCAACATATAGCAAAAGATACACAAGATTATGAACAATTGAAGATTCAATCACAAAACAAAATAATCGAGGAAAAGGTAGATATCTTTATTCATGCTCCTATGTAATTATAGGATGATTAAACTAATCAATCAATTAATTACACAAATCTTTGATTCTCTTTTAATGGATAATTCTATAAAGAAGAAAAAGTTGGGACATATAACTCTTAACAGTAGGGTTTCAACATGTCTCATTTAATATAAGAAAAAACCATATGGGGTAAAACAATGTGTTTGGGAAATAAGGAAAAAAAATATTGCCCTTGTTTATTTCCTTACTCTTGAATTTTATCCAAAACACATCAAAGGTTTCTCTTATAAATACAAACAATGTTTATTAAGACGGTACCCCTGTGTTTCTCACATAAAACTCCATACTACACTAAAATTATCCAACATTTGCACGAACCAACATAATGTCAAGCTGTTCTCAAATACCTAGTCAAAACTTATAATTCCAAATAGGATCAAGAGCTATGGAGTTACTACTTTGGTGAGATGTAGAAATGAAAATGAACAAGCACTAAAACCATCTACGAATATTTTAATGAATACTAGGTATCTTTATCACACGTGGAAATGGGAGAGTAGGGTTGTGATGTTTGGAGTGGGTTGAGTGGAGTGATGATGTTGGAGTCAATGGGGAGTATGGCCTACATTGGATAAAGAGAGGCTAGGGGCACATAGGCCAAATTAGGGTTTTAAGGGAAAACCCTAGTTATTGAGTCTAGGTGGAGAAATGGAAAAGTGGGTCTTGACCCACATGTGTGGGGAATAGTGGATTTATGGTAAGTAGGGGAAAGGTGAGAAAGAGGTCTTGGGTTATTGGGGAGTGTAGAGGTCCTAAGTTATAGGATAGGGTTATTCAAGGAGTCTGGGGTGGAAGAGTGAGAATGGAAGGTCAATTGGGGCATGTATGTATGGTAGGGAACTACTTATTAAATAAGACATGAATAAAACACTAGCCATTTAAAGTGAAAGACTATTGAAGCAGGCCAAAACCAATCCAGCGGCGAGAATAGTAGCCAGGTGCATTTTCCCTAGAGATTGATCTACTAGCGAATAATAGTGGCCAGGTGCATTCTACCTTGGAGTGTATTCTAATCCATTGGCTATAATAGTGGGGGATCCTGAGCTCAATAAACCAAACCTTGGATGATAAAAAATCATGGGAAAAATACTAATCACTTATAGTGGAACATTGTATGACTCGAGGCTAGACCAATCCACCAGTGAGAATATTAGCCTGGAGGATTTTATCCTAGAGACCGATCCACCGACAAATAATATTGGTCAGGAGCGACCTGCCCTAGAGTATATTCCGATCCACTGGCTATAATAGTGGGGTTTCCGTACTCACATGGATATAATACGAGAGATTTGTGATGATGGTATTAATGGCCTAAATTCTAAAAATGGTGATTAATCAGAATGACTTACTACATGTACTATCTACCTTTTCATTTTATACTTTGTATTAGCCATATGGTCACCTTACTCAATACACAACGTACTAATCACCCCTTTTATGGGTGCTGCTCATTCCCATGAGTAGTGGCCCCTCCTGAGTTTGTGCAAGTAGGAGATGATGCCTATGATGACTTCGATGCTTATAATACCTTGTGTGGGACTAAGTGATGACCTATTGTTCCTAATTTGGGGTCCAAGAGGGTATTCTTTGGATTTATCATTATCTGTTTTCCTATTGTTTTATTTCCTCCGTTGTAGGCATTATTTATACTTAATTTCCATTATGTATTAACTCTAATATTTGTGTACTCTAGTTTTATTTATGAAATGTTGAACTATTATGGTTTTTATTGATTATTCATGTTGATAATTTTAGTTTCTTTAGCCTTGTGATTAGTATGAGATTGGTCAGGGGTTAATCTTGTACCGATCATGACAGTAGCATCGCCATTTTTAGTGTATGGTTTTCTATTATAAACGAATATTTTCAACTGTAAATTTTAGGGGTGTTACAGTTATTCAATTAATATGCATTTATCATATTAAAAAAGGGATATGAAGAAGTGCAGACTAATAAAGGGATGAGAATAATAAAACAGTTATTTTGTGGTTTATATGTTACTCAATTAATATACATTTATCATAATAACAATTAGAGATAAATATCAATGTAACTTGGTTGTGTTATTAAATGATAATAATTCATTTTCCTTTATCACTAATACACAAGATCTACTAATTGCCAAGATTACTAATAAATTAAAAAAGAAGATGGTGTAATTGAAGCAATAAGCAGAATACGGAGTAATCGACCAATGAGTTGGCAGTGATAATTAGCAATAGTTAGCAATTAGTAGTAATGGGAATAATATAGGAGGAAAAATTTGTCTGTACATTGTCTACCACATAACTCTATTTTTATATAATTATAGATTACAGAATCTTTTATTGTTGGGCTACAACACAACAACAAATGTACACAATGAGAATATGAACAAATTCCATAACAAGTCCAACAAGAAGTTTCACAACAAGTTAATCCTAATTATGAGATGCTGACATTCATGAACCACACAGGTCATCCGTTATTAACGATTAATACAATTATTCCATCCTCATTGACTTATAAGGGTTAATCATCATTTCTAGCTAACATAACCATTTAGGGTAGTTTTATATCACATAATAGATAAACTATTATAGTAGGTCGATCATCCTTTATTAGTTTTTCATCCTCAACCTACATGGGTCATCCATCCTCCTTGGTCCTTGTACCTTATCCACCACCTATAGAGGAAAAAGGTGATGATGTAAGACTGTATGGACAAGGAATATGTCTAAGGGAGGGTTGGTACTTAGTTAGATCATGTCTTGGAGGTTCAAGGGACCTCAATTTGATCCCAAGCTTTGGTAGTCAAATTACATTGGATATATGATTTTAAAAGGTTAAGTTTGGAATTTCTAAATCTATTTTTTGTATCCTTTGTTATATATTATATATTCATTATGTTAGTTCTTTTATTATATAAGATTCACACTAGACTAGAGTTGATGAGTGAAGGGATTGATTGTATTGATGATTACCATTGCAATCTCATTATTAATACTAGATTGGAACATCTCTTGACTTGCATATTTCCGTACGTCAACTAACCTCGTGTATCCTCTTTGTAGAGAGATGACAGTTGAACACAAACAACTTCCATATGTCATGGGGTAAGATAAAAATAACCCTTTTGGATCTATAACATAGATTAGGATTGAAGGTTGATGGTCACCCATTATATACAAGTGATACAAATGATGCTTGTGTAAAGTTGATATATATATTGGTTGGTATATTTGGTATAGAGGAGGCTAATGCAAAGGTGGTGACTAAAGGGGGTGGATTAGAATTCTTGTATGTCCAAGGCTTATGTACTACAAATTGGTTTCCAAACAATAGAAAAGTTATAATGTACTTATTACAGTTGCTTAGTGTGTCATTATTTCTCGATAAATTATCCAATCAAGTTATCCCGTATTGGTTTAAATTCCTCTAGGATGTCATGGATGTGAAAGACTACACATGGGGAGCAGCTACGCTTGATCTCTTATATAGACAACTTGGTATGACATCTAAAGTTAGCATTGCTAAAATATTCAAATGTGTAACTCTATTGCATATAACTTTCTAGCTATAATATATATATACAATACATTCTTTGATTATTTAGTTCAAATTCTAACACATATGTTATAACAGACTAAAAGTTCCGAATAATCCTTACGCTCTTTTTCGTTGCCCACTTGAATAGAACTTGAAACGAACCCACAAGGGACATTATCCATTGAATAGGCACGAGCCTACGAATGGAATCCTTCAGTACTATGGTACTGAGTAACCCTTTAAACCACACTGAAAAGTAGGCTCGCAATGCAACACATGATGCAAAACTATGTGCACGTATAATAATAAATGCATAAACAACATCCACATACTTAGCAAGTCCATCACATATTAATATAACATAATGTGAAATCAAAACCTTTGGGCCGTAAGCCATTAATCAATCATTATTCAATCACCTCTCTCAAATTATATCCATGTGAGTGCGGAAACCTCACTATTATAGCCGGTGGACCAGAAACATACAGGGCGGAATGTTACTGACCACTATTATTTGCTGGTGGATCGGTCTCCAAGGCAGAAGGTTCCTAGCCACTATTAATGCTTGTGGATCGGTTTAGTCCCAACTCACATGGTGTTCCACTATAAGTGATTAATATTTTCCATGAATGATTCACATCCAAGATTTAGTTTATTGAGCTCGGGACCCCCACTATTATAACCAGTGGATCGGAATACATATATACATCTTTTAGGGCAAAAAACTCCTGGGCCACTTTTATATCTGGTGGACCGGTACTCATAAACATCTTCTAGGCCAAAACGTTCCTAGACCACTATTATAACCAGTGGATAGGTACTCATAATATAATCCATCTGGGCCCGACTTATTCATCTTTTACTTTCATGATTAGTATTTTCTCTTTTTAATCATCACAATAGTTCCATTTATTTGCCTTGAGGGGGAGATCAAGAACCCGAAGACGCAAAGGTGCACCAGTAAGCTACTCAGTGGCCTTCAACCATCAACCCAGGGACATAAAGGTACCCTGGTCGTATTGGTACATACAAGCTACAAAGTACCCTATCAATAAGGACACCAAATCCATAAGTATGCATACCCCCTAAATAGGTCCGTAGAGCTAGATAGAGTAAGATGTAGGGTCTGGCTGGGGCACAAAGATACATTAGCAAATACCAGAATAACCGTGGGCTAAACCACCTCTTTAGGGTAACGACCCCTAAAAAGACACCATTCTCGATCTTGAGGTCTTTCGCTTTAATTATTAGTGTCTTAATTAAAGTGATCATGAAAAGCACAATAACCAGATACTTACTCAATTTTAATTGTTTCTGATATCATTAGGTACTCCTTATTCATACAATTATCCAAGATAACTTAGAGGAATCATTAAGGCCATCATTATCTCATCCACTTCCGATTCAAGATTCGTTCTCGTGGTACTTATTGATTGTCCCTTATCTTGCTATTCAATGTTACTTGAGTCTTATTATGAAACTCTGCTAACCCATTGACATAAGATATGAGTTATTGATTTAATCCTTTCATCTCTATAAAATTATTGAATTACCCCTTTCTTGTATAATTATTAAGTTACCCCTTCTTTACTTGCCAGTTTACCATAGTATCCTCCATGTTGCATAATTACTGAATTACCCTTTACTCAGGTTAGGTTGCCAAGTTATCTTTCATACTTATTAGATCACTAATCGCCCTTCATATTTATTACACTTGTTAGATTTTCCATTTAGTTGGTTAGATTACCATTTGCCCTTCTTCATTATAATAATTACCAAATTGCATTTTAGTTGGTTAAATTACCAAATGGCCCTTCTTCATTATTATAATCACCAAATTACCCTTTAGTCGGTTAAATTACTAAATTATCCTTCTCCATTATCACAATTACCAAATTACCCTTCTCCATTATCATAATTACCAAATTGCCCTTCTACATTATTATAATTACCAAATTACTCTTTTAGTTGGTTAAATTACCAAATTACCCTTCTTTTACACCAAATTACCATTTACCTTTCTACTTTATTAAATTACCATTTAACCCTTTTACTTTATTAAATCACCATTTTACCCCTCTACTTCATTAAATTACCATTTTCCCCCTTACTTCGATTATATTTACTCCACCAAAATACTTTCTCACATCCCAAAAATTTACCAAGTTACCACCTCCCAATGTAAAATTACCAAGATGCCCTTCTTACTTGTCCATTTACCATTTTCACCCCTTTACTCTTACAATTTACCATTTTGCCCTTATTATACCACCTTTACTAAAATACCTTCACTACATAAAATATTACTATTAATGCTCTATTCTCAACATCCAACTCAACCAACTATTATTATTCAACATAATCCTCATTAGCACCCACACTTATTTAGGCCACACTCTTACACAAGACATATTACTAAAATGCCTCTAGAGCTCACAATAACAATATTTATGCATCAGTGGTCACAATAGCATAACATATCATAGATAAGTACTTAACATTTTTATTAATAACAAAACTCCTTCTTTAAGCATTATTTTTACACATGGCACATAAACTAGTATGTTTTCCTTTTTATCAATCAATATAAGCAACTACATATATTATACTAAACAACATATACCATGCATAAAAACATATTAAAAATCCTAATGTGCTAGCATATGTTTATCCATACGTTTAAGTGAGGTTTAACGATTACCTTAGTTCTCACAAAAAATTAAACCAGTATCTCAGTTAAAGATTCAAGCTTTGATTAGCAAAATCAATACTTAAAAATAATATCAATAATTACTATATTAGAGCAGAAAATCCAAGGAATAAATTTTATAAAAACTTAATAAATGACATACTTAACTTAACCATTATTATACCTTAAAATTAAGTAGAGATTACGGTAAAATTGAGGCAAGGCTCACGTTGCTCATGTAGTGTGAGTTGCATACAAAATAAGGGTGGAAGGTGTCGAAGGAGGGTGGAAGAAAAGAAGGGATGGTTATTTTTTGGGTTGGGGTTTTGAGGTTAGGAAAGAAGGCAGGTGGGGGAGAGATAGAGTAAGGGATGGGTGCAGGGGTGGAGTGGGGTGTAGGTGGTGGTCGAGGATGGGTGATCGGCGGCCAAGGGAGGCAGCAACAAGGCTGCGAAGGGGGTTTTAGGAGTGGTGGAGGCTAAGAAAGAAGGAAATGGGAGGAGGAAAAGGAGAGGCTGCTGGGGTTGGTTTCAACCAAAGAAGGTAAGGGAGGTTATAGGGAGTGAGTTGGTGGTTCAGGAGGCGGCTGAAGAGGCGGGACGACGATAGACAGAGGAGGAGTAGGGTGGTTTTCGAGAAGGGAGAAAAATAAGAGGACAAGAAGAAGGGGGTTGCAGGGGGTGACGTGGTGGTGCAAGGTGGGTGTAGGAGGTGGCATGAGGTGGTGTAGGTGGTTGGTGTGGTGATGGCAGCGATGGAATGGGGCGGTAGAAGAAAAATAGGGGAGGGGCTGAAAGGAGAAGAAAGGGAGCGAAAGAGAGGTTAAGAGAAGGAGGGCTCGAAATGGGAGTAGGAATGAGGCTGGTGAGGAGAAGGAAAAGGAAAGGGAGAAGAGGGGAGTAGGTGGCCGGTTGGGGTAGGTTGTAGGTGGTTGTGGGGGTTGTAGGGAGAGGGAAGGGGAAAAAGGAAAAGAAGGGGGGCATGCGTGGCTAGGGTGTAGGGTTGGTTTGGGTCTAAAAAGGGAAGAAAAGGAAAGGGGAAAGGGAAAGAGGGAGAGTTGCAGTGGTGGTAGGGAGGAGGCAAGCTGCGTACAGGAGGCATGGTGATTGGGGTGTTCCAGAATGGAGGAAGAATAAAGGAAGAAGATGGAGGAAAGAAGAAGTAGGTCGACCAGGCGAGGGAGAAAGAATAGGAGTGGGTCAGCCCAGACAGGGGGAAGGAAAGAAAGAAAAGAAAGGGAGAAAGGGAAGTAGGCTGCATCGTGCGGGAGAGGGAGAAGGAAAAGGAGTGGGCTAGCGGCCTTGGCACGAGGGGGTGAGGCCTAAGGCTTGGCGGCCCGAAGAGAAGAAAAAGGAAAAGAAGGAAGGGAGAAAATGAGAAAAAGGAGAAAGAAAAGGAAAAAGGAAAAAAGGAAAAGGGGAAATGTGGAAAAAATAAGATAATTAAATTATGGACTAATAGAATGTAATATTTTCGGTAGATAAATAAATTTAATTTAATATATTGGTTTAAAAATGTTAATTTTAGAAAAATATTGGTTTGAAAAATTATTTAATAAAATGAGTACGATAAAATAATAAAATATTTATTTTAATTTATTAAATATTCATATCTAATTTTATATACTAAAAAATCCATAAAATAATTAAATTAAATAAATTTAAAAGCTAATTTATTCCAAATAAAAGCTATTTATTAAATTATATATTTTTAAAATTTTAGGGGATTACAAATTACATCTTATCCAACAGAGTGCGAGGCATAGGCTACTACTAGATCCCATGTATTTTTGGAGCATCGGTAGTAGACCCATGTGATATATATCCTATTTACATGGATTGGTATGTCCATATCACTCATAGCCAGTCATCTAGACCTCCAAATTACCTTATGATGTCTTCCTATTCAAGGTATGTGCAACAACGTTGGCCTTATCTTTATGGTAAGTTGACTCAATACCATAGTACTTCATTAGCTCTAGCCATCTCCTCTGCCTTAAATTGAACTCATTCTAAGTGAATACATACTTGAGGCTCTTATTGTTAGTGAAGAATTTGCACTATGTCTAGTACATATAGTGCCTCCAAATATTTATTGAAAAGTCGATTGCGGGCCAATCCAAATCATGTGTCAAATAGATCTATTCATGTTGCTTCAACTGATAGGAAGCATAAGTGACTACATTGCCATCTTGCATCAATACACTACCTAGTCCATAATTAGGTGTATCATTATAAACTCAAACCCATTTTATCCCTATGATAGAGTCAAAATAGATGATGTAGTTAGATGTCGCTTCAACTCCTAAAATGCACCCTCACATGTATCATTCCACTAAAATCTAGCGATCTTCTTTAGAAGGTTCATTAAGGGATAAGTGACATTCAAAAAGTCCTACATGGAGCGCCTATAGTACCTAATCAAGCCTAAGAAGCTACGAACCTTTAGAACACTAGTGGGTTCCTTTCACTCTATAACTACCACAATCTTCATCAAGTCCATGACTCTTCCTCCTAGTGGCACTACATGTCCCAAAAAGGCAACCTTTTGAAGATAGAGCTTACACCTAGAGAGTTTGTCATATAACATGTTCTCTCTAAGGATTGATAAGATGGTGTGAATATGTTACTTATACTTCTCTCTACTTCGAGAGTATACCAAAATATCATCTATGAACATAACCACAAATTGATTGAAGAATTGTTGAAAGATCCTCTTCATCAAATCCATTAATATGTTAGGCATATTGGTGAGCCCAAAAGGCATCACTGTGAATTCATAGTTCCCATACTATGTCCTAAAGGTTGTCTCTATAATACTTACTGGTGATACCCAGATCTCAACTTGATATTCGAGAAGATCACAATACCTCAAAGTTGGTTGAACAGATCATCGATCCTCGAAAGCGGATATCGGTTCTTCACCATCAATTAGTTCTATAACACCCCCAAATTTACTATTAAACATTTTTATTTTTAGAGGAAGCATAATATCAAAATAGCTGGGTGTTATTGCCATACCCTACATAAGTTTAACTTACCATATCATCCTTACATCAAATACAAGGCAAAATGGTTAAGACTCAAAGCATGATAAACAAATAATAGGAGAACTTCTAGAAATATTGGATAAAAGTTTGGAGATTAATTCTTAGTACAATTTTTAAATATATAAAAAGGGATACATTGGAAACTAAGTGTCCCAAAACGTTTCAAAACAAAAAGTGATGCTAAAATAACATGTCTCTATGCTCAATCCGGTATCTACGAATCGCTTCTCCACAAGTTAAGCATCATAAGCATCTAATTCATCCAAAGGGTCCTCATCGACCTATACAAAAATATATGAGTCATCTACTTGTGGGAATGAGCAACACCTATGAGAAAGATGATTAGTACGCTACATATTGAGTAAGGTGAGAATACAATGGAAGTAATGTTACATTGAATTATAAATTTTTGCAGAAGAGAATAAGAGTACATACATATTCACATAAAGTTATACAAGTTAAACATTGATTCATAACTCATTATTTGATGTAATGAAGATCCATAATTTTATTTACTTTAATTTCAAGGACCCCATTATTCTTAATCCGGTGGAATCGATCAAACCATTTCTCAAGGCAAAACATATTTGAACCACTATTATTGTCTAGTAAAACAGACCTAATCTATACTAGAGCAATCGGCTCCTAACCATTATTCTTAAACTAGTAGAACATTTTGAATCACCTCTCAAGGTAAAACACACCCGATCCACTATTATTGTTCGATGGAACAAACACAACACCTCTATCCTAACTCACGTAATCTTTTACTTTAAGTGATTAATATCTTATTCATTACTTACTTGTCATATAATCATATTCTTATTAACTTTTAGTTTAGGGGTCTCACTAGTCCTAATTTGATGGAATAGACTACTACACCTTGTAGGGAAGAATGCTCATGAGCCACTATTATCGTCTGGTGGAACAGACACACATTGCATTGCCCCAACTCACGTGATCTTTTACTTTAATTGACTAATGTCTAATTCATTAGTTTTTTATATCAAGATCATCATGCATGACACCTGTAGATATGCATAACACATAAGTAAAATATATAAAGCGCAACTACATGGTTATATGGGTATTTAGCAAGGAAAATGTCCATAATTCCCCTTAGAAAACCTAATTTCACAAGATGAGCATAACTTTCATTTTATTATACTCATGCTACTTATCATTACCCCGAATATTTTAAGTGTCCTACTTAACATATTTAAAGTCTATTTCCCCTTTAAAATAACCAAACTTCCATATTTAACTCTTATTGACCAAAATACCCTTATATTACTGAAAGTCTTAATCTCACATTAGATAACAAATGTCTCACTCAACCATCATTTGATCACATTACTTATGAAATTATTTTTAACACCCTCAAAACTTATGATGCCATGATTATTTTTCATATTATCATCAAATGACCAAAATGTTTTTAACGTAGCCAAAATACTCATATTTTCACAAGAAACCATTCAAGTCCCAATATCAATGATTTTCAACCTCTAAAGTATATATTATCATGAAATACATAACCATAATTATATATATATCATGTTGGTGTGGATGTAGTTGACACATAATTTAAACCATCTTTTTAACAATTGTAGTACTGAAAAATAAGGGTATCATTTTATATCGAGGATTGAGAGGGTTCACCTATATTTAACTAGATCTAAAATAAATAAAAATAAAAACCCTAAATCACAAAAAATAATATAAATAAGAAAAATACTAATGAGGATTTAAAGAAAAATACTAATGAGGATTTAAAGAAAATAGAAATTAATAAAATAATAAAAGTAAATAAAATAAAAAATAAAAATAATAATGATGAATAACTTCAAATATGATAAATATGCTAGGGAATTCAAAATCCACTACTAGATTATATCAAAATATAATATTAGTTTCTAAGTCGTTATTTAATCATGAGAAAGATATTGACAAAGTTGTACACCAAAAGTAGGTTCATACACCTTATATTACTTCCCTAAAATAACTAATATGACAAAGTGTAAATGCTAACCCTATCAAATACTAGCAGTATAGTAGTAACAATCGTCTCTTATATTTAACTAGATTTAATGCATTAAGTATAATAGGAAGGATGCCAATCTAAGTACCCAAACTAGTACGCTAAGCATGTCTAACTGTATTTCCCTTCTTTAACCTACACGTATCTAAACTTTTTACTACTTCAATTAGAATCACAAGAGTATTAGGTGAATTGTTATTTAACCTAGCTACAATTTATAAATATAAATTATAGCATATTTATATGATCACCTAGCAAGTAAATAATCCTACATGCTATCACTATAGGAAAATAAGAATAAGGCATGCACCATATAAATTATACTTGAAAGAAATATATATATAAATGATAGCAATTAAAATAGAGTCAAAGAATAATCTCACGAAAAAAAGAAAAATAAAATCATATCTCAAACCCTAATCTAAGGTTTCAATCTATTCTCTAGCAATAAATAATCAGTCAGTCATAATTATTAAATTAATTACATATAAATATATATCTAACAATATAAATTAAAAATAAAGAAAGAAATAACCGGAATTAAATTTGGATGAAAGATCTAAAATTTGTTCAGATAAAAAAGTACTGAATTTCATTTAAAATAAATTCTACCGGATATATTTTATGTCTATTTCTTCTTCTCCTTTCTCGACAACCTTATTTTCTGTGCAATATTATTTTTCTTTGTTTTTTCTTTCGCATTGGCTGCTCCTCTATCTATCGCTACTCGCTGGCTCTACTATCTTTTCTATGCAACCTTCCTTTGCTTTCTTTTCCTTCCTCTTTTTTTTCTTCGTCTGCTTTCGTGCTCGATCTTGCGGGTTCTCTCTCTGCTCACACTATATTTTTTTTTCTTTTTTCGTGCGGCTCGTCTACACAAGCGACCTCCTTTGCTGTTCCACCTAACGACCTCCTTTTCTCTCGTGTGGCTCCCCTTCCTTTATTTCCTTGTTTCTATGTCTCCCTGGTGACTGGTTGTTATTCGTCCTTTTCCTGACCCTCAGCCTATGCTTGGGATGAGGGTAATAGATTAAGGGGGGAATGATTAAGGGGATAATAATAAAGGGGAAAATTTATCCACCTTTTTTGTTTGGTATGTAAGGGTAAATTATTCAAGGGAATATCTTTCTTATGGTTGGTTTGAGAGGAATAACTTATATTAGAATAATATTTTATTTTACTTTATTTGTATTAAAAATTAGTAATATTTTTTTATTGGATATTAAAAATTATTTATTACATAAATCAAAATTATACATATCTTCTAAAATATATTTAATTATTTATCTTGGCCATGCTGGCTTAAGAAAGGAAGGATAGGAAAGGAAAAATAAATTTTCTTTTGTGAATAATTAAACAATAACTCTAATCTATAATTATGAATTTACCACCTTGCCTCGAATTCTTAAAAGTCACCAGATTTGAATCAGAAGTCTCCCAGCTTATTCCTTCCTGCACTACTGCTCCTCCTCGGTGACCCGGTCCCCTACTCCTATCTCCTATATGAAGCCAATCTCCTCTATCTTCATCCTATCCTTTACTCCCGTAACCCAGCTCTTTATTCCATCCTTTTCTCTGCTTTTCTCATCATTCCAATCCAAAGCCCACGCTCTACAACAAACACCTTTCGTTCGTTTTTTCCCCTCAATCAACACTCATCCACCAATTTCAACCCCTCTTTTCAAAGTATTCAAACTGAAACCCACAAGCATCCAGTTTATTTCACTTCAAACAGGGCAAACAAGAAGAAGATTCAAATTGATGGAAGCAGCAGGTGAAAAAAAAAGTATGTATGGATTCTACAATGTTTACCATCGTTTCTTCTGCTGTTATTAAATGGGTCACATTTTTTGGGGCTTTGTACCCAGCCTCCCTTCATAACAGAAACAATTTATCCATGTTGGAAGCCAGCTATGCTTTTATGGTTATAGCCCAATTTATTTATCTGTTCTCTGAACATCTTTATAGGGTATTTTTTGGGTTAGTGAGCCACCATCTCCTCTGTGGACTCTGCCTCTCGCTGAGTGTGATAAATTGAGGGGCATATCATGATATCGACATCGGAGAGGCAGGCTTCGGCTTCAATCGGTAGCTTCGAGGAGCATACTTCGCAGGCTTCGAGAGGTAGGCGGTGAATAGGGGAGCCGGTGTGATAAATTGAGGGGCATATCATGATATCGACATCGGAGAGGCAGGCTTCGGCTTCAACCGGTAGCTTCGAGAAGCATACTTTGCAGGCTTCGAGAGGTAGGCGGTGAATAGGGGAGCCGGTGTGATAAATTGAGGGGCATATCATGATATCGACACCGGAGAGGCAGGCTTCGGCTTCAACCGGTAGCTTCGAGAAGCATACTTCGCAGGCTTCGAGAGGTAGGCGGTGAATAGGGGAGCCGAGGAGCGTCGGATGAAGAGGGAGAATGTTACCCGTGAGTTGAAACGGGAGATTATTCTCCCCCAGTCAACATTAAAATTTTCCATAAGTAAAAAATTTCACTTATACCAAACGGCTACGAAAGGGGATATAGTTTTCCCCGTAAATTTTTCGGAGGCTTTACCGTCGTTCCAAGCATGACCTCATCTTCTATTTTAGCCCGATGGCTTCTTTTACGCTTAGCTTCTATTTTTCATCTAAGCTTTTTAGCTTTCTCCCATTTTGTCTTCTTATATGCGGCTCCATGATTTTCCATTTGGTGCCGCCCCTATTGCTTTTTATTTTTTTATTCTTATTTTCGGCCTTTGGTCCTTGGGCCATTGGTCCAAAGGCCCATAACATAAATACATACATATATATATATATATATTCTTTTTTTTATACTTTACCTGTAAAATAAAATTAAAAAATAATTAATAAATAAATTTATATTCTAAATTTATTTAATTTATATTATTTTAGTTTAAATAATAAAATTTATATAATTATTATCACTTGATCATAAAATCATAATTATTCGCCTATAAAATATCAAAAATTAAGATTATAAGGGTATAAAATATGTAAAAATATGAACTTATCACATGTATCTCGATTCATGCAAACCAACATTATGCACAAGTGCATACTTTCACAAGCCTCTCGCCTTTTTATTTGACAACACAAGATATCATATACTAGCATTATCATAACAACATTATCTATATAGCATTACCAAATATGATAGCACATACAAATACACATTGTACGTAAAATCCTTAGCTACGATGTGTATCCTTACCAAAAAAGACTCCAGTCTCTAAGCACGTATAATCCTAACTCGCATCCACTAAGATCACCAAAAAGTAGTATAAAGCAAGAATAATACAAAATTAGATCTTAAGAATGTGATTGAGGAAAAGTTAAGGTAAAAGAGGGTGGAAATGGGGATAACCAAAACAAGTGGAGGGGCTCGGCTATAAGGGAGTATGGTGTAAAGCACGGTGGTGCTAGAGCGGAGTATAAGGCATGATAGAAGGGAGGGAATAGTTGTGACAAGGAGAAATTTGAAGGTGCACGACCATACATTGGGCCCATGCATAAGTTGATAGGGCAAGACATACATGGGCGAGATTAAATAGGTATGCACAGTTATGCGTGAAGTGCATAAGTTAGAAGAAAATGCATACATAGGCTATCCGCGAAGCCATGTGTGCATGGTGTAAGAGAAGAATGACTGGGGCATGTAAGGGGTGCGCAACCATGCACTTTAATGAAAATGAAACATAGCATGAAGGAGAGAGGAAAAAAGAGTGGATTGGGGTGGCAATGGTTGGGCAAAGATCAGGGGTTGATGGGGAGTTAGTGGCGACTTGTGTTTTGGGAAAATGGTGGTGCTTGGTGGTGGCAGGTGGTGTGTGGGTGATGAATGATAATGGCGTATAAGGCATGAAGGAAGAAGAAGGAAAGGGTGCTTGGGGTTGTGGTCCTTGATGGTAATGGAGGGAGAGAGTGATTTAGTTGAGCGTTAAATGAGGAAAAGAGCACTATATATGCAAAATGCCGTGCATGAGGGATAGAAGGGGGTATATGGATGAGAAAAGGATGAGGCACGATCAGGGGTAATAATCGGGTAAAAACTTTAACAAAAAAATCCTAAGATTTGTGGAAGATGATGGCTCATTTGGTCAATCTTCGGATGCTTGACAATAGGAGTTTGGTCGGTGTAGAGAAGGCACACACAAAGCAAAGAATAAGAAGGAAAATTGGGTAGGAGAAGGAGAAAGGGAAAAAAATAAAAGGAGAAGGGAAAAGGGGGGAAAGAAAAATAAGTGTGGGATTATGTTTAAGATTAAGTTTAAAACCGTGAATAAAGAATTAATGTAAGATTAAAATATTAATAATCTAAGATTAGGATTAGATTAAAATATAAATTATATAGAATAAAGATTAGGATTTTGTTAAGCTATTAATTACTCAGGATTAAGATTAGATAAATGAAGGATCACATCCTTCTTCTTTACAAAGAGAATCGATGTTCCTCGTTAAGACACAATTGTGAAAATGTACTAGTGTGCCAACAACTCCTCCAATTGTGATTTCAACTCCTGCAATCCTATCAGCACCATCTGGTATAGTGCCTTCAAAACTAAGTATGCCCTTGATATAAGCTCAACGTTGAAGTCTATCTCACGTACTATCGGCACAACTAGTATCTCCTATGAAAACACGCTTGGGAAATCCCATGAAACTAGAATATTTTTTTAATGCTAACACATCCTTGGTGAACTCTTGAACACTACATATATACATAGGGTAAAATCTTTACACCAATGAATATAGCATATGGGTAGATACAACCTTCATCATATGCCTCTACGTGTATCTCTTATAGGAGACCCTAGCACTCTGAGTTCCCCTCAACACTACTCACTCTCTTGCATAATCTATCATCACTTGATATCTCCCCAAAATATCAATTTCAAGGATCACATAAAAGTCCTATAGGTCTATCTCAAACAAGTTCACTTGAAAGTCTACCTTGTTTATCTTTAGGGCCATAATCGAGTAGATCCTTGTGCAATATAATATATCCTAAAAAGGTAATATCATAGATATAAGGACACTAGTAGATGGATATAAGGAAACTTTAGCAATAAAAGTAGTTGTAACACCCAAAATTCACTATTTTTTTTAAGTAGAAGAATTTAAAATTGAAAACCTATACATTCGGGGGATGTTACCGCCACACTTAGTACTAGACCGGTTCACTTCGACCGTTCCAGTACCAAGTGCTAAGGCTAAAAATATTATTTTCAAACTTAAACCGAGAGTTCATAATAAGAATTAAAAAGATCATAACATAGAAATCAGATTACGAATAAATGTTTATAATTAATAATAAGATAGAAATTAGGATGAGAAATCAAAATTCTTCGGAGGGAATAATGTCTACAAACATTAATATTTAAGTCAGGAAAATCCAATATAGGGAAGAAAAATCATAAAGAAATAGAATGACTTAAGAGAGGATCCAACCACGTCACTCCGATCATCAAACCAAGCCCATAATCAACACTCAGCCCCACCTGATTCCTCATAAACATCCAAGGCATCAAAAAAACACATCGCCCACCTACACAAAGTCAGAAGGGCCTACTACTCGTGGGAATCAGCAACACCTATAATAAGGTGATCAGTACGCTACGTACTGAGCAAGGTAACCGTGTACTAAGGCCAACATACAAAGTCACATAACCATGTAGAATAATAAAAAGAGTATAAAGTCCAACATAATAACATACATGCATATGAACATTTAGGTGAATATACAAAAGTCCAATTGTGGTCTGGATTAATTACTTAATTAATCTCTTATCGAAATTCTTTTCACACCATGCTCTTTATCAAGTCCACACGAGTACAGGAACCCCACTATTTTAGCCGGTGGATCGGTCTCCAGGGCACTCCGATGCCTTGCACTATTCTAGCTAGTGGATCTGTCACTTAGGGTAACATACCCTACCACTATTTTATGCCGGTGGATCGGTCTGGCCCCTGCTCGCATGATGTTCCACTATAAGTATTAGTATCTTTTATGTGTCTTAGCAAGCTGTAGGGTTTGATTTATTGAGCTCGGGGTCCCCACTATTATAGCTGGTAGATCTGATACTTAGGGTAACATACCCTACCACTATTATATGCCGGTGGATCGGTCTTCAGGATACCCCGGTACCTGGCCACTATTATACTGGTGGATCGGTCTCGGCCTGACCCAATATTCTTTCACTTTACATGATTAGTGTTTTAAGTGTCTTATCTAGAAATTTTTACCCTAGACATGCATGACTCACTCTCCCCACACCTATCCTCCAACGGACTTGTTCCATATCATCAGACTCATGTACCTTCCAACTTACCCCAACATCCTTTCCTCCATATCATATCTCACATTAGAAGTCCAACTCTTAAGTATATGGGTCAAGGCCCACTACTTTACACTTCCAAGTCCACTCCACATCTCACTCTAGGGTTTTATCCCAAAACCCTAATTTAAACCTATGTGGTCCATCCCACTCCACTTCACACCACCCAATTCATTTTTAATACTCCACACATCACAACCTTTAGATTCAACTCTCATCATTACGCCTTACTCCTCAAGCACACGTGTGTTCACAAAACCATAGTTAACTACACCAAACCCTAACTAGCCACAACAAACCCTAGCTTCCTTGTGTCCACATGTCACCCTTCCAATTCTCACATTCCACTTATTATTTTTCCATGCCAATCATGCTCATCCTACATGATCATTTTCATCTTTATCTCGTACTCCACTCACCCTCATTTATTTCTCCTTTTTCCACCTCCTCAAATTAGGGGTTTTACCTCAAACCCTAGCTCAACCTCATATGTACCCTTATACTATCCTACGTACTATTTTTCACCCAAAACTTCTAAACACTCAAATAACTCTTCTATTACTTTCTTTACATCCTAAGTCAACTTTTCACATGTAAATTTTACTCCATGCAGATGCTAACCTTCACATGCAAACCTTTAAACTTTCTCATGCAAACCCTAGACTCCCATGCAAACACTAGATCCATCCATATAAAACCCTAGATTCCTCCGTACAAAACCCTAGATTTTGCCATGCAAACCCTAGATTCCTCCATGCAAAACCCTAGATCCATCCATATAAAACTCTAGATTCCTCCACACAGAATCCTAAATTCTCCCATACATGACCATAGATTCTCTCATGCAAGATCATAAATTCTGCCATGCAAAATCCTAGATTCTCCTATACACATCCATAGATTCTTCCAGACGAAACTCTAGATTCTTCCCTAAGTATTTAGATTCTCCCATATGAAACCATATATTCGATTCTCCCATGCAACACCATAGATTAGATTCTCCCATACAACACCATGTATAGATTAAATTCTCCCATTCCTTCATTTTACTCTCACCCCCATTCTTCTTCCACTGACGGATCATTAACATATTTAGGTCAACTCACATCTCATAGTCAACTCATTTCCCTTTTAGTCAACTTACTCCCCTTTGGTCAACTCATTTCCCATTTCCCATCTTCAACCTTTTTCCGACACAATACCACTTTTATACATCCTCACATGAATGTCTAAAGGGTCACAAACCAATCATCACATACCACAATATTTCATCACATATACATAATACACATGCCATATAATAACACATGAACATACTTTAACTTCACGCCATACCACACAGGAAATAATTATAATGATAATCATTGAATACATAGCATACAAAACATATAATGCACATCAACACACATAAGACCTTAGTTACACCCTTACCTAAAACGACACCGGTCTTGAAGCACGCTTCTATGCCTCCTTAGGGCTTTGACTTGTCTCACCTATATGAGGGAAAAGCTATAAATTAGACCCCCTTTTACTAAAAATACTATTATTCCTAATTTATTCTAAAATTAGGTCTTTGATAACATAATAATAATAATAATAATAATAATAATAATAATAAGAATAATAATAATAATAATCATTAACCAATTACTAAATTTGGCTAGAAATATAAGAAATAATAGTAATATTGTAAAAGCTGATAATATAAGGTTTGAAATTTTTATCCTAATAATAATAATAGTGATACTAAAATAATAATAATGATAATAGTAAAAAAATAATAATAACGATAATACTAATACTAAAAATACTAAAATAATAATAATAATATGATTTGAAATAAAAGGTGGAATAAGGACTTCAACCCTTCACCAAAATAATACTAATAATAACATTAGTAAAATTAATAATAAAATTTAGTATTAATAATAATAATGAAATAGTAATAATAATAATGATAAATACCATAATAATATTGCAATAATAATAATAATAATCATAATGGTAATAATAGTAATGATAATAATTGAAGATAAAATGAAGTAGGATTTCGACCCTACATTGAACAATAATAAAACTAATAAAAATAACAATACTAATACTAATACTAATAATAATAATAATAATAATAATAATAATAAGTACTAATGATAATAAAAATATTAATAATAGTAATAATAATAAGACATGGTATTAATAATACTGATACTAAAAATTTGACATAAACCCAATAGGGACTCGACCCCATATAGATAATAATAATAACATTAAAAAATAATAATAATACTAACAATGAAAAAAAATCACATAATAATAATAATAATAATAATAATAATAATAATAATAATAAGTACTAATGATAATAAAAATATTAATAATAGTAATAATAATAAGACATGGTATTAATAATATTGATACTAAAAATTTGACATAAACCCAATAGGGACTCGACCCCATATAGATAATAATAATAACATTAAAAAAATAATAATAATACTAACAATGAAAAAAAAATCACATAATAATAATAATAATAATAATAATAATAATAATAATAATAATAATATAACTAAAATAAAAATATAACAAGGCTTTGACCCTCAGTAGAAATATTAATAAAAACATTAATAACAACAACAACAACAACAACCATAATAATATATTTGTATAAATGAAATAAAATAAAATAAAGCTTGTATAACTAGTGAAAAAGGGTTGAGAGGATTTAAGGTTCAACCTTAGACTAGTGGTGACAGGCGACACCTGTGGTGGTACATGGCGGTGGCGGCAGTGGCTGGTAAAAAAGAATAAAAGGAACAAAGTTGGATGCTGGGAAAAGGAGAGGTAGAATGAAGGTGGTATTTGGGGTGTTTAGGGTTCCCTAGGTGGAGAGGAACAAAATGGAGGTGGCAGTGCACGGCGGCGGTGGTGGTGGTTGAATGGGGAAGAAGAAGAAAAAGAGAGGTAGAGCGGGAGAAAGAGGAAAAGAAAGGTAGGGGAAGATAAAGGAGGGTCTGTAGGTGGATTTGGGAGGTGTAGGAGGCAGTGGCAGCGGCGGTAGCGGTGGCGGATGGCTGTGTGAAGGGTGTCAGAGGTGGGAGAAAGGGCTGATCGGGGAGGAAACTTTACACAACCGGGGTGGCTTGTGCAGGGAAAATCGAGGGAGATGGGTGGTTCAGTTAGTTAGAGGGAGGTGCAAGGATTAGTTGGGTGGGTAGAGAGGGTGACGGAGTTGGCCAATGGCGAAGACTGCGGTGTCTGAAGTGGTGGTGGTGACAAGGTCAGCAAAATCTTGGTTTTGGGGAAAAACTCGATTCCAAACTGGGTAGGGGGTATTTATAGAAATAAAAGGGTGGCTAAGGTTAAAGGGAAGAACGAGAGGATCGGGCAGATCGATTGGCTCACCGATGGCATGAAATACCCCAAAAATCCTAATTTAGGAATTATGGCAAAATAAGGATTTATTAAGGATAATTAAGAAAATAAATTAATTTATTAAATAAAGAGGAAATTAATTGAGGAAAATAAGGAGAAAATAATAAATAAATTATTTAGAAAATTTTGGACATTTTACTAATTAAAATGAAAGTGGAGAAAAATTACCCAAAATAGCCAAAATTAATCTAAAAAGGGAATTAAATTATTATTTTAATAATTTTTAAATATTCAAGAATATATATATATATAAATGTATAATAACCCAAAAAAATTCTAAATAAATTGTGCGAAAATCCAAAACCCCAAAGAAACCCTTTTTCTCCCTTTTCCTTTCTTTTTCCTTTTTTCTTCTTCCCCGTCGGAATTGGGCCTCGCCCGGCCCAATCCCCCTCCTTCTTCTCCTTCCCACTGCCCAGCGTCGTGCGCTGGCTGTCGTGCGACCGCAACGCTGCGTTTCACCCCTCGAAGCCGTCGAAACGCCGCGTCACTTTAATGACCCTTATGACCGTTGCCCACCCAGCGATGCGACGCCGCGTTTTGTTCCCCTAATTACTAAAACGCCGCGTTTGGTTTAAAAACTTTATAATCGTTGCCAAACCGGCCGGCCTGCCTCCTTTCTTTCCTTTTTCCCTAGACCGCCGGTCCAGCCGCAGCGTCGTCTTCTTCCTCGTGACCTGCGGCTGCCGGCCTACAACTTCCGACAGTCCTTCCCCTGCCATTTCTGTCCCTTTCTTTCCCAATTTGACCCAACACACCCGTCCTACCCCTCACGCATCTTGTTACCTTTCCCTTTTCCCGCACCCAGCCAAACAAACCCTGCCAAACCGCAGGCCTGCGCCGGCTGCCACCACCGGACGGCGGCCTGCCGCACCTGCCCCCGCTTGCCATCCCTCTCCCCTTCGTCATTTTCCCCTCCACAATTGCCTATAAATACCCCCCGAACGGCTAAATCAAGTCCTCTCTTCTGGACCTTGCTGAAACCCTGCCTCGCCGCCGCCAGAAAAGACGCACTTTCCGCCGCCCCCAGCAACCGTCGCGACCACCGCCACACACCAAAGCCTTCCCTGCACCACCCTCCACGCAACCAAGCCATCGCCGCCCCCTTTCTTGCCCCGCACGTGCCACCACAACCGTGCGAAATTCCTTGCCCAAAAACGATCACCGCCGCCTCGCGCCATCTTCTACCGCCACCTTCGCCGTGATCAACCTCCCTACCACCCTCCAAAACAACCAGCAGGTCCTCCCCTACCTACCCATACCCTCCTTACTCCTTTCCTCCTTCTCCACCAACCTCCACCATATTCCACCACCCTCCTCCACCTTCGGTCGCCGCGTCAACCACCACGCACCGCCACCCCTGTCACGCCACCACCCTCATTCCACTCCCCTTTCCCTGCTGACTCCTCCCTCACCTCAAACTTCTTCTTTTCTCCTCCCATCTAACCACCACCTCCATCTTTCCCTCTCTTCTCCTCCTCCACCGCCGTCGTCGCCGCCACGCGCCATGCGCCGTCAGACCACCACCGACCCTAGGTGGTCTTCCACTCATCCCAAACCTTAACCTTTCTTTTTATATAGCCACCACTAAGTTTAACTAATATTAACATTAGTATACTTATTATTATCATCATTATTATTCCTTTTATTATTAGTAGTAGTATTACTTTTATTATTATTATTCTTATTATTATTATTATTATTTTCACTAATATTATGATCTCTGTTATTAAAGTTATCATTTTTACCAATACTAGCAACCCTTTGAACCCTAACTTCTATTATACTTAACTTTAGTTTTATTTTTATGATTATTAGTATTAATATTAATATTAATATTAATATTATTATTATTATTATTATAATTTCTATTATCCTTACTATGGTTATTATTATTGTTGCTTAACCTTACTTGGTTGTTATTATTGTTATTATTATTACTACTAGGATGATGATGATGATGATGATTATTATTATTATTATTATTATTATTATTATTATTATTATTATTATTATTATTATTATTATTATTATTATTATTATTATACTTAACACCCTTATCATTTTGCTAATAATAATACTACTTTTGTTCTTATCCATGTTACTTAACTCAAGCTAGTGAATATCATGGGGTTGTTAACTAAGAAGAGTACTTGAACCTTATTACCATACCACTTATTATTACCCCTAATGCTTTTAACCCTAACCTCATTACTATGGTACTATTATTAGCTATTACTATTATTACTACTATCGCCACCTTATTATTGTAACCAAAAGCATTTGAACCCTTGTATTATTCAAGAATATACAACTATTATCATTATCACCCTTAGGAATAGTTTACTTGTTGTATTGTGACTTTGTAATATTATTATTTCAACTATAACACCATTAATAGACTTCGCCTTAAAACGCTAGGGTTTCTATCACTAGACATTAGTGTCACTATTTTATTAATACTAATACTATTTTCCTATAGTTAGCATAAACCCTATTACTACAAGATTAGAACTAACGGGTCTAAAAAAACAAGGATAATAATAAGTACCAAAATGAATACATTTTGACTAGTAAGGTTTAATATACTAAATTTAAGATGAAAACCCTAGCTTTTGTATAATACCCCCCTCTAGGGATAAGAACCTTAATCCTAAACTAGAATAAGGGTTGATGGTACTTGCAAGGGAAACTAATACTTACCCTTTTCCCCTTTTATAGGTGACCCCGACCAAAACTCTAAGGAGTTAGAGGAGCGTGCTCCAAGCCCGACGTCACTTTAGGTAAGGACGAAGCTATGGCCTTGTGCTATGTGTGATCCGAATGTATTGATTGTTGTGTATGCCATGCTAAACGTGAATTATATGATTTGTGGTTAACTTGTCTCATGTGTAGCACAGCTTGGGAATTGAGGTATGTCGTGTGTGCTTTCTATGACATGAGCATGACATGTTTATGTACGATATTTATGATGTGTTATGATACGACCCTCTAGGACATGCAAGCTAGGGTTTTGGTACTATGAAATGGGACTAAAAGAATAATAAGAGAGGAATGGGAAGTGAGACCATTAAGGGGGACATGGGGTTGACCAAAGTACATTATGATCCATGAGAGAAGATTTAAGTAGGAGGAATGTACAAAATAAAATAGAGTTGGGAACCATGCATGGGGGTCTTAAAAATTCTCATGATGACTTGGGGCATTTGCATGAGGTGACTAAATCTCGCATAGGGGTGAATCTTATGTGAGAAAAGTTGAATTTGGGTATAAATAAGAGAATGGGAGAGTTGGGAGTGGTTGGAGACTTTGGGTGAAAGATAGTACGTAGGTTGGTACGAGGGTGCCTAAGAGACCTGATTAGGGTTTCGGTAAGAGAGTGAATACTTGGGGAGTACGAAAGTGAGAATGATTAAGGAGGGGTGGAGTATGGGTTAAGAGTGTGAAATCATCATACCAAGGATGAGTATGGGTTTTTCCATGTGACAGGAGAGACTTGGGGGTAAAGAGGGGAGATTACTTGTGGAAGAAGTAGGCTACTAGGGTTTGAGGTGGCCAACTAGGGTTTTGTCGATCACATGCGAGGTTGAGGAGTAAAGTGATATGCATTGGGTTTGACCTAGTAAGAATGAGATGTGGGGGCAAGGGACAAATAATGGTGAGGTAAGTAAGGAGAGGTTGGGCCACATAGGTCCAACTAGGGTTTCCAAGCTTAGGGGAAAGAATGTCGGGGTGTGATAAAGGGGGGCAAGAGTCTCAACATATGGGACGGGCCCACTTGAACGAAAAGCAGCAGAAGGTTGTTGGCATGCATGTTAAGGGTGGATTTAATAAGACACGGATAAGACATTAATCACGTAAAGCGAAAGATTGTTGAGCCGAGCCCAGTCCGGTCCACCGACAAATAATAGTGGATCAGAGGCGTTCTGCCCTGTGTGTTTACTTTCCGGTCCACCGACTATAATAGTGGGGGATCTCGTGCTCGAAAAACCAAACGAATAAGTTAATCCATGGGAAAGATACTAAGTACTTAAAGTGAAACACCATGTGAGTCGGGGCCAGTCCGGTCCACCGGCAAATAATAGTGGATCAGAGGCGTTCTGCCCTGTGCGTTTACTTTCCGGTCCACCGGCAATAATAGTGGATTAGAGGTGTTCTGCCCTGTGCGTTTATCTTCCAGTCCACCAGCTATAATAGTGGGGCTCCCGCACTCACATGGACTATTAAAGAATATGCGTGGAATGAACATATTATTAATGAGAATGAAGAATAAGTCACTGGAAGTATTCAAGCCTTATCTTGTGTGTTATCACACGTTGCCTATGTGATTGTGTTATGTGTGTTATGTTGTATGATTGTATGCTTGGCCTTAGCGCACCGGCACCCTTACTCAGTATTGGACCCGTACTGATACTACCTTGATTGAATGGGTCCTGTGATGATCCACCAATGGTGGGGAGCAGACCTCCTGTGCAGGTTTATGATCGGGTACTATTTTGGGGTGGAAGGCTTGACTTGAGTGAGTAGGCAATCCGGATATTGATCCTTCAGGACTTGTTTTATTTAGCTGTATTTTATGCTACGCTTCATGTTTTGAAATCGTACTCTTAAGTTGTACTCCTAAACCGTATTCTAAATACTAATTGACTTGTGTTTCATTAATGATTTATGTCAAATGTCGACTCATGTTTTAATATTTCGCACTTGATGTTGTTTGGTTTTAGCCTTAGCACTTAGTACTGGAGCGGTAGAAGTGTACCGGTCTGGTATTAAGTGTGGCGGTAACGCCCCCGAGTTTACGGTTTTATCTTTCGCTTCCGCTAAACCTTTTGATTTAAACGAAATTTTTCAGTAGTAAATTTGGGGGTGTTACATGGCATCATTTGGCCGGTGAAATTTAAAATGTGGCAGGGGCAAGTTGTTGGCTGGGAGAAGGGAAAATGTGCGAGAAGAGGGGAGGGTTGGTTGGGTCCAATTAGTTGCAAGTTAGCAAAGGAGAGGGAGAAGAGTGATGGCCGGTCAAAGGGGTGTGGATGGTGGTGAAAAACCAGGGGCGTTGGGTGGCGTTGCATGTCGACGGAAGATAAGGGAGGAAGGAAGAGGAAGAAAGAAGGGCAGTGTGCGGACCGACGGTCTGGGGAAAAAGAAAGAAAGGAAAAGAAGGGGAAAACTAGCCAGGCGACAAAGTTTAAAAATGGTGGTCAAAGCGCAACATTTTAGGGGAAGAAAAGAAGAAAGGAAGACGTTTTATCCTTGGGCCGCGTCGAAGGAAGAAAAAGGAGGAAAGGAACGGGCCGCAGAATGTAGGCCTAATCACCGAAGAAGAAAAAGAAGAAGGAAAGAAGGATTGGGCTACAGAATAGGCCCACTTCGGAAAGAAGAGGAAAAGAAAAGGAAGAAAAGAAAGAAAAAGGAAAAGGGGAAAAAGGAAAAGAGAAAAATAGGTAGATTGGGTATTTAAATTATTTTGGATATTTTGGATATTGAAAAATAATAATATTTAAATAAAAAATATTAAATGTCCTTTTTAGGATAATTGGATTTTTGAAAGATTTTTCCTAACTCCATTTGAATTAGCAAAACACCCTAATTTTTTGCAATTAAACTATTTATAAAATTCCTATAAATTTGGACCTACTTTCTCCTTCTTATTTTAAATAAAATAATTTAATTAATTAATTTCCAAAATAAAGTCCTAAATTAGCTAAAATACCTAAATTTCTCCTAATCAAAATACTTATAAATTTATTTTTATTTTTCCTTAATTAATTCCCTTTTATTTTTAATAAAAATAATTTATTTAATTAATTTTCCTAATAAAACCTTATTTAACTATAATTTTTAAAATTAGAATTTTTGGGGCATTTCACTTATAGTTATGAATGGGAAGGATGCACTCGAATAAAAAAACACATGCAATGGTAATGAAAGGATGGTGAACATACAATTAACCACATCGAGATATCTATTAGCCTCTATTTTGTTGATGACATTTAGGTGCTAGTCTAACTATTATCCCTGGAATCCTCTATGATGCCCTCAAGATCCCTATGCATGTCCTCCTACACCCTAAGGAAATGGGTGAGGCCCTTGTGGTCTCCCCTTAGCCTCTCTAGGTTGTACATCAGATGAGGCAAGTTCCCTCTACTGCTATTTATGCTACTAAGACTAGTAGGTTTACTATTGATAGACCTGTTGTTGGGGTATAACGTATAAGAGATCCCTACTACTAGATCTAACCTTGCTAACACTAGCACTTATAGGATTGGTGGCCTCATCAGCCACAATCTCTACATTAAATTGGAGTGCCTTAGAAGTTTCATTATCGATGATCCAGGCCTCAAAAGTGACCCATAAAATGTATCTATGGTTCTAAAAGTTTACTTTATCCACCCTTCTGATCCTTGTGCTAATGAATTAGAGGTTGACCTCCACAAAACTAGATTCAACCCTTAGAACCTTATGTCTTGGGCTTCCTCTTACCTAAGATGGAAGATTGCTCCTAAACCCTTATAGTGGTAAAACATGTCTGCTCATAAAAGGTGGTTAAGTTTTGGAAAGTTATGACATCCATCATCCTCTAGATGCTGAAATAGAGCCCCTACATAAACTAGTACACCATCATTGACTCACTTGCCACTATACCCGATACAAACATCAATAACTCCTTGAACTGGGTGTGGTACTCCCACATTGACTTGCTCTCCTGAGTTAGTTGCATAAAATCCTTGATCATATCCTTCATAAGGCTCTTTGGATAAAAATTCATGTCGTCTTGAAGTCCTTCCAAGACATTGGTGGTCCTCCTTATGCACAACGACCTACCCACTAGACATATGTGGCTATCCCACGTAAATAGGTTGTTATGCTCACCTTCCAAGAAGTTGGACAATTGAATTCCTTATATGTTTGATTCATATCCTAAATCTATCCCTCTAGGATTAATGGGTCCTCCCCCGATGTAGATTAGAGGGTGATGACCACTGACCTTCCAAACCTAGTGATCTCTAATACCTCTTAGGGATAACATAGAAGTGGAGGCGGTAGCTGAGGCTGAGGTAACACAAGTGGATGCCTAGAAAACTAGATTAATGCCTCAAATTTCTCCTCTAGACAACTAACACTACCATTCAATGCCATAGTGAGCTAGCTGTAATATTAAAAAAAAACTCATTATAGTAAGATATTCCTAGCTTACTAGTACATATGATACATGAACACATTCAAAGGTTACCTAGGTCACTCGTTATTGATTCCTCACAAGTTAATCTAGGTTTTCAAAGAATATAATTTTTTTAAAATATTAAGTAAAGCTATAAAATCATATAATGGATAATTTGAAAATCAAAATTTTGATAACAAAAAATGGTAGTTAAAACTAAATCTTTAATACCAACTTATAACACCTCAAAATTTACTATTGATTTTTTTTTATTTTTAATGGAATTGTATGTCAATATTGATGAGTGTTACCACTATACTCACCATAATTCTAGATTACTAGAATATCCTTACATCGAATACAAGGCAGACTAGTTAAAAAAGTTAAAACATGGTAAAATATGGAACTAGATAGATTTCATAATTTAAAATAAGTGTTTGTAGGATTACTCCAAGTAAAATATTTAAAATACATAAAGGGGATATATTAGAACTAATATTCCTAAAAGTAATATGGTTAAAGCCAAGATCTGGATAACATAACTCTACATTCCCAAAACTTAAGCATGGTAAGATCACTCTTCTCCAAGAAAGGTATCATAGGCAACAATATCATCCAAGGGGTCCTTAATGACTTACACAAAAACACTCGGGGTCATCTAATAATAGAAATAAGTAGCACCAAAAAAAAGGATGATCAGTATACTATATACCGAGTAAGGTCATAATAAAACGTAGCAGGGTTACATTGAGTACTTAAGATCATAAAGGAGAATGAGCATACATAATGATTAAACATGATACAAATGTGGAAGGATAATTACATTCAAATTCCATTATTAAGTATACACACATTCCATTTCTAATTTGTGTTGAGCTTAAGACCCCACTATTCTTAATCTGGTGGAACAGACTGAAATGCCTCCTAGGATAAAATGCACCCGACCACTACTATTAAGCCGATGGAATGAACTCAATGCCTCTTAGGGTACCACACTCTCGACCACTATTTTTAAACCATTGGAAAGGGCGGTATAACACACTTGAACACTATTATTAAGGTGGTGGAATTAACTTAACAACTTAGTCTTAGATTACATACTATTTTGCTTTAAGTGATTAATATCTTATTCCTTATTATCCATCTCGAGATCACATTCTTATTTATCTTGAGTTTAGGAACCTCACTTTTCTTAATCTGGTGGAATGGAATAAATAACTTCCCTAGGAAAAATACACATGTCCACTATTATTATGTTGGTGGAATAGGTACACAATACCTTAGCCTCGACTCACGTAATATTTTACTTTAAATGATTAATGTATTATCCATGGTTATTTATCTCAAGCTCCTAATGAAGAAACACATATGGATATGCAGTTCACATAATCCAACTTAACATGATTATTCAAAACACATAAACACAACCACATGAATACTAAGACATCCCCTAAGGAAAAATGCCATATTTCCATTAAGAAACCCTAATTTTTTAAGTTAAGCATAAATTCTCCCCTTGTACTCATTTTATTACCAAATTTAGTAACCATTCTTAAAATATTATTGTTGAAAACATAATTTAAGTCAAGTTTTAAATCTAATGCCTTGCACATGTGATAATAACCCTCCTTTAGTGTTGCTATTTATAAATCCCCATGAAGCCCCAATTTCACAAATTAACCATAAATTTTTTCATATGAATTATATAACCACCAAATTTTATAAAAATTCCTAAAATTCCAATAATAAAAACATATCTAAAAATCAAGGTCTAAATCTAATATTTTTCACATGAGATAATGACCCCACCTCTAAGGTTATTATTTTTCAATTTAAGCATTTTTCTCATTTTATTGGAGTCAGGGTCGTCAGCCCACTCCTTCCTTTCCTAAGGATGTTCTAGTAATACAGAATGATTAAATTTTATTGAGAATATATCAATTGTAATATAAATTTTTTTTCTCAATACAAGGCATTTTTCTCACCATAATTCTCAATATATCATGTCGAACACAAATCCTATGAGTCCCAATATGAATGATTTTTGAGTTCCATTGCATATCCTTATAAGAAAAAAAATTAACCACAAGTGTGTGTGTGTGATTCAAACATCATAGCTCAATTTAGATAAATAATTCATGCGAACCTTCTTTACTTGCAAAACCCAACTTAAACAACAAAATGGCCAATCATATAGTTTCAAAATTTTCTCACTTTTCCATCATATAACACAACATATAATACATTAACATTACCATAGTGAAATTATCCATATAACAATACCAAACATGATATTTCAAACAAAAAAATACACATTGCATGCAAAACCCTAGTTACGATGTGTATCCTTACCAAAAATAACTCAAGTCTCTAAGCATGTGTAATCTAAAATGCCTCTTTTGATACCACTATAAAACCACCTAAGAATCAATAATTATATAACATTGTAACTCAAGAAAACAAGAAAAGATAATCTAAGGTAAATTAGGGTGGGAAATGGAGTAAAACGAAAGTAAACCAATTTGCACAAAGGTCAAACTAGCTATAATGGAAATTGGCGCAATAAAGTGGCTATAATGTTATGTTAGTGACTCATGAAGCTATAGGATGTGTGAGCTCATCAATTTAGTGGTAGGGGAGTGGTGTAAGCTTATCACTTTGAGGGAGTCGTGTAGCGTAAGGTTGGGGCGGTTTGGTAGAAGGTGTAGCGTGAGTTTGAGGTAATTTGGGAGGGTTATTGCTTGAGGAGTGATTTTTTTTTTCATGTAGATAGGCTTATAAAGCGTGGAGGGCTCACATTGAGGCTACTTTAGTACCATGAAGTGAGGAAAATTCATAGAGTTTTGTTGAAGGAAAAATTATGATATTTAACCGAATGATGCATGATGAAGTTGGGGGAAGGGAGAGAAAGTCCAAGGAGCATTGTGAGTTGTGAAAATAAATTAAGGTGGGAAGGGAGGGTATATATTGAGGGAATGGGGGTGAGGTCAGGGGAGTTGACATAGGTTTGGTTCAATAGAAGACTGGTGACTTGCATCTTGGTGGTGTATGGTAGGTGAAGGAAATGCGGAGACCATGTGAGGGAGGGTTTATGGCTAGAAAGGGAAAGAAGGAAGAAGGGCCAATCGGGCAAGAAGAAGAAGAAAATAAGAAACAAAAAGGGAAAATATTAGGGAAAATGGGAAGGAAAGGAAATAGTGTTTTGGGTTAGGATTAGAATTAGGTTTAAATTAAAATTAGCAATTTAAAGTAAAATTAATTTATCAACTATCAAGGGTTAGGTTTAGTTTAAAAGATTAAAGAATCAAGGTAAAATAAAAATATCAATTGCCTGAGATTAAGATTATGTTAAATATTTTTACTCAGGATTATGCTTAGATAAAAATTAGTTATTAGAAAAAGAGAGTTAGATTCATAAATTGGTGATGAAGTGATTCAAGTTTGTTCCAGGCCCTTATTTTTTAGCGTGAAGATTATTCTCATATCTTTTAATTTTTCTATCCTATTCTAAGCCTTCCTATAATTCTTTTATGTAACCTTTGTATTTTTCATTTAGGTGGAAAAACTATGGAACGAGGTGTTTATGAGTACTTATTAGGTAGAGACTATATTAGCTTTTAGTAAGGATACATGTCTCTGGTTTAGGGTAATTATTGCTATGCTAATTTTGTGAATTTTCATGTTATAATGTTTTATGTTATAAATCATGTTTAGGTTTTATTTTTCTTTATATATATGTATGTAAATTTATAATTTTATGAATTTTATGGTTATATGAGTTATTTTTCTTTATATCTATGTATGTAAATTTATAATTTTATGAATTTTATGGTTATATGTGAGATTTCTATTTTTTATCTAGTTAGGATTTACCATAAAATCTCAAGCATGATGGTGTGTTATGCTATGTTAGTAAGTCTATGGATGAGTAGATTTCATTATGTTTAAATGTTGTAAATAGTGTAGTATGTTGAGGTTGTAAGATTGAGGTTTTGATCTTATGATGGTTTTATCAGTGGGTCATTTGGTTTTGTGGGCTATTTTAAATAAAGCTAATTACATCTTTGTATTGCTAATAATGTAAGGGTGGTTGTATGTAATTTTAGTGAATTTTGATAACTTGTAGACTTGTATGGGTCGTGTGGATATTTCACCTTTATGGGTAATTTTGGCATCTTCATGAGATTTATTAGAAACAATTATGTCATTGTATTCCTTTTTTTTAACATTAAAGTTGATATATATATATATATATATAAATATATAATGTTAAAGTTTATATAAGTATGCCTAAGGTAGGAAAATAATAAGTTAGGAAGTGCTTAGGTGAATTTGGGGCATTTTGATCTTTTTAGATGAAATTATAAAATCTAAGGTTGTATCATAACAATGTTAAGTGTTATATGTGAAATATGAGGGAAAAATAGGAGTAGTATAGGTGTAATGTTATAAATAAATAAAAAGACTTAATTTGGGAATGTAACAAAATGATAACATCAGCACTTTATGTGTGAAATATTAGAGTTAGGTTATGATTTTAGATATGGTATTGTTAATGATATATTGGAATACTATGTTAAATTTGTTGAATAAAAGAGTTTTATAGATGGAGTTATGATTAAAATGTGAATTTGGGTTTTATAAGGGCATTATGGTATTTTCCTTTGCGAATTGTTCCTTTTTACACATAATGCTTGCTCTTATGTCTCACATTTGCTTAATGTGCTCATAATATGTCTAATGTATTTAATTATGATGCATTATATATATATATATATATTTTAAAAATATTATCAATTTTTGGAATGACTTCATGATAATTAGAGATCCATATACTAAATTGATAACAAATTTTCCTCATGATAAGTCAACGGCGATAAAATGAAAGCATAATGACATTAAGTAAATTTTGTAATGCTATTGTTATGTGGCATATTTTGATTAAGGTACTAATAAGACATTACTACTTAAAGTATAAGAGCACATAAGTTAGGACCAAGTATGTTAATTATTGAAATAAATATTTTCTTTTGTTGGAACCGAATATCCTAATCTACTTTATACTAGTCCAATCCACTGCCTTATAAGGGTACATGTGCTTAAGAACTAAAGTTTTAATAGTGTTCTAGGTGTATTTGAACTTAAACGAGAGATTATTCATGAGTTTGACTACCTTTCACCCACCTACAAGGAAAAAATAGAGTATTGCTACTAATGGTTCTTTGGTCTCAATGTGTTAATTAAATTCATAAAGTACTAACTATCCTTTTCATTAGTGTTTCACATTCTCATGAGCAGATAACCTCGATGTTGTTGTGTAGGTTGTTGATGGTTATTTTGATGCACTTCCTATAGAGGAATGATTTATTTGTTTAGCTTGGGAGTAGAATCTATGTTATTCGGTAGATAGCAACTTTATTCAAATACCTTATGGACTCTTAGTTTTCCTTTTGTTGTACTTTGACTATTATATACTCAAAATTTTATCTCCAAACTCTTATATGTGTTTAGTAAGTTCCTTTTATTCTCTTTTTTAACTCATAAATATTTTATCTTGGTACTTGATATGATAATAGTATGGAAATTGAAGTTATATTGAGTATGGTAGTAACACCTAATTATTTTATACTTAGTTTATGTAAAAATCAAAATTTTTAAGCAATAAATTTTGTGGTACTACCCACCATCCATATACCTAGTATGTACGTATCCCATCTTTTGCATCTAAGTGATACTCTACTGAATCCTTTGCAATTTTCTTTTCTCAAAACTTTGATAATTAAAATCGTCATTCTCTTTCTACTAACATCATAATTCTATGTTACAGGTTCATCAAAATTAGAAATAATCTAAGTTATCATGAAATATCTTTGATAGTTATATCCCTCAAATCTTTATAGGCTTTGAAAAAATAAAAATAGTAGATAAGTAGGTACTTAAATGAGGCGATGAGAGTGGTTGATGAAAAATGCGAGAATTGAAAAATATATAACCCTTTCACAAAGGAAACAATAGAACTATTATGGATTTACTCATATTTTGTACAGGAAACATGTGATAATTTATATTATTGGATACACACTCAACTAAATTAATACTTAATACTACTTAATTTAAAAGATGATGTTAGCTTGCTTATTAATTATGACTAGCAAAATGCAGTTGCGTGTGTGATTTCTATTTTGATTGTTTGAGGAGTGTTAAATACTTACATTCTGGTTGGGCCCCAACATGAGATACTCAAGTTGGATTATCCCTCTTACATGAGAACTTCCCATTTTTAAGTAAACTAAATATATAGAACAAAAAAAAGGATAATAGTAACAAGGAGAAAAAAAATGTTAGCTCACCTTATTAACCACTCCACCAAGATGATAACATGTTAACCTCACTTCACCTAATAAATTCCTATAACATTTTGGAAACCTTTGCCTCAATTACCTAAATATCCCTAAATTCAATCCATTTAGAGCATAAGAGCTAAGCTATACCACTTGAAATCATTTAAAATGTTAGTGTACAGTGATTGGTTAGCTTAAGAAACTAAGCATGGATAAAATAGTCTTATTGGGGGAAGGGGAGTTGCTTGAGAAGGATACGTTAGGGAAGGCGATTTGTGTAAGAAGATAACATTAGGGAAGGGGACCTACATGAGTTACTTACTTTGGTTGGGGGAGGTTGCATTAGCTCCCCGCGTTGGTAGAGGAGAATTGGTGCTAGCTTCTTATATGAGTATAGGGTAGGTCACTAATGCCTTTGTGAGCTCTTTTTTTTGGTCATGTTTGCCAAAAAATGCACAATATACTTACCTCTTTGTCAATGCTAAAATTGATATTTGCATTATCTTCATTGTTGACTGATTCATAACTAAATGCATCATTTTCATAGTGGTCATGAGATTCCTTTTTTCTTCTTCTTCTTGTTCCTCTTATTTCTCTAGTAAGGTAATAGGGGTGTGGAAGAAGGAAGTGGGTAAAGAAGGGAGGGGATGAAAACCAAAAGGAGAAGTACGAGGTGATTGATGCAGAATGGAGGACCATAAAGATTGGGTAGGGGTAAATTAGTGCTTCTAAGACCCTTTGTTTTCTGCAATGTAATATTTTTTTTCTAAATAATAAGACTATGTTTTTTTTATCAAATGTTAAATTATTCCCACTAATTTGTAGAATACAAAATAACATGCTTGGCTGGCACAAGTAAGGATGATTGGGGGTTCAATTTTTGCTAAGAGTATAGACTTTTAAGAAGAAAAAAGGTATTATGTATATTTTATTGTTAGTAATATTTTTTATTTTAAAAAAAGATTATTCATCCCTCACGATCCCAATTCATACCATCCATCACACTAGTTATGAGCTTAGCTATCATAATACTATAACACCCCTAAAATTCACTACTAAAAAACTTTGTTTTATTTAAAAATTAGTTGAAGCAAAAACTGTAAATTTTGGGGATGTTACCACCACACTTAGTACCAGACCGGTTTTCTCCTACCATTCCAGTACCAAGTGCTAAGGCTAAAAAAATAAAATAACATGGTTTAGACAAATTCCGACTTTCATTTAAAATAGAGTAGCACATTAAATTCATTACAATAGGTAAAACCCACTATTAGTGGTTACAAGAGTAAAATCATTCAAACAAGGAAATAGAAGGTTAAAGAGAAACCCCTAAATCTTTCCTAAACAATCCTTACGCTCTTACCTAGTAATAGCTTGAATAGCACCTGTAACAACTTGCAAGGGACACTACCCATTAAATAGGTAGGGCCCACAAACGTAACCCTTTAGTACTGCGATACTGAGTAACCTTTATACCAAACTAAAAAGGTAGGGCCCGCATGCAATACATCATACGTAAACGAGCACAATCAACATAAAAGCTAATACACCATGCAATACCACATACAATAGGAAATGCATAACACAAGGTCCATTTACTTCACAATTCCATCATCATAAGGTGAAATCAATACTTTTGGTCTTAAACCATTAATTAAACATTTTTCAACATCATCTCTCGAATTATATCCATATGAGTACGATGACCCCACTATTATAGTCGGTGGATTAGAAACACCTAGGGCAGAACGCGCCTGGCCATTATTATTTGCCGGTGGATCGGTCTCTAGGGCACCCTGCACCTGGCCACTATTCTCGCGTGGTAGACCGGTCTTGCCCCGACTCACATGGTGTTCCACTTTAAGTTATTAGTATCTTTCTATAATTTATTAATATCCAAGGTTTGGTTTATTGAGATCGGGGGTCCCTCACTATTATAGCCGATGGATCGAAAATACCCAAGGCAGAATGCGCTTGGCCACTATTATTCATTGGTGGATTAGTGTCCAGGGCATCTTGCACCTGGCCACTACTTTTGCCTGTGGACCTGAAATGCCCCAAAAATCCTAATTTCTATTATCTATTAAATAAGGTTTTTATGTGGGAGTTTAACCAAAATAATTTACTTTTATTAAAATGAGAGGAAGTTAATTAGGGTAAACTAAGAGAAAATTTATAAGTGTTCTAAAACGAAGGAATGTTGGTATTTTAAAGCTAATTAATGATTTTATTCGGAAATTAATTAAATAAATTACTTTATTTAAATTATGAAGAATAAAATAGTTTCAAATTAATATAAACTTTATAAATAATTCAATTGGAGAAAATTAGAGTGTTTTGTTAATTAAAATGGAATTTAAGTAATTTCTTTCAAAAATCCCAAATTAACCTAAAAAGATAATTTAATTACTATTGTAATATTTATTAAACCTCCCAATTACCCAAATCATGCTAATTAATCCAACCACTAATTTCCCTTCTTTTTCCTTTTTCCCTTTCTCCTTTTTTTCTCCCTCCTTTTTCCTTTTTCCTTTCTTTCCCCTTCTCTTCCTTATTTTTTTCCCCGGCCTAGGCCGGCCTGCCAAGCCCTGCGCCTTTCCCCCTCGCGGCCCGTCTCTCTCCCGCGCCCATCCTTCCCTTTTCTCCCGGCTGGTTTGGCCCGCCCCCTTTTTCTTCTTTTCTTTTCTTTTCTGCTGGACCGCCGGTCCAACCTCTTCCTCTTCTTCTTCCTCGCGACGTCGTCGTCCTTCTGCCGCCTGCAACCGAAATTTTCGCCGGGAAAAGAAAGCCTTCAACGCCACGCCATTACTCCCGTCATTTCGCCCTTTTCATCCTCGTTGTCTCCCCTGTAGATTGGACTAATCAATCCGGTCTTTCCCCGCACGAAACCTCTCTCTCTTTCCCCGATGAGTCTCGATCGGCAACTGCAAACCTGCACCGGTCAGCCTCGCCGGACACACATCCACCTAACCTCCGACCCCCCTCGCATCCTTGTCGTTTTCCTGCCCCGTTTGGCCTATAAATAGCCCCAAAGACCGCCTGGATCGGGTTCAAAATTCGGAACACAGAAAACCAGAGCCGCACACCGCCCCACCTTTAGCCGCCCTTTCCTCCGCCTTCGGCCACCATTGGCGCCTGCCCGCGCCACCAACATCCTCCCTGCACCTCCCTCTACACAACCAAACTACTAGCTCCCCTGCCTTGCGCCGCACGTGCCGCCCTGGCTGTGCGAAAATTCCTCCCCAAAACAGCCTTCCCACCCTCTGCGCCACCTTCGCGCCGCCACCGTCGGCCATACCGCCACCTGCAGCTCCGCCACTACCCCCCCAAATCAACCAGCGGTTCCTGCTCTACCACCCTACACCTCCACTTTCCCCTACTTCCCTCTTCCTTGGCCTCCACCTCCATTTTTTCCCCTCTCTTCCCTTCCTCCACCGCCGCCACCGCTGCCGCCGCGCCGGCGCCGGCGCCACCACCTCTCAGCCAGGTTGCCCAACACCCTAAACCCTTAATCTTAAAAAAAATAAAAGTGATTAATGATTTAATATTATTAACTACTATTATTAGTATTAATATGATTAATATCAACATTATCATTATTATTACTTATATTATTGTTATTACTAATACTACCACCCTTATTATTATTACTAGGACCCAACCTTACCCTAAGAACCTCTAATTAATGGTGTTAATTAACTATAAGACCTTGTTAAGTTATTACTATTACTATTATTATTATTATTATTATCGTTATTATTATTATTATTATCATTACTATCGTTATATTTACCACACTTATTACTCTAACTACTATTACCATCATTAATATCCTTATTATCATTATTACTTAATACTATTACTTTTAGTACTCTTATTATCATTATCTGCATTATTATTAGTATTATCTCTATCACTGTTATTGTTATTAATATTATTATTCCTATTATCATTATTATTATTATTATTATTATTATTATTATTATGGTTGTGTTGTTGTTGTGTTATTATCATTATTATTGTCATTGTCCTTATTGTTATTATTATTATTATTATTATTATTATTATTATTATTATTATTATTATTATTATTACTATCGTTATTGCTATCACCATTATTTTCACTATCGTTGTTATTATTATTATTATTATTATTATTATTATTATTATTATTATTATTATTATGTTATTGTTCTAACCCTTAATATCGTGGTGTTATCCTTATTATTATTATTATTAGTATTATTATTGCCATTTGCACTATTGTTATTATTATTATCATCACCAATATTATTTTTGTTATTATTATTATTATTATTATTATTATTATTATTACTATTATTACTATTATTATGATTATTATCAGATCATGGTTGTTGCTATCATCATCATCATCATCATCATCATCATCATTATTATTATTATTATTATTATTATTATTATTATTATTATTATTATTATTATTATCATCACCAATATTACTACGATTCCAATTGTTATTATCAACATTATTATCATTGTAACCACTATTACTATTATTAGTAGTATTTTCACTATTATTATTGGTATCAATAATAATATTGTTATTAGTAATATTAAAACCCCTTTACTTTGATAACTATGGATTTTACTAAGGCGCGTCTTGATTAGTGGTCATTTGCTTAACTACCTTGAGAATAATAATAACCCCACCTTTTAATTATAAACTACTATTATCAATGTTAATTATAGTACTAGACTAGTATAGGGGTAAGATAGGAAAATTATGATAATTCGGGTAGAGGGAGATTGACCCTTAGTATTTCTTCCTTATAGGTGAACCGGGTCAAACTCCAGGAGGTGTAGGAGCGTGCTCCAAGCCCGGCGCCGATTTAGGTAAGGACGTAACTAAGGCCACCTGTGTGTATTGCATGTTTTACCTGTCTTGTATGCCTTGTGCGGTAGTATGCTATAATCTGTATATTATCTGTGTATTTATGTAGCGCAGCGTAGAACCGAGGTATGTTATCGTGCTCTGTCTGTTTGTGCTAATATGGTATAATACAAATATAATGTGATGTGATGTGACCCCTACGATGCATGCTAGGTTATTTGATGGAGAGTTGTGGAGTGGGGGCTTGAAAGAGAAAAATAAGCAACTAAGATAACCAAAGGGAAGTACGCTGGTTAACGTAGGATGACCTAGGTAATCTGTAATCTGTGAAATGATGAGAAAAAGGGGAATAAAACAAATGGAAGAGTGGGAGAAAATAAGGTTGCCAGGGGAAACTAGGGTTTGCATGGGAATGATAGAGTTGGCATGGTGGAAATGATAGGGTTTGCATGGGGAGGATAAGGTCCGCATGGGGGCGAACCTTACGTATGAAAAGTTACTTTGGGACGTGGGGAAAGTAATGGAAGGTCTGTTTGGGAGTCTGGAGGCTCGAGGTGAAAAATAGTACGTAGGGTCATCTAAGGGTACCTAGGGTTTGGGAAGGAAACCCTAATTTGAGAAGGTGGAAAAAGAAAAATGAAATAATAAAAATAAATGAGGAGGAGTGAGGTATGAGGGAGAGTTGAGTCTGAGGGTCATGATTTGGGTTTCCAATGCGAGGAATGTGTTAAGTATGTTCATTACAAAGGGTGTTTAGTGGTCTAATATAAGCGCAGGAGATAGCTCAGTAACCTAAACCGAGTAAGGATATAGCTAAGGATGAATGTGTGACATGTGTCCTATGTGCCATGGATGTTCTATATGATTTATGTGTCGTGGTCTTAAATGCCATTATTCTAACTGTTTCATGTGTGGCGTGGCTTGGAATCGAGTCGTGTGCATGTGCCCTCATTAATATGTGATAGTACGAATATGTCATCAGTTTCGATGTGATGCGTTGAGGCCCTCTGGCCATGCATGACAAAGGTGAAATGCCCTCGAATAAGACACATTAAAACACTAACTACTTACAGAGAAAGATGTTGAGCCGAACCCAGACCGGTCCACCTGCTATAATAGTGGCAGGGTATCTTACCCTCGCGACCGTTCCGCCGGCTATAATAGTGGCAGGGCATGTGCCCTCGCGACCGTTCCACCGGCTATAATAGTGGGGGATTTCGTGCTCAACAAACCAAACTTAAACGTGATAAGACATGGAAAGATACTAATATTTACAGTGGAATACCTTGTGAGTCGGGGCCAGACCGGTCCACCGATAAATAATAGTGGCAGGGTATATTACCCTCGCGACCGTTCCACCGGCTATAATAGTGGCAGGGCATAGCCCTCGCGACCGTTCCACCGACTATAATAGTGGGGCTCCCGCACTCACATGGATTGATAAAGACTATGACAGTATCATTATAATTATCTGAGATCTAATGAGAAAGTTATCTGATTCATGACCAGCATTGTTCATCTGTATTATTGTTTATTCTTCACATGCTATGTCTGCTTGTTCATATGTTTCTGTGTATGTGGGCCTTAGTGCATTGTTCCCTTACTCAGTACGTAGCGTACTGATCACCCGTTTCATGGGTGCTGCTCATTCCCACGAGCAGAAGTCCCGTCTGAGTTTTGCAGGTAGGGGTCGATGCCTGTGACATTTTCAGGGCTGAGAGTTGATTCTGGATCTAGCTTGGGGGCCGAGAGTGACGTGGCCGGAGAGCATCCCCTGTCTCGTTTTCTTGGACTATCGTACTTTGCTATTTCGTTATTTTATGTTCCCTGATATTTGGGACTTTTAAATTGCACTTCAGATTGTAACGCTTGACTTTCGCACTCTGATTTCTTTAAACGTAAGCTTTACTAATGACTTGTCTTTGGTCCTATTCTTTTTAGCCTTAGCACTTAGTATCGGGTCGGTAAGAGCGAATCGATCTGGTACTAAGTGTGGCGGTAATACCCCTGAATTTACCATTTTATCTGTTCTCTTCTGCTAAACCTCTTTAAATTAAACGAAATTTTTCAGTGGTAAATTTGGGGGTGTTACAGGACCGGTCTGGGTCTGGATTAATAATCTTGCACTTTACGTGATTAGTATTTTACATTTATGTAACTTAACTGGTTCATTTATTTGACTCAAGGTGTATCGGTCATAAAATCAAGTATTCTATATCAAGGATCATGACACATATAAAACCCTAACATGTACTTCAAACATATCCAACACATATTTCCATTCATAATTAATAATCCAGGCACCTTTTCCATGATTATGACATAAGTAGCATATTATACTCGCAATCACCCATTAAACCTTATACCATGCATTATCCTTACAATATTCTTCTATTTACCAAGATACCCTTATCCTTATAACATATATGGATATACTTAAGCAAGTGTTCCTAAGGCCATGAACCCTTATTCTATTATTTAATATCCTTTATGTCTTATTATGGAGACTTATTTAATCCATTATTAGGTTATATGTAATTTACCAATTTACCCCTTCATCCTTGCAAATTTACTAAGATACCCCTTATTTGTAAAGTTAACAAGTTACCCTTCCAGTTGGTTAAATTACCAAATTACCCTTTATACTTGTTAAAATTACCAAATTACCCTTCATACTTTTTACATTTACCAAAGTGCCCTTCATACTTATCAAAATTACCAAGTTACCTTTTAGTTAGTTAAATTACCAAACTGCCCTTCATACTTATTAAAATAACCAAGTTGCCATTTGGTTAGTTAAATTGCCATATTGCCCTTCATACTTCTTAAAATTACCAAGTTGCCCTTTTTGTTAAATAAATTATCAAACAGCCCTTCATACTTATTGAAATTACCAAATTGCCCTTTGGTTATATACACTACCAAAGTGCCCTTCATACTTACTAAATTTACCAAATTTCCATTGCCCGTTTGGTTAGATAAATGACGAAATTTCCTTTCATACTTATTAAATCATCATATTACCCCCTGTATTCTTATGGTTTACCAACTCACCCTTAATATGCTAAATTTACTAAAACACCCTTACCACATAAAACATTAATGTCCATGGTCCATATGCATAATCTAACACCACCAACTATTCTTATTTATTATTAATACTCATAAGCACCTACCATATATATACTTATTTCGGACACATCTTTTATACAAGAAAAATTACGAAAATGTCCCTAGGGCTCATATCAACACTATCTATGCTACAAATGGCCACATTAGCTTATTATGTCATATACATGCATTTAACATTATCATTAACAATAAGGCTCCTTCCTTAACTATCATTTCTATATAAGACACATATGTTAACAAGCTTTTCATTTCAATAACCAACATATGTGAAAAATCATATTATACTTATCAACATACAACATGCACATAAACATATTAAAAAACCCTAATGTGCTAGCATACATATATCCACACATTTTAGTAGGGTATAATGGTCACCTTATTTTTAGTAATAATTAAACCTTACAAGTACGCCGGTTAAATGTTTGAGCTTTGATTAGTAAAAATTAATGCATAAAAATAATATAAAAAATTATCATATTAGTGATAGAAAGTTAAAAGAATAATTTTTTTAGTCCAAAAGCTTATTTAATACATATTAATACAAACTATTTTTATACCTCAAAAACTAACCACAACTTGCCGATCATAAGCAGTAAAACTCACACTACATGCATGAAATGAAGAAAAAGAGTCGAAGAGAGGGATGGGAGAAGGGAGGAGGGTTGGTTTGGGTAAGGGTTTTGGGGGTTTGGTTGAGGGTTTATGGAGGGGAGTGAGGGTGGTGGCTGGGTGTAGGGAGGGAGTAGGGGTGTAAGTGGCGGTCAAGGGTCAAAGGTTGGTGGCTTAGGGCGGCGAAGACGTTGATTGCAGGGCTGGGAAGATGGATGCAAGGATGGGTGAAAGAGAAGAAGGAAAGGAAAAGAAGGGAAGAAGGAAGTGGGTTGTATGGTAACTTTGGCCAAGAGAGAAAGGGTGGTGGTAGAGGAGGTGCCAGGGGGTAGATGGGTGGCTGTGGAGGTGGTCGAAGAGGGGGAATGGTGGTGCAGGGTGGAGGCCACGAAGGGGGAAATAAAAAGAAAGGAGGGGAGGGGTGGATGTATGGGCAAGGGGTGGTTGTTGGGTGGTACAGGGAGGTAGTAAGGGATGCTAGAAGGTGGCTATGGTGGTTGGTTAGGCGATAGACATGGTGGTTGGAGGCGGTGCATGAAAAATAGAGGAGGAGGAGATGAGGGGAAGAAGGGAGAAAAAGGGATTGGTAGGGAGGGGAATGGGAGCTTGAAGGGGATAGAGAATGAGGAAATAAGGAGAGGAAAAGGAAGAGGGACAAGAGGGCTAGCATGGTCGGGTTAGGTGGCTGTAGATTATAGGGGGTCGGGCGTGTAGGGTGGCAGGAAAGAAAAGAAGAAGAGGGAAAAGGGGGCAAGCAGGGGATTGGTGTAGGGTCTTGTGTGGCAAAAAATGGAAGGAAAGGGATGGAGGAGAGAGGAAGTGAGCAAGCTGCAATGGCTACTATGGCAAGTGTAGAGGAGGGGGAGGGTTGCAGGTTGTGCATGATTCAATGGTCAAAGAAGAAGGAAGGAGGAGGGAAAGAGAAGAAGAAAAGAAAGAAGCTAGGTCTGCCGGGTGGGGGAGAAAGGAAGAGATGGGATGACCCTACACATACGGGAGAGCGGAAAAATGAAGGGTTGGGTTGGCTCAAGCGGGGAAGGAAAGGGAGAAAAAAAGAAGCAGATGGGCTGGGCGGTGGCGTAAGGAGAAGGGGAGAGAAAGAAGGGCCAACGGCCTAGTGAGGAGGGGAGGAGGAAGAAAGCATGCCAGGCGGCCTGAAGAGGAAGAAAAGAAGAAAAGGAAAAAGGAGGAACAAAAAGAAAGGAATAAGGGTATTAATTTGTTTAAAATTTAAGATGTTAATTTAAGAGGGTAATTTTAGTAAAATTTGGGTTTGGAAAATTATTTAAATAAAATAAGTATGATATAATAACAAAATATTTATTTTAATTTATTAAATAATCATATTCATTTTTATACACCCAAAAGTTCACAAAATAATTAAATTGATTAATCTAAAAAATTAAATTATCCAAAATGAGGATTATTTATTAAATTATAGGTTTTAAAATTTTAGGGTATTACAAATACAATTTGAAATAGCATACAAATCATTCGATCTTAGCTATCATAACATGAATAAGTAATATAAGGGTACCAATTTGTCTTAGAATTCAAATAATTAAAAGTTAATTTGAATTGGCAATGACATAATTGCATCTAATTGTATAAACAATATCGTCCAAACCATAAATGTAACACCCCATTTTCTTAAACTATGATTTGTTCAGGATTTCATCAGTTTGAAAGTAAAACTGTTATATTTTATAAATTTGGTTACATCTTTTCAAAAATTAAAAACCCTAGTGGTGTTTTAAAAATTTATTGCTATCACCTTCTAGCAATTTTGGGTCCCATCAAACTTCCAAACGACTTTTAACTTTTAATATTTTTTTAGACTCTTCTATGATGTGCATTTTTGAATTCATCATATTTTTTTAAGTCTCCTAGGATCTTTCAAAATACCAAATCAAGATATTCTAAAAAGACATTATTTATCGTATCGATGTGCCTTAAACTCTTTTTAAACCCCAAAGAAACCCTTTTAGATATATAAACTTTATTTAACTTTGAGAATTACTATATTTTAGTTTTTTTTTATATTTTCATAATGTAAAATTTTCTTACAAGTGATTTTATAAAATTTTAGAACAAAATATATATTAGTGGACGTAAATATGTTGTCAACCTCAATTTTATTTCCTCCACCCTACTCTAACATTTACCAAATTTAATCTCCACCATCCATTTGTGATAAGGATGGATTTAATCCTTTTCCTTCTATTCTACACCACCTTCTCCCATTTCTCCTTGATATTTTTCATAAAATATCTGATGAAATCTTAAGAATAAAGTTTCCCCAAATTACCTACTTACCCTCTATTACCTCCACACATGTCATGAAAAGTTCTTTCTTAAATTTTCCCTTCTTTTCCACAAAAATCTCCCCTCAACTTATTTCACCATCATCATCTTCTTCCTTTGCCATTTTCAACTTTTAAGCTTCAAACTTCATCCTTTTGGTTCTTTCTTCTTCTCCATTTATAATCCTTTTTCTATGAGATTTCTTCTAAGTTTTTATGTGTATTTTCTAGGCTTTTGAAGACTTAAAGTTGGAGTTTATTATTCATCTTTATTGTTTATTTTGAAGCTATATTAGGGTAAGAACTATAGTTTATTACATAATAAGCACAAATTATTATATTTGGTTGCTTGATTTTGTGACATGATGGATGATGGATTTTGGCCAACAGGGGGTTAATCCCTTAGGTGTTTTGTTAAATTTATAATATTATACTTATCCTTTTAAATCTTAGAGTAACTTTGATTTATAATATGTTGTCTTTTGATGATCTTGAGCATAAGTTGTTTTTGAATCAAGTTATGGTTGATTTAGGGGTTTTTGATCCTATATTTGTTTTTTCAAATTGATTATACCATGTTGTAGATTTTCTAAATAGACAAGCTTTGGTGTTTTACTTATTTAAATCTGAGCATATTTGATATGATTTTTAGTCAAAATAAATTTTGAAAGCTTTAGGTATGATTTGGTTATTTGATAATTCTAGGGTTTGATTTAAGATAGATCATACCATAACAATTCTTACAATTTGTAGACCAATTTTTATGTATAGCATGTTTAATATTAATTGAGTATTGAAGGTATTAATTTTAGTTAAACTTTTCAAGGCTTTAGAATTTTCTTTTGTGTTCGTGGTTTTATCCAAAGTGTTATTGACTAATGATACCCTAATTATTATAAGTAGGGTTTAGTTTTTCAATAAATGAAATTTTCAAATAACTAATTAGAATATGACCAAAATATCCCTAAAAGGCTTTAGTGGACTTTTAGAGTCAAAGATTAACCACAACCTTTAACATTTGGCTATACCATTCTGAATAGTAAATTTCTATAAATAGTGAATCTCAATAAATAGAAATTTTTAATAATAAATTTTTTGGTATTTGGATTTAAGTTTCTCAGTATAAAATAAAATTTCCATCAGTCGATAAATAGTGTTCTTTGATTTGTAATTTTTTCAAATTTGGCATAATACCTTATTTTATGATGATTAAGCTTAATTTATTGGAGTTTTTTTTTCATTTGTCTTTTTTGGATTTTCTTACTTAAAGCATTATTTTCATATAAAATAAGAGATTTCTTTGATTTTCTATAGGTTTTTGTGTTAACCTTAAACATTTATGTCTTATATGATATATGTGCATTTTTAGTTTTCCCTTTATGGAATAAAATTTGTGTTGGCATTATAAAATCATGGTCCTTTGGACCCCTCATTTCACATTATGTGAAATTTTAGGGGTTACTAGTCATATAGTAGCTTGGTGTCTTTTGTACTCTATATGATCTTTCAAACTATATAGGGGTATTTATACTTAGAGGTTAGGATAACTTTAGTGATACTACCTTGGCTAGAGTTTATTGGTGGTGGATTGGATGAAGACCTACGGTGGCATTTGTACTTTCAGGTTGGGTGGAAATTGGAGTCCTCATACAAACCCTATAGTGTTAGTATGCCTATTTGCAATGGAGCGAATTTCTCAATTGATTTTTATTCTACCCTTGACTTTGTTCATTGTGGTAGGACCATTGTCCACATATTTTTAGCTTTTATGCATTATTGTCATGTTTATGCCATGAATTTTGTTCATTAGTGGTATAACCAGATGTCTAGGCTTGTACCTCAGAGTTTATGCTCATACACTAGTGGATCATATGATTTCCTTGCATTAGTTCAAGATTTTCTCATGTGACCTAATGATCTATGTTTTAGTTTTATTATATTAAAATAATCATGAAATCATATAGTAGCTTCTTCTCTATGTGACCTTTCAAACTTTATAGGTGGTATGCATACTTAAAGGTTAGGATAACTTTGGTGATACTACCTTGGCTAGAGTCTATTAGTATTGGATTGGATGTCTGGCCTACGGTGGCGTTTACACTTCTAGGTTGGGTGGACATTGGAGTCCTCATACAAACCCTCTAGCGTTAGTATGCCCATTTGCAATGGAGCAAGTTTCTCAATTGATTGTTATTCTACCCTTGACTTTGTTCATTGTGGCAGGACAATTGTACACGTATGTTTGGCTTTTATGCCTCATTATCATGTTTCTTCCATGAATTTTGTTCATTAGTGGTAGAATTGAATGTCCAGGCTTGTACCTCAGATTTCATGCTTATATGCTAGTGTATTATATGATTTTCCTTGCATTATGTCAAGATTTTCTCATGCGACCTAATAATCTATGTTTTAGTGCTATTATCTTAAAATAATCATAAAATCATGTATCAGAGTTCTATGATATGATGAAACTACTTGTAGAGATGCCTTAGGGGTTTCCACCCTTAGAATATGGTTTCTCATGTGAATTGGTATCGTGTCCTTATCATAACAGGATTAACGTGGATGATCTAAGAGGGTTCGGCCATGCACTTCAAGCAAGATCTTGCTTTGTTTATCCAATGTGATGTTAAAGTGAAGTTGGTTTGATTGGTGGCTTCAATGCTTTTAAACTTGGGATTTGATATTCAATAAGACCACTTTGATTCTAATGAGAATTTACAAAGTTTTCTCTCTAAATCAACCTTAAATCTCAAGATAAACTCTCAAGAAGGGATAATTTGAAAAATTCTTAGCTTTCATTCAACTTGATTCTTAACATGTATACGTTCAAAAATCACACACACACACACACACACACACACGGACGGGTATCATTAGCTTATCCTTTACTAAGTACTAACCTACAGACTTTAAGTTAGCTAGATTAAGTATTTAGTAAAATCATTATCTAATACATTACACCCCTATAATATTAATATATATATATATATATATATATATATAATCTTTTATAATTACAAGTTATAAGATATTACAAAGTATACATAAAATCTCAAAGCTATACAAATCCCTATCCAAAAAATACATGTAATAATCATGTAACCAAGATTTGTATCTCGTAGTTTTGTATTCTATGAAACTTTGTGCCTCTTATATTGTCTTTGTCTTATACACTAGATATATACGGTAAATTATTCCTCTTGCAAACATATAAAATACTTGTAAGAATCACTTAAGAAAACATTAGTAGTACTAGAATACTCAAGAATAATTAGTACCATCTCTAAGTATGCTAACTCTTGACATCCAATAGAAGAAAAGTGATATGCTCCTAAATTAAGGATTCTAGCTTGTTTTTATATTATGAGTTCATAATTGTTATACCATGATTCTTCTATGTTATGCATAGGATGTCACTAAGTTATGCTTATATATGATTATTAGTTCTTTCTCAATATACAGGTATAAATAATACCATTTGTGGTGCATGTCCATTCAATAGATAGGTAATATGTTTATGCATAGGGATGAAGTCCTAGTTAATGATCGCTATAACTATCTTTTTGATGATGGTTATTAAATGCTTGATAAGGAGTGATGATGCATATAGATAGACCAACTAGCGAGAGTTTTTGCCCATTTTTGGGCCTTTTTGGTTTTGTTGATTGTTTAAACCTTTTATCATTTTGTGTTATCTTTTATTTTATGTAACCTCATCACTGTTGTTGTTTGTGTTTTTTTTTGGTTGTGTGTGTGCATGCTTGATTAATTTGGTTAAGTGGTTGTAATGTTTTATTTTATCATTCCAATAGTAGCCTAACATTTGATGTTGACTAGGTCATGATTACACCTTTTTGATGTTCGATGTGGTATTTTCACCATTGACTTTGAATTTTCTTCCATACTACTCTTTAAAAAATTGTTATGAAATATGAGAGTGAAATTAAACCAATTCACTTTATGATTTCATAAATTACATGTTGCTTTAGTATCTATACAAACAATTCAGTTATAATTTATAAACCAAAACCACACACACACACACACGTATATATATATATATATATATAGGGGGAATATCTTATGAGAACTAACTTTCTTAGTGAGAAATTGGAACTAGTATCTCAAGTTGAAGAAACTACCCATAGTAGGTGGTGAAAATTACTGTAATTAGTTTTAAGGAACTATAGCATTTGAATGTTAGAAAAAAAAGGCGGTGACATTTTTATAAATTTTGTGTATTTATATTTCGACTTAGAAAATTACTTACCGTAGGTGGTGGGAACTACTTTTAGTAGGTGAAAGAAACTACTATAAGTCTCTCAGGTAACTATGTTATTTGAGTGTTAAGAAAAAAATAGTGGTATTTTTTGTAAATATTAAGTCTTTATGTTTTAGGTCAGGAAACTAATCACAGTAGGTGGTGGAAACTACTTTCAGTGGGTGGAGGAAACTATTATAAGTCTTTCATAATACTACAATATTTGAGTGTAAAAAAAAATGCGGTGGCATTTTTGTAAGTATTGATATTCATGTTTCAAATTAGAAAGCTACATGTACTTGGTAGTGGAAACTACTCGCAGTAGGTGGTAGAAACTACTAGAATTATTTTAAGAAACTAGTGTTGTTCTCACCAGATATGCCCTACACACATATAATTTTAAATAAAATATATTCTATATGAGGATGTGTAGCTTTTAAATGATTAAATGTAACTTATAACCCTAAATTTCTTCTTTCTTTGTACTACTATCACTTGTGTTAACTCTTTCTTCGATCTCTTTCCCCCTAAAGTATTATACAATTATTTTAATACTCATCTTGAACTACAAGTTAGAGCTTGAATTTTAGGTTGATTATAAATTTATAAAAATGCAATATAGAATTAAACTTAAATTTTGTAAATATAACTTATCATCTATAAAATAAGTAGTAAAATGAACATTAAAGCGTAATATGGTGCATAAACTACATATCAAATTTAACTTAATTGTAAAACAATGGTTTGGTTTCAAATATTTATGAAATGGTTTAGTCAAATTAAATCGTATGAACTTTTAATTATCTACTTCATGCATCAAATCAATTGAAAAGCATATCTAGATTACATATCAAGGAAAAGTTGGAATACAAATATATAGATTAATAACAATATATTGGGGAAGTGTGCAATAATAAATAAGAACTGTGTATAATATATTTAATAATTAAATTATAGAACTTAAATTTTATTATAATCCCCAAAATTAATACAAATTCAATAACATTCTCTTTGTATTTTTTTCTCCCCAAGATTATTAAAAAAAACTATCTTAATTAATCCATTAAATTAGAGAACTCCATTCCCAATTTAGATTTTCCTAGATTTGATTTCTAAGCTAAAACCCATAATAATTTACCGTAGCTTATTTCTCAACCCTGTGTGGATTTTTATAAACTTTGTACAAATAGAGGTTTTATGCAGGCTTTAAAATTGACCTAAAACCAACAAAAGATGAAAAACTGATCTAAAACAAGATATGGAAAATTTTGGGTTGAAAATAAAGCACCATAAAAAACTATTTCCAACACTCTTGTGTCGACTAAGATAGCCTAACTATGTTGGCTAATACAGTTTGCTCATATTTCACTTTGTTTTTCCTTCTTTTTATTTTTTATTTTTTATCTTTGTTTCATATTTACTCCTTTTATTTCCTCTTATATTTTAATCCATTTCATACCCTTCTTAACCTCTAGCACATTAGCTTAAAACCCAACTTAAATCCCAATAAACCTCATCCTCAAGCCATATGTTCCCATATCTATAATCAAGTCGCATGATCATGGCATCATTAGATGGGCATCATTATCCATCTAATGATGCCTCCCCTTAATCCAAAGACTCTACAACACTACTCCCCACAAGCTTGAGGAGATTTCATTTAGTATTTGTATTAAGGAAGATTACCTTCCTTCTTTTAGTGACGTTCATCCAATAGGACTCCAGTTTAATAGCATAACCTAAGCCATCTAATCTTCCTAATAAAATCAAAATTTGACTAATATTTGGAATAAAGATCACCTCTGCTAATTTTTTACTCCTCCCATCATGGGTTTTGATCTCAATATCTATATTCCTTCAACTTTAACCTCCTTCCCATTAGCCAAAGAAATTAACATCCCATCACATAACTTCAAAGATTTTAACCAATGCTCTATATAGCATATGTGTTGAGAACACTCTAAATCTTGGATACGATCCTCATTATATGCACTTGTCTCATGTCCTAAGAGAAATTAGGAAAACCATTCTCATCCACATTAGTTGCTATACAATCCTTCTTCTTTTGGTCTTTCTTGTTATCAAGATATTCTTCTTGATATGCCCCTGTCCTTCCAATTTTTCCACCTTGAGAAAAACCAATACTATTTCCTCAAGAGAAAGCATCCTCTTACTTATTAGCAAGCTAATCACCACATAAGCAAACCTTATGAAGAAAGAATTTAAGAACAATACTCACTAATTCTCATCCTTAAAGGATTCATCCAAACTCCTTAATTGGGTGATTAATCCATTGAATACATTCAGATGGCATTTCCTAATTGCCTTTTTTTGACATCTAGAAACTTTTTTTTCAAAACCAACAATTTTGATGCATACCTCTTCTATAGATTCTCCCAAAATTCTCCTTAAGAATGTTTTTCCTAATTTCCAAATCATAGGTTAACCAAATTGTACTCATTGCACATGGATTCATATCTTCCCACTTGACAATATCCTTATTTATATGTTTTTTAATCCTATATGGCTGTATGTAGTACTTTTTAGAATAATATTGACTAAAAAAAATATTCTTCATATTTAATAGTTCCATAAAAAACTTCCATCTTCCCAAGATCTTATCCATCTTCAATTTTACTCAAGTCTACAAATAGATGTATGTCATGAAACTTGGCTCTTGTGCCACTTTTTAGGGAAATTTTTGATAATACTATGCAAATATATTCAATAATTAAATTGCAAAAAATTGAATTTTATTGTGATTTCTAAAAGTAATGCATATTCCAGAACAATCTCCCCATGTTTTCTTACTCCAAGATTGTCAAGAACAACCATCTTGTTCCCAATTTAGATTTTTGAGGTAAAACATACACAAAATGGGCATAGATAATTTAATAGAAACTAAAGGGAGGTGATTACTACATCTGGGGGTGGCAAACTATCCCAAAAATTGTCACCATTATAGTTTTAAAATTTACATAATGAAGGAGCCAAAGAGTTGTGTTCATGCTTAACATGAGACCAATAGAGATTCTTGGATTGGTCCTCTAACTTTAGGTTTATTTCAATTAGAAAACTAGTTTTGGATCTTTTTTCCCATCCTTGAGATTGCAAATAAGTTCCACACAATTGGACTTGATGATGAGGCCATGACGCTACATTAGATTGGCCTTTTACAATATGAGGATAATTGTGTATGGTTCAACTTTAGTGATCAACCATGGTCCTCTAATCTCACATCTAGATACCCAAAATATTTTTAGTGTATTACCTGCACATTTATGGTTGAAAAAATCTCCCCCATCATGGATTATTCTTTATAGTTTGGGTTTGAGGGGAGGTTTGGGCTTGGGGATTTTTTGGAGTACTAGGTGAGGATGATTTTAGGGTCCTTGATCCCAAACCCACTTTGAATAATTGTATATATAATCTTAATTATGAGTATGTTGTGTAAAATTGAGTTCGGTTTTTGAGTATCAAGGTTAGAGAATGAGTCATGGATGGGGAATGGATCAAGGATCAAGTCAGGTATGGGGATTTGATCTCCATGGAGATCGGATCGGGGGATCCCCCAATAAAGAAAAATCAAGGATTGGGGTGGGTTTAGGGATTATTTTGCTTATTCGGTATAGGGACCTCATTCTTGACTAAACCCATTTTCATCCCTATGCATACCACATGTGTGATCCATGGTCCATAGGAATTCAAGCCAACATCAATATTGAGTTTGAACTATCCCTATGGAGTTGCACTCCAATTAGTGACTGTCAATATAACACCCCCATTTTTTCCAACTAAAACGTTTTGTTCAAAAATAATAGTGTGGAAGAAAAAATAGTAAAAATGAGGATGATAACACCATATTTATCATGAGAAGAAGAGTGTGTGTTCATCTAACTCATGGTAGATGCAAGGCTTTGCATGAAAATTAGACAATATAAGAGAAAAAATATGCAAGGTAAAACTTTTTATATTACACTTCTTATATTACCATTTATAGAAGCTGAAACAAAATAATAAAAACCAAAACTGGATATCGCAAAATGGGAGAAAAACACTAAAAGCCCTACTCTTTGACTGAAGCTCAAAGTTATGAAAGCAACCTGACTCTTGCACTCTAGCCTCAGAACCCTACACACCACTTTGTCATCAATCCAATTGGGCAGTGATCATAAAACATGCATGCTAGCACTTGCATACTAATCATGTTAAAATACTATACAAATTTATGGATAGCATGGAATGTAATATAAGCCCGTCATTTCAGTAACATACTCTAGGTTGTGATCATGTATAAGGGCATATGATCACATAGTTTTAATTAATCACATGTAACTTAAATTAATGTAAATTATTCATGTGTAATATCATTAACTAGCTCAAAAAATTTTTATCAACTAACTAATAGACCATTTAGCAATGGTAGTACATAGTGGTAATTTATGGCATCTCATAATGCATGACTAATATTATCACATAGTAACATATTATCGTAGATGTTCATAACCAACCTTAAAGGAAGTGCCCATTCATACTTATACATTTCATAAACTATGTTCATCTCATACATGTTACCATAACCATACAAATATCATACTCTATCTACCACTAGCTAATCTAATATAGGTAATTAACACAACTAAAACAAATAACATAGGAGAATTGAAACCATTACCTGACATAATATGGATAACCATTATATTTCAACCAATATAGGTGGACTAAAACCACTAGCTAACTCAATATATATTGCAAACACATCTCATGGTAACTCTTCCACTTTAAGGTGGCTAGCTAAGGAGCATACCCAAACCATCAATAGATCCAAATCCTTAAGTATTCATACCCATATAGGGTTTATGAGTCAACTTATGATGGATAAAAATGGGCTCTATGAACCAAAGATGTATATCTTTCTCTCGGAGACCATTTTAAAGTGTACCATATCCTAATTCTAAGTTCTTTGTATGAGGAAGTCATAAATATCTCTTGACCACTCAAGGTCACAAAAAATACTCGACCACTAAGTTTCACAAATAGTACTCATCTTACAAGGATTAAGGTTAGGCTACATGACATAACCAAAACAGATAACAAATATCTTTCTTACTCAATTATTATTTATCTTTAAGTGGCTAGTATTTTCTCAACATATATTGCCTCAATGAAAGGATCTAAACATCCACACATAACATTCAACTTAAATTCTTAACACGCTTGACCATTCTAAGTCACCCATCACATAAGAAAACGCAACATTACAAATTTGACACTTAAACATTTTAATGCTATTATTATCTTGATCTAAAAGGGATTAAGAGCTCAACCATATCATTATGCTGAGGGTTAATACATAAAGCCATTAACCAACGCACTTAAAATTTATTCATTTTCTTAGATTCCAATTATTCATGAGTTAATATAAAGTCAACTCTGAATGTTGTGGTCTATGGCCAAACCTAAGGTTGAATACAAGTCATCCAAGATCAATCTAAGCTCACTTACTTAACACTTAAACATATTCGACCATACCATGACCAAACTGTCCTTAACAACACTTAAGGCACAAAAAAACACACAAGACTTAAATCATTTTCTTCTTAGATTATCATCACCAAAATTTAATCCTATGGTCAATGGTCAAAGTAAAATTTCTTAGGTGAAAATAATTCCCCAAGGTCTAACCCAGATCATTATTCTTCAATATTACCATAGACCAATGCAAAGTAATGCCATATATAACTTTAAGAGAAATTACTATTCATGGTTAAAGTCAGTGATCAAAGGTCAAATCCAACAATTAAAAATCAATGGTAAAAGTAAAGTATTGAAAATCAATGCTTAGTGGTAAATGGTCAATAGTAAAATGTTTAGGTCCAACCTTAACCTCCGTGGTCCTTTGGTGAAGTTTTGGATCATTTAGGGTTAATCATGATTACTCTTTAAATAACCTAATATAAACAAGATTAATTATTTACTAACCTTAACCTATTTATGAAGAGTACTTTGAATATGGTGAATAACATAAAGAACAATCATACTTAATTTTTTACTAAACTTCCCCAACCTTACCTGGTCATAACTTAGGTTATATTAACCCAAATTATAACATATTATGTATCAAAATTATCCTCAAAATACTAATAAAAAATTTCATGTTTTTTCAACACACAAAAATCAACACTAACTTAAAGATCAAACCCAAATGTGCTATGTTTTGGATAGTTTTATATACATTTGAAAAAAACATAACTTCTTTGATACTTAATATTATTAATATTCAAAAGTTGTGATGGAAATTATAAACATTAAGATTTAATTTGATACTAAATAGGTCTTTTAACTCGTATCAAACTAAGAAAGATGTAGCTTGAAATTTGACCCAACTTTACAAACAATTTCATACTTTCGTTAATCTTTCATGTATCAAATATTTCAAGAATCAAATCCAAATAGTTTTAATAATTTTCAAAACTTATGATCATGTTTTAAATTTATTTTCAACCATAATTAACATCGTATAACATAACTTAAAAAATAACAAGATTGACATCCAAACACCCATATTTTGTTGTTACTTGAAGAGATGCTTCAAGGTGCTTCCATGGTGATCATCAATGGTGTAATATATGGTGAGGTAATTGAGATGAAGAACAGGTAGGTGTAAAATGGATGGTGGGAGAATTGGGAAATGAACTCATGTTGAGGAAACTTAGGAGCTAAGAGAAAATAAGGGGGGATTAATCTTGTTTGTAATGATTGTTTGTAAGTATGAAGTGGACACATAAGGAGTAAGGCGGAATAGGTAGATAATGAAGTGAAGGTAACACATGGAGCAAGGGGGTATGGAAAATGGAGATGAGCTTGCGTGTAAGGATGAGAGGAAAAAGGGGTGAATGTTGAAGAAGTAGTAAGGTGAAATGTACTTAATCATTAGGGGAACATAAATGATTACTTTGCACATAGAATGGGGGAACGTGTATTTTTGTTTTGGAAAGTTTATTTGGATTTTTTTGGATTTCTAGGATCAATTATTTAGGGGTATGAAGGGTTAGGATCAAATCTTATAATTTAAGGATAATATCTAAGTACACCAGCTAAGCTTCAATACTTATTTTACTTGAAAAATGATAATTTATCCAAAAATACTAAAATAAAGGTAATTTATTTTTAATTTTAAAACATAAGAATACAATAATACTCAAAGTTTTATAAATTTAGATAATTAAAATTTTTTTTTTGAGTTGCGAAAAGTGACAAAAACTAATGAGACAAAGTTGGTGTTTTTCCTCAAAGCCTCTAATTTCTATTTTTTTTAATAAAAAATGGCTAGGAGGTTAAAAAATATAAAAAATTTGAATATGATCAATATAGAATGATCCAAGAGAATTTTGATTGCTAAAAGTGGCTCAAAAAGTCTCACAAAATAAATTGGTGTGCAAAGATACAAATAACAGAATATAACATTTCTAAAGCACAACTAGGGTTTTTTTTATTATTATAAAAGATGTAATAAATCTTTCAATAACATAATTTTCTGATTTTTATATTATAAAATATATATTTTTAAAGGTGAGGTATTATATTCAAGCTATCCCTTTGTAGAGGTACAACCTTGTTCTCCCATAAAGTCAAGAATAGTTGATCCACATAGTCCTTGGTTTGCATAATCACCAAGACTTTGTCCTAAAAAACATCATTACTCCTCCACCATATTGCCCACGCATAAGTTAGAACCTAATTTTCCTATGTTTAATTCACTTTATGAATATGTTTGAGCCAAATTTCCATGTCTTGATCATGTATCCACACATCTACCTTGGAAGAACACCACAACCACATTGCCTCTACTGTTAGGCACTCGACAATAGCATGCAAATTTGATTTGGCCACACCACATTTCTTGAATTTAAGATATTTGCGGAAGCCCTTTCTTTTGAGGTTCTTATTGGATGGAAAAATTACCCTACAACATCACCGACAAAAATATTTCACTCTAAGGAAGTGTATGGGTTATTTTAATCTAGTACCACAGAGTATTTAATTCCTCATTTAACCCATTGGGCATGTCCCAGTTTGCTCATTCCTAAGGTGGTTTTAAGCACTATCAAAATGATTAGTTCCCATCCTTCATGACTTTTCATATAAGTATATCATTTAGTTTATGAGGATGGATTGGAATATTCAAAATTTTCTCAATATATAAAGATAGAAAAAGGTCTTGTAATTTATCTATATCCCAATGGTTTGACTCCACCCTATGAAATTCACCAACACAAAAGTCCTCTTTTTGATAAGTAACGTGTTTATATTCAAATGAAGGTGAGAGTGAAACCTCTAAGGATATTTTAAACTCAAAGAGTACCTCATAAGCTATTAACAAACTTGACAAGCTTATCAAAGGCTTTACAAGGGCACACTCTTTCTACTCTATTAACATGAATAATAACTCTAGCTGAATGTCTCTTTTGATGAAAAATGCATTGGTTCTTGTCCTCCCATAAATGGTAAGATACCATGGAGAACATGCAATATAGTAAATTTGTATACTTATGGGTCCACGCCTTCCTCGACATATCTAATTCATCAGTTGATTGAACTCTATCAGATTATGAGTGCAACCTATCTCTATAAACAACTCAATCCAAATAGCACTTGCATATGGATATTCAAAATTTAAGTGTAGCGCGCTTTTCTGATGACCCTTACATGACATAAACATCAGGTCATAAACAAATCCCATATTTCCCATTATATCTTTAGTGAAAAGATTATCTAATACCATAATTCATAAATGAAATTGTTGTCATGGTGTAGAAATAGGGTTCCATACTACTCGCCACTAGCTCACATTCTCACCTCTTGGATAGGAAAAAATAAAGGCTTTTGAGATACTATAAGAATTATTGACTCTAAGGGTATTCAGTCTTGCAATGGTAAGATATAAAACAAATTGTGTTTGTAGTTTGAGAGCCATATTAAACACTAAGAAATTACTCCTTGCTCCTTAGTCTCCAACATTTTTTTAGACACGATAAAGTATGCATGGACCCACTAAATCCATAAAATATCCTTCTTATGCTGTAAATTTTGGAGGAGCTGGCCCATAAGATATGGTATTATAGACTTCCAAATTCATTATGCCAATCCCTCCTTCACCTTTTGGCTTGCATACATGTTCTCATACAACTAGAGGCTTGATAATAGCTGTACAAGAGCCCAACCAAAGGAAGGATTGACATAAGGAATTCAAATCATGAATAATATGTTTGTAGAGTAAGGAAAACTAACTCTAATATGCTTATATACCAAAAAATATGGATATAACACAAAAGTATTCATTTTTAGAACTACAGGGTGAAATAAATTTGAAAGAATGGTGGTGCGGTAACCATCTACCTTTCCACTCTCTGATTTGCTCTCCAATGCCAATCACTCATTGTAACTTGGATAAAAATATATCTTTTGTATCCTAAAAAAATCCTTCATGTGGAACTTGGTTTGTGTCCAAGTGGATCCTCAAGCACATTACATCTTGGGAAATGTGTTACCTTCCATTCATGCACTAGTAGGGACGAACCAGATGTTAGTATTCTCCACCTATCTTTCCAACATAGACATATTGAAGAGTTTCAAATCACCTAATCCCAAGACACCCATCATTTTAGGTTCACACAACTTCTTCTAAGATAAATAATGAATTCCTCTTTTATTCGCATTTTTTCTTTCCATTACTTGCTGAATATCATCATAGAGAGTAATGAAAAATTTGATGACAATCATTGAATAGGTGGGTATCGCATGAATTATAGCCTTAAATAATACTTCCTTCCCTACTTAATATAACAAATTGTTTCTCCACCTCATTAATTTATGGCATACCTTTTACTTAATATCACCAAAGTTGTGTTTCTTTGACCTACCCACAAGTGTACATAACCCTAGGTATCTTTTGTAGCTTGGAACTTTTGAGACTCCCAATAATAGCTTGATTTTTTTCCTTCCTACATTGATGAAAATTCGAATTGAAGGTCATTTTAGACTTTTGAAATTTGACTTCTTATCCTAAGATGGTGCCATAAATGTGTAAGATATCTTTCTAAACAAGCACCTACTCTTTCTTCACTCTAGTAAAAAGAATGTTGTCATCATCCAAGAAAAGATGGGAGATACATGGTGAGTCTCTATAGATCTTAATGCCATGAAGAAACTTTCTCTCTACTTTATCAGTGATTAGTCCAGAAAAATATTCAACACAGAAAAGAAAAATATAGGTGAATATAGGGTTACCTTGTCATAAACCCTATCAAGGGACAAAGGTTAGCCTAAGTACTCCATTGAAGAGCACCAAAAGTAACACCAAGTGTAAACTAATCAAAATGATCCCCAACCATCTTGCATCAAAGCCTAATGCTTTCATCATTTTTTACAAGAAGCTCAAGTCCACTCTATCATATTTGCTCATACAGAGCATTAAATTGATATCCCATTTTCTACTTATCATTATGTGATTTATCATGTGAAGGACTTCAAAAGATACTAAAACATTGTCCGTTATGAGTCTTCTTGGAATGAAAACACTTTTTTTCTTAGTTAAAATATAAGGGAAGACCTCTTTGAGTCTGTTAGTCAAAACCTTAGAGATGATTTTACAAATCATGTTGTATAAAGCTGATGGTCTCAATGTGTCATTTTCTTTAGATAGTTAAACTTTAAGATAAGGATTAGGTAAGTATGATTGGCGCTTGTCGGGATTGGGTGACCCTCCAAAACATACATAACACAGTAAATCACATGTCAACCCACTATATGCCAATATTTCTAGAAAAACAAGGCACACATGTCATATGGGCTTGGATACTTTGTTGGGTGCATTTGGTTAGCATCTATGAAGATTTAGGCACTTGTGAATGGGGATAGAAGTTTACCTTTAATCATATTATTTCCCTCTTCTTAATTCCCACCCTCATCCTCAAGTTGTTGAAGGGCATTTCCCCCTAATTTGTAGCCTTCTAGTGGAAGAACCTAGTATAATTATTGCCTTAATATCTGCAAATTTAGACCTATGGTATCACATCAATTCTTTATATATCATTACTTATTTAATCTCGATAATGCATTATTGCCTTTTAGTTATTTACTCTCATTCAAATGCTAAAGCTTATATTGAGTACACTTGATTTTGGATAAGATATGGCCAAATTTATTTTCTCCCAATGTTTGAGAGCTCATGCACATGTATGGACAAATGGAGATTTTCTTAGATGTAATCTTTAAATCGAAACTCACTAAAACTTGCCCTAAATTCTTATTTCTCACACCCCATGTGAATTACAACAACTATATACTTATTCAACCTTCATATAGTCTTAGAAAAGACATAAACCCAACAAAAGATGAAAAATGACCTAACAAAAAGATACAAACAAAATCATCCCAAAAATCATGCCTTGTGAAATAACTATCATCAACACGCCCGTGTCAACTAACATGACCTGTCCTTATTCATCTATGTTTTTCACTTTCTTGATTCACCTTCGATCTTCTTTGTTCCTATTATACCGTCGTCCATTTTAGACACTTCCTTAACCTTTGACACATTAGCCGAAATACCCAAAAACCCTAATTCAAGAAAATAAGTTAAAGTAGGGATTTATTAGGAAAATTAATTAAATGAATTATTTTTTATTAAAATAAGGAGAAAATTTAAGGTAAAATTGAGTGGAAAATAATAAATAATTTAATTAGGAAAAACTCTGGTGTTTTTCTAATTAAAATATAATTTAGAAAAAATTACCCAAAATATTCTAAATTAATATAAAAAGGGAATTTAAATATTATTTTACTAAGTTTTATTATTTTTAAATATTTAAAAATATAAAAATATTCTAAAGACCCCAACCAACCTATTTTCCATTTTTTCCTTTTTCTTTCCTATTTTTCTCCTTTCTCCTTTCTCCTTTTTATTTTTCTCCTCTTCCTTCCCTGGATTGGGCCTCCTCCCACACGACCCAACTCTCCCCCTCCTCTCTTTTCTCCCCGCTCGGCCCAGCCCACATTGTTCTTTTTTTTTCCTCCCTTGCTAGCTGGTTCTCCCCCTTTCTTTTCTTTCTTTTTATTTCCCATGACCTACTGGCCTGACCTTTCTTCTTCCTCCTCCCTTCTCCCCATCCTTGCGTTGCAGGTTAGCCTACTACTCTACCACCATCCTCTCATCTACCAATGTAGCCGACCTACACCTCCTTTCTCTCTTCCCCCATCCTTTTCCTTCCCATTTTGAGTCAAACCCCCTCACCTGCCTCCCTCGCGTGCCCCTTCCTTCCCTTTTCTTTCCCTCGATCGGATTTGCACCCTGTAACTTTGCAGACTCGTACAGGCCTGCCATCATCGGCCGACAAGTCCCCACTATACCTGCCCCTTTTCCTCTTCCCCTTTGTATTATTCCCCCTCCTGTGGCCTATAAATACCTAACTAATTCCATTCAACCTCTTTCTCCCTACAACCACCGTCTCTCCTGCCACCTAGACCACCCGGCAGAGTCTCCCTTACCTCCCCTACCTTCCTTTCTCCCTGCGTCCCTCTCCTTCACCCTTCCTCCCTCTCCACAACCTTTGGCCACTACTTGCACCGCCACCTTTGCTACGCCACCACCATCATTCCAACCCTCCCAACCCAGATAATCCACCACCACCACAATCACCATCTCACTCTCCCTCTTTTAGCCTAAAAATCCAGCTCTCCAACCCCCACTTCCTCCACCGCTGCCACCGCCACCGCGAACGCCGTTGTGTGCCGCCCCTAGGTTGTACCCTAACCTCCCTAAACTTTAAATATAATTAATGTAATTTTTATTTATTTTATTAGTTTTATTATCATTATTATCACCATCACCATCACCATCACCATCACCATTAGCATCACCATCATCATCATCATCATCATCATCATCATCATCATCATCATTATTATTATTATTATTATTATCATTCTTATTATTAATATTACTATTACTATTATTATTATTATTATTATTATTATTATTATTATTATTATTATTATTATTATTATTATTATTATTATTATTATTATTATTATTATTATTATTATAAACATCGGCACTATTAATACTAATATTATTATTACTATGATTACTCGAACTCTTATTATTATTGTTATTGTTGTTGTTATCCTTATTATCATTATTGTCACTATTTTAGTATTATTATTATTATTATTATTATTATGATTCGGATTATTATTATTATTTTTATTATTATTGTTGTTGTTAATATTAAAGTTATTATCTTTAGTATTGTAAATATTGTTAATAATACCTTAACATAGACCAATATAACTACCAAGACCTATTTTGACTAGTAATAGCAAGCTATTTTAAGAATAATACCCTTATTTTTACTAATAAAGCCACTATTATTGTTAATAACCCTCATACTAGGTTATGATAAAGGTAAAGTAAGAAATGATGATAATGTTGGTAAGAAGGAAATTAACCCTAGTATATTCCTCTTATAGGTGAACCAAGTTAAAACCTTAAGGAGGCGTAGAAGCGTGCTCCAAGTTTGGTGTCATTTTAGGTAAGGATATGGTTAAGGCTTAATGTGTGTGAAAAATGTGTTATGTGTGTTGATTTGATGTGTGTGACTTATATATTATGGATTTGCTTTTGTAGTGCAGCTTGCTAAGCATGGAGCTCAGGTAAACTACATGTGTTTTATGACATGTAATGTGGTATTGCTACTTATACTTGGATGTGCATATGTGATATTGCCCTTAATAACATGCATGATAGGAAGCCCTAGATAGTGTGATGTGGTTGTGAGAGAAATGAATAAGAGGGAAGGAAGTGAGTTGACTAGAGGATGGTAAGGATGGCCTAAATATCTTATGACCGATGGGTGGATAAAGGAGGAATAATGGGAATAAATTAAAGAAATGGACCAAAACATGAATGGGGAGTCTATGATTTGAATAAGATGGTTAGCCTTTGCATTGGGATGAATTTTACGTAGAAAAAGTTGACTTGAGGTGTGTTATGTCCTGTGGAGTGATATCCGATCCACTGGCTATAATAGTAATCAGGTGCACATTATCCTATGGAGTGTTTTAGGTCCACTGGCTATAATAGTGGGAGCCCAACTTTGCATGGTAATAAGACATGGAAAGCCATTAATTACTTATATTGGAACACCACGTGAGTCGGGGCTAATGAGGTTGATTTTTTGGTCTACCTGCTATAATAGTGGTCAGGTGCATTATTCCCTGTGGAGTATTTTTGGTCCACCAGCTATAATAGTTTGGTTCCTGTACTCACGTAGAATTAATATGAGAAATGTGTAAGACGAAAATATAAGACATGGAAAGATACTAATTACTTATAGTGGAACACCACATGAGTCGGGCCTAGTGAGGTTGATTTTCTGGTCCATCGGCTATAATAATAGTCCGGTGATTTTTATCCTGTGGAGTGATTCCGGTCCACCGGCTATAATAGTGGTCAGGTTCGTTCTAGCTTGTGGAGTGTTTCAGGTCCATCGACTATAATATTGGGTTTTCCGTACTCACGTGGAATTAATATGAAAAATGTGTAAGATAAAATATTAATCTAAGTCTGGCATGAAGATATGAACCTGAATTTGCTTTGTAAGCCTTATTTATCTATTTTCTTGCACGACATTACCCATATGGTTACCTTACTCAGTACATATTGTACTAACCACCCGTATCATGGGTGCTACTCATTCCCACAAGTAGAGGGCCCTTCTCAATTTGTGCAGGTAGGAGGTACCGTGTTTGATGCCTATGACTTACTAGATGCGTCAAGCGAGGATGTGTGATGATCGTTAGACTTACTTGGGGCCGAGAGTAAATGCCGACCAGACTCTCTACTTTTCTCTTGTTTTAATTCTGTGTAAATGCTTTGATTTCACACTCTAATACCCTCTTTATGAGTATTTTGAATTTCTATGTTTCTCTACCTTAAGTGCGCTTAATGATTGTGAAAAATTTTTCCTAGCCTTGTGGTTGGTGCAAGACTGATCGGAGGCCGAGCGTGTACTAATCACGATGGTAGCACCCCCACATTTGTATTTATTTTAATTAAATAAAAATTTTTAACTATAATTTTTTGGGGGTGTTACAGTAGCTTAAAACCCAAATGGAATCCCAACATTATAAAATGAAAATAGAAAAGAAGAAACATAAAGCCAAGCAACTAGGCATTCACAAGATTGATAAATAACAATGGAAAGAGAATATGAAGTACCACGAATATTGATATCATAATTATTTTAGCTTCAAATTTAGGTGTTCTATGTTGATTATTATTTTAGTTTACTTTATACCAAACTAAAAAATGGTGATTGTCATATAACAATTTCATGATTTTATTGTCACAAAGTGGCGAGAATCCTTTGAAAATAATTGAAGATTGAGTGTTGATTATTGTGAGTAATGTCAATACCTTTATGCTTATGATGATGGTTTATTACTAGCTTCAAATTTAGGTGATGATTATTGTATTACTTGAAACTTAGACAAACATTACAAGAAATCAAATAATAATCAATTAAAGCTAAAATAATCACTAATTGTAAATAAAATAATTGTCAACCTAGAGAAAATAAATTATCATAAGAAAATATAATTAATCAGTGCATGAAAACCAAAGAATCATCAACAAATTAAAATGTTTTTTTATAACAATTAATAATTATAAATGTAATGAATATAAATATATTAACTACTATAACTATCATAATATAATTATATTTATTGATTATAAGAATTGAAATTATAATCATACAATTTTGAGGAAATATTACTATAAGTATAAATATAATTAAAATGATAATCATATTAATTAAGTAGTGATAATAATGATAAGTAAAGGAAATGCATGATATAACTTTGAGTTTCAATATAATATATAATATAATCTTGTGTCTTAAAAAACACACAATATAACTCTGAGTTTTGACAATTATGCATCATATGCCCCTCTATCCGTTTCAATTGTTAACTTTATGTCAAAATTGAAAAAATTATAAAAAAAAATGTCTAGGAGATGACTATTATACCCTTACTTCTGTTATATCTTATTTCCTCCATTTTCCTCACTTATTTTCACTCTCTTTTATAAGATATAACACCTACTAGACTTTTTTGGTGCCAAATTTTAGCATGATTCTCTATTCCTTTCAAAATAAATAGTAAAAAAATGCTTTCAACTAGTTTTAAAAAATAAAAAAAAATGTTCCTTAAAAAAAAGCATCCCTCCATTTTCACACACTTTCCTTACCCAAACTAGTCATTATATCACTACTTCCTATCATTCTTTCTATTCTCCTATATACGATTTTCACCCTTTAGGTTTTTCTCTCACCTTCACTCTAATGTTCTATCCTTCCCTAACTCATCATTTATTATTTCTCCTGCCCACCCAAAATAGTCATTACTCTCTTTCTCCACCTCCACAATGTCATTTTTCTCTCCTCCTATCACCCAATGGATATTTTTGCCTTATGGTCCAATTATTATCCTTATTTAAACACCATCCCTAAACATTTCATCACTCACTCTCACTCTAACAGCATGATAACTAATTTTTCACTTTCACACTTTCTAGTTATCTACTCCAAAATGTTTTAAGAATTCCATATGTCATCCAATTTTCTTATCCTTTCACATTCCCCTAAAAATAAATAAGAAATCATCTAAAAATCATCCACAAAAATAGTTTGAAGATAAATAACCATTAAAAATGGTAAAACAAAATGCCTAGGTAAAAGTCCAAGTAACTGCACTTTGAATAATTAAATGCATTGTAAGCATAAGAAGAAAATGCTTACATGTAACATCCAACGACGAAGAAGAAGTAGATCAGTTGATGCTAATAGATGAATGTATAAGATTTAATATCACTACATATATCAATAAATTTTAAACAAGACCAACTAGATAACTAAGCTATTATTGCGAATGATCAACCTAACCTATCATCTAATCCTATATCCATACCGTGATGTTGTAGATTTACATGGGAATAGTTTTGTGAAAGAAAATATCATACCTAATGTGATAGAATATCTAAATCAAGAGGATTACATTAAACAAACCCTCAATCCACCTTTGCAGGCTCCTTCATGGAGTGATATTGTTCGTTTGAATAAAAATCCTCACCAAATCCATGCTCTTATGTTTGAACCACATAGTATAAATAAAGGCATGATTGTGGTTGAAATTAAACAGGAGTAATTCAAAGTTATTTCCTTGATTTGGAAAAACACCCTTGTGAGTATGGTAAGCGGATAAGGGCCAACATTTTCTCATGTGGAATCATATATCAAAAATCAATGGAACCATGTCAAGATGCCCTGTGTCCAACTCTATGATGATGGTTATTTCTTATTCCCATTTTATTATAATAAAGACTGTGACACCATAATTAAGGATATATGTTAAAATTTCTTTAACTAGCCATTTTTAATCTAGTTATGGCATACTAACTTTAGTTTTTCCATAAGGAATTGTAGTTCCTCCCTATTTAGTTAATATTCTCTAGCTTTCCCCTACCTCTTTGGTCTTGTGATAGCGTAAGTCATATTTGTAGTTGTGTGGGGAGGCCAAGTAGTATGGATTCAGTTTCTATAAATAAGGGTGGGATTTCTTATGCTACAGTCTTAGTCGAGGTTGATACCCATATGCCATTACCTGATTTTGTGAATATTCATAAGATAGATGGTTTAGTATTTAGGCAAAGATTGGACTATGAATGGAGGTCGTACTTATGTTCTATTTGCAACCAACTATGTCGCCTAGCTATGAGTGTCCTAAGATAGGCACTAAAGGTGGTCTTCCTAAGAAAAAGTGGGTAATGATAAATGATGGTAGATACATCAATCGTAATAATAAACCTAACCCTAATGTGTCTGAGCTTCTAGAAGGATTCCCTATGAGCCATTTAGCTAATGAGATAAAACTTCCAAGAACATTAACATTAGTTGTGATACTGCTCATTTCCCCTAGTTAAACCTAGGGAAAATTTAGTTGGCAACTAAGACTTTTACTAGAACAATGGAAGAGCCAGTTACCACAAGATACAAATTTAATACTCAAAAGCAAACTACAATCGACCACTCTACATCATTACAACCAAAAATTGAGGATGAAAATGAGTGGAGGCTAATACCAGGTAGACCTAGGGCTAGTATTGAGTACCCTATCCTTGACTTCCACATCTAACTTTAATGATATTTGAATTTTAGAATATTAGGGGAATTAATGATCCCCATAATCAATGGTAAGTAAAATATTGTTGTAAAGTTCAAAAAATAACTCCAATGGACTTGGTTAAAATAGGGTAAAATAGAGAATGCTAGCAAAATTTCAAAGGGAATCATGTCAATTTGGGCGTGGATCCACAATTATGATACTAAATATAATGATCGGGTATGGTTGGGCTGGAATCCCATGGATTGGTACATCCAACACTTTAGTTCTCATTGCTAGGGTATCCATTATAGGGCTTCTTTTCTCACTAGAGAATGCTAGCAAAATTTCAAAGGGAATCATGTCAATTTGGGCATGGATCCACAATTATGATACAAAATGTAATGATAGGGTATGGTTGGGAAGGAATCCCCAGGATTGGCACATCCAACACTTTAGTTCTCATCGCTAGGGTATCCATTATAGGGATTCTCTTCTCACCAGCTATTTTAAGTTCTATCTAACTATTACTTATGTTGAAAACAATGACGAATCAAGGGAAGACTTGTGGTCTTAGTTGCAATTATTGCACACTACCCAACCATGGTTGATATTGAGAGACTTCAATGTACTACTATAGAGAGATCAAGTCCCAAAGTTAGAACCATCTATTGAGGTGCCACAAACTATGAAACTAAATCTACTTCCAAAACATTTAAAGTATATTTTTCTTAGTTATAATGATACCCTTCCCTTTATTATTTCTTCATCATTAACTGAGCTAAAGGAAGAAAGATTAATGATATTTCTTAGGGCATGAAAAAAGGCCTTTGAATGGACCATCACCGATATCAAGGGGGTTAGTCCTTCCACATTCATGCATAAAATCCTCATGGAAGATAACTATAAAAAGGTGATCCAACCTCAAAGCAGACTAAGCCCAATAATACAATAAGTGGTGAATAAAGAGGTAATTGAGCTATTATGGTTATATACAAATCTCCATTTCTCCCGAGGATAAAAAAAATACCACTTTTAATTGTCGTTAAAGCACTTTTGCATATAGGTGGATGTGTTTTGGCCTTTTTAATTCTCCTCCTACTTTCTAAAGATGCAAGATGGCCATATTTCATGTCATGTTTGAGAAATTCATGGAATTATAGTATTTAATGATATTTTTTAGTGTTTGGCTCACCTTTTTAGCATGCTTGGATAACCTTGAGATTGTTTTAACAAGTTATGAGGATACCAATATTTTTTTAAATTGGAAAGCATTTCATATAATAGTGCAATAAGGTATTTTATTAGGACATAATATCTCATTTAAGAATATAGAGGTAGATAAAGCGAAAATATAAATTATTAAAAAATTATCTCCCCCAAAACATTTAAGAACATTAGCAGTTTTCTTGGTTATGTTGGTTTATATAGAATGTTCATTAAGAACTTTTCAAAAACTTTAAAACCTCTATGTAACCTATTGGCTAAATATTAGACCTTTGAATTCTCTAATGGATTCTTAAAGACTTTTAACACTCTTAATGAAAAAACTTATGAATGATCCTATTATTGTTGCTCTAAATTTGAACCTTCCTTTTAAAATAATGTGAAATGATAGTGATGTAGCTTTAGGAGTAGTTTTGGGATAGCGTAGGGATAAAATTTTCTATACTATTTATTATGATAGAAAATCTTTGAATTCTATATAAAATAATTATTCCACTACTGAAAGAGAATTTCTAGCCATGGTTTTTGCTTTTAATAAGTTTCAATCATATGTGTTGCTTAATAAAATCATTATGTATACTGACCATGCTACTTTGACATATCTTTTTATCAAGCAAGATGATAAGCCTTAAATTATTCAATGGATTCTAATACTACAGGAGTGTAACTTGGATATTAGAGATAAGAATGGAAATTAAAATAGTATAGTGGATCATCTCTCCCATTTACCATCATCATATGAGGTAAGTAGGAAGGGTGAGCATATTCATGACACGTTCCTTGATGAGGCAATCTATACAATTACATATCATTCTTGATATATTGATATTGCAAAATACCTTGTAAGTCGAATTATTCCTAATGACTTGTCATATCAATGAAGGCAGAAATTCATGCATGAATTATGATATTATCTTTAGGATGATCCTTATCTTTATAAAATATGTTATGATCAAATAATAAGGAGATGCATCCTTAAACAAAGTTTTCATTCTATTTTATCTCATTATCATAGTAAAGAATGTAGTGGTCATTTGGGACCCACAAGAATTGCATCTAAAGTTCTACAAATTGGTTTTTATTAGCCAAAAGTATTTAATGATGCTTAGATTTTGCTAATTCTTGTTATAGATGCCAAAGGGTTAGCAATATTTATTGAAAAAAATAAATGCCCCTTAAAAATATTTTAGTTTTAGAATTCTTTGATGTTGGGGTATTGACTTTATAAGACCATTTCTTAAATCTACGCATAATAAATATATCCTTATTGTAATTGATTATATGTCAGAGTAGGTGAAGCCTATCACAAATCCCATGAAGAATGTAAAAGTTGTCACTAGATTCTTGAAAAAAAAAATATCTTTATGAGATTTAGAACACCAAGAACTATTATAAGTGATAGGAGTTCTCATTTATTTAATAGAGTATTTGATTCTCTCTTGGGTAAGTATGGAGTTACGCATAAGGTTACAAATCCTTATTATCCCCAAACTAGTGGGTAAGTAGAATTTTTAAATCAAGGAATTAAAAGGATATTGGAAAAAAACATTAATGCTTCTAGAAAAGATTAGTCTTTTAATTTAGATAACGTACTTTGGTCATATATGACCACTTTCAAAACCCCAATAGGATTGTCTCCTTATAAACTTATTTTTGAAAAATCTTTCCACCTCCTTATAGAACTAGAGCATAGAGGTTTTTGGGCCACTCATTTTCATAACATGGATATGCAGGCTATAGGTAAAATTCAACTCCTACAATTAAATGAGCTTGATGAATTCTGATTAGGCGCATATGAAAATGCTCAAATATATAAGGAACACACAAAGAGGATGCATGATCAAAGAATTGTGAAAACAGAGTTTGAAAAAAAAGTAACAATTACTCCTTTTAAATTCCCACTTATGATTATTTCATATTAGGCTATGTTCACATTATTTTGGACTATTTATAGTGACATAAGCTTTTCCCTCCTAAGTAATAAAGATAAGTACCCAAAAAAAATGAACATTTGAGGTAAATGAACACCGATTGAAAGTATATGAGGTGAAGAGGTTAAGAGCCTCAAAACCATCATACGCTTAAAGACTCTCGAGTGAATGGGATAGAGTCAATCTAATGACTATAAACAAGTGCTTCTTGGGAGGCAACCTAAGTGTTTGTTAATCTATTTTTTTTATTATTTATATCAATTTTATTTTGATTTACTAGACAATCTAATTTTTTATTTATAACAACTTAACATATTCATGAATAAATCGTAGGGTAGGTGGACATACAAATTTTGAATCTAGGAGGTAACATGACTGGAGCACTTCTAAGGTAACATAGAGTGGCGTGGGCCATGTTGTCCTAGAAACACAAACTTCTCCCTCAAGATTTTTATAGTACTTTCATCACATTTCAGGCACCTTCTATATGCTCTCACTTATACTGAATTTCCTTTTCCTTCTTTGTGTGGGGTTGATTATCCATTGAGAGCAATGTCGATTTTAAGTGTGGGGGAGTTCCTATGTTTTTATTTATTTATTATTTTTTTAGTGTTTTGCATGATTTGTGTTTGCTTGAGTCTTTTTGGGTTTTATTGAGTCTTAGGAGCCCTTAACAACTTAATGATGAACATATCTTTGAAATCATTATAAAATAGGATCATAAAACTAAGATAAGCTGAAAAATTTCTATGTTAATTGGATGTGAATGGATTGAGAGCATGTATGATCTTCTAACCATCAACAAATCATATTGAGATTTATCACAACACGTAGTGAGATTCTGAGCCATATATACTTTCTAGCATGAGTGTTTCACATAAAATAATTGCAATGCCCCATCTTTTTATAAAGTTTATTGAATGAGAAGTTATGGTATCTATTAATATTTTTTAACATTTAATTTTGATTTGGAACTATAATTGAGTTTGAGGGAAAGTTGGACTTGAATAAGTCTTATAAATAGAATAATATGATATTTTAGGTTGACCAATTGACTAGTTAATCATTTCGAATAAAGGTTTGTTTTTTTCTCAATTGAACCGATTGACTTGTTTGGGGAGCCGATTGATTGGTCAGCAGAATAATTTACTAGTAAGCCAAACCGATCAAATAATTTATCTAGCCCGGTACATTTTTTAACCTATGTTTTTCTAGGAAAACTTATTATACCAAAATAGAACCTTGATAATCCAATTCAAACTTGTTATTAAAATATTCTTAATCTATCTTATCATGCATTAGGCCCAAGCTTTTGCCTCGAAGTGATTCGAGGGTTTGATTTGGATAATTGAGGGCGAGGGTGACCTCAACATTGTCTTCTTCCACCTCTCTCCTTTTCACACTCTAGAATCATTTCTTTCATTCTTAAACCTACCTCTACTTAGCTGGGAGATTACTTCCACAAAAAAAATTCATTTCCTCTCTTGTGTTTAACATTTTCTAGGCAATTTTGACTTACATTTTTTAAAAATCACCATTTCAACTCTAAAAGGGATGTTAGCCTATCTTTGAGCTAATTATCCCTTTCAATTCAAATTCAGACAGTATATATTAGGATTTTTTGATTCATGACTTACAACAATCATTCTTATACTAATTTGTTGGCTATAAATATCCCTAATCACCCCTTCCACTCACTTTTCTTTTAGCCACAAAAAAGTTTCAGCTCACTTTACCTTTATTTTTTCCCTCTCCAATTCAAGCTAGTTTTTGTTCCTTTTCACTCTTCTAATCCTTTATCTAGATACTTCTTTTTTGACTTTAAGTAAGGGAGGGTTAGATTTAGGAGGAAGTTGGGTCTCTCTTTTAGAACAAATTCTCTCTATTTTCTCTTAGTTTTGATAAGTTTTTTTCTCCTAATTTGAATTATGATTAATGAAATTATTCATTGTTGAAGCTTTAACTTCTATTTTCTTTAAGATTTTGAAATTAAAAATCTTATAGGTTGAGTTTTCATATTTCAAGAAGAGTTTTTCTTGCACCAAGTAAGTCATTTTTACTTCTTAAATGAGACTTAGTTAAGCATGTATTGTGATGAATTCTTTAGAGTCTTAATTTTTTGATTTGGCATGAGAAATGGGGTTTTAGATTGATGCATGTTGATTAACTTATTAATTCTAAGAAAAATGCACGATGTTAGGAAAATTGGGTCAATTTGATTAACTAAGAATCATGTCTTAGTTTATGATCTTAATAAGTGTTGGTATAATGCTAGGATATATTTTAATTTGCATGTGGTAGGAATTTTGAGGATGATCTGCAAGAAAAATGTATGTTTTGGATAAATGAGGGAAATTTGATCAATTAGTTATGTTAAATTGATTGATTGGTCTTTAGAATAGCAAATTGGTTGACCTAACCCATCAACCAGTAGGTCTATGGTGACCTTAGGTTACTCTTTGCTTAAACCCGTTGATTGGTTTAGCATAACCAGTCAACTTATCCTAGAAGAGTCAACTAATTTACCCAAACCGGGAAACTATTTTGAGGGAAACCTGGGTTTGGTTGAGTCAAACAATCAACTAGTTGTCCTAAATTGGTTGACTTGTTAGTAAAACCAATCAACTGGTTAGGCTAAACCAATCGACTAGTTTGGCTAAATTGTGTGATTTTGATCTTTTAACTTGGATATGCCTTAAGACCATGCCTAATGATGTTATATGATTATTTAGTGAGTGAAATACCTTAGTTGACATGAATGGACCACCTAATGGATGGGTTAAATTGATCATAATTTATGGCATACTGAATGGGTGTTGTAAAGGCTTTATTAGGTAAACCCAAATAAGTATTTGATGGATTTAAAGGGTTAATGCAAAATGACTTTGGCCTGAAATGGATTAATCTAAGGGATTTTGTTAATATTGAGTAATACTTAATGGAAATCCCACATATGTTTGGGTAATGGTAACGGTTAAGATAGAATAAGTATGTGAATTATTGCTTGCATATTGTATGGGCCTTGTGTGATGATATACCTTCTAGAATAACGTACTAATCACTTAAAGTAAAAGATGTTCGAGCTATGTATCAGTCTCGATTTCCTAATCCTTGATTAGCTACCAGAGGTTAGTCTACCTTTAAGCGTTTATTGGTGCCTTCAAGAAGTATTCTAGTAGATCTTGGTGCCTAACCTAATCTAGACATTAATGATGTACTAGGAGGTATCGATACTAAAGGGTCTGGTCACCTGGATGATTTTTTGTTCTTCCTTTACTTTTTTCCATTGGTGGTTACTTGGCTTCAGCCAAGACTTATGTCCATTGGTGATTACTTAGCTTCGGCCTACAATTTATGTCCTTTGGTTCGGATAGACTTCCATGTGAAACTATGGGGTAGTGCATAATTCATCGCTCGATAATAACTGGGATACGTATTTGTATGCCAATTTGAAGGAGTAATTGGATAAGAATTTGGGATAAGAATGTAACTAAAGAGAAAGGTAAAAATAAAAGGAAAAGAATGATAAAGGAGATAATAGCCTATATATATATATATGGCATATGGTGAAGTTATGTGTCTATATGAATGAAGCCCTACTATTAGCTAAACATTCTACCTTATAGCTTGTATGTTGTTAGCTAAAGCATGATGAGTAATATATGGTATAAGCTTCCTCTGCCTACTGTGGCCATAATAGAGCATGTATCTTGTTTATATGAAATATGCATGAAATATGTTGGTATGAATTTCGTATTATGACAGGATCTTATGTGTTGGTGACTCTATTGAGGAGTTAACTTGGCTTACTCAAAATGAAGCATAATGATCTGCCTATTTTCTTGGTCACCTGCTCATTCCCACGAGCAATGGGTCATGTGTAGGTTTTCGAGGAGGGTCAATAGTTGGTCAACCTCGTGTGGGGCATGGATTATGAGAGTGTGGATATTTAGAGACTTTTGAGCGGTCCTTGATAGACTAAAGTTTAGGTTCATACCTTAATTTTTTTTCTATAATTTGAGACCACGTACTTTGACTTAATTTCCTCATGTATTTGAACATTATGGATTGACGAGGTCCTGTATTTATATAGCATACTTTCTTTTAGAATTTATATCGTATTTTTTAGCTCACTCTACATTAGTTTTGGTTTATTTGTTTCTTAGCCTTATATCTAACAAGGGATGGGTAGCTAGAGCATATCCTATGTTAGGTGCGGCGATAACGCCTTATTTTTCCTAAGCATTTATTGGTTTTTTGCTTCCATAAGGTTTTGAAAACAATTTTTTTCAATAGCAAAAAATGGGGATGTTATAATAATATATATTTTATTGGTTTTATTATTCTCTGTAAACCTCATATGCACTAATTTATTTTGATTAAATTAATATCCATAGCTTTTATTATGAACTATAGAGATTACTATAACTTATTAATGTGTTCATCAAAGCTTTCGGGCTATAACGATCCTAATTGAAAAAGTGATAAAGACACCTTAGTATTTACCACCATATAACCAGATAGTCTTCTACCCTATTTTTTTTTTATGTACATGAGTTTTACACCCTTTAGTTAACCACTTTAAGCCTTTTATATTGGCATTTATTTTTTTGTCGCCCACATTTTTTCTAAACAAACCTAAAACATATCTTTACCCTTATTCTCAAAACTAATAGAAATTTTGATGAGACTTATGCAAGTGATTAAAAGTAGTATGGGAAGAAAATTTTAATGAACATAAAAAAGAATAAGTGTGGGAGATGCTAAAAATGAAGAAAAAAAAGATGTGAAAAAGAAAAGAGAAAAATTAGTTTATTTTCTTTCTTTAATTTTAAGAAAAGTGGTGAAAACAATTTGGAGGCCCAACACGATGATATTTGGCCTATGTGATGCCATGTTATGTAATGAGAAAATACCTTGATAAGTTTGAATCTTTAAGAAGAGTATATATATCAACATCATTCTACTAGGTTTTAGGATATTTTGTTGAACCTTTGTCCATATTCTTCATTAAACTCTTGAACCTAACCCTGTCACAACCCTTATGAAGTCCTTATTGATTCTTGAGATGGACAACCTTGATCTATTGGTAATAATTCATATGATTCAAACATATGGTTTAGTCCAATTGGTAGGTATTTGATATTTTTTTGCGAGATTTCTATCCACAAAATACGAACATTCCTCCTTCATATATGTGACATACTTGTTATTTTTATCATCTTATATCACATAATTGAGTGTACTTATACATATATAACCATGAACATGAGATAAAGGTAAAAATAAGAGGGTATACCTTTATGATGATGGGTCTCAATATGATTAAGGCATGGTTAGGTTTTCATTTATTATTATTATGTTATTCATATATGTCATGTTTATGTGTGAATCATATTATAATTAACCTTTTAAATTTTCTAAAGCTAAATCTTTGCTGAGTGTTAATTTTGGTGTTATGAAAGTAGAAGATTCTAGTAGTGACTGAGTGGAAGGCACCCACTAACGTCCTCGAGGTACGTAGTTTCTTGGGCTTGGCTGGGTACTATAAATGCTTTGTCAAGGAATTATTGAAGGTAGATTGTCCTTTGATGAACCTTTTGTTGAACGGCCAAATTTTAGTGGGATGAAGCTTATTAGAGAGCATTTTAAAAGGTGAAGAAGTGGTTGACTATAGCACCAGTTTTGACTTTACCTTTAGGTGCTAATGAATTTGAGGTCTATAGGGACACTTTCAAGCATGGATTAGGTTTTGTTTTGATGCATCATGGTAAGGTAATGGCTTACGCTTCTCATAAGTTGAAGCAGCATGAGTAGAAATATTTGACGCATGGTCTAGAGCTAGTAGAGATTGTCTTTTGACACGTTCCTACCCGCAAGTGCACGGGGTCAGAGTAGTAGTCAAGGTCGATCCCACAGGAATTGGTGAATGACCACTAGGACAATGATAGAACTTAGCTATGTCTAGACTATGAGATGATATGAAATAATAAATTGTAAGCTAAAATAACTAACTAAGCTAAAAAGAAAGGAAAATAGCACTCAAGTGACTCAAAGAAATAGAAGAGCTAAGGTTCCGGTTCATCGCCCCCGATCCTCACATATAATCAAATATCACATCACTAAAATAATCAACAATCATAATCAATCATAATCAATCATGCCAACAAGGATAGAAAGTGTTGTGCTTTCTCAAGCCACAACCACCCTATTACATATCTATGGGCCTAACTATCTCTAGCTTAGAGTGTAATAGAATGTAATGCATTAAAGTCCATAAAGTTTCCTCCTTTTTTGTTGTAGAGGTTAAATTGATTGTCTTTTGACCTACAATCTAATCTCCTGTTGTGATATTGGGTCTAATACTGGATTATCTCTCAATCTCACCGATATTTCCCACACCGAAAATCAGAACCCGGCTGTGGTTCATAAATCCATCAATCAATCAATAACACAACACATAGATTATGAATTGAATAAAAAAGGATGCAATAATTCAACACATTAGGATCGGGGAAAATTCCCCTTCACCTTAGTACAAGATCTAGCACATCAAATTCATATAAAGAATATTAAAAACAACAAGAGATTCCATAGATAGAGAAAAGATCATTAGATAATACCCTTGATGTTCACAAATTCTTGCAAAAATTTAACTTCTTGAAACTCGGTCTCTAATTTACAAGAGAGATCTTGATGAATTGGGGAATAGGATAGAGAAAAGAGAAAAGAGAAAAGAGAGGGAGTGAAGGCTGCCTCGAGATATTAGAATGAGAGTTTTTATACTACCGCCTCATGGATCCCTAGGGTATTGATAAAGATGGGCTTCCCGTGTCAACTTTGATAATGATGCATATTTTGACTATAAATTTTTCATCATAACTCTGATTAAGCTGATTTTAGATGATTTGAAAAGCTATTAAAAAGATCTACAACTTTTATGTTGAAAGCTTCTCTAAATTCAGACTTTTTCCTAGTATAAAATCCACTTATTTATGGATCATATACTTTAAATATGCATTCTTACTTTCATTTTATTCCATAATTTACATTTTAGCTCTAAATCTCTTTCCGCTTTAACTTTTGCTCCTCTTTGCTCCTTTTTTCTCCTTTCTTCTCCCTTTAAGATTATTCTTTTTTCCATCCTTCATGATTTTTTTTTTGCTTGAGATCCTGCAAATTTTCACAACACAAAAGCAGTAACAAGAACAAAAAGGGAGAATTCCAACTGAAATTAGAGGTAAAAACTCTTATAAACCTTAGGAATAAGATGCAAAAGTCACACTTATCATCTTTGCATTGAATATTTGGAGGCATTACTTGTATGGGACTAAATGCAGATTTTACACCGACCATAAGAGCCTCAAGTATATATTGACTTAGAATGAGTTGAATATGATACAAATGAGATGGATAGAGTTGGTGAAGGACAATTATATTGAGTTGACCTACCATAAGGGTAAGGCCAATGTCATTGTAGATGCCTTAAGTAGGAAGACATCACATTCTTTGGGTTCTGTTGTGGTGTCTAGTCATTTGTTTGAGGAGTTTGGTGAGATTGGGATAGAGAAGATCCAATAGGGTTACTTGGAAGTCCAGATGTGTGCTTTGATGATTACACTAATGATTTTTTATGAGATTCGAGCAGGATAGCCTAGGGATGTTAAGCTTGAAAGGATTCAGTAGAAGATTCAGGATAGTAGAGTTGAGGGTTTCCAGATTCATGAGGATGGTATCATTTGCTACAGAGGTCGTTGTACCTCAAAGTTGCATTGATCTAAAGTGTCGGGTTTTGGAGGAAGGTTACTCTACTCTATATTCTATCCACCCAGGAGGGGATAATTTCTATAAGGACCTTTAAAGGATTTATTGGCAGTCTCAAATGAAGTGAGAGGTAGCAAAGTTCCTATCAAGATGCCTGAATAGCCATAAGGTTAAAATTAAGCATTAGAGACCTACATGGTTGTTTCAACTTTTAGATGCTTAAAGGTGGAAGTGGGGCTCCATATTGATGGATTTTTTAAGTGTGCTATCGAGGACTTGTAGCAGTTGTGATACAATTTGGGTTATTATTGACAGGTTGACTAAGTCGGCTGTATTTATGCCAATGAAGTCGACTTGGATTATGGATTAGCTAGCCGATGCATATTTGAGGTTTGTGGTCAGTAGGCATGGTACACCTACCAACATAGTCTCCAATCAGGAATTAAGATTCCTTTCACACTTCTAGAAAAAGTTGTGGGAGGCTATGGACATAAGATTGAGGATGAGTACCGCCTTTCACCCAACTATGGATAGACAGATTGAGAGGATGATTCATACTTAATAGGATATGCTTCATGCTTGTATTTTGGATTTTTAAGACAATTAGGAAGATCATATTCATTAGGTTGAGTTCTCATATAACAATAGTTATTATGCTAATATAAGGATGGCACGCTTTGAGGCATTGTATTCACATAAATATTGAACACCTTTGTGTTGGAGCAACATCAGTAGACTATTATACTTGGACCGAAGTTGATTGAGGAGATGAATCAATGGGTTTGGTTGATTTAGGATAGAATGAGAGTAGATTAGAGTCATTAGAAGAGCTACGTAGATCAAAAATGTCATAGTGATGGTTTGAAGCTAGGGGATAGAGTTTTGTTGAGGGTTTTACTAACTAAAGGAGTGCAAAGATTTGGTCGAAAGAGTAAGTTAGGCCCAAGGTATATTGGTTTATATGAGGTTCTTGATAAGGTTGGTGAGTTTGCATACTGCCTAGCACTTCCACCAGATTTATCTCGAGTTCACAATATCTTCCACATTTCTCAACTGAGGAAGTACATCATAGATCCATTGCACGTGATCAAACCAGATGAGATTGAGCTCGATGATTTGTTGTCCTACATGGAGAGGCCTTTGAGGATTCTTGACACCAAGATTTGATGGACCCAAACGAGCTTAGTTCTGATCATGAAGATTCTTTGGAGCCATCTTGGAGTAGAAGATGCCACTTGAGAGACCAAGAAGGATGTGCATGAGGTGTATCCTAAGCTTTTTAGCTCAGGTGCATTAAAGTTCGGGGTTTTCTCTATTTTGACGGGGTAGTCTCAGGTAGTATAGTAGTAACTTTGATAGGATTGACCACCAAGATCACTTTCCTTACATCCTTTTCCTCTTCTACCCTAACCCATACTTGTTGACTTTGGGGATAAAGTCTCTTTGAAGGGGGTAGTGATACAATACCCCAAAAATTTGCTTAGCCTAATATCGTATCATTAACACTCTAATTTGATTCTAATATAGAGAAAATCTTGTTTTAGTATTAACCCAATTTCTTTATCCCGAAGCTTTAACTGAATTTAAATCTTTAATCTAGATAAATCGTATTTTGGAACCCAATCTCAAATCCACTAAAATTTATCACTAATCCTATATATTTTGGCTAATCTAAAATCATCTAAACTAATTCCCAACCTTTTTCTCTTTTTCCTTTCTTTTCTTTCTTCTCCTTTTTTCCGTTAACCTAATTATAATATTTGATTTCTTTTGCAACTTGCATCCTCCCACTTGAACCATCTCTAAATCTCCTCTACGGCCACCCTCATCCATCACCCATCTTCTTCTCTTATGTTCCCAAGCTACAAATGCACACCACCCAATTTCCCTACCTTGTTCTTTTTCTTTTACCTTCTTCATGCAACATACACTCACACTCTCCATCACCATCACTTGCCTGCACCCCTTGCCATTTTCCTAACACTCAACCATCACCTCCACTACCGCTCCTCATGCCCAATCTGCATCATCACTTGTCACACGCCTCTGTCATTTCTTCCCTATTCTCATGCTCATGCATATATATACACCACACTCTCTTTCCTTCCTCTCTGTTTAGCCTCCATTCTGCCATAGTGTGTCAAAGAGCCATTAAATGAGCTTCCCTTCCCTTTCTTCTTCTTCCATGCTCCTTTTCTTCTTCTTAGGGCAGTCTTTCCCTATTTTTCACAATCGAGACACCTCCATCACCACTATGCACAGCCACACACTACCCAAATCTAGTGGACTAACCACCTAGAGTCGCCCTATCCTCCCTCAACACCGTTGTTAGCCATCTCCGCTAACCACCACTTATTTTTCCCTCTTCTTTGTCACGTTTTTACAAAATGCATGGCCTCAAGCACGATCATACATCACTAATATTTCTTGTCGCATGACTGTGTAATCCAGCACAGTCTGCCCGTGCACCCTCACACATCCTGCACACAGCCCTGTTGCACACTTGTGCACATCTATTCAACTTATGCCTATTACCTAGTGATTGAGCATGACCATGCCACTTCTCACTGCCTGGTTGTGTGTACTCCTAACTCTCGACCTAGGTGTGCACTACCTAGAGCACACCCGTGTAGCCACCCATTTCGATAGTGCACCCCTATTTTCACCCCCAAACATTATCCAAGTACCACCAAATATCCACCATATCTCCACCATAAATTCCACCACACATCCACACATCACAAGCTTCCATTTGACTACAACTATTTCCATTTTTTACCCTCTTTACCTTATTTTCTCCCTTGGTTATGCTCTTTGAGCCTAATTGTGTATTATGTTGTTTTTCTCAGGTGGTATTCTAGTAATCTTGAAGGAAAAAGTCTAGAATTTATGTGCTTAGAGCCAGCCCAGTATCCTAGTTGGTAATGATACTAATTGATATTTTAGGGTTTTTGTGTTATATTACTTGTATGGATATATGTATTTTTCATGATATTGTTGTTATATGAGTTAATGTATGTTGTTGATGATATTTTGTAGTTATATGGAATATATGTTGAAAGAAACTAAGAATAGGTAAGAAGTATGGATGTGATTTTTTTATGCTAATGACATATTTGTGGGAAATATATTGTATGGCATGTAATATAGGCCAAAATAATCCATGACAAGTGGAATATTTATATTTAAGAAGTATGATGATAAAAGGCGGATTTAGGAAAAATCATGATTGTGGAAGATGTAAGATTTTCTAAAATCAAAGTTACTAGTTATCTTTAAGGCTATTTTGGTCATTATGGGATAATAAGAAAGTTTTGGTATTTTATGTGTTAGGTGTATTAAAATATGATAATGATATTATAAGAAATGTTTGGAAGTTTTATTGTTTTTTTTTTGGGTTCCTTCAATGAAATAATGGTCTAACTTGGGCATAAAAACATAAAACGATAATGTTATTATTCCATGTATAAAATCTAGAGGTTATCTAAATTTTGGTGGTTGTTATCTAGTAGTTGTATTTACCCGGATATTCTTTTTGGAATCTTGATCCATGGAATCTCTCATTTTGTATTTTGTTACTGTAATTCAAAGTTAATCTTGAAACTCATATTTTATTATTAATGTTTCTTTTGTTTCCAATTTTCTTGTGTTACTTTAAATACTTTTAGCCTTGTGATTGATGTAAGGATGATTGAATAAACCAGATTTATGTCAATTATGGCAGTAACCCCCCAATATTGTACTTATGTACTTTCGCTGTAAAACAAAAGTTTTTAGTAGTAAAAATCGGGTGTTACAATAACTTTGACATCTAATATATGAACCAACAAGTAAGAATTATCTGTATCATACACATCAATTCATTGTCATAATTCCAAAACTGAATTAAGTTAACCCTTGGAAAGATAATCTACTCACTTATAGTTGCTATAAAAAGGAAGAGATAACATATAAAATAAATAAATAATATTAAACAAAATAAATGAAAAAAGAGGAATAGAAAGATGAAATTGTAATACCCTATCCCAAAATCCTTCAAAATGTGTTTAAAATTATGTTTATATAAAATAAATTAGTTTTGGTTTTGGAATGGACTTTGTAATAAAAATGTGAAATTCAGACGTACTGATCAATTGATTTGCCTAACCGATCAACTAGTATGCTAAAAAAAGTTACAGTTTTATTCTCAAAAACCAATCGATTGGTTATCCTACAATTTCAAATTCATTTATGATTTTGACTCAAATTCCTTTCTAATATTTATGAAAACTTCTAATTAGAATCCATTTGTGCTAATAAGCATATTTTGGTACTTTTGGATTATTTTTAGATTATTTATATCTATCTATGATTTTATTTAGTAATTTTTTCTATAAAAAAACACTTTTGAGACATGCTTCATTTTCTCTCTTCTCCCTTACTTATCCTTCTCTCTTCTTGCAGCTAGGATGCATGGTTGAATTTTTGCACCATCCCCTGACTCACCAACCCACTACCATGTCCCTTCTTAAAAGCACTCAACCCCTCATCACTCCATCAAGTCAGTTGTCACCTCTTGGTTTCCCACACTCAACCTTACCAGTCTTATCTCCCTCTAGCTTATGAATGTCAACCAAGCCTCACCTCTATACCCTTCATTCCTAATCCATTTTCATTCCCCACCTATTTTTCTTGCTCTCTTCTCCCTTTTGTTGGTAGAAAATTTTCCCAAGTGTTGAGCATTCCTTTATTATTTCCCTCTCTCCTCTATAATGAGAAAAAGAGAGACTTACTCTAATTTTCTTCCTTCTTTAGTCAAGCATTGTATGCGTTTTCTTCTTCAAATATTAGCTTTATTTATACCTTCATTTTTTTAAGCAATGAAGAATTAAGGTTTAAGAAAGGTTGAAGATTTCAGTTCTTTTCCTTTGGCATCGTATTTCTTAGAAAAGTTTGTGTTTGTGTTCTTTTTGTTCTTCTTCTGATTTTTCCTTGATTTAAAAGAAGTTTTGAAAGGTGATTTTAATGTTTTTGACTTTGATTCTCTCAGTAATCGAGGTTCTGCTAGATATCCATCAAGTAGGAGTTGTTGTGTTAGAAGAATTGCTTTAAGGTAAGGTATTCTTATATTTAACATAAATGGGGTTCCATTGCTTATTGAGGTTCCATGTGTTTGGTGTGCTTGTTTGAGCATGGTTTGATCATATTGTGAATTGAGCATGTGGTATAATATCTTCCTAAAGTTAGAAGTTTGGGTTTCTTTGATTTTTATGCATGAGTTTTGCATTTGATCATGATTCATTTAAATTCCTACATTATCAAGTACCCATGTGATTCTATGTGTGTCTTTTTATATGTTTGATGATATAGAAGAATGTTGAGGTTAATATGGTAAAGTTTGGTAAATTTTAGGTGTGTGTATTGCAAGTCTGGGTAATATTTTACCCAGATCAGTCGATCAACTCATCAAATCCATCGACTGGTTGTGTGAGTAGCCACACAATTTGAAAATTTGGATCAATTGGTCATGAGATTAGTCAATTGGTTTGCCAAACCCATCGGTTGGTAACCCTACAACCAAAAGTGGTTTGGTCTCCACTTAGACCCATCGACAGGTTGGACCAAACCCATTAACTAGTTCCTATGACTAGTCGATCGGTTTGTCAAACCCATCAATTGGTGACCCTATAGAACAAAGTGATTGGGTCTCATCTTAGACCCGTAAACCGGTTGGACCAAACTCATCGACTGGTTCCTATGAACATTGGATCGGTGAGACCAACCAATCGATTGGTCCTTTGGTGTTGCTTTAGCTTAGGTATGGTACAACTAGACCAGTTGACTGGTCCTCTAGTGTTTTTTAGCTCAATTTTGGTATGACTAGAGTAGTCAACTAGTTCTAAGGACCAATCGACTAGTCTGGTCATATGCCGCTTGGCTTGGTATTAATTATTATTCTCTTAGGCCTTTTATATTAATACCTCAATGTAATTTCAACATTTAAATTGTGATTTCAACTATGACTGCCCTAAATTTAATCAAAATGAAAATGTAATATTTGGGACTTGAATTGGTTAAGTTTGGTATAATCTATAAACACCTAATTGGTGGCTTTTATGCCTTTTGATGTGTTTGTTGTTATCAATTGGAAAACCCTAATTTGGTTACTAATGGAATTTAATCGTGTTTGGTGTTATGACTTGCAAACATCCAATTGATTATTTGTGTATTTGATATGTGATATGTGATATTACTTGAAAATATATAATAATGGAATATGATTTCATTTTAGCATTTTTCTTTGACTCTCTAGGTCGTTGACTGGGATTAAGTGAGCGGGTCGCCCTATGGTTTATATCTTTCACTTAGTACCTATTTCCTTCTCTATTAGGTTGTAGTGGGTAAAGGTATGTGCATATCTTTGAGGTATAGGATTATACTATAGCAAGTCAATATGGCATCGGTGTCCAATACAGGTGGGTCCCAATACAAGTCCCATAGCACTTCGTATTATCCATTACTTAGGTGGGTGTGGTATCCCAACTTTTAAGCCCTTGTAGTAGAGGCATTCAAGGTTTGGTGGGTGAGGTATCCTAGTACATGCCCCCTAGTGTACTTTGACTACCTGTGATGGGTGTGGTATCCCAATTTATATTAGCCCTCAAGGCAGGTGCACTTGATATGTGATTAGTATGGTATCCCCAAAGAAAAGACCCTTTGATGTATCATAACCCCATGTAGTGGGTGTGGTATTGTAACACCCCCAAAATTCACTACTGAAAAATTTCGTTTTATTTGAAAGAGTTAGCAGAAGCAAATTATGAAATCGTGAATCTTGGGGATATTACCGCCACACTTAGTACCAGACCGGTTCACTCATATCGTTCTAGTACTAAGTGCTAAGGCTAAAGGAAAATGAAATACAATTTGCAAGAAATTCGACATACTTAAATCAGAGTAGCATATCAAATCATTTACAAGAATAACATCTACCAATGATGGTTACTTTAACAACATTAGCATTAAAACCAAGAATTTAAAAGAGAAAGAGAAAAGCCCTAACGGTACCGGATAATTCCTTACTCTCCTTCCCGTAGCCCACTTGAGTAGCACCTGAAAAGACCTGCAAGGGGCACTGTCCATTGAATGGTAGGGGCCCCATAAAGGGAATCCCTTCAGTACTATGGTACTGAGTAACCCTTTAATACCACACTTAAAAAAAGGCCCGCAATGCAACACATAATGCGAGCTATATACATATGAAATCAGAGGTGCATACATAACAATCACACATATAACAAGTTATAATTCACGATTGGTACTTTTGGGCATAATTTTGGGCCTTAAGCCATGTCATAGTGTAAAATGAATACATTCGGGCCTTAAGCCATCATTCTATCATCATTCAATCAATCTCATATTTTATATCCATGTGAGTGCGAGAACTCCACTATTATAGCAGATGGATCGGTCACTTATAGGGTAGATACACCTAACCACTATTATATGTCGGTGGATCGGTCTCTAGGGAAAAACGCTCCTGGCCACTATTATTTGCCAGTGGATCGGTCTGGCCCCGACTCACATGGTGTTCCACTATAAGTGATTAGTATTTTTCCATAACTTCATTCACATATATAACTGGTTTTATTGAGCTCGGGACCCCCACTATTATTGTCGGTGGACCGGAATATATATATCAACATCATCCAAGGCAACATGCTCCTGGGCCACTATTATATCCGGTAGACCGGTACTCGATATCACTTGACAGGGCAACACGCTCCTGGGCCACTATTATAACTGGTGGATCGGTACTCAATATCATAAGTCATCTAGGCCCGGCTCATTAGTATTTCACTTTCATTATTAGTATCTTTTCTTTCCTTAATCAGCACAACAATTATAATTTATTTGCCTCGGACAGGAGATCAAGAACCCGGGACACAAAGGTACACCGGTTGTACCGGTGCATATAAGCTACTCAGTACCCTTCAACCACGAACCCAAGGACGCAAAGGTACCCTGGTCGTACTGGTGCATAAAGCTACTCAGTACCCTACCGACAAGGGCACCTAATCCATAAGTATGCATACCCCCTAACTAGGTCCGTAGAGCTAGATAGAGTAAGATATAGGGCCTGGTTGGGGCACAAAGGCACACCAGCAAATACCAGAATAATCGTAGACTAAACCACGTCTTTAGGGTAGCGACCCCTAAAGAGTCACCATTCCCGATCTCGAGGTCTTTCACTTTAAGTAGTAGTGTCTTAATTAAAGTGATCACAAAAAGCACAATAATTAGATACTTATTCACTTTCAATCATTTTGATATCATTCGCCGTTTCTTATTCAGGCAGTTATCCAAGATATCACCGAGAAACTATTAAGGCCATCATAATCTCATCTAATACCGAATTAAGATTTGTTGTCGTGATACTTACTAATTATCAATACTCTAACCTGGCTAACTAGCATTATTTAAATCAAATTATGAAATTCCACAATCACAACGACATGTTAGGCACAAATTACTGATTTACCCCTTACTTATATAATTGCTAAGTATCCCTTCCTTACTTGACAAATTACTCTATTACCCTCCTTGTCACATAATTACTAAATTACCCATTCCTCGGTTTAGGTTACCAAGGTATCTCCTACGCCTTTTTAAATCACCATTCACCCCTCATAATTGCTACACTTATCATATTTCCCATTTGGTTGGTTAGATTACCGAATTTCCCTTCTCTTTATTTACAATCAAGAGCTTGCCCTTTAGTGAATAAATTACCAAATTACCCATTGTTATCATGATTACCAATTTGCCCCTCTAGTAGGTTAAACAATTACTAACTTACCCTTTAGTCGGTTAAATTACCAAATTACCCTTCTCCATTATCGTAATTACCGAATTACCCCTTTAGTTGGATAAATTACCAAATTGCCCTATCCATTATCAAAATTACCAAATTACCCTTCTCAATTATTATCATTGCCATTTTAACCCTTTCAATTATTATAAATCCCAAATTACCCTTCTTCATAATTAAAATTATTAATTTACCCTCCTTCATAATTATAATTACCAATTTACCCTTCTCCATATTTATAATTATTAATTTACCCTTCTCCATATTTATAATTATTAATTTACCCTTCTCCATTCTTATAATTACTATATTGCCCTTCTCCATTATTAAAATTACCATAATGCCCTTTTATTAGTTAATTTACCAAATTACCCTTCTCTATTATCATAATTATTAAATTACCCCTTTTTAATCATAATTTAATTACCAATTTGTCCTTCGTCGTTATCATCATTACCAAGTTACACCTTACTCCCAAATTTGCCATAAACATCCTTTTATTTACAAAATTACCACAATACCCTTTTACTTATAAAATTACTATAACACTCCTTTTACTTTACGAATTACTACTTTACCCTTTTACATCCAAAATTACCATCTTTATCTTTCCTTACCAAATTACCATTTTGCCCTTCTTTTCCAAAATTACCATATTACCCCTTTACTCCCAAAATTACCATAATACCCCTTACTTATAAAATTACCATTTCGCCATTCACTTATAAAATTACCATATTACCATTTACTTATAAAATTACTATCCTGCCCCTCTACCTCCAAAATTACCATAATGCCCCTTTAATTGAAAAACTACCATATTTTCCTTTACTCATAAAATTACAATAATACCCCTAACTTATAAAATTATCATTTTACCATTTAATCATAAATTACCATATTGTTCTTTTGCCTCAAAAATTACCATAATACCCTTCTTTCCCACAACTTACAATTTTATCCTTTTACTTATAAAATTATCATTTAACCCCTTTCTTTTGAAATTACCAAAATACCTTTTTGCTTATAAAATCACCGTTTTACCCCTTTCTTTCAAAATTACTAAAATACCCCTTTACTACAAAATTTTCAAAATATATTTTTCACTTATAAAATTTCCACTTAACCCCTTTATTATGCCACTTTTATGAATTTACCACCACTACATAAAATACTAATATTAGAACTTCATTCTTATCATTTAACTCCACCAACTTGTCATTATTCAACATAATACTCATTAGTAACTACATATATTAGATCACATACTTGCATAAGTATATTACTAAAATACCCTTAGGTAATAATATTATTCATGCATTAGAAACATAATATATCATAGACAAGGATTTACCTTTTCCATCAATAATCAAACTCCTTCCTTAATTATTATACCTACACATAGCACAAAAGCTATCATACTTTTCTTTTTTATCAATCAATATAAGCAACCATCTATATATCATGCTAGGCACACAAAACATGCATAAAATCATACTAAAATCCCTAATGTGCTAGCATACGTTTTTCCATGTATTTAAGTGAGGATTAACGATTACCTTAATCCCGCAAAAATCAAATCTTACCGGTATCCCGGTTAAAGATTTAAGCTTTAATTAGCAACTCAACACCTAAAAATAGTATCAAAGCTTAACATGTTAGAAACAAGAATCCAAGCATAAAACTTTATAAAATTTAATTAATAAAACACTTAACTTCAAATGCTATTATACCTTAAAATTTTTTCATTGAAATACTAAATCATGCAGCAGCTCATGCTGCTCATGTAGCATGAGCTGCATGCAAAATAAAAAAGGGAAGTCTCGAAGAGGGGGGTAAAGAAGGCAAAATTTGTTATTTTCGGGTTAGGATCTTTAGGCTAGAAAAGAAGGTAGGTGGGGGAGGATTGGAGGCAAGGTAAGGGTGCAGGAGTGAAGAGGGGGTGTAGGTGGTGGCTGGGGATGGTTTCACGACAGCAGAGGGCGGCGGAGACGGCAACGGCAAGGCGGCGAAGATGGCTGTCGGGTTGGGCGTGGCTGAGAAGGAAGGAAAAGAGAGTGAAAAAATGAAGGGGTGCAAGGGCTTTTTTCGACCAACTGAGGCATGGTGGTGGTAGAGGGGGTTGTAGGGTGTCGAATGGTGGGTTTGGTGGCAGCAGAGGTGGCCGGACGGCGGCGAACGGGGCGGTTGCAGGAGGCTTGGCGGTAAGGGAGAAAAGTGGGGAGAAAAAGAAGAGGGGGAGAAGGGAGGAGCTGTAGGGGCTCGAGGGTGGCTTAGGGGCCTCGTGGCGGTGCAGGGCAGTAGCAGGTGGTGGCAGAAGGCCGCGCAGGGGCTGGGTGCGGTGGTTGGCGGCGACGATCAAAACTGGAGAAAAATGGAGGGAGAGGGAAGGAGAGAAGAGGGAGCTCGGGGAAGGAGAAGGGAGCTCAAAAATATGGGGAATGAAGGGCTGGAGAGATGAAGAAAAAGATGAGGGAGAAGAGAGGGGGTAGATGGCTGGCCGGCGAGAGGACGCAGGGTGGTAGGGCTGTCGGTTGACAGAGGAAAGGGAGGGAAGAAGAAGGAAGGGGAGAGGGCATGCGAGCTATGGTCTAGGAGCTGGTTTGGCTCGAAATAGGAAAGAAAATGATGGGGGAGAGAGGAGGGGTAGCAGGGAGTTAGGTGGTGGTCGGGTATGGCAGTTGCAGGCGGCTGGCAAGTTCGATAATGGCAGAAATGGTGGTCGGGTGTGGGAGAAGAGAGAAAGGAAGGGGGAGGTGCGAGCGAGCGGTTGGACCGGCGCAGGAAAGAAGGGGAGCCAGCCGGTCCAATCTGGGAGAGAAAAAAAAGAGGGACGGGCTGCGTCGCACGGGCCACGCGGGAGAGGGGGAGATGGGCCGAGGCCCAGTGCGTAGGGGAGACAAGTCAGGCCGGCGGCCCGAGGGAGGGGAAAAAGGGAAAAAGAAGAGAAGAAAAGGAAAAAGGGGAAAAGGGTAAAAAGGGAAATGGAAAAATAGGGAAAATAAAGTAAATTAATTTATAAAATCATAAAATATAATATTCTTGATAAATTATTTAATTTAATAATTTAATTCATTATAATCTAATATATTAGTTTAAAAAGGATAAGGTTAGTAAAATATTAGTTTGGAAAATTATTTAAATAAAAATAGCATGATAAAATAACAAAATATCTATTTTAATATACTAAATATTCCCGTCCAAATTTATATGCTCAAAAATCCATAAATTAATTAAAAAAATTTAAAAGCTAATTTATTTCAAATAAAAGCTATTTATTAAATTATTGGTTTTCTAAAATTTTGGGGGATTACAGGTATTTTATTGTGATTATTTGTGCTACCATGACTTTTGTTCGTGGTGGAGAACTAGGTGTGGTTGAATGAACTATCTTATTAACTAGAAATTATATGGTCACTAAAGGGAGAATTATAATATGGTTTATATTGCATGGATTATGGTGCATTTACTGCATTGTTATCCTCCCGTGATTTACATGCAAGCATGTCTTGTTATATTACTACTATGAAATTAAGTGTTAATTTATATTAGTATGCTTATCATTATGCTATTAAGTGACTTCAAGGTGCTACATAGGCCTTACCATATTTTATATAGTATATTTTACCAGTACTTCACCATATTAATACTACAATTGTATAGTCATTGTGATGATCCAGCGTCTAGTCAAAGGAGTAGAGGACGATTTGTAAGAGTATGACTCTTAGTTACAGTATATTGAGGGTGATAACATGGGCCCTTAGTAGGCCATTGCTTAGGGTCAGAGATTTATGTTTATGTTTAAGAATTAAGCTAACCGGTTAGAAGTGTTTTTCCCACTGTGTTGGAAAATTTTTGTTCTTTCAGTTATTTAAACTCTTGGCTCGATTCCCTATATTTGGTTTTGTAAACTATTATACCCTTTCTACCTATAATATTTTTTCTCTCCTTTATTATCTTGTATTGTCATATTAATATTATGATCATGCATCTTTTGTTGATTGTTCTATTTTGCCTTGCATCTGGCATGGCCTAGGTGATGATCACACTTCTCTCATGGTTGATGTGGTGGTAATATTCCCCGATTTTATTTTTTAAATGCTTTCACATTGTCTCAAAAATAAAATTTTCTAGTTCAAAACCTAAGGGTGTTACAGAAACCACATATATACATTTGAATATACTAACAAGAGTGTATGTAATATCTCAAAGTAATACTAAATTTAAGACTTAGTGAAGCAAATAAGAGTTACATTCAAGGAGTTAAAGTCTAGAAAAGTGAGAAAAAGAAAGCCTAAAAAAATGTCCAACTAATGAACCAATATTACCCCCTTAAAGTGACTGTCGATCGAGGTTTAAAATGAATTGACCATAAGAACCACGACTAGACTGTGGTGATCTTTTCTTCTCAGTAAGTGCCTTGTAAGATAAAGCCAGGCTGCATGCCCAAGATGTGTAGATATTTTCTTCATAGTGGGTGTCTTGCACGTTTGTGCTAGGATGCATGACCAAATCATGTAATACTTTTCTTCACTACATTCACATGTTCTACACCTCATGGTTGGTCCACAGATGTGCCGAACATGCCCACCAACATGTACACTACTAGATTCTTATCCAAGTAGGAATTTTCCATTCTACCTTCAATTCCATGTTCATATTGCTTACTACTTATGCATGTAGGGTTGGTTCCTATTCCTTCACTACATTCCATGAGTAATCCTTACTCCAAATCCATGATTCAATTCCTTAGATTTGTGTGTTTTCATGCAAATTCATAAAAAAACAAACATAAAGAGAGCTATAGTGGGAACAAAAGAGATAAAATATCACATAATTCATATGTCATATATAATAAACTCCAAAATGTAGGCAAAACAAGGTGAATTTATAAAATTAATTGGTTTATCCATAAGGTGGAAGCTTACATTTCTCATTATTTGAATTCGTATGAGTAGAACTACCCAACCCATGATTTCGAGGTTGTTGTAGTTATCTTCATGCCAAATATTTAGAGCCACTATTTGTATAGTACACAATGCATATTCTTAACTGACCATAAGAGCCTCAAGTATATATATTCACTTAGAAGGAGTTGAATATTAGGTAAAGGAGATAGCTAGAGTTGGTGAAGAATTATGATATTAAGTTAACCTACCATGAGGGGAAAGTCAATATCATTACATATTCCTTAAGTAAGAGGAAATTATATTCCTTAAGGTTTTGTATTATGGCTAATAAGTTACTTAAGGAGCTTAGTGAGATGGGGAAAGATTTGATTCAACAGGATGAATTAGAAATCTAGATGAGTAATTTGATTATTACACGAGCTATATTCAATGAAATCTGAGTGAAGCTGATTGGGGATGTCAAGATTGAATAGATTATGTGAAAGATGTAGGATGATAAAGCTAAGGGCTTTTAGATTCATGAGGATGGTAGTATCTTCTACAAAGGTTGATGGTTTGTACCACAGAGTTGCATTGATTTACAACATCAAATTTTGGATGAAAGTCATTGTACTTTGTATTTTGTCCACAGGTGAGGGGATAAGTTATAAAAGAATCTTAAGAGAAGTTATTGGTGGTCTCACATGAATCAATAGGTAGCATAACTCGTATTGAGATGTATAACTAGCCAAAAGGTTAAGATAGAGCATCGTAGATTAGCAGGTTTGGTCTAACCTTTGTATGCTTTGAGATGGAGATAGAATTCCATCTCCATGGATTTTTTTAGTAGACTACTAAGGATGCATAGTGGTAATCATATAATTTTAGTCATTGTTAATCAGCTGACTAAATTAATAGTTTTTGTACCGATGAAGTCAACCTAGAGCATAGATCAATTAGGATATGCACACATAAAGTTTTCGATGAGCCAACATGCTACACCTACCGATATAATCTCTAATAAAGATTTGAGATTCCTTTCTCACTTCTTTGTGAAAGTTGCAAGAGGCTATGGGCATGAAGTTGAGAATGAGTATTGCTTTCCATCCAACTATAGATGGATAAATAGAGAGGATGATATGACTTTTAAGGATATGTTATAGGTCTTCATTTTGGACTTTTGAGAAAGTTTGTAGGATCATCTATAGGTGAAGTTCTCAAACAACAATATTTATCACACCAACATTGAGATGGCCTCCTTTGAGGCATTATATGAACCCTTGTGTTAGATACATTGTGTTCGAGTGACATCAGTAAGACTGTTGTACTAGGAGAGATATAAATAAGGAGACAACTCAATAGGTTCATTTGATTTGGGATAGGATGAGGACAACTCAGAGTTGATAGAATGCTTATGTTGATTAAAGGTAACATAGTGATTATTTTGAGGTGGGGATAGAAATATGTTTTAGGCCTCACCCACAAAGGGGGTGTAGAGCTTAGGAAGGAAGGCCAAGTTGAGACTAAGGTACATTAGGCCTTAACATTTTCCCAAATCATTAATCCTAACTATAACCCTAACTCTAACCCTAAATGTCTTCCTTCTTTTCCTTTTTTCCCTTCTTCTCTTTTCTTTCTCTCTTATTTTCCCCCTGGTTCTTCTCCCATATATATCCATTCACTTTCCCCAACCAAACCCTACCCTTTATTTAGTTGCTCTAATAAGCACACTTGACTAAGGTTAATCCCTCACTCAATCATCACCGTCCCCTCGTCAAGTCTTGACTAAAACAAATGCCACCCCATGCTCTTGTGGTATTTGCAGACTAGCTTCTCCTCACTTGCACAAAACTCTCATGCCAACACACTTGCACACAAACAACCATGTACCCCATTCTTTCCTTCCATCGTTTATTACTCTAGCAACCTAAGCATTGACCTCTTATCTCTTTCCTAGATCTCTTTTGCACCTTCTTCCCCAAAGTTCCGCCATATTTTTCTTATATCAAGCTACACCCATCATAGTATGCCTCACACTACAACACCATCCAAATCCAAAGCACCTCACGCTACACACCATTATTAGTGTGAATAACCCATGCAGCCACCCCCATTCTGGCCCCATCTCTAGCCATCTTCATGCAACAACAACAACTCCAAGCCATTCCCTCAAATAGCTCTTAGCCTCTAACATGAACCCTCATGCAACCACCATCACTTACACCAACAACACCACCCAACATATACCACCTCACACAACTCCCAATTTAGCTACATCAAGGTCTCAAATAGCTACCCTTTGCTGCATCAAATTCTCATGCATCCCCCCTTTGCTACATCAAGATCTCATGTAGCTAGCCCTCCTCTTTTGCTTTGACTCTTTTCCTTCCTCTTTCCCCTTGTCTTTCCTTGCTTTTTTTCCTACACTTCTAACTATAGGTTTTTCTTAGCTTTTAGGTGATATTTCAAGGATCTTAGAGGAGGAGAATTAGGGTCTTTTACTTGCATAGAGACCAATGATAATTGGTAGGGATACATGTCTTAGAAAAGGGTTTGATGTTATGTGTAAATTTTACATAACAACATGTTGGTATAGTTATAATTTTTTAAATCAAATTGTTGGTGTTATTTAATCATCTTATAGAATCACATTATTAGAGTATGAATGTCATGCAAATTATAAACTTATGTGATATTACTTATTATAATCCTTGTCTTCTAACCCTAAGCATGTTGGTGTGTTATATTATTTTGATTAAGTTATGGAGAGGGGTATTAAATATAATTAAGTATTATTATGATGAAATATATTGAGGGTTGGAAGTTATAATGTTAGGACTAGTAAAGTTTTGTAAAATGCCTAGTAGGTTGTTATCTTAAGAGTATTTTGGTCATTTTATGAATGTTGTGGGAAAATAAATATGTAATTGTTATCATTGAATGTTTTATAATTTATTTAATGTGTAACATGTTAGAATATAGGTTGAGCATGACCCAAGCTATGTAAAAGAGAAATTGGAGATAATAATATTTTGGTTAGTTTAGGTTGAATATAAAATTTTAGTATTTCTAAAGTGATATTAGATTAAAATATGCTAAATTTTTATATGAAATGCTTGGGTTGATTATATGTAGCATAATCCTGGTAAAGTGTGAGATCAACCTAATTTAGGAATAGTAACATTAGGGTCATGCTCGTTATTTCATGTGTGAGACAATAGAATTGGAACTTAATTTTTGGATATGGTGCTAAAAATGATATTTTAGGATGGTGTATTACATTGGTGGATTAGTGAGTATCATGGAATAAGTTAAACTGGTTTTATAAAATTAGGGTTTCATATAGGTATTGTGGTCCTTCCCCTGCGGGAATGACCTAAATCACTTATATTTGAGTTTTCTATGCCTTATATATCTATGTTAAGTTTTCATGACATTATCAATATAACCCATAGTATAATAATGCATTACCATTTAAAGTAAAATATCACGTGAGTCAAGATCAGGTAAGCAAATTTATTCCACTAGATGATCAGAAGCCATATGCCTTGGATATGTACCAATTTGTTCTACCAAATGAGGATAGTGGCCAAGAGCTCTATGCCATGGGGTTGTACCAGTCCATTCCAATAAAAAAGAATAGTGGCTAGAAGCATTATGTCATGGGGTTGTTGTATTGATTGATACCATTCCTCTAATTATAAATAGTGGAGTCCCTAAACTCAAGAACTTAATTAAATGGAAACATGTAATTCACCCATCCTAGAAATCTTTTTGTTTCCTCTCGTGAATCATCTCATGCTATAATTAATGTGCTTGTTTACTCTCTACATGTGACCTTATATGTTATGTACATCCTTATAACGTCCCAAAACTTTGAACTAGAAAGTTCTATTTTGAAGACAATGTAGAAGCATATTAAAAGAAAACCGAAGGATGTTATTGCCCCATCAACCATGATAGAGATGTAATCATCAACTAACATATGCCTAATGCAAGGTATAGTAGAACATCAAACAAAAGAATACATGCTCAACATTCAATAGTATTAATAATAAGGCAAATAATACTTTAGATATAATAGACATTACAAAATCAAAATATAGAAACCAAAGATAATATTTTAAATAACTAAAAAAACAAAACACGTCCTAACATAGTGACAAAAAAGAAAATTTTCTTAGCCTAGCTTTTACCTAAATAGAAATGAAAATCTCAATCCCCAAGAAATGCTCAGCTACTGGCCCATGTCATCATCCTTAAAATACTATAGCTGATAACCATAACCTCGTAAATCATCATCTGCTCACCAAAACAAAAGCCATATCATCACAATGACCACACAAATGTAGTATTATCAAGGTAAAATTGTGGTAAAACAAACTACCGAAAATATGGTAAGGGCATATGCTACACATTGAGGTCACATAGTAGCTTGGTATAACCTATAATTAGAAAATATAATTCAAACTCATGATTATCAAATTATATGGCATGCTTGCATAAGAATCATCAAAGGTATAATTATAATACCCCAAATTTTTTGCTAAACCTAATCCCATGTAATTAATACCCTAATAAGATTCTAATCCCAAGAAAATTTTATTTTTTTCCTTACCCCAAATTCCTTAATCCCAAAATCTTAACCTAATTCAAATCTTTGATCTAGATAAATTATAATTCATAACCCAACCTTAATTATAGTAGATTTATATCTTTAATCCTACCTAATTTAGCAAATCAAAAATTAATCTAATACTGACCACCTTATTCCTTTTCTATCTCTTTTCCCCTTTCTCCATTTTCCTTCCTCCTTTTTATGCTCAATTCCTTAACTCTCATACCTTGCATGTATTTTCCTTATCACCTGTAACACACAACTATTACCTTCCACCATCTCTCTCTCGTGCCTTGATGACTTCTAACTGCAAGTGCACGGTGTTGAAGTAGCATGCAAGGTCGATCCCACAGAGACTAGGAAGTGAGCAATGAGATAGTGAAAAGATATCCTATTTCTAGACTAACAATAGGGGCAGATGATGTCTAACTCTAAATGAAAAGAAAATGTGCAAACTAAATCCAACTATAATATAAGAACAAGTGAAATTCAGTTAGAGAAACTGCTAAGGTTCCAATCAATCCCCTCAACCCCAATGTGATTGAATATTTACCCCAAATCCCAAATCAAAACACTTTATCATGAATGTCAACCAAAGTATGTATTGTAATGCTCTCTCGAGCCACTACACCCTATTGTCTATTAAGACTAATCTATCTCTAGTATGAATGCAAAAATAGGCAATGCATTATTATATATCATATTCCATTTTTTTTAGTTTTAGAAGCCAACCAACGTCTCTCGACTTTGTGGTTTGATTTCTAATCATGCTAATGGAGCCTACTCCGACTCATCTCTTGAATCTCACCGAGTTTCTCTAAATAATAATAGAAAAGTGATAAATTTTCTCTATTATTCCAATTAAATCATTAGCACAACACATATGACAAGGAATTAGATTGGGCAGGGTTCATATTCTCAACACATTTGGATCGGGGGATTTTCCTTCACCTCAACATAGATCAATTAGCCAATCGTGGCTTTCATTAAGCTCAACAACTTAAATATAGAGAATTTCATCAATTAAAAAAATCCAAAGGAAAAATATAATAACCTCTTTATTCAAGATGAGAAATTCACTGTTCTATTCGTCCAACCGGGAACAAGAAATTGAGATCAAGAGATAGAAATTTGTGGATGAATTGGAGGTGGGATTAGATTAGGTGATGCTAAAAAAGTAACCCTGGATCTCTCTTTAGTGCTCTCAATGCCACCAACACGCAATGTCGTTTCGATTCTTCAACTTTGCGTATGTTTCGTATTCCATCCATAAAATCTTCATTTGAATTTGTATTGAGTTGATATGAGTTGGAAAGCTAACAAAAATATATACAACTTTCATGTTCAACACTTTTCCAATTTCAGATCAAACCATGTTTGGATTTTTAAGTCTTTATTCCTTTTCATACATTGAGCACTCATTTTCCTCTATTTTGTTCCAGCTATTGTGTTTTAACTCCTTTTGATCCAATATTCTTGAAATACCTATAAAATATGAACAAGAGCATTAAAAAAAATAAGTGGACTAAATTATATAAAAAAATCATCATATAATTACATTAAATCTTCATGTTAAAGTCCATATGATTGACATAATTCATGCCTATCATGCCTATGCTATCCTGACATCCTTCCCCTACTATGCTCATCACCATTGTCATCCCCCACCATCATCCTTTACCACTCTCCATCGCACCCCACCATCATATATATATATATATGTTACTTTATTATCTCTTCCTCCCTCATGCATTACCTCAATTGTTGGCCATTTTTCTACAAGCATAACCACCCTAAGCCACCACCTTTCTTTCTTTCTTTCTTTCCTTCCTTCTTTCCTTCTTCTTCTTCTTCTTCTTCTTCTTCTTCTTCTTCTTCTTCTTCTTCTTCTTCTTCTTCTTCTTCTTCTTCTTCTTCTTCTTCTTCTTCTTCTTCTTCTTCTTCTTCTTCTTCTTCTTCTTCTTCTTCTTCTTCTTCTACTTCTTCTTCTTCTTCTACTACTACTACTACTAATCCTCCTTTCTGTTGCCCTGTTTTCCAGCGTTGAGCACCACCATCACCACCACAGCCACCAAACACTACCCAAAGCTTAACCACCCTATCACTCCCCTTGTCGTCATCAATCGTCGCAACCCACCACCACTATTTCCCCCTCTCCTTTCCTCATGTCTATTGCATTTTAGTAAGGCGCATAGCTTGAGCATGGTCTCTCACACAAAAATGAACCACTCTTTTTTCTTATTGCACACATATGCATGCCAACACAGTTTGCTCCTGCATACTCTTATGGCTCGCACACCACCTTGGCACGCCTGTGAGTCCCTGTTCATCATTAGATATGCATGTGTTGCATGAGCACGGTCGTGCCTATTTACATAGCTTACCCGTGTAGGTTCTCAACTCTCGGTATGGGCATGCACAACCTACCACACGCCCGTGCAACCCCATCTTTTTTGTTGTGTACCCCTTTTTTCACACCCATGTACCCCCAAAATTTCACCATAGCACCACCATATCTTCCACCATACTTACTCACAACTCAAGCTTCCCTTTGACTCTGGTTATTTCTATTTTTACCCTTATTTACCTCAACTTTTTCCTTGATTATAATCTTTGAGACTAATTGTGTATTATCTTATTTTAGTATGTGATTTTCTAGCAATCTCGGAGGAGGAGGTTTAAGATTTAAGTACATAGAGACCGGTGTATTTGTTGGTAATGATACATGTCATAGCTATGAATTTATATGTATGTGTATGTGTTGTTATATTGGAAATGTTATATGAATAATGTATTTATGAAAAAATTATGATATAATATCTTATTAGTAACGAAATTTAGAAGTATGTATTTGGGGAAGAATGTTGGATATGGTATTTATGTAAATAATTAAGGATATATGTTCTGAATGAATATTGGAGATTTATATGTGTTAATATTGGGATTTATCAAGACTTGGGAGAATATTAGCATTTTTAACTACCTAAGTGTATTATGGTTATTTGAAAATAATTATGTTATTCAATTATATGTCTTCTATACCTATATGAATCATGCATGATAAACTTGAACATATAATCAACTCTAATAAAATACTAATCATATGGTATTTATGTAAATAATTAAGGATATATGTTCTGAATAAATATTGGAGATTTATATGTGTTAATATTAGGATTTATCAAGCCTTGGGAGAAAAGTAGCATTTTTAACTACCTAAGTATATTATGGTTATTTGAGGATAATTATGTTATTCAATTATATGTCTTCTATACCTATATGATCCTCAAATGATAATCTTGAACCTACAATCAACTCTAATAAAATAATAATCATCTAAAGTGAAAGATCAAATTGGTCGGGTCGAGGTGTTTATATGGGTCTGTTCCACTGGACAATAATAGTAGCTTAGGTGTGTTATTCCTAAAAGGTGAATCAGTTTGTTCCACTAAATTAAAAATAGTGGGGGCCCATACTCAACGTGAATAAATATACAATTAAGAGATAAAGTATTAACAAAAAAGATACTGATCATTTAAAGTGAAAGACTACGTGATTAAGGACAAAGGTGTTGAGTATGTTCCACCAGATAATAATAATAGCTTGGGTGTGTTGCCCTAGAGAGATATTTCAGACCATTCCAATGGTTTAAGAAAAATGGCTCATGAGCATTTTTTCTCTAAGAGGTATTGAGTTCATTCATCTAGATAATAATAATAGTGGCTCAAGTGTGTTGTCCCTAAGAGGTGTTTCGGGTCATTCCACCAGTTTAAGAATAGTGGGGTCTCTGAACTCAACCTAAATAAAAGATTGGAATATGATATGTCTATATAGTGAGACTTGAAATTAGTATCTACCTAGCACTATTTTATATTATCGTATGTATGCTTACACTCTGATGTGAACTCATATATTATGTGTAATCCTACTTCAACTGTACCGTTACCTTACTCAGTACTTAGCGTACTAATCATTTGTTTCATGGGTGTTTCTCATTCCCACAAATAGATCACCCAGATGTCTTCATGTAGTTTAAGGCCCACCTAGTAGATGAGTTTGTAGCCTTTTATGATTCATATGTGGAGGAGTGATTATTTTTATCAAGGTTCTAGGCATATAGCCATATTATCTACATGTTTGTTCTGACTAGGTACCTTTTGAAGTCTTAGATCCATGGCATCCCTTTTTGTATTTTGGATTATTGTACTTTGAGTAAACTTCTAAACTTTTATCTAATGTTTAAGAAAGTTCCCTCAATTTCTATTTATCATGTTTTACCTTCTTATTATTTTACCTTGTGAATTATGTAAGGGTGATATGGCAAGCCAGAATTATATCAATTACGGCAGTAACACCCCACTCTTTGATATTACGCTTCCGCTTAAAACAAATTTTTTTAGTAGAGATTTTTGGGGATGTTACAATAATAATATATATCATGTGTTGAATTCATATAGAAGAACCCATATTATTAATCTTCCATTTAGCTATCACTTACTTTCTAATTGTTAAGATATTTGATTCAACCACACCTAGTTCTCGACCATGAAGAAAGCTAATGATATCATGCACATAAAGCGGGATACTATACCGACCACACTGTGAGTGCATCTATTACAAGGACTAACACGGATTGGGATACCAAACCCACTATACATGGTAAGAATGTATTAAGGGGGATTGTATTGGGATACCTCACCGACCAAACCTTGAGAGCATAAACTACAAGGGATACATAAAGTTGGGAAACCACACCGACCTAATCAATGGACATACGATGTGCTAGGAGGCTTGTACTGGGATACCTAACCCACCTTAACTAGGCACTAATGCCATGCCAGGCTACCAAAATATTATCTTACCCTCAAAGATGTGCACATACCCCTTACCAACCACAACCCAATATAAAAGGAATATGAACTGAGTGAAAAGATGAAAACACAAGGTGGTCTTCCCACTAATTCCTACTTTGCTACACTAATAGTCAAAGAAAAAGGCTTGAATGAAATGTTAATTCCATTATTAAGTGATATCCAAAATCATAATTAATTCCATTAATAATCAATTAGGTATTTTCAAGTGATAACAACAAGCACAACATAAGTCATACAAGAAGTTAATTGGGTGTTTAAAGGCAACAACAAACTTAACCACATAAGGCATTCAATCCATGCCACAATATTCATCATTTTGATTTTTTGTAATTATTATCAAGTATGGTTAAATTTATGGTTTAAATTGTATAATTTAATGCGCAATATAAGATAAAAAGCCTTAAAAAAGATCAGTAAGTAATTAAACAAGCAAGGCAAACTCATATGGAACCATTTGATCAATCTAAAGGACTAGTTGACTGGTCTAGTCATATTAGACTAGAGATAAAAAAACACAGTGAAACTAGTCGACTAGTTAGTCAAACCAATCAAGTTTCTATGGAAGCTAGTCAATGAGTTTGGTTGGAAGTTGATGGATTTGGCAAATTGTTGCAGCATTAGTGTAGATTTAGAGAGATCCATCCAAATCAAAATTAACAAGATTATACAAAATTAAGAATTCACACACAAAACAAAAAATTCAAGAAAAAGTAGATATCTTTATTCATGATCTTGTGTAATTACCATATGATTAAATCAATCAATCAATTAATTACACAAAAATACAATTCTCTTTTAGTGGAGAATTTTATGGAGAAGAAGAAGATGTTGGGACACGTGACTCTCTACGGCTAGGGTTTAACCATTTCTCCTTTCATTAAGAAGAAAACCTTATAGAGCAAAACAACATAATTTGGAAATAAGGAAAAACACATTTCGTATTTAAAAAACACGGGACCCTCGTATTTATTTTCTTACTTTTAATTTTTACCCAAAACAGATAAAAAGTGTATCTTAGAAACATGGTATGTGTTTATTAACACGGTCCATGTTTGTTAACACGGCACCCGCATATTTCTCACACAAAATATCATACTATACTAAGCTTCTCCAATACCTGTACGAATTAACACAATGTTATGATGTGCTTAAATGCCTAGGCAAAAGTCACACAACCAATCAAACGAGGCTACCAAACTAGATGATAGTTCACACAATCGGTTGAATGGTATAGCAATTCACTTGACTAGTCTAGGCAAAATAGCTATATGGTAAAATGTATGTCTTTTTAATAATTGCTATACTTTACACACGAATAAGTCTTGTCATAAAATCCTAAGTATGATAGTATATTATGTTATATTCTTAAATCATGGGATGAGTATATTAAAATATGTCAAAGTATGGAACTTGGCTTATTATGTTGAAATCTCAAAAATTGGGGGTTTTGTACTCTTGGGAGGTCTTGGCCATAAAGTCTTTATGGTTTTGTGGATTTTTTCTTAATTTTGGTAAATTATATATTTAGGATGATAATAATGTAAACGACATTGTGTATAAAATTGGTAAAATTTAGAGACTTGTATAATTTGGTGATTTATGTGGGAGTTTCAATTATAAGGACAATATCCGTCATTTTGGTGACTTTTTGGAGAAAATAGTTATTCCATTGTGTTTCTTGGGGTTTTTACAATATAATTGATATATAATCTATTAATTTTTGGATAAGGATGACTTGAGCTATAAAAATAGTAAAATTAGAGATGTTTAGGTGAATTAAGAGTATTTTAGCCTTTTAAGTCAAATCTAAAATTTTGGGTGTTATAAAAGTCATATATAAGCCAAAATATAAAGATGATGAATTGTTAATTACCTTAATAAATTATGAATAACATAAGATATGATTTTATGAGAAAAGCCTTAATTTGGAAATAATAACTAAGATAGTAATATCAATATTCTATGTGTGAAAATGATGATTTAAGTTATGATTTTTCGATATGATATTGTTAATATAATTTTAGGTCAGGGTGTTATATATGGTGAGTTGGAAAGTATTATGGATAAAGTTATGCTATATTTGTGAAATTTGGGTGTAAGAGTAGTATGGTATTTTACCTTGTGAAAGTTTTTATGTATTTAATGTATATGCCTATGTCTTATCTTACTCCTACAGCATGTTCAATGTGTTGTTCATAAGAAATTCTAAGTGATTTGATGGTATCTATTATTGGAATAAGTTTATAATAAATAAGGATCATGATAAGCAAATTACATCATAATAAGCCAACGAGAATGAAAGTGGAAGTATAATAACCTAAGTAAATTGGGTAACGCATTTGTCATGTGGTAAGTGTTAGTTAAGGTACTAATAAGATATTAATACTTAATATGGAAAAACATGTGAATTAGGACCGAGTACTTTGAAATTATTGAAATTGATTGCTTAGTACTTATAGATCCAAAGGGCCTTAATTTACTCTATCTAACTAATCCACCAACTTATAAGGAGTATGCATACTTAAGGATTAGAGGTTTACAAGTGGCCCGAGCATGTTTTACCCTAGATATGAGAGTATTGTTGAGGTTTACTACTTTTATCCCTCTACATAGAAAGGGGAGAGTATAGTTACTATAGATTCCTTAGCCTCAATATGTTAATAACACGATTTTGTTGATCACCTAATTATGGATAGTTAATATGGCGTCATCCTTGGTAGTTCTCAATCATTCATATCACACTTGTGTAATTTCTTTCCTTAAGGTGATATTATGTGTTTAATTCCTTACCCAAGTGATATATATTTGTTTTTTTAACATAATATGCAAGTATTGATCATTTTTTTCACAGGTCATGATCATTCCCACAAGTAGTTGACCTTACCGTTGACATGCAAGTTTTTGATGACTAGTTTGGAGACTTTGCTATCTTTGTTAACTTTGATGTTCTATCTACTGAACAGTGAGTTTTGGTTTTGAGCATAGAGTCAAAGATATATAGCAATTAGAGTTGTTGTTCTGGATATCTAATGGACTCTTATTTCCATGGGTTCCCTTTTATTGTATTTTGATTAGCATTATACTCAAAGGATATCTCCAACCCTTTGTCTCTATTTTAAGAAATCCTCTTTTTTATTTTTATTATATTAAAATTTTCCTTATCTTTTAACTTGTACTTAGTACAAGAATGGTATGGTAGATCGGACTCCTAATAGGTATGTTGGTAATACCTTTTTTTTTTAATGTTTAGCTTCCCCAAAAGTTCAAAATTTTAAGTAGTAAAATTTGGAGTGTTAAATATTTAGATAATGACATGTTATGTAAAGCACATTTATATATATTGCATGACATCGATGATGTTCAACCATATGTTGAAGAACACTTGTGATATTTGAGGCCCAAAAATTCATCAAAGAATGAGTAGTGGATAATTGATAAACACATTCATACTTTCATATACTGGCTCAAAGATTTTGTTATTACCCTCATCGAATATTCACCAACATTAATTTCTAATACATTGATGTGGTTATCTTAAAAGTTATCCAAAAGTATTCTCATAGAGTAGTTATGCCACCAACGGTTACACTTTTTATACTAAAGAACAAGATTTGAAAAGTACAATGTAAAATTGTGGGGCGAGTTTAGTGGTTGATGAAATGCAAATTAGTAGTCTAAAGGAAAATCATTAAACTAATTTATATATGAATTATTATGGCATTATTTAAAATATATGGGGGAGAGATTGCACTAGGTTTAAAATAGATGTTTTTGGGTGTGAGTGGGTTAATAATAATCATGGGATTAAATATGATAAAATGTTTACCATAGTAGATCTAAACAGGGTAATATGCAAATATGACCCACTCATATTGGTATCACAAGGCACTCAAGTTTTCTTTGCTACTAATCCTACTAATAAAAGATGGCATGTGATACAATCTACTGAGAAAAGGAATGACAATGAATGTAATGATAAAAATGATGCCAACTGAAAAAATGAGTATATCATAATTATACAAGCAACTCAACCATTCAAAAATAATAACTATGATATTGATGATAATGAAATTTATGTAAAGGATGATTCTTGTGAAGTGATATATATTTTAAATCATAAAGCTGGTTCGAAAAGACGAAAGGAAAAAAGAAGAAATGGAAAATAACAAGGATAATTATATCTTGTGATTATTGATTTATTTATTAAGAATTTATACTAGTTATCTATTATTTATTCCTATTTGTACTAATTATTTTAATATTTTATTGAGAAATGAAGAAGAAAGTCAAATAAATGGATATTAATAATGAAGAAGAAAATAGGGGAGCTTCTATAATGAAAAAGTGACGAATATGAAAAATAAAGGAAAACTAGTGGAGTTGCAATTCAATGTTAGAGTTCTACTTATGGGCGAGAATCATGGGGAGTTCATGGCCTACATGAGTGTTGCTACTAGTTTGCATTTTCCATCAGTATCAACACCTTGAAGGAATTTGATCAATGAGCCATAAATTTTATTTGGATGGATGTCAATGTAAGTATATTGGATTTATTACACATGTTCTAGTATGTTAGTTTATGTTAAGTTCAATAAATGGCACTTTTTATAAATGTACTTTATGGTACTAGAATTTAAGAAGAAATGGTTTATGAGGCAATATGGCTAGTGATATAAAAGTTTCATATCACACTTACCAAAGAAGATAATTATACAAATCTAACTTACACTACGAGAAAATCCACAAAACGTTACAAATGTATAGCTCAAAAAGATTAGGTCGTGTTTTTTACACTTGAAAACACTAATGAGTTTAAGGTATGTGTCACTTTAATATATTAATGTTTTTAATAATAATAGTTTATTAATAGATATTACCTAAATTATTATTTATGTTTATCTTGTAATATGGGCCTTGGGTGTTTAAAATTTAGACCTAGCCAAGAAGAACAAGTACACCCACAATATGTCTCAAAAGGATATGCAATCCTCGAGGAACAATTGGTAGTAATCGTTCACTTTATATGCTTAAATGTTTAAGAAGAATGTTATAATAGCATTAAAAAGTATGTCATATGTTTAAATTTGGAGTTGATACAACAAAAATAAGATCCAAGTACTCAACTATTTCTTTATGCTCGTTACCCAAGACAGTGAGCATTCTATTGGCTACTTACTTCAAATTTTCAGCGTTAGATTGTCCCAAAATCCAAAGAGGAAGAGGAATTCATGGCTACAGTTCCATATTCAAATGTTATTGATTCTATCATGTATACTATGGTGTATACTTGGTGATATGAATCTTAAGAATTTATATTTAATTAATTTTGAAAATTGCTGTGAATTATTTACTTATAATTGTTTGTCTTATTTGGTGAATAAATAGGAGTGTAATGCAGCATATGGACTTTGTGGATCTTTGGATGCAGTTGCTGGAATGTGTAGATTATGTATCTGAAGTGTGCAGATTATGTAATTTTTGTTAATTAAGTGTAATCCCATATGATGCATTCGCCGGTCGAAATTGGCTAATGGAAATTAGGTCGGTTGTATAATCCGCCACCCGGTCCTTAATTTTGGACTAGATGGAATGTGGATTAATCAATCCTTAATAGCCATGATTAGCTAAAGTATTGTTTTTAGCTGATGGGAATTAAGTCTTAAACTTAATTTGTATTTGGGGCATTTTATCTTGTGGATTAATTGGGCTGGTCGACTACTTATGTGGCCCAAAGTAACAGCCACTCAGCCCTTTCCGTTGTAAGCTGGCCGTGTATTCGTTGGTCTGTATTGTGTATTTGTACGTCGTTATACGGTCTGTAATACGCATATAAATAGCCTTGTAAACGTGTAATACGAAACGATCTTTAGACAGAAATTTTTTTTGGCTGAGTTCTCGACTCTTCTCGCGACTTCTCTCTCTCTCTCGACGATTCTCTCGCTCGCTCTTCTTCTCTGAATCTGCTCTCTTACTTTGATCGATCTTGATCATTCTTTCTTCAATTTCAGTTGGCGTTGTACAAGTTGTGCCTCTAAATCTGTGGGTCTTCTTTTGGAGTTGTTCCTTAGGCTAAACCGGCGAAATCGAACTTTGCGCTCGATTTATCTTTCGATCCTTTCGAGAAACCCTAACAGGTTTCCATCATTTGGTATCAGAGCCTCGATTATTAGAGTGCTCGTAGTTTTCTTTGTTACTGATTAAGTTTTCCTCAATTTTTGAGTCGATCTTTGTATTTCGCTAACCCTATTTTGAGGTGTGAAATTTTAGGGTTTACAGCGACGAGGACTGTTTCGATTTTCGTCGTTCTAAAACCGGCGATTAAAGTATTTTGGTTCACTGTTTCGAAAGTTCCAAATAGAAACCCTAATCGACTTAGGGTTTGGTCAAGAACTTGAATCTTGACTGACTGTGCGACAAATTTTTGTTGGTAACCTCGATTCATAAATTTTCTTGTTTAATACTACTATCTGCTATACTTAATTTCCAATTTCTTCGCAAATTACTTGTTTGTTGATAAGTACTCAGGTGACATAACCGGCGAACCTTTGGTTTCGAGAAAAGGGTTAGACCTCCAAGAAGAGGGGTACCCTAAATAAGTGGATTAATTGCTTAAGCAGACGCGATAATATCGTTCCCTTTCACTTAGTCATTATTGTCGAATTATTATAGACTTGAATAAGTCTGAGTAAGCTATTCTATTGCTATTTCTGTTAATCATTGATACTCTGATACTTCGTGTGACTGGACTGTGTTCTGTTTGTCTAAAATTCTTAAATAAATTGATTCTGTTAATTAATTGCTGCTGTGTTAGTTGTTTAAGTCTAAAATAAAAATTTCATTATTTCTAATAATGGTCAGTCTGTTAATCAATCTATTTCCAGTAATGATCTTTTAGAAACCCTTAAAACTTTTCAAGAACAAATGACTACTCAATTTGTTGTTTTATCTGCTAACCTAGAACAAAGACTAGGAGAACAGGAAATAAGAATCAATGAATTGCAACATAACAGAGTTGAAACTAATCAAGCAGGAGTTTTAGGAAGGGCTCCAATGGATCCTAGGATTAGAATTCCACCCATATCTAATCTAGAAGAGTTGGAAGATCAAGTATCTCACAATAGTGATAGGATGCCTAGATAGAACAATACGCAAGATAGGGAATTAGAGTTTATTGATAGGAATTTGAATAATCTTAAGCTTAGTATACCAAGGTTTAATGGCAGGAATGACCCTGATTATTATTTTGAATGGGAAAGGAAAATAGAACTAGTATTTGAGTGTCATAATTACTCTGAGGAAAAGAAAATTAAGGTGGCTGTAGTAGAATTTACTGAGTATGCGTCCTCTTGGTATCATAATTTGGCGTTAACTAGACGAAGGTGTGGGGAACCACCTATACAGACTTGGGCAGAATTTAAAACTTTAATGAGAAATAATTTTGTGCCAAGTTACTATTATAGGGAATAGCATAAGAGGTTGCAAACTATTAGTCAAGGAGTAAGGACAATGGATGATTATTATAAAGAATTAGAAGTCTTGATTATTAAGATAGGAGTTATTGAGGATGATGATGCTACCATGGCTAGGTTTCTGAGTGGATTAAATTCAGAGATAGCTGATAAAGTAGAATTATATCCTTGTGGAACCTTAAATGAAATGGTAAATATAGCTACCAAGATAGAGATTCAATTAAGGAAATCTAGGCAATATAAACCCCCTGGGATTGGGTTCAACACTACAGTAAGGAGAAATTTTGGAGGGAATACTTCTGGAAACTGGAAGAATAATAGTAAGGTTGAATTTAAAGGTAGTGATAATATAGTTGCAGATGCTTTATCCAGGAGATATGCTTTATTAAATGCTGCTGATACTACTTTGTTAGGTTTTTCCAGTATTAAACTATTATACTTATAAGATATTGATTTTAAAGAAATTTATAAAAAGTGTGAATTTTCCACACAAGGAAAGTATTTTATTAATGAAGGTTATTTGTTTAGGGAAAATAGGTTGTGTATTCCTGCATGCTCTTACAGAGGTTTATTAATTCAAGAAGCTCATAGTGGTGGGTTAATGGCACATCTAGGATCTCAGAAAACTTTAGATGTTTTAATTGATCATTTTTACTGGCCACACATGAAAAAGGATGTTTTAAAATATTGTGTCAATTGTATTGCTTGTAGGCAGGCAAAAACTACTTCAAAACCTTTTGGTTTATATACTCCCTTACCTGTCTTTAACCATCATTGGGTTGATGTATCTTTGGATTTTGTTTTAGGATTACCAAGGACTAATAGAGCTAAGGATTCAATAATGGTTGTAGTAGATAGGTTCAGTAAAATGGCTCATTTTATACCTTGTAATAAAACAAATGATGCTGTAGCAGTGGCTGAATTATTTTTTTCTAATGTGGTTAAATTACATGGTATTCCTAAGACTATAGTTTCAGACAGAGATGTTAAATTTTTAAGTCATTTCTGGAAGGTTTTGTGGGGAAAATTAGGGACTAAGTTATTGTTTTCTACAACTTGTCACCCTCAAACTGATGGACAAACTGAGGTAGTAAATAGAACATTAGGAAACATGTTAAGAGTTGTCCTTGGAAAGAATCTTAAACAATGGGAATATGTTTTACCTCAAGTGGAATTTGCTTATAATAGGACTTTACATTCTACAACTAATAAAACTCCATTTGAGATTGTGTATGGTTTTAATCCTTTAACTCCTTTAGATTTGAGTCATTTGCCTCATGCTGAATTGCAAAATTTTGATGCTAAATCTAGAGCTGATAATATGAAAAGGTTACATGAGTCTGTAAGCCAACAGATTAACAAAAAGGTGCAACAGATGGCTTAACATGCTAATAAAAGAAGGAGAAAAATGATTTTTAAATCTGGAGACTTAGTATGGGTTCACCTTAGGAAAGAGAGGTTTCCAAATTTTAGAAAGTCAAAGTTGGACTCTAGAGGAGATGGACCGTTTACTGTGTTAGAGAAAATTAATGATAATGCTTATAAGATTGATTTACCTGTTAAATTTGGGAATGTGAGTAATACCTTTAATGTGGCTGATCTTAGTCCATTTCTGGGACTCATTCAAGTTTCAAAGGTGAAACCTTTCCAAGAAGAGGGGAATGATATGAATCTTAAGAATTTATATTTAATTAATTTTGAAAATTGCTGTGAATTATTTACTTATAATTGTTTGTCTTATTTGGTGAATAAATAGGAGTGTAATGCAGCATATGGACTCTGTGGATCTTTGGATGCAGTTGCTGGAATGTGCAGATTATGTATCTGAAGTGTGCAGATTATGTAATTTTTGTTAATTAAGTGTAATCCCATATGATGCATTCGCCGGTCGAAATTGGCTAATGGAAATTAGGTCGGTTGTATAATCCGCCACCCGGTCCTTAATTTTGGACTAGATGGAATGTGGATTAATCAATCCTTAATAGCCATGATTAGCTAAAGTATTGTTTTTAGCTGATGGGAATTAAGTCTTAAACTTAATTTGTATTTGGGGCATTTTATCTTGTGGATTAATTGGGCTGGTCGACTACTTATGTGGCCCAAAGTAACAGCCACTCAGCCCTTTCCGTTGTAAGCTGGTCGTGTATTCGTTGGCCTGTATTGTGTATTAGTACGTCGTTATACGGTATGTAATACGCATATAAATAGCCTTGTAAACGTGTAATACGGAATGATCTTTAGACAGAAATTTTTTTTGGCTGAGTTCTCGACTCTTCTCGCGACTTCTCTCTCTCTCTCGGCGATTCTCTCGCTCGCTCTTCTTCTCTGAATCTGCTCTCTTACTTTGATCGATCTTGATCATTCTTTCTTCAATTTCAGTTGCCATTGTACAAACTGTGCCTCTGAATCTTGGGGTCTTCCTTTGGAGTTGTTCCTTAGGCTGAACCGGCGAAATCGAACGTTGCGCTCGATTAATCTTTCGATCCTTTCGAGAAACCCTAACAGGTTTCCATCACTTGGCCTAATATCGTTCAAGCTATTAGTGTGGTGAGTCGATATATGAAGAATCCAAGGAAGGTTCACTAGCAAGCACTGAAGTGGAATATGAGGTAATTGAATGGTATTGTATTAGATTATATAGAGTATAGGAGATTAGTTGATTTGCTATTTGGGTTCATGGACTTTGATTTTGGTAGAGACCTTGATAAAAGGGAATCCACCAATGGATATGTTTTTTTGTCTTAGTGGTTGAGCTATTAGTTAGAGGTCTTTCTTTTAGGAAGTGATAGCCTTGTTCGCTACTGAGGTAAAGTATATTGCTATGGCAGAGGTTTTCTAGAAAGTCTTGTGGCTCGGTGGTTTAGTATATGAGCTGGGGTTTCATCTTGGTGCTCTAATTATTTGAGGTGATAGCCAGAGTCCTATCTATTTAGCAAATAATCAAAATTCTTTTTACCATTGAATGAAGCATATTAACATCAGGCATCACTTTATCTGATGTACTATTGATGTTGGCAAAGTTGCGTTGGAGAAAGTGGGTACTTTGGATAATCTCGCACATATTCTAATGAAGCCACTAATCATAGGTAAGTTCAAGTGTTTCTCATACTTTATTAGTGTTCATACACCATGAATTCCTTTGTTGGGTAGTGGGTTTTTTTTGTAGAGGTATTTACATGTCATGCATCACAAATACTACATCAAGGTAGAGTATTGTGAGATTTAACTAGGTATTTTATGTATAAAATAACATTGTGTTGGTTCGTAAAAATATCGAAGAAGTTTAATGTGGGATTATGAGTTTTGTGATAAACACAGGGCCACATGTTTATTAACACATGGTCTCATATGTTCACGCAATGTGTTGACGTGAGTTTTGGGCAAAAATACAAGAGTAAGGAAATTAACACAGGGGTCTCGTGTTTCTTAAACACGGATCATGTTTTTTCCTTACTTTCTAAAATACGTTGTTTTCCCCATACATATTTTTATGGTATAAAAGAGATATGAGAAAATTATAGCTATCAAGTCATGTAGGTCATGTTCTTCTCCTCCTCTATAGAATTCTCTAATGTTATATAATTGTAGATTTATGTAATTTGTTTATTGATTTGTTTAATTATCTTGTAATCCAACAAGAGCATAAATAAATATATTTATTTTCACTCAATTATTCTTTTTATGCTTGAATATCAATTGTTCATTATTGTGTTATTTCTAATTTTGGTTTAGATCCATTCAATCAACATAATTCGATAACAAAACATAATAGATAAATTAAACATGTATGAAATAAAAAAGGCAGTAGATTAGAAGATAGAACTAATGTATTGAATATCTTTAGAATTGATTGTTGGATTTGAATGATTACAAAGCATAAAATAAAAATCTAATATTGAATAATCATTTTTCTCTCTAAATACAAAGCTTTGAGAATGAAGATGAATGAGAAACCCCCCTTTTTCTAATAAAATGAACCATCCCAAACATAGCGTACCTCATCTTTTTATTTCCTTTGCAGATAACTACCACAATACCTATTACAAAAAGCACTGGTATGCTTTTAAACACAAATTTCCTATATATTTCGTTTTTATCTAGAAAAAGTTTGGGTGTGATTTTTTAATAACATGGGGCTCTACAAACTTATTTTCTTTCTTCTTCTCATTGTTGTACACATTTTTCTTTAAGGCTCATTTGCACACCACATTAATCCATTTTACATCATTTTCTTCCATTATAAAGTACCCACAAGAAAACTCAAAAGCAAAGTAGTACCTAAACACAATTGTGTTAATTATAATATAAAAAACAAAGAAATGCATGCAAACTATAAGTATTATTAGCTAAATAAATCAGTTAATAAATTAATTTATCAAGAATCATGTACGAGATTATGTCAAGAAAGAATTTAGATATAGATCTAGAAAATACATGCCTTATATTTAATTATCTTTAAATAATAAATAATTAGAATTTATCATTTACGTACTAAATGAATAATTAATGTGATTTGTAGTACTATCCTGGTGGATCTTATCTAAGAGAATACACATGAAAAGATATTACTAAAGTAAGAGATCAGTGAGACAAATTTGTATGTACATGCATAGGTGTCTAGGTTATAAGTAGGTTTTAATCGAGGTAAATAACTCTTGCTTAGTATTTTTAGACTAGACTTAGATAGTTTATGTTTTGTAATGGATGTGTAGGTGATCATTCTTGACAGTGGTTTTCATATATACTTTGTAATTGATGAACAACTCTTGTAATGTCAAAAATGTAGGTTATTTAGAATTTGATGTTAAAATACGATGTTAGTTTTAGCTTATTAGATAATTAGGTGTAGGTTTTTAGTGCTTTTATCTTAGTGAAAATTACGAATGTGTGCATGTTTTGTGGCATTGGTTATGTTGTTTATAAGTAGTATTTTGGTTGAGTATTAGTGAAGAATTTAGATATTTGTTTGATACTAAATATATGTTAAATTTTGATATTGTAGATTTGGGTTGATCCATGAGAACATATAGGTGTATATATGGTTTACAATAAACTAAACAAAAAATAAAGGGAAAAGGGATCATAAGATAACCGTTATTTTATAAAATTGTTATGAAAAGTGTATAAAATAAAGGTTTGATTTAACTTTAGATAATAGTTATAGAACATAACCATCATCTAAATTATAAAAAAATTAAAGCAGTAAACTTTAGACGCTGGTTCCTGACATAACTGTCATATAAAGTACTATTTTTTTTCAAATGGTACACTTTAGATACCAGTTCTTAGTATTACCATCATCTAAAGTACAAACTAAATCCAAATAAAACATTTTAGATGTTAGGTATTTAAGGATCATGCGCCTAATATTCCATGCTTTTTAACCCTTGATAGTGGTTATTATCAAGAATCAACATATAAAGTAAGAACATAAGCATGTGTGTTTTATTTTAGATTATGGTTTTTGTACCATTATCAAAAATTAGATAACCCCAAAGATAATGATGACTTGATACAATTATCTTATATAAAAATTAACCACCATTATAGCCTTATATTATTGTACTGTTCTTAGGATAAAACCATTAATAAAATTGAACAAGATAAGATAAATAGTCGATTTGAAGCATCAATCAGAGGACCACTTAAAAGGCTCATAATAACCAAAATTCATCACCTTAATTTATTTGATTAGGGGTTCCATTGACAAATCATTTAAATAGGAAAAATATATATTATACCCATTGAATGTCGGCATGCTCCTAACATTATTAAGGACATATAAAAATCATGCTTAAAAATATGGGTTCACGCTCATCAAAGTAAACACTTATGCTCAAAATCACAAGAATCATGCTTAAAGGTTAAAAGGCTAAAAACTTGCTTAAAATTTAAAAAGAAGCATGATTCATGAAGCATGCTCAAAATTCAAGGTTTCATCTAGCGCATAAATATTATGGAACACACCAAGATCATAAGACCATAATTTATAACATAATTTCTCAATTACATTAAAGATAAGGATGTCTTAACTTCAAGAAAAAATCTTGTAGCACAAGAATAATCTCCTAACTTGGTGGCTTCTATCGAGACTCTTCATTTCATAAAATAATATACAATAAAAACAATCAAAAACTCTTTTAAAGACCCATTAAAAAAAGAAGGAATATGTACAACCCAACATCCTCCCATGATTTATCTTGCTGAAAGGAAAAAAAGGCCATGAATCTTCAATCCCTTTCTTAACCCTTAATATTACTTTTTTTAGAGAGAAAAAATGAGAATTAAAATGAAGATTAGGAGAAGGGAAATGGAAGAAAACTAGGTGATAAAAGAGGGGAAATAAGGTAGCTTATTCTTGGTTTTGTGGAGAGAAAAAAAAAAGGAGAAAGAATAAGGATATGGTGTACCACTTAGAAAAATTAATTCAAGGGGAAGAAAGAAGAGGGAAGAAAGTGTTGGGGAGAGATGAAATGAATCAGAAGGGAGGTTTTTCAACTCTTTTATGCTTGAGAAACATAAGGAGGAGAGGGAGAGAGTTAACTTGGGTGAAGGGAAGATGGAGTGTGAGGACAAATATGTAAGAAGTTGGAATAATGAAGCATAAGTTGGTGGAGTAAGGGTTTCATACCAAAAAAATCCTAGGACAACAACAAAATCCCAAAAGGGGGTTGCACACAAAACCTAAGGACATATAAGAGAGGCACGGAAGAGAGTAGGTAGGAGGAAATTGCTAAAAGTATTTTTTTAGGGAATTTTAGTTGAATAAAATGATTTAATTATCTAAATAATGTGAAACATTACCTAAATACCCTAATGTGATTAAAAACACAAACATTTCATAATCTAATGGTTTCAAAACCAATGAAGTAAGAATTGAAATAATAATAGAAACATACTTGAGAATCGTAGGTATTGATCGATTGATTGCTTTAGTAGGTCAGTTGATGTGTCATGGATAAAGTGCCTATTTTTGGAGTTCCTCCATTAACAAGTACCAATAAATTGATGGATTCCCATTGACTGAATCACCACATCAATCAACTGATTCCCCTAAAAGCACCAACTTTACATAAATTTGTAAGTATGTTCCAAAAACAAAGCCTCTTTGTTTAAACTCAAAATAATTTTAAACACATTTTAATTGATTTTGGGGTAAGGTATTGCACTGACATCCATTGTTTCCAATTCCTAAAATTTAGTTTTGTAATTTCATTCTGATGTCTTTTTTCCTCTTTCTCCCTAAGAGGAGAATAGCCTTATCTAAGCTTCTAAATTCCTTTGCTATAGTGGGTGGATTGATATCCAAAAATACGTATGGAGGTGCTTCTTTCATCACTTTGGAAAAAATTTTAGACTTCCACCTTGGATGCTTATAAAATGATATTAGGATTTGTATGAAATTTTTTGAATCATAAGGTTTGGTAATCACAATTAAAGTGAAGGAAAAGGATGAGAGAAAGAAAAAGAAAAAAAAGGGAAGAGATAGAAAATTAATAAGTGTGGTGAATGTTGATGAAGATTTTACTTAATTTAATAATGATGTAATATTTTTTACAATCAAAATTAATGACATCGGGAACACCATTTGGGTGTACTATATAAATGGCGGGAGGTGGCACATGCATGTAGGCTTGCCAACACTCAACTAATTCTCAAAATAATATGTGTGTGTGTATCCTAACTCCATCAGTGTAAGATGACAGCAGTTAGCATACCAACAACTACAACAAAAGCCCAACAAACATCACATGTATAATTGGGTGAGTGATAACTGTTAATTGTCGGCTATTGTTGTTAGTTGTTTTACTATATTTAATAAGTAACTATACTAAAAATAGTATAAAATTTTAATATTTACAATTGAAAAACAATTGTTGGGGAATGAAATGTTTAGCTAAAAAATACTTTACACCCTTATCAAAAGTAACTTTATTAATTATTTAGTTTCAAGAAATATGTTAGAATAAGATTTACTAAAAAGTAACATCGTAAATAACTTTTTTTATTCATCATTCCATTTATGAATATCTACATTTTTACTTTATATGCTTATTTTGCACCATTATATTTGCAAATGTTTGATTTTTACATAGATTAAGAAATAGTCATATTAATTAACATTAGCTACAAAAACACAAGATGAATTTTATATTAATTAATGAGCCTCTTCATTAAAAACGTAACAAAAATAATTAATTAATAAGATCAAGTAACAAAAATGAGTCTCTTAATAGAAGACTTAATTAATTTCTTAATGAGTCTATACATTGGAAATTTGATGTCTTATAAATATAAGTATTGCAAATATTATATCAGAGCATAAAAATGAATAACATACAAAAAAATGGGATAAAGGGAGTAATAATAAATCCTTATAATTCTAGAATAACTGATGATTTTTTTATGATTTATATGCTTATAGAAATTATTTATTTTATCATTTAAAAATTTAACTCTTTAAAAATTAATGAAACTATTACAATTTTAATAATTTTAATGTCAAATACATGTAATTAGATACAAGCCTAATTTTGTTGTGGTTGACGGTTAAGACCTACAAATGAAATTAAATAGGCTTAAAATATGAGCACGAAATTTTTTTTTCCCTGTGATTTTGCTATAAAATATTTAATTAAAAGTTTAAATTAATAATTTTATTTTAAGAATACATGACAAATTCACACATTGGTTTCCATTATTAATTTTCAAATATTTATATTTTTAGTGTTAACTTTTAAACATAAATTTATTTATCATCTTTTTTTTTCTAAATTAAGAATGTTTTTTATTTGCTTCCCATGTTTCTAAAATAATGTTATTTTAAGTGTAAGTTTTTTCCTCAAATCAATTTGTTTTTTAAATTAAGGTCTAAATTCTATTTTCATCTACTTTTTTTTTCTTCTTTATATTTTGAATATATTATTATCTTATAAAATATGTAACAAAAATATCAATGATGAATTATTTTCTTATGATGATAACAACATGAGTCTAGTCAGTGGTCAAGCCTTTAGTAGGGAGCACACCTTGATCATCTATATTGTGTCCCTAATATGGATATTATCAGGGCTAAGAAGTTGAGACTTTTTAAATTATTGGATGATAGTCCCAATTAATTAGGGATGTTATATAGAATACAACATAGTACTATATAGAAATTGTTTTTAGCTAATGGACTAAGATGCGCTTTTGATTTTAGTAGAGTGTGCAGGCTAGCGCTGCTCAGATAAGTGCAGTGCACAAGCTTGTCATTCTTTAGTATGAAAAATGTGTTAGCCTCCTACTCGTTAGCATATGGAACTTATTGGGTGACTGAACCTTAGTATAAATAGCTACATTCGTAAGAAAATAGAAAACTTAGGCAGCATATCTAAGTGAATTAGACATAATGGATTGATAAAGATAAAGCCTTAATTGCTTGATTTTTAGTTAGAGCAAGAAGAAGTGATAAAGTGATCACAATTCTTCTTACGTGGAAATGTGTTGTCTAGTTTTACTATTTTTTTTAATACACACACACACATATACATGCGTGATTAAATGAGGTATGACAATGTTGCAAGTTTCTCACATTGAGGTACAATAGAGTTAAAACATTGCATTTTCCTCACCATAATTTTGGGATTTAATTTGGTGTGGTTAATGGTTAACTAAACAATTAAAAAGAATGAAAAATTATTATTGTGTGTTGATATTGATATATTTGTGTCTTTCAAAAATAATTATGAGAAAAATATTGGATATATTCAACTATCAAGCAACCAACCATTAAAGCATCCACAAAGTCATCAATATATAAGGTAATTTTATTTATTTTTTTTTTACATCCTCCAACAACTGTGGTAGTATTAATGGAAACAAGGCAATAATTTTACAGTGAGACTCCGTAGAATTCATCTAAAAGCAAGAGGTATAAAGGTAAGGGAAATGAAAAGGAAAAAGATAAAAAAAATTGAAAAGGAAAAAAGGGAAGGGAACAATGGGTGGGGAAATGGGATAGGCAAAAAATATAAGGAAAAAAATAAGGGGTAAAGAAGTTTATGAAAAAGACAAAGGAAAAAAGAGAGTGAAGTTTTTATATAATAGTTTATTTTTATTTTTGAAAAAATCACACAACTTTTCTATAAAAAAAATAATTATGTTATTATTTTAAAAATAATATATTTATTATTGGAAAATAAAAAGAATAATTTCATTCAAATTTATATTGAAATGAATAACATACATCAAAATTACTTCTGGCAAGTAAAGTTGGTGGAGTATAAGTTGATATGATTGTATATTATATAAGTATATTAAAAAGTATAAATGTAGAGGTAAAAAAAAGGTGAAGACAAAATGAGATGCAAACATTATTTTATTATTATACTAGACCACAAGATCCATAATAATATAATACAATCAATTATAAGATACATTCAACAAATATGCAATGATGTATATTGTAGAACTAAAAACAACACAATAGAAGCAACCTATATATATATATATATATATGGTTAATAATTAATTTATAAGAATTTAAGTACTCTACGTTAACCAAATTATTTTTAAACATATTTAACCAATCAATATTTTCTTAACCATTAATAAAATAAAATCACAAAATTATGATTTAAATAAATGTTTAACCTTATTTTGTACTCCCTTTGTTTCAATGTTTTTTTAAATTAATTTACACATTACGTTAGGAAGTAATAAATATAACCCTAATATGATAACTGCATCATCCATAAGAAAATAATATGGCAATTATTACATAGAAGAAGAAAGATAAAAAGTAGAGGTAAAAATAAAAATAAATATTAACCTTTAAAAAAGTACTTTAATTTTCAAATAAAAATTGTGAGATAAAAAGAATTGTGAACTAACTATAACAATTAATGTTTATTTTTAAAATATGTGATGACATATATTATGAATTAGAGTAAATATACATAACGGGTTGTTTTTGGAATGTCTCATCAGTTAAGTAATTACTCCTTTTATATTAAAATAAATAAATTTATCATTAAATTTTTATATAAAAAAGAAAGTTATTTTATAAAAATCAAAGTAGACTTTATATTTTTACATTCACTTTTTAAATTATGTATGTATTGAATAATTAGTTATTTTTCAATAAAAGATGTAACCATTGTTTTAAAAATTAGATCGGTAATTGAATCAGTATCATAACTAGAGTCGGCAAAGGTTGACCTGACCCGATCTGACTGAAACCAGACCCGATAAAATTAGAAAAGTTTAACAACCCGACCCGGCACTGACTTGATAACAATTAATCTGACTCGAACCCAACCCCACCTGATCCTAACCCATGACCTGATAGTGACCCAATCCAATATAGACCCGACCTACCGTCAACCCGAACTATCATTGACCCGACCCAATGTTGAGCCGACCTAACATTGACCCGGCCCGACGTTGATCCGAATAGACATCAAAATCTATTATAATAATAATAATAAATTACTTATATTTTATTGTTCATTTAAAGATTTTAAAAATATAGTGTTTTATAAATTATACTTATTTTTCGTACATTTACCTTAAACATCCTTATTTACTAATGATATTCTAATAAATTTTTCCACACAAAAATACAACATTAAGAAGTTATAATAATAATTTAATAAACAATTAATCAAATAAATGATAATAAATAATAAATATATTTGTTATGTTAAATCATGCAATGTCTTTTATTGTTAAAATGTATAAATATCTTTATTATTAACTTTTGAAAATAAAATGCATCTAATATTTGTATTTTATTTATGCATACTACTAATCTTATGATTGTCTCTAATATTTATAATATAATAAATGAAAATTATGCATTGTGTAGTCATATTATGATCACCTTTATTTTATAAAATTCTTTATTTTATTAAATTATCTTTTTTTAAGTAATCAAATAAATGATAATAAATGATACATATCTTTGTTAGATTGAATCATGTAATGTTTTTTATTTTTAAAATTTATAAATATCTTTATTATTTACTTTTGAAAATAAATTACATCTAATATTCATATTTTATTTATGTGTATTAGTAATCTTATGATTGTCTCTAATATTTTTAATGTAATAAATGATAATTATACATTGTATAGTCATATTATGATCACCTTTATTTTATAAAATTATCTTTTTTTAAGTAATCAAATAAATAAATGATAAATATCGCTGTTAAATTGAATCATGCAATACTTTTTACTGTTAAAATTTATAAATATATTTATTATTTACTTGTGAAAATAAAGTGCATCTAATATTCTTATTTCATTTATGTGTACTAGTAATCTTATGATTGTCTCTAATAGTTACAATGTAATAAATGATAATTATACATGGTATAGGCATACTGTGATCACTTTTATTTTATAAAATTATCTTTTTTAAGTAATCAGATTAATAAATGATAAATATCTTTATTAGATTGAATCATGCAATATTTTTTATTGTTAAAATTTATAAATATCTTTATTATTTACTTATGAAAATAAAACTCATCTAATATTCTTATTTCATTTATGTGTACTAGTAATTTTATGATTATATCTAATATTTAAAATATAATAAATGATAATTATACATTGTATAGTCATATTATGATCACCTTTATTTTATAAAATTATCTTTTTTTAAGTAATCAGATAAATAAATGATAAATATCTTTGTTAGATTGAATCATACAATGTTTTTTATTTTTAAAATTTATAAATATCTTTATTATATACTTGTGAAAAATAAAGCGCGTCTATTGTTCTTAATTAATTTATGTGTACTAATAATCTTATGATTGCATCTAGTACTTACAATGTAATAAATGATAATTATACATTGTATAGTCATATTATGATCACCTTTTTTAAAAAAAATTATCTTTTTTTAAGTAATCAAATAAATGATAATAAATGATAAATATCTTTGTTAGATTGAATCATGCAATGTTATTTATTTCTAAAATTTATAAATATCTTTATTATATACTTGTGAAAAATAAAGTGCATCTACTATTCTTATTTTATTTATGTGTACTAGTAATCTTATGATTGCCTCTAGTATTTACAATGTAATAAATGATAATTATACATTGTATAGTCATATTATGATCACCTGTATTTTATAAAATTGTCTTTTTTAAGTAATCAAATAAATGATAAATAACTTTGTTAGTTACTTGTGAAAATAAAGCGCATTATCAATTCTGTCCTGTAGGGAATATCTACCTTTTGGGGCTCAGCCTTTCTTCTACCTAAGGAAGTCCTGAAAGAGCTTGATAAATTATGCAAAAGATTCTTTTGGGGACTTACTAAAGGGCAAAAAAAGATGGTATCTGTGAGCTGGGATAATATCTGCAGAAGTAAGAAATATGGTGGTTTGGACATCAAGGAGGCTCTTAGTTGGAATAAAGCCCTCTACCTCAAATGGATTTGGAGGCTGGAAAACAAACATCCTTCTCTCTGGGCTGATTGGGTACATCATTACTATCTGAAAGGTAAGGAAATCTAGGATATTCCAAAAAAACAATGTGACTCCTGGGCCTGGAAGCAACTCTTGGCTGTAAGGACTTGGCTGATCAACAAAGTAGGTGGGATAAACAATGCAAAACTTGTTCACAACAATTGTACTGCTGGTGAAAAATTGAAAGCTAGCCTTGTCTATGAATGGATTAAAGGTGACCAGTAGGGTACTTACTTTGCAAACAATCTAGGACAAATGCATCATTCCCAAGCACCAAATCATATCATGTCTTGCATATCAAAAAGGCCTCCCAATAATTGACAAGCTGTCGTCTAGAGGCATCTCTATTGCAAATAGATGTGAACTTTGTAAATGCAAAGATGAAACACACACTCATCTATTATTTGAATGTTCTTTTTCTGCTGAAATCTGGCAGCATGTCCTGAAATGGATGGGTGTTACTAGAAAAGGAAAATGCTTCAACAAAGAGCTTATATAGATGCACAAACACAATAGGGGGAAGCATTGGAGAAAGAAGTGTTATAGATCCTATATTTACGCCACTGTGTTCGAGATTTGGACTGAGAGAAACCTCGGAATCTTTGCAGATAAAGCCCGCTCTATTAAGCAAATTGTCCACTCTATTAAGTTCAACATTGCTAGCAGGTTACTCAATACTTATCCAAATAATCAAGATAGCATACATGCAATGCTATTGACTTAGCTTCGGTTCCCTTTATACTTCTCTTTGAGTTTTTGGCTTTTAAGATCTTATCTTGTAATGTATAGGGGGTGTATACTCATGCCATGGCATGAAATTCTACAAATCTCTTCCTTCCGTAATATAGATGAATAACATGTGTCGACCAATTTCTCAAAAAAATAAATAAATAAATAAAGCGCATCTAATATTCTTATTTTATTTATTTGTACTAGTAGCTTATGATTATCTGTAATATATACAATGTAATAAATGATTATTTTACATTGTATAGTCATATTACCTTTATTTTATAAAAATATCTTTTTTTAAGTAATCAAATAAATGATAAATATCTTTGGTAGGTTAAATCATGCAATATTTTTTATTGTTAAAATTTATAAATATCTTTATTATTTACTTATGAAAATAAAATGCATCTAATATTCTTATTTCATTTATTTGTATTAGTAATATTATGATTTTCTCTAATATTTACAATATAATAAATGATAATTACCTGGACTCGAATTTGACTCAACCCATCAAAACTTGACCCGACCCATCAAATTAACCCGTAATTACTCAAACTCAACCCATCAAATTGTGCTAAATGACATGACCCATCAACTTAACCCAAAACAATTCGGATCTAGGGACCAACTCGTCAAATTACACGAAATGACCCGAATGGGCCGAGCCCACCAAGTCGTGTTAACCAGAAAATGACCTAAAGCCAACACGACCCTACCAATCAAATTAACCCGAGTTTGATTAACTCAAACCCACTCGGACCCAACAAATTAACCCAAAATGATCTGAAACTACAACGATCCAACCTAAAACTGACTCGACCCAAACAAGGCAATGACCCGAAATGACCCACAACTAACCCGCAAAAGACAAATGACCCAACCCGAGAAATACCCGACCCAAACTCAACCCAATTGCCACCTCTAACATAACTCATTTATTGGTTTAACGGTCGGACCAATGATACATATTAAGTAAAAAAATATGAGACATATACAAAAATTAAACTACACATGAATTTGATTGGCTCCCAACTGATTTTTTAATAAGTTCACTAGGTTTTACTAATTCGTTCAATTTTTTATTGGCTCTGAGTTCCTAAAAATTGGTACATGAAATCTGGTTGGTAACCTCACCGACTTATTAGTTCACCAATCGATCAGTCCAATTGATTTTTTAAAACTATAGATGTAAGTGTAATTTTAAGACTATATGTATTGCTTATTTTTAATGTGTATAAATTATTAGAATGATTTAATTTTTTATACACATGGAGTATATTACTTATATTAATTAAGTTCTTAGAGTAATTAATACTGACAATGTAGCTATTATTTGGAAAATAATTAATGATTGTGTGAAAAATTATAACACCCCCATTTTTTAATACTGATTTTTTATTTTATTTTAAAACATTATGAAAGAAGAAATACAAGTCCAACATATGAAAAATGGAGTGCTACCACCATATCTAAGACAAGATAGGCGTCTCACAGCTAGGGCTGTGTAGAAAAACTGAGATCTAAAAAACTGATCCGATATCCAAAAAAATTGATCCGAAATTTTGGATATCTGATCCAATTTTTTAGTAAATTATCCGATCCGCTAAAAATATCCAGTTCTAAAAATAATTCTGTTATATTTAATAATTTAAAACTAATCTAATTTTTTTTCTTTCGTATTACAAATATTAATATTAAGCTTCAATACATTTTCTTTTCAACATAGCCTTACCTTTGGGCCTGTGGCTCGGGACAGCCCACACATGGATACACTACACATCACAACACACACACATGTTGCGTCAGCAGTGTTTCTGCCTCGTTGGCACCTAGACGACCAGACCAAGAAGAAAAAATGAAGGCCTACACACTCACACAGTCACACATACACAGCCTGTCTCACACAGGCACACCGCACACTGTCATAAGAAAATGCATGCCCCTATTAGTCCATACATAATGTATGATTACACATACACGCTACACACAAACACGCTACACAGGCAGCAGCACTCAGCAGTCGACAGTCGGCACCTGCACCTCATCCATTTTTTTTCTCTTCAAATGAAATTGAAAGTTTGAAACCCTAACTCTACTTCCGGTCTTCCACGATTCAGCTCTTTGATCTCCTCCTCCATTTCCTTGCTCTTCAATCTCCTCCTTTATTTCCTTCCTCTTCAACCTCCCCTTCTTCCATTTCCTAAACTCTACTTCTGAGCTCCACCGTTGACTCGCTGTCAATTCTATTGTCTTTCATTATCTGAGGTGAGTGTTATGTTATTCTTCTTTTCTTCCTTTCATTTTTTTGTTTTGTTTGCCATTTATCATCTATCATTGTCATTTATAACTGTGTTTTTTTTCTATGTTATTAACTTGATCTTTGTTCTTAGGGTTTATATTTCGAACAACGGTTGGCTAAGACAACGAGTATACAAGAGGTAAAGTTCTTTAATTTTTCTTTTATTTAGTTCTTTGGCCAATTTAAGCATTTCTATGTTGATTTTCTTGTTGGATGTCAATTTTTTTGCTACATCATCTAATTATTTGAAGGCTGGTATTTATGTTTTTTGGCTGATTTATAGTTAGAAATCTTGGGATGGTTAGGGATGCTCTATTTGTTTGCATGTTTTCTACTAATTTCTAGGTTTATATGCTACTGGATTTTTATTTTGTTATCTCTATTGACTGTTTATTATTTATTCTTCAGTCTCCTTTTTTGGTTTCTTCAAAATGTTATGTATACTCATAAAATTCCTCTTATTTTCTTGTTATCTTGTTTAAACTCATTAATTTTTTTCCTTATACTTGATATGAAAAGGGTAGAATAACCAAACTCATAATGAGTAATTGAGTATGGTGTTAAGTGTTAACAACCAATTATTCTACATTTATCTTCTGCAAGAATAGAAAAAAACAATTGAATTAAACTTTGAGGTGTTACAAAAATGATTTGTCCAGAAATTACATAATCTAAAGGGCTTGGCTCCTTGTCGAGATTCTGCTCAAATTTAAACTTCTAGGGCACAATGATCAAATATGTTAATCCATGGTACATTCCCCACTCCTATGTGTAGGGTAATTACACTTTGAAGGGGGTCTTGCTGGTTACACCAAGTAAATTTAGGTCCACTAGTAGGTAATCCACACACATATAGGTAACATTTGAAATATTGTGTATCTTCTTAGTGTAGGAATCCCCTAGCCTTTTTATCGGTTGCTAAGATGCCATTGAATTCTCCTATGACCAACCAAGGGCCATTAATTTTCTAACTAAGATGATGTAGCTTATTTCCACAAGTCCTTTAAAACACTAATAGAGCTGAAACGATAAACAAAAATAAATTCTACTTTAGTGTGGCTAGGTAAATTCTATTGCACAATGCATGATCTTGGTTGCTTCCTGCACTACTACTACAAGAACTTCCTTCAAGTCCTTTTTGGCCGATTGATCTCTCTAACTTGGAGGAGGTTGGGTTTTGTTTTTCCATGTACCTACAAGACTGCCAGTGCCCGTGCTAAGTCCTGCTATAGAGAGTCTAAAGACCCGAAGCTTGAATGATGTTATTTTTGTTTTGCTGCTCTTGTGATTATTTATCTAAATAATAATAATAATGTCTCTTTCCAGCAGCCTGGTTATTGTTGGTGGATTTACTGTTTTAATTTAGTTGCTATAGTAACTTACTAAAATCTAATTATTAACTTGTGTTTCATTTTTATGATTGTGCAATGCGGAGTTGATATAATGGAAGAGAGTAAATATCTTGGGGATGAAGTTAAGATCCCTCCTCCAAGCTTTTCACCAGATATGTTTGTTGTCCCTTCTGCTCCACTAACCCCTATTGCTCTTAACATTGCTAATGACGTTGAAGCCTCTAATATTGTGAAACTTGAAGTTAAGAAGTATAGATCATGGGTGTGGGAACACTTTAAGAAGGTTGTCATGCATTGATAAGAGATACCAAAAAGAAATGTGTTTATATTGTAATATGCAATAAGTTGTTGCTCCATCAAAAAGCACTTCAAACTTGAGTAATCACTTAAAATGTTATAAAAGATACCCACCAAGTGTAGAGAAGAATCAAAAGCTTCTTGCATATCAATCTACTCTTAGGAATGATACTATTGATAACAAAAAAGTTCTAATGGGGGTCGTCTTTGTAATTTGTCATTTAATAGTGCAGATCATAGGAAATCATTAGCTCAAATAATAGTCCTTGATGAATTGCCCTTTAGATTTGTGGAAATGGAGTGCTTTAGAAGGTATATGCAAGTCACACAGCCAAAAGTTGTAATTACTTCTTGAACCACTGTTGCTAGGGATATTTTAGAATTATTTATGAAGGAAAAAAAGAAGTTGAGTTCATTCTTTAAGAAAAATTTAGTTTGAGTTTGTCTCACCACTGATGCTTGGTCTTCATGTCAATACTTGGGTTATATGGTTCTAACTGCTCACTTCATTGACAAGAATTGGAAGCTGAAAAAAAAAATTATTTACTTATGTCCTATAGTAGGACATTCTAGTGAGGTTATTGGGCGGTTTATAGAATGATGCTTGCATAATTGGAATATTGATAAGGTCTTAAAATAACTATTGATAATGCGAGTTCCAATGATAAATGTGTTGATTATTTAAGAGAAAGACTCAATTGTTGGGGTGGGTCTATTTTGGATGGCTCTTGTTTTCATGTAAGATGTGATGCCCACATATTGAGTCTTATTGTAAAGGAGGGTTTGAAAGACTCTAGCGATCACATTCTTAGAGTTTGGTTTGTTGTAAAGGTGTGCCAACAGATGATGATTGGGACCACATTCGTGTCTTACTTCCTTTCTTGGAATCTTTTTATGACACTAATTTAAGAATTTCTGGTTCATTATATATCATAGGGAATATGTATTTGCAAGAGATTTTTGCAATTTTGAATATGATTTGTATTGCATGTGATGGTGATGATTTTGACATGGGTATAATGGCTCTGAATATGAAGAGAAAATAGGATAAATATTAAGGAGGGTCAAACAATACAAATGTGTTGCTGTTATCCTTGACCCTAGGAGGAAGATGAAATATGTTGAATGTGCAATTAATAAGTTTTTTGGAGTTGAGATTGATTGTGAGCTGCTTGAAAAAGTTAAGGATACTTTAAAGAAGTTATTTGACTTTTATGCTTCAAAGGTTCATTTTTCTTCAACTCCACATCAATCTTCGGTTTTGGTTGAATGTGAGACTAATTTTGGGTGTCATATGCTGAAAAATACAAGAGATATGACTGAGAAAGAATTTCAAGATTCTGTCCAAGCTATAGAGTCTTCTTTGGTTGCTGAAAAAACTAACTTCAATAGGTATTTAGAGGAGAAATTATATGCTACTCCTGCTGGTAGAAATTTTGACATTCTTTCTTGGTGGAAGCATGATGGAAAGTGTTTTGAGGTCCTTACTCTATTGGCCAAGGATGTATTAGCTATGCCTATATCGACTGTTGCATATGAGTCAACTTTTAGCACTGGTGGTCGTATATTAGATTCATTTTGGAGTTTCTTAACTCCTAGGATGGTGGAGGCTTTAATTTGCACTCAAGACTGGTTGCGATCATCTCATGAGCCTCTTTGTGTTGAAGTACGTCTTGAGGATCTTAATAGGATTAAATAAGGTAATTGTATTATTTTATTCTCATCATTTATTCTTAGTAATAATCATGTCATTTTAATTCAACTCTCTCTTTTATTTTTCAGATGTTAAGTTCCTACCTTCTGTCGTGAAAATATATGAATCAGATATCACTGAGTTTGATGGCATTTAATGTTTCCATGAATCAATTAAGCTATTATTGGTTGTTGTTTTCAAGTATTTTCTATGCATGAATTATAAAGTTATGTTTGTTTTGGCTTATTGTGACAGATTTGCAGCACTAACTTGCAAGAACTATGCATAAGCTGACTTGAGTGCAGCTATGTAGGAGCACTAGGAGTATGGAGCTGACTTGCAGCTTACTATCTTTCGGAAAAATTACTTCAATTAGGCATATATATGATTAATTAGCAAGAATAACTAATATTTTTTATGAATGTCATGTGCTGATATTTAATTTGAGTAGAGGCATATGTAATTAGTTGTTGTTGTTGTACTTGGCCTCGTATATGTAATTAGTTCTTGCATTATGTAAGGTAATTAAGCAGAAACATATGTAATTAATTCTTACTATATTTGGTCTGGTATTTTTGGAAGGCTAGTGTAAATAGGGGCAGTTCATTTTGGAAAATTAGGGGCCTGATGTATTTTTGTATGGCTAAGATTATTTTTTGAATGCTAGCAGCCTAGCATGTGTATGCTTTGTATATTTTATTGCTATGCTAGGCTGCTAGGTGCTAGCTACTTGAATTTATTATGATATGGATATGGATTTCTTGAATTTACTATGATAGTATATTATAGATAATGTATTAAATTTTTTTTTATATGCAGGTTGAGAAATTAAATAAGTATTTTTGCAATTTTTTTTGTATTAATTTTTTTTATATAGCATACAAGTAATGAAAGGAAATTGGATATTTTTCTTGCAATAATCAGATATATCCGAAATCTGATCCGATATTTTGGATATCCGAAACATCGAATATCCGGAGTATTTGGATGCGGATTTGGATGTTGGATATCCAAAATACGGTCGGATTGGATATCCGAAAAAAATATCTGTTCGGATGCAGATATCCGAAAATGCACACCCCTACTCACAGCCTACCTCGCATTAGACACAAAGATAAGTATCCACCAATTAAACACAAAGAAAAACTATAGTGCACAAGGAAACATTTAGAGATAGGAAAATCAAGGCTTACATCCTAGATATACAGAGACCCAAAATCTGTACAAAGATACATAAGAAGAAAATGTTACCTATAATAAATCATTTTTGAATGAGAAGTGCCTTGATCACTAAAAGGCAGAATAGAGAGTCTTTGGGAATGCCTACGCTCATCAACCCAACTATGCAGAGAGAAGGATAGATCATTCATTGGTCGTCCTCAGGAAACATACATTGAACCTCCTACTCGTGGGATTGAGTAGGGTAATGCAACCAAAAACCCATTAGTATGCATACATACTAAGCAAACCAATTTACCAATATTATTTAGGTCATAGTACAAGCAAGACCCACACCACATGCTTATAGTGTGACCCACCAAATTATATATGCAATTTCCTTGCTATGTCATTCACGTATAATCACATATATCATACAAGATATATTTGGATCTACTGAAACATGCTTAGTCATAATCATACCAACATATAAGGGTGTACAGATTATAACATACATACCGCCTTTTTAAGGAATATGGATTACTTAAACTATCCACACAACAATGGTTAGAGTATAACTTGGAGTGTAATGCTAAATAATCATTCTACGGAGACCAGCCCCTTTAGTATCAATACCCACTATTACATCAGCAGTGTCTAAAGTAGGAAAGGAACCAATATTAACTAGGATCCCACTTGAAGGCACCTGACAGTAAAATGCCTAAAGACAGACTAACCCTTAATAACTAACTGATGATCAAATAATCCAGACCTATCATGATGCGCATTCCACTTTAAGTGATTAATATCTCATTGGATTGAGATGCCATATCGTATAAAGGCCCACAAATAATATCACACCCAATAACAATCCATTTCAATTCAATGCATCCATATAAGGTTTTCACATCATCAAGTATTCCCATCTAGGGTATCTTCAAGTAATCATTCCATTAATTGATCAATTATGCTAAGGGGTGGAATTATATAATGTTAATATCATCCACAAATTTCTAAGCCAACATTTGATTTATGTTTATTCCCTTTTATTCACAATTCCAATATACGTAAAAGCCAAGGGCTAAAGTCAAAGCCATTGTTCATTTCTTAACCACAGTCTTATAATTCATCAAAAGATGTTTCAATTTAACCCCTAAAGCCAAAGATGAAGGTCTAACAAGAGGTAACCTAGATTCCAACCCTAACTCGTAATTATTTATCCAGTTATTTCAATAGCTAACAAGGTCAACTTAAGGCAACCATAAATGTCCATATTAATTTTTTATATTCTTGCTAAGTCATGTAACTTACATAGTTTCACATTTTAAGGCCATGATATAAGTCATTAGAGGTCTATTATCCATCATTTTCATTCGTTACATAAATACTAACCATAGGAAGATTCCATTTATTTTCCATCTAATCATCTCCTCATGTTATGTTCAAAAGAAAGCCCAAATGCTAAATTAAGATCAACATTTCTCAACTAGGATAATATTTCTCTATATTAAATTTAATCCGTTATTTATTCTTCATTAATCGAGGTAAATTCATAGCCTATAGTATCTTAGGTCATTATCCAAGCATGAGAAAATGTTAAACATCACATTCAGGAAGAAATAAGCAAGAAAAGCAAAACAGGTTGAGACCCGTCGATAGATTTCCAAAACCAGCTGATGGTTCTCACTAACTAGTCGATTAGTTAGGGAGTTTTCAACCTTCCTAGTGGCGGTGAAATAGTCAATCGGTCCACCTCACTGATCAACTATTATGAGAATCAGTTGATCGATTTGGCTAAACCGATCAAGGTGTCTAACCTAAGGCTAAGACGACCAGGGTCATAAACTAACTAGTCGATTGGTTGAATCATCAATTCAACTATTCTAGGAACTAGTTGATAAGTTTGGTCAAACCAATTAATGGTTTTTGCCCGAGACCAAGATCACTAAAGTCACAAGACAACTAGTTGATCGGTTGGGGCAAAAATAGCTCCAATAAGTGCACATACATACAAACAATTAAGTTCTATAATCTTTGCTCAACTAATATAAACATCAATCACAGGTCATTTAAGGTTAATAAAAAGGAATATTCATAAATCATCATGCAAAATACCAAAATTAGACTCGAAATCTCAATAGAATCATGCTTGTAGTTTATAAACTTAATAAAAATTAGAAAAAAAATGCATCACATTCTATTCTTGATAAACCTTCATGCAAACAATCTATTCATCTTATTACACATGCTAATGTAATCGAGATGCTCATAATATCATATACATGAGAAAATCTAAAACCATATTTATGAGGCTTATGCATACAAGACTTCAAGTTAAGCATGCAACTCCTCTATTATTTCAACATATGTCTGCTCTATACATTCTTATCATTGGAACCTATATTTTCTACTAAAACACATCATATAACTTTACTTACTCATCCCATTTTCCACAAAATAGGGAAGATAACAGTTAAGCAACACACCAAAAAGAGCAAAAGTCTCTGAAAATCCGAACCCCTTTCCAACAATGAAACACCTTTCAAGAAAGCTAAATTAAAACTTAGTAAAACCTTTGAAATCATGTAAAGAATATTTAGTAAAATTGGAGGTCTAAGAGAGGAAATTACAGAAAACCTTCCTTTTAAAGGAGAAAACAAAGAACACTAGAGATTAAAGTTAATCCCTCACTTCTTTCCCAAATCTAACCCCGTATATCTTAATAACAAAATAAGGAGTTAGTGAAAGGATTAGAAGAGGAAAGAAAGATCAGGGAAAAAAATTCAAGGAGAGGAAATGTGGCAAAGCAAGTGTGAAAAAAAATAGGGTAGTTCGGAGGTTAGGGAAGAAGGGATAAAATGAAGCCTTTGGATTTGAATTGCTGAGGGTTTCTATTGAAAGAAGAAGGGTAAGGGAGTGTATAAATTGATACCCAAACCCTAGCCCAAATCTAAGATTCAAAGTGTAAGTTTTGAAGGTTCAAAATTGGTGTTTTTGCCTTTGAGCTCAATTAGTGAAACTATAGTGTTCTAGGTAATGTGACTCATAAATCCCAAACATAAGAAAGGAATAATGGGCACAAGGGAAAATAGTTCAAGTTCAAAAATCTACAGAGGTTGCATGAGCAAATAATATGCTCAGGAATCTTGCATCAAAGAGAGAAAACAAGGAAGAAGAAGACAAATGAGCTAAAGTCATGAAATTGACCTCTCATGAATTGCTTCTTTGTAAATCCATTGTAAATTGATAAAATGGGTGAGCTCAAAAGCTTCATAAAAAAACATAAACAAAATACTCAAGACATAATCACGTTGTTGGAAATGTTTTGGATAAATATTTATAGTGAAATAGAGTCAGAAGAACAACCGATTCAATTAAACCATTGGATTGGTACCCTAAACCAATCAATCGATTCATAGGGTTTTAAAACTCAAATTTAATGAAGAAAATAGTCGATCAATACCTCCAACTGGTCAATTGGTTTTTTGATATAACCAATTATCTTCCAAAGTCCAAACCAAGCTCAACTAAAGCTACACCAAGCTAAAACACACCTCTAAAATAAAATCAAACACTCTCACATCACCATCAAGTGCATAGATTAGTATACATTATAGACCCTATAAAGTTGGGTATTAAAAAAATATTTGAAATTAAATGCCAAACACACTCTCTCTTTACAAGTTACTTAATAGAGGGAGAATAGATTTGGTTACTCTATATCTAACACACCTCTCCTTCTCTCATCTCCCTCCTCCTTACTCTAGACTTGGTCATTTGATTCTTTATCTCTTTCACCATTTTCTTTTAGATCTAACAAACATCAATAGCACACACAAGGAATTTTTTTATGCAAGTGTTGTGAAATAGTGGAGACTAGCATTGGGTGTTGTAGTTTCCCATGGAACAATAAAGGGCATCATTGCCTCATCTAAGGATCGACTAAAAATGTCATTGCCTTTGTCCATGGAATGACAATTATTGTTGTTGTCTGGATTTTATCTCCCTCCTTCTTACTTCACTTCACTTATTCAATTCATTATCTCTTTCATTCTTTCCTATCAAATCTAATGAGCAGCAAGCATTAACACAAGGTATTTTTTTTATGTGAGTGTGGAGTTTAGCATTGTGTGCTATGGGATGGCATTCTATGTCATTGTCATACTCTCCTTAGCTTCCCCTAGAATGATAGATTTCGTGGTTCCCTCACCCAAGGATCGGCAACAAAAGTTGTTGTCCTTGCCCATTGAATGGTTATAATCGTCGTTGTAGCTTCCCTTAGAAGAGTAGAGGGCTTTGTTGCCTTGCCTAAAGATCGATAAAAAATGTCATTGAATTTACCCATGGAACAAAAATTATTTTTTTTCCCCGACACATGGAGCGACCATTCTCGTCGCTGCCCTACCCAAGTAACGACAATCGGTGTTGTTGCTCCCGTTGCTATATAAACGGTTTATAATTCTAGATTTTTTTCTACGTAAATAGTTTATCATTATGGGTTTTTTCTAATAATAGTTTATTACCTATAATCTTTACTAACAATTAGTATTGTTATTTATCTTACTTTATTAATGTTAGATTATTATTGTAATTAATATAAATAGAGGATTTTTTATTAGATTATACAACATTTCTCAAATATTTTAATGTTTTTGGAGACTTATAAGATAAATTGAACCTTTTTGTGAAAATTTGTGCAAAATGTAATAGATCAATAATCTTTTGAGTTATAAAGTTGTGTGTGTGTGTGTGCCTTTGGCTATTATTTTATGAGTTGATACCATAATATCTAAAGATTATATTACTCTGAATTATTTGCTTACTTTTATGTTTCTATCATAACTATTTACCTGCCATTCATGTAATTAATTATTGATTGGCATAGTTTTGTTATTGATATTCATGTGAGTTGTATACAAAGTATTAAATAGGATAGAGGGTCATCATGTTACCATTTCTTCACAGAATAATAAAAATGCTACAGAAAAACCTGCTTTGACGTACCATCTAAGAAGCTTTAGAAAAAATCTAGCCATAGAGCTACGATGAGGAAAAAAAGCTATCCAATAAGAACCAGTAAAAGTTGAAAAACAACAAGAATATGAAGAAGCTCCAAAACAACCAAGGTCTAGTCATCAAACTCCTATCATTCTAACATTTGCGTACTATACCGATTGTCCATAATGTATGGCCGAAGTAGGGATGTCGAGATATGGAGGTTTGGGGTACGAATTTTTTCCACTATACGCAAAATAAGTAGATTTTATTACATCATTGACATCGTCTCATATGGGTGTATCATCATTCTCAACCCACACAGTTGTTGTGGGATGTTCTAGATCATCGTATGATTTGCTAGCATCTTTAACCTATATGATTGATCAACCATTCTCCTCGGCATAGGTATGGCATGATGATGATGATAACGATGATGATAATGATAGTGTAACACCCCTAAAATTTACTACCAAAAATTTTTATTTTAAGATGAAGAACATTAAAATATAAGAGGGGTGTTACTATCGTAATCGTTATCAATTTGGCCACATACAATCCTTATACCAACCACATGGCAAGATAAAATAGAATGCAAACCATGATAAGTGTAGCATAAATACAATCCATATCATAAGTAAGAGTTAGGTGTTCACTTCGAAAGAAATACTGAAATACATAAATAAGCGTTTAGATGAAAATTAACAAGAAGAAAACCAGTTAAAACTGTAATACCCTAAAACCTTAATTTATGAATTAATAATAAAATAGGGGTTAATATGTGAGATAAATTAAAAAATAATATTTTTAATAAAATAATATGAATATAATGGGAGTAATTAAGACAAAAAAGAGGGAAATAATATAGGATTTAATTAGTGGATATTAGGATAATTTGTTAACTAAAATGGAATTTAGGAAAATTTAAACAAAAATTTAAAATTAATATAAAAAGGAAATTTAATTATTTATTTTTACTAATTTTATTATTTTCAAAAATTCAGAAAAATAAAAAAAAGACATCAAATACCCCAACCATCTCATTTTTCTTTTTCCTTTTTTCCTTTTTCCCCTTTTTTCTTCCTTTTTCTTTTTCTTTCTTCCTTTTTTCCTTTCTCCTCTCCTACCAGCCTGGGCCTCACCCGTGTGGCCCGAATTCTCCCCTCCCCTTCCTCCCTGTCTCACCTTCTTTTCCCCTACATAGCCCAGCCAACTCTCTTCTTTTTTTCTCCCCCTCGAGCGACCTAATGCTGGTCATCCTTCCCCTTTTCTCCCAGCCTTTTTTCCTTTTCCCCCCTCTACCCCCGCCTCCTACCTTGCCCCCCTCAGTCACTGGTGTGCATAAATTATTTGTAGCCATGGCTCCCCTTTCTCCCTCACACTTCCCTCAACCTAACCTGCAGGGCATGCGGCTGGCACTGCCCTGCACTAGTCCCCTACCCTCTGCAACCATGACACTGTCACTAACTCCCCTTGTAGGCTTGTACCAACCTACCAACATCACTCGGCGACCCTCTATCCATCCTAATCCTTTGTCCTCATCATCCCTTGTCTTCTTCTCCTCCCCATGCCTAGACATACCCCATCCCCATCCCTCTCCCTTCTTCCTCTCCTTTTGCTCTGCCCAAAAATTTTCCAAAATTCCCACTACCGCACCATTAAACGCTGCCCTAGCTGCCACCATGCATCTCCGTTATCCAAACCACCACCCAACCTCTTCCCTAAATTACCCTCCACCAAACTAGACCACCCATTGCCCCAAACTCTCCCTACACAACTCGCTCTACATGTGCAAAGTGGACAGCTCGAGTTACCCTTTGCACCCCAACACCACGCCTTTTTCCGCCCTATGCCGCTTCCTCCGCCACAACCACCACTCCCACTACCTCCCTCTAAACCCATTAGACCTTACCCTACCTCCCCATACCCTTCATTTTCCCTTTCTCCCCCTCCTTCCTCCTCCTTCCTTCTCCTCCACCTTCGGCCACCACACCTACCGCCACTTACGCCGCCACCCTGCAACTCCACCACCACCACTGCAATCCTCCTTGTCCAAGAAACCTATTACCTCACAACCATCACATTCCTTTCTCTCTTCCAACCCCAAAGCTTAACTTTTTCAAATCACCACCACTCCCACTACCACCGCCACTACCGTGCACCGCCATCACCCTAGCTGCCTGCTCCACTTCTAGTTTTACCCTAACCTTTACTATCACTTAAGTATAAATTATTTTGTATAATTGTTATTCTTAGCCTTATTATCATTATTATTACTACTACTACTACTACTACTACTACTACTACTACTACTACTACTACTACTACTACTACTACTACTACTACTACTACCACCACTACTATTCTACCATTATTATTATTATTATTATTATTATTATTATTATTATTATTATTATTATTATTATTATTATTATTATTATTATTATTATTATTATTACTATTACTATCATCATCATTACTACTATTAATCTTATTATGGTTAATACTACCACTAATATTATTTTTGGCCTCTTTAATAATACTAACCTTATTAATACTATTAAGACTATTATTATTATCACTATTGTTATTAGTTCTTACTAAAAATCAATTAGGGGAAAACGAAAGGAATAAGAGGGAAGTTAACACTAGTGTTCCCCTTTTATAGGTGAACCAAACCCGTCCCTTAAGGAGGCATAGGAGTCTTGCTCCAAGCCCAGTGTCAATCTAGGTAAGGATGTGGTTAAGGTCCAATTTGTGTGTTATATGTATATGTGTGTTGGTTATATGTATGTATCATATGTGGTTATGGATTATATGCTTGTAGAGCAGCTTGATAAGCGTGGAGCTAAGGTAAGTTGTATATGTGTTATGGCATATGTAATATGGTGATGTGACTTGTATTTGTATTGTGCCTTATATATTGTTGTCCTATATGACACACATACTTGGAGTCCTTAAGTAGTATGATAAGGTTGTGGGGAGATAAAAGAAGTAAAGAAAGTGGAGTGGTAAGAGGGAAGTGAGAAAGGCCTAAGTATCTCATGACTTATGGGTGGAAAAATAAAATGATAATATGAATAAAATAGAAGGATGAAATAATCGTGTAGGGGAAGTGTAAGGCTTGCATGGGGTGGTTAGTCTTTGTATAAGGGTAGCTTTTACATGGGAAAAGGTGACTTGAGGGCTAATAAAGGTGAGAGAAGAGTAGTTTGGGTTACAAATGAAGGATGAATGGTACTTGTTTATGCCATGTCTTGGAGGTCTAGTAATCCTAATTTGATTTAAAGCTTTGGTAGTCATGTTGCTTTAGATTTATGGTTCAAGAAGGTAAGTTTAGCACATTTATAACTTTATTTCTCATTTTCTATGTAAACTATCATGTATTCATTATGTTTGTTTCTTTTGTTATTTAAGATCGTGGTTGTTCAAAGATCCACACTATATAGAAGGTGTTGAAAACTTTTTTTGAAAACGTTAATCAACAGATGATCTCTCTCATTCGTAAAACTAGATTGTCATACCTTCTAGTCTACACATTTGAGCATGTCAAAGTGCAGCTTATATCTGCCTTCATTGAGAAATGGCAGTCATACACTAACAACTTTCATATGCTAGGGGGTGATATAATAATCACCATTTTAAACGTACATCTTATACTAGGTTTACGAGTTGATGATGACCTATTAAATATAGAGGGGGAAACTAACACATGTGGCCATTTGATTAGTGTATTTGGTGCTCTGTTTGGTATAGAAGAGGAGAAAGTAAATGAAGTGACTCGAAATAGAGGACTTCCATTTAAATGGCTTTAAGATATATGTCAGTTATATTGGTTAGGGAACAAGGCCAAAACAACAATATACATATTATGGTTGATCGGCCTATTATTATTTGATGATAAGTTGATTGATAAAGTTAATTCGTACTATATCCTCTTTCTTTAAGATCTTAGCTATATTGAAGGTTATGCATAGGATGTAACCATACTTGTTTTTTTTTTATGTATAGACAACTTGGTATGGTATCTAGAGCTAACATTGCTCAAATGTTGGTGAAACATCACCGAAATTTACAGTTAAAACTTTTCGTTTATTATGGAAAATAATGCACTAAAAATGAGGGGATGCTGCCACCGTGATCAACACAAGATTGACCCCTAGCCAATATCATACTAACCACAAGGCTAATGGTATAAAAATCATTAACAATGATGATTAAAAACCATAACATATCAACATTAACTAATAAAATTAGAGTACAAAATGTTAAGATTAATACATAATTGAAATAAACTACAAAATAACATCCGCTATGGGGGAATCAAAACGGTCAAAATAATAGAAAATAACAAGTTATGAGAGCACCCTCTCTAGCCCCACTCTAGGTACGTGGGTTGTTACTCTACCCCAACCAATTCATCATATGCATCAAAGTCAATAAGGGCATCATCTCCTACCTACACATACTCGGGAAGTATTTCATTGGGTGGAAGGTGATGCAAGGAAGAGGAAAGGAGGGTGTGACAATGGTGGAGTGGCACAACGGTGGCAGTGGCTACGACTGAAGTGTTGTGCGAGTAAGGCTGGGGGTGTTTATAGAGAAAATGGGTGGGGGAAGTGGACAAAGGAGGGAAGAAGACAAGGGGAGGGATGGTTGGCTATCAGCCAGGTTGTAGGCCAGAGAAGTAGGTCGACAAGGCAATAGGGTAGGGTTTTGCAAGGGGGTGTAGAGGTAAGTGGGGGAGCTGGGGGTTGTCGAGGGAGGGGGACCATGCACTGTAGTGCCAACTACATACCCTGTAGGTCTAGATGAGGAAAGGGGGAAAGGAGAAAGAGGGGCAGAGCTGCGAAGTAGCCATGCCCAATAGCTCTGATCGAGGGGGAGGTTGAAGACAGGTGTAGAAGGGGAAGAAGGGAGAAAAGGGAAAAAAAGGGGAAGCAGGGGAAGAAAAGAGAAAAAGAAAGAGTGGGATGGGGGAGCAAAAGGAAGAAAAAGAGGGGGAAAGGGGAATTGGGCTTGCGTTGGGCCTGGCCTAGTCAGCCAAGGGAGGGAAAAGGAAGAAAAAAAAAGAAATGGGGTTGGTAGGGTAGTTTGGGATTTTTTTTAAATTTTAGGAATAATAAAAATTAGTAACAATAATAAAATAATTTTTTTATTAATTAAAATTTATTACTATAATTTACTTTATAATTTATTTTAGTTTAGCAAATAATTCTAGCATCCACTAATTAGATCCCTACATCAATTTTCTTCTTTTATGACCATAATTATTATTATTATAATATTATTATTTTATTTTAAAGCCCTAAAATAGGGTTTTGGGGTATTACAATTGCGATGTGTCACTCTATTACAGGTAATTTTATAACTATCATATATATATATTACTTGAATTCATTGGCTGTAATTCTAATAAATAAATATTATAACAGACTTGGATATAAGAATACTTTCATAGGTTAGGAGTGGAACGATCCTATTATGATCTTGACGAACCTTGTTACATGATATGGTTTTGTGGAAATAATTTTCACAATAAATTAGAAACACTCAAGTACTTTTAAGGTAAGATTGATTATATGCTCAAATTATCATACTCTTACTATATTTATAATATCGGTATCTGTAATTAATTTAGCTATTTTATCACAATTCATTTGTGATTCATAAGGAGTAGCTAATTCGTCCCATGATAATATTTCAAGGTTATTTACACAATTTGGAGAAAGTTGAACCGTATACGTCCAATCGAGTAATGCGTTAGTTTGGATATATGCAATTAATCCCTAAGGAGCTTATCAAGCCAACTAAGAACATATACATAGGTCCTTCTCTAAAGAAACACAAAGTTTATTATGCACACATGCTTAGCCAATAGTTCTTGAGGTGTGAACACATACTAGAACCGGATATTTTCTGACCACCAACTCAATACCCATGCGATGCAGCCCCTATCTATATATATTGGTATGTTGCATTAATTCATAGATATGTGTTGGCAACGATGGAGGAATATTTGGCAAAACATTCAAATGATGAACATAAAATTCTAACTAAAAGGTATCTTATTGAAGTACGCAAAACTCTTCTTCATTTTTATTTGAGGGGATATCCAACTCTAAATTACTAGTAGTGAGTTACATGCATTGAAAATCTTATGAATGATTTAGGAGTTATTATAGATGAGCGTGGGAGTGGATGTTTGCATAGTGCTTGATTTATTATTTGTTATTATGTACTTTGATTTCAAATATGTTTGTTAAAATTATATAATGTAGTGTTTGTTTTATTTTATAATTAGGAAAATATCATAGTAGGGTACCATAGGTCAACAAAATGAATCTGAATATCATAGATCAAATATTTAAGCTATCATGGTAGTGTAACAGAGAAATAAACACACATCAACAAAAATTTGTCATGTAGATGTTTTAAAGGTAAGATATAAATAAACTAGGGAAAAATCACATTGAGTCTGAATATAGAAGATAAACACAAATCAACAAATATTCATCATGTAGATGTTTCAAAGGTTAAATATAAATAAACTAAGAAAAATTACAATAATTCTGGATAAAATTTGAGTCCCAAGATAGAAGACGGGGTTCCTGTGTGCCATTATGTACCAAATAGTATCATTGTTGGAATAATGAAGAATATAGTGTATTCCATGTTGAAGCACTACTATCATGGTATATGTTTCAACTTGTATGCAATGGTGGGAGTGGAAAATTTTTAAAGAGATATACCTATAAAAAAATATTATAGGAACTAATATTGATATGAAAAAAAAGATATAAAACATCCACATAATTATATGTAGTGACTCATATCTCGTAAAAACCTAATGGTTACTTCATTTTTAGGATTTTGAATACCATGTTATGCCACTAAAGGTAGGAATGAATTGCATACATTTAACGAGTAGCATGCTAATAGTATATAGTAACTAGTTAGTATTTCTATTTAGTGTGCTATTAGATCTAGTTCTTCCTAGTGAGCAATAGTATAGAGAATTTGATCAATAGTGTCATATTCAAACATATTGTTATTCAGATATCATCTAGTCAGTCCCTCGTAATATAAGCAGTACAGATATGAACCCACTAATCATCATCTACTAGTATAATATATGCCAACACTCTAAAACCACATATCCCATCTCCTAACACATTATACCAAGTACTAATATATGGAACTGTAAGCTGATTCATTTGACTCACAAATGAAAATTGTAATTGGCCCAATGACATAAATGTTGATTGTCGTCCTCGAGCCATACCTTGAGTTAGAGATGACCCACCCCTAAATTGTGTTGATCCCAAACGACTTGAAGGTTATTTTTTTATATACTCCCAACTATATGGTTTCCTTCAAGTAAAGTTCCTTAGGCGACCCCTATGTTATCATACCAGTGACTTTTAGAGAGGTATTATCTAGGGAACAATAATATTAAATATCTTTTATACCAAATAATTATGTATTGTTGGTGACTGACTCAAAATAACTCCCATGAAAATATGGAGTAAATGAGGTGCAACTTCTATTGGTTCTTGCGGTGTTAGTGGAAAATGAGTCCATCTATATGGAGTTCCTTTTAGAAAGAATAAAAAGTTGAAAAGGGGGTTAACATGAAGTTATGAATATAGGCATTAATCTCATGGGCATATAGTACCATGTGTGTATGTTGCATATAACATCCACATAATTCATCATGGGTACCTAAATTATTACTTATTTGATACTCTTTGTTGACCAAATTCATTGCATATAAAGTGATATGACATCTCAAATTGATGTAAAGTAAACCAATAGTAAAATGAAGAATATTGAGCTGAGACCTCTCCAGTGATGCTTTTATTTTATTATGTTGCAATAATAGTAACGTGTGCATTTGTTTTAATATAGTGTTAAAGCTGTATCGTGATGTCTGTAAAAATCTCTTTAAAAATCCATGATAACCTTCAAACTTATTGACAAAAATTAGTATATTATTTTATCAACTAAAATAAGTAAAAGAAATTATACTAGGGGATAAATTATAAATCATAGTTGTTCATTATAATTTGATGGACATGAAACACATCACTAAATAAAGCATAAACAATTTGTGTTTATATGGTTGTAGTCAATTATTCTTTACATACGAAATTAGGCTAGGCATATTTCTGTGATCTTCCTCTAATGACAAGAGTCGTTCCTTATATGTTTCCTCATTTGTGAAATATATCATATTTTTTCATCATGACATAATACCATGTGCAAATGATAAATAACCAAAGAATTTTTTTATGGCTATTATCCACATTCTTATCTACATAAAACCTACATAATAAATACTCTAAAGTGAAAAAAATACATTCCACGGCTAAAATGAGAGTAAGTTCCTGATAGATAATAAAGGGGGTTCGAAGCATAGATGAACCCATTAAGGTTTTCAACCTCTCGAGTACCCACAAATAATGCTCTTCATTTTCATATGACATTTACACATATGCAACGTTGAAATTCAATTGTGTTTGTGTAAGTCCAATAATTTTAAGTAAGGGTATCCCATATCTATTTATCTTATACATACAATACATGTGTAAAACAAAAGAAAATGCATGTAAAATATTAACAGATGTAGAGTGTGCAAATAGATGCTTGCTTATTACATTCTATTTTGGCCCAATTAGATGCCACTAAAAATAATAATTTTCAACCAAGATGCTCATAACATGTTGTAATATTGTGTGAAAATCCATTTCTTTGGGCTTAAGCTTTTGGAGAACATTATAAATACGTATTCGCATGCTTGTATTCCCTTCAAATTGTTTTTTAAGAAGCAATATAATTTTTTGCAACTTCATGTTACCTATGATAAGTTCATCAATAAATTTGACTTCATTTTCAATCAACTTACCTAAAACAACATGTCATTGTTCATAATTTGTCAATTTGTGATTACGTGTCCTGATTCCAACTATCACTTGTCATCCTCCATTATTATTTTCAACTCCAACAATCAAAAAGGGACAATCAATCTTCTTAAAACTTTTATTATTTACACATTCACTATCCATAATTCTAGGATGTACGTATGTTCATTTTATTTTATATCTTATAGAGACTCTACCTACTCTTATACTATTTTCTTTTCTAGAAACTTTTATGAACAAAATCATCTCATGACTTTTACCCATTTGTTTATCCCATGCTACACATTTTTCACGATAAGAGAATATTTGATCCATCGTAAAAAATCTCTGATAATTTTGGGTCATAAAGCATATTTTTATACATTAATAAGGAGAAGTATTAACTTCATCTAACTAAATCTATCAACGCAATTTAAAATAATGAAAGAATTATTTTATCACCTCATCTAAGTTTTAATCAATATTTGAGAAATGTATTTGTATTTTCTCTTTGTAACCATAGCTTGTCGGAGATCTTAACACATTATCGTAATTTGTCGGGGGTTTGAATCCATCATCGTAGTTTATCAGTGTTCCAAACTCATTGTAACTTGTAAGAATTCCAAACTCGTCATAATTTGAAGGGTTTTTGAATTCATTGTTCATTGTGAATGCTCTTCTTTGGTGCCTATAGTTTTTTTTTTATAAAATTTAAATTGGAAGCTACTATTGTTGGATGACTAAGGAATGGAGTTATTTTTTGGAAAATTCTAATTGAAAGTCATTTTTTTTAGGTTTGTTGTTAGACGACTAAGACTAATGATGAAATAATAAATTTTTAAATAGTCCTCGGCACCGCACAAATAACAAATAGTATATTTGTTTCTGACTAAACATTATGTACTACCCATACTTCAACATAATTCAACATTTTGTACTAGTGTTCTACCTATACTTAAACAAAACTTGAAAGATGTATTTAATATATAAATCCGACAAGATCGAATGCTAATTATCAAGTTTAATTAATAATATAATTACGTGGAAACGTACCTAAATGCATTATGCGAGAATAACCGATGGATTCGGGATAAGGGCGGTGCTGCAGTCTTTTAGATTTGGCACACACTCATCGGTTTCTATTGATTAATGGAATTTAAATAGGACATAGTATATGTGACCCAGGGACCCCAACCTTTTATATATACAACTGACATGTTGTATATCAAGCTATTCTAGTTCAATCCATCAATAACCTAAATTACCCAACGTCTCTACAGTTATAGGCCTACATCTAATTAGATACATTAAGCCCAATAATTTATATGTAAATACGATAACTTATATACAAGATTAATTTATACAACAATTCGTAATTTGTATCATTCACATATAAGCCCAATCATTGGATAAAAATCCAACAATCTACTACTTGGGCTATGTGTGTGACCTTATAACCATAAATTATCAAATAACTAAATGAGCTCAATATTGTTGTTGTAATGAAATGTATCTAAAACCAATCTAGTCCATTAGTCACACCAACATAAGATCAAAGCGGCTTTCATCACATTTATTTATATATAAACCTTCAATGGTCACATATGCAGATATAACTAAACAACATGTATCAAGATATGGATGCGTAACATGAAAATTTCATATAATATGATTTTAACATGCCTATTTCTAATTGGCCAGCCTTAAAATATTAGTAAGATCAAATCATGAACAAAGACAAAAAGGAAATAAACTGAAAATTTATAGTAAAACTTTATTTTTGCAGAAAATATATGGTAAAAAAATGTCCATAATCCAAAACAAAGTGTTTATATATAGAGCAAATAAAGTGAGAGACTTGCACTAAAACTAAACATCGTTAGCTGATATAACACCCATATGAGTAATATGTTAGAGGAACTAATTAGGTGGTAAAGCGTTAGTGAGTGGATCCGCTATCATGGAGTGTGTATTAATATGCTCTAGAGACAATTCTCCTTTCTGTACATTCTCTTTAATAACAAAGTATTTAATATCAATATTTTTTTTAGAAATTAGGTTATTATTAGAATATTGAAATGCGACCTTATTTTCACACAACATCTTGAGCAATATATCAATATCATCAACTATACATAGCCATGTGACAAAATTTTGCAGCCATATGCCATAAGTGGACACCATATAACATGCTACAAATTCAGCTACTATAGTGAAAGATGCTACAACTGTCTACTTAGTACTCTTCCAAGAAACAGTGCCTCCAACCATCAGAAAAAAAAAATGATGTAGAATTCATGCTATCTTGGCACCCAGCAAAATTAAAGTCAGAATATCCAACGATCTCGAGCTTATGTGACCTCTGATATGCAGGCATGTAATCTTTTGTTTTATGTAAATACTGCATGACTCATTTGGCTGTTGTCTAATGGTCGAGTCCGGGATTACTTTAATACATGCCTAGAATCCCGGTGATGTATCCAATATCCGGATGCGTATACACTTGAACATGCATTAGACATCCCACTACCAAAGCATAGGTAATACTTTGCATTTGCTTTCTTTTAAAGTCATTCTTAGGGCACTAACTAAGACTAAATTTGTCTCCTTTAGTAACAAGGGTGTTTCTTGGTTTGTAGTTCTGCATGGCACACTACTTGAGAACCCTTTTGACATAAGACTTTTTTGATAGCCCTGGGATACCTCGAGAACGATCCATGTGTATCTCCATGCCTAATACAAAAGAGGCATTACCAAAATCTTGTATCTCAACATTCTTAGCTGGAATTTTTTTGGTTTCATGAAACAAACTTATGTTATTATATGCCAGCAGTATGTCATCAATATACAGAACCAAAAAAATATATTTACTCCCATAGAACTTATGGTATACACATTCATTCACCAAATTTATCTCAAAACTAAAAGAGGTGATAGCTTGTTGAAATTTGAAATACCATTGTCGAGACGCTTGCTTGAGCCCATAGATGGATTTCTTAAGTTTGAAAACTATATTATTTGGGTCTCCTGACACAAAGTTTTCAGGTTACACCATATAAATAATTTCCTCAATGTCACCATTAAGAAAATTGGTCTTAACATCCATATGATTCACTCAAGATCAAAATGTGGCACTAATGTCATAATTGCTCTTAATGAATTGTTAGAAGAGACTGGAGAAAATGCCTCTTTAAAATCCTCTCCTTCTTTTTGTATAAAGCCCTTGGCGACAAGACGTGTCTTACATGTCTCCACATTGCCCTTTGAATCCCTTTTGGTCTTAAATATCCATTTGCAACCAATAGGTTTCTTTCCTTGAGGTAATAGACAAGATCCTATACATCATTATCCATCATAGAATTTATTTCCTCATTCATGGCATCAATCCATCTTTGAGAATTTGAACTCTCTATGGCATAATGGAAGTCAATTGAATCATCTTCCATCACCCTAATACATACCTCATGTTCTAGGTGAAATACGCTTAAATGACACTTCTCATTTCTTTGGTGGATCTCCTTAACTCTTGAGGTTGTTGAACTTGTTCTTGTGGAACAATCACCTCATTATCAATAGGTGATTGTTCGACATTGTCTCTTTTAGATGTTCTTAATTTGCCTTTTGATCAACTATAGGTGCAAATACTTGCACATCATCAAAGACAACAGTAGGAATTGTAATTGATTCCTCCTCAAAGGCAATGTCCCTGATCTTATTTCTTCCCATAATCTCAGCATCCTCAAAGAATGTGGCAATTCCTATCTCAAAAATTGACTTGAGTGTAGGATTATAGAACCTATAATTCATTGATCACTCTAGTAACCAATAAAATAACCACTGATTGTATAGAAATACAATGCCTTTTCATATGGCCTATATGGCCTAGCATTAGCTGGACATCCCTAAATATGAAAATGCTTTAGAATAGGGTTTTTTCCCTATCCATAGTTCATAAGGTATTTTAGTAGTTGCATTAGTTGGTACCCTATTCAGAATGCAAGTTGATGTCATTAGTGCTTATCCCCAAAGTGAATCTTGTAAGATAGAATGACTAATCATACTCTTTACCATATCCTTAAGGGTTCGATTTCATCTTTTAGATACACCATTCATGCAATGATAACCTGTCATGGTGTATTATAGGACAATTCCACACTCTAGGAATCTATTAAAAGGTTGTAGACATTATTCACCTAAACCATCATATTTGCCATAGTATTCATCACCACAGTCAAATCTAACACACTTGATTCTTTTGTTGAGTTGGTTCTCAACTTCAAGTTTAAACGATTTGAACATGTCTAATGAATGTGACTTTTCATGAATGAGATACAAGTAGGCATATGATAGATGAGATTTATTGATTATTTTCATGTCTAAAAATATCATTTATCCCTCATAATTTCTACTAGATTTAATCTTTTCGTCGAGTTTTCCTCCTTTGAATAAGTGTTACAGGAAAGAAAAGAATTGAAGAAATTCAAGGAGAAAGCAATGAGAAGAAGAAATCAAGTAGAAAACACATCAAGAAATGACGAATCAAGGAGAGCAAAGTTGGAAAAGAAACAAATATATCAAGAGAAGTGAAGCTCAAACTTTCAAAGGAATTGAGTGGAAGAGAAGAAAACACGGGGGTCCCGTGTTTCCATAACACGGACCGTGTTATTAGTCCCGAATGGCGGTCGGTAAAGCTTTGTCAGCAGAACGGTTGGAAGAAAACACGGGGGTCCCGTGTTTCATAAACACGGACCGTGTTTTCAGTTAAAAATGTATAACTGCCACGCAACTTGTTTCTGATAAAAAATGGGATATAAAACAGAGTTCGGGATATCGAGAAAAAGGGATCGAATGTATTTTTCTTCCTTTATTCCTTTAGAACATACATGTAATGCACAATTCCAATCTTTGATCTTCTTGAATTCTATTGATGATTTGACATTCTACACTTCAATTGATAAGTTTCTCTATTCCTTTGTTAATTTCTGTATTTCCATTTTGCAGAATTTAAGTAGTTTTTATGCAATTTTACTTGTGATCCTTTCATTGTTATCTAATTGTTGAAATAATAGAATTTGTGAATGTGTTATTGTCATTAATTTTTAATATTTCTGTATAATTGTATGAATTGTGAATATGCAGAAATTTGAGTAAGTAGAACAGGGTAGGATGAATTGAAGATGGAACCATAACTTACTTATCATTTCATAATTTAAATGTTTGATTCTACATGATGTTTAATTGAATTAATGGTCTGAATTGAATGATTCCATATCATAGATTAAGATTCTTGAACTGATTAGATTGATCACCTATTTGGTTTAGAATTTAGTCTTTGCTAAGACAATGAAATTAATCCGTAATTGTTAATTAATTTGTCTATAGTAGCAAAAAGACCATTAATTCGTGCAATTGCATGATCCGAGCTTTTGTGATTATGATTGTAGTTGGCTACTTCCCGTTCATAATGCTACCATTAATTGAATCTAGTGTTCGTAACCTAGGTTATTAATTGGATGCAAAAATAAATTGAGAGCATATTCAATTTATTAAGGTCGAGAGGAAGTATAGAAATTATTATTCTGAATTTCTTAAGTCAACATTAAACTATTTAGAATCATTCTTTTATGTGAATGTATGACATTTTAATTCCATCATCAATTCAATCCTCCCCTAATTGTAAAGTCGTGGTTAAAGCTTTAGTATAATTGAATTTAGTTAGGAATCAATGAAATTGTACAAACGGGTTTATAACATCAATAGCAAAATTAGTGATTAAAACGTCATTCCTTGTGGGTTCGACTCCTTCTTGCCATATACTACGTATTTGGGGATTAGGATTTATTTGTTAAATTTGTTGTGCATACGACAGTGCATCAGCATAACATGAGTAATTGCCTATAAATGATATGAAATACTGTTGACAATTCTAGGAAGCTATAGGAAACGATCAACAGATCTTTGTGTGAATCAATGTTAAGACGTCTGAAGATCTATTTGCAAATGTTCTCTTTATTTTGGTTTGTTTTTCCTTTACACATTTAACACAATTGCTTAAATTTACAAAGTCAAGGGAATCTAAAATGCCATTAGACACAAGTCTCTCAATTCTTCCTTTTAAGATATAACATAAGCGCTTGTGCCATAATAATGTTGAATTATCTTTACTTAACTTGCTTTTAGTACCACGTGATTCTACGTGTAAAGTTTTATGATATGAAGTGATAATATCAAGTAAATATAGTTTATCGTATGCACATATTGAACCAGTACCAATAATATTTGAATTTAATGAAAAATAGAATTTATTATTTACAAATGAATAATAATAATAATCGGATTTGTCCAATAAGAAAATAGAAACCAAATTCCATCTAAAAGATAGTACGGCAAAAGCGTCTATCAAATCTAAATAATGACCCAATTCTAACAATAATCTAAAAGTGCCAATTACTTCAACCATCGCTACCTTACCATCTCTTATATAAATGTGTCTTTCACCATTATTTGGCATTCTACAACTCAAGCAACCCTACATAGAAACACTTATATGAGTAGTAAAATCTAGCCACCTAGTGTTTCTAGGTACTGAAGCTAAATTAAGCTCTGAATAGACTAAAGCAAGGTTTGTACATTTTTTTCATATGTCATGCATGATACTTTTGACAATCCTTCTTAACATGTCCAGTATTTTTGTAAAAGAAACAGTTATCTTTTTATTTATGCTATTTATTTTGGACTAGACCCTTAGGAGAAACTTCATTCTTTCTCTTCATGACCTGACTTTGAGGGATATATACTAGATGATCACTTTTAGTCTTATCTTACTTCAATCTTTCTTCTTCTTGCACATAATAGGAAATGACTTCATTAAGATTCAATTTCTCATATTGGTAGTTATAATCGACCTTAAATTGATTGAATTGTGCAAGAATAGAAATCAATACTAAACACACAAGTAAGCTATCTGATAATTTGAACTTTAGTTCCTTAAGTTTTGAAGTAATATTAGATATCTCCATGATGTACTCCCTTATATTTCCTTTACCTTTACACTTTAATGAAATCAAGTGCTGCAAAAGAGTGTTTGTTTCAGCCTCATTGTTTTTTACAAATTGTTTTTAAATTTCAGTAATGAAATCCTTAACATCGGTGATCTCATCAGATAACCCACCCCTGAAAGCCTCTAAAATGTTACGCTTGATAATCATAAGACCCATGCGATTAGAGTGATCACGATTCTCAAAGTTCCTTTTCTCATAAGAGGAACTTTCGACCATCAAGTCAGTGGGTTTCGCTAACCAAAGTGCATGGTTTAGATCCATGTAGCAAAGAAAAAGTAAAACATTGTATTTCTATTCTTTAAAATTATTCCCATTTAATATGGGAATGAAATTCAAGTTGGCAGATATAGTAGTAGCATACATAAGTGTATAGAAAATACAACAACAACATAAATATACATACTCATAGAAAAATGCATAATAAACAATCAATAAATTTAAATAATAGTAATCCCATCACAAGAAACCAGTGTAACATTAATATCAAGTCATTAGACATTAATATTAACTACAAGTGGTGTTTTTGTTCTAGTGATCAAATACCGATAATAAGGCCTGTCAGATAATGAGATCATCTTTGGATTAACTCATTACCCACATGACATCTAAATAATTACCACATAGTTATCACCACAAATATATATAAAACTTTACCAAATATATGTCTTCCTTTGGGTCGACAAAATATTCGCATAAATAAATAAATATATATACATGAATATCCAATAATTTTAATAAACTAATCTTCACAAAAAATGTCACTTGAGCAACATATTGTGTTAGTTAACCTATTTACTAATATTAGACAACCAAAAATTTAAATAAATTGATCCCTCAATTTTATTCATAAATTTAGACCTATAAAATCAGGACCACCTTTATTTAGATTCAATACCCATAAAGGAATATTAATTCTAAATCTTATTAGCATTATAATAAAATTAATGCCAAATAACACACATAAAAGGCCAACATAATAATTTATTAGATTATAATAAAATAAATATTTAATTAAATTACTTAGGATAATTATATTAAATTAATATTATTATTTCAATAATTTAAAATAAATGAGCACTAAATTAATAATCCAAAAGAACCAAAATTATTTAAAGTTGGGCTATACAACCAAATGTCCAAAAACAACCCAATTGGCCCAATACAGGTGCGACCCGAAATACTAGAGAGGGAGTTGGCCAAGAAGTTCAAATATTAAGGTAAGTGGATAGCATAATCGATCGAAAACACTTAAACCTCCCCGTCTGGTCCTGGGCTTGACCAAACTCCCCCCCCCCCTTTTCTAATTACAAAATTGCCCTACATTAATTAAAACCCTAATATTTTTTCTAATTTTCTCTAATCCTTCTTCTACCTCTTGACGGCCACCCAATGTCCCAAAACCAAAAACCGCTGCCTATTGTTGAGATAGGTTGAATCTTGATAAATGTTGAACAGCATGAATAGGATCAAAACGGCATGAATAATATCAAAATGAACAATATTGAAGAAAGAGAAGAAAAATAGAGATGCGGCCAAATAGAACGGCATAGGATGCATGAATAGTGAATCGTTCATGGTAAACAGCGAACAGTGTGTGCGCAAGCACCAATAAATAGTGGAAATCAAATGCATAAAAGTTGAAAAGTGGCAATGTCAAACGAGGGAAATAAAATTAGATTTGGAATGAACAGTATCTAAACAATGGATACGAAGAGTACCATGAAAAAAAATTTCAGCCAAAATCGAAACACTTCTTAAGTATGAACAGTCAAAGAAAAAATGAATATGAATAGTACCTGGTGTGGCCGTAGCCGACATGCAATTTAAACCCTCTTATTGTCAATTGTAGCACTGGTAAACAAGGGTATTGTTCTAGGCCGGGGATTGAGAGGGCTCACCTCTATCTAACTAGCTTAAAAATAAAAATAAAAAATAAAAACACAAAATAACACAAAATAAATAAATAAGAAAAATATTAATGGGGGTTATAAAAATAATAATAAAAGGAGTAAATAAAATAAAGTAAACTAATAACAATAAAAATAATGAAAATAATGGAAATAATGGGAAACTCGCAGATATGAGAAATATGTTAGGGAAATTAAAATCCACCACTAGATTAGGTCGAAATGTAATATTAATTTCTAAGTCATCCTTTAATCATGAGAAAGAGATCGACCAAAGTGTACACCAAAAGCAGGTTTATACACCTTATATTACTTCCCTTAATTAATTAATACAACAAAGTGTCAATATTAACCCTATTAACTACTAGCAATATAGCAGCAACAAGCGGCTCCTATATTTAACTAGATTTAATGCATTAAGTGTAAGTGGAAGGCTATCAATCTAAGTACCCATACTAATACAAAAAGCATGTCTAGCTGTATTTCTTTTCCTTGACCCACATGTATCGAAACGTTTTACCACTTCAGTTAGAATCACAAAACGATTAGGTGAATTGTTATCTAACCTAGCTGCAATTTATACATATAAATTCTAGTATATTTAGATGGCCACCTTGCAGGCAAATAATCCTACATACTGTCACTTATGAGGAAACCAGAACAAGGCATGCACCAAATAAACTATACTTGACAGAATTATATATAAACAACAGCAATTAAAATAGAGTCAAGAAACAATCTCATGAAAAAAGAAAATAAAATTATAATTCAAACCCTAATCCAGAGTTTCAAATTATTCCCTAACAATAAATAATCAGCCAACCATAATTATAGAATTAATTACACAGAAATATATATCTAAAATATAAATTAAAAATAAGAGAAAGAAATATTCGGAATTAATTTTAAATAAAAGATCAAGAATTTATTCAGATAAAAATTAATTTTATCTGAAATAAATTCTACCGGTATAAATTTCCTCTAATTTTCTCTTCTCGGTACCCTTGATTTCTGTGCAACTAATTCTTTCTTTCTTTTTTTCTTTATTCTCGGCTGACGACGCTGACGTCTTTGGCCTCGCCCTTCGCGTCCCCTCACGCCGAGCCTGGGAAGGCTCTCTGCCAAGCCTCTCTTTTCTCTTTGGCCCGCGGCTCTGCCGCCTCCCTTGGCTGTCTCCTTTTTCTTCTGACGCACGCTCCCTTTTATAAATTTTGTGCGCCTCCTCTTCTCTCCTCCATGCGGTAGCTTTTTCTTCTTTCTTTTCATGCAGCTACCACGTCAGCCCTGCTGCGTGCGGTTGACTGCTGCTGGCCCTATCTGCCTCTCAGTTTTCTTTTTCTTCTCTTGTGCGTCCCACGTCAGCCCTTCTGCTCCTTCTCTCACCCGATTCTTTTTCTTCTGCCGTCATTTGAGGTCTTGTTCGGCTTCGTTTGGTTTGCTTTTTGTTTCGTTTTTCCCTGGCCTTTGGGCCATCAGCCTTTGGCCGTTGGTCCAAATGCCAAAATCTTTTTTTTATTTCTTTTATTTAAAAACAATATATGCAAAATAAAATTGAATAAATATTAATAAATAATATTATACTCTAAATTTACTTAAATTATATCATTTTAGCTCAAATAATAATATTTATGTAATTTTTACCACTTAAGCATAAAACAATAATTATTCACCTATATTAGTTAAATAAAATACTAAAAACTAAGATTATAAGGGTATAGATGTGTCAAAATATGAACTTGTCAGTACCGTTGTAAGTAAATGGTCCCGATGAAAAAAACAAAATTCTAACAAAACTAAAACCATTCGAATTTTATTTTCTTAACCTTGATTAACTTAGCAACCTCGTTTTGATACCAATTGATAGATTTATTTAATCTTTAGATCTGACAGGATTGAATGCTAATTTATTAAAATTAGTTTAATAATATAATTATGCGGAAGTGTATATAAATCTATAATGAGAGAATAACCAATGGATTTGGAACAAGGGCAGTACCGCGGTCTTCTGGATTTGACATACACTCTTTGGTTTCTATTGAACGATAGGAATCAAATAGAACGTAGTATATATAACCCATGGATCACGAACTTTTATATAGACAACTAACCTATTGTCTATTAGACTATTCTAGTCGGTCCATCAACAATTTAAATCACCCAACATCTTTACACATATAGACCTACGTCTAATTAGATATATTAAGCCTCAATAATTTATATGTAAATATGATTACTTATATATGGACTTAATTTATATGACAATTCACAATTTTTATCTTTCACACATAAGCCCAATTATTGGATAAAAATCTAACAAAACTTACTATTATATATTTTTTTATTATCCATAATTCATATTTATTAAAACTTAAATATTTGTCCTATAAATACTAAGCCAATAAATTTTTTTCTAAAGTTTTATGCTATCTAGTGCACCGTTAAATATAATTAAAAATTAGGAAAGGGGATGCGGGATAGGTAGGGTTGTGCATTTTCGGATATCCGTATCCGATTGGATAATTTTTTCGGATATCCAATCCGATCGGATCTTGGATATCCAACATCCGAATCCGCATCCGAATAATCCGGATATCCGATATTCCTGATATCCGAAATATCAGATCGCATTTCGGATATATCCGATTATTGTGTCGAAATATCCACTTTTCTTTCATTACCTGTGATCCTGTTATTATAATCTATAATTAAAAAAAATTTACAGAAACAATTCTTTAATTAAAGAATTTATAATTACTCAACCTGTATACAAAATTACCCGAAAATTACTCAACTTGTGTACAAAAATTACACTAAAATTACTCCAGCAGTGAAGAAACCTGCATTCAAGAGGTACAAATCAAAGGAATATTATCGTGTTGCAAAACGCCTCATTCTTTGAAAAACTTTCTTCCTTGTTCTCAAACAGTGAAGAAATCATATCTTTATCTTTCTCCTCATCCATAACAACAGCATGCCCTGTTCTCCTAAAGTACAAGCTCAGTCCCTGCCTTAAAGATTTTAGGGCATTCACCCTCAAGAATAACGTGTAGGTTCCCCGGAGGTCATCAATACGACTTCCATCCATCAGCATCATGAAACCCTGCCTCAAGATAAACATAAATGGAGCAAATTCACTAACAAGGTCCAGCGAAAATATTACAAAGGAAGAATGGATCAGTTTTGAATTAAACCTTGTCAAGTATTGCAGAAATATGATGCTCAAGTAGAAAAGTAGTTGTTGTTCAGCTGTTGAAACAAGTGCCTTCCTGGTACTAGCATCCAAGTACAGTAAACACCTCTCATGCTCTTCGTGTAATCATCTGCACAGAAGCATCAATCTTAGTCCTTCAATAAGATAGAAATGGATGATCCATAAATCCAATACCATCATGAATTCACATAAATGAGAAAGCGAGACCAAAAATACCTCTACATGCTTCAAATAATCGAGAACATCTAACTGCTTCATGCATTTTACACCCTCAAATGCATAAAATTCTTCAGTGCATGCGAGGAATGGTTTTTCAAAGATTTCTTGATAGATTCCCGGCGTAGAAAACATCTTCAAGAGATGGTTAAGCAGAGTCCTGTCCACAGCTTCACCCAGCCTAGAAGATCAAAAATCAGATAATATATAGTCAAAATGACACCATTCACTCTCCCTATGTTTTTTTTGGCTTTGTTAACACAAACTTGTTTAGTAAACAAGCTTCCACTCATAATTTAACATCCCAACAGAAAAAAGTACACATGATGAAATAACTTCAAAGCATAAGATTATGCCACAAAAGCTCACAACCAAGGATGTAACCCCTTATCATACAAAAGTATATGTTACTGTGAAAACCAACAGACATTCATTGTCCAGGGCCAGGCAAGAAGATACTGAACAAAAAAAAACAAGAAGTCACCCCTTCAGGAGGCTTTTTAAGCATGGAATATAAAATAAAATGTATTCTCCAAGTGTTTAATTATTGTGCCACTATATTCACCAAATGATATGAAATCAATGGTTCAATTATTAGCTCCACAACAATTAGTAGATTCACTTAAGCACCGAGTAGGAAAAAATAAAAAAATAGCATGCCCTCTGATTAGATGAGTGAGACCCAGACTAACCTTTAATCTCAACTCCACGGTAACAGCTTATGATCCCGCAGACCTTAAATCATATTAGATTGATGCCAACACCAATCCCTGATGTCCCCGCTGAAGCAAACTTATAGCAACGTCACTGCTATTGGTTTTCTTTCTCTCTTCATTGAGTTCATAATAAACCTGCTTAGTTCGCAAGTGCCACAAATCAATAAAAGAAGACACAATTACAAATGATGTCACTTAAGTATTATACTAAACTAGTTCACTCAATATCTATACAAATCAGACTTCAGTATGCTTTAAATATATATCATATACTAAATATCAAACCATCACAGCCACAGGTCCATCTAGATATTATTGAGTGGTCTAATTTATACAAAATGATTTTTTGATATTTATGGAAACGAATTAGTCTCAAGTGGTCTAATATGCAATTTTTTAATAAAAGAATTATGATGAAAATATTCCAGTAGTGCCTGACAGGGTTTTGTCTCTGAGTAAGGACTATAAAAGAGAGGGCAAAGTAGTCATCATAACATACCTTGCCAGAGCACATGATAAGGCGCCTAATATCAGGCTCAAGATCTAAGCGGAGATTCTGATCCTTTATGAGCCGCTTAAATTTGGTTCCTTGTTTGTCAAAACCTGCATACAAAAATTTTACTGAACCTGCATATAAAAATAACAGTAAAATTACTCAACCTCCATATAAAAATTATAGAAACACTGCATACAAAAATTTTACTCAACTTGACGGCTGACAACCTGCATACAAAAATTATAGTAAAATTACTCAACCTGCATACAAAAATTACAGAAACACTTCTTTAATTCAAGAATTCAAGAATGTATTATAATCCACTTTTCTTTAATTGCTCAACCTGCATACAAAAAAAATTAAAACATTTTCCAGAAATCAGTATACTATTATAGTAAATTCAATACATCCATATCCAAAATATAACATATAAATAACTTTATAAACATTAACTCCCAAGTAGCTAACATCCTAGCATATCAATAAAATATACAAACTACAAAGCATACACATGCTAGGCTACTAGCATTCAAAAAATAATTTTAGCCATACAAAATTACATGTCTGGCCCCTAATATTTCAAAATAAATTGCCCCTACTTAGTACTTACTTATACTAGCCTTCCAAAATATACTAGGCCAAATATAGCAAGAACTAATTACATATGTTCCTGCTTAATTACATTGCAAGTCTGTAATAACTAATTACATTTACCAGGCCTTCCAAAAATTACATATACCAGGCCAAGTACAGCAAAAACTAATTAATTACATATATCAAGCTATCAGCACGACATTCACAAAAAATATTAGTTCTTCTTGTTAATTAATTACATATATGTCTGATTGAAGTAATTTTTTCAAAAGATAGTAAGCTGCAAGTTGGCTCTATACTTCTCGTGCTCCTACATAGCTACACTGAAGTCAGGTTGTGCATGGCTCCTGCAAGCCTATTCTACAAATCTGCCACAATAAATCAAAACAGACATAACTTTATAGATCATGCATAGAAAATACTTGTAAAGAACAACCAATAATAACTTAATTGATTCATGACAACATTACATGTCATCAAACTTAGTGATATCTAATTCATCTATTTCCAACATAGAAGGTAGGAACTTAACATTTGAAAAAAAAAATAGACTTGAATTAAAATGACATGATTATTAAAAACAACATAATAAAATAATAGAAAATATACTCAGAATAAATGATAAGAATAAAATAATACAATTACCTTCTTCAATATTATTAAGATCCTCAAGACGTTCTTCAACACAAAGATGCTCACGAGATGACCGCAACCAGTCTTGAGTGCAGATTAAAGCTTCCACCATCCTAGGAGTTAAGGAACTCCGAAATGAATCTAATACACGACCACCAGTGCTGAAAGCAGACTCAGATGCAACAGTTGAAATATGCATAGCTAATACATCCTTCGCCATAAGAGAAAGAACCTCAAAACACTTTCCATCATGCTTCCACCAAGAAAGTATGTCAAAATTTCTACCAGCAGGAGTAGCATATAATTTCTCCTCTAAATACTTATCCAAGTCAGTTTTTTCAGCAACCAAAGAAGACTCTATAGCTTGAACAGAATCTTGAAATTCTTTCTCAGTCATATCTCTTGCATTTTTTACCATATGACACCTAATATCATTCTCACATTCAACCAAAACCGAAGATTGATGTGGAGTTGAGGGAAAATGAACCTTTGAAGCATAAAACTCAAACAACTTCTTTAAAGTATCCTTAACTTTTTCAAGCAGCTCACAACCAACCTCAGCTCCAAAAAACTTATTAATTGCCCATTCAACATATTTCATTTTCCTCCTAGGGTCAAGGATAACAGCAACAAACAGTAAGACATTTGTATTTTTTGACCCTCCTCAATATTTATCATATTTTCTCTTCATACTCAAAGCCATTGTAACCATGTCAAAATCATCACCATCACATGCAATACAAATCCTATTCAAAATCGCAACAATCTCTTGCAAATAAATATTCCCCGTGACATATGATGAACCAGAAATTCTTAAAGTAGTGTCATAAAAAGATTCCAAGAAAGGAAGTAAGACACGAATGTGGTCCCAATCATCATTGGTAGGCACACCTTTCAGCTTCTCCATCTCATCACGATACTTTTTATCCCTTTTTAACAAATCAAAAGCTTTCCTCAATTGCAAAGCAGCATCTAACATCAAATAGGTAGAGTTCCACCTAGTTTCTACATCCAAGCAAAGAAGTTTTTTGGATACTATTTTCTCTTGTTCAACACATGTCTTAAACTTTTTCATTCTAGCCGGAGAAGACCTCACATATCTAACAGCAAACCGAACTCTAAGAATATGATCACTAGAGTCTTTCAAACCCTCCTTTACAACAAGACTCAATATGTGGGCAGCACATCTTACATGTAAACAAGAGCCATCCAAAACAGACCCACCCCAACAATTGAGTCTTTCTCTTAAATAATCAACACATTTATCATTGGAACTTGCATTATCAACAGTTATTGTTAAGATCTTATCAATATTCCAATCAAGCAAGCATTGTTCTATAGACCACCCAATAACCTCACTAGAATGACCTGCTATAGGACAGAAGTTAATAATTTTTTTTTGCAGTTTCCAATTCTTGTCAATGAAGTGAGCTGTTAGAACCATATAACCCAAATTTTGACATGAAGACCAAGCATCCGTTGTGAGACAGACTCGAACTGAATTTTTCTTGAAGAATGAACTCAACTTCTTTTTTTCTTCATAAATAATTCTAAAATATCCCCAGCAACAGTGATTCGAGAAGGAATTACAACTTTTGGTTGTGTGACTTGCATATACCTTCTAAAGCCCTCCCTTTCCACAAATATAAAGGGCAGTTCATCAAGGACTATCATTTCAGCCAATGATTTCCTATGATTTGCACTATTAAATGACCAATTACAAAGACGACTCCCCATTAGAACATTTTCACTATCAACAAGATCATTCCTAAGAGCAGACTGATATGCAAGAAGCTTTTGATTCTTCTCTACATTTGGTGGGTATCTTTTACAACATTTTAAGTGATTACTCAAGTTTGAAGTGCCTTTTGATGGAGCAGCAACATATTGCATATTACAATATAAACACATTGCTTTTTGGTCTCTCTTATCAATGCATGGCAACTTCTTAAAATGTTCCCACACTCATGATCTATACTTCTTAATTTCAGGTTTCACAGTGTCAGAGGCTTCAACATCATCAGTAATGTTAGGCGTAAAAGGGGTTAATGGAGAAGGGGGGACAAAAAACATATCTGGTGAAAAACCTGGAGGAGGGCTCTTAGCTTCATCCCCAAGATCTATACTCTCTTCCATTATATGAACTTCGCACTGCAAAATCATAGAAATGAAACACAAGTTAATAATTAGATTTTAGTAAGTTATTTTAGCAACTAAATTAAAACAGTAAAGTCACCAACAACAATAAGGCTACTAAAAAGAGACATTATTATTATTTTTTGGATAAATAATCACAAGAGCAGCAAAAAAAAAAAAAAATAACATCATTCAAGCTTTGGATCTTTAGACTCTCTGTAGCAGGACTTAGCATGGGCACTAGTAGTCTAGTAGGTACATGGCGAAACAAAACCTAACCTCCTCCAAGTTAGAGAGATCAATCGGCCAAAAAGGACTTGAAGGAAGCTCTTGTATTAGTAGTGAAGGAAGCAACCAAGATCATGCATTGTGCAGTGGAATTTACCTAGCGACACTAAAATAGAACTTATTTTTGTTTATGGTTTCAGTTCTAATAGTGTTTTAAAGGACTTGTGGAAATAAACTACATCATCTTAGTTAGAAAATTAATGGCCCTTAATTGGTCATAGGAGAATTCAATGCCATCTTAGCAACCGATGAAAAGGCTAGGGGATTCCCACACTAAGAAGATACACAATGTTTCTAATCTAACCTATATGTGTGTGGAATGGATTACCTACTAGACCTAAATTTACTTGGTATAACCAACAAGACCCCCTTCAAAGTGTAATTTACCCTACATAGAGGAGTGGGGAATGCAACATGAATTAACATATTTGATCATTGTGCCCTAAAAGTTTAAATTTAAGTAGAATCTCAACAAGGAGCCAATCCCTTTTGATTATGCAATTTCTGGACAAATCATTTTTGTAACACCTCAAAGTTTAATTCAATTTTTTTTTCTCTATTCTTGTAGAAGATAAATGTAAAATAATTGGGTGTTAACACTTAACACCATACTCAATTACTCATTATGAGTTTGGTTATTCTACCATTTTCATATCAAGTATAACTATAAGGCAAAAAATTAATGAGTCTAAACAAGATAACAAGAAAATAAGGGAAATTTTATGAATATAAATAAAATTTTAAAGATAACAAAAAAGGAGACCGAAGAATAAACAATAAACAGTCAACAAAGATAATAAAATAAAAATCCAGCAGCATATAAAGCCTAGAAATTAGTAGAACACACGCAAACAAACAAAGCATCCCTAACCATCCCAAAATTTCTAACTGTAAATCATCCAAAAAACATAAATATCAGCCTTCAAATAATTAAACGATGCAGCAACAAAATTGACACCCAACAACAAACTCAACAAGAAAATCAACATAGAAATGCTTAAATCATCCAAAGAACTAAATAAAAGAAAAATTAAATAACTTTACCTCTTATATACTCGCTGTCTTAGCCGACCGTTGTTCGAAATATAAACCCTAAGAACAAAGATCAAGTTAATAACATAGAAAAAAGTAACAGTTATAAATGACGATGATAGATAATAAATGGTAAACAAAACAAAAAAAATGAAAAGAAGAATAACACAACACTCACTTCGGATGATGAAAGGCGACGGAATTGACAGCGAGTCAGCGGTGGAGCTCAGAACTAGAGTTCAAGAAATGGAATAACAGGAGATCGAAGAGGAAGGAAATGGAGGATGAGATTGGAGAGAAAGGAAATGGAGGAGGAGATCGAAGAGCTGAATCGTGGAAGACCGGAAGTAGAGTTAGGGTTTCAAATTTTCAATTTCATTTGGAGAGAAAGAAAACAGATGAGGTGCGGGTGCGGGGTGCTGTGCGACTACCGAAAGCTTCTGCGGTACATCTGCCCCTGCCTGTGTAATTGTGCATAGTGTATACTGTGTGTCTAGCGTGTCTGTGTAAATGTAATTATACATTGTATAGAGTATAGACTAGTAGGGGCATGCATTTTCTCGTGACAGTGTGCCTGTGTGTGCGTCGATGTGCAAGTGCAACTATAGTCTGTCTGTGCAATGTGCATAATATGTGAGTGAGGCTGTGTCTGTGTGACCTACTGACCTGTGTCATGACTCGTGACTATGTGACTATGTCTATGTGTATTGTGTAGGGATCGATTTTTTGAATACCGGATCGATTTTTTGGATTTCGAATTTTTTGCACAGCCCTAGAGATAGGGAGTAACACAATAATTATTAGTAGAAATTTTTAGAAAACAATAATAATTGTCGATGGTGGGTGACGATGACGATAATAATTTTCCGTGGTAAGAGAAAGACAACGGCTCTGCATGCCCATGGCAATTTGAGAAAATATTTTGTATGGAGTGACAAAATCCTTCCGACAAACAGAAAGGTTGTTTTGCCAAGTGTATTACCGTTTTGTGGAAGGGGTTCGCGCCTTCCCACTGAAACGGCAGAAACTGACAAATATAACCCATTAATTGCTGTCCTTTACCCTCTCGAGAATCTCAAAGCACACTGTCAGATAGTAGACATTCGTCTCGGCTGACAGCATTCCGGGTTCAACGATCAACTAGTGGGATAGAGTAAGAAACTTTGAGCTATCGGTATTTTGTTTCAGTATTGACTGTGCCGATTATATTTACCCCTTTTTCTGATGCTATTGATGATAAATTACGCTTTTGGGATTGTAGTTGTAACTTTTTAGTTTTAGTACCTCAATCTTAGATAAACCCTAATGTCACCTTCACTTTTTCTCTTTCCGGGGTAAAATTTGTTTTCATGGGTCTACCAGTGTGTGGTTGATGCGCGGGAGACAGCTGCGATGGTTACACCAGCAGATGCTGTGGGTCCGACCGAAGACACTGTTTTAGCTCTGCTAGAGTTGTTGGTCGATCCTTTTCTTCCCTCGCGATCCTCTTTAAGGCATAACGCAGCCCCTGCCAGGGAAGAGGTGGCTGCTAAACAGGTCCGTTTTCTGATTGATTGGCTGTTCTCGCTGCATTTTCTGAAAAAAGGAAGAAGAGAAAATAGACATTAGAGATGAGAAAAATTGATCGTGCACTACTTTGCTCAACCTAATTCCAACCAATTGTCCAATTTCATTTTTTCTAATTGAACTTGTACTTTTTTTGGCTAAATAGTATAGTGAGCAGGACATTCAAGTATTATTTTTGATAAAATATTACCTGACCTTGGTTTGTGTTTTCAAGCTATGTTGCACCTTACGTTCCCAATATATTTATTTGAATGAAGTAGTGCGGAAATGTTGCGTTTACATTCAAGCTATGTTGCACCTTACATTCACGATACATTTATTTGAATACAATAGTACCTGACCTTGATTTGTGCTTTCACGCTATGTTGTACCTTACAATCATGATACGTTTATTTGAATAAAGTATAACTGTGATTGAATGGATATAATCTATTTAGTGCTTGGTGTTGCCATTAGAATTGTACATTTGTTTGCACAATCAAGTGAAGGTAAAGTGGGTCACTTTGTCCTAAAAATAAGCAATAAAATCGTGGTTGTGATATTGGAGTATCGCGAATGATAAATTACGTGTCGCGATTGTTGCGACGTAAATTTTTATTTTTATTTCACCATATGTTCTAATTATTATTTATTAATCATTTAAATATAAATATTCAATAAACTAGTGTTTTATATTGCATTAGAAGTATTTAAGTGAGTTAGTATATGCTAAATTGTCTAAATAACCCTAAATTTCACTTATAATGAATAAAGACATGTTATTTAGTAGGACAGATAAAGGTGACAAATAACAATACTTTATTATTGTTGTTCAAGATATATACAATAAATGAATAAGAAAAAATTATTATGCATGATATTTTCTGTAAATTTAAAAATTCTCAATAAATAGCCGATTATTGGCTGATAAATGTGAAAATTTAAAATCGTAGTTTATTGATAATTTCGCGTCACGATTGACCCTAAAACTGCTAAATAGCGGTCGCTATGCTAGCGGAACTGCTATTTAATTGTATGCCTAGGAAGGTTAAGAGAGGTACTTTGTGATGTTCGTTTACCTAAATGGGGACGTAATTTGCGTAGAACCTACAATACTTGGTTGTATTGTGTTTCTCAATGGGCCCCTTGGTTTGGTAGGCCATCTCACTTCATTGCCCATCTTCTACTTCACCACTATGACCTAAACGGGGTTAATGTTGAAGTTGTAGGCTGGCATAGGCTGCCAAGGCGGGGTCTTGGGAGCTCACTTGTCTAAATCCTTATTGTAAGGTTTTGGAGCCCTATTGCGGCGACCTTCATGCCTTGACCTTCTCGGGTCTTATGTTTGAAGTCATCTCGCTGCAGTACTCAATTGTCATCGCTATCCTCCGTCTTGAGTTGTGCATATGCTTTTGCAACAATATCCTCCATTGTCTTGTAAGGGAACTTGGTCAGCTCTCTGTAGAGGTTTGAATGAGGTCATCATTTCGGTGTCCAGGTGACAATTGGGGATTGAAACATTTTGAATTTGTCGTTGTACTTTCGGAGGCTTTCATTAATTCCCTGTTTAATCCTGTAATGGTTGTCTGCTAGTGAATTATTGGATAAAAGTGCCTGTTAGTTGTGTGAAGGAATAAATTGAGTTATTGGGTATAGAAATGTACCACTAAGGCCAACATGACTAGTCCCGAATCCCTTACACATGTATGCCTCCCGGATCTCTTTTGGTATTATCAACGTAAACATGCGCTGCTTAAATTGGACAATGTGATCGTTAGGGTTAGTAAGCCTGTCATACATCCAGAGGTAGGGAAGGATGAGCTTTCTTGGCATATTTACTATCATGATAGCATTTATGAACGGATAGTCTGTGAAGCTATTGGTATGCCAGGATATGATGTACCATTTGCTCGAGGTCGGTTATATTTCGGGTAAGGTCATCTTGGTTGTACTGTGGCGCCACCATGGGCTGGTATACTACATAAAAAGGATAAGGGTATTTGGAATTAGTAGTTGTCATGCATATAGGTACCATGGTGGCGGTGACACCACCAAAGTTAGGACAGGGCTAAGGCTTATAGGATTGAGCAAAAGGGTTTATAATCTTGTGCTTGGCCCCACGGGGTTTCCTATGACTCTAGGGATTAACATGATGTAGTGGAGTTAGGCGGTAAGCTGTCCAAAATTGGTTTCTTCAGGTGCCGGTTGACAAACCACCATGGTGGGTGCCCTCGGTACTTGGGAGGAGGTTGCCATGTCGAATGCCTGTAGTTAAGCATTGCGTGGCAATGGTTGCGGTGGTGGCAAAGTGACTTGTGGGGTATTGGCTGAATATGCCACGCGTTGACTCCTTAGGAGTTGATTTTCCTTCTTGACAACCTAGATCTTTGCGTACTCTTCCATTTGTCAAGTCAAGAATGCTATTCAATGCTCAATAGCACTTGTACTAGATTCCATTCGTTTGAGGTGGTTGCCCTCGGAAGGGGTTAGTGTAGTGAATTTTTCATCATTGAGAGGAGAGTGGGCGACATTTACCATTGGCAAAATTCATCTATTACTCATGTCTTATGAAAACAAAAATAGTAGAGTCCACGGTGGGTGCCAAACTAACCCTCACAATCTACGATGGGTTATATGGATTTGAGTCAGGTGGGGCATTATTGATTTTCTTACACAAAAAAAAACCTTTTGAGCATCAGTGGTGTAATGCTAGCCTAAGGATATTTCAACGTTGTAGTCAATAACGTGAGACGTAAGTAGTGCCAAAGGAAATTGAAAAAAGGGGTTGGAGTGACTTAGCTGTTGGTTCATGAAGGTGTGGCCACTGGCGGTAAGGGGTTTGAGGTCCCTAGCCGGAGGCGTCTTTAGTGGTGTCGTTCAGGTTGCAGCGAATGAAAACAACAAAGAGCCGAGAGAGTTAGTAGGGGATTGTCTAGTGCAAATTATAGTGATCGATAGATTGTTGTCTAATTCATTCTTTGCCCCAAATGCATTACGACTCTATTTATGGAGCTTGTGGCTCACAACATGTCCACATGTGAGGTGGTATGAGGCTACCGTTGGAGAGGGTCAGTGTTAGGAAATCGAGGAAGTTGGGCCACATTCAAATATAGTGGAGAATGATCGAGAATTAGTGATATTGGATGTTGGGGTTTTGATTTCCATACACAATGCCGTTGCGTGGTTGGGCCATCTAGGCTTGAGGGAAACCCTTGGGAAGCCTTAGGCAACCTAGGGCATGTGACGCTTTTAGGCTTCGTCATATTGGATCAAACCGTAGGTCAGGATCTTGCACGTATAGTTCTCAAATAGCCTTAGTGTAGAAAATATCTGGTAATATCCAGCTATGAGTTCGTGGGATATTGTCCAGATATTAAGAGAATAAAAAGTTCAGATTTGATGTTGGATATTAGGAGTTGTTGATTGACCTTTTTTAGGATATGTTATTGCCTATTTATTAGGAAATTGTTAGGATACACGACAAGAGGCTCTTCTCCTTGCCTATTTATGTACCATTGTAGAATAATAAAATTAACTATGAGTGATTAAACTCTAATTTCTCCCAAACTTACATGGTATAAAGCCTTGTTCGAACCCAAAACCCCAGGCTGAAAAAAAAATGGCTTCAGAAAAAACCTCAGTCATCTCCTCAATGCCAAGCAATGACAATGACAGGATTGCTGCTTCTTCATCCGTCCAAATCATCGCTCATAGATTGAATGGAAGAAACTATCTAGAATGGGCACAATATGTAAAGTTAGCCATTGATGGATGCATAAAGCTGGGGGTATCTCATAACTGAGGAGGCGAAACCATAGGAGAATGATCCCAAATTTAAAATCTAGAAATCTGAGAATTCCCTGCTTATTGCATGGTTTCTCAATTCCGTGGAAGGCTCTATTGCAAAACCACACATGTTTATGAAGACCGCAAAGGAAATTTGGGACTCTATTTGTGTAACATACTTAGATGTAGAAAACTTATCTCAGATATTTGAGATGAAGTTTAGATTGTGGTGATCAAAGCAAGGAGACAGAGATATAACCACCTATTACAATGAGATTGTAACTTGGTGACAGGAATTAGATCCATGTTATGATATTAGTGGGAGAATTTAAATGATTGTGCTAGGTTTATGAAGTGTGAAGAGAAGGATCGTGTTTATATGTTCTTGGCTGGGGTCGACCATAATTTAGATGAAGTAAACTGAAGAATCTTGGGAAGAAAGCCACATCCAGGCATAAGGGAAGTTTTTTTTTAGAATTACGGCAGTAAGATGCTTGAAAGAGGGTTATCTGCACACTTAACAATCAGCTAAGGATCTAGAATTGGAGAGCTCTGTTTTGGCTACACGTGGACCTAGTACAGATGGTAAGAGAAGGAAGAGACCATGGTGTGATCACTACAGAAGACCATGGCATATTAGGGTAAGGTGCTTGAAACTATACCCTCACTTGAAACCCCCTAACTCGAAAAGGAATTTTGATGGTAGAGTAATGCAAACAACCATAGATAAAACTTAAGAACAACAAGTTAATTAGGAGGGTCTCCATCCACTCAGGTAAAAGTTGAGCATCTCCTGAAACTTCTTTAATCCTCACAACTCCCTCTCAGTTCTACTTGCTCTCTAGCTCATTAGGTAGTATAAGCTATCCGGTCTTCTATAATTTCATGTCCACATTTGCTTGGATTATTTACTCCCAAGCAACAAATCACATGACAAATTGCTCCCAATTATTTAGATCTTATTGACCTTGTGTTGGAAATCAAAAAATCATGGATCACTCTCTGTAGTGGCTGGCATAGGATCTATCCAAGTCACTTTCTTACTATCCCTTGATAATGTTCTTCATGTTCCTTAATTGTCTTACAATTTACTCTCTATTAGCAAGTTAGCCAGTGATATCAAATGTCAAGTTAGCTAGTGATATCAAATGTCAAGTTATTTTTTATTCCTCACATTATGAATTTCAGGATCAAGTCTCAGGAAGATGATTGGCAATGTTGAGGAGGTTGATGTGCTCTATCATTTTTTAGGGGATTCAAAATTTGGGCAATCTACCCATAGTTCATGTTTTAGGTCTACTTCTATTTCTAATAATTATGAAATAATTTTATGGAACTTTCAATTAGGTCATCCCAGTTTTCCATATCTACAACAATTGTTTCCAAAGCTACTTTTATTTTTTACTTTTAATGATGTTTTTAGCTTAGTTTAGCTTATTAACTTATAAGGAGCCTCCCTAGTCAGACGTAAGACATTGAGAAGGTCCCAAACAATTCTGATTTCTCTATTTCAGCTAACACAAAGTCAACTTTAGTTTTGGTTAGGATTAAACTAGTTAAAGTTAGTCTCTTTGACAACTAACTAGTTTGATTAGTTAACCAAACCAATCCTCTTTTTTTTGTTGAGTTGTATTGCAACTAAATGAGACCTAACACTCTCCTATAAGTGTTGGGCTCACACTTGAATGAAGGGAAGCTTAGAATTTGGCTATCTTATTTCTCTTAGCAGAAATCAATCACCTTCAACTCTAGTGCATAAGTTTGAAGTTTGAATCCTAAAATCTCACAAGATTTATCCTAAGTGTTGAAACCTTAGGTGGTTCTTGTTAGCATATGATCGAAGGAGGTACCAAGGATCATATTCAACTCATTTTCTTCGTCCTCTTCTCTGTTTTCTTATTCAGTTATCCCCGATTGATAACCACCCTCCTAACTTGACCCAATTTGTATTGGCATAAGCATCAGATGGGTTTGGGTAAACTAGTCGATGTATCTAAGTAGAGGCTAGACCAGTCTGGCCACAAAACAACCAATTAATGGGTTAGGCTAACTGATTGATTGTTTATAGATTACAATTGACTGGTTCATCAAACTAACCGGTTGTTCAAGCAACCAGTCGATCGTGGCTACAAACCGAGCAACTATTCACACAACTAGTTGATCGGTTATAGTAAACTGGTCGACTGGGTGAAACAACGCCCATACCACAATCCACATTTAGCAGAAATTCACTAAACTTCCTACTTTTAATCCCAACATGCTTCTATGTCATAAACACATTAAAAGTCATAATCCACATATGAATTCACATAAATCATCATAGAAATTAATACTCAACAAGATCATGCTTAAATTTTACCAACTCATATACGATAACAAAAATACTCAAAACATGCTTAGAACTTCAGAGGTGAAAACATGACCACATGCTCGAATCCTTATGTATTAGGGATAACAATCAACTCGTCGATCAGGGAATAAAAATGTTAGTCTTTGAGCTTACTGATCGATCAGTTAGGGTAACTAGTCTGCTGGTATGCTTGAAATTCACATGTTTATTAGAATTTTAAGCTTTTTTTGAAAATAAAATTAATTTCTTTTGTACCAACATAATTTTAAATACACTTTGAAGGATTTTAAGGTAGAGTATTGCATATAGGGGTTTGTTCATGCACTAGATTGGAGTTGGTGTCAAATAAATTGCCTTTGGCTCTAATGTTTTGATACCATGTAACAAACAAAGAGGTATTATTGGCAATATCTCACATGTGCAATTGGGAGTGGGTTGCTTTATTTATAGGGATATATTCTAACTAATCCTATCTCTTATTCCTTATATATTAGTGATGGCAATCAACTAAATAACAATATTTTAAATATAAACAAAACAAATAAGACTATGCTAACAAGTAGCTTACGATCCAAGTTGTAACTACCCTTGCGATATCTTCATTGCATCTAAACCAATCCTTATACGTCTCAAAACATGCGAATCTAATATCCAAAGAATTTTAATGCTTCCATATCCTCTAAAAGAATGCCTTCATCAATGTCCATCGCAATGATGCCATGACCCTTCGTGTTAGCCTTTAATTTCCTCAAATCTTTTTTGTATTTTGGACACCTTGATCTAATGTGCCTAACACCATAGTAGAACCACTACATCGATTGATTCTTCTTTGCTCTTCCTCTTGTTTCGGCCTTCCATGATAAGATTAGTTTAGTTCTTGGTCCGTGAACAAAGCTATGATGGCCTCCTGTAAAGAGAATGTTTTCTTACTATTAGGTAGACTCATTATGATTGAGTTGTAATTTTTGCGAGAGATGCCAAAAGCAATGTTGCCTTATCCTCCTTAAAGATTTCATTCAAACTCGGCAACCGGTGATGAGTTCATTGAATGTATTTAGATGATCATACATGTTGCTATCTTCTACCATTTGGAGTGAGAAAAGATCATTCTTTAAAAACAACTTATTTGCTTGCAATCTTGATGCATATATTTTAGTTAGCTTTTTTCATAGTGCTTTTGGATTCTTCTCCTCTAGGACATTGTAGGTTGCACAAAAACATTTATAGGTGGTCATTTCCTATTTGGAAAATGTTTCCGAAATGTTTCCAAAATGGAAACTCCCAAGTCGTTTCTAAAGCAATTTTTTAGAGGAAATTAAGTGAAACTACATTTTGGAAAAATTTTTAACCTCTGAAAAGCCTTTAAGCCTCACATATAAACTTTAATCATCTATTTATGACTATTTTATTTAACAATTTGATGGCAACGTGGCTCAACCAATGGCTATGACAAAGGACCCCAAGTTCGTGGCTCTAGTTGGTGAGTGTGTCCATGAGATCAAGTTCGTGGTTCCAGTTCGTGGGTTGAGTTCTTTTGTGAATTTAGTCCAAAATTAATTACATAGCTTTAGTAATTTTCGTCCCATAGAGTCTTTGATTCTTTATTTTAATTTATCAAGTCGGTATTGTTCAACATTCAGTTATATTTTAGTCAGGTGATACTTTTGCCAAGAAAGGTTCTCCATCATTTTGTGGGTCTTTGTAGGAATTTTCTTTGGTCTGGGAAGGTGCATATTAGACGAAGAGCCTCAATTTCTTGGGAGCAGATTTGTCTCTCTAAGGTGGACGGTGGTCTTGGTTTGCTTAACCTAGGGATTTGGAATCAGTGTGCCTTGGGAAAGCTGCTATGGAATATTGCTACCAAGAATGATTCATTATGGGTGAAATGGATTCATACGATTTACCTCAAGCATACAAGTGTGTGGTAGTACAATCCCACTTCTTATACTTATGGCTCTTTCAAAGAATCCTTCTTGTAAGATCTCAGTTACAAAGCGTTCTGCGGTTTAGATGGTTGAATGGTTACCTTGAGTATAGTATCAAAGTCGCTTATGATGTTGTGAGACCTAGACAGGCTAACCAAAGGTGGTCCAAGCTTGTGTGACACTCGCTCAACTTGCCAAGATACAGTTTTCTTTTATGGCTGGCTTTTAGAGACGGGTTGATGACTAAAGCTAGGCTTCTGGAGATTGGCATGGGTGTGTCGGATCAGTGCGTGTTCTGTCAGCATGGTCTTGAAACTTAGGACCATTTGTTTATTCACTGCCCAATTACAACTGAAATATAGAGGAAAATTAGAAGAATTGTTGGAAGAAGGGATAGCGTCCATGGTTGGCAACAGGGGTTCAGACTTTATTGAAAAGGTCTAGGCAAAATAGTCAGAAAAAGCAGATCCTAGGAGCTCTTTTTTCATTTTATATTGCTAATGTTTGGTATGAAAGAAACTTGAGAATTTTTGAGAACCGTAGTAGGGATGTTGCTAGTCTTAGTCGAGCTATTGTCATGGCTGTAGCTAGACGGTTAGTGCACCCACATTATAAGGCTAAATTCCATAAGTGGGCTGGTTTGGTAGATTGTATGGTTTGATGATGTTTTTGGTTGTAATTCCTCATTTTCGAAAGTAATAAATTTCTTACTTATCGGGAAAAAAAATTAAAAATCTTTGCATGTATGCTTAAACTTCATATGAAAATAATTCCCTTTCCTGTTCTCCCTCTTTAGATCTCTCCAACCAATGTCTAGCGATTAACCATTATGTCTAATGTATATACTTCCCTTTTGAATGCTAACATAAGACCTATGATTGACATAAGATTACAATGCAAAAGTTTAAGTTTGAGTCGGACTAAAACTACATTGACATGGGTAGGTTGGCCATATTGGCCATGGTTGTGTTGACCAACATGGGTCATTTGTCTTCTCCTCAACTTCCTTTTGCAATCTCCGTTGTAATACCTCTTTGCGATGACTGTGCATGCCAACACTCCTAAGGATGTGTTTCCTTTGAAGACACCTCCTTGTTGTCTAGATCCAACATTAGCTTATGTACATGGGGCTTGATCCCACCAAGAACAATAAATTTTGTAAGATATTTGCTTCTGGGTTTATTTGTTGCATAAATTGCGATCATGATAACATGGTGAAGTAGCTATATAGATTACACTTGGCTAGTTATGAATTGATATAGCCTTCATTTAGTTCTCCCACCAACCGAACTAGAGTGTAAGGTGTGCGAGGGTCTCAAATTGGCTTTGGCTAGCTGCGTGAGGGTCTCTCATTGGCATAAGATAGCTGCGTGAGCATCTCACATTGGCAGCTATATTGTACTTGCACCCAACTAATGGTAATTTGTCATGCTGCAAGCAATGGACAGTGGTAGGATCTCATGCTGCCCCTAGCAAGGAGTGGTAGGATCTCATGCTTCTCCTGTAAGGGAGCGTCACCATTATGCAACAAAAGTGAGAAGGTTAAGTTAGTTGAGTTATAGTGCATTGTTTTTCAAATAGTAATCGGATGTTTTTCAAATAACAATACCTTAACATGGATGTTTTGAGATGTTATATAAATTATGCTCTAGGACCCATGTTCTCCCTAAAGTCTTAGTTGGATTTTGTGTCAACCCAAAACCTAGTACATGAGTGCAAATCAAAGGAGATAACAACAACACGAGGTTAAGGAATAAGGGATGAATATAACATTTGAAGTGATAAATTTACCGATTAGTTTTTGACTATTATGTAACCATTTCAACTATACTATCACTTGAGAGTCAACCAGTGGATGAATAATGTGCGACATGAAGATAAAGAGAAAGAATTAAATTTATATAAAGGAATGAACACTTAGAGTTGTTTTTCTACATGGACATAATGTTTTTTAGTTTTCCTTTTTAATTTTTAATTTCAAGAAAAATCTTGGTGGGTAGTGACTAATTTTTTTATATTTTTTTATAATGTATAAAATATATTATACAACAATGAAAGCATACATAAAAATTATATTATATAATTAATACATAAAATTAAGGGTTGTTTTAGCTTTTGACACAAGAATTTTAAAAATAATTCAAATGACTAACTATGGGTTGTTTAGAGTTACTTTTCAAAAGTAGATTCAAATATAGCGTAAATTATCTCTAGTTGAAGCACCATTAAAAATGATAATAGTAATTGATGTAAGTATAAATTAATTAAGGCTAAAGGGTAAAGTAGAAAAATCATTTAAATTTTACTAAACTGACTTATTTGCGAATAAAATTAAATCTCTTAAACAACACTTATTTGTGAATTAAGCGAGTACTATTTAAAATTGTCAAAAATATATTAACTCTTGAAAGAACTCAAAAAATAAAAACAATTGTTAAAATTTAGAACATTTAGAAAAATTTAAAAAAATAAATATGAAAAGGTTTAAATTTACTTTTTGCAAATATTACAGTGTTTTTATTTATTTATTTATTATTATTTTGGTATGCCTAGGTACTGCAATAATCTACCTAAACTAGTTTTGTAGTGTATCTACCCTGAAGATATGCACATAATTCCATTGCTTATAGCTAGAAAATACTTGTCGTTGGATGACATAAACATGCATCTTGCTGTTGATTGTAATGGCATTCCTTCTTTTTTTTTTTTTTACTGCTTATTTTTAATTTCATGATTTTGTAGGTTCATGCAGTGGTGTTGCTTTACAACTATTACCATAGGAAGCAGCGACAGGAACTAGAGTTTCTGGAATTTGACTCTTTTTGCAAGTTGGCTGTTATTATGAAACCTGATATATTGGCATTTATGAAACTCATGCAAAGATCGGACTATGCAGAGTTGGATAACCTGGTCACACAGCTCTCATTAACAGAGAAAATGATCATGGAGGCTTGTCATATATCTAAAAGTTTGGATGCATCAAAACCTTCTCCGGTGATAGAAGGATGGCCAATTGGCAAGGTTGCAGTTTTCTTGGTTGACTCCAGGAAAGAAAACTGCTTTCTCTTGCATAGTTCCATTACTCAGGGTGTGTGGTCGGTTATTGAGAAAGAACTTTATGCCGGTAACTATAGTGCAAATGGCACAACTGAAGAAAGACTTGGAAACAAAAAGAAAAAGATTACGAAGAAGCCACATAGAGAGAATCGAAATGTTGATGAAGCTTGTCTCCAGCAACTTGCCTTTTCAGCTGTCAAGGGTGCATGTGGTATGTTAAGTTATTTCATGCTTTTGTAATTATTATTATTTGATCTATTTATTTATTGTTCACATTTATTTGGACTACTATATTGCTCATTCTTCTAACTTCCACGTTTTTTCATTTTTAGAGCATTTTGTAGGGAGTGACAACTTTGGGCCCCACAAGACGGATTAGGAATGAATTAGATATTTTCGGCATGCTCAATTTAGTAGGAAAGTACTAGAGAGATCTTTAGCACTCCAGGTTTTCTAGTGCATGTTAGAAAGTTCTAGAAACTTCTTGATATATATGGAATAATTATATAGTAAAGGGGAAGGAAGTGGAGTGTTCTAGAGTAGGGAAGATCCTAGATTCCTAAGTGTGGGAAGGTGGTAAAATAGTCTAGAAAAGATATATCTAGACTTATCTTGTATTGTGAGGAAATTCTAAAATCTTTTCATTTGCGAAAGGGACTAAGGAACCTCAACTATATAGAGGTGCACTCATTAGCTCCCACCATCCAAGAAAGCCCAAGTGTTGTAAGCTCTTTACCTTTGTACACATTCTCTTGCAGTACAAAACTTCCTTCTTTATAATTCTTTTGTGTTCCATACTACTTGCACTCTTATATTGCCATTAATTCGGATTAGGTTGACTTGACTTAGCCTCACACAAGGATTGTGACCAAGTCAGTACCGCACGGGAAGAGTCAAGCCATGATAGTTTGCTACTCTTCCTTCACCGTTGCCCTTGGTTTAAAGCATGCTTTCCTTTTCAAACCACTGTTATAAACTACATTAATTTTTAGAAATTATTATTTTAATCATAGATGTACATCCCCCCTCAGTTCAACTAAGGCATTGTGTTGTCTTTTTCTTTATTATTTGGTTTTACCGTGACATTGAGGTGACATAAAAGTGAGTTTTTTGTTTAATGACACAATATTATAATATTATACGTACTCTTATTTATCATTTTACATGTTTCACCCTCTTATATACGTGACAGAGACATATCTATTCTATTAGTTCTAGGAATGACTACAACTTCTTAACTTTCTCCACATTTTGAATCTTTATCTCTCTTCCTCTCTTTCTATAAATCTTTTCTCCCTGCCATTTTTAATTTCGAGCCTTGAAAATTCATATATCAACAATTCAACATGCCTATATGATTTTTTATAGGTTAGTAGGTTAGTTATATAGGCTAAAAATGTTTTTTGTCAGTTTTTGAGCCTTTTTGTGCAACTTTAAGTAGTTATATATGCTTTTGATTTAGGCATTGCCTTCCATCGCAGCTAGTAATTTTATTGTTTTAGTCATTCCGCCCTTTTCTAAGTTTGTTCCTTTCTCTTTTCTTTGTTAGTTTTCCTCCCCTCATCAATAGGCCCATCCCAAGGCTTAGGCAAACAAGACCCGGGCCTAGGCCCCCAACAATTATTAGGACTCCCAAAATGCCATGCGTAACACACATGCGCGCGCGCGTAAGATTTCATGATTGCTTTGATAGCCCACTGGCTTGGCCATTTGTCAAGTTATGTGGAGAAAGGGTCTGAATCCTAAAGCCAACAACTTTTTGCTTTACTTTTCCTTCAGGCCCTTGAAATAGTCTATAATATGTTGAAATTCATTGCTAATATCTGAATTTGGCTTGATGGATTATGCATGCAATGAAAAAGCGGTACCACAACTGTGTATTGGCCGTAATTTTGTGGCTTTTGGTTCAACCGTGACCTGAAATTCCCAAAATGCGACTAAGAAAATTTTTCACACCTGTATCGTCGATAAATTGATGAAATAATAGATATTGGAAAAATATTGTTAATATTCTGCCAAAATATTGGTAACCCTAAATTTAATAAAACAAGCATGCATATGCTCCCTCTATCTAGATCCTTTTCCTACCCCATCCCCTTATCACTAATGGAAGAAGAAATTAAGAAAGAAGCGTAGAAAGTATATTCGATAATAACTCACACACAAACAATAAGCAACAATAATTCACATAAAGCAGCCGACCATAGTTATACATATGGGCAAACAAAAAATTACTGACCCTATTACTAATTTAAAGATCCAGTGGGAGTCAATTACCTGTGGAGAATCAATTTGTGTCATGTCGCCGTTCACTGTCAATTCGGTGGCTCACCATCGCCATTAGATCCTCTTCACCTTTTGCTTCGTGTTGCCATTTGTCTTGGCATCACAACTCACTTATCGTCTCTTTGTAGTGGATAGTGGGGGACTAGGGGTGTGAATTGGAGTCTTCATTGACTTTGACTAAAGGGCCAAAAGAAAAAAAATGAACGGTCTAAATAAAGGCCATGTACGCGTAGTTCACTTTTGTGGTATTCTGTTCTACTCAATTGTTAGCAACAAGTTATTCTTAATTAACTTTTTTAATACTACTTGGCTGATAGTAATTGTTAATGCTTGCTCTTTATTTTTTTAAAGTTAAATAATGATACTTATTATGGATAAATTAAATATCATTAATCAAATAATGTTAATATTAATTTATTTAGTACATGACTAAGTCTAATAGATAATAATTATCATATTTATTATTTTTATGTAAATCTATATATGTAATATAATAATAATAATAATAATAATAATAATAATAATAATAATAATTTATTATCAATAATTTAGTAGCATTAGTCAAATATTGTTAATATTAATTTATTTAGCAAATTACTAAGGCTATGGATAACATCTGTTTAACTTATTGTTCTAATGTATTGCAAATCTATATAAATATAACATAATAAATGATGCATATGCCAATACAAATTGGGTCAAGTTAGGAGGGTGGTTATCAATGGGGGATAATCGAATAAGAAAATAGAGAAAAGGGTGAAGAAAATGGGTTGAATATGATCCTTGGTACCTCCTTCGATCATATACTAACAAGAACCACCTAAGGTTTCAACATTTAGGATAAATCTGGTGAGATTTTAGGATTCAAACTTCAAACTCATGCACTAGAGTTGAAGGTAATTGATTTCTGCTGAGAGAAATAAGATAGCCAAATTCTGAGTTTCCCTTCATTCAAGTGTGAGCCCAACACTTATAGGAGAGTGTTAGGTCTCATTTAGTTGCAATACAACTCAACAAAAAAAAGTATTGGTTTGGTTAACTAATCAAACTAGTTAGTTGTCAAAGAGACTAACTTTAACTAGTTTAATCCTAACCAAAACTAAAGTTGACTTTGTGTTAGCTAAAATAGAGAAATCAGAATTGTTTGGGACCTTCCTAATGTCTTACATCTGCATTGAGAGACTCCTTACAAGTTAATAAGCTAAGCTAAGTTAAAAACATCATTAAAAGTAATAAATAAAAGTAGCTTTTATGCTAAAGACTAAAAACATTATTAAAAGCATAAAGCCGAAAGTAACTTTTCTACTATGAGCCTACAATTCCATCACAGCCTGAGCATAGGTTTCTTTTCTTCCAAAAAAGGTCTGCCCCCTTTGATGCTCGTAGCTATTGCTGCTGCTAGTGCCCACATCTGCCTAGAAAAGTGCAGTTGTGGCTGCTTTTGTGGGACCTGAACTGTAGCCTATCCTTGGCTGGGTAGTGAGCCTTTTAAGCAGAAAATAATGAGCCACTAAGGTGCAAAATGGTGGTGGTTGAATTGGAGTTTCGCATGGCTTTCATGGCTTGGGGTTTAGTTAAACTAATTAGTCCAAGTGATGAGGGTTTTATGTCCTCCTAACTTAGAGAAATTAACAACTAAATTAATATAATGGATAATGGATGCTCCTGCATCAATAAATTGATATTAATTGAACATATAAGGAGTCATTTAATTGCTTCTAATATAATATAGAACACTAATTTATTGAATAATTATATTTAGAAGACCAATAAATAAAAATTATAGCCTATTGTGAAGGAAAAATTGTAGAAAAGGTCAATAAATCTAGCCGTTAATTTACTAGATATAAGGAGAATAAAGTCTGAGTTAGTTCGACTGAATAAGGGGCAGGATATTAGAAGTTGTTGCTGCCTATTTCCTAGGATATGTTATTTCCTATTTATTAGGATTTTTAGGAGTTTGTTACGGCTGACTGTACTCTTTTCTTATCTTCTGCCTATATATAGGTGTATCCGTGTATAATATCAATAATAAGAGAGAAAAAGTATTGGTTCTTACTCTCCATAACTTTTATGGTATCAGAGCCATAGAAACCAGGAAAAACTAGGCCGGGAAAAATGGCATCATCAGAAGAAACCTCAGCCAACTCCAGGCCAACCAACAACAATGACAGTATTGCTGCTCCCTCATCCTTCCAGATCATAGTTTATAGATTGAATGGAAGAAACTATGTAGAATGGGCACAATCTGTCAAATTAGCCATTGACGGAAGTGGGAAGCTTGGGTATCTCACTGGTGAGGAGAGACAACCAAAGGACAATGACCCCAAATTTAAAACCGGGAGGTCTGAAAATTCTTTGGTGAGTGCATGGCTACTCAATTCATTAGAAGGGTCTATTGCAAAACCACACATGTCTATGCAGACTGCAAAGGAAATCTAGGACTCCATTCGTATCACATACTTAGATCTAGTGAACTCATCTTTGATATTTGAGTTAAAGTCTAGACTGTGGCGTTCAAAGCAAGGAGACAGAGATATAACCACCTACTATAATGAGATGGTAACTTGGTGGTAAGAATTAGATCAATGTTATGATGACAAGTGGGAGAATTCGAAGGGCTATGCTCGATTTATGAAGTGTGAAGAGAATGATCGGGTTTATATGTTCTTGGCTGGGGTCAGCCATAATTTAGATGAAGTAAGAGGAAGAATCTTGGGAAGAAAGCCGTTGCTAGGCATAAGGGAAGTATTTTCAAAGCTAAGGCAAGAGGAGGCTCGGAAGAAGGTTATGTTGCACACTCAACAATTAACTACTGGCTTAGAATTAGAGAGCTCTGCTCTGGTTACACGTGGGTCTAGTACAAATGGTGAGAGGAGGATGAAACTATGGTGTGATTACTATAGAAAGCCATGGCATACTAGGGAAAGGTGCTGGAAACTATACCCTCGCTTGAAACCACCTAACTCAAGGAGAAATTCTGACAGTAAAGTAAAGTAGACAACCACAGATAAAACTCAAGAACAAGAGTTAATTCAGGGGAGTCTCCATTCACTCAAGAACAAGTAGAGCATCTCCTGAAAATTCTTCAATCCTCACGGTTCTCTGTTAGTTCTTCTTGTTCTCTAACTCATCAAGGTAATATATAGCTATCCCATCTCCTATAATGTCATGTCTACATCTGTCTGGATAATTGATTCCGGAGCAACAGATCATATGAAAAACTGCTTCCAGTTATTTAAATCCTACCATTCTTGTGTTGGAAATAACAAAATCAGGGTTGCAAATGGATCATTCTCTGCTGTTGCTAGCATAGGATCTATCTCACTCACTCCTTTACTATCTCTTGATAATGTTCTTCATGTTCCTAAATTGTCCTGCAATCTACTCTCTATTAGTAAGTTAACTAGTAACCTTAAATGTCGAGTTAATTTTTATTCCTCACACTATGAATTTCAGGATCTAGTTTCGGGGAGGATGATTAGCAATGCTAAGAAGGTTGATGGACTCTATTAGTTTGAGGGTGATTCGAAATTTGGGCACTTTGCTTATAATTCATGTTTTAAGTTTACTTTTGGTTCTTATGATCATGAAATAATGTTGTGGCATTTTAGATTAGGACATCCCAGTTTTCAATATCTAAAACAATTGTTTCCACTACTATTTATTAATAACGATCCTTCTATTTTTCAGTGTGAAATATGCACTTTGGCTAAACATCATCGATCTATCTATCCTGCCCAACCCTATAAATCCACCGCACCGTTCACTCTCATACATAGTGATGTTTGGGGACCCTCACCGATCCCAACCACTTTAGGAAAAAGATGGTTTGTTACTTTCATTGATGATCACACTAGAATGGGCTGGGTATTTTTGATGAAAGAAAAATCAGAAGTAGCAGATATATTTAGGAATTTTTATAATATAGTTCAAACCCAGTTTAACACAACCATTATAATCTTTAGAAGTGACACTGGACGAGAATTCTTCAACGCAACACTAGGAAATTTCTTCTAAAACAAGGGAATAATCCATCAAAGCTCATGTAATGATACACCAAAATAAAATGGAGTAGTTGAATGTAAAAATAGACATATCCTAGAGGCCTCTCGTGCCATTAGATTTGCCACTCATATCCCAAAATATTTATGGGGGATTCCATTCTTACAACTATTTACTTGATTAACTGTATGCCATCTAAGGTCCTAAATTTTAAAATGCCCTTGGACACTTTCAATCATCACTTTCCTAATAATTGATTGTCTAGTACCTTACTTGTATAATTTTTGGTTGTACAACCTTTATCCTTGAAAACAAGGGTGATAAACATGATACTAGGGGCCAAACGATGTGTCTTTTTGGGGTTCTCACCGACTAAAAAGGGCTATAAATGCTACGACCCTGTCTCTCAGAAAACCTTTATCTCTATGGATGTCAAATTCTTTGAAACACAACCATATTTTAAACCTCATCCTCAGGGGGGGACTTTAGGAGAGGATTTGTTTTCAGAGGAAGTTTTGCGTGATCTGGATCTAGAATTCACCACCAGTAGCACCAGTGAAAAAAACTCTTTTGAAACACAGCCACATGCTGTTGTTTTTGACCAGCATGATTAGTAGGAACATAGGGAGAATGGGGTGGAGCTAGTGGATGAATTAAGTAATAGGAACAACCCATGTTTACATTCTAATTCTGGAAGAAATCTCCCTTCAAATCAGGAGCATGAAAACCAATCTTCTAGTCCTCATAATCAACAAGGAAGAGATGCCCCCATTGTTCCTTCATCTTATCAGTCCGTTGAAACAGAAGTAGGCTCCAAGACTAACAGACACTTTGGGCAGATATACTCTATGAGAACTCCTCATAAAGAGAAGGATTTCACATGCCCTTTGCATTGCCATGAATTTGCACCGGGGCTAGTTCCTACCTCTATAAGTATCTCCCCTTCTCCCTCAAATCAATTATCTGAAGATAGCACCTTTGTTTCAGATTTAAACCTTCCTATTGCCACTAGAAAAGGAACTAGATCCTGTACTAGTCATCCTTTATATCCACTATCAAAATTTGTTTGTTTTAAACATCTCTCACCCTCCTTCTCTGCTTTCTCCACTCACGTATCTTCTGTGGAGATTCCTAAGAATGTTCATGATGCTCTAATAGTTCTAGAGTGGAAGAAGGCAATCCTTGAAGAAATGAGTGCTCTTGAGAAAAATAAAATGTGGGAAGTTGTCAATTTACCAAGAGGAAAGCCTCTTGTTGGATTTAAGTGGGTATTCACTTTGAGATACAAGGCTGATGGTACTCTTGAGAGATACAAGGCACGTTTGGTGGCAAAGGGCTTTACACAAACCTATGGAATTGACTACACCGGAACATCTGCTCTTGTAGCAAAACTAAATACCATTCGAATTCTTCTATCTGTTGTTGTGAACCTTGATTGGCCCTTGTACTAGTTGGACGTAAAAAATGCATTTTTGAATGGCAACCTAAGAGAAGAGGTATTCATGACACCACCATTGGGCTTTCAGGAGAAGTTGAAAAAGGCACTTTATGGTTTAAAGCAGTCTCCTCGGCCCTAGTTTGAAAAATTTACCAGATTTGTGAAGAGACAAGGATGTTCTCAAGCCCAAGATTACCATACGATGTTTATAAGGCACTTAAGAGATGGAAAAATATCAGTGTTGATTGTGTATGTGGATGATATCATTGTTACAAGGAATGATTTGAGAGAGATGGATCGCTTAAGGGCTGGATTAGCCAGAGAATTCAAGATCAAAGACGTGAGAGCTTTGAAATATTTTCTAGGAATGGAAGTAGCCAGATCAAGAAAAGGTATTATGGTGACTCAACGCAAGTGTGTGGTGGATCTTCTTCACAAAACTGGTTTGAGTGGTTGTAAACCAGTTGATACACCAGTAGATGCTAATACAAAATTAAGGGCGTAGAAAGAAAGCCTGCCTGTTGATGCAGCAAGGTATCAAAGGCTAGTTGGAAAGTTAATTTATCTTTTCCATACTCATCCTGATATTGCCTTTGCTATTAGTTTGGTTAGCCAGTTTATGCATTCCCTACGCACATAACACCTAAATGCTGCATATAGGATTGTGAGGTACTTGAAAGGGTTACCTGGGCGATGTTTGTTCTTCGGGAAAAATGAGCAGAGGGGAATTGAAGCTTTCATTGATGCAGACTGGGCAAAATCAATTGAAGATAGGTAGTCCACTTCTAGTTATTGTACATATGTTTGGGGGAACTTAGTCACTTGGAGGAGCAAGAAGCAAAGTGTGGTGGCAAGGAGCAGTGCTGAAGCTGAATTTTGAGCCATGGCTCAGGGGATTTGTGAGCCAATATGGCTCAGTCGGATTATTAGAGAATTACATCTACCTGTAAGCAAGCCCATGAAGTTGTACTGTGATAACAAGGCAGCCATAAGCATTGCACAGAACCCAATTCAACATGATCGAACGAAACATATTGAGATTGATAGACATTATATAAAGGAGAAGCTTGAGGAAGGAGTGATTTGTCTACCATTTGTATCCACTGCTCAATAGATAGCAGATATTCTTACAAAGGGTTTATTCGAGTCTAATTTTGAGTTTTTTTGTTGGCAAGTTGGATATCTATGCACCAACTTGAGGGGGAGTGTAGCAAAGGTCAGTAAATCTAGCCGTTAATTTACTAGATATTAGGAGAATAAAGTCTTAGTTACTTCAACTGAATAAGGGGCAGGATATTAGAAGTTGTTGCTGCTTATTTCCTAGGATATGTTATTTCCTATTTGTTAGGATTTTTAGGAGTTTGTTACGATTGACTGTACTCTTTTCTTATCTTCTGCCTATATATAGGTGTATCCGTGTATAATATCAATAATAAGAGAGAAAAAGTATCGGTTCTTACTCTCCATAACTTCTAAAAATAAAAATTCATACCGCGACATCCACATCACATAATTTATCGTTTGTGATGCTTTGATACCACAACACCGCAACCGCGATTTAATTACATGGTTGTAAGTGCTTGATTGTTACCTGTGTTCAACTCCTTGTAGTGATAGTATGTACATTTTTATATTTTGTTTTTGGTGCTGTGATCAGGATCTAATGTGCTTACTTTTATTTTCGGTTCTTTTATCTAGTACCTTAAATTATATAAGGCTGGAACTCCTCTTCAATCCTGTAAAGGTGTATCTTACTCTTGTGACAATTTTTTTTTTTCCCATGAGGAACAGGAATAAGCCAAAGTGATCTTCAAATCCTGGAAAGTCATGCTGTATATTCTATCAGCAAAGAAAAGACAGCAGCTCGGTTTTATATAATGCAGTGCAAGCAGTTAAATCCAGAGGCTAACCATGTTGCGATAAAATATGTCATGGACAGGTTTGATCCTCCCATCATAGTTTTTCCTTTAGTTCCTTTCCTGCTACATATTTTACTTCCTATAGGGGGATAGAGAAAGATATCTCCTTAGGGAGGGTAGGTGATGTAATCTATATGCCACCTTGCAATAGGGCCCATGGTTGTAGTTTAGTTTGCTATCAAAGTTCTAACTATTGAAAGGAAGGCTCAAGTCCAAATGAATATGCTCTTTTCACAACCCCAGCCCTGGTGGAACTAGTGACTTTTATATTTTACTTTATAAAGATTTAGTATTAGTTTTAAGAGTAATTTACCCTTTTAACATATTCATCAATATCTTTTGTGATATGAATATGTTACTATTTGATAGGATTCCAAGGTTTGTTACATTGGTCATTCCTAAAAAAAAGGAACCAAAAGAACCAACAAATTACAAATCTTGGTATTCCTTGTTCCATAAAAAACAGGAACCAAAGGCACTTGGTTCTAGTCATGGAACGTGTTCCTAAAGAGATTTGAGCAAAAAGAAAAGAAAAAAAAGCCCAAGGAAAACGGCAAGGGGGATTTCATGCGGGAAAAGGGGGATAGGGATAATAATTTTGTTTATTTTTATAGATTAGACTTTCTTTATCTTGGTTATTAAAAAAATGTAAAATAATTATACCAAAATAATTCTGAATTTTTTCCCCTCTAAGTACCCATATTGATATAATTGTGGTGCAAAAAATTATTATGTAAAATGTTATCTTTTTAAAATAAAATATATGGGGTATAGATTGAAAGTTTATGGAACTATTGACGTGGATGCAAAATTGGGTTGGTTCTTTAGCTAGTTCCACAACACCTTATTCGAACAAAAAGTGTTTATAGAACTAATTTTTGAGATTTCCAAATAAATGCTCTAATGGGACCCTGGTTCTTGTCAATATCCACTACCACAAAATAAGAGAAATAAACTGTGAGAAAAGTAAGAGCATCTGAGAAGAAAAGAGAGAAATATTGTGGTTGATAAATGAAGTTACAACTTCCTCGACTTTAAGGGCCTAGAAACCTCCCAATTCCACTATGGTTTTGAAAATTTATCTCCCTCTCCTCGCTACCCCTTCCTCCTATTTGCATAACCCCTGACCGAATTATCTTACAAACTTTCATTCTTACCCCTTTCTTCTAATCAATTCCATAATTACTCTACCCCATATGCCCTCAACTTTGCTAACAATATTACTAACATAATAACATTACTGATTGCTTGAATAACCACCTTATCCTAAAGGTGAAGATGAGAACATAACTCATCACTAGACCCCTCAACCATCCCCATATCAACACTAAAGTCAGAAAAGAAGCAAGTGTTGCATATCTAATTGCAAATGTTAGGACTATGGTTGTGTTGAATTTTGTAAGTGCTCTAGCTTTTAGGAAAAATATTTTGGAGGTTTTGTTGCATATTTTGCTGCTCTCCATCTTGTTGATTGAGTTCAGTAGCAGCTCCAAACTTATCACAAGTAGGATGGCAACTGTCCCAACCATAGGACAAATATGATGGCAACGCTTGTGACCTATACCGAAAGGGTAGTTGATTCTAGATTGTTTTGTAGATCTTGCTAGAACTCGTGTAAGCACAGGCCCATTGTCATGCACCGACTTCTTCACCGAGCCTAACTATGTGCAGCCTTGGTCTTTTCTCACTCCTTGAAAGATTAAGTTAGCCTTCCTCCTCAAATGTACTCAACACTTAGGCAAAAGATGCCTCCGAGACCACCATTCCGAACCCTTTACAAGAGAACTTAAGAGAGGGAAAGAATATTGTATTATAGAGAGAGAAGTTCTAAATACATCTCTTGTTGGATAATCTCCAAATTCCTCCACCCCCCTCTATTTATAAAGGAAGATTTACTCCTTTCCTCCTTTAGGATGATCCTAGAGACGGGCCTAATGGATCCCTCTAGAATGACCCAATAAGCCTTTTAGGTTTGCTAGAAGAGTCCATTAGGGTTTCTAGAGTACTCCTTTAGGGTTTCTAGAATTATCCATACTCACCAATACAAGTGTAGAAGGATCTAGAGACACCCCCTCTAGAACCATATAGAAACATCTAGGAGAGTGTAGATCCTATACATATCTCTACACTTATCTAGACCATACAAGGACATTTTAGATTATTCCAGGATACTGTGGAACCTCATCGCAAGACTCTCGATGCGGCTTGTAACACCATGCTTGTAATCAGGGTAGTATTGAGTGCTCCAGCTATAGGGATATGCTGCAATGTTCCCAACCCACCCACTTAAGGCAAAATTCAATCATGTTGAAGGGTCATGCTCTGTATACATCTAACAAGTGGATGCACCAAATGTTACAAAACATCCTTTGAGCAGAATTTTCATCTCATCTACATCGGCAACAATTCTTACTTTCACAATGGTTTCACTGTAGATCTCAAGCTGCTCAATTCTTCCTTTTTTTACTTCATCCCCTCCCTTTCGGCCTTCTCTATTGAAGCTTCATTGGGTACCCTTGATTCTCCTCTATCAACACCATGGGTGCCAAACCTTCCTCCTTTCTACTCTATTCTTGCACTAATGCTGTTCCAAGCCTTTTTGTGTACCTTGTTTACCATTTTATTGGAGGTTTAGGCGGTAGAAGACCCAGCTTGAGTGTTCTAGTTACTCATCCCTTCGCCCAAAAATCTAGAAAACTTTTGGATATAAACACCCTAGCCATTGTCTTCAAATCGGTGATTATCCCCAAAGCAACTTCTAATTTCTCAGCATCTATTTGTTTAAGCAATAAGAGCCTTCCCATGCAGTGATAATATCCTTTTTTTTTCCGATATGTAAGAAATTTATTACTTTCGAAAATGAGAAATTACAACCAAAACCATCATTGAACCATACAATCTAACAAACCAGTCCACTTTTGGAATTTAGCCTTATAATGTGGGTGCATTAACCGTCTAGCTACAGTCATGACAATAGCTCGACTAAGACTAGCAACATCTGTACTACGGTTCTCAAAAATTCTCAAGTTTCTTTCATACCAAACATTGGCAATATAAGCTGTAAAGAGAGCTCCCAAGACCTGCTTTTTTTTGACTATTTTTCTTAGACCTTTTCAACAAAGTCTGAACCTCCTGTTGCCAACCTTGGACGCTATCCCTTCTTCTAGCAATTCTTCTAATTTTCCTCTATATTTCAGCTGTAACCGGGCAGTGGATAAACAAGTGGTTCCGAGTTTCAAGACATTGCTGACATAACACACATTGATTCGACACACCAATGCCAATCTCCAGGAGCCTAGCTTTAGTCATCAACCTGTCTCTTAGAGCCAGCTAAAAAAGAAAACTGTATCTTAGCAAGTTGAGCGAGTGCCACACAAGCTTGGACCACCTTTAATTAGCCTGTCTAGGTCTCACAGCATCATAATATCCTTCATGTCCAATAATGATGACAATCCAGAAAACCACAATTATTTCAGACATTTTGTCAAACACATTATGTGCACCATAAGAACACATCAACAGTACATGGTGCGACCTCAACACTTGATTTCTTCCAACAATTTCTCATAAAACCTTATATATTGTCATCTTAGCGTCTGGAAAATCATTCAAACAGATCAGGTTGGAAGGGGTCTTTAAAGATCACTCTACCAGTTTGGAGGATAAGCCTCACCACATCAAAAGACAGGCAAGTGTGAATTGGGCACATCATACGCCAGAGCCTAGTAAGAAGCTCTTTAAGTTGTTCCCTGGGAACTGATGGGACCAACCCCCAAGCTGTTATTTGTTGTCTGCTCCATATGCTAGTTGGGCACTGTGATTCCTTGCTGGATCTTGTTCTCAAGCCTGGTTTAAGTTTAGAGAAGACCTTCCCACCCTCGCGTAGCTGTCATAAGTTTCCCAAGAGAAGTAATAATATTCTCACCTGCTTTGCCAGGGGTCCAGGATTGAATGGCCACTTTCATGTCATCGCCGGTTGCTTCACTGCTGAGAGAAGAGAGAAAACACTATGCCCCACCTGGTGGTTCGATTGATAAGCATTGAGCAATGTCATGTGAGCCAACGGTTCTATTTATCAGAGTTTAAGCTATTTCAATCATTTTCCCCAGCCCACTAGATTTTACCTGACTAGCCTCACCTTGGATAGAAGATTTGATGCAGGAGCATCGTGCAGTTTTATTATTAATTTTTTCTAAATTTGGAGGATATAAAAACCTCTTTGTTTGGACTAATTAATTTAACAAAATTTCAAGCCATGAAAAGCCATGCAAGCCCCAATCCGGCCACCCTTTTTTTGTCAACCTTTGGTGTCTTATAAAATGGCTCAAACACTGGCTCACTTTTAGCCAAAAAGTTGGAAGACAGCAGCAGCAGAGCTGCAGCTGACGGCAGGGTCAGCAACAAAGTACAGCAGCTGCCAACACTCCAGGTCAGTTTTTAGGGTAATTTTGGTACAAAAATACAGGGGGTAAAGTTGGCGAGACAACAAGTACCGAGCAAAAGTAGTTATGGAAGAAAGAGTAAGCTTTATTCTGATTTTAGAAGAAAAGTAAACGAAAAAAATCATGATTGTACTTTTTCCTCTGCAGGCTAGTACTGATGCCTTTTTGCTTTACCTTTTGATTTTGCTTTTTCATGATGTTTTAGGCCTGTAAAATAGCTTGTTAACCTGTAAAAAAATCCCAAGTCAGTAGTAGAGTATGGGCAGGCAACTTGGGTCAAAATTAGGTCAGGAAAAAACTCATCAGACCTGGTTTCTTCTGGTTAGAATTAAACTAGGTAAAGTTAGTCTCTTTGCCAACTGCTAGTTTGATTAGGTAACCAAATCAGTCCTTGTATGTTTGGTTGAGTTGTAATATAACTAAATGAGACCTAACACTCTTCAATAAGGTGTTGAGCTCATGCATTTGAATGGACAAAATTGAGCTGGCTTCCATTTTATCATAAAGCATGAGAAGGTCTTGATTGAATTTTTCCTCAAATCTTCCTAAAGATCTGTGAGTATATAATTTTAGGTGGTTCCTAAGGATTTTATTTCTTATCTTTTCCTCGTCTTTCTTGTTTTTATTTCGGTGGAAATCTAACCCAAATTGCCACTAATCTAGCATAACCCAATTTATTAACCCTCTAACAGTTGAACTCCTTAACCCTTTGTCAGTTAGCTAGCGTGCAGGAGTGCCACCGACATTACATATATTTTCTGGTATGCTTCCTGGTTCCTTAGCAACGTAAAACCATCTGACTGGCCTCGCCTCCATTGTTACTGCTATTTCCAGCTTCTTTGGCTGTGCTATGGGATCTAAAGTGAAGCCAATCTGAAGGTTTTGTGCGTTGTTACTTGAGCTCACTCTCACTTTGGTGTTTCGATTTGTCCGCCTCTTCTCTGATTTCAGAGATCTTTGATGCAACAACAGGAGTCCTGGATTGTAGTATAATGTTTCTTGATAAGCCATCAGTATCAAGTAGTTCATTAATGCGCTCCATCATGGGAAACATTTGATCCAAGCTTGCATGCATTCAATCAACACAATCTGCCATAGGATTGGAGTTCTGTTACCAATTCATTGGACCTTGTTTCATGTTAATACCCAGTGCCACAGATTATGCAGTCCTATAAAGAAAAAACTGAGAAAAAAGTAAGAGAAAGGCTGTGATTGATGAATTAGGATACAACTTTCAGGACTTTGAGGATTTGGAGACCTCCCCATTCCTCTACGAACTTGAAATATGAATCTCTCCTTATGACCCCTTCCTCTTTTTATAGCCCTCTAACAATATCTAGAATAATCCACCACATTCTCTGAATGGACTACTAGCAACCTCCCTATAACCCCTTACCAAATTATCTAACTCCCTCTCAAACTTTCATTCTCACCCCTTTTAATTAATTCCATTATTGACATTGCCCCATATATCCTCAACTTTGCTAATGATATTACTAGCATAATCCTAGCAGATTTTAGGTTATCTTTTGTTTTATTTTGATATTGGTTGTATGCCTATATATAGGCATAGGAGCGCGGTGTTATGAGTTATTAATTGATTGCAAATCAATAAAGTGAGGTTTTGTGTGAAAACCATGAGGCTAGAAAATTAGCATCGGATTGGATTGGTATCAGAGCGAACATAATTTTGGTCCTTTTCTGCAGTCGAATCAACCATATCCATTAAACAGTAAAATGATATCCAACTTCTATTGTCAACTGTTGACTAAACACTTCATAAGACCTAAAATAATCATCTCCTTTTACCAATCTACAAAGCCCTCACCATAACCTACATTTGTGACCAGTTACCCTACACCACTACAACACACAACCACCACCAATTAGAGCACCAAACTACATCAAAACCTTGGCCCCTCTTGTCATTTGTGTCACCGGCCATCTTTTAACACCCTTACTGGTTTGTCATCTCTATTGTTCTTGCTTCCTTGTCATCTACCATTGCTTGCCCTTAGTAGTTTCTACCTTTGCATTACTTGCCATCGTGCTAGTCAAACTATTCCATCATTAGGTAGATGTGCCTCTGGCCGATTGCCTCACTCATGACCAACATCATCCCTTTGATTCTGACCAATCAAACTTTGAATACCAGCAGTCAACATAGTCACTTGCCACTATCATTTGCTTTTGCTGCCTTTTATTCGCAAACTACCTTACCGGTCAACTTTTGCCTTATCTAGCAACTTGCTAAATAAGCCTTTTATGAGTGTCATTGCCTTTTATTCCCATCATAGGACATTACCCTACCTTTTTTGCATGAAGGAGAAATTTGTTTGCTCCACAAGATATTTTATAGATTTGTTTTGGTTCTTGTCTAAATTTTTCATGCCATTTTTTCGTTGCATTTTCCTCCATCGATTTCTTGTTGCTACTATTAATTCGTTGATGCCTTGTTTTGTGCGGCTATTATGAATTTGCTTTTGTATAGATGTGGATTTGCTTACATTGATGTTGGTTTGGTGGTGCTTTTCTTTATTTTGTTTGTGGGTATGGGTTGGTACAAGGAGAGAAAAGGAATATGCGAAAGTGATGTAAGCTTAAGGGTTTCTATGCAAAACCACACTCAAACTTTATTCAATTCATCTCTAAAATTCAAAATACAACATAAGGCTATATATATAGGATAGACTATTATTTAAACTAATAATCATATCAAATCATATTAAACCATTTAAAAATAAAATACAACAATATCAAAATAAAATATAAACTAAGATTCTAAATAATATTTTTAGCTTGTTTACCTATAGGACCTTTGGCGGGAGGTGTATCCATGTAGACCTAGAGCTCCACTTTTATAATTTGGGTTAAGACTACGAGCCTTGTGGTCCACTATTCTCCCAGCAGAAAAAAGTTCAACCTAGAACTTCAAACAAATGGTGTGCGCTTCTTCCCCAATCTTCAGATCTATTAAAATGTGGACATCAGACTTTACATAGACTTCCTTTTTTGGGACCTATTGGAAGGCTGAACAAAACCGACATGTGTAGACGCTTTGAGCTCCAAGTAATTCCTATGGAGATGACTAGGTTAGTCACAATTGAATCATTTAATCTTGGAATTATCAGCCTTGGAAAAAGACTTAGGTTTGCTACCTAGTCTATTATAGGCCTCTTGAAAGAATTGTTTCTAAAAGCAAGTCTTTTGTTCCACATCACAAGCAAAAGAGGTTGCGTGATCAATGGAGCAAAATATTGACCCTTGAGCTCATGCTTGGTTTCTTCAGGAAGAATGCCACTATAGTATATAACCTTTTGAATTGGATTCTCTTCAAAAGCACATAGCTTTTGAAATTGTTGAGTATTACTATTGAAATCACAAGTGCTTATTGATAGCTTGCAAAATCCTACTCATAATTGATAGGTGTGAAGTTGTCAACCATGAGCTGATGTTCACCGAATCAATTAGTTGAAAATGACACTAGTAGTTAGGGTACTCCACCACATGCTAGCATGGCCTGTGAAACTAGTAGCAGCCATTAGGGCTTTCTCCTCATCCGGAACCCTTTGATAAACAAACACATTTTCAACCATTCAGATAACTTCTTTAGATCTTCCTCCTCATCAAAATCAAGAAGGTTAATCTTGACATCATAGCTAGAAGGCTGTGGTTGGTAAGTAAACTAAACTATGGTTCCCTAAAGACGGACGACTGCAGGTGCAAGAGTAGGAGCCATTAGACTTAACGCTTTAGATTCCTTCTTCTTGGCCATGTTATTGAAAGCCATGGTAAGTTACTTAATTACACTTATAATTTCCTACATTTTTTGATCATGTTTCTCAACTCTCTGTCGGAGTGCCCAAAAATCTTCATTCTTTATCATGTTGAAACTAGAGAGGACTAAAATAAAACTAAAATATTACTTCTTTCGTATCAAAAAAGAAGTCATTCTGTCAATTTACACACTTTTTAAGAAAGTACTAAAATTGGTCTTAAAATACACTTACACCCTTCATTGAAAAATAACAAAGCATTCAATGCATATATAATTTTAAAAAAATGAGGGTAAAAATGGAAAGTAGGCTTTGACTTTTCTAAAATAACTTTATTTTTTATATAAAAATGTAATGGTAGAATACTTCCTTTTTAATACAGAGGGAGTAATTTTTTCTTCACAGACTAATTCTTTTTTCTATACTAAGCTCGATCTCTCTCATAAAAACTATTGTTTTTAACCTATTAAAAGGTGAAAGCAAATATTTGGTCCAATCTATTTGACTTTGATGAAAACCAAAGGGAAAAACTGATGATAACAATGGGTTGTTGATCAATGGCTAAGGATGGCGTTGGTCAGTGGAGATTGGGCGAGATTGTGGGGGACATTGCTTTGAGCCATTGGTGAGTGATGATGATGGTTGACCTAATTTACAGGTGGAGTGCTAACTTGAGCTCTCTTTGATGCTCAACTTTGGTGATGAATGAATGGATGTTTGGGTTGGGGAGTGAAATTCCATGCATGGTGCGAAGGGCTGGGTGGATTCTTTGTTGGAGGTTTAGCAATGGCTGGATTTGGTTGGTGATGATTGTCGAAGAAGGTGGTTCTGGTTTTTGAGCTAGTGCTGTCAGCATAAGGCTAGGGAAGGTAGTGGTTTGGGGCATGTAGTGTTTGACGTTTGATGCTATTGGTGGTCAGTGCTAAAGTGTAGTGAAGGTGGCTGGAGATGGTGGCAATGGCAACTAGAATCAGGGTTTCGTTAATTGTTTGCTTGTGATGATAGTATGGCATTTGGGCTTGGTTGATTTTCTTTTGGAAGCGAACAATAATATTGGATTGGCGATGGGGTTAATTTGGCTTTGATACCAAATTGATGTAGGCTAAAATCTTAATCTAAAGGGTTTCACATAAAACCACACTCAACATTCAAAATAAAGCCTAAAGCCATTTAAACAGGCCAAACTATTACCAAAACTGAAAATCATATCAAATCATATTAAACTATATGTAATAATATAAAATATAATATTAGTTGAGATTCTATATAATATTCTTAGTTCTTTTAGTCCTATGAACCTCCTCTATTATAATTTTGGTTAAGATTATGAGCTTTGCGGTAGGAAGGCACGTAGGCTGCATCATAAAGGGAAGGGGGTTGGTAATGAGAAAGAATATTTAAGAGAAAAAGGCATTGGGGGAAGAGGATTGATTGTCTTATAGATAGAAAATTAAAGCAAAAGATTTTTGAGAAATGGAAGGATGGGATTCAGGGAGGGGAGTGGCCCAAGGGATTTGCTCTCGTTCGAAATCATTAATCATTTTAAATTGAATGAGGAAAGGGGACAATTGAAGGAAAATCATGCTGAGGGAATGGGATAAGGTATCATTAGTTGGATCTAAGATAGGTTAATTAGAGTTGGGTCCTTAAGTTAGGCTAGATAAAATTATATTTATTTTAATTTTAACTAATTGTATTATATTTTTTTTATTTTAAATGGTGGTTCTATCGGTTCAAACAAGTGGCTGATTAGTGAATCGAAACTAATTCAATGGCTAGTCCAATATTTAAAATTATGTGGATAAGCGTCTTTCTGTACTCAGCCTAAGCTTGACATTACTAGTAGCTTTTATATTTTACTTTTACTTAGTTTTAGCATTCTCTTTAAGTAATATTTATCTTTGTAAAATATTCGTAATTATTTTTTAAGATATAATTTTTTTGCTATTTATTGGGATTCAAGTTTGTGCTTGATTTGATTTTGGATAGGTTGTATGCCTATAAATAAGCCTAGATGCTTATGTAATTGGGTGTGATGATTATGAATGATTAAAAATTAATAAAAGCAAGGTTTTGTGTGATAAATCCTTAAAGTTACCTTACTTGGTGTAACTTATGAAAGGAATATTATCCGACTGTGGATAGAATAAGCCAAGTGCTAAAGTTGAATACTGCAAGATAAGATCCATTATCTCATTGCCGGGATGCAAGTGTAGTTCCCGTGTGCCACATAACCTATTAGAGTCATCGTTGTGGTAGCAGTCATCAATGATCATGACTTACAGATTAGTTAAATTGTGTTAGTTCTTTGAGTTTGAACCAAATGAGGTTGTGTGTGATATATTCCTTGACCATTTTACAGCCAAATGATATGCATTCCCATCATCTTCTGAATTTTATGGTAATTTTGAGTTTTGCAATTTATACCTTATGCCATTTAACAAACCATTTCACTAGATCTAGTTTGCAGCTGGATTCGTGAAATGACTTTTGCAGCTTTCAAGTAGTTGTAATCGTGCTGTGGCACTTATACTATGGCAGAGTGTGATAGCATTGTGGTTATGTAACAACCATCATGGCTTTGGAAATGGATGAAGGGTTCTATAATGGGTTACAACATATCATTGGATTAAATTTTTGTATGGAAAAATTGTTAATAGGTTCCATGGTCTGTACTTTTTTTTACACAAAACTGTGTTTTAATGTAAAGATAAGATCAACAAATAATTGACTTCTGGACCAACAATTGGACAAATGGGGAGTGTCTGACTGATTTAATTTACTTTTTTGGCTTTGTGGATTGGTATAACTAGGATGAGAAATATGGGGTGGTAACCCTCAATATCTGGTCAGGGTAGGCAATTAAATCGGGGTCGCGATTGCGTTTGCGGTCGCGGTGTCACGGTATCAGAGCGTTGCGAACGATAAATTATGTGATATGGTCGTTGTGGCGTGAATTTTTATTTTTCTTTCACCATATACGCTAATTATTATTTACTGATCATTGGAATGTAAATATTTAATAAACTAGTGTTTTATATTATATTAGAAGTATTAAAGTGAGTCATTATATGCTAAATTTTCCTAATAACCCTGAATTTACCTTAGAATGAAAAAAGACATGTTATTTAATAGTAAATGTGAAGATAATAAATAGTGATACTTTATTCTAATTTAATAGTAACTTGGTCTAAGATATATATAGTAAATGAATATATATATATATATTATCATGCATGCTTTTTCAATAGATTTAAGAATTCTCACTAAATCGGCGATTTATCCTAATTTATTGGTGATATTTTTTAATTTATCGGCGATACCGATTTATCGGCTGATAAATGTGAAAATTTAAAACCGTAGCGTATTGGTAATTTTGCGTCGCGGCTAGTCCAAAAACTGCTAAATAACGGCTGCTGGCCCGCTATGCTATAGCAGGACCGCTATTTAATTGTATGGGTCAGGGACAGTGACTAATAGTTGTTAGTATTGAACCAGGCTGCAAGGTTCACTTGTGAGGAAGGAATACATCAGCTGGAGAGCGACCTCTATGGTCGAGTATCTTCATCTATTTCCGTATGCAGGCATTTTAACAGACTGGTTCTCAAGGTATTCTCTCTTATTGTTCATGTCATTTTTTGAATGATATACAAGCTTCCTTTGCATTTAAAGATTAATAAAAGCAAGGTACAAAAGAAGGCAGGCCTTTTTGGAAGATGAGCAAGCTCAAATCAGTCCATACTTTATGGACTGCAACAGAAAACTACTCTTTGTTTTTTCTTTTTAATGATGTTTTTTAGAATTAGCTTAGCTTGTTTACTTGTAAAACACCCCCAAATCAGGTGTAGAGTATGGGGCAGGGCAACAGTGGTCAAAAACAGGTCAGAAAATCCATCAGACCTGATTTACCTTTTTTAGTTGGAATTAAACTAGTTAAAGTTAGTTTTCCTTTTAACTAACAAGTTTGATTAGCTAATCAAATCAGTCCTTTTTATTTTGGTTGAGTTGTACTGTAACTAAATGAGGCTTAACACTTTTATAAGTGTTAGGCTCACACGTGAATGAAATCAACTTAGAATTGGCTCTCTGTTCCTCTCTGCCAAGAACACCACTTTCAGCTCTAGTGCATGAGTTTGAAGTATATAATCCAAAAATCTCACAAGATTAATGCCAAGTGTTGAAAACCCTGGTTGGTTTTTGTTAGTATATGATTCATAGAGGTACCAAGAATCATATTCAAGCTTTTCTTCACCACTGTTCCCTCTTTTAATTTTGGTTATCATCCCCATTGATAGCCATCACCAAGCTTGACCCAATTTGTATTAGCATATGCACCAAAAAACGGTCCAAATGCTATAAAAACAGTTCAGCATGTATTCAATTAATTATTGTATGTATTAGAAACACATATTTATGACCCATCTTTGTTTCTCTTTGAATTTGAATTGGTTAACTGAATTAGTTGTTTTCCTCTGCTTGAGATTCATCTAGGGCTAGGAATATTTCATTAGTAGTTTGAGATTGAGTTGCTATAGTGTTGGCTTCTCTCTCATTGACAGGGATGCTCGTTTGAACGCGTTTGAACAAACTCAAGTAGGATCAGAAGCACGTAATGATAACAAGGAAGTCCTACCAAATGCTAATGGACATTTAGAATTAGAAATAGGAGTAGAAAGTCAAGAAATTCTCTCTAGTGCGGACAAGGTCTATAGTAGAAGAAAGAAGTCACAAAATAACATCAGTTTGTGTAAGAATGACGACAGTATTAGGGGCAAAAAATCTGCAGACATTTCATGGCCGGATGATAATGAGGTTGGTGTATCTGGCTCGTCAAATACTACAAAGATCAATGAGTCTATCTGTCCATTTGCTACTTTGTTGAAGGAAATAGCATGATTTTTGCAAATGGAAAACATGTTGATGACCAGGATATGGCGACCTTGCATATGGAGACTGATCAGCCTGCCCCAACGTATGGGGTCACTGTTACAGTAAGCTCTAGAACTTTGCAATGTTATATACAGTTTTTATTTTCCTTTTTTGTAAATCAACTTTAGAGAGGTTAAGTGGTTGTATAAATTTTATATTTCGGAAGTAGTATCGGTAGATTTTGAAAGACTTAGATTGTCACTTGAATCTGAAATGTAATGTTTGTTCAGTATTTGTGGTTCAAGTAACATTTGATTCTGTCCCTTAAAAGTATTTATACTGACTTATCTTGTTCTAATTGGAAAATCCTGCAATCTCTACCTCTATGTCTATTGGTGTGACCCTCACTTAGGGATGGACTAGGCTACTAGTCGACGCCGAACATTTAGGTTTGGATGATCTATGCTACGTTAGCTTGTTGCAGTTGGTTCCCTCTTGATATTCTCTCTTCCTTATATTATTCTCGTAAACTGAAAGTTATATAATCCAATGAGGCCGCATTAATCTGAGATTTTATATAATCTAGACTTGGTCAGCAAAGATGATGCTCACTTTCAAGTGTCCTGAAAATCTGATCGGAGAAATTAGAACTCATTAAGTTTCTTGGGAGTGCATCATTAGTAGTTGTATTCTTCACAAAAAATATTGGAAAGAGCTAAGTTTTTCTTTACTTTTCACGGGCTTGGTCACATGGATGTTGTGATGCCACTCACTGTGTTATTGTCCATTCTGTAGAGGGAAGTTTGCTCTATATTAGTATGTAAACAATTCTTTTGCAGGCCTCCCCCTACAGTCTACCTATTTTGCTTGAGTAAAACCTTTGACCTTGTCTAACCTCCTATTTGGAGGTCAAATGGATTGGTGCTTTTTGCTTGGCTATGCCTCCTCAGATTCACCTGATGGACTCATACAGCCTGTATTTTGTTTATAAAACACTTTGCTCTCAATTTATTTATTTATAAAACACTGTACTAATCCAATGAACACTATCAAATTGAAGCAACAGTTGTTAATTGGCTGGTTCAATCAATCAGTGTTGAGGATCACTTATTTTTTGATACAAAGGGAGTAATAATGTTATCACAATTAATATTTTTCTTATTAGCATTATTACTATTGTTATCATTACCATCCTTATTATAATAATAATAATTGATTTTATATTTTCTAAATTATTATCAAAATTTTGCTTTTTTGATCTGAAAATAAGCTGAAGAGAATAGGCCTTGAGTTTATTTGCTGTAAATTTGATGACGATGACACAACTGAACTTAAGAATATTCTTCAGTTCTTGGAAATCCTATTGCTATTGAGATGATCTTTGTTATGGATCCATTTATGAGGAAGGATAAGAAGGCCTGATCAAGTCCTTTTTATCTAGGATTATTTGTATTTGATTATCTTTAGTTACTTATGTATTTAAAATAAGTGCGTATGGCACTAGTTTATCCTATCAAGAATATTTATCCTTTAGGAGTTTGTTAGTATTATTAATTAATTTCGTTCAATATTCTGAGCAATTTAGAGACAGCTAAGGATTTGATTTATTCAATTCTAGATTTTAGCAAATAAAATGTGCTCAATCTTGGGTTTGGTGGATAATGTCAGTGCAATTATTATCTTAGTTTACTTGTTTCCAAGATTGTAGCTGATTTGTTTTCTAGTTTGCTGAGACATTGATGCATATGAGAAAGAATTGGGTTAAACTAAGAAATTGTGGTGGATTTAGGGGATTACCACCAAAAGGAAAAAAAACAGAGAAAGAGATGAGAAAAAGAGAATTTATTTGATCTATGAGCACCTCTCAAGATCAAATACTTATTATCACCTTACCAGGTTTAAACACTTAAGAGTAAAGAAGAGTAAAATTTTTGAATAGATAAGTGGAATTCTACACTTGAGTTTTGTGGGGCTTTCTCAGTTTTTCGAAGAGAAAATGGATAAAATCAGATCTTCCTTCATTCATGTGTGAGCCTAATACTTTATAAGAGAGTGTTAGGTCTCATTTAGTTACATTGTGACTCATCAAAATAAAGGACTGATTTGGTTAACTTAAACTAGTTTTCGAAAGGACTAACACTAACTAGTTTAATTTTAACCAAAGAAATTCAATAAGATGTGTTGGGAATTCTGACCTGATCGTTGATTGCTCTTCTACCCTCTTTGATTTTGGGGTGTTTGACAAGTAAATACGCTAAAGCTTAGGCTAGGACTAAAATATTATTAAAAGTAAAATGTAACCTTAATGATAGGGGCTAAAAACATCATTAAAAGTGAAAAACAAAAGTAACCTCTTCTCTTGTAGGCCTTAAGTACAATTATGGCATTTTTTGTTTGACCTCTTCATCCATAATCAGCAGCAACTGAACAATCCCCATTTCTGTGCCCAAAAATTACACAAAGTTGGTCAGGACCCCTGGTGGCGCGGGCGCTGGCGCCAAAAGTGAGTTACGATGGCCAAAAAATGACCCATTTCTAAACCATATGAGTTTTGAGAACTCAAAAGGTGATGGATGGAATATGGCTTTTACATGGCTAAATGGCTTACAATTTGATTCATTGATTTTATCCAAATTTGAAGGTTTTTTGGTCTTCTTTTTTGGGAAAATTAACAAGTAAATAATGCCCAATTGTGCTAGATGATGAGTATCTATATATTCTCGGTATGTTTTTCTTAATAAAAATTATTCTTTGCAATGCTTTTACGTTTTATCAATATCTTTATCTCTTTATGGTATGAGAGTAGTTGTAGATTTAGATCCAATTTGTCCACTGTATTCAAGTAGCTGAAGGAGGCATTGAAGACTTGATTGGAGCATAAAGACCGAATAATATTATTTGCCCCATGATGGGAGTTGTTTGGCCTTAGAATTCCATGCTCGAGGAAGCTATGATTTTTTTCATGTATTGAGGGATCCGCGTGTGAAGGTGAGTGCTAATAGTGAACCCCACATATGCATTAGCACATATTGGATATAAAAGAGAGTGACTCTATTGCTAAATGGTTTTAGGATGAGACCTCACTTGAACTTTTAAGTGGTCCGACTATCCTCCTACCGAACCCAAGTCAAGGCATATCGAAGATTTTCATGAAGTTATAAATTCTACTAATTATTAGCTATTAAGATATTATTACGATTACAAGTATGGTTTGTTAGTGATGTGATTTATATGGGGTAATCATATCTAATAAACTGTTAAGGTACTATGAAGTATTCTTTTTTAAGCTTGTGCGTTCTATAAATTGGACCTTTGTTATCAATGATAATTAAGCTAGAGAATTAACAAAAAATTATATACTACAACTCTATTACCACACACTCTCTCTCTTATTAAACGTGCCTCATCCTACACCATCACCATTGCTTTAGATTCCTCTTCTCAAAAATGTTACCGCCACCTTTGTCATCCCTTAAACATTTACATTAACTTCAACCTCCTATCCTCTTCAATCCTAAGTATCATGAACAATGGGATTCAAGTGTAAGGCCAAAAAGGCTCCACTTGGAGGTCTACTACATCGGAACCTAAGAAAGAGGAGACTAGAATCATTATGGCGGCAGTTGTGTATACAATTTGGAGGATCCAAAACCAATTAGTTTTTCAAGGAACGAAGAGAAAACCGAGTATACTATTAAAGAAGATAATCATTCATGCATATATTAGAATACAACAAAGTGGATCTTACTGTTAAGATAGCTAACTATTAGACAAGAGCTCAATTTTAAGAAGCTCATTTAGTTTTGATAGGAATAGTGATGTCATGTACAAAACGACTATTTTAATTATTAATAAAGATTATTAGTTACAAAAAGAAATAGGGGACTAAAGTAGAATCCAAAATTCAGGATTGTTATGAATTGGTATTCAACCCTATTAGTAGATTTGTTTCGGTTGATGGAAGCATGAAGAAATTAAAGCAAATTGTGAAACCCCATCTTTTGTGAGTTGTCGCCTATCAATTTTTTACCCCTAATATCAATTTTACCCTCATACCCCCCTTTTCTCTCAATCTTTAATTATTTATTTTCCAAATTCTCTTTGCTCCTAACAAAGTAATTATGGATAATCAATCCATTGATGTGGGTGAATTTTTTTATATATTGAAGAGTGAGGTATGTTTTCTCTAACATTTTTTTTTGGCTAAAAATTATGCTAGAAATCTATTAAGAAAAATCTTAGGAACGACATTGAACGCATGGCACATGCCTCGTGTGGTTGGAGCTGTTGAAATTTTAGGCCTCGACCTTGTCGCACGACGCATGCTTTTGGCCCTTTATGGTGATGCATGTATCACACGTCCGGGCCATTGGTTCATTATAGGTCCCATACACCAAGCCCATGCTTTATCACTTATCTTGTGCATTTAGGTCGTTGCAGCTCCTATATGTTTGGGCCACTTAGCTACCCAACTATGTTGATTGGGGCTTGTTCTTTTAACTTGCTACCACTCCATCCATTAGCTATAATTAATAATTATTTCATAGTTAGTAGTTAATAAGTAATGCTTACTCCCTTTGCCCCATAGTTTAAGTCCTCTTTGACTTTATGGTCAACAAGAGCAAACTTTTACCATTGTTCACTCGTTGTTCGTTGCTTAGCCATGTCTGCATCATAAGAAATTCTAGGAACGCCTAATGAATAGTACATTTGATAAACATGATGAACACATATGTTGGAATTGCTCCATCCATGCTTCTAAATAGTAAGCTCACTGCGTAGATTTACAATAACTACTTGTTTCAACTCATTCGTAGTGACCAAGTGTGTAGATGGACAATATGGAAGCTTTCTAGGTTATACATGAAGAACATAGGGATGCCTTTGCTTGATAAAGCACTCAAGGTAACCATATATACAAGTGTGTGAAATTAAGGAAAGATCAAGTGTGATAATCCCGAAGAGGCTACGGTCCACCAACACTTAAGCAATCAACCTTGTCCTATGCAATCTTTGGGCATCGATGAAATCTAGCCACCAGTGGAATAGGAGCTTTTGGGATAGTTTGGATGTATCCAAATTGTCACAAGACTTGATTTGGTATGTATGATTCTATATCATCTAAGCACCAAATAACCCCAGCATATAGCAATATGGGATAGTGAGTCATCACATTGCCATGGTAAGGCAGGAAATAAACCTACAAAACATGAATAATACTCCCTTTGTTTCATAATAGAAGGTCTATAATTTTTTTTAATTTGTTTCATGATATAATGCCATTTAGAAAAAGTATAAAACATTAATTGCTTTATTGCCTATTTCGCTCTCTATTCTCATTGGTAATTACCTATTAAATTAGAGTATTAATTATAAGGGGTATATTTGTGAATTAAGGTGCTAAAGTTCTGAACTTTATTACTTCTTAATATGTGTGCTATAAAATTATAGGTTTTTTATTGAAAAATGGAGAGAGTAATATGTTTTAAGAGATGAGAATTACTAACAAAAACATTAACCTTATGTTATTTTTTAAGAGTTGAGCATTTCACTAACGTTTGCAAGCCTCTCGTCAAGTGCCTCCTATAATGACCCAAATGCAACACTTACTTAGTAGGGCCATATTGTGTAACTTTATCCCATTTCAGAAATTGCGTCAATGTTGATTGCAAGCGGCAAAACATGAAAATGCTCATAAATTTAGGCCTATAAATATACAAAGCTTTGTAAAATAAATTATAACATTGATTGTTAACGTGTGAGCTTATATAATGCATGAATATTAATAAATTATTACCTCTTAAAGCATCCAAAAATGGAGGGGCAGCCAATATGAGTAGCCTTACCTAATTATCAATAAAGATACGTTACAGCAGCAACTCCCCATGCCTTGTGTCCAACCATTTGCCGATTGGTTAATAATCTCAATACCCATAAGCCTATGTTCTTAGATGGCTTATCGATGAACAAGGTCACCGAAACCACACCATAAATTCAAGCGAGACTAGGCTGACTCCATTTGTTCAGATGGGTAAGCAGTTCTTTGGGGTCTTTAAATTTCCTTCTTAAATTCTATTGGGGTAATACCATAGAAGCCAGCAAGCTAAGCAACGTAGACACTATCATCCGTTGCCTTTTCAATTCAAGCATCACCTGAATACCTAATGTAATTGTCATCTTTCCAAAGGGTGAATGGAAGTTGTTGGTCTTGGGCTTAGGTTGCCACCTCTCAATAAAAGCATAGATGTACCAACGGTTATGATTTTCATACACAACATCAAGGAGAATTTTAAGCCCACTAGCCCTAATGATCTTTTGAAACATTTGTAGGATAAGCTAGTTTTAGAAGTTGAATAAATCACGAGTGGATCCTCAACATTAGTCGATCTTAAAATTGGATGAACATCAAAAGGAAACAATGATTAGGTAAATGATTTTAAAACTTAGCTCATGATTCCCTATGACATATGCTACATGGGCTTTGGATGTTATTTTCCCTTAAACCAAGAGTCCCAACTCAGACTTCAAGTGAAGAATTCTGTTTTAAACCCACCGGATCTTGCTTTCTTTATTCCAAGAGTTCAAACCTTGGATGGTGATAGTGAGTATTTGATCTTGAGAGGTTCTTATAGATAAAATAAATATCCATTTCTCTCATCTCTCTCTTTTCTATTTGGTGGTAATCACCCTAAATCCACCACCTCCCTTAGCTTGGCCCAGTTATTTTCCATATGCATCAAATTGGTGGAAGAGCTTAGGTTGATTAAATTGGGTCTTCTCTTCTTTGTTTCACATTTCCATTCAGCTTCCACCTCCACACACACAAAAACCAGCCCCTAACCATCATCACCATTGAACCCCATTTTCACCTACCACCCTTTAAACCTACGAAAATTTAAAATAAAAATAAAAATGGGAAGAGCAACCTCATTTGATTGAAGCATGGAGGCTCTAAACAAAGATATAAAGTGGATTCATCATTGCCTTAAAGATATGGTAGCTCAATGATCGTAACAAAGAAAGAAATACCATGGGAATGGTAAGAAACCATTGTACTTTGCTGGTCTCTTAAGCTTTGGAGATTATTTTTGTTGGTAGAAATCATGTTCAAAGGAGTTTGAAACAAAGGATTACTCCAATGAAGAGGCTTTTAAAGTTTTGCTTCAATTTGGTGGGAAAACCTTTGCCATCAAAGGAAGATGAAGGAAAGGCCAAAGGTGAAGTTGTAGAGGAAGTTGAAGAAACTCATGAGAAAGGAGTTCTTACCCCTAACTCACCATTGTGACTTTTATAACAAAAAGGGCTACTTGCAATCAAGAAAGAAGAGCTACACGGTTCACTCCTATGTAACCAAGTGAGCCTAAGGAGGTGTCCTCTACCACTAAAATCAAAATCCCTACAAGCTCCATCCTAGCACAACATCAATAAAGAAAAGTTGAAGACCTTGATAATGCTGTAGAAAACATATATATATATTACAATCATGAATCTTTGGATGGCATTGACGAAGGGAAAGTAGTAGGAATTGGCCAAGAGGAGCCTTTGGCTATTGCTTGTGATATTTATGCTAACATGGTTGTTACTCCACCAATGGGGATAACTAAGCTTTTCTACAACAACCCTTTCCAACCTATTTGAACCCCAACAAACTGAATTCGATATTAAGGTTGAGGTAAATATTGAAATTCTTCCTTCTTTGTTTATAAGAAGTACTAGTTTTAATAAGGTGCTTCATGTTGTTCCCCTAGATGTGCTTGTTATTCCTCCTATGTTACCACAACATGATGTTGAATTTGTAAGGCTTGAGGATGGGTTTGAAGCCTATACCCTTGAGGAAGTCACAAAAACTATTTATTCCTTACCCTTTGTTGAGGAGAGTAACCATACTAATGTCTTGGGTTTTCCTTGCTATTCCTCAACAAGTGCATTTGTGCTCTCAATTTTTTCAGCCCATGAACCGCCAACTCCAAGGCCTGATTACATGACGTTTGGTGTGAAGTTAAGTGTTTCTAAACCTAGCAAGGCTTTCCACTTAGGTGAGCACTTCTATTTTTGGCTCCATCATTTTAGATCCCTTCTTTTGTTTTCTACAAGTCATGATTCATTTTCTTTGTTGAGAATCATTTTTTGAAGTTGTAATCAAGCGTTTACTACAACTTCTTCTGTTTACCACTTAGGCCCATACTAGTGATTTGGGTGGTTCCTTTACGAGCAACCATGCTAATCAAGCACTTTAGGCTATTTTAGTACCTAACTCATCATAGTTTAGCAAAAGTAAACCTAGGCTAGTAGCCTTTTTGTGTGTGCAGACAAAAAGTACCATGATTGCCTAGACTAGTAGCCTTTTGTGTGGCTGATTTAAGTACAATGATGGGCTGCTTTGCACTTGATTTTCTTTTTCAAAAACATGCTGCTTGTACTTATTGCTGCATTGCTGCTGTGCCTTGTTTTTCTGTGCCAAGCTTGTCCCAGAATGGAGAAAAGTGCTCTGCAAATTCTGTGCGAAAAAAAAAACCACAAAAAAGGCTGGCCTGAAAATGCTGTCAGCTACTGCTGAACCTTGCCAGCTGCTGCTATTCATCCAATTCTGTGCCTAACAGCTCTCAAAAAGTGGCCCCCACTTGCTGATTGGGCAAGTTGAAATGGCAGCTGCTGCTGTTGCATTTATGGCTTGTAATGTAAGCCATTTTTTACCCTTATTTTAGTAATCTAAAAGTTGGGAAAGGTGGTGGCTTGAATATAGCTTGCATGGCTTGCCTACTTTGGTAAATTAATTCTCCCAAGTGAGAAGGGTTTTATGGCCTCCAAACTTGAGAAAATTAATCCAAGGCTAATGTGTGATCTTGTGGCATGTATTTATCATGCCTTGATTAAAGGCTGAAATTAAATTAAGATCATGAAACTCCAAAAATGTTGCTGCTTCCTTAATCCCACATTCAGTCGTAAATATGAAACTCCAAACCAAACTTGGCTGCTTCTACCGTAGCCAAAACGGGGGATTGTTGCTGCTGTTTTGGTGTCTGCCTTGGAGTTGTTTCGATGCTTAAGAACCCTTATTGAGCGAATTTGAGCTTGAAAAAGAAACCTTGATGTTTTATTGGGACAACAACAAAATTATCAAAATTTTTGTAACAAAAGTTAAAAATGAAGGTAGATGTTCCTTCATCACCAGTCACATAAGTGTAGCAGACCTGAGGCCCCAATGCACTAGCAATACGGTAGATCAAAGATGGTGCACTAGCCACAAGACAAATGAAGAGATAGACACACCTGTGAGTGACTCACTAAAATGCCATAGGTTGTGCGGTCCACCGATCCATGTGTGATATTTTTTTTCTCTTGATTTTTTTTGCCCTAAATTCAACAAAAGTACTATAAAAGTTAATTAAAACAGATTTGTTCTGCATATTGATTTGACTTAAATCATGCTAAAAACTATAGGATTTGAATAAAGTTGGAGATAACTTCAACTTTATACTCAATTTTGAATTTCTAGTTTTTATAAGCAAAAGATTAAAAAATTTAATCTAATAACAACTAAACTATAGAAAAACTTTCCTAGAAGTCACCTATTCTTAAATTGCTCCAAATCAAGCACGTTTAACTATGGAGTTTTTTAAATATAGGCTTTCTAAAAAGAAGGTATATTTTATCGATATAGATAGTCTTATTAATCATTTTAAGCTTCCACTAGCACCAATAATTTGGGCGTATTACATACGACTCCACTCAAGAACACAACGTCCTCGCTACGTTTCAACTACTAACCATCTTATTATAGTCTATCCCAATAATTGTCTCGCTAGGTGAATGTGTGCCTCATTAAAGTTCAGCTCGTAGTTGCTGTTTTGCTTTGGTACCATTTTTTAACATTGTGACCTCACTAGATCCACGAATAGGTACTTTAGAGTGCTTTTGGGATCAATGATTGATACCATAGATTAACACAAGTTTTATTTGAGCGTGCTTCTTATTAACTCACATACATCTTCAGGAGGTTACTCATCCTTATATTGCTCTAAGTAAATCATACTTAGATGTGGAGTTCTTTAAATATTAGTCTTATTAATTATTTTAAGGCTCCACTATCCATCATAAATTTAGAAGCATTACCTTATATACCTGATTTGCAGTTTGATTCTTGATTTAATGGTGAATCGATGAGGAAACAGCAAAGGACAAATGGAAAAATGAGGAAGGCAAATTTGGAAAGAAGGGAGTATAGGGGTGTCAATCAAGTAAAAAAAATCGAGGTCGCAATTGCATTTGCAGTTATAGTGTTGCAGTCGTCGCAGCATGAGTTCTTATTTTTATTTCATCACATACTGTAATTATTATATATTGATCATTTGAATTTAAATATTTGATAAACTAGTAATTTATATTATATTAGACGTATTGAAGTGGGTCATTATATGCTAAATTATCCTAATAACCCTAAATTTATCTTATAATTTAAAAATACATGTTATTTAGTGGTACATGTGAAGGTAATAAATAGCAATACTTTATTATAATTCAATACTAACTTGGTCCAGCATATGTATAGTAAATGAATAAGAAGAAATTATCATGCATGCTTTTTTCAGTAGATTTAATAATTCTCAATAAACTATTGATTTACCTCGATTTATCGGCCGATAAAATGTAAAAATTTTAATCCGTAGGGTATCACTAATTTTGCTTCACGATAGACCAAAAAACTTCTAAAAAGTGGCTGCTACCCTATATCGGCACTGCTATTTAATTGTATGGTGTCAACTTAGAGTTTTAGGTAGCTTAACCAATAGCACTAGACTTGATTTCTCTTGATTCCATTATTTAAGGAAGCTAAGTAGCAATATGCTTAATTCTAAGGTTGAACACATGTGTGTCTAGGATGAACAAAGGTATTGTGTCCATGGATAGAGACATAGAGTATCTAACAAGAAAATCAACAACGATGAAAGTATAATCTTTCTAATAACTCCAAAGAACTGTGCAAACATGAAGATAAGATGCATGTCCTGTTTACTTTGCTGCACCACCACTATGCTAGAGTTTAGTTGTAGCTGACAACCACCATGCTTGCACCTTCATTGGCTGCCTTTGTTACTTGGATGCTGAGGGTAAGATACCCTCTTCTTTCTGTACAGGCCTTGACAAGTCATCCCCAACTCTCTTTGACCAATGGTAGTTGCACATTGGCCTAGAAATCTCTAGCAACCTCCATCCCAAGCTGCAACAACTTTAAGATGATGAACATCCAAAGAAAGAATTCATTGAGTGGCAATGGTCATTGTCAGTGGTAGTCTAGTGATTTATTTGAGCAACACTAGGGTCACTAACAAAAAGGTTGTTTGGAGCTATTAAAAAAAATCATCTAAAATAATATTTTTTATTTATTTATAAATTTTTAGCCTATTGTTTTCTTCTAAAAAATTAATTGTCTTTGTTAGTAGCTCCAAACAAGGGAAAGGATTATGAGTTGGGTGGATTGTGAGGAGCCTTCTATAGCAAAGTTTTGCACTTTTTTGGTCATTGCAAGGGCCCAACAGAATAGGTTGGCGCAAGTAGGGAACTACGAAAGCTGGACCAAAACAATCTCTTTGGCACAATAATCATTTAAGGTTATTGTTTGGCTCTAAGGATTAGTTAAGTATTTTACTATAGTTAAATATCAATTAGCTATGGGTTTGTTGTTAGAAATTGTTGCAGAATTTGTTAGTTATTATAAATAGGGGATAAGGACTAAACAAAGAAGGGGGAGGATGGTGGGAGAGGTTCGGGCTCTCTCTGGAACATGGGAGAGACCAAGCTCTCAAGCTTCTTATATTATCACTATAATCACAATTAATTGTAATATCATCTTTTTTTTTTTTTCGATAAGTAAGAAATTTTATTACTTGTGTAAAAGAGAAATATTACAACCAGATATCAACCTACCATACAGTCAACAAAACCAGCCCACTTTTGGAATTTAGTCTTAAAGTGTGGGTGCATTAAACGTCTAGCTACAGTTAAGACAATAGCATGACTAATACTATCAACATCTCTACTTCGGTTTTGAAAGATTCTCAAGTTCCTCTCATACCATACATTTGCAATATAAGAAGAAAAAAGAGCTCCTAGGATCTGTTTTTTCTGTCTATTTTGTCTAGATCTTTTCAACAATGATTGCACTTCCTGTTGCCATCCCTGAATAGGGTCTCTTCTGTCAGCACATCTTCGGATCTTCCTCCATATAGCCGTTGTAATAGGGCAGTGGATAAACAAATGGTCCCGAGTTTCTAGATCCTGTTGGCAGAACACACACTGCTCCGATACATCCATACCAATCTCCCGAAGTTTAGCTTTAGTCATCAATCTATCTCTGAGCGCCAGCCAAATAAGGAAACTGTGCCTTGGCAAGTTAAGGGGGTTCCACACCAGCTGGGTCCACTTTTGGTTTTCCTGCTTGGGGCGCACAGCTTCATAAGCAGCTTTGATGCTATAATCAGTATAACCATTTGAGCGTCGCGACTGGAGAAAACTTTGTAGCTGAGGGCGTACAAGCAGGATTCTCTGAAACAGCCAGGAAGTATAAGTAGTGGGATTATACTCCCACACATTTATATTCTTAAGGTATACAGCATGAATCCACTTCACCCACAGCGAGTCCTTCTTAGTAGCGATATTCCAAAGGAGCTTACCCAAAGCACACTGATTCCAAATATCCAGGTTGAGGAAACCAAGCCCACCCTCGACCTTGGGAGAACAGATCTGTTCCCATGAAACCAGGGCTCGTCTTCTGACATGTATCTTTCCTGACCAAAGGAAGTTTCGACAGAGACTCACGAACTGATGGAGGATCTTTCTCGGAAGGAGGATCACTTGGCTGAAATAAAGCTGTATACTAAATAAAACAGACTTGAGAAGCTGGAGTCTCCCCGCATAAGATAGAAAGATAGTACTCCAATGTCTAAGCCGAGCTGTAGCCTTTTCCAACATTGGTTGGAGAAGACTTGCCGAGATTCTCGAAGAGGTTAAAGGAAGGCCGAGCTGTAATATCATCTTTAATTTCTTTGAAATTGTCCTTTGAGATTTATGTTACTAGATACCTATCAATTGGTATTAGAGTGTGTTCTTAGGTTAGGAGAAGGAACGAAGAGGCGAAGTGTAGAAGATTAGGAAAGTCCAGATTCTTATAGACTAGCACCAATTCTAGCTGCTTGTCGGTGACTTCGACGGCCTCTAACAAAACAGCGACAAAACAGGTTTTGTTCTCAAGCATTGGGCGGGAGTTGAAAAGCCTCCCACCAGCCAGCTATGGGAGCTGCATCACCAGAAAATGGTGACACCACCAGCGCAAGAAATAGATGGCAAAGTTGAGGCATTCACCAATCTAGCGAGCTTTGATTCTACACCAGTGAGGAAAGTTGGTGATACTTGAGAATGAATTCCAATCTATTTCTGGTAGAATATGATGAAGGCATCCATCTCCACCACCGTGGGCACAGATGGGACAATGACTGGTGGCTGACTGCCAATATCCGTTAATGAGATACAAATGCTCCAAGCAAGCTTGATGAGTGCTATCAAGCGACGTTAGCACACCCTAGCCGAGCTCCATCCTTCATCTACGGTGATGATAGACAAAAATTATTCTAGGCCTAGGTTGAACAGCCTCCTACGACCTACCTGGTGAGATTTAGTGTAGTAGCTGGCAGTGAAGGAACTCATCATGCGAGAACTTGAAGCCAAGATCTGTTTTACTTTTTATTTTTATTTTTTATTGAAAAAACAGATGTTCTTTTTTCCTTTTCTATTTCTTTTGGTCCCTCTCACTTTGAGAACAAGGTGAGTTTGGGAGAGGAGTAATGTAAGGCTATTAGGATTAATTAAGTATTTTACTATAGTTAAATATTAGTTAGTTATGGGTCAGTTGTCAGTGGTTGTTCTAGAATATTTTTAGTTATTATTAATATGGGTTAAGGACTAAGCAGAGAGGGGGAGAAATATTAAGTGAGTTGTGGGAGAGGTCCAGGCTCTCAAATACCTGGAATTTGGCAAGGACCAAGCTCTCGAACATCTTTGATTATCACTATAATCACAATCAATACTAATACCAGCTTTAATTTCTCTGAAATTGTCCTTTGTTTACTGGTAGTTTGAGACTACTATTACTGGATACCTAGCAGTTTTGTTAGCACATCACTCATGAATCCCCCTGCAGATCTGTCCTTGTCTTATATCAGTCTGATGCATATGCCAATACAAATTGGGTCAAGTTAGGAAGGTGGTTATCAATGGGGGATAACTGAATAAGAAAACAGAGAAGAGGGTGAAGAAAATGAGTTGAATATGATCTTTGGTACCTCCTTAGATCATATACTAACAAGAACCACCTAAGGTTTCAACACTTAGGATAAATCTGGTGAGATTTTAGGATTCAAACTTCAAACTCATGCACTAGAGTTGAAGGTGATTGATTTCTATTGAGAGAAATAAGATAGCCAAATTCTGAGTTTTCTTTCATTCAAGTGTGAGCCCAACACTTATAGGAGAGTGTTGGGTCTCATTTAGTTGTAATACAACTCAACAAAAAAGGACTGATTTGGTTAACTAATCAAACTAGTTAGTTGCCAAAGAGACTAACTTTAACTAGTTTAATCCTAACCAAAACTAAAGTTGACTTTGTACTAGCTGAAACAAAGAAATCAGAATTGTTTGGGACCTTCCCAATGTCTTACATCTGACTTGGGAGGCTCCTTACAAGTTGATAAGCTAAGCTAAGCTAAAAACATCATTAAAAGCAAAAAGTAAAAGTAGCTTTTATGCTAAAGACTAAAAACATTATTAAAAGCATAAAGCAGAAAGTAACTTTTCTGCTGCAAGCCTAAAGTGCCATCATAGCCTAAGCATAGGTTTCTTTTCTTCCAAAAAAGGCCTGCCCCCTATGATACTTATAGCTGTTGCTGCTGCTAGTGCCCACATCTGCCCAGAAAAGTGCTGTTGGGGCTGCTATTGTGGGAGTTGAACTGTAGCCTATCCTTGGCTGGGTAGTGAGCCATTTAAGCCAAAAAAATGAGCCACTAAGGTGCAAAAGATGGTGGCTGGATTGAAGTTTTGCATGGCTTTCATGGCTTGGGGTTTAGTTAAACTAATTAGTCCAAGTGAGGAGGTTTTTATGTCCCCCTAACTTAGATAAATTAACAACTAAATTAATATCTTGGATAATGGATGCTCTTGCATCACTGTCTAATTCATATTGGGGTTGAAATGTAAGGGAAGATAAATCTTATTACTTTTTCTAATATAGCCTATTCCGTCGGTAGACCAGCATGGTATTTATGATTGCTTGATGACTCATAGCAGGCCTTTAAGTGCATCCTGGTGCATATGTCAATACAAATTGGGTCAAGTTAGGAAGGTTGTTATCAATGGGGGATAACTAAATAAGAAAACAGAGAAGAGGGTGAAGAAAATGGGTTGAATATGATCTTTGGTACCTCCTTAGATCATATACTAACAAGAACCACCTAAGGTTTTAACACTTAGGATAAATCTTGTGAGATTTTAGGATTCAAACTTCAAACTCATGCACTAGAGTTGAAGGTGATTGATTTCTGTCGAGAGAAATAAGATAGCCAAATTCTGAGTTGTTTTTCATTCAAGTGTGAACCCAACACTTATAGGAGAGTGTTGGGTCTCATTTAGTTGTAATACAACTCAACAAAAAGGACTGGTTTGGTTAACTAATCAAACTAGTTAGTTGTCAAAGAGACTAACTTTAACTAGTTTAATCCTAACCAAAACTAAAGTTGACTTTGTACTAGCTGAAACAAAGAAATCAGAATTGTTTGGGACCTTCCCAATGTCTTACATCTGACTTGGGAGGCTCCTTACAAGTTGATAAGCTAAGCTAAGCTAAAAACATCATTAAAAGCAAAAAGTAAAAGTAGCTTTTATGCTAAAGACTAAAAACATTATTAAAAGCATAAAGCAGAAAGTAACTTTTCTGCTGCAAGCTTAAAGTCCATCATAGCCTAAGCATAGGTTTCTTTTCTTCTAAAAAAGGCCTGCCCCCTATGATACTTATAGCTGTTGCTGCTGCTAGTGCCCACATCTGCCCAGAAAAGTGTTGTTGGGGCTGCTATTGTGAGACTTGAACTGTAGCCTATCCTTAGCTGGGTAGTGAGCCATTTAAGCCAAAAAAATGAGCCACTAAGGTGCAAAAGGTGGTGGCTGGATTGAAGTTTTGCATGGCTTTCATGGCTTGGGGTTTAGTTAAACTAATTAGTCCAAGTGAGGAGGTTTTTATGTCCCCCTAACTTAGAGAAATTAACAACTAAATTAATATCTTGGATAATAGATGCTCCTGCATCACATCCCCTTTTGTTTTGGTTTGTGAGGCCTTCAACTATCTGATACAAGTAATAAAACCGCGGTTACGGTCGCGATTGCAGTTACGGTCGTGGCATCGCGGTATCGGGGTGTCGCAAATGGTATTTTATATGTTGCGGTGTAATTTTTTAATTTTTTTTCACAACAAATACCGAAAAATATCGATAAACATCGGCCAATATCGGTAAATATCGGCCGATATCCGAAATTCTACCGATAAATATGTGATTTTCTGAAACGGCCGCAATTTCGGAATTTCGCGTCGCGGCTGACCCAAAAACCGCAAAATTGCGGCCGATACGCAATTGCGGTACCGATATTTTATTGTATGATCTGATATCTGCAAATTATTACTTCTTGTTTTAGGAAGGAAGTACTTCTCAATTGCCTCTCTGCGAGTACAACGACAGAAATGTATCTGCTGAAAACATATCCTCCAAGCGAAACGAGGTAGAAGATCATGCTTTGGTTTCTTTTCATTCTAGTTCCAGACATCCAGATGAAATGTTTCTCACGATTACTTAAAAGGACGATTTGCTATGGCAGGCTGCATTGAAAGCTCTTCTAAAGAAAAAGGAGATGTTGGTTAGTTTTGCAATTCCTTTCCTAGTTTTCTTTCTTTGTCTCATCGTCATCATCATCTTCTTTGTCTCATCATCGTGATCTTTTATCATCTTCCTTGTCTTTATTATTTCTAATTTTATTGTTAATATACTTTTTTGTTTGGATTCCAGAATTGAACATGGATTTTTCATGCCTAGTTGGAATGTAACAAGAGAGCTGGATGTACTTTTGTGCAGATGACTGCCTTTTTTTTTTTTACCCAATAAGGCAAACATTTTGGTGGGGGGAAGTCTGTCAATAGCTTTAGAGAAATTATACCCGGTATTTCTTGTATGAGCTATTGGGGTTCTGGAAATGTGCAGTGACCATTTATTATTGCTGATCTGTTATTCTTCAATATGTGTTTTTTGTTCAATGGATATTTTTGTCTTTGAAACAATCTGCTTATGATATAAAACTCGGATATTGCTTGATTCCTGTTAATTTTGGTTGTTTTTTCAGTCTCATCAGTTACGCACTATTGAGGATGAAATTGCTTTGTGTGATAAAAATATATTAACGATTTTAAGTGGTAAGATTCTTTTGCTCAACTTTATCATTCTTCTGAATCATTCTGCATAGAAATGTGCATATTCACTGATGAAGCAATGTTAAAACTTTTGACAAAATAATCAGTAAACGAAAAGGCGTGTTCCTGAACTTCAATATAAAGGGAAACTCATTTTAGGAAGTGACAAACATGTGAGTTTTGTGAACGAAAAGGGTATCCCATCAAAAAATAGTTATTCATGCTACACTAAGGAGACTGATATTGCTTTATCCTAGAGGGACCTTTAATACTATCCTTTAGTGGAACACTAATAAGTGTCATGAACAAACCTGCTCTCTTGCATTTCTTTTTAAGTGATTAGTTGTGACACCTTGTTTTTGATGTGATGTATGTTGTGTTAATATGATGATTTATACAATTTGCATCACCAAAAAGAGATACTGTTAGCAATTGTTTTCTAGTTTGAGGTGGAGTGCTGTTTCCAATTTTAATCTTATGCTCATTGAAATGGAGAGAACATTATTCTTCTTGACTAGCTTTTTTGTAGTTATGTGAGAACCAGGCTTGCTGATGCAGGAGCATCTAGTAGCTTAGTCATTAACTTTTTTAAATTTGACAGACGTAAAAACCTGCTCATTTGGACTAATTAATGAACTAAACACTCAAGCCATGCAAGTCGCCTTTTGTTTTGGTAATGAAATTTATTATTATTTCCAAAAATGGAAATATGTACATCACTACTCAGCTGCTGTAAAACTATCTATCACTATCGAGGAAAATAGTCTAAATGTCCCTACACCCCGCCAAACTTTGCACTCTGGGTACAGTTCAGCAATTTAAGATGCAGCCTGAGAATAATGTTTCTGATAAGAACAAAATGCAAAATCACTTTGTGCTGAAAAGTCGAAGTATTCCTAAGCCACCCTTTTTTTCCCAACCTTAGATGGCTCAAAATTTAGGTCACTTCTTGCTAAGGAGCTAGAAGCAGCAGCAGCAGAACCACAACTAACATCAGGGATAGCGTCAGAGGGCAGCAATTGCCAGCACTTCCAGCTCAATTTCTTTTAGAGAACTTTTTGGGTACAAAAATAAAGGGTAAAAGTCCATGGGTCAATCAGCTTAGTACAACAGCTGATTATGGAAGAAGAGTAAGTTTTTTATGATTTTAGAAGAAAGCAAACTCTAAAAAGGATTTGATTGTACTTTTGTTTACTGTCGCTTTTACTTTTTAGCCTACTTGGTACTTGTAATGATATTTTGGCGTATTGGATTTGGTTGGTTAGATGTAAGGGTATGGTAGCAGTCCCTTGGTTGATTTTTTAGCCATAAAATCTATGGTGGCTGACCTTGTCATGGTTAAAAATCAAACTAGTCAGGTAGTTCCTAGATGGTAACTACTAGTTTGAATTTAACCACAACCACCCCTTATTTTTGGGTGAGTTAGTTTGTAACTAAATGATTCCAACAGCCTCCTGTAAGTGTTAGAATATTTAGAAAGAAAAAACAAGTCGGAACTTGTCTAATATTTTCCCTCTAAAGAAAATCATTTCCTTCAACTCTAATATATGAGTTTGAAGTGTGTAACCCAAAAATCTCACAAGATTTATTCTAAGTGTTGACACCTTAGGTGGTCCTTGTTAGTATATGATTCAAGGAGTTACTAAGAATCATATTCAACTCTATTTTCTCACCTCTCTTCTGTTTTTCCTAATTCCGTTATCCCCATTGATAACCTCTTCCTAACTTAACTCGATTTGTATTAGCTTATGCCTCAAATTTGTATCAAAGTCTTTTTTTTTTTATAAATAAAATAAAATTGGGCCTTATCCTCTTCTTTAGTACCTGTAATCTCACCCTGTTTCCTAAACCCAAACGCATGCATAAAAGTTGTTTCTAGCATGTCCATAACTGAACTCAGTTCTTGATATTTCTTCCCCCACAGTTCAGTTCTTTTCTCTAGAATTCAGATTCTCTATGGGTGATCACATTTTTTTGTATAAATAAAATAAAGTTGGGCCTTATCCTCTTCTTTAGTACCTGTAATCCTACCTTGTTTCCTAAACCCAAACACACTCATAAAAATTGTTTCTAGCATGTCCATAACTGAACTCAGTTCTTGTTATTTCTTCCCTCACAGTTTGCTTCTTTTCTCTAGAATTCAGATTCTCTATGGGTGATCACAGGGCCATAGAGACTTAAACCTTGAAGACTCATGAAATGTTTATGTGAGAAGGGATTGGGCTATTGAGGCATTGCAACAAAACACAAGGAGGCTTGGGCAAATCCATAGAGAACATATAGGAGAAGATGAGGCAGATTTGTGCAATGATGCACAACCCTTGCCAAACATGACCCACCCCAATCCTAAAAGAGAAAATAGGGCCTGAAGAAGAAGATGCCCATGAGGTTGAAAATGGCTCAAGTGAGTTTGATTCTCTTCGCATGAACTAAGAAGGAGGAGGCATGCAAAACGGGATGATTTTAGAGATGTAAGGGCTGAAATCCCTGAGTTTGAGGGTGATGCATTTGTGCAACAAATTGGATCATGCTAAGGAAGATGGTGGATTATGGCAATTACCTTTGAAATTGAAAACAAGAAATGGTGGTTGAAGAAGAGAAAAATATGAACTTAAGTACCTTTTAATATTCATTTAATTACACTCACCGTGCAAGGTATTCAACTCATGGAATAAAGATAGTTAAGATTTTGTGAATAAAATTCAATCAAACTCTTCACTCAAGTTTGAATGTACTTCTCACCAACAAGGAGGAAAATATGAGGCAATCAAATCTTATTTCATTCATATGCGAATCTAACATTTCTAAGAAATGTTAGGTCCTTTGAGTTATAAAAAGACCATAATGACCTTATCTGGTCTGATTTAGTTACATGCTAACTAGCCTAAACCTAATGGGGTTGTTTTGGTTAAATTCAAACTAGTAGTTTCCAAATGGGGCAAACTAACTAGTTTGAGTTTCAACCATGACAATCAGCTAAAAGGGTTTCTTAAGGTCGGAAATTTGACCAAGAGGGGTGCCTATACCCTTACAACCTGGCTTACACAATTTCCCATAGATTAACTAGCTAAAAACAACATTAGAAAGCTAAAGTACACATAACCCTTTTGATTGCTGATCTAATAGTACAATATGTGTGCATTTTCTGCTCAAGTCAACTGCTAGCTTTTCCTTTTTTATTCATGTCCCATGCCCTATGTTTTTGTACCAAAGGTGGCCCAAAGGGCCGAAATTGCAGGTAATGGATGCTGCTGCTGGTGTTGATATGTGTTCGAATGGGCTGGAAATGAGCTATTTCTTGAAACAGAATGAGCCACTAAAAGTCGACAAAGAATTGGTGGTTGAGTTAGAGCTTGCATGGCTTGTATAATCTTAGCTAAGTTAATTAATTCACGTGAGGAGGGTTTAATGTCCACCTAACTTGGATAAATTAATGACTAAATTACTTTCTTGTGTGTCGCATACTCCCATGTCACTAACACAAAGAATGTGTTAGGATCCTTTGAGTTGCATCCTAATGCAACCTAGACAATATAGAGGTATCTTGGTTTGTAAGCAAACTTATAGTTTGTCTAAATAGACCTAACTTATCTAGTTTTTGTCTAACCACAAAAAGGATCAGCCTTAGATCTTTATTCCTGCCCACTCATGTGCATAACCGCCCCCCTCCCCAATCCTTACATGCTGATTTATGTTGCTTGTAAGTTAAAAAAAGCTACTATAGCTAACTAGGACATGAAATCTGCAAAGGTATTTGTAGTACGACAATTATGATTGAAGTTACAAAAGTTGCTGCTGCTTCCATATATTTTCAGATCTGCCATGCTCCCCCCTCTTGTTTTTCTGTGCCCAATGCTTCCCCAAAATGGTGGTCCCCACTCCCCAGGCTGAGTTGGGGCTTAAGTGGCAGCCCTTGTTTGTAGGCTGTTGATGCTGTTTTTGGCTTGGAAAGCTGTTCCTCTTGGCTGGTTGGTAAGCCGTTTCCATCAAGCCAAAATAGAGCCCAAAAGGTGGTGGCTTGGGGCATGCGTACATGGCTTTCATGGCTAGGAATCAAGCCATCAATTTTTCTCCAAGTAAGAACTATTTGAGACGCTTCGTACTTGGTGAAATAATTGGTTGCCTTTGTGTAGTTCCTCCATGCTAAGTGCCTTTGATTCATTCTCCCTTGCTGTGAGTTGGTTGTTGTCTTCTCTTTTTGCCCTAGTTGGGTGAAAATAAACCTGGGTAGTGCTTCTTAAAATGAGCTGAAAAAGGAACAAAACCCATCATCAAATTTGTTAGAAAGTTTTGATGGGTAGTTGGATCCTCCCATATTAGATATCAACTACAATCTACAATAATTTCTAGAGTGAGAGTTGAGGTGTATAAGACTATTCGAAGTGAAGGGTTACAAAGGTGACAAGGCTTTCAGGGTTGTTACTTTGAAGCTTAAAGGTCATCCCTTTGGTGGGAAATCTTACCAACCAAAGGAGGAGAAAAGGGAAATCAAAAGTCAAGTCTTGTGCTAAGATGAAAAATCTCATGAGAGAAGGTTTTTACCCTCTTCATACACTCAAGACCTCTACAATAAAATGTTTTCCTTAAGTTTAGGTCAAATGAGTGTAGAAGAATGCATTAGTGAGTTTGAGAAACTCTTGATAAGGCTCAAGCTTGAGGAGAGTGAAGAGCATACTATATCTATGTTTGTTGGAGGCCTTAGACAAGATATTGCTAGAAAGGTGGAGGTGCAAAAATATTTTTCCTTGATGAGTTATTTAACATAGCCACCAAGGTAGAAAAACACAGGAGAAGAGAACACCTTGGTGTAATTGCAACAAATTGGTTGTTAGCACTTCTAAAGACACTCCTACACCCTCAAAAATCCCTCCTACACCCATCAAGTTTGATATGAGAGAAAAGGGAAAGGAAGGGGCTTTTGAACCTAGCAAGGTCATGTGAGATGCTTCAAGTCCCAAGGAGTAGGACACTACTAAAATAAGTGTCCCGACAAAATGATTATGACACTTATACCAACAAAGCAACGTACATGAACATCCCAAAGGAGGCCATGAAAATGCAAAAAGGTGGATGAACTGCTGTATAAGGGTCTTATCCAAGAGTCCCTCAATCCTTGTGCTATACCAACATTGCCTGTGCCTAAGAAAGACAGTTCTACAAGGATGTGAGTTGATAATAGAGCTATCAACGACATCACCATCAAGTATAGGTATCCTATCCTTAGACATTATGATTTACTAGATTGTTTACATGGTGCTTGTTTATTTTCCGAGGTGGACGTGAGAATTAGCTACTACCAAATTTGAATGAAAGAAGGTGATGAGTGGAAGACCATCTTCAAGACCAAGGGAGGGTTGTATGAGTAGATGGTTATGCCCTTTAGTTGATCAATTGCCCTAGCACTTTCGTGAGACTTATGAATGAAGTGCTTAGGTCATTCATTAGCAAATTTGCAGTAATTTACTTTGATAATGTAATTGTGTATAGCCCTATTGAAGAAGAATGTGTAAAGCATCTCAAACTTGTATTTCTAGCACTTAGGAATAATAAGTTGTATGATAAGCTAGAAAAGTGAGTTTTTTGTACCTAAGGTTACATTCTAAGGTTTTGTTGTGTTCAATGAGGGCATAGCAATGGACGAGACCAAGGTGGATGCATTTAAGACTTATCCATTACCAACAAAACTAACACAAGTGAGAGCTCGCATCCTTTTATAGATGGGTCATCAAAGGATTTAGCATTCTTTTGGCTCCTATCACCAAGTCTATGAAGATAGGGGAGTTTAAGTGGACAATAGCAGATCAAGAGGCCTTCGAAGTGATCAAGAAAAAGCTTAGTGAGGCATCTTCCAAAAATTGTTTAGAGGGGAATGTGATGTAAGTGGAGTGGGTATAGGAGCCGTTTTACTACAAGAAGGAAAGGCAATTGCTTTCTTTAGTGAAATGCTTAATGGGTCTAGGGTAAATTATAGTACTTATTATAAAGAAATCTATACATTAACTAGGGGTTTAGATCATAGGTCACATTATCTTAGGCCCCAATAATTTGTATTACATATTGATATGAGTCACTAAAGTACATAAATGAGCAACATAAGCTCAACCCTAAGCATGCTAGGTGGGAAGAGTTCTTGCAATCTTTTTTTATTAACTAAAGATAAGAGTGGCAAAATTAATGTATTAGTTGATGCTCTCTCTAGGAGATATGCATGCTTTCTTTGTTAGAAGTAAGATTCCTAGGTTTTAGTTGGGTTAAAAACTGTACTAGACTTTGTTGATTACTTGAAGAATCAAGACAAGGTTAAGACCATGGATTTGTTTCAAGAACACTGTTTTTGGCCGAGAATGGTAAGGGATGTACAAGGTGTAGTGCTAGATGTGCGACTTGCCAATAGGGTAGAGTCATTTCCATCAAGAATTGTATGCCCCCTACCTAACCCACACCAACTATAGGACTATGTTAGAGGGAATTTCATTGTGGCATTGCCTAGAATTCAAAGGTAAAATAATGGTGGTTGTGTACCATTTATCTGAGATGACTGATTTTGTTGCTTGTCATAAAACGAACGATGCCTCTTATATAACCAAGGTTTTCTTTAAAGAAATAGTTAAGCTACATGTTATCCCTAAAACCATTATCTTGGATAAGGATACTAAGCTCCTTAGTTATTTTTGGAAGACTTCTTGGATGTTAGTTGGTACAAAACTTCTCTTTAGTACCGCTTACCATAGACGAACTGATGGAAAAATAAGTAAAAAATGGAACCCTCATAGTGCTCCTTTGGAGTTTGATTCACAAATCCCTCAAAGATTACTACACCAAACTTAGCTATGAAGAGTTTATTTATAACTATTCACCTACATATGCCATAGGCGACTCATCATTTGAAGTAGTATATGGGTTTAATCTCTCTATTCTTGTTGACCCCTCCCTATTAAAGCACATGCCAACTTTGAAGCAATAGAGTATTCAGTGATGTATATGAGATACAAATTAAGTTATTCTTAATTTTGGTGGTTTTAGAGTTGTTTCACCGGGATTAAAACAAGAGAAGAAGATGAGAAGAAGAGAAGAAATATGATCAACAAGCACCTCCTATATCATATGCTCACTATCACCATCCAAGGTATATAAAACTTGGTATAAAGAAGGTAAGATTTGAGGATAAATTCAATCAAATATTCACTCAAGTTTGAAGGTCATTATCATGCTTTGAGAGCAAATGGCAGTCAACTTATTTCTCTCCATGCAAATGTATGAGCTCAACACTTTATAGAAGAGTGTCAAGTCTCATTTAGTTATATTTATATTACAACTCAACCAAAAATATAAGGACTGATTTGGTTAACTAGTCAAATTAGTAGTTTTCAAAGAGATTAACTTAAATTTTTTTAATTCTAACCAAAAGAAATCAGATCTGATGGGTAAAAGAAACCAGGTCTGATGGGTTTTTTCCGATCTGATTTTGACCCAAGCTGCCTGCACGTACTCTACTACTGACTTGGGATTTTCTTCCAAGAAGCTGTTTTACAGGCCTAAAAAATCATGAAAAAGAAAAGGCAAAGGTTAAAGAAAAAAAGCAACATTACTCTGCTGCAATGCAGACCAGAGAGTACAATCATGATTTTTGAGTGTACTTTTCTTCTTAAATCAGAATAAAGCTTAATTTTTCTCCGTAATCACTGTTGCTCAGTACTTGCTGTCCCACTGACTTTACCCTTTATTTTTGTGCCAAAATTACCCTAAAAGCTGAACTGGAGTGTTGGCAGCTGCTGTACTTTATTGCTGACCCTGCTGTCAGCTGCAACTCTGCTACTGCTATCTTCTAGCTTCTTGGCTAAAAGTGAGCCAGTGTTCGAGCCATTTTATAAGCCACCCATGGTTGAAAAAAAGGGTGGCTGGATTTGGGCTTGCATGACTTGAAAGTTTGTTAAGTTAATTAGTCCAAATGAGGAGATTTTTATATTCTCCAAGTTTACAAAAATAAAAATAAAAATTCAACTACTAGATTATCCTACATCATTAAAGTAATGAAGAAGTTGCATGAACAATTGAGCGCTAGGATTTAAACAAGTGAATGAGGTAAACAAGAACAGGGCAAACAAGCATAAAAAACAATAATTGTATGAATACGGGATTTGGTTTAGCTTTACCTTAGGAAGGAAAGATTTCCTTCTAGAAGGAAGAACAAACTTTTGGTAAGATGGGATCCTCCATATAAGATAATTAGAGAAATTAGAGACAACGCTTATGGGCTTGAGCTACCACCTAAAATAGAGAATATCTCAAACACATTTAACATGGGAGATTTATTTCCCTACATCCTAGATGAGCCTTTTGAAGACAATAAAGATGTTTCTCAAGAGGGAGAGGATGATGTAAGACCATCTAGTAGCGTTGTTAGTAATTTTTTAAAATTTGAATGACATCAAAACCTCTGCATTTGGACTAGGTAATGTCCTAAACACTCAAACACATTTAGCGTGGGACTCAAATTTTGGGTTGTTTTTAGCCAAGGAGCTGGAAATAGCGGCAGTAGAGCCACAAATAATAGCAGGGATAACGTTAGAGGGAAGCAGTTGCCAATGTTTCCAGCTCAGTTTCTTTTAGAGTACTTTTTGGGCTAAAAAATAAAGCGTAAAAGTCGATGAGACATTCAATACTGTACAATAGCTGATTATGAAAAAAGAGAAAGCTTTTGCTAACTTTGGAGGAAGACAATCTAAGATCTGATTGTACTTTTGTGCAAAGTGTATTGTTATTTTTACTTTTTAGCCTTACTTTGTACTTTTACTTATGTTTGAGCTTATTTGATTACGTAGGTCAGATGTAAGGGTATGGTAGGAGCCTTTTTATAAAATTTAATGGTCAATGTTTTTCATCAAAAAACATGATTAAACCTATTAAAAAAATAGAGGGAGTATTTCTAATTAGGTTGATTTAGTAGTATTTTCTTATTATGAATTCCAAATTTTGAATTTATTTTGTCCATTTTAGACTGCCTTATATATATACACCCCCGTCTCTTTACTTACATACCTAAATCATGTCAATTATTTCCATTCACAAGAAATGTTTATTATTTCCAAACTTATCAAATCAATATTCTGTCAATTGGAAAGGTAGATCATATTTGATTAAAATTTTATATCCTATAGTTAATTGAATCCAAAATCAATATTATTTAGGTCATTTTTATAATATACATTGCCAAATATATCCTTTAGGTTATTAATTACCTATATTATTAATTCATTTTCCATCGATATGTTTCATAGATTATTTTAGGTCTGAAAAGATTAAAAAAAATATATTTTAGCCATAGATGTTGGACATTACATAAATAAAAAGATAGATATATTGTAGGAAAATCTTTGATAACTAATATACTGATAAACCGCTTGTCAGATTCACTTATGCTAGACGTGGGAAGGTCAAGGATGGGGGAGATGGTTTAGCTGGAACTACTAGCGCTGGCTTGGCTATGACTTAGCAAGCCTGTTATGAATTGAATATGTTATTATTACTGCAGTTATTGTTACTATTACTTAACCAAGTATTTTGCATGTAGAGGAGGGGTATTATGGAGTGTTAATATTGAGTCAGGTGGGTGGGGAGGGGCAATTTTGTTAGGATTGTTGGGAATTAAATAGGGGAGGGATGTCGGGAAGGAGGTAGGGAGGAATTGGAAGAAGTGGGAGGAACTTTGTCCCCGAACGCCTACCTTGTTTCCACCTCTATCTCTCACTTCTCAATACACATTATCTTTTTTCCATCATTTGTGCTGTTACAATTGCTGTGATTATTATTTCTGTTCTGTTATGTTTTTATCATTGTGGTATCAAAGTCATGACAGCTGGGAAACAAAATGACACTAAAGGATTTGGAAAGTAGGGATTATGCAAGAGTGGCAGCGAGATGTAGGGGCACTATGGTTAGACACTCAGAGATTGGATGGGATCATCGGGGAGTCAACTGAGAAGATGGATGTGTTGATCAATCGAAGGGATTCTGGTGTTTCGGTTGTGGAGAGTGGGAATAAGATGAGAAGGGCGATCAGGATGACACCTCAGACAGCCAGATTGGAGTCCCGAGAGTCAAAAGGAGAGTATAAGAATGAAACTCGAGCTGTGCGTCAAATGGAGCTACCTCTCTTCAATGGTAGTGACTCTGATGGGTGGGTTTTTAGGGTCGAGTGCTACTTCAACCTGAACCGATTGACAGATAGGAAAAACTAGAGGCTACAACAGTTGCAATGGAAGGTTGTGCCTTATCTTGGTTTAAATATATAGAGGAGGCATGAAAGTTCACCTCCTGGGCTGGATTGAAGGAGGCATTACCGCTTCAATTTCGAGCAGAACAGGAGAGGAACCTTTGTGAACATTTCCTTGCCATTAGACAAGAAGCCTCCATTGAAGAGTACCATGAAAGGTTTGAAGTAATGGCGACACCACTTCATGGATGATTGACGGGGGAGATTTTCGAAAGTACGTTCCCCAACGGACTTAAGCCAACCATTCGGGTGGAGGTCCATTTGATGAAGCCAAGGAGCCTCTTGGGGATGATGGAGGCCACCTAATTGATCAAGGAGAAGAATCGGGTCCTTCAAGTGGGTCGGTCTGGGTCTGGGGGCAGTATGGGCAAGGCCACTAGTGCCCAAGGTAATATTCCAGGCCCAAAGGTTTTAAGCCCATATTACTTGACTTCTTCAACCCACTCGAGCCCTGTGGGTACGAAGGTAGCGGAGAGCTAAAACTCAGGCCGAACTGCAAACTTCATTGGCGGCACCAACACTAAGGGGAACTCCACCAACCGAAGACCTTTTGGGTTCTGGCGACTCACTGATGCCGAGTATCAACGGAGGAAGGATAGAGGATTATGTTTTCGTTGGGATGAGAAATTCACGCCAAGGGACGAGTGCAAAAATTGCCTGCTGCAGGTGTTATTGCTAGATGATTCTTTCTTTCTGGAAGAAATTGAAGCTCAAGTGGATGTGGACGAAGCCATTGGCCCTAAGGAGAGAGAGGAGGAGAAGGTGAAAGGCTAGATTGAGTTAGCCATGAACTCGGTAGTCAGGTTCACCTTCCCAAGAACTATGAAGCTTGCGGGAGAGATGAAAGGCACCCGGGTAATCGTGCTTGTCGATAGTGTAACAACTCACAACTTCATTGCACTAGATGTGGTCCGAAAGTTACATCTACCACTGAGCCCCACTAGTGCATATAAGATTATTAAGGGGACAGGCGGGTCAGTCCAGGCTCAAGGATTGTGTAAGTCACTGACACTCTTTGCAATGGATCGATGTATGCGAAGACTTCTTACCCCTTGAATTGGGAAGTGCGGATGTCATTCTAGGAATGCAATGGCTAGAGAAACTTGGAATGATGTAGGTAAATTGGAAGGCTATGGTTAAGAAATTCGTTGTGGGCCGGAGAATTGTGGAGCTAAGAGGGGACTCGGGATTATGCAAAACTTAGATCTCACTAAGGGCCATGATGAAGACTGTTCGAAGGGAGGGGAAGGGGATCTTGTTGGAGTGCTATGTAATGGAAGCAGTAGAGAAAAACCTGTAGGGAACAACCCAAGTTGCTAAGGATGTTCAGCAGGTGTTGGATGAGATTCAGGATGTGTTGGGAGCTCCAATGGGTATTCCACCTTAGTAGGCCTTGGATCATTGCATTGAGCTGATGTAGGGGCAACAACCTGTGAGCGTCAGGCCCTACAGGCACCCCAAAGCCTAGAAAGATGAGATAGAAAAGTTGGTGCAAGAAATGATGTCAACAGGTATCATTCAACCAAGTCACAACCCCTTGTCTAATCCAGTGCTCTTAGTAAGGAAGAAGGACAGTGGTTGGTGCTTCTGTGTGGACTACCATGCCCAAAATAGAGTAGCCTTCCTGGATAAGTTTCCAATACCAGTAATTAAAGAGTTGTTAGATAAGCTCTATGGCGCAAGGGAATTCTCTAATCTTAACTTGAAGTTGAGGTATCATCAAATTAGGGTGTGACTAGAAGATGTGCCCAAAACAACCTTTAGAACACACGAGGGTCATTATGAAGTCCTCGTAATGCCATATGGGCCGATGAATGTTCCGGCCACCTTTTAGGCATTGATGAACGACATTTTCATTTTCAAGCCTTAGTTGAGGAAATTTGGTCTTGTATTCTTTGGTGACATGTTATTGTATAGTCCTAGTATGGAGGCTCATGTGGAGCATTTGGGAATTGTGTTTGAGTTGTTGCGTGCACACTCATTGTTTGTTAACCAAAAGAGAGCTTGTTTGGTTAAGAGGAGCTGTAATATATTGGTCATATTGTCTCAGCGGCAGGGGTTTTAGCTGGCCCGTCCAAAATAAAGACAATGGTTGGTTGGCCAACACTTAAGAATTTACAAGAGCTGCAGGGTTTCCTTGGTCTCATAGGATATTATCGGAAGTTCATAGATCGATATGGGCATATAGTGGCACCCTTGATTGCCCAGTTTAAAAAGGATAGCTTTGACTGGAATGGGGAGGCTCAACGGGCATTCGAGGCGCTCAAACAAGCAATGGTAAAGGTACCAGTCCTGGTCTTACCAAATTTCCAGCAACCATTTGTGGTAGACCAATGCATCAAGGTTGGGAATTGGAGCCATCTTGATGCAACATTAACGATCGATTGCTGACTTAGTCAAGTATAAGGACCTTGAGCCTGAATGAAGTGTGTATATGAAAGGGAGTTGATGGCAATAGTTCTAGAAGTTAGGCGTTGGAGACTATATCTCTTGGGACACAAATTTGTATTACACATGGATCAAAAAAGCTTAAAGTTTTTGCTGGACCAACGAGTCATCTTTGAAGAGCATCAATGTTGGGTTTCCAAATTATGGAGCTACAACTTTGACATCGAATATCAGCCTCGTTGAGAGAATAAGGCAGCTGATGCCTTATGTAGGCGCAATGGGGAAATTAGCTTAGCCGCCTTGATTGCAACATGGGTTCGCAATTGGCAGGTTTTACCAAACGAGGTGGATGTTGACCCGGAGTTAGGACCTATCAAAAGGGCCCTCCACATGTCTTCAGGAACGGTACCAAACTATAGCCTTAATCAAAGGGCTCTATTGTACAAAGGCAGGTTGGTATTCCCTCAGAATTCTATGTTTATTCCCCATATATTGGCTGAATATCATGGAGGATAGATTGGGGGCATTCTGGGATGTTGAAGACTTACATGAGATTAGTTAGAGACATGTATTGGTTAGGTATGCGTCAAAGAGTCCAGGATTATGTGGCTGCTTGTGCTATTTGTTAGTAGAACAAGGTCTAGACCTTATCCTTAGTTGGTCTGTTACAACTGTCACCCATACCAAAACGAGTTTGAGAAGATGTGTCAATGGACTTTATCGAAGGGTTGCTGAATTCTGAAGGGTATGATTATATAATGGTGGTCGTGGATCGTCTCACGAAGTACACTCATTGCGTATCCCTTCGGCACCCATTCACAACCCTTGATGTTGCTAGAATTTTTGTTAAGGAGGTGGTGTGTTTACATGGCATTCCCCGGTCCATTGTATCTAACCTTGACAAGGTCTTCATAAGCTATTTCTTGAAAGAGATATTTCAACTGCAAGGGACAACACTAAAATACAACACTACATATCATCCTCAATCCGATGGTCAGTCCGAGGTCGTTAACCGCTACTTGGAAGCATATCCGAGGTGCTTTATTGGAGGAGATTCCAAGCAGTGGCTTTGTTGGTTACTGTGTGTTGATTGGTATAATACCTCCCATCACATGGCCACGGGTACCGCCCCATTCTTTGCTCTTTATGGCCACGACCCACCTCCATTAATATGATACATTCTAGGTAACTTGCCCTTGGCTGCTGTTGATTGGGAATTAAAGGACAGAGACACCATTCTAGATGACTTGAAGCTGCACCTAGATTGCTCTCAGCAATTAATGAAGGTTGTGGCCGATTAGAAGTGGCGGAATGTGACCTTTGAGGTTGGCTATTAGGTGTACGTGAAACTCAAGCCCTATAGGCAATGGACACTAGCTAAATGAGTGAATGAGAAGCTTTCTCCAAGGTATTTTGGCCCTTATCAGGTAGTGAGCAAGGTGGGAAAAGTGGCCTACAAGCTAGATCTCCTAGATTCGGTGCGAATTCACCCTGTGTTTCACATGTCTATGCTAAGATTGGCGGTGGGGAATGTTGATCTGTTGCAGCCTTTCTTAGCTGGGCTCATGCTGGATTTGGAGTGGGTAGTGGAACCCGAACAGGTGCTTAACATGCGTTACAATCCAATGGGAGTTCTGGACGTGTTGTGCAGCTGGAGAGGACTATTGGACGTTGATCGTCTTGGGAAGAGAACACTTAGTTTCCCTCTTTCCATCTTGAGGACAAGGTGAAAGTATTAGTGGGGAATATTGATAACCACTGGTCAAATTCACTTATGCTAGACATGGAAAGTTCAAGGCTAGGGGAGATTGTTTAGCTTGAGCTACTAGCACTGGCTTGGCTGTTTCTTAGCTAGCTTGTTATGATTTAAGTCTGTTATTATTACTACAATTATTATTAATATTACTTAACCGGGTATTTTGCATGTAGTGGAGGGGTATTATGGAGTGTTAATATTGAGTCTGTTAGTTTGGTATGCCTTGCTGGCAGTTAGGTGGGTGGGGAGGGCTAATTCTGTTAGGATTGTGGGAAATTAAATAGGGGAGGGATGTCGGAAAGGAGGCAAGGAGGAATTAGAAGAAGTGGGAGGAACCAGGTTCTCGAACGCCTAGCTTGTATCTACTTCTATCTCTCATTCTCAATAGACATTATCTTTTTTCCATCATCTGTGCTGTTACAAATGCTGCACTTAATGTTTCTGTTATGTTCTATTTTTATCATATACCTTCAATATATTGATTTTTACCATCAATGTTAGATAATACTTCATTTTTTTTGGTAATTAATATTAAGCTTTATTAATACCAAAACTAGGCGTTATGTACATCAAAAGTCAAAACAAGGATCTAAAAGATATCAAGGAAATCTATCAAGTTGCTGTAAAAAACTCCTATACTTCTCCTTCTTTTCACATAATTGAAATCTAATGAAAAGCCTCCTAATGATGTCCTTCATCATATTTCTTGGGTGCTGGGAACTTCCTTTGAAGATAGAAGTGTTTCTGCAGTGCCAAATGCCATTAACCATAGTGCCAAACCAAGCCTTCAAAACTCCAGCCCTACCATCACGTCCCTTTGTAATATGAATCATTTGCTGAATCCAAGTATCCCAAGTTGTACCATGACAATCAATATCTAGCCAATCGAAAGTTATCTTCCAAGAAATCTTAGCAAAGTCACACGACACAAAAAGATGATCCATGGATTCAATCTCCCTAGCACAAATCCCACGATCAGTGGGAACTTGCATATGCTAACTACTCAGTTTTTCTCTAGTTAGTAAGCTTCGATGACAAGCTAGCCAACTAGTGAAAGAGTGATGAGGCATACCGGCATGTTTCCAAACAAGAGAGTACCAATCCTTCTTCGACTCTCAATATCTCATAGCATCATAAGCCTTATGGATCATATAAACAAAGACTCCACTCTGTCCATTGATGATCTATTGTAATAAAACTGGCCTAACTTTCATAATTCCCCTAAACAACCAAGAATGATAAGGGCGAACAACAACTGCAGATATGTCTCTATTTTTGATATAAATGCCATGAACCCATCTAATCCATAAACTCTCTTTATGTTGCTCAAGTTGCCACAACCATTTCCCCAAAGTAGCTTGATTCCAAGCTCGCAGATTAACAAAACCTAGGCCCCCTTCCTTCTTTGGCAAACACACAATCCGCCATGACACCAAAGGCTTTATGACCATCAGAAGTGCCTATCCACAAGAATCTTCGGCATATCTGTTCAATATGTGAGATAACAGTAATAGGAATAGGGAGAACTTGTGCCCAGAATTTTGTAATTCCTTTAAGAATTGAAGCAATCAACTGGACTCTCCCTGCATAGCTAAGGTACCTGCAAGTCCAACTTCTAACTTTGGCTAGCAGCTTATCAATCAGGGCCTGATAATGATGTACCCTCATATATGCTGTGTCCGAAGGAATCCCTAAGTACTTAAGGGGAAAAGAAACATAATACTTCATTTCACAATAGAGGACCTATAGCTTTTTTGGTTTTTGTTTGTTTCATAATACAAGTCCTTCTAAGTTCTAACAAACATTTATGGTTATATTTCTGAATTTATCATATTCTACCTTATTAATGTATCCCATAACAATTCAATTATTCAAATTCCAATATAGGAATTTTAGTCAATTTGTGTACCATTTATCCTAACCTTTAATACTTCTTAATGTTTGCTAAAAAATTATTAGATTTCTATTATGTAATGGAGGAAGTAATAATAATATGAAGTTGAAAGTACATAATTGAGATAATATTCTATATTTGTGGAATAATAATACTATTGTAATTCATCATACACACCAACCTTTTAGATCTATATTTCAAATTTTAATAATGATATTATGTAAGAAAGTTAATTTAATACTGATGTATATAATGATACCATTGTAGCATATCGAATATACTTTTCTTATTCAATATCTATACTCTCTGTTGTTGTATGTGTTGGCATATTTAATTGCATGTAGTAATATATTTATCTGTTTATAATAGTATCATTCTGTTTAGCTCCATACAGCATTTTTCGATGATACCTTTTATTATTCTATGACCCCTTTTAGTGTACACTTGTGTTGTCTATGTTAATATCCTTAGCTATCTGTAATATTATCTTTATATACATGTAGTAGTATCTTTATTTATGTACTAGATACACTATGCTATTAAACAATGTAATTCCATATTGTGTAAATATTAATGACCTTTTTTTTTGTTCCAATGGGCCTAATTTGTACATAATAATAATAATAATAATATCATAGACGTAATTTGATATAAAACTTAGGATATGCCCTAAACTAAACATTCTATCTTCCATCTCTGTATGAAAAGAACGTGTCCTTGGTACTGATGATCCTAAGATTTTCAAATGAGAGTAAGAATTTCTTGCATGCACTTGCTACCATCTGGATGCTTAGTTTTCGTAATTACTGACGATGTACTAATGTGATTCAGATACAATTTTTTGGGTCAGTTTTGTCTTATCTAGTAACGAACCAACCTGTCATAACCTGCTGTATGTTGTGTTTTATTAAGCTAGCTAGAGTTAATATAACCCTTTTGAAAAATCAGGCAGTAAAGATGAACTGGCTGTTAAACTCGACTCAATCATAGAAGCTTGCAACAGCATACATCCAAGAAATGCTACATCAGCTTACGAAAAAATTTGTCAGAAAGGCTTCTCTCAGTATACAAACCAAAAGAAACTATTTGAAGCCAATTTGGATGTCCAAAATCCTTGTCAGGTTAGTTTGACATATTTCCTATTTCCTATTTCCTATTTCCATTTTCTTGTGCATTTTTTATTCCTTTTCTCTTTTCTACCCCATCTTCAAATGAATTAGGAAATAAAAGAAATTATTTCTTGTTGGGGGTCCTGTGTGTTGGTGTAAATATGCTTTGCTGCAGAAAATGTGAGTGTAAAACCTTACTCCCGTCTTTCTTTTGTGTTGCTTTATGCAAATCCATGTGTGCTTACTATCCTATATAAATTTCTGTTGTATCTGGGCAATTTATCTATGGGGAAAGTTTGTTCCAAACTGTAATGATATATAACTAACAAGAAAAACAACACCTAAAATTGAAGACTTGGGGCTTGTTTGGTATAGGGGTAATATGGGTGGAAAAATTCTCCCCTTCTACATCAAGTATTTAAAAATAATAAAAATAATTCAATAAAATACCCATTTTAGATCAAATTAATATCTAAAATGGATATTTGACTAAAAAAAATCTTTAATTTTAAATTGACAATACAAGATGTATAAAATATGAGAGTAATTTTTTCACTTCTATTGCCCCCATACCAAACAAGCACCTAAGGATGTAAATATTGCCAGATTAAAGATGAGGACTCAAAATTGAAGTTCACTGCTCAATGGAGAATTTACAAGAGACATAAGTTGTGGTTAAATTATAGAACTCCAATTTCCTTTTGGTTAGATTTGCCTGTTCTTCCAAACACCAGAATATTTGTACAAACTTGGAACAAACCTCTAGGAATGGGGAAAGGCCATAGTGATGGCTGCTTGAACACACTTGGAACAGTCCTCCAGGAATGGGTAAAAGCCACTGTAATGCCTGATATAAATCAAAAAAATAAAGAGGCTAGTAATAACCTTAAAACAGCTTCTCAAGTGGGAAAGTCCCAGACTACTAAAATTGAAAGAACTCTTACGAAAGAATGTAATTATCCAGGTTCATGTCCGGCAAAAATTGAACCTGTTGCACAATTGAAACAAACAGTGGTCTGAAAATGTTGCACTCCCAAACTATGCTCTAGTTGGGAGCCGTCACACACAACTAACTATACAAGATACCTCGTATATGCAGTGAGGCTAAATAGAACAATCTAAAAATAACGTCATCAACTTTTGTTTAATGTAAACAGTCCTAGAGAGTACAATAATGATATTATTCAATGCATAGCATTCCATTAGCACTACATTTATTGTTCATCATGTGTGCAGATTTGTTTCACAATTAGCCTGTTGTCTGACTACTTGGTCATGAGGTTCTGACTACTCTAGTTGTCCATCTGAAAAGTTAGAAAGGGGTTTTCAAACCCCGGCTTATCAAGTATCTGTCTCACCTGTTTTGTTTAGAAAATATTAAAAAACAGCAAAACAATAATATGCAAAATAATAGCTACACCTTTCAAAACAGATGCACCTGAAAGGTTTAACCTAAACAAATAATCATAAAATAACCATAGAGCCTGGGGCAGAAAAAACAAAACAATCAATCAATAGAGTAAATGGGGCTGTAAGGGGCTTGTGGCAGGAGCACAATAGTGAAAACTAATCGATGATTCCTCTGTTGTTTGCCGAGGGGTGACAGGATGTTCTATGTAGTATATTACTAGTATTGATTAGTGATCTTGCATTGCTGAATGTAGGCAATAAAACTGCAATTGTGGTCATGGTGTTGTAGTCTCGGGTGTTGTGATTGATATTTTATAACATGGTTGTTGCAATGCCATTTTCTTTTTCATAACAAATATTGATATATATTGGCTGATAACCATTATATCACCAATAGATACATGAAATTGTGAAACGTTTGCATATGCCAAATTTCCTATATTGGTTGATCCAGAATTTGATAAATATCAGCATATTGTGTATCGGAGCTAATATTTAAATGTATGGCTGAATGGGCGAATAAGGGTTTTCCCCACTCTTTGAGGGCACAGTTACAACACAATCAAAGAGCCTTACTAACAAAATACAATTATAACAGTTGTAAGGAAAAATCTAACAAATATCAGTACAATGTTTGAACCCAAATTTTAGTTCAAAATACAAAGTGTTAACTCAACGACAATTTATGTGTATAAAAAGATGACAGTTTAGAAAATAAATATTTTATAAAATAATTTTTGATAAAAACAGAGAATGAAACCTGATTACGAAACAATAGATATTTAAAATAAAAGGGTCGATGGGTAAGTTACTTACCTTGACACACAAATTTAAGAGTCATCCTGCTCCCTTGTCAGATGATCCTATATATGACAATGCTCTGCTACTAGTATCATAAGAGGGAGCTCATCACGAGTACATGCGTTTACATACAATTAACCCTTATAATATAATATCATGTTCGTTTACTCCTAGCATATGACTTGACTTGTCATTTAGTCCCAAAGTAGTTTAGCTGACCTAAGGCTGAAAATAATCCACAGTCAAGGTTGCTTGGCATTTAATATGACCTAACATTTATATATTAGGATATAGGGTCCGTTGGTATGTATGTACACATCTAGTAGTAGTATGACCTTCAACCTATATATATGTACATGCATGCTAGGTTTATAGAACATCACTAAGAGTGCCAGCACATGTATGCGTGAGTGTTGTATTCTTTTCATTCCTAGCATGTATTCAAATAAATGCTGCTGCCACTACTGCTACTATATATATAGGCAGAAGAAAAGCTGTGCTGTAGTTGTATGGAAGTAGTAATATAAAAGTAGCACACAAGCAAGTTATTTAATATATATATATACATTAAAGAGAGAAGAGTGGGGACTGAGTTGGCAGAGGTATAGTAGTAGAAATGAGAGAGAGAGAGTGATGGAAGTGAGACCAGATTAATCCATTTCAATCGGTATATAAAAGCAGTAGGTTGTTGGGGTTAATGGAAGGCTCAAGACCCTTCACTTTATTTAATATAAGTGGGATTTATTGTATAATTCTCAAAAAGTTGTATATTGTTCTGGTTAGTGTTGCATATGGGATACAAATTGGGTCATGGTGGATTAGGATAATTACCATGGAAATAGAAAAGAGAAATGGGTGTTGAAGAAGAGGGAAATATGAATTCAAAGTACCCCTCAAGATTATATACTCATCTACCACTTGAGCGCTTGAGATAAAAGAAGCAAGATTTGTTGATAAAATTCTATCAAAATTTTCACTTTCAATTTTGAAGGTAGAAAGCCCAAGAATGAGACTTAATTGGCAGCCAAAATCTGATCCCCCTTCATGTATGGGCCAAACACTTATATAGAGTGTGTTAGCCTCATTTAGTTACAAAACTATCATTCTGCCCTTACATGAGCTCACCTTAGTTAGGATTCAACTAGATAATTACCTAATGAGTTCTACCTATCTAGTTTAAGTCCAACTAAAGTTACATCAGCCCAAAAGATGTCCTTGTGGCTGGATTTCAAAAAATAACAAAAGAAAAGACTCCTATACCTGATTGGGAGTTTCAACAAGTAGCATGATCAGCTAGCTTGGAAAGATGAATTACATGCTAAAAATCATCCTAACCAGTCCTAATGACGTCCTATGGCTGGAACTTCAAAATTATGAGCTTAGGACATCATCTCCATGCTCTTACGACCTGACTTGCTAATTTCCACAAGTTAACAAGCTAACTTAGTAAAATTAACATTATTAATTTGCAAAAAGTAAACTAGCTGTTTAGTAGCTTGTATGGCCTGATCTCCTAAGTACAATAATAATCATAAATGTCGTAGAATTACAGCCAGTCTTACAACTTCCAGACTGCTGTTCCATTAATTTCGATGCCAAACTTGTGCCAAAATTTGAGAATAGTGCTGCTAGTGACCTGCAAATTGCTGTCACCTTATGTTCTTCATTTTGTGCCAAAAGTGTCCCAAAAGCTAGAAAAAAAAAAACGCAGCATTAGCTGCTGTGGCTGGTTGCTTGATTGTCTTTGAATTCTGCACCCGAAACAACTGCTAAAAGCTGTCCAAATCTGCTGCCTTGGCTGCTGCTTGTGTGGCTTGAGTTCATCATCTTTTGGCTGAGTTCTAAGCCATATTTGAGTTATTAATAAGGTTTTAAGTTCTCAAAAAGGTGGTGGTTGGAAAGTTGTTATTGCATGGCTTCCCCTTTTAGTGTTTTGATTCAGCTTAAACAAGAAGGTTGTTAGGAAAAATTAAAGACCAACATAATATCGAAGTGTTTGGGATCTTTTTACAATACTTGAATCTTTTGAATTTATGCCTAAGGATCCTTTATCCTTTGAGTTTAAGAATGGTTTAGTTTGATAGAAGTCAAACCAAAACCATAACTTGAGCCTACTAGAACAAAAATGACAATGTAATGGTCTTCTTGAGCCTTGCAAAGATTGAGGACAAAAATGCCATAATTTTTTTCAACAAAAAATCAAAAGGAAGGTAGATGCTCCCGTATGGTTAGGTAAGTCAAAAGTCTCACTAACTCCAACTATTATTATGCTCCACGAATGAGTTGTTATAAATTGAAAAGAGACATAACTTTTAATTATGTATTTATTTACTTATTTTTTGAGTTATCACATCCTTTCCACCTAACAAAAAGTTCCATCATCGAAACTTACATACATGAGTCTGCAAAACAAATTCAGATACTTCTTGATACACTAACCAATTCTATAACATGTTTGGCTCTAATCAATCAATCAAATATTAAACATTATGTTTGAGCCGACAAAATATCATGTAAATTCTAAAACGACCCTTTAATACAAGGGCCTTGAATTGAATAATAAAGATGTCTCAAAATAACTTAATGCCATCATCGCATCTTGATTTGTAATTCGAGTACACAAATAAAATATATAACCCCAGGAATAATTACCAGCTATATCACTATAAATCCATTGGTAACCAAGATATTCATGAAGTATATAGAACTAGGATTTCTCCAATAAATTGAACTTTACAGCTTTCATAACTTCCACTAGAATAAGGTTTTTCTCGAAATTCCTAATATTTGATGAGATGTAATTATCAAGCCATCTAGTTTCAAAGGACCTTCATTAAATCGTATTCTATTGGATTTACACCCTAAAAGTCCGGTCACAAAATAATATTATATATTGTTATCACCAAGAAGCCCTAGAAACCTTTTGCATAACAATCAATCTCCCACTTGATATAGTCTATTGATGTACATGACATCGGGTGCTAAGACAATCATTCAACTTTCAAGCATAAATTATGATCATAACCAATAATCTATTTGCATATATCGACATCCACTTACAATGGAATATCTCATATTTAAACCCCACAGCCATGGCCAATCTATTCTAAATGTAACCTCATAATGTTCAAATTCAAATGTCCTCTAAATCAAGGACTTGTATACTTTCAGACTTTCTGCCTAATTAAACATCATAAACATGTATGTTTGCTAAATTTAAGCATGTTATAGCATCCTTCCAGAACCAACAGCACATCTCCAATATAAACTTATGTCCCTTCGTTCAAACAAACTTCGCTGGAACTCTTCATATACTTCAAATGGATCCACAGCTTCAAATAATGATTAGTGGATAAATTTTAAGAGACACAGATTCAATGCATCAAAATTTGGTAACTAATAAACCATAACCCAAAATCACTTGATAACCAATTGGACCTTAAGGATGTAGTCAACCAACGCATATGATACCCTCAACACTCTGGCATCTTTCTTCTGATGTTTCTAGACATATACCTGCTGACTCCTAAGAGCATCACTTTGTCCCTAATATATGTAAAACCTAGCATTTAAATGAAATAAAAATATCTCACATCCTCATAACCACAAACCATAAACAAAAAACTATGTTCAAACTATTTTTCATCCTCATATAATAGAAGTCAATCAATAAAAATGATATCTTTGATTCTTATACTTCTATGTACCTTATCCCTTTCCAGTTAACCTACTTATCAGTTTTTGTTGTACCCATATGATATCTGAATTAACACAAATTCACAGCATAAACCACCTTGCTGCTCTCATCCTAACCATCTTCATCATGATAACCATCCCACTCTATAGGAAATAATATCTTCATCATGATAACCATCCCACTTGATAGGAATTATAATCAAATAGTATCAAACCAAGCTTTTAGAAAAGAAGTTGGACATACGCCGTGAATCACTGTTTCTCAGCCAAAATATCTATTAAACCCCATCTACTTAAAAGGGACAAAGTACTAGTCTGACATGAACTCAAATATTAAATTGCTATCCTTAGATGTCTTCTAGGCCGTTTCTAATACTTGAATCCTGGATTAAATCTATAGAATCACCCATAAAAGTAACACAAAGTAAAATAGCATCGACATCGGATCAAATGAAACAAGGATCTCATGTGTATCAATTAACTCATGACTAACTATGAATTTATGATACTTTTAACAATGACTCAATAACATCTTTACAAATATTCCACACCGAAATTTGTATGCACTAATTCGATGACGCAATGATAAACTCTTACTATATAAGTTCATAATCTAATAATGCTAGAACTCACAATATCATTCATCATCTTAAACCTATACTGCTATAATCGAAAGGGAACCCAACTATAAACCATCTAGAATCATTAAGATCCTTAACAGTATTAAGTGTGAGCCTCTAGCAGTCTTAACATTCTAAGTATATACTTCTAAGTTCTAACTCATGGGTTAGTCATAGATCTAAAACTTATGCTGTGGTTTCTGGAACATCCTCAAACTATGCACTAGTTGGGAGGTGTCACACGCCACCAGCTATGTAAGAAACCTTGTATTGCCAGCAAGGCTAAGCAAAGCAATCAAAAAATAATGTCACCAGCTCTTATTTGAGGTAAAAAAGAGTCTTAGAGAGTACAATAACAATATTATTCAATACATAACCTTCCATAAGCACTACATTTATTATTCATCATGTGTGCACTCTTGTTTAATAAATAGCCGATCGTCCAAGTACTTGGTCCCAAGTCTTCAACTACTCCTCTAGCTACCCATCTGAAAAGTGAGAAAGGGTGAGCAAACCATGGCCAAAATAGGAATGAAGCTAGTTTAGAAAATATAAGAAAATAACAATATACAGAATAATCTTAAAATGACCATGGAGTTGATAAGAAAAGGTCAATACAAAATACAAATTCAATCAATCATGAAACAAAAAGGTTAGTAGGGCCAAACAATCAATAAAATAATGATAAAAAATCAATTTATAAAGTAACTATAAGGGTCTTGCAGCTGGGGTATAATAAGGACATCTAATTGACAATCCTGTCATTTGCTGTGCCAAGGGCCAATTGGACATTCTACGTAGTGCACTACTAGCATTATCCTTTTAGGATCACGGTTACAAAACAATGAAAGTCCCCACAAGAAATGTATAATAGAAACAATTGTAAGCCTCTGATATCAATTTAATGCATAAGCTAATACAAATCGGGTCAAGATAGGAAGGAGTTATCAATGGGGGAATAACCAAATTTGGGGGAAAAAAAAAGGGAGTTGAGAAGATGCCTGATTATATTTCTTGGTACCTCCTTGAATCATGCACTAACAAGAATCACCTAAGGTCGCTACGATTAGGATAAATATTGTGAGATATTAAGAATACAAAGTTCAAAGTCATGAACTAGAGTTGAAGGAGCTGTTCTCATCGGAGAGAAAAATAATATCCAAACTCTTAGGAGGAAGTCTCATTTCATTACAATACAGCTCTAAAAAATGAAATACTGAGTTTGGTTAGCTAATTAAACTAGTTAGTTGTCAAATAGTCCAACTTTAACTTGTTTAATCCTAAAGAAAAGTGAGTTAGGTTTGAGGGACTTTTCTGTCTTGAATTTCAACATTAACAGCTCTCCCATACTCTACGTCTGACTTGGGGATTATTTTTTATTTCTTTATTATTATTATTATTTTTACACTTTAACAGCTATCTTGCAGGCCTAATATATCATTACAAAGCAATAGCAAAGGTGAAAGCAAAAGGCAACAGTACTCTACTGCAGACCTGAAAGTAAAATTATGATTTTAGAGTTTGTTTTTCTTGAAAAATTTGAATAAAGCTTACTCCTTCCACGATCACTGCTGCATTGTAATTCTTTTCCTAATGACTCTTAGCTGTTTTGTTTGTGCGAAAAAATGCTGAACCGAATGTGTTTGGCAGTTGCTGCATTTTGTCACTGGCCCTGCTTTTAGCTGTGACTCTGGCGCAGCTGGCTTCCAGCTTCTGGGCTAAAAGTGAGCCACTGTTTGAGCTAGTTTATGAGCCACCTAAGTTTGGCAAAAAAGGGGGTGGCTGGATTGGGGCTTCTATGGCTTTTCATGGCTTGAATTTTCATTAAATCAATTAGCCTAAATAAGGATGTTTTGATGTCCTCCATATTTAGAAAAGTTAATAACTAAGCTACTAGATGCTCCTGCATCACTTAGCTTTGGAAATTTTACATTGTAATATTCTTTAATTTTCTCCATGCAGGAGTTGGATGCTGTATGTTACGAGAACAGCTGGATATTGCCTACATATCGTATATCAGCATCTCATGGTAAGGTCTATAAATTTATCTAAGGCTGTTGAAATCCAACCTTCTTTTTCGAGGTTCAAATAAATTATGCTTTGAGTAGTTGTGCTTATCTTTTGTGTTTTTGAGATATTTCAAGGCATGCTCTCATTTTTCCTTCATCCTCCCTCCTGAAAATAAGTTGTTTTATTTCCTTTTTTTTTTTTGTCTTTTACTCTTAGATAATGCTTGTTAACAGGTTTTTCCACCATCTGGTATCTATTTTCTATTAACCGTTTGTGACTTCCCTCACAATATTTACTCATTAACCATTAACCTCGAAGAAGTCTATGAGGTAGTAGTGCAACATAATATAATGAAATAATGTGCATATATATAGAGACCAAGTTTAGTACAAATTACATTTCTTTCTAACCTACTCATTTCACCTTTATTTGATTGTTGCACCTGATGTAGGAGCATTCATTATCCATAGTATTAATTTAGTTGTTAATTTCTCTTAGTTAGGGGGGCATAAAAACTTCCTCACATGGATTAATTAGTTTAACTAAACCCCAAGCCATGAAAGCCATGCAAAACTCCAATCCAGCCACCTCCTTTTTGCACCTTAGTGGCTTTTTATTTTTTCCTTAAATGGCTCACTACCTAGCCAAGGATAGGATATAGTTTAGGTCCCACAATAGCAGCCACAACTACACTTTTTTGGACAGATGTGGGCACTAGTAGCAGCAACTACTACAAGTATAAAAGGGGGCATATTTTTTTGGAAGAAAAGAAACCTATGCTCAGGCTATGATGGAACTTTAGGCCTGCAGTAGAAAAGTTACTTTTTGCTTTATACTTTTAATAATGTTTTTAGTCTTTAGCATAAAAGCTACTATTACTTTTTTACTTTTAATGATGTTTTTAGCTTCGCTTAGCTTATTAACTTGTAAGGAGCTTCTCAAGTCAGATGTAAGACATTGGAAAGGTCCCAAACAATTCTAATTTCTGTATTTCAGCTAACACAAAGTCAACTTTAGTTTTGGTTAGGATTAAGCTGGTTAAATTTAGTATCTTTGACAACTAACTAGTTTGATTAGTTAACCAAACCATTCCTTTTTTTTTTGTTGAGTTGTATTGCAGCTAAATGAGACTTAACACTCTCCTGTAAGTGTTGGGCTCACACTTGAATGAAGGGAAACTAAAAATTTGGCTATCTTATTTCTCTCAACAAAAATCAATCATCTTCAACTCTAGTGCATGAGTTTGAAGTTTGAATCCTAAAATCTCACAAGATTTATCTGAAGTGTTGAAACCTTAGGTGGTTCTTGTTAGTATATGATCCAAGGAGGTACTAAGGATCATATTCAACCCATTTTCTTCACCCTCTTCTTTGTTTTCTTATTCGGTTATCCTCCATTGATAACCACTCTAACTTGACCCAATTTGTATTGGTATATGCATCGGCACCTAATTTATACTTTATTGCAAAACTCATTCAATAATGACAAGGGTAGGTATTAAATTCTTCATGTAAAGTGCATCATCCTCAAAAACCTCAACTTCCCTTGTATGCAAATGCATTTTGTGTTCTTAATTGTTTTAAGAAAAAAAAAATGTAGGAACTAATCATGCAAATGACTTGTTCTTAATTGTTAAGATTACGATAGTCATATTGTCTTATTAGAGGTTTCTTATGACTTGTGAACCAAATTTTGATTTGGAACTATGAGTGAACTTATATGGTGTCACCGTAGAGTTAGCTAGATTAATCATTATGGTTATCAATTGAAACCTTTATTAGGTTAAGTTTTATGATATCATCTAAGTTCATTGAATTTGGCTAATACCCTCAACTCAAATATGGTTTATGATCTCTTTACATTATAATATAACTTGAGGGTTGATCAGTAAAGTGAAAAATCGTTTTCATGTTCACTCATTTTTAGGCTTCCAAAATTGTTGGGGATCTATTACTGTAGAATTTTGAGAATTATATTCTGTTATTTTTGAGAGAGTACAGGATTTATTTATAGACATCCATATAACTAAAAGATAACTAAAAGATAAGAAAGATAAGCTATTCTGACTCCTAAAATCCAACAATCTAAAAAAGATATTTTACCACCTAAAAAATAGGAATTAACATATCTACCTAATTCCTAACTTTGAGGATAAATATTCGACACTCCCCCTCAAGTTGGGTTGTAGATATTATACATGCTCAACTTGCTACACAATCTCTCAATGTTAGGTCCTTGAAGAGCTTTTATGAGAATATCTGCGCACTGCTCTGGAGTGGTAATGTATGTTACTTGTACTTCAAAATTCTCTATCTTCTCTGCAATGAAATGTCTATCAATTGTCACATGTTTGGTTCGATCATGATGGATTGGATCCTTTGCCATACTGATAGCTGCTTGGTTATCACATTTGAGCTTCACGTTCTTTCCAAAATCCATACCCAGTTCAGTCATTATTCGCCTAATCCATATCCCTTCACAAATAGTAACTGCAAGTGCTCTTAATTCTGATTCAGCACTGCTCCTAGAGACAACTGACTGCTTTTTACTTAGCCATGTTACAAGGTTTCCCCATACAAAGGAGCAATAACCGGTGGTTGATCTACTATCTATATGACTTTCTGCCCAGTCTGCATCAGAGTATAGAGTTACATCTTGACAGTCAGTTTTTCTAAATAGTATCCCCTTTCCAGGAGTCCTTTTTAGATACTTGAGAATTTGATATACTGCCTCCATATGTTCTTCCATTGGATTATTCATGAACTGACTCATTGTGCTATTTGCAAAGCCAATGTCTAGTCTAGTGTGAGAGAGGTAAATGAGTTTTCCAACCAAACGTTGGTATCTCCCCTTTTCTACTAGAACTCCAGCTTCTTCCCGTGCAAACTTTTTCTTACAATCCATTGGAGTACTTGCCGGTCTACAGCCAAGCATACTAGTTTCTCTTAGTAAATCTAAGGTGTACTTGCGTTGTGACACAAATATACCTTTCTTTGATCGAGCAACTTCCATTCCTAGAAAATACCGAAGAGGACCAAGATCTTTTACCTCAAATTCTTCAGCTAAGGCTTGTTTTATCCTTGCTATTTCGTCCATATTGTCTCCAGTTAGAATGATATCATCCGCATAGACAATAAGAACTGTCAGTTTATTTGATGATGATCGTTTCACAAACAACGTGTGATCAGCTTGGCATTGGGTAAAGCCATGTCGTTTTACTGACTTTGAGAACCGATCAAACCATGCTCTTGGGGACTGTTTTAGTTCATACAGAGACTTCAATAGCTTGCACACTTTTCTACTGTCATATCTCTCTTGAACTCTAGATGGAATCTCCATATAAACCTCTTCTTCAAGATTCCCATTTAAGAATGCATTTTTGATATCTAGTTGATGAAGAGACCACTCTAGATTTGCAGCCAATGATAGAAGTATCCGGATAGTATTGAGTTTTGCAACTGGAGCAAATGTCTCTTGATAGTCAATTCCATAGGACTGTGTGAAGCCCCTAGCAACCAGCCGCGCTTTAAGCCTCTCAATGTTTCCATCTGCCTTATACTTCACAATGAATATCCATTTGCAACTTACTGCTTTCTTTCCTAATGGAAGATCAGTAATAATCCATGTACCATTTTTCTCCAACGCACTAATCTCCTCTTGAACTGCTTGTTTCCATCCTGGGTGGCTAAGAGCCTCTTGGATGTTTGCTGGAATTTGAACTTCATCCATCTTTGATAGAAATACCTTGTAGGTTCCTGATAGATTTGCATAGGAGAGAAAATCTTTAATTGGATATTGAGTACATGTTCGAGTACCTTTTCTTAGAGCAATGGGTAGCTCTAAGTTTCCTTCTGTTGAAATCTCCTCTGGCTCTTGATCATTCTTCCCATCTGTATGAGTTTCTGCAGGTGTTGGATCCATTTCAGAATCTTAGACAGGTGTGAGATGTATATTGGGTTCAACCAACTCTTGAGTTTGCCTATTCTTCCTGGAATAAACTAGAAGCTCTTTGGTTGTAGATTGAGGTATTGGTTGATCTAGTGTAGAAGGAATAGATCCACAAGTTGAACTTAAGGGTAGTTTTTGAGAAATAGACCGACTTGGAATAAACTCAGAATTGTGTTCAAGTATTGAATCCCAACACCAAGGCTAAAAGTTTGTCGTGTTCTCCCCCTGAATTTCAAGGTTGGAATAATAAGGATTGTTTTCAAAGAATGTGACATCCATGGTTTCAAACATTTTTCGAGTAATAGGACAAAAACATTTATACCCCTTTTTGTGTGCTGAGTAACCAATGAAAACACATTTTGTGGATTGTGGATCAAGTTTGCTTCTGCTTTGGGAATAGACATGAACAAATGCAGAGCATCCAAATACCTTTGGAGGTAGATTTGAAGATAGGAATTGAGCATGAGGGAAAAAAGTAATAAGAACATTGCAAGGTGTTTTAAACTGAAGGACATGAGTTGGTAAACGATTTATGAGATATGCCGAAGTAAGAACAACTTCCCCCATAGGTATTTTGGCACAGTGGTTGAGAACATAATGGCACGGGCCACTTCCAATAGTTGTCTATTTTTCCTCTCTGCTACCCCATTTTGCTGTGGAGTATTGACACATGAACTCACTTGGACTATCCCATGTTTAGACAAGTACTCTCCTAGGACAGAATAAAAATATTCCCTAGCATTATCAGACCTTAAAATCTTGATATTGGTACCAAATTGATTCTGAATCATAGAATTGAAAGTTTGGAATATCCTTGTAAGTTCATATTTTTCTTTCATAAGGAATACCCATGTAAGTCTTGTGTGGTCATCAACAAAGGTTACAAACCATCGTGGTCCATTAATGTTTTTAACTCTTGAAGGACCCCATATATCACTATGAACAAGTGCAAAAGGTTTTGATGGGTGGTGGGGAATTCCTGGATAGACAGATCGAGTATGTTTTGCAAGTTGGCATATCTCACAGTCAAAAGACCTTGGATTTTTATCAATAAACAAATTAGGAAATAACTTTCTAAGGTACAAAAAATTTTGATGCCCTAACCGATAGTGCCACATCATAATTTCACTATCTTTATTGACACTTGAATTTGAATGACAAAGAGTAGTATCATACTGACGGGAAGGACTTATAGCAGCAACTATGGATTTGGTTGGCTGGAAGAAGTATAGACCAAAACATATCTCAGCACTGCCAATCTTCCTGTTCGAACCCAACTCCTGAAAAACACACACATTTGGAGAATAAGTTGTTAAGCAATGGTTATCACGAGTCAATTTACTGATCGAAACGAGGTTACAATCAAGATTTGGAACATGTAACATAGATTTAAGAATAATTCCTGGTAATAATTTAACCGATCCGGTTCCAGCCACTTTAGAGAAAGAGCCATTAGCAATCTTCACCCTAAGATTAGAGGAACACTATTGATAGTCATAGAGAAGAGTTCTATCTCCTGTCATATGATTTGATGCCCCTGAGTCAACAATCCAGTACTTTGAGGGCAGTTTACCTGAGTTTGCATGAAAACTAGCTGCATCCGCAGTGGTAGAGAGATGTGGAGGGTTGTTATTCAGCAGTAGTTTTAACATATCTAGTTGTTCCTTAGTGAATGGACTGGTCTCAGTTGTGCTTTGTTGTTCTTCAGTAACACTTGCTAAACTTGCACGGTTGTCTTTGACTGATTTGGTTGGCTTCCAGTTTGCTGGTTTGCCATGTAGCTTCCAACAAGTCTCCTTTGTATGACCAGGTTTTGAGCAATGGTCACACCAAGGTCGCCCCTTTCTTGGCCGATGTTTGTGTATGGGCATTGGGGGCCATGAACTCTAAGTAGTGAAGACAGATCCATCTAGGTTTGAAGATGGTTGTGAGTTGCCCAACATTACTTTCTTCCTGCTTTCTTCTCGGCGGACTTCTGAAAATGCCTCTCGAAGACTAGGAAGAGGTTTTGTTCCCATTATTCTGCCTCTGACTTCATCCAAGCTTTTATCTAGACCCAGCAGAAACTTAAAAGTTCTTTTCTGCTCAAGTATCTTTCGATATAATGTCCTATCATCCGAGCATTTCCATTCATGAGACTCAAACATATCTAACTGCTGCCAATGTCGGGTTAGTATATTGAAGTATTGTGTTACCTTCAATTCTCCTTGACGAAGGTCATGAAGGATTGCCTCCACTACAAAAAGTTCTGAAGTAATATCAGAACTGGAGTAAGTTTCTTTCATTGCTTCCCATATTTTATGAGCAGTTTCATAGAGGAGAAAGTTTTCACCAATATCAACATTCATTGAATTAATGAGCCAAGACATAATTTGATGATTTCCAGCCTTCCACTTCTTGTAGTTTGGATCATTTTCCTGAGGAATATTGGTTTCTCAAGACAAATAATCCTCTTTTCCTCTACCACCAATGAACATACGGACGGATTGGGACCACTGCAGGTAGTTTTGTCCATTGAGTTTATGATTTGTGATGAGAAGAGAGGTATTTTCAGTCATTCTAGAATTTCCAGAGTTGGAATTATGGAAAGGAGAGGAGGAAGTTTTAGAGATGGAACTGGTTTGTTCATTCGCCATTAAGGAGAAAAAAAATTGAGATTTTCTGGGAAAAAACTGATAATATTGGGTGAATCTGAGGATGCCGATGAGGAGGAAGACGGCTAGGGTTTTTTAGAATTTGCTTACTTTGATACCATGTAGAATTTTGAGAATTGTATTCTGTTATTTTTTGAGAGAGTATAGGATTTATTTATAGACATCCATATAACTAAAAGATAACTAAAAGATAAGAAAGATAAGCTATTCTGACTCCTAAAATCCAACAATCTAAAAAAGATATTTTACCACCTAAAAAACAGGAATTAACATATCTACTTAATTTCTAACTTTGAGGATAAATATTCGACAATTACTGAACAGGTAGAAGCTAATATGATAAAATTAGGAATTCTAAGATTTAATAGAGTAAGCAATTAAGAATAAGAATTGGAAAAACTAATGATCTAATTAGCATGTGTATTAGAGAAATACAAGAGGAAACAGGTGTCAATTACTCAATAAAAAAGTTATCTTTTAAGTCTTTCTCAAGAATAATAGAGAATTTACCATAAAATTGTGATCGAAGAAGAAAAGAAACTACATATAGGGATTTGGGAAAAGATGGTGGAAAAAGATTGAGTTAGTGCAGATTTTCCATCGACATGAGAGTGGTTGCCATCATTGGGATTAGTAGTGTTATCGACACAGTCGTGGTAACCACCACCAGGGAGGTCGTGTTGATGTTCGTCTTTGACTTTTCCGTCACTTTTTTTATGACAAACCCGTGCTCATCACCATAGTAGGTTGTATGCACTCTCGATCACTTTAAACTTTTTCAAACTCTTTGACTCGTCCACACATAGCCATTTCGTGTCGTACACCACTTCCAATACAAATTACAAGCTCACAATTCTAAACTTTGTTGAGTATTTGAAGATGCTAGCATAGAGCACACAATATCACCATAAAAAAACCCTTCGCCCCAAAGGGCCTTAAGGCATATGAACACTAATTAGCATATCTGCTGGATTCTCAACTGTAGCTACTTTTTCTAACACAACCTTGCGTGCAACAAGGGTGCCTCAGATGAACTAGTGCCTAATATCGATGTACTTTGTACTACGATAGACAAAATCTTGATTCTTTGCCAAGCAAATAGCACTCTGATTTTCGCTTTGAACAATTAGAGCACTATGATTAAATCCAAGCTTACTAACTAACCCTCCAAGCCATACAGCTTCTTCAGTCACAACCATGTACTCAACCTCGATGGTAGACAACACAATCACTTCTTGCAATGACGATCTCCTGCTAATTGTAGAACCATAAAGACAAAGCATGTAACCATTGGTGGATCTTATATTATCAAGATCTCCACCATAATTAGAGATAATGAACCCAATCAACCCATTGATCCACCGCCCTTACTCCAAACAATCTGATGCAGTATCCATCAATTATCTCAAAATCCACTCCATTGCTTACTAGTGGATCTTCCTAGGATTTGTTGTATGGTTGCTCACAATACTTTCAATTTGAGAAATATCTGGCTTGATACAAACCATAACATACATTATATATTCCACAACATTATAACATGAAATTGTGGCCATAAATTCTTCATCTTTAGATTTGGGAAAATCCAAAGTAGACAATCTAAAGTGAATGGCCAAATGAGTGCTAATAGGCTTGGCATCTGTCATAAAAAACATCTTTGGAAATTTGTTTATATATTACTCCTTTGACAAGTAAAGACGATTCGGACTGCAGTATCGAATAATCTCCATGGCAGCTCCAAAATCTTTCATCTCTAATTTAGTCTTAAGCATTGTTTTCGCCTTGTTAACGTCTGATAAATCTTTTACTATCACAAATATGTCATCAACATAGAATAAAAGGTACACTAGAGGACCACCACTAACCTCCTTAAAATATACATACCCGTCGTGAGAACCTATGCTCAATAATGAAATTATTAAACCTCTTGTACCACTCTCTAAGTGACTTCTTTAATAAGTACACATGATTCTACTTACCTTCAATAAGGAAATCATTTAGGTGGCGCATATATATTTCCTTCTCAAACTCGCCATACAAAAATATTGTTTTAACATTTAGTTGCTCTAACTTCATATCCTGCATAGCCATACATGTAAGTAAAGTACAAATAGAAGTATGAAATACTTTGTTATAATCTACACCTGATATTTGACTAAGCCCGAATGTAATTAGATGAGTCTTTTATTTTGGTCTCTTGACTCTTGGGTTCTCTGTTTCAACTTGTACACTCACTTGCAAGCAAATCTTCTTCTTCTTGGGTGCCTTAGCAAGTTCCCATTTGTGATTTTTCCGTAAAGATTGCATCTCCTCCATAGCAACACACCACTCAGCATGATCATGATAGTACTAGCAGTGGCATTTGAGTATGACATTGGTTCCTAAACATCAACCACTGTCTTTATACTGGATAAAGCATAGCTTGCTAACTCCTCAAAGTCATAGGCTTAATAGCCCTTCGTGGCTTACCTAGGGCAACTCCCCTTTGCTCTACTAGTCGCCTAGATATAATGACCTCAGGGACTATGGAACTATCGAAAAGGTCTATCTAATCCAAATCAACCTGTAGCATCATGTAAATTCTCCTACTCCACCTCTTTAGACATACTATTAGTGGAAGACTTAGTCTTTTAGAGGAATATAGACTTATTAAATGCGGCATTCCTACTAGTCAGAAATTTATATTCATTCAGGTCGCATAACTTGTACCCTTTCACTTTGCATGTATAAACTAGAAAGATACATGCCTTGGCTCTAGGCTCGAGCTTTTATTCGGATAAGTACAGGAAAATATATAAATTAGAATAATCAACAGGTTTTTTCGGTTGTACCTCTTCAGGTGTCTTCAACTCAATGGGACATTTAGGTGATCGTTGCCATGTGAGCTACTTCATCCTTAAACTTATAACACCCCCAAAATTTACTACTGAAAAATTTCGTTATATTAAAAGATTAGCGGAAGCAAAACAACAAACTGTGAATTTTAGGGATATTACCGCCACACTTAGTACCAGATCGGTTCACTCATACCGTTCCAGTACCAAGTGCTAAGGCTAAAAAAAATGAAATACCATCTACAAGAAATTCAACATACTTAAATTAAAGTAGTGTATCAAATCATTTACCAGAATAAAATCCACCAGTAGTGGTTACATTAACAACATTAACATTAAAACCAGAAATTTAAAAGAGAAGGAGAAAAACCCTAACGGTTCTGGATAATTCCTTACTCTCTTTCCTGTTGCCCACTTGAGTAGCACCTGAAAAGACCTGCAAGGGACGCTGCCCATTGAATAGGCAGGGGCTCCACGAGTGGAACCCTTTAGTACTATGGTACTGAGTAACCCTTTAATACAACACTTAAAAACATGACCGCGATACAATACATAATGCAAGCTATATACATATGTAATGAGAGGTTCATACATAACAATCACATATATAACAAGGCTGCCACATATCAACAAGTTATACGGTACGATCGATACTTTTGGCTTTAAGCCATTAGTCCATCATTATTCAATCATCTTTCTGGTTATATCCAAGTGAGTGCGGGAACCCTACTATTATAGCCGGTGGACCGGAATACATACAGGACAGAACGCTCCTGACCACTATTATTGCCGGTGATCGGTCTCTAGGGTAGAACGCTCTTGGCTACTATTATTCGTCGGTGGACCGGTCTGGCCCCGACTCACAAGGTATTCCACTATAAGTAATTAATATCTTTTAATAATTTATTCACATCCAATACTTGTTTTATTGAGCTCGGGACCCCCACTATTTTAGCCGGTGGACCGGAATACATATAATCATCATCTAGGGTAAAACGTTCCTGGGCTACTATTATATCCGGTGGACCGGTACTCAATATCATCTGCCAGGGCAACACGCTCCTGGGCCACTATTATAACCGGTGGATCGGTACTCAATATCATAAGTCAACTGGGCTCGGCTCATTAATCTTTCATTTTCGTAATTAGTGTTTTTCCTTTCTTTCATCAGTACAACAATTCTATTTATTTACCTCGGACGGGAGATCAAGAACCCGGGACACAAAGGTACACCGGTCATACCGGTGCATACAAGCCACTCAGTACCCTTCAACCACGAACCTAAGGACACAAAGGTACCTTAGTCGTACTGGTGCATAAAGCTACTCAGTACCCTACTGACAAGGACACCTAATCTATAAGTATGCATACCCCTTAAATAGGTTTGTAGAGCTAGATAGAGTAAGATATAGGGCCTGACTGGGACACAAAGGCACACCAGCAACTATCAGAATCATCGTGGGCTAAACCACGTCTTTAGGGTAGCGACCCCTAAAGAGCCACCATTCCCGATCTCGAGGTCTTTCACTTAAAGTATTAGTGTCTTAATTAAAGTGATCACAAAAAGCACAATAATTAGATATTTATTCACTTTCAATCGTTCTGATATTAGTAGTCATTTCTTATTCAGACGGTTATCCAAGATAACACAGAAATCATTAAGGCCATCATAATCTCATCTAATTCTGAATTAGGTTTTGTTCTCGTAATACTTACGAGTTATTAAATATTCTTACCTTACTAATCAGCATTATTTGAATCATATAATGAAATTCTACAATCACAACGACATGTCAGGTATAAATTACTTATTTACCCCTTACTTATATAATTGCTAAGTCATCCCTTCCTTACTTGACAAATTACCCTATTACCCTTCAAGTTGCATAATTATCAAATTACCCCTTATCCGATTTAGGTCACCAAGTTATTTCTTATGCTTTTTAGATCACTTTTAGTAAAATATTGGTTTGAAAAATTATTTAAATAAAATAAATACGACAAAATAATAAAATATTTATTTTAATTTATTAAATATTCCTATATAACTTTATTTACTTAAAAATTCATAAAATAATTAAAATATATAATTTTATAAGCTAATTTATTTTAAATAAAAACTATTTATTAAATTATAGATTTTTTAAATTTTTGGGGGATTACAAAACTCCTCGCCCAATTCAGCACAACATACATCGAATCTTCTTTAACAAGGTCTTGTTCATCCTCTCATTGACCCAATTCTACTCATTATTCCAACATAGGTGTGGTGCTTAGCGATTCCATAGTCCTCACAATAATGGATGAAACTCAGCTCTATAAAATGAAGACCATTATCCGTCTAGAGGCACTTGACATGCCTCTTGATCTACTTCTTTAGTAGGATCTTCTAGTGCTTGGAAACACCAAATACATCATTCTTATTTTTAATAAAACAACACATACCTTTCTAGAAATACTTCAATCTACCCTTGGAAACCACCCTTATAGGACCTACAAATCTGAATGGATATAATGAAGAGGTGTTTTCATACGATGCATAGCTACTAAAAAGCTAACCCGCTTCTACTTTACACACACAATGTTTACATAACTCCATAGTACCTATGCTTTGTTCATTCAGCAACCCTCTCATGGAGAGTTCAGTCATGCCTTTAACACATATGTCTCAGTCGCATATGCTAAGGTCTAGTAGCATCCAAGTCAGACGTACTCGGATGTCACTATACTAGCACTCTCAATAGTAGAACCAATTAGGTCATACAATGTCTTGACCCTGTTACAAGACTTCTTTTAGTAACCCTCACCATGTCATTTGTAATCACACAACAATATCTATTACAATCCAATGAACTTAATAAAATTAGATTATTCAGCATTTTAGGGACATGTTGAACATTATATAATGTTCCGACCACACCATCATGTTTCCTTACCTTCACAACCCTAAATCTAGCAACTTTGCATACAACATCGTTACCCATCAAAACTACTCCACTTCGAATTTTCTCAGAAGTTTGGAACTAATTCTTGATAAGACAAATATAGTAGAAGTATCTAAAATCTCAGTCATCTTTGACTATCTATTGATGGCAGACAACATCACCATCATTATCATCTTAGAATATAACAATATCATCATTTGAGCCAGATGATTGGTTTATTATTATGACATACGTTCCTTATATGACCCTTTTTGCGACATCCATGCTAATCAATATTTTTATATTTATTTTTAAATTTTGATATGGACTTCTTGTCACTAGGACCCTGTTCTTGAGTTCTTCCCCTAGGTACAAGTCCTTGACTATATGAATCATCTAAATCTCTCAATTTTCATTGTAGCAGGACATTCTTGATATCTTTAAGAACCAATTCATCTTTACCATATAGCATGGTCTTAAGAAAGTATTTATGATGAGCAAGTAAAGAACACAACAATTTAATAGCAAAATCCTCATCATTTAGTTTGACATCTATATTTTGTATATTCATAACAATAGAGTCAAATTTATGAAGATGAGATTTTAAATATTGTCCCTGACCTAATTTCAAATCACACAGTTTGCTTTTTAACAACAAATAATTTGTCACGAATTTTATCATGCATAAAGATTCTAGCCTTAGCCACAGAGCAAATGGAGGAGGTGTCTCTTTAACCATCTTTTGTATAACCTCATTGGATAAACGCATTTATATAGTAGTGGATAAAGCCTCTAGATTGATCTCAAATTTCTCATCAATCGTAGGTTTCTTTGCTTTTTCAAATAGTGTCTTCTCCAATTTGTTCTGAATCAAGACCTCCCTCATCTTTAACTTCGATAAGCTAAAGTTACAAAATGATCAAACTTTTCAATGTCAAATCTTACCAATGCCATCTTATATCAGTTCAAACACAAATTCATTTTAATACTAGTTGGGAATCTACCAGTGTGAATACATAGGGCCTAATATCATAGAATTAGAGATTTTAGGATTCAATAGATAAAACAATTGGGAATAAAAATTGAGACAAATTGATGATCTTATTAATGTGTGAATTAGAGAAATACAAGACAAATTAGGAATCAATCACTCAATATACAAATTCTTTCTCAAGAACAATAGAAAACTAATTGAGAAACCACATGATTATTGTCAAAGAAGAGAGGAAACTATTTATTGGGATTTGGGAAAAGATGACAGATATAAATGATTTTAAAGCAATATAGTCTATATAGATTTTTCGTCGGCACAGGCGTGGGGACCAGGGGGCTGTGTTGCCATCAATACAGCCCTAGTGACCACCGCACTTGGGGGGCATTCTCTCAAACTTTTCCTTGCTATCTGATGACACACTCGTGCCTACCACCACGGGAGAGTCATGTTCACTCTCAACCATACAATCAAATATCGGTACCGCAATTGCGTATCGGTCGTAATTTCGCGGTTTCCGGGTCAGCCGCGACGCGAAATTCCGAAATTGCGGCCGATACAGAAAATCACACATTTATCGGTGCGATATCGGCGAAATTTCGGATATCGGCCGATATTTTACCGATATTGACCGATATTTACCGATATTGGCCGATATTCACCGATATTTGCCGATATTTGTCGATATTTGTTGTGTAAAATAAATAAAAATTCACGCCGCGACAACCGCGATATAGAAAATATCATTCGCGACACCCCGATACCGCGACACCGCGACCGCAACCGCAATCGCGACTGTAACCGCGGTTTTATTGTATGCTCTCAACCACTCTGAATTTTTAAAAACTCCTCTACTCATCCAAAATAGTTAGTCCATGCCACAATACCTAAAATATAAATCACAAGCTCGAAAAAATCTATTGATACAACAAAGCCCTAACTGGTTATCTATTATGGCATGAATTTTTTTTAAAAGAATTCTATGCCATTGTAGATTCTGGAGTGCCTACCAGAGTTATAGTAGTAATTGGTCATTGATTTGAAGCTCTAGGCCTCTTTCTTGGCTTAACCTTCTTATGTTGGTTCCTTTTGTACTCTATTGGAAGGATAGAAATTATGATTTAGGGTTAGCTAAACTGAATTGGGAAAATTATTAATTGAGTGTAGATAGAGATGGGGAGGAATATGGAGGGGGTTGGGGGTGTCGGGAATTAACAATTCATTAATTCTCCTAACTTGTCCGCTTTTCTACCTTAAAGCCTTATTGATACTAGTTACTAACAAATAGGATTGAACCCTTATTTGATATAGTAATTTTCTACACACCCCTAAAGGGAATAATACCAATATCTCGTCTCCTAAAGCTAGATGTAATATCAGAATATCTAATATCTCAATTATAGATTTAATATTAAGCTTGTCAAATCCTCCTAAAATGTCTGAAGTAGTTTCCTACATTACTACCAAATATAATAATATGAGAAAAATATAATAATACTCTCATATGACTAATAAGTGAGGGCCTATGGGCCCTCTTAATTAGTCAATGAATTGTTTGCTCATGTGGCCTGATCCTACAATATCTGTGTCGTCAGCTAGACAAGGATTACCCAAATAGAATAACTCTTAGCAGTAGCATCGAATGCAGCGAGTGCAAGCCTCCTCTTGAAATCAATCAAAACTGTAAGACTATAATGAAGCCCAAATGCTCCAAGCAAATGGTGATGGGCCCATAGGAGGATGACATGGAGCTGAATAGGATGACAAAGTGGTTAGTATCAACTGTCCGCAGGGTCCCAAGACTACAGTGCAAGCTGCCCAAAGAGCAACGGTTGAGTCTTAAGGCTGTGATGTGGCCAAATGGAGAGGAGAAGCCGAAGAGGCGGCGGTGCTAAGGAGAACAGAAGTTGATGATCCAAGCAGCAAGCTTGATTGCTGCCCCTCATCGCAACTCTAGGGTCAAGGATGGTGGTGTTGTTGTCTAAAGGGCTGGTAAAAGCAGAGTGGTGGTGGATTGGTGGGGTGTCGTGGAGGGGTGATGAAGGTGATTTGATGGGCGACGAGGTTTGGCGAAGGGTCATCAGGGTTGCAAAGGGCTGGAGTAGGAGAAATTGGGGCAGTGGGAATGGCACCGAGGGTGGGTGCTCCTGTAGGTCTTAGAATGTGGGTGTACAATGGTGACCATGGAGGCTGGCCAATTTGTGGCAAAGGTCACTAGAGGGGCAACAAAGCTGGGTGAGGCTAGGGTAGGGAGAATTGTGGTGGTGCGGGTTGTGATGGTGATAGTGAAGGTGGGGAGAAGTTTGGTGAGACTGTGGTGGCCTTAGCTGAGGACCTTTGGTGGCATGGCGGGGGCTATTAGAGGGGTGGTGGCGGCAGCTATGGCCATTGCTAGTGGAGCAAGAGGGGGTGATTTCAAACTCCCACTAAAATATTGACATAAATTTGCACATGCTTTGAAAAAATATCTGTTCCCTCTCTTTTCGTGATGAATCAACCCAAGCATTTGCTGAAGAATTGACATGATCCTGAGCTTAGCCACAGTATCAAGCTATGATATTAGAATTTTAGATTTTGGAGTTGTTACAGTCAGGCAGTAGCTGAAACCTTGGTTGATTTCAATTGTTTTCATATCCCATCGGAAGGATAGGAATTATGAATTTGGGCCAGCTTCATTGAATTGGGGAAATTGAGGATAGAGAGAGAGAGGAGGATGAATGGGGTTTGGGGGGAGTCAAGAATTAATAAATTGTTTATTCTCCTATCCTGTCCATTATGTCTGGCTTAAAGCCTTATAATCTAATGAGCTTTAGTCCTTATTTAATATGTTGATTATTCCACACACAACTAAAAGAAATATTACCGTTATCTAGTTTCCTAAAGCCAGATATAATATCTTAATAATATATATAATATTATGCTAGTCAAATCTTCCTAAATTTCCTTTGTTAGTTTCCAAAATTACTGCTAAATATAATATCAGAAAATATAATAAAAATACTCGCAAATGGCGAATGTTTAACAAGGCTAATAAGTGAGAGCCTTGTGGGCATGGCAATCCAAAATAGGTATCTTTCGAAATATTTATCTTTTCAATATTCATTGCAGACCTGATGAATTGGATGAGTGGATCTTATATACATCCAAATCAAACTTACTATTTTCAAATCTTAAGGATGTAATTCTCGTCTTGCCTGAATGCTATATATTGTGCCTTCCTGTGATTTTTCAATCTATCATATGCTCATTTATGTGTCCTGCTCAGTTGAAATGCATTTGAATATCCTTGGGCATTGATACAAACCTCAAAAAATGAAAGACTTGTGGAACCTCCACATGGCTCCATGTAATGTTTTGTTCCGACTAACGTGGACCATATTGCACCAATATTATGTTTTGTTCCCTATGAAATGGACATATCTAAGTCAACCACACCGATATTATGTGCACCAATAATATGGCCACGGCCGATAAATGCCTATATTAGTACAGTGCAGTAAGAAATCTTGAGACAAGGCAACAACCGCTGCTTAACAAAAAGAATGTTTCAGGGAATCTTGTGGCTAGGTGTTTAATATATGGAACTCCTATCCTGTGGTTCACGTGACCATTATGACGAGCGATTTGATAGAATGGTGTTGCTTCTTGTTCCTCCATTATTGCAATTTTCTTTTTTAGGACAAACAACTGCATCCAGTAAAAATGGGAAGGAAACAGGAAAGCCTCAGAAAACAGCAGGGAATAAAACAAGAATGTTTAAATTGTTTCCAAATTATGTTGTCATTACCAAAAATAAAGTTTGACTCTTTCAACCCTACAAGAAAAGAAAACGTCAAAAAAGTTTCATCCAATTAGGCATGTCATTAAACAATCTAGTGACGTTAAATGAAAAAGATATTTAGTGTTTTTGTCAAAATATCCTAGTTAGGTTAACTTTGAAGATTTAGTCTCATCACTAATATCTTGCCACTAAAACCAAAATATATTTTGATTTGTTGTAACACCGGAAAGTTAAAGGTCAATAAATAAGAGTAGCAATGTGTTGTCATAATAGTGATCTTACTTAATATCTCCATCTTTATACCCATATTGACTTATTTCCCCCCTTCTGAATAGGTGGATTCACAGCTAATGTGATAATCAAAGGGATAGATTTTGAATGTTCAAGTGAGGGATCCGTGTGTGCAACTCCCCAAGAAGCAAGGAGTTCAGCTGCCTCACTAGTATTGGCCAAACTGCGAAGAATGGCATATGAATTATAAATGCTTCTTATGAATGTATTGTCTTGCATGGTTGATGCATATTTATACTTTTCGTTATTTCTACAAATTGAAGGGGCAGTATACCACTTTATTGTATCACTTGCTTGGAAGACCTTGTACCTATTGTATCGTGGATGAAGTTTTGGAGCATTAACCTTGCTAATGTTATCAACCTTGGTTGTGCATGATTGGACCATTTGTTTGTAGTGCTTGTACATTGGAAGCTTCATGGAATTGGTTCTAATGTTTGGCTAGCATATTCGCTGTGGAATAGGAGCATTGCCAACCTATGGGTTAGAATGCGATCCTATGTCTAGTGATCAAGCTAGGTGGTTGTGGACACATTCAAGATGAGGTAAGATGACAGTGTTTCAAATTGAGGATAAAGAATACCTATTGGTTTTATCAATCCAATTCAGTTTGCTCGTTTGTAATTTACCCCACCTACTCCCACCCCAAAGTAGCGTAGATATTGAATAAGAAACTCAAATAAAGACAAGATAGAGAAAAGTATTGAGGTGGGTTTGTTCTCATTGTCATTCATGGACATCCCACACAAACATATACTACTATAGTGGGGGTTACAGGAGATGGAGAGGTTGAGCATGCAGAAGTTCAGGGTTAGGTATATAATGTTACAATAAATGGATGATATTATGTTGATTATAGCTATTGTAAGATGTATATCTTTCTAAATAAGATATTTACAAGAATGTTTGTGGGATACAAATCTTGTTGTATCTACAATATTTTCTCATATATGTACATTTATGATATTTATGATACTCTCTTATAGTTAGTATTTTACAATTATACATGAGATTGTAGATGAATACAAATACAAATACACACGCACACATGTGAAGGTGTTTCATCCATTAGTATTTGACACTCTTATTTAAGATTATTTTATGAATACTATCTTATTAAAAATATTGTTAGGAAAACCATCATATAGGGTGAAACTATAGCTCATTAAAATAATATAGGATTTTTTACTCTCAACTTAACATATCTTCCTCATAGACTGCATCATGTATGATTTTATTTACATGTGTACATTTATATTCATTTATGATTGCCAATTGAATCCTCATGAAAATAAAATTGTCTTTTATGCAAAAATCTTAATCACTAGATTAGCTTTGAATTAGACGAGTTTTTTTTATTAAATAATGTTTATTTATAGCTAATTAGTCTAACATCTTTAAATGTTTATGTTCATATAAATCACAAGTGGGTAAATTTATGTTGCAATATTTTATAATAAATCGATAATGATTTTCATTTCTATCAATTATTAGTTGTTTAGATAAAAACATTACCAAAGCATATCCTATATCATTTTATGTTGGTGTAAGGATAACTTTTGGATATTTATTTTATCGATAGAGTTTCTTCTTGAATTTCATTATTATGGACATTTTATCTCATTTTTAAACCTCTTGGTTATTGTGCCAATTTTATCCTCTTCTAAGGTTAGAACTCTCATTCCTAGAGTTCAATCTTGTGGATCCGAATCATATATTTTTTGCAATTATGGGCACTTTTTTCAATATATGACTCCTAGTTCTTGTGACATCCAACAAATATTTATGAATAATATCATATGAGTATGAACATTCAAATTTAAGTCTTGGTAGGGAACACCAAAACACATAGCTTTTATGTAAAATCTTGATATGTAAATCATATTATAAATCAACACTAGTACATGGTATTGGAAATTAAATATGGTATAGTGTCTAAGTTATCAAATGCATAGAACTACGATAGTTTAAATGTATAATTGATAAGTAAATGGTAAAATTTAACAACTTTATATTTTAAATGGATATCATTAAATAAATAATTACATGTAATCATCCTATGATTTTTTTTCTTAAATTAACCATCATATATCCAAACTAAGATATCCTAATTTTGTCTTTTGCCACTTTGGTCTTAACTTCATTAACACATATATTAACATTACCCTTCATTATCATGGTTAATTAACATGATAAAGTGAACAAATCTAATCACAATCACTAAGGTTTTACTTACATTCCTTCAAATATATTACTCTTCATTAAAGAATTTAGATGCAACTTAATAACTAAACAAAAAATGTGTAATTTAAATATGATCAAATGCAACTCCAAACCAATCCTTAATGAGGATGTTGTATTATGTAACATATGATTAAATCTTTATAGGGCTTATGTTGGTCTTTTGGGATATTTTGGTTATGCACCCATAATAGCTTGACCCTAACTTAGAACTTTGACTTTCCTCTTTACTTTGGAACAATTAGAAAAGTACTTGGTTAAAAAATGGATTTTCTTGTAGATTATACCTCAATATTAAAGTGTTAAACATTGTGAGTATGTAAACTTAGAGGTGGAAAACGAGTCATACAAATCGGGTTTAGGTTGGATTAAAATTGGGTTGTTATGTAATTGGAGAAGGTTCAGTTTGAGTGTCTTTTCGATTCACATATAATTTGGATAACACTGATTCAGGTTGGATATGTATTAGATCGAGTTATTTTGGGTCAAGAAAACATCGAGTTAGGCCCAGGTCTAATCCATCAAATTTTTTTGGGTTTTAGTTCAATTCACATCTACATATTTTGGGTTAGATTGGGTTTGAGTTGGGCAGATTCAAGTATATAAGCTTCAGGTTGTATCAAATTTTGACCAAATTAAATTTATTTAGAATTTATATTGACATTTATTGTTATCGATTTAATATAATTAATAAATCAAATTTTGCAATTAATTATTATTGTTATGATTAACGTAGTAATTTTTATCATAATATATGTAATGATATAACAAATTATTATCATAAAATATGTAGCAGTAGTAGTAACAATACATTATCATTATTAATATTATAATAATTATTATAAATATAATTATATAATAATGATTGTTATGATAACTATAATTATTATGTTAATAATAATAATAATTATTATTATTACTATAATTAATTAATACTATTTTTATTATTATCATCTTTGGAAATATAAGAATTATTATCAGTAAAAATACAAATATAAAGTTTACTATTGTTATTATAATAATATATATTACCATTATTATATTTACAATTATAAATTTTTTGTTTATAATAATTAATACTCGTCAATAATACTAATATTAATATTAATAATATAAAGTCCTACACACATGTCTATATAAAGGTCTACAAACATGTCTATTTATTTAACTATACAAGTGATTAGTTGTATTTAAAAAAATCTTTCAAATAAGTAGTTATCAAAAAATATATGTTGTTGGAATTTAACAATGAATAGAGCATTGGCCATATTAATTTATATTTAGTAACCAAATACCTTTTTGTAAATAAGTAAGTTATAGAAATTATTTTTTACTAAGCCTGTTGTATCATAACTCTATTGCTCTTAACTATCATAAATAGCCTACTAAATCATGTCATAACAATTGCATGTCTCAAGAAAAATAAAATATGAGAGACATCACCATCATACTTAGATTAGGGAGGAATACATACCATGTGTGAACTATAATACCACTCAATATTTATAAGAATTTCACTGATACTTTAACATATGTTTGCTTATATCATACTGTCCCTTTTTATTATTATTTTAATATGGAATAACTATATCGGAGAGTATAATATTTTTCCTTTATCAGTAAACTAGGTTTGAAGTTAGTAAGATGAATAATTGCACTAATGATGTATATTTCACCTCTCCATGTAGATACAATTAACAATAGCTTTATAATATTTATACGAATAAAAAAATAGGTGGGAAAAACCAGATGGTGTTGTATACTATACCTCTCCTTTTAGTATTTCTTAAATAGTGTCTATATCTTTAATTCATAGTCTTAAGTTAATAAGTCATATTTTCTACACATCCAACCATGAAGTATGCCCTTAGTTAGAATAGTAAATTGTAGAATACCTGTATAAAAATAAATAGATGACTTTATATAAAAAAAAATAGAGAAAGTAACAATTGCACTAATGTAGCATAGTAGTAGGCAATTATGAAGATGAAGTATCAACTTCTGGTTTTATTTTTGAGAATTTCAATTTAATTGCTTATGTACCAATATCTTCTAACAATGCTATCTTATTAATTTTAGTTTTTGAAAAGTAGAGAGCTTGTTTGAAGTTACTTATTAAAAGTAACGAAGTTTCCAAAAAAAGTAAGTATTATGGATAACTACTTTTGATAAGTAAATCCAAACATGGAATAAATAGCAAGTATTAGTATTATATTAATTTTTTATTCAGTTTAAATTTATAAGTTTTATTTGAAGGTAAATAATTGAGTAAATGATCACTTAACACTTTATTTATTAGAATAATTACATGCCCCCTTAATTATTCTAAAATTAAGGGCTTGTACATAAAAATTGGGTGATAGACTCAAAGATTATTAAATGTAAGGATTTTTATAATTTGAGCCTAAGATAATTAGAATACATTTATTTAATATATTTCACCTAGTATTAATAACTTTAGGCTTAGTTGACTAGTTAGCCTTTAGTAATCAGATCACATTTCAGGTAATCTATTTACTTTTATAACTACTCATAGGTAAATTGCTAACTATATTTTGATATATTAGTTCTTATTTTTGTAATATATAATTCAAGGTGTTTTAAATTTTATATATGGAGTAATCCTTATTTTACAAACCTTTGTGTTTGGTCAACTTGGCTTATAATTTTATCTAACAATTTGAGTTTTATAAATATAAGTTTATTCATATGTGTATTTATAACTTCTTCTTGCTAATTTATTTAGAACGTATATAGGTGTTTATATGATTTTATACATTGTTGGTGATTGTATAAAATTTATGGGATGTGTAGTCATATGATATTATTATGAATATATGATCTTTGTTTCTTTAGTTGGCATTGAATTACTAAAATGGTTGATTAAATTTTGACCCAAGTGGTCAACTCTATATAGAAATTGTTCAAATTGAAAAGTGATATTGTGAAAATTCTTATTTAATAAAAATAGTATTTATAAAAGTATTATTTATCGGATCAGTTAATTGTGAAAAATGTTGTTTATGGAAAATGTTAGTTTTGGAAAGTATCAAATATAGAAGATAACCAGATTTAGAAAAGGTGGATAATTAAGGAATGGATACAATTATGTGTTCTGGATGCGTTATTTGATTACTTTGAATAATACACTAAAATCTAAAGTGGAAGATGAGAGCAAGATAGGTTCCTCTAAGATTGGTCTTTTGGAGTTGGAGATTAGCAATAGAATTTCCTTAGATTATAGTGGCATGTAGGCACTTAGTTTATTTACCTAGCCACGAGTTAATAAGGCTGCATGTCTACTATCAAAATCTTTGGATCTCTTGTGGTTTGCTTTGGTTGTTATTGAATGCCTTTGAACATATTTGCTAACTGACGCCCTAGTTGGATTTTTCCCACACAATAAATAAAATTAGATTGTATGTTTATGTGTTTACTAATTTAAAAGGCATTCATAAATGGTGAACTAATATTTGCCTTATCATTTGACTGATACCTGATTGTCTTTGATGTATTATATTGATTCTATAAATTATGATATTTTCCTTTTAAATAATGGATTACTTAGTTGTTTATCTAATTATCTTGTTGTTGTTTTAAGTGGGGTTGCATTAATTTATGGTGAGAGGATAGTCTTGTGTAGGTATATTGTGAATATATTTGATATGGTTGCATGCTTGTAGGATGATATGAGAGAGTTGTTTGGCTTATGAAGTTTTATGTTTTCATGGTGTTTTAGTTTCAATGAGATTTAAATGTAGTAGAGTTATTTAATTTATTGATATGTTGTTAATTGCTTTCAACATTGACATTTGACTTTATTATGGTATCCTATTATATGAAGAATGTTGTAGAATTTTATTTTGGTTTCAATTTTAAGTTTTAGCCTTAACATCTAGTGTAAGTGGGATAATTGTATCTACTTGTGCTATATATGGGGGTAATATCCTCATTTATATTCAGGTTTCACATGATTTTCTGAGTATTTTTTATTTTAAAAATAAAACAAAACAACAATAAAAATGAAGTGAGGAGAATATAACCTTACTAGTTTTGTTTCATTTGTTGTTATATGGTTTGCATTTTTTTTACATAAAATGTTGTTAATAAGATAGTTTATGGATATTTATGTATCAATTTATATGAGATAAAATGTAATATTTGTGTATTAAGTTTGACTTTAGTTTGGATCAAGCCTGAAATTATGTCAAGATATGGATCCGTTTGGGTCGATTCATTTTGGGTTGGGTAAGTTCAAGTCGGGTTATTATTGAATTTTTATCTGGATATGGGTTGAGTTCAAGACAAGTTCTTTCTAAATTTAGTTATTTTGATTTGGGTATTTCAAATACGAGTCATTATTAGTTAGCTACATTTGGATCAAATTGAGATTGATTCAGTTTGAGATTAGGTTTCATTTTTTTGGGTCTAGATTAAGTTTTGGGTCGAGTTATTCAGGTCGGGTCAACATTGCTAGGTCTATGAATGACCAACATACTCAAAGTAAATAACATAGGCACATAGGTTAGTTTTTAGTTGACCTCCACTTGACTTTGACCTTTGGCTAAGAAAGTCAACTTCCATCCTTTAACCTAAATAAATGGACGTAGACTATAGTTTGAAGTAAATGTTGAATGACCTATATTTTGATATGAAATTGTTAAACCATATGAATATGGATGACCTTAAATGCCTAATGTAAATATTATGGACTTGCATGATGGCCTTTAGGAATAGTTGGCTTAGTCTTGACCTTGTTCAAACCTTAGTCATGAACACTAACCTTCTTTGGCTATCAAATAAATGGATGAGTTATATGAATTAAGGTTAACCTCCCGCATCAACTTTGATTATCCTATAATGATGGTGAAAATATGGTTAAGGATGGAACCATGGCTTTGACCTAAATTGGACTTGTGAATAAAAGGAAAAAGAATTTAGAAATCAAGGGATGATTTGACATCTATGATTGATAATTGTAGTTGCTTTTTAACTATATGATTAAATAATGGAGTTATCAACCTAAACTACCCTTAATGGCAGTAATGGATAATGTGAGAACCTAGTATGGCTATACTTGATAGTTATGGCATGGTTCTTGATGTGATATAAAAATTTGACCTAATAAGGTATTAACTACTTAAAGTGAAGTGACTAGATTGTCTAATCAACATTAGCTACTAGGGGTTATTATGCCTTCGGGTGCCTCTTATTATCATTGATTTTGAGTGGGATTTGAGTTAATCTTGGATATTTTTCCTATATTAGACATTGGTGATGTATTAGAGAATATTGATATTAAATGCTCTACTTACTCAGGTTAGGTTGACTTAGCTTTAGTCAGATTTTATGTCCTCCAATTTACATGGATTTAGCCGAACTTTATGCCCATCCAGTTATTTGGTTTGATTTCCATTTGTATTGAGATATCATGGGGGATAATCCTATATATTTCCCAAGGAATTATATAAGGGAATCCTATATCACTTTATTGGATGATAATAACCAACTTCTTCTAAAATATTGTGTAACCTTGGATTTATGTTCCTCAACTGCTCCATCATTCAAGTGTTTCTTTAAATTTAATAACATGGTATATCCATAATGATATATGCATTATGTGATATCATATTCTTAACCTTAAGTGTTCCATTATCATATGACTTTTTTTTGTTCTCTTGTGTTCCCATGAGCTATCGCATTATCTATATTATGTGTAATCATGATCTTCATACTATATGAGCCACATAGTTGAAGTGCTAATTATGTGATTATATGGTTCTTGCTTTACAGGTTATTTCCTATAGATGATTATTGGGATAGTCTAAGTGATCTATGATTCCCAATGCATATGGCATGTATGCCAAAGTATGTTATAACATGTATGTTTCTTGTATGTCCTTACAATAATGACCAAGCATGTTTCTAATGATGGGTCTAAGTATGTATAACCATGACCTTATGTGAACAATATGTAATTTGGATGATTTAAGGATCGCATGCATACATGGGTATGATTTAGCACGAGAATGATGTGTGTCTTATATGAACCATAGCATACATGATAAGGATAGATTGGTTTGCTTAGTATGTATTGATACTGATGAAGTCATTATTGCAATACCCCCACTCAATCCTACGAGCAAGAGGTCTTGTACAAGTATCCGAGGATAACCAATGAGTGGTATTCCCTTTATCGCAGTGCTAGTCGGGAGTTATCTAATCATAGGCATTTCCTTCTAATGGTCTTTAAGTGACTAAGGCATTTTCCTTTGTATTTATGTTCTTTGGTTAATTTTATTTTTGTAATACCCTGTATCCTTAAATTCAATTTTATTAAGCTTAATTATATTATTAGTGTAATCTAATGTAAACATTTAATTATTTTAATTTTGATTCGTTTTATGAATTTATCGACGATTTCAACTTCATATTTAAATTTAATTAATCGTTGTGATTGTGGATCATTCTAGATAAATTCGTTCACGGCCATGATTTCTCGTATTTTAATTTTTAATAATTTAGATTTGTTTTTTATTATAATTTGTATGATTACGACTTTATTTTGGAGTTATATTTCGTTAATGATATATATTGTTTAAATTATAAAATTTTCGTTTAAAATATTCAAATTTATTTTAATGATTTTATCTGTAGAAAATGTTTTCAATTTTGAATTTATTCATTTCAGAAGTTGTTAAGATCTTTGGAGCTTATTTATGGATTTCTTTTCGAAATTAATTTTATTCCTTATTACCCTTTTTGGTTTGTGGAAGACCAATTTCAAAATTTATTTAAATTTGTCTCGGTCTATTAGAATTTGATTTAAATATTTTCTTATATGCTTTTAAATATTTTTCGAGGCCTTATAATGTATTTTCATAAATAATATAGATATTTGTGTTCGTTGATAAATTCTTCTGAAAATATTTCCAAAACACAAATTTTAGATATTTAGTATTTCGTTATATAATTGTATTTGTAAAAAAAAACATCGACTGGCCCCCATCTCCCCTCTTCCTTTTTCCTTTTTCCTTTTCTCTCTTCTTCTCTCCCTTCTTTTCTTTTCCTCTTTCCCGTTGGGTTCTCTACTCTCTACGTGAGCCAAAACCGTTGCCTTCATATCCTTCTCCCTGCTCCTCCTTCTTCGACCTCCGGCCACAACCACTTCAGCCACTTGCTGCACCACCACCACCGACGACGTATAACAGTAGCAACCACAACACGCCACCATCGACAAACATAACAATAGCGGACGGTAGTGATGCACCGCCACGTCCAGCCTTGGAGAGCTTAAGTGATGGTTGGCGAGCATCGATCGACCTCCAACAAAACTAAATTGATTGTTTAATTATGTATATATGTGTTGTAAAATTGATTTGGATAGGTTAATTTTGTGGTATATGTCAGAATTATGAAAAATTATATTTTTGGTCGGGTTATGCCCGAATTTTTGGGATTTACCCAATTAAACTATTTTAGGTAAATTGATTAAACATTAAGCTTTAAAATGTATATCATTTCATGTTGGAACCATCAACTTGAGAAATTTATGGGTAATTAATCGGAATTGACTTTCTATGTCAAAATCAGTGTGTAATGAAATTGGATTGCATAACTGAGTTGTTTCACTCTATTGATTTTATAATATCATTTGAAATGTATTTAATTTTATATTGGAAGTGTTGATTTGAGAAAATTGTGTGAAATTGATCAGAACTAGATTTTTTGGTCAAAACTCTTGCGGGTCCAAATTGGATCGTGTAATCGAGTTATTTTATTCAATTGATTATATGATTTACATTAGCATACATTTTATTATAATTCTAAACTGTTAATTTAAATATTTTAGGAAGAATTGACTAGATTTACATTTTGAGCTCAAAAACCTTAATTATGCTAAATTGGATATATATTTTATTGCTTTTGATCAATTGATTATACAATATGTTATAAAATATATCTAATTGTATTTATAAATATTCAATTTAAAATAAATAAATAAAATTCAATCGAATTGTATTTTTGGGGCCTAAAACCCTAGATTCCAAATGAAATTGGTCATTTGTATAGCTTTTTTTCTTTCTAAAATTGAATTTATAGAAATATTTGAAATGAACCTAATTGTATCCAACACCTTCAATTGGAATTAATTGATTTGAATTATCTGAATTTGTGTCTTGGACTTTAAAACTGTAATTTTAAAAACCGATTATCTTAAATTGGTGATTCATAAGATTATTTTTATTGAAATTGATTATCTAGATTTATCTACAATTAGTTTAATTGCATTTTAAAACTATCAATTTGAGGTAATAGAAATGAATTGGTTGGTTCATAGTTCAGGCATTAAATACCCTAATTTTCGGAGATAATTTTATAAAATTGATTATGCTATGCTTCTTTTACCTAATCGATTTCCGCCTTTGATTTGAAATCATTTGAATTATGTTTTTATCTTATTGGGTTGGATTTGGTTATCTACAAATGGTTGGTTTGTCTGTTGAGTTGTAAATCCTAATTAGTAAATCATTTTTGACAGAATTAACTTATAATCTATTATCCTTTCCTCGGATTTCCAAATCTATTTCATATTCCATAAGTGATATATGTTTAACTCAATTTGGTTAATATTTAATTTTGAATCTTAATAGTGCTACACTTGCGAGTCTTAAGTTTTGGACACATTTTCCAAGAAAGATAGGTTATGTCTCCTTGTGATTTATTATAATATTTAAATTATTGATCGATAAGGTAGTCTCTAACCTAGTTTTTCAATTCCTATTGGTGATGTAGGAAAACTTTCTCATGGATTATTGAGCTCTTGATAGCTCTCTTTTTCTCAATTTGCTTAGCTAGCTTTGGATTTAGGTAAGTCACTACTTACCTTTACTTATGGTAGGATCTGGATGTATGTCTGCTTAAAGTAGAAGGTGATGAGTATACTTATTGATTACTTAATTATGTCAAGCATATGCTATGTTCTTGTGTGGTGATTGTATGTATGTATATATGAATTTATAGCCTCAATGCAAATGGGTGTTAGTATGACTCTTGAATATTATATGAGTGTGAGTATATGAAGAGTTGAGTATGGATTGAAATTATATGATACCTTATGCTGTATTTTTTATGTCATGGAATTATTCGGCTCTAACATCACTTAAATTATTTGGCCTTAGTGCCACATGAACTAGATCAGCATTAATGCTTCTTGATATTGATCAGCTTTAATGTTGCTTGACTTTAATGCCACTTGCAATTGATATAATAATAATAATTCATTGTGTTGATGGAAGTAAGCTAAGTGTTGTTATGTGGACCTGATTTATGATTGGTTAAATCCTTGAATAAAATATTAACCACTTAAAGCAAAAGACCTTGAGGTGGGACCTGTATCACTTGGGGTAGCTATCCGAGTTAGATTTGGTATTCACTTGGTACCATTCCGGTGTTTTTCTATTCTTTGATCCCAGGTCCCTTACGAGGTCCGAAGAGGCCCTCTTCTACTCTATAGGTGTCTAGATATATTTTGGCCCTATAGGGGGTATGCATACTTAAGTGATTGGGTGTTCTATTTATTGGTGATCTGGTTAAGTTTTTGAGAGTACTAGATTAGTTGTTACAATCTATTTGAGTCTTCGTCCTTAAGATAATATAATCAAATGGTTGTGATCATGATAATAAAATATAATACTGAATTATTCGTGTTCATTTATGGACTTTATAATTCTTTTTCCTATGAATGCCTCTTGGCTATCTTCCTTACAATAGTGATACCATATAACGCATGTCCGTACCCAATTATCACATGATGTACTATTTAAATCGTATCTAGCCCTTATGTGCAGAATACTATATTCTATGGTAGTGTGTGTTACTTAGCGTGCGATCGTGATTTCTTACACGCTGGTACCCTATGTATTATCCTGTCTAGTCATGTGTTTATGAGCATGAATTTGTGATCACATGTTTTATTATATGTATCACATGTATAATCGAGCCCGAGTCATTATATCAGTAGAATAGTGTATGTATGGCATGTATAATTGAGCATGGATTATTGTATGAGTGGAATGGTGCATTTATCATATGTATAACTAAGAATTAGTATTATAAGATAGATATTTCCATATCTTATGTGTATTATGTTTCCTTCCATGAGTTAGATAGTCGTGATCTACTTAGTACTAGACCTGTACTGATACTACCTTGGTTAAATGGGTCCTGTGACAATCCACTGATGGTGAGGAGTAGACTTCTTGTGCAGGTTTAAGATCGGATATTATTTTTGGGTTAAAGGCTTGGCTTGAGAGAGTGGGCAATCCGAAGTTTGATCCATCAAGATTTGTCTTTGTTTAACTGTATTTATTTTTGGAAGTTTTCACGTGTTGTATTAAAATTTCAAGAGAGTTGTAATTGAATTTTAATTTTCTATTACTTTAATAAGATTTTAAAATCTGGGATTATTTCACAGGTTTCCACTGATTTATTCAGCGATGATTTTGTTCAGTGAAATTATTTACTTGACATCTGCCTATGGATATCTCCTTGTGGGAGTTTATCCTCGCTACATAGATGTTGTTTAAATTTTTGTTGAACATATTTTAACCTTACATTTAGCATGAGATAGATGGTGGACATTTATCTTGTATTTAGGTATAGCGATAACATTCCCCAAATTATTCTTTTAAATAAAATTTTTCTGGAGTAAAATTTGAGGGTGTTATAATTTTATTCTCCTTTATTTTCATAATAGTTTTTGGGCCAAATATGGCATTGGTTTATAAACCATAAACTCTCTTATCTCTTATGCAATTTATTTTACACATTCCGCTTTACTGATTATTTAATACTTCATATATTAAGCCTTGTATCTAATATGAGATGGATGGTGGAACGTCTATCTTATATTATATACGACATTAACAAGCCATTTTTCATAAGGATGTTTATGTATTTTTGCTTTTGGAAACGATTTAAAAACATTTTTTTGTAGGAAAAAAATAGGGATGTTACATTACAAGCTTCAACCATTAAACTACTTATGAGATAGGAAGCTTCATTCTTCAACCATCAAACTCCTTTATCCTTCAAAACTATAATAAAAGAGGGGAGTTTATTGTAAATATTCCTACCACTTCAAGGATAGAGATTACATGACCATGGTAGATTATGCTCAATACCAATGGGAAAGTAGGTGCATGGTCTTATAGTAAAGTGGTTGGTGGATTCAACTCAAAATCATTATCACTAATTTTTGATTCAAAAAAATATCATATAAATTAAAATCGTTACAAAAATTGAATTTTAGGATATAAAATTACATAAATAAAATTAGTGCTTGGGTATGTAGGAATCCCAAATAGTTCAATATCATAGCTCAAGATGCACTTGAGCTACTCAATACTATTTGATATTCTTCATCAATTATTCTTAAGTCTTGTGAGACTTATAATTATTTGATCATCTAGATCACATTGCACAATAGGTGTTCATCACCTTAAATATTTTGATCCACTAGATTGATTTGTGAATGAGTTTGTAGCACTTTCATATAATTTGATCTTCTAGATCAAATTATACATAAAGTCTTCAACACCTGTAAATCTTTCCATCTACTAAATCAGATTATACATAAGTCTAGGGACTTTCATATAAAACTATGATTTTCTTGATTGAATTTACACATAAGGCCTTCAATATCTTTAAATCATTGAGTGAAGCTTGATCTTCCATCTCAATTTTGAGCTTTAGGTACATAGAAAAACATTTAGCCATTTCAAATGACCTTCCAATAACTTTTAGTAATTAATAAAGATTCATATGAATATTAACGATGAGACCATTACTCCATCACTTTTCATTTATGTAGTTTCATATATAGACACTTTAATTAGTTTTCTAACCAAATTCTAGTGATGTAGATTTATATATATTGATAGGTAATGAAATAGTCAAACCACAACATTTATTATATGAAATTATCATACTTGATCAAATTTAAGTTTAGTGAATGAGAAGTTTCAGGCTTCCACTCATGTACTACCCTCGTTATTATAATATTAGAAATTCATAAGGGAGGTATTGAACATAAAAGTTTTATAAAGGATAATAAAACCAAATGATCGACACCATGGATTATCATATTATCATCTATAATATATTATGTCATAATATGTATGAAATATTTGTTAATGATAGCGTATGTTTTTTATGTTAATAATATGCTACAATGCATAACCTAAATTCTTGCTTGAATTAGTCGAGTAAGCATAATGTAATATGTTTAAATACAGGACAACATATAATATGCTGTTTATTTGGCAAGTATAAATGGTATAATCAGAATATGTATGTATAAGCTACTGATCATATGGCATGCATAAATTATTAACCTAAATTAAGCCCTTAAGAATAATATTAGTATGACTCCAGCATCAATTCATGTCAATTAATAAAGTTTTTATGAGTTGATAAATTAAACCATATCACATGAAAATGAGGGAGATAGATAATAATGATTTAATTTGTTCATGTATATGAACATAACACAAGATCAAAAGCATTAATATGCAATCATAGGGATCAAAAAAATAGATCAAGTAAATTAAGTAAGTTATCATTGCAATATTCCTTTTTTATTTTATTTTATAGAGAAACTAGACAAAAAATAGCAAATATTTGACATATTTAGATATGACAAATATGCCATCTCATGATCAATGTTTTTATATTCATATAATAGATTTTTATGTTTTAGAAACTCTATGCAAATGAAAAAGTAGTATATGGATATTGATTTCAAAGCAATGACATATTTAGATATAAGGTAAATTATATAAGAAATAGCAAATTGAAATACCCCAAAAATATTTATTTTAAGGAATACAATTAAATAAGGATTTATTAGAGAATTAATTTAATTAATTATTTTATTTGAAATGGGAAGGATTTATTTTGGGCAAATTAATAAGTAATTTATAAATATTTTTATAATGGAAAATTTGGTATTTTTGCTAATTAAAAAAGAATTTAGGAAAAGTCTTTTAAAAAACCCTAAATTAGCTTAAAAAGAAAATTTAATATTATTTCATTTAAATATTTTGATTTTAAATACCTAAAATATTCTAATTAATTTATTTGACCCCAACCCACCTAAATTTTCCTTTTTCTTTTTCTTTCTTCCTTTTTCTTTTTTTTTTCTTTCTTTTTCTTATCTTTTATTTCCTTTCCTTATTTCTTCCGATTGGGCCTGAGGCGCAGCCTGATCCCTTTTTCCTTTCTTCTTTCCTTCTGCGGCCTAGCATCGTTTCTTTTCTTCCTTCCTGCGGCAGCCAAACACTACGTGTTGTGGCTTCCTTCCCTGGAACACCGCTTTTCATGTAAGTCTTATAACCATTGCCAACTGGCCCGATTCTTCTTCTTTTTCTTTTCTTTCTTTTTCTCCCGGCCATCCACTTCACCTCCTTCTTCCGCCTTCCTCCTCTGCCATCGACCTACACCTTTGAATCTCCGAAAATGGTACTGCCGGCCACGCATGATTTAACCGGCCGTTTCCACTCTCTTTCTCTTCCTCTTGACTCGCATTTCAGCGTGGTCCAACCCGTTTTTCTTTTCTCCCGCTCAACATCTTCCTTTTCCTTTGCAAAAGGTCGAACACGACCAAAAATCGCGCCGGCTAATTAATGCCGCCGACTACCCCAAACCCTACATACATTGCCCTCCTGCCGACCTCTAAAACCCTACCATTCCCTCTAAACTCTATAAATACTCTTTGATTGGTTGCCTTTGAAACTTTTTCCCCGAAACCTTAAGAGCCTACCTTGTGCACCACTACGACTTCAAATGACTCTCCCTCCACCATTAGCCAACTTCGCCACCACCTCTACCCACCAAGGTCTTCGCTACACCACCTCTAGCTAACTAAGCCACCTATCTCCCTCGATTCTTCTTGCATGAGCCACCACAACCGTGTGAAGTTTCCTGCCCATCAAACTAAAATTTTTACCCTCGCAACCTTCGAGCCATCGTCTGCCACCACATTCGTCACTTCTACTGCCTTCTACACCACCCAAAAGTTGCTACTAATTCTCCTCCACCTAGCCATAACCTTATTTTCTCTTTTCTCCTTCTCCTCCCCTCTTTTTCTTCATCTCTTCCTTTCGGCCGCCACCTCTACCACCGCCCCTTGCCGCGCCACCACCCTCACTTTACTCCTCTCAGCCTAGGGTACCACTAGCACCCCAACCACCACCCTCATTCTCCACCCTTTGTTCTCAAACCTCAACTTTTCCCCTTTTAACCCTCGCCGCCGCAGTGCACCACCACCGATGCCACCCATCTCCGCCGACTCAAGGTGAAACCCTAGACCCTCCCAACCCTTCTCCCCTATTTATTTAAATTTATTCTATTTTTATTCCAATTTTCTATGTTTATTCAATTATAATTATAATTATTATTGGATGTAATATTAATGCTAAATTTTCTTGGCAAGGTCGAGAGTAGTCTTAAGTTAATTAAGTTGTTAGTTTCGAATTATAGGCATTTATTTGTATTATTATAAGTTTTATTATTATTATTATTATTTTATTATTATTATTATTATTAATTATCTAAGAAGGGCTGAAGCCCTATTTTAGGTTGGGGATTCGCACCCTGCATTTATTATTATTATTATTATTATTATTATTATTATTATTATTATTATTATTATTATTATTATTATTATTATTATTATTATTATTATTATTATTATTATTATTATTATTATCATCTTTATTATTTTTAATATTATTATAAGTAATATATGTTATTAATATTATTACTACTATTATTGAATATTACTTTCATTATTTGGAGGTAGGGTCGAAAACCCTACCTTATAATTTTAGGCTTATATTATTGTTGTTGTTGTTGTTATTATTATTTCTATTAATATTATTATTATTACTAATATTTTATTATTGTTATTAGTATCATTAGTAGCATTATTTTGGTGAAGGGTAAAAACCTTTATATTACTATTCATTTTAAATTACATTAATATTATTATTATAATTTTTAGTAGTATTTAGTATACTACTATTTTAATTAAAAAACCAAGTCTTAGGATAAGTTAGTACATAATAGTATTTTTAGGAGGGAACCTAATTCTAGTTTTTCCCTCATGATAGGTGAGCCCAGTCAAAGCCCTCAAGAGGTATAGGAGCGTGCTCCAAGACCGGTGACATTTTAGGTAAGGGAGTACTAAGGTCGTTTGTGTATTATGTGCTTTATATGCCATGCATGTCATGTGATGTGAATTATAATGTATTTTATATGTATTGGTACGTCTATCATATGTGCAGCATGATATGGAGTTAAGGTAAGATCGTACATTTTTGTGGCATGTGTATTATGTGTTGGAGTTGTGATATTATTGTATGGTGTGGCCCATAAGACATGCATTATAGGGTTTGTAAAAATATGATGGGAGTGTCATAATGTTTGCATGGAATTGGGAGTTGGCATGGAGTTAATGTTCGCTTGGAGTTAATGTTTGCATGCATAGTGGTATTAGGGTTTGCATGGTAGTATTAGGGTTTTGCATGGAGGTGTTAGGGTTTACATGGTGGCATTAGGGTTTGTCTGGAAGTGTTAGGGTTTGTATGGTGGTTTTAGGGTTTGCATGGGAGTGAATGGTTTGCATGGGAGCTAGGGTTTACATGGAGCTAGGGTTGCATGGGATTCAATGGTTGCATGGGAGTTAGGGTTTACGTGGAAGTTGGGGTTGGTGATGGTTTCCATGGTATGGTGTGGTCAACTAGGGTTTGGAGGATAAGAATAGTAGAAGTTAGTCATGCATGTCTGGGAAATTTTTTTTGAATAAAATACTAAGGACACTAATCATTTAAAGTGGAAGACTAGCCAGGTTTAGACCAATCCACTGGTCAGAAATAGTGGTGTAGACTATTGTCCCTCAAGTGACTGATCCACCGACAAAAAATAGTGGTGTGGACTGTTGTCCCACAAGTGACCAGCCTACCGACAATAATAGTGGGGTGACCTTGAGCTCAATAAATACGAACCAGAGTTTGCTAAGTCATTTAAAAGATACTAATTACTTACAGTGGAACATCATATGAGCAGGAACCAGACCAATCCACCGGTCAGGAATAGTGGTGTGGACTATTGTCCCACAAGTGACCGATCCACCAGCGAAACATAGTGGTGTGGACTACTGTCCCACAAGTGACCGGCCCACCGACTAAAATAGTGGGGCATTCCTGTACTTACATGGATTCAATAAAATGCATGGTGTGTATCGACTTCCGATAAATGATTAATTAAATAATTAATCCGGACTTTTGGGCCTTTATGTGTAGGCTTGATCATTTATAAGCTGTATAATTTTCTTCATGACCTTATGTACTATATGTGTGGGTTTAAAAGTGTAAGTTGAATATTATCTTGCGTGATTTTATGTGTTTATGTGTTGGCCTTAGTGCTCGGTTACCTTGCTCAGTATGTAGCATACTGATCACCCTCTTCATGGGTGCTGTTCATTTCCATGAGTAGAAGGCCCGTCTAACGTGTTGCAGGTAGGAGATGCTTATTTCGACGCCATTAATGTCTATGGGACATCGGGTGGGGCTGAGTGATGATTGGGCTGGATTCAATGTCCTAGGAGTGGCGTGGCCGGTTTTTCCATTAAGATTATTATCCTTGTTATCTATTAATTATGTTTGAGCCTTCAGAATTTTTTTTATTATTGTTGCTATTTTTCCTCTTTGAAAAATAATAGCTAGTATTTCGAATTATGTAAAGTCTTTACATAATTGTATTTATGAATTTGGATTATTTAATAATGTTATGTGTTATTTTTTTAGACTTAGCACTTGGTAATGAAACTATAGGAGTGAACCGGTCTAGTACTAAGTGTGGCGGTAATGTCCTCAGATTTTACGGTTTATAATTTATAAGTCTTGTTTTAAAAAAATGTGTAAATTTTGGGGGTGTTACACAAATAGGCAAATCTCACCTCCTACAGCTACTCCTATATTGAATGATTTTCATCTTTTCAATAAGTTGGAATAAATATACTTGAGAATATCAATAGTCACTAGTTTTGATAGAATAAAATTGATTCCTACATGGTATACTCATTGTTAGAACCAATATGAACTTCTCAAAGTTAATATTGTAACCTTCTATAGTGCATATGACACATTAAATAAGTAAGAAACTCAAATCAAGAGAAGATAAGATAGAGAGAAATATGAGATGGTTTTTTTTTTTTTGATATTCATATAGATTCTCTTGTACATCCCCTACATATATACATATATGTACACACACACTACTATGATTATAAAACCCTCAAACTATGCCTTAGTTGGGACATGTTAAGCACCAACCAATATATAAGAAACCATGTTTAGTTAGCAAGGATGGATCAAGCAATCTAAAAATAATGTCACCAACTTTTATTGAAGGTAAAAAAAATTATAGAGTATACTTACAATATTAATTAATACATTGTAATCAATAAGCACTAAATTTATTATTCATTATGTATGCATATTCATTTAACATTTAGGTTGTCGTCTATGTACTTGGTCCTGAGTCTCCAACTACTCCTCTAGCTGCTCATCTGAAAAGTAAGAAAAGGATGACCAAACCAAATCTTAGCAAGTAATCGACTCACCATCCAAAACAAGGATCAAGTTAATGTATAAAGTATTAGGAAGCAATTATATACAAAATAATAAGTACACCTTTCAAAACAAATGCATTTGAAAGGTCATAATAAAACAAATAGTCATAAAATAATCGTGGAGGTAATTAAAAAAGGTCCATACAACATATGAAGCCAATTAGTCTTGAAACAAAAAGATATATAGGTTCAAACAATTAATCAATCCAATAACAAACCAATCAACAACAACCAACTAATAGAATAACCATGGTCGCAAAGGACCTTGCAGTTGGGGCTTAATAACAATAACTAATCGATGTTTTTCCTAACATTTGTATAATGCCAATAGGAAGCCTTACTTAATTCACTATTAATGCTATCAATTAGTTATCCTATAGTGATAAATAAACCAATAAGGGTTTTTTTTTCATCCGTATAGTGGTAAAGTTACAAAATAATTAAACAGGCCTACTAATAGATTTTTTTTGGTAAAAATAAGATTATATTAAAAATAGGTGTTGCTAAAAGCATCATTATGAACCTATGTCCTCACCTTCTACGAAGGGTATGACATAGTATACCAATCACTTGCCAAGCAATGTCCTTATAGTATAAAGTGAAACACCAAATCCCCTACTATATTAGAACTCCTGGCTTTAGAGTACAAAGGCACCCATATCCAATACAAGCAAACACTATCGTAACTATACATGATCTTACTTATACTACCCAATCTATCTTAGTAAATATTTCACCCGGCCTATTAATTCTTATCTCATTATATTTGAAGCCATATACTCCATAGCATCACATCTATATCGAAAGCTATTCTCATTATTTGATAACTATTAAAGCTAATTGCACCACTGATAAACTATAGGCATCAACCTATATCTAAACTAACCACACCAGCTCTCCTCACCTAATACCAACATTAGGACCGGTAAAGACTACTAGAACGTATGTCAGGTAGCTGTATCAAATCTTTGAATTGCCATGACATCATTAAATCAAGGCCTATGTTGCTTGGATGTCTCAGGCATAATTTTTCAAAGAACCAACATTTTCGGTAAAAGCATATGAACATCTATTTTCACATACCAAAAGCTATCACATGTCACCCATAACCTCTTGGATCATAGACATCCCTCATCTTGCTTAAGCCTAGAAACAAAACCCCCTACAAGAGATGCCAACATCAACTACCATGCCATCTATCTCTCTCGTAGCTACTAAGGTTTGAACAATATCCACTATCCTCATGTAAAATCTTGTCTCATTTTTGGAATAAAAAAGAAACCAATAGTAGTAAACATACATCATAATCAGAAAACACCTCCCTTATGCCCCCTCTATACACACTTATATCTATAAAACAAAAAGTTGGAACCTACTAAGTCCCTATTTTTCTAAAGTATCAGTAACATTATTCACCTCCTAGTTTTCAAAAGCAATTTGAAATTCAAGTTACAGAGAAAATATATTACTGATACAATTAAGTTGAAAAAAAATATCCCACAACCACTCTACCGGATTGTTGTACCATCTAATTGCATTCATTGAGTTTGATTATATTTCAACTTTGAAGTATCTTGTCTAAGCCCTCAATTCAAGCAAGTTACATGCCTCATGTATCCCATAAACTTCAACTTTGTTTCTCCATAAACATGATAGGTATTGAAAAAAATACAAAGCCGCCTACCATGCCAATCTCTTAATAACTCTCGATTGAAGCCTTAAATAAATCATTGGAGACAGATACATTGATATTCCATTTTATCCAACCATGAACAAGTGCCTTCTATTACTTTTCTTGAAAAACCAAACTTTTATTGTTATTGGTGGAGTAAAATTAAGCAAGCAACTTGGTGTCTGCAACACCTCTTTAGATGAATATGGAAAAGCTTCCATCCATGATATCACCCACCACCTTAACCATAGAAAGATCAAGTTTGATACCTCTGATTGTTGGCTCATCTTTCTTTGAGAAACCTTTTGATTTCCTTCTAAATTGACAACACAATAACTTAATAGGTCATTTTCTATATTATTTTTTTGGCATAACTCCTTTCTCCTATATGAGCACCATTGATCATAATATTGGAAAATGTTTCTAGAAAATCACCCTACCATACTATTTAACTCTAACCACCAATGCCAAATTTGTTACATTGCACAAATAAGTGGGTCACAAATAATATAGCAGTTGTTAGGAGATAGTAAACCTCTTTCCCTTAAAAACATCTGAGTAGAAATATTTTCTTTTATCGCCAATCAAACAAATACTTCAATCCACTATGGTAAAATATTCAACTAGAATCTTACCATCGATTTCATAACCTTAGGATATAAGGAATTTGCTAAAGTTTTTATGATATATTTTACTGTGAACTCCCCCTGAGATGAAAATCACCAATATATCCTATCTAGAATATATTAGTTTAGGTAAACAGGCTTCAACACCTTTAATAAAACCATTGTCAATTCAATCTCCCAAGAAAATAATGATCATCTCCACTAGAAGACCCATATCCACACCCCATCTAGCCATACTTCTGTGTCACTAACCTTAATGTTCACATTGAAAGAATGAGAATGAAGTATAGGGACATAGAACCTCAAAGGTTGATCTCCGACCCAAAAATCCTCCCTAAAGAGCGTAGCTTCACCATTTCCTACCCTCTTTCTAACAATTGATCTCAATAAGGCCCACCATTCACCCATGCTCATTATAACAACACAAATACCTCTCCAACATGCTCCTTTTTTTAGGAGGCTCCCACAATTTTAGGGGAACATTGGTATGTACCTTGTATTTATTCTAGATCACATTCTACCAAATACTCCCTCTATTGACCAAGAACACTCGTAACCACTTAAAAATTAATGCCTAGTTTTTTAATCTCAAGTTAACAACCCCTAGGCCACCCAGATATTTAGGTATATCCATTAGTGAAAAAAGTGAACTTTCTTTCTATTTAAATATCCTCCATTCTATAAAAATCTTCTAAAAATCTTATCAATCTTATTTGCAACACTTATTGGTATTTTAAAATTTGAGAGGTAATAGATAGGTAGGCTACAGAAAACCACCTTGATCAAGGCTAATTTGCTTCCTATGGATAAATTTCTCCCTTTCCATTTTTCAATCCTACACTCCAATCTTTTTATGATAGATTTCCAAAAGGAGACTTATGATGTCGGCCCTCCGATTGGTACTCGCAAATTGGTGAGAGGAAAGGTTTCACATTGGTATATCAATTGTCTTGCTCTCTACCTTATCTATGATTCATCTACGTTGACACCAACCTATGAATTTTATGAAATTTAACCCTTACTTATGAAACATATAAACAACATTTAAAATTCACTTGATGTTTGTGAAGAGAGTTTTATCTGCTAGGTAGAAGAGGATGGTATCATCAGCATACTAGAGATAAGATACCCCAATCCTTTCACTACCCACTTGAATACCCTTCCACATTCCAACATTTACTATCTTTTTCAAAACTTGGTGTAAAACTTCCATTGTGATGATGAAAATGAAAGGGGATAGAGGATCGTAGTCCCAAGTCAATTTTGAACAATTTGGTTGGGAAACCATTACCTAATTGTAACACCCCAATTCTTTCTACTAAAAAATTTTATTTGCAGCAGAAATAACTAAGTAAAAATAGTGGGGGTTACTGCCGTGATCGACATAATTCTGGTTTATGCAACCATCTTTACATCAATCACAAGGCTAAAAGTTTTAAAATGATACAACAAAATTAAAATCAAAATTGCATTTATAATTCAAATACTGATTTTGGAGTATTACTTCGAGTTTAAAATACTAAAATACAAAAAGGGGATACCGTGGATCAAGAGTCCAAAAGGGATATCTAGTGTAATACATAACCTGGATAACACATACTCTTCACTGGACCCCGACATAAATGGAGTCACTCATCCCTACATAAGGCTTTATAGGCCTCAAAGTCATATACCTGATCCTCTAAAACCTGCACAAAAGATATAGGGCCTTCTGCTCGTGGGAATGAACAACTCCCATAAAACGGGTGGTCAGTACTCTACATATTGAGCAAGTGAACAATACTATTGAAAATAGGAATGCAAGTAACACATGCTTTCACATTAAATGATAAAGGAAAAAAAAAGTAAATGATTATCTTATAAGGCATAATACGATCAGGATCATTTTATTAAGTATAGTCCATTGTTATTCTTTTATGTGCAATGAGTGCAGGAACCCTACTTTTCTTAAACCGGTAGAACGATCTGAAACTTCTCGGGGACAATACACCCGAGCCACTATTCTTTCTTGTGGAATGGAGGTAATAACATATTCTCGGGGCAGAACGCTCCTAATCCACTATTCTACCCGGTGGAACGGAAATAAATCATCTCCTCGGGGCATAATGCTCTCGAGCTACTATTCCACCTGGTGGAATGGGAAAAACTCACCATGGTCCTGACTCATGAATTTTTCCACTTTAAATCATTAGTATCTTTTCCCATAAGTTGTAAAGATATGCTTTATTTCACGATGAGTAGGCGCCCAACTATTCTCAACCGGTGGAACAATTTGAAACTTCTCTGGGACAACACACCCGAGCCACTATTCTTTCCGATGGAATGGAGATTAAAATCATTATCTCAAGGTAAAACGCTCCCGAGCCGCTATTCTACCCGGTGGAATGGGAATACATATATATAGATTTAAGAAAAATAATCCCATGGCCCTACTCACGTGCTCTTTCACTTTAAGTGATTAGTATCTTATTTAAGATTGATTCTTAGGCATAGGACATAGTCAAAACATATATATATATATATATATATATATATATATATATATATATATATATATATATATATATAGCACAGATCCAAAACCTCTAGTCTTGTCAAACCCTAATTACACTTCCTTTAGTGTTCATTCTCCTATGTTGTTTGTTCCACGCACTTTATATTACTACATATCCCAAATCCCATCATTAGTATTGTGCCCAAAAACCACAACCTAATTCCCATGAGTTTGATTTAGTAATCTCATCCCGATATATATATATATATATATATATATATATATATATATATATATATTAAACACTGAAGCGTCCAAGTCTAAATCCTATAAAATTGTCAAAACATTTCATATAAAATATTCATCATTTCTAACTCCTAATAGTTATTCTCTAATCCATGAAGATGGAATAATATTATTAATCATCTCAATATGACTTATCCCAAATTTACTATTAAGTATTTAGGAACCCCAAATTAACGATAATACCCCCATGAATTACTCAAGTTACTATTATCATAATTTTAAGCCTCCTAACACATAAGTTACCAAAACCTCATTAATATCCCATAATGACCAAGTTACCGTTTTAGCATAATTAACACCTTTATTTCATAAAATATTATACTTTCCAAGTCCTCATTTATCATCATACCTTATGAGAGACCTTAAGCCCATTTACCATAACTCATTCAACCCATATTTCATATTATAGGTATACTTTCACAATTTTGACATTATCATCCTTCAACCCATATTTCACACCTTAAGCTATAATTTTTTACAAATATGAGATTCTCATCATTCAACCCATATTTTATACCTTAAAATATAATTTCACAAATATAACATTATCATCATTCAATCCAGATTTCATACCATGAATATATTTCCACAAGGGTGATATTATCATCATTCAACCATATATATATTTCCACAAGTATGATATTAACATCACTCAACCTATATTTCATGCTATAAGATGCATTCTCACAAATATGATATTATTTTCACAATTATAATATAATGGTATCTCTTACAATTCTTATACTCTTTCAACATAACATTCATAGCATCACAATTTATCATTATCAACATATATCACATATTATAGTAGCAATATCATGTAAATCACATTTATTCAAACAAGCAATATCATCAAAAGTCCTAAGCATCGAATAATATCCTTACCAACTAGGAAACTAGTCTTTAAGCACGTAAAATCTTAGACTTCCTCCTCCGAAGCTACTGGAAAATCACCTATGAAAAATAGAAAAATTATGGTTAGGCTCGAAGAGTTAAATCGAAGGGGAAAAATCAAGGTAAAGAGGGTAGAAGTAGGTATGACCATAGTTAAATGGGAGCTTGAGATGTGTGGATGTGTAGAGGAATGTGTGGTGGAGCTATGGTAGAAGCTTGGTGGTATTTGGTTGAGGTTTGGAGGTGAAAATAGGGGTGCACGGCCAAGAAAGAAGTTGCACTGGCATGTAGTGCAAAAGTTGCACGGCTATGTAGCACTAGAGCACAACAGGTCGAGAGAAAAGAAAACGCATGGCCAAGTGGTGCAGAAGTTACACGGTCGTGTAGAATCAAGCTGAGAGAAAAAGCTTTGCATGGTCAGACTATGCAGGGATTGCACGGCTATACAACAAGTGTTTTAAGCATTACATGGCTGTGCAGCAGGCCGTGAACACTGTGATGCTGCAAAAAATGCGAGGGAAAAGGGAGAAAAAGTGGCAGTGATCGGCGGCGATGGATGATAATGGCGAGTGGGAAGGTTGGAGAGACCTTGGTGGTATGCCGGTCAAAGAGCAGCGAGTAGTGGTCTAGGTGGTGCACAGTGGTGGAAGATGGTGGTGCAGAAGATAAAATAGGGAATGGAAGGGGAAGAAGAAGAAGAAGAAGAAGAAGAAGAAGAAAGGGAGAAGAAGGGAAGGAGAAGGGTAAAGGAGCTTTGGTAATGGCTTTTGGGCACAAAATATTGGCTAAGTGAGGCAAAACCAAAGATAAATAGGGAGGGTGTGAGGTATCAATATATGTGTGTGTGTGTGTGTGTGCATGTGTACTGTGCGTGTGGTGTTTTGGGGGAAAGAAAAGAAGCAGGGGGTGGCGTGCGATGGGGGATTGGTGATGGTGCAGATGCAAGTAGATGATGGTAGTGATGGTTGCAGAGGATGACTAGGGTAGGGTGGTAGCTGTAGGGTGAGGCCGGTGATGGTTGATGGAATTATTACATAAGGGTGGAAAGGATAAGGAGGTTGCAGGGAGATGGGGTGTGCAACAGGAGAAGATGTAGGGATAAGGGTGCATAAGGAGAAGAAGAAAAGAAGAAAATGGGAGGTGAGGTGAGGTTGATGGCTGATGGAAGTCTGTAGGGGACAGGATGGGAGATGGTGCAAGTGGTGGTGCAAGTTACAAGCGCAACTTGCAGAAACACAATAGAGAGTGGCTAGAGAAGGGAAGAAGGAAAGAAAAGAAATGGAAAAAGGAAAAAGAAAAGGAAAAGAGAAAAGGTTGAGGGGATTAATTTAGGATGATTTAGACTAGTTACGGGTAATTAGGATTAGCGAAAATTTTAGCGGATTTGGTTTTGGTTTACAAATTACGTTTTATCAAAGCCAAGGTTTTTGGAATCGATTAAAGTTATGGGAGTAAGGATAGGTTAAGGTTAATATGGGATTTATTAGGATTAGAATCAAATTAGGTGTTAATGATGTAGGATTAGCTTAAGTAAATTTTCGGAGTATTACACCAATGCTGATGTTGTTATTGACCTATAACAATCCCTTATCCAACTCCTTCGGCTTCCAAAAAGCCCATTGCCCCTAATGCCCAATCAAGAAAATTCTAATTGATACTGTCATAAACGTTGTGGAAGTCAATTTTAAAAATTGATGAGCTATTTGTCCTTCTTATAAAAGTATCTATGACCTATGCAGCCAACATAAAACTATCCATGATGCTCCATTATTTTATAAAAGTGGATTGAAATGAGCTTATACTTTAGGTAGTATCTAAAGATATTGGCTAGGATTTTTGGTACAATTTTATACACATATCATACCATACTAATAGGCCGGTAATCCTTGGTATTTTGAGACCTTGAGACTTTAGGGATGAGTGTCATAAATGTTAAATTAATCTGTGGATGGAGAGTTCCATATCTCCTAAAATACTTTATCAGTTTCTCCACATCATCCTTTATAAGTTCCCAAGCTTTCTTTATAAAAGCAAAGTTGAAGTCATTAGGTCCTAGTGCTCTTCAGCTTTCACAAGAGTGGAATGCTTCAATTTCGGCAATTGTGAAGGGCTTGACTAGGTATTCTACCTTCTTTAGAGTTATTTCCTAAAAATCTAGATTCTCGAAGACTAGTCTTGAGGGCTTCTCCTCTTCATACATTGCTTGGAAAAACTAATAAATACCTTTCTTGATCATGTCACCTCGTACATGAGTGACACCCTCTATCTATATTCGCACCATTTCATTTGTCTTTTTTTTGTTGATGCACATAAATGGAAGAATTTTATGTTCTGATCTCCCTCCTTTATCCATCTATAACCTTTGTACACTCCTAAATTTATTCATTTTTAAGGTTCTAGTTCTCTACTTTTTAGCCTAGGTTATAACATCCCAAGTCAATACAACCATGCAAGGGCTACCTTAAAGTACTTTTGAATTGATCGACTAACCCTATAGATCAACATGAGTCCTTTCAATGTATTTTTTCCTCACTTATGTACTTCCAAAACATTTTTAGAAAATTTCAAATTTTACTATGAGGGTCACCTATCTTAAAATTTTCTATCCTACTTTGGAGGGTCGCCAAAAGGGTCACCCATCCTAAAACAAATTTCACTGCTAGAATGCTTAACTACAGAATTCTTAGGATGGAATCACCAAAAGGATGGTATAATATGTTGATATAAGTAGTCATATCAATCATTATAACACTCCTCTCAATTTGGAGTATTATATAGGTCATTTATTCTATTATCCAAACTATGAATGTGGCCTTGAATATATCTAAAACTCTCCTTGTTCCACTTTTTCAGTGCTACTTTGACCCGCTGTAGTCTTACCTCAATCGAGAGTCCAATTTGATTCATACCCCGTGTTTCCTTGATGGTTTTCATGAATGTTGGATGAAATATCCAAAAATTCATGAATGGAAACAGTTTGGGTCCAACGTCAGTCTTCACATCCATGACCCAAAGTAGGCAATGGTCCGACATTCTTCTAGCCAGAGCTTCAAATTTTAACTCTAGCAATGTTTGAAGCCATTCTAGACCAACAATAAAGTCTATCTAAGAAGATCTTGAATTTACCCCTAAACTAAGTAAATACACTCTCTGCTAGTTTTATTTCCAACACTTTCATATTTGCTACAAAATCTTTGAATGATGGAAATCCTCTCGTGTCACACCATTTACTACCTCTCTCTCCTAATTCTAAGACTTCATTGAAGTCTCCAATTATCATATTTGTAACCTTCACAACCCTATAGAATTGATGTATTTCCATCCATCCATTTGCTCGCTTTTGGATATTACATGGTTCGTAAACTGTGTTAATCAAGGATTCGAGCATTATTAGTTTTATTTTTTCAAATTCTACAACCTAACTCTTACCAATATTTGAATGCTCAAAATTTAAGAAGCTTTCCTCCCACATCATTAATTATAACTATGCACTAACTATTCATAAATTTAATGCCCTATTCATCCTACCTGAGCGTGAGATTTGGTAACCACATGCTAATTGGAACCCTATGATTTTCTAGAGGCAAATCTTCTATGAGGGAGGTAACCTTATTATGTATAAGACATATAAGAATAAATAATATAGAATCTATAATCCATTTTTTAATATTTATATAGGCTTATGGATTACACCATCTTCAGTCAGGGAGAGAGCTCTGGTGTGTATCATGATTCTAAGTTTTTTCATATTGTATTGTATTGTCAATCACATTGTGGTGGATGTTGGGTTTTATTGGCTAAAAAAATTGAAAAAGTGGGTAAAGCTATTATTGGTGATATTGTAATGGGAGTATTGATCACTATCATAGTTGATCGGATAGGCATCAACTTAACTAATCTTCCCATTGAGGGTCCAATTGCTCGAGTTAACATCACTTATTGTTTAGCTATCCATCTTATCATTAAGATTGATAATGTTTACTATTTGACCTATAAATAACATACCATTTTTATTCTCCCTAATCCAAACCGTAACTCCACTAACAACCACATTAATTAGAAGCCCCCACAAGTGAATTGCCTACTAAGAAGCATACCCAGCCCCTGCCATACCCTCTCAAGCCACTTGTCCAACCCTAATTCTATGCGGGTTCCTCTTACTCCACTTCTCCCATTTATTAGAACCTTTGATTTGAGACCTTAGAGAAGGGGCAACAACAACTCCATGAATCCATCTACACTTTATACACTAATTACGATGCTCATTTTGATGGCATTCAATCATGCTTGGATGAGTTCTGCACCACCACTGATGAGATGCACACAATGTTTCAAGACATGTATGCTTGGAATCTTTCCTAGGGATACCCCCACCTCCACCATCACCACCACCACCATAGTGAATGGTATTCCTTCTCCATTCCCTTCTTTTACTCATTTACATACATTAGGGAAAATGTGTCAACCAACCATGGGGTAATGTGTCACATGTTTTGCGTTCTTTTTCTATCTTTATGTGTTTTTCTTATTCCTTATTTGTGTAATCTTTGTTTTATTTATATTTTATATTTTTTCTATTTTTATTTTATTTAAAAAAATCCAAATCTACACCAACATGCATATTTAAGTTTACTTACCTCACGATTAAACATGGAATCGTTGTTCTATATTGGGTTGGTCAAGGTGTTATCTGTGTGAGTTTCTTATTTTCTTTCACATTGACTATTAACTTTAGGAACATAGAAATGTCTTCCATCCTAATCTACCTTATTAGTACCTAGATACCTCTGGTGACTTAGATTACTCTTTTGTTATTGGAGAAATAATATATATATATATATATATATATGTATGTATGTATGTATGTATGTATGTATGTATGTATGTATGTATGTATGTATGTATGTATGTATAAAGTCTGTTACACCAAGTAATTGACACCACGCCCTTAGAAGTATGAATGTAACAACAGTAGGTGTTACTTATGATAGGATTATTTGAAGAAAAAAAATAATTAAAAGAAAATTGAGTACTCCTTTGAGAATGGAATTTATATTTGATTTTAGATAGAGAAAATCACTTATGCATGCGAGTTTAAGTGATTCTGGATTCTTTTGCATATCCTTGTTATCTTTCATATAATTTTCTCTATCTTAACTGTCCATCTTGACTTTTATACTCCAGTTATTTCATTTGAGGTCAAGCAAAGATTCAAACATGGGGTAGCTGATAAACAAGAATACATTCAATATTTTCGCCATTTATTACCCTCATTTACTTGTTCTTTGGTGTGATTTCCTTATATTTTACCTAGTTTAGCTCCTTGGTTCATGTTACTGCTCTCTTTATACATCATGTATAAAATGTTGGAGATAAGTGAGGAATTAGAAAATGCAAGAGTCAAGAGAAGCATGGGAAGAGGCTACAAAGCCTCCTAGTGTCTAACAACATGGGGTATTGAAGTATATAAGAAATTTTGGTGAGAATGAAGTTTTTGGACCAAACACAACTTGACAATGTTGAGAAACATAATCGTGTAGGCTTTCTACATGATTACCCACTCTCTGAGCCCAATATGACCATGTTGGGTGTTGGTTTTTATTTTCTTCACATGATTTAAAGGAGATAAATAGTTACATTAGTAGAAAATTTTTTAGCATAACCTGAAGCATTTTTAGAGTCTCTAGTTCATCTTTTTAGCTTTCTCTTTCATCTTAATTCTAAGTTAGATTTAATTTTAAAGCTTTGTAATTATTCGGATTCGGCAATCGACTATAGATATTGTCAACACATTGGTTCTATCTTCTAACCTATTACTTATTTTTTTTCATAAATGTCAAATTTCTTTATTATGTCTATTGATTTAAATATGAGTGAGTAGATTCCTTTTCAAGGATTAGACCTATCTAAATTGTTGATTAATGATAAATTAGTTTAATTTCCATTTTAATTGCTTGAATTCTTGATTTCATTTTTTAAGTTCTTCATTTATGTTTGAATTTCTTGATCACTTATTTGACTAAATATAGGATTTAATATAAGAACCAAAAGGTAAAGATTAATAACTAAAAGTCTGCAATTGAATGGGAAGATCGAACCATGACAGTATGGTAGAGTCTTTTGGAGATTTTATTGATTTAGTATAGAAAGTAATGGATTTAATTCAATTTAATACCATGAAAATATGCTATTAATTCGGATTAGGTATGTTTTATAATGAGAAAGAGGATGTTAGTTAACTTAAGCCATTTCACCGTATTGGATTTAGAAAATTTTTTGGCAATTGAATTGATTATTCATTAATTACCAATTTATGATAAAAATCCAATCCTAGGCTTTTAATTAGATTTTCTATACTATTGTTAATATCACTAATTGATTTTATTTTGTTAGTTATTGTCTAATCTCTAAATTTGATTTATCTATATATCTAAAACAGTCAAGATTTGGTACTCGACAACAAAGTCTTTGTGGGATACAACTTTGACATACTATAATGAATCCGTACTCTTGAGGATTTAGGCCATCCCCTATTGATGTGTCATTTCCTATGATTTAACTAATCTTCACTCCTTGTTGATCCTTATTCATTCCAAAATATCTCTCTACCTTTATTCTTGTTTTTCATTTTGTAATCTACACGAAATTCAACCAAAGAGAAGCAACAATAACTAAAATAACTTGATTTACGCATGATTGAGACATAATTACTTCTATAAACCTTAGAAATATCATGCAAAAATCATAGATATCATATTTCCCATTTTTAGACCTTTTCTTGCCTTCAAACAAAGATATACAAGATCATCACACACAATTAAGGAAGAATGAGTGGTGAAAAACTAAAAAGGGAGAAACACAATATAAAATTATGGCCCATAAACACTAGTGGTCCACCCCAACCTAAGCTGAAAAGGAAATTCTACCTCATGCTCTAATCCGTAAAAAGTATTCCTATGTGAGTTTCTATATGAAAGTGCAAGTGATTTAACATCATCAACCTTGGGAAGTAAGCATGGTAAAGGTTTTTCTTCTAATTTATTCCCTTAGATTCCTCACATGACCAACACCTATCAAATCACACATGGATCATAATTTACCCACCCAAGGTCTCAAAGGATTAATTATTTTTCTACTTTTTTTATCTATTTCAAGTAACATAACTATGTGATAACCATACTTCTAAGGGTGCGGTGCCATTTAATTAGTGTGACAAGTTATGGAAATATGTCATTGTTTGTCAGATAACTCTTCGGTAACCAAAATTTGGTTCAAGTCACGAAGAGAATCTAGTTACTAGTTAAGTGAATTAAGATAAAAGGCCAAACATAAATATCCCTAATGTCTAGAGTTGACAAGCATGAGTACGGACCACAAAGACTACACCCTATCCATTTCAAGCATGAGACAAAATCTATAATTCAATCCTAAGGGTTAATTGGTGTAATGGTACATGTGCTTCCAAATCAAGGTAAACAACTACTAAGAAAAATGTTAAACAACTACTAACAAAGAAACATAAAACATGAAAAGAAAACATCCACATACCTAAATACTAAAAGAAAATTCACTCCTTTATGTTTAGTTAAACTATTTTACTTGATGTGAAAAATGAATGTGTAAGGGAAGAGTGGATGCACAAAATCAAAGCTTAATTAGAAGGTAGAGTTGGTCCTGGGTGGTGACCAATCTACCAAGCATACATTGATTATAGGAGGGAATGAATTTTTTCAAGGTGTGAATCAGTAGTATTGAATCAGGTGTCAATATTAAGTTCTAAAGTATGAAAATGTTGGTCCACAAATGTCCAAAAATCAGTGAAGCACTTATACCAACCATCCACTCATTTGGAGATGTACAAGAAGTACTCCAAGGGTGAGGGTATCTGAGAAGATGAGGTGTTATAATCAAAGTTGGAATTGCAAGTGTCATTGTGGGCCCCACAAAGGAAGGTAGAGTACCATGACCATGAGGCTGCCAATTCATGTGATCATGGTCAACCAATGGGAGTTGGTGTTCATCATCAATATAAAGCAAAAGGTGATCATATGATTGATCTATCACACCAATTGTTAAGAGTCTGCATCCAAATGGAGACAATGAGTTATTGCCACTTTTGGACTCAAATCATGCCTTAGGAGGCCAACTATAATAGAAATGAAGCTACCCACTAAGATCACCCCTCTCGGCTATTCCCTATACTTTTTAATTATTTTCCCCTGAAAAAGTTGATGTCCACTTATAGTCTTGTGACCATGCAACAAAGTCAAAAGATATTGATTTTCTTACAAATCCCGACACTGTCACCCCGACCAAAGTTAGTTCTCACTAAGAGGTGTTGAATGTATAAGAAAACAAGGTTGTAAATATAGAAAGCATTGACATTAAAAGGGTTGTATGTGGAAAGGCCATCCTTAGCATAAGGAATCTAACGCTAAAAGCTATTGCTTGACCAACCCTCCTGGATAGTTCTAAGCCCACTAATAGGTGATAGGTGCATATTTTATGGAATTAATTAACATATGTTGACCGAAATTTCTATATTTGTTATGACAATTTAAAATTTTCCCTTGATATTTCTCTATTAGCCTAATTTTGTAGAAAAATATAAAATTAAGGCAATTTTGGCAGATAACTATTGAAATAAAGCACAACATGAGGAGAAAAAGATAAGTCATCTAAAGGAAAATCAAGAGAAGCTAAGGAAGAGAGAGGAAATATAGGGCCTCTGTAATTATATAAATATGACCTGTATTTCTTGGTTTCCCCTCCCACAGGCATAACGTTAGAGAAAATAATGGGGGGGCCTATATTTACTCATATGAATCATATTTTTGGCTAAATACTAGATGTGATTCGTATGATATTTTGTCTATATATACCATATATTAGGTTGACGAGAATATTGACAACACCATCGCTAGAATTTTAACTTTGCTTTTCTTTTGTTTTCAATCCATTAGAACTCTTATGTTAGATTTAGTTGGTTCATTGTACTGTAATTTATGGATTGATGTTCATACGGTGTTTGTAGTTCAACAATCTCCTAAGTTTAGTCTTTCCTTTGTTTGGTTTAATTATTTTGTACTTTTAATTTGTTTTACGCAATTCCCATTATTTATTTATTTTGATTGATTTATTATTTTTTGTAGTTTAATTCAATATTCATTATTTTTTTGTACCTATTTTAATTAAAGTTTAGATTATGCATTTTTAGGTTTTATTAATATGATAGGATAAATAAGTATAGGGTAAGAGGATAATTGCAAGTTATAGGATAATTAATCATGAGACTTGAATTAGGATTAATTGTTATGTGTATTTTATTTAGATTAATAAACCGTGAATAATGATCATCAATCCAAAATTTGTGTTTTGTTATCTAGCTTGATCACCTTGTGAATTTGAGTGATAGTCAAATGCTAGAACAAAATAGTGTATTCAATCCCAAATCCTTCACCGTCATCTCATTAGCCACATTTGTACAAGACCCACTATCAATGTTAGGTTGTTCGCTAGCTTGGATTTCAAGAACCCTTTCTAATATACCCACTATCAATGTTAGGTAGGACATTCGTGGGCAAAGTGTCCATATTGTCAATATTTAAAGAATTATCTTGTAAAGACCTCATTGAACTTGTCCTTGTCTTTCTCTTCTCAAGTAGATCCTTGTTTCTTATCAACACTTGTAGAGTATGAAGTACTCATTCCATGATTTATAGCTTTATTACTTGAGTAGTTGTAGATGAATTAATTTGCTTGGCATGAAACTTGGTGGACTTGATTTTCTTTTCAAATGATTTTCTTTTCAAATCTCAAAGATAGCTTAATCATATCATGAAGATAATCATATAGACAAGTTTCAACTTTTGTCTCAAATAATCATGTTAAGACCTCCTAGAAATCTAGCACATGTTTGTTCCTTTTTCTCATGGCTTTCACATAGATGTCACATATAAATGTTAATCTTTCAAACTCTCTAACATATTCCTCAACACTTAAAAGTCCTTGTCTAATAGTTTTCAATCTAATTGTTAACATATACATCCGCAGGTAGAAAATAGGTTGGTTAATTTCTAAAGAAAGATATTAGTTTAATATAGTTTATTAATATTTAAAACTATATAATTCAAGCTTACCATAATTATGGTCCAAGTTAGTTGTTCCCTAATAGATAAGGTTACCATTAATTGAATCTAGAGATCTTGTCTTAGGTTATAAATTGATTAGACAATAAATAATAAGTGAACCTTGGCTTATTTGCATAAGAGGATGCTAAAAAAACATATGTGTGCAAACTTCTATAGGTTAAGATAAAAAATACTATATGACCATAATAATCCATGATCGGTTGATAACCCCTACTATCTCAGTATTGCTATTTGATCAGTGTGTTCATTATTATTTCTTCTTTTTTTCGTTATTAATATTTTTTTTTTCTAATTTGATAAACGGAGGGATTTATTTGATAATAGAAATCTAGAAATTAAATACAATATTTATGGGATGAACCCCTACTCGCTAATCACTATTTCTTTGTGTGTGTTAGGGTTTAAATTGTAGTGTTTATGGAAACATACCAATAGGTAATACCAATAACCTATTAAACTAAGAAAGTGTAAAGCACTAACTTTGGTTGAATAAGTGGAATATACTTGTCCTAGATTTTCCTAAATCCTTTTTTTTCCAATTAAAGTGATGGAGCTCAAAAATTCCAAAGGATTATGATCAAATCCCACAAAATGCATCACCATAAAGCTTTCTAGCCCAATATTATTAAATAGTTTATACACCTCCTTCTTAATCCCAAACATGATCAAAGAGGTGTCATGGAGAAATTGTGTTCCCTCAATTGGACAATCACATATCATAGCATAACAATCTTGATGCTCATCACTAGTAAAGATTATAGCATGAGGATTGTGGTTTCCTTTAGGAGCATAGGGTCGTTATGGTTAGGATACCACATTTGACGTACCTTATTGATTCTTGATTGTTATGGTTCCATACACTTTGATAGATAATGAAGGTCACTCTTAGAGCCTTGGAGCTATGTAATTTCACCCAGAATATGAAGTTGAATGTTAGGGTTTCTAGGATTTGGGGAAAGTGGATGAGGTTAGGTGTGGGGAGGAATGAAGGGGGTTAATTTGAGGATGGAGTGCTGGAGGAAAGTAGAATAGGGGTTGTATGGTAGTTGTGATGCATGGAATGGTAGTCATGGCTAATGATCAGATAACAAGGAGAGACGTAAAAAAAGAGTAAAGGGTGTCAGAGGTGGGAGGGGAGACCAGATTTGTGGAGGAAATGGATAATAATGGAGAGTCAAAGTTATATTAGAGGTTAGAGAGGGGTGGTAATGGAGGTTAGGCTTTCAAAAATGGTGAGGGTGGGAAAAGGAGATAGGGCCAAAGAAGGAGAAAGTGAAAATGGGCTCAGGGCAAAAGAAGAAAAGAAATTAGATTTGGCACATCTAGGATTGACACAACATATAGGAGGGCTATGTCGACTCTCTAGAAAATTTCTCAAAATGGTGCACAGATCAACACAATCGTGCCATATGACACTAGGGGGTTATGTTGATGTTATGTAAAAAATTATCCTTTTTTTAAAGATTGACACAGTCGTGTCAAATAACACTAACGATGTTGTTTTGACTCTAAATATCCTATTTCTTCATAATGTCCAATCTTGATCTTAACAATTAGCCTATATTCTATGTGATTCCCCTCCTTCACTTCTAGTAGTTAAAATTTTTTGACCCACCTCTTTATCCTTGGTGGTAATGCTCAAATCTTCCAAGTACAATTGATTAAGAATAAGATTATAAGGAGGAAAATAATAAGTTGAAAGAAAAGTCAGTATTAGCAAAAATATAAATAGGAAAAGAAATCAACTGGAAAATGTATAGCATGGGTTGCCTCCCAAGAAGCACTTCTTTATAGTCACTATCTTGAATACATACCATTTCAACTAGGATTCTCCAAAAGAATGGTGGTTTTTAGATTTTCAACCTCACCACCTTCATACACCTTTAACCTTTTCCCATTTACCTTAAATTCTCTTCTATTAGAACTACAAATATCAACTGCTCCTAAGGGAAGAACATGTGTTATGGTGAACAGTTTAAACCATTGGAACTTGAGTTTTACCACGAAAAGACTTAAGTGAGAATTGAAAAATGGTACTTTGTACCCCACTTCAAATTCTGGATGTGCTATAGCATGTTCTTAAATCCTTTATGTGCACTCCTTATACATTCGTGCATTCTCATATGCTCTAAATCTAAATCCATCCAGCTCATTTAGTTAAAGGATCATCTTTCTCATCCACAACCTGCACACTAAAGTTAAGAAAACAAATAGCTCAAAAATATATGATTGAGTTCTATAGGGATATGACAAGATTTCCCAAAAACTAAGTTGTAAAGGAACATGTTGATAGGGGTTGTAAAGGTAGTTCGATAATCCTAAAGGGCATCATCAAGTTTTACAGACTAATCTTTTCAAGATGATTTAACATTTTTCCTAGTACAAGCTTAAGCTCATAGTTAGAAACCTCAACCTAACCACTAGTTTGAGGATTATATGGAGTAGCAACCTTATGGGTGACTCCACACTTACTCAAAATAGCATTGAATGCCCGATAACAAAAATGTGAACCCACATTATTGATAATAGTTTGCAGTGTTCCAAACTGTGAAAAGATATACCAATTCAAGAATTTGGTTACAAATTTTTCATCTTTAGTGAGAGTCACAATAAGCTCTAACCACTTAGATTCATAGTTGGATACTATGAGAATGTACTCATTGTGCATGAACACAGGGAACGATCCCATAAAATTGATGCCTTAGATGTTAGTTAACTCAATAATAAGAATGCTTGTGAGTGTCGTCTCTTATTTGCTAGAAATTTTACCAACCATTTGGAATCTATCACAAGTTTTAGTAAAAAGCATATGTGTAATACCCCAAATTGAGCGGAGTGTTATAAGGATTTATTTGGCTACTCATATCAACATGGTATACCATCCTTTTGGTGATTCCGTCCTAAGAACTCCACAGTTAAGCGTGCTGGTCGTGGAGCAATTTTAGGATGGGTGACCTCCTGGGAAGTTTCGGAAATTTTCTGAAAGTTTCTCGAGAAGCACGCGAGTAAGGAAAAAACGTGCTAAAAGGACTCGTATTGATTTGTGGGGCTAGCCGATCAATCCGAAAGCACTCCAAGGTAGTTCCCGCGTGGTCGTGTCGACTCGGGGTGTTACAATATGCATCATGAAATAAAAGGCGAGTAGAATTTACACCACAAAACATTAGCTACAGTTTTAGTGGGGCCAAAATGGCCTCCACATTCCTTGATATGAAAATGGGATAAGATGGAATGCACTTCATGCTTAGGGATACATCTTTTTATAGCATGATCAACACAAATTATATAAAGATAAGGATCATTCCATAGATAATACCTCAAGTCATTCAAGAAACTTTTCTTTTTATTAGAATTAAGGTCACCTAGTAGAATTCCAATTACAAAATAATTTGTAATGTTGGCATATAGAGGGAGGTTTGCAATAGTGTATAGTATCTCATTAGGGAATGTGTCTTGAATAGGGATTATTTCCTTTTTGACCTTGTAGGTGCAAGGGAGGTGAGAAATATGATCTACAACATGGTTTTAGATCCCCCTTTATATCCTAAATTTCCAAGTTAAAATCTTGAAAAAGTATAATCCACTAAATGTTTATGGGATTTGTGTCTTGCTTAGCAAAAAAGATAATCAAAGTGGCATGGTTAATTGGAACTATGACCTTGTTAACCAAGAGATAGGGATGAAAATTTTCAAAGGAGGAAACTATGGCTAGCATTTCCTTTTTAGTTGTTGTATAATTCAGTTATTCCTAATTTAAAGTCTTGCTAGCATAGTAAATAGTATAAAAAAATTTATCTTTACGCTACCCCAAAACGGCCCCAACAACAACATCACTTACATCATATATGATTTCAAAAGGAAAATTCCAATTAGGGAGAACAATGATCAGAGCATTCATAAGTTTTTACATTAAAGTGTTAAAAGTAGTTAGACATGAATCTGAAAAGTTAAATGTCACATCCCTAGCTAAAAGGTCATATAGAGGTCTTGATATTTTTGAAAAATCTTTAATGAACCTTCTATAAAAATTTCATGGTGAAGGAAACTATAGATATCTCTAACACAAGTAAGGGGATGCAATTTATCAATTACTTCAATTGTAGCTCTACATACCTTTATCGATGTGTAAGAAATCTTATAACCTACGATAATCCCTTCTCAGACCATAAGGTGACACTTTTTCCAAACATGAGAGTAGTTTATTCACATCATTTAAGCACAGGTTTAAGATTATCCAAACATGAATCAAATGAGGAGCCAAAAATAGAAAAATCATCGACAAATATCTCCATGAGTTTTTCAACCATGTCATGAAATATGTCCATGATTGTAATACCCCCATTTTCCACTACCTAAAAACTCCATTTTAAAACAAGGCAAAAATAAAAAAAAAATGTTATTAAATAACTAAGAAAACTGGGTGTTATTGCCACACCTAATATAGGATAGACTTCATTCACCCATCCCATGTTAGATATGAGGCTAAAGAAAATCAATCAATCCAACTACGATAATAGAGTGAGTAAGGGTAAGATATAAAAATGTTACATTAAAACATTTATCAACAAGACCTCAATGGATCCCTAAAAAGTTCAAATGTATAGGAGAAGTAAACCAAAAGTATGAAAAGACAAGGGGAATAAAAATAATAAAAGGGCAAGGCCTTAAAAACCTTCTCCATTAAAGAACTACAAATGATCTTTGGATGTCCAAGGTCTCAAGCCCCCAAGCCCGACACAATATAGGACACTACCGACCATCCTTAAAACCCTACACATGGTCATTTGCTCATGAGATTGAGCAGGTAACTGAACAAATGGGAACATCACTACATATTGAGTAAACCAATTTGCCTCCTCAAGAGAGCCAAAAGCATGCGACAAAAATAAAAGAAAATAATGCTCAAGCCATATAATTAAATTTACATAATCTACCATAGTCAAATAATTCATTAAGATTTCATGCCATGATAAGACTTAGACAATTCATAACACATCATACTTACAACGCATATAATATGGATATAAATGAATGAATATGAGCAAGTTATTCCATTAGGTTAATTTCCATGCTTACATATCCATTATATTAATTATTTACAAGCAATTCTTCCTTTTTCTTTTCCCTTTTTCCTTCTTTGTATCCTTTTTTTCTTATCAAGCGATGGAGTGACTATTATCCCATGATCTCACATACCATTGAATTCTATCTAAATCAGATGATATAAAGTTTGGTCAAAGCCAAGTAACCACTAATAAACATAAAGTCTGGCCAAAGCCAAGTAAACACCAAATGGACATAAAGTCCAGCTAAAGTCAAAAACCATTTAGGTGAACATACATTTTAGTATCGATACCCACTAGTACATCATTAGTGTCTAGAGTAAGTAAGGCACTGGGATCTACTAGGATCTACCCTAAAGGCAGACTAATCCATTGTAGCTAATTGAGGATCCAGTAAACTAGAACCATGCACAAAATCATCATCTTTCACTTTAAGTAATTAGTGTGTTATTATACAAGGTTATTTTATCACATTAGGCGCATGTTAAATCTAACTAACACACCTACATAATTATTCCATCTTATCCATTATTAAACTCCAATCATGTGGTGGGATTTTCATTACTACTTAACCAAGTTTAAATCAACTTAATAAGATAATCCATTTAGTCTAATAATCTAGACCACATTATCCCTTTTGTGATGTCATAGCATACTCATTCGGTTTTTTCCATTAAAACCTTCCAAAGCACTTATTGAGAATACCATGAATTATGAATTATTTAATCCATCCAATAGGTTAGTTAATTCATTCCAATATATTAGTTCTCATCATTAAAGAATCATAGTATAGCACTATGTAAAGTCTCAAATAATATAAAGCTCAAAAGAATAAAAAATAACATACTTTAGCCAAATTAGTCTATTAGTTTAGGCTAACAATAGATCGTTTTGGCTCAGCCAAAACCCAGAGTCCCTTCAAACTAGTCGATTGGTATGGTTAGACTTATTAATTATTCTACAACCATTAGATTAGTTATGGCAAGCTGATACATTGGTTTAAGTAGAGAAACACCAAAGTCATCACAGATAACCTAGTAAATCGATTTGGGCCAACCATTTGATTGTTCTAAGGAATAGTCGATCGATTTGACTTAACCCATCAATCAATTTGTTCCCAAAAAACATATAACAAATCTTCTTACATGGAATTCAAGCTTTGAAATCTTCCCACATTCAAACCATAACACTATCATAGTATAAGACTAATATTTAACATATTCATATATAGAATTATCCTTCGATTATATATAATCGACCCTATTTCTCATGAATCAAGAATTGTCTCAAAAACCTTAAATAATCCTTCATACAAAATAAAAATACCAAAATATGATATAGGAATATAAAGATTAACATTTTAAAAAGTACACTAGCTCACATGCTTATTTATAACACATCTCAAAGGTAAGAATGACTTACTTAAAGATTAGAAAAACTATCCGCCAAGGAGGCAAAACCATAAGTTGAAATATTTAAACTTCAAAAACTCAAAAGTCATCAAATAACCTTTACAAATCAAGAAACTCAAATTAGAGAGGGAAACAAACTTACCACCTATAAGAGAACAACAATGGAAGAATCAACTAAAGCTACTTAACTTTTTCTGAAATCTTTTTTTAAGAATAAAATAAAAGGGAGTTGGAGAAAGAATCAAAAGATCTAATCAAATTAGAATGAAATCTCAAAGCAGAGAGAATTAGTACAAGTGTTTGAGAAGCTCATGTATTTCTAAGGTGAAAAGAAAAGTAAGGAAAAGAGATGATTAGAGTTATTTATAGCCAATAAATCGATTAAGGAAAAAATGAGGATATGTAACAGATCAAAAACCTAATTTTACCATTCAAATTTGAGTTAAATGGGTAAATTTATCAATAATTAGCTAATTTCCATTTCAGAGCTCAAATGGTGATTTTTTTTGGAGAATACAAGTTGAGTTTATCTAGAAAAGATAAAACACAAGAAGGGAAATGCAATATTAGTGTGAGAAGAAAATATCCAAACTGTGTAGTGATAGTATGGAATTGAGGCATATGTTATAGAGATGTGTATAGGAGAAAGGAAGAAAAAGACAAAGACTGAGGTCATCCTTCACCACATCTGTCAAAATCAAGCCCATAAATCCATTCAAGGAAAAAATTAAAGCTAGATGAAATATAAAAAATATTAAAGATCAGACAGGAATAAATTAAAAATAGATTATCAAACTTCCATTTTATTTTAAGAAATTTTCTAGAAAATCAAGCTTTGAAAAATACTCAGCCTGAAAAACTAGTCAATTAGTTTAGTAAGACTAGTCAGTTGTTCTATAGATATGTCGATCAGTTTTTTCAAACTATCCAATTGGTTATGTAGAAGAAAAATCTAAATTAATTGACAAACTAGTTGATCACTTTATAGAACCAGTCAATTGATTTGGTTGGAAAATTCATTTTACTCAAAATTTCTAAACTTTTCAAAATTCCTTATACCATCAAAATCGAACTATAGTTCAAATCAAGATATAAATCATCAAAATTTCATGTAAAAAAAAGAATATTTCATTTTATAAATATCATAAAATATAGGGTATTGCAATCATACATCATAGGAAAGTAGCAGGGGAATCGCATTGGCTGAAAGGCATTAATATATATGTGAAAGTACCATGAGGACAAGTAGAGGTAGTATTCTCTTGATCCTTAGGTGAAATAATAATTTACATATAGCCAAATTATCCATCAAGGAAGCAATAATAATCATGCCCTACTAAACTCTTGAGCAGATCAATAAAAGGGAGTGAAAAGTGGTCTTTCTGAGTGGCGTCATTTAACTTCTTATAATCAATAAAAACATGCAATCTATTCAGTCTTAGTGGGCACTAACTCATTACTACCATAATTAACCATGGTAATTCCCCTCCCCCCTGGGAACTAGTTATCAGAAATAGGATATGTCATACTTGCATCTAGTAGGTTTATTACCTTTTTCTTCACCACTTATTTTATAGTTAGGGTGAGACACCTTTGAGATTGGATCACCTTCTTATAAGTTTATTCCATTAATATTTTGTGTATGATATTGTAAAAGTTTATTTCTTAGATGTCCACTATGGTACACCCAAAGGCTTTATTCCTATCTCTAATCACTCATATCAATTACTCCTACAAATTAGGTAGAGTTGAAGCAATAATAATGTAAAGAGTATTATTAGGACCAAGATAGACATATTTCAAGTGCTCAGGTAGTTGTTTAAGCTGTAATCTATGAGGTTCTTCAACAAATGGTTTGAATTTTGGGATTTGGTTCATCTCTAGCCTTTGAAAAGTCACCATGATGTTGCAACTATAGGGAAGATGAGCACTTAAGTATTTGAGAACTTCCTCGTCATTCGCTTGACCTTCATATAAATCAGGGTGTTCCAAGCACCATTTTAGGGGATCCTACATAACACTTGCTTGAAAGAATTCATTAATAACATTATCTAATATATCAACAAAATATCAAGTATCATCCATAGAGAGACATTTCATACTTTTAAACAAAGTGAAAGTCACTAATTCACTTTGAAAGTGAAGGATAATCTTAACCTCATGGACATCTATCAAAGTGGGTCATATTGCTAGAAAAGGTTTGCCATGTATGAGGAGACCTTTTAGTCCTTCTCCATATCAAGAACCATAAAATATATAGGGAAAATAAACTTGCCCACTCTAATCAACACATCATCTATAATTCTTCTTGAATATGTAATAGATTGGTCATCCAACAATAGGGACATGTTATTGGGTTTTGGTTCCCCTAATCCTAGGCACTTGAAAAAAAATTAGCATCAGTTTGATGCTAGCTCCTAGATTTTACAACACCTTATCAAATTTATAGTTACCAATAACATATAAGATTGTGAAAATTCTTGAGTCTTTAAGAATATAGGATAAATTGTTGTGCAAAATAGTAGAGAACTCCTCATTGAGATTTATAGTCTTATACTCATCCAACCTACCCTTGTGAATAACCATGTCTTTCAAGAATTTAGCAAAATTGAACATTTGTCTCACAATATCAAGTTATGGTAAATTAATATGCGCTTTCTTGTGTAAGTAAGGGAATTTAGCAAATTTTTCATCTAAATTATGTTGAAAAATATGAACAAAAAATGGAGGAGTGACAAAGGGTTTTACCTCAGGATGTGAAAATTGGGTTACCTCACATCATGGTTTGGATGCTTCTTTAGTTTCCTTATCTTAATCTTTCTTCAAATCATAAGGATGCAGCTCTATCAATTCCCTACCACTCCTCAATATTATTGCATTAAAATTCTCCTTTGGATTGGTGATTGTATCACTTGGTAAGGTGGTAGGAGTTCTCCCAGATATGGGATTAGCTAACTGTCCAATTTGTGCCTCCAAATTCTTGAAGGAGGCCTTGATTTAGAAAACGAACCTCTTGATTTTGAAGATGGTTCTCAATTTTGTTGATGAACTTGGTCATTATATCATTAAAGGAGGGATTGAGAAGTTAGGGTGGTTGATATGGAGCTGGAGGTATAGGCCTTTATTGTGTGAATGTAGGGGTTTTAATGGGTTGTCGTTCTTCCAACTAAATTTTGGATGATTTCTCCACCCGTAATTATACGTATTTGATTAGGGGGGTTTTCAGTCTCCTAACATTGTTCATCATTAGTTCACTTGACCATAATATTTTTGGAAATTCCTTTCCAGCTTGACATTTTCGCTCAAATGTGGTCCACCACATAAATCACACATCGTTGCATTAGCTTGAACCTACATACATGAAGCACTACTCGTGGTGTAAAATTTCTTTCTAAGCAAATCAATTTTAGCTTCAAGTGTTGTAATAATATCTAAAGAATGAATTTCTATTGTTAACTATATAGGGGCACGTTTGGAGTGCCATTAGTGGGAATTTGAGGCTAACTCTTCAATGAATTCATTTGATTATTCTAGAGTCTTGTTCAAGATAATACTTTTTGAAACTACATCTAACATGGAATCATTTGTTGTAGAGATACCGTTATAGAAAGTTTGCATATAAATATATATGGGTAGACCATGCTATGAAAATTTTCTTAATAACTATTTTAACCATTCCAATACATAATATAGGGATTCGAGGTCATTTTGCATAAAATTAGTGATGTCATTTCTCAACTTAGCCATTTTTGAAAGTGGAATTTTTTTGACCAAATCAACTTCATCAAATCATCAAAAGTTGCTATAGACCATAGTGTTAATGAGTTGAGACAACTCTTAGCAATATCACACAATGAAAAAGGAAAAAAAATATAAGCCTTATAAAATCACCAGAGACATCATTTAGTTTAAATCTATCACAGATTTAAATGAAATTACCAATATAAGCATAAGCGTCATCGTTAGATGTACCTCAGAATTGGATCGACATTTGGATCATTTGGATGATACCATGTTTGATTTTAGAATTATTTGCTTGAACATTTAACCTACATTTGCTTGATATTGAGCCATCAATGCTTGAAGTAGCATAATCTCGAAGTGATCTAACGACGGGGGCTTGCTCATCTTGGGGTACAGGATAGTTATTCATTTTAGTTTAGCCCCACGAGTGTGGGTCATGCACTAGTGCACCTATAGAAAATCAACAAGTTCTCAGACCCTAATCAGTAAGTCACAAATAGTAAAAGTGAAGCAAAAAGTGTATAGGTCATATAAAACTCCTCAAGCTCTAATGTCACTCATCACTAGTCTCCGACAATGTCACCAAAAACTTGACCTTCATAAACCTACCTGCAAGTGCACAGGGTTGGTGTAGCAATTAAGGTTGATCCTATAGAGATTGTGAGTGGCCACTACTACTAATACTACAAAAAATTGATAATTAACTATGCCTAGACTAACAAAATAAGTGAAAATAAGAGTGAATATAAGGTTGGCAATTAAGAAATATGAGAAAGAGTACAAAACAAATGAAATCATGCAAGGAAAAAGTTTAGAATTTTGGGTATTTTACTACCAATCTTTCATGCAATTGATTATCACACCCAAAATTGATTGGAAATCATTTTTTAATTATGCCAAAAAGGATGGAAAGCATTGCACTTCTTGAAGCCTTAAGTTCCCTATTGTATAATCATGGCCCTAACTATCTCTAACTTAGGGTTTAATAGTGCACAACACATTTACATTGGAAAAAACCCTCCTTTAAGTTATAGAGGTCTAAATGATTGTATTTTGACCTACCATTTGACCCATAGTTGTGTTATCAGGTCTAATACCAAATTACCCATCTATATCACTGACATTTCCCAATATAATGATAGAATCTTGTTGGAATCCCATCATACTGTCAATCAATCAACAACACAGCACATGGATTATGAAAATAATCAATTACGGTGATAAAACTCAATTCATTTGAATCAAGGGAAATATTACATTTACCTTAGCTAAAAATAATATATCCTATAATGTTAATAACATAAAAATTAGAAATTAAATGGATGTTCATAAGAAAACACAAAGTAAATCAATACCTAAATACCCTTGAAGATTAATACTCCAAACAATCATCCATTTTTTCTTCTAAAAATCCACACTTTTCAAGAGAGATAATGGGCATTCAAAATATGTAAATGAGAGAGGGGGAGAGAGAGTATATGGTGGCTAATCGCCTATATTTAAAATTTAAATGCTTCCTAAACCATCACCCCTATATCATTTATTAAAATATTCTTTTGGCGCATATGCTAATATATTTTTTCCAGCACGATAGGTCGACACAAGCATGTTAGTTAACACGGGAAACCCATATTTTTATGGAATAATATGACCATATTGATCGACATAACCTAACCATGACACCCTACTACAGCGTCATTTTACCTATGATTTAGCTAATCTTCACTACTTGTTGTTGCTTCTTCTTCCAACATAGCTCTCTACCTTTATTCTTGCTTTCCATTTGGTAATATGTAATAAATTCAACCAAAGAGGAGTAACAAAAGCTAAAATAAATCAATTTAAGCATGATTTAGACATAAATTCTTCTCTAAAATGTAGAAAGACCATGTAAAGATCAAAACTATCATTCTTCTCTGCCTCAACCTACCCTACTCTTTTAGCTTCTTTTCTTCTTGCAACCCAAACCAATAGATTGGTTTTTTCCTCACCCGAATAGCCTTATAAAACTCCCCTTATGTCTTTCGTGCACACCACCACCATTGTTGTTGTCCCACAACTCCCCTTATTTTCTCTGGTTGTCTTTGAGCCTAGACCCTCGCCTTTATGGACTTATTATTTTGCATGTACCAACCCCATTAAATCCCCTTCATCCTTTTGATTTTGATTTTCCCTACAACAAACACCAACCTTGGTATTTAGATTTTCCCTTCTGGATTCTTTCCCTAAATTTAACCTCAACCCATTTCTCTCCTAGCTTCGACAATAACGACCACATATACTGATTGAACCACCACCACCTTACCCCTATCTTGGTCTTGCAAACTATCATCAATCAAGCTACATTCTAGCAACATTCTTTCCCCCTTCATACATTGTAAAACCACTACTATTGAAGCCACCTTGATTGATCTCAAGTAACGTAGCCAATCAACCCTTTTCATCAAAAGACCAACCGGCTCAAGCTCCTGACAACAAAATCGTGCAACAATCCATCCACTGCATTAATTGAGTGTAAGTTGTGGTTGTTTGTTAACCCTTATGTCGTGTATTTGCAACTGTTAGTTTGATTACTTCGGTTACTATCCCTTATTTGGTTCCTTCTTGTGGTGTAGATCCATATATATATACATATACATACATATATATATATATATATATATATATATATATATATATATATATATATATATAGGGTGTTATTTAACTCAATGAACTTAGAAGAGATATTTTTGTGGTACAATTTGTGTAGCTTGGAGGTAAATCCAATCACTCATAAGATGGTAGAATTTTGTGTAAGCATGGTAGATTTTATTAGGGCAAGAATCCCGCTAGATTTTATTCAATGTAAACCCTTCAAATTTTGTGTTGTAAAATTAAATACATGATAATATGGTGCCTCTATATGAAATTTGTAATTGTAAAATAATAATAATAATAACAATAACAATAATAACAATAGCAGTAGTAGTGTAGTTGTAGTAGTAGTAGTAGTAGTAGTAGTAGTAGAAAGGAAAAATTGTGGTTACAAAATTATGTGAATAAGGCTAGAATTATATGCATGACAAGGGTTTTGGTGTCGGTGAGGGTCTCTCCTTCCAAGCTATTTTCATTAAATGTTGAGCATTTCATTACATCCCTTTTGCATCATAAATTACGGTATTTTTAGGGGATTCTTTGCTTGATTATTGTAGGGATAAGAAGGTAATTTTTATTTATATCATGTTTCACTATTACCATAATCCCAATCCATTCCTTAAAATTATCATGTATATTTTAGAAGAAAAAAAATGATGTGGTAGAAATGCATGCTTGGGAGTTAAAATGCTTATTATAATTAATTTATATATACGAGTAAAATAGTCAATTTCTTTTTTAAAAATAAATGATGTGGTATCCTTTTCATGAAAAATTTATAAGTATAATAAAATTTTGGGAATAAATGAGAAATATGAGATAACTAGAGTTTTAAGGGCATTTGTGTCATCTATGACTAAAATGTGCCTAAGTGTAAATAATTGATTAATACTAGATTTTTTGACTTTATTTAACCTTAGGATTGGCCTTAAATAATTTTGGAACATTATTAAAAAAATAAAAGAAGAAGAAATGGAGTGGGTAGATTGGAAATTATTCAAGCTAAAGCATGAAGCCTCATATGACCCTTTAGAATTAAATTGCTAATTAGATTGCTAGGTGGCCTTAGTAATCTTTATTTGATTTTATTGTTATGTTTAGACCTCATTGTACTTTCAAGAAAGTTAATATTTAATTAAGAATACATTAATCACTTAAAAAAGAAATATGTGAGTTGGAAAGGGATCTTGAGCCTCAAAATAGGCTCCTGAGTACATAGTTGAACCTTTGGGTCAAAGGGCCCAATTCTCCTCTATAGGTATTCTATACACCCTATAGAGTGTATGTGTACATAAGAACTTTGGTACTGAGGTTCATTATGGGTGTCTGCTATGTTGTGTGTTTTCCTTGGTGAGCTTTACCTTAGAATTGAGTGATTTGATTTGATAACACCTCCTTGATGATCATTGTCTTGGATATATAATTACATTCCACTTAAGATTTGATTATTGATTGATTAAATTGGATTATAAACCTACCATAATAAATCTAAAATAATTAGATTAGGATTGGCTTAATAAAGTTTGGACCATCTAATGACATCAAATAAACAACATGTTGTGTAGGGAATAGATTTTGTTGGTACCTTGTTATTGTTGTACATTTTCAGAGCATGTATTTCTTGTTCCCTCATTAAGGTTTTTGATTGAACTAATATTATATGGTCTATTTGTTGGATATTGATATCTTATATTATTTCATTACATGTAATTGTATGCTTTGGTATGATTTCTATTATTTTATGATTGTGTGCTATGTGAACAAGCTACCTCTTGTGAGGTATTGTTGTTAACTTAGTACAAAGAAGTCGTATAAATAGTATTACTTTTCAAATGAGTACTTGTGCTGCATGCAGTAGTTGAAAGATTTTGAGGGGCATCATTTAGAGGGTTAGGAAGGATAAGGGAGATAGGCTCCCTACTTTTGTAACCTCTATTATTGTAATATGATTATAGAAGATATGAATGTAAAGGCTAACTAGTGCCTCACTATTACATGCTATTTTATGATCGGTTTTTCTTTGAACTCCTATATCCCTAATGTATTTTAGATATCATTATTATATAGAGGATGCACTATTTGTAAACCTTTATTTATGTTATTGTCTCATGTTTTCATTGTTTTGGATTGATCTAACTTATTTTGAGCCTTAGCATTTGGCATAAGGAAGGTAAAGAAACCATACTTATACTAAGTGTGATGGTTACATCCATTATCTTGTAATTTATATTTTCACAAAAAAAATTAAGTACTAAATTTTGGGGTGTTACAAGGATGTATATCAAGAATTTTAGATATGATAACAAATAATCTATTAGAAGTCCAAAACTTTTGAAATATGAAATGTTAGACAAAAGTTATATAATTAATGAATTTAAAATCAATCTTATTTTACTCGATTTGATTCAAGTAACAAAAAATATTATAACAACAAATAATAATTATTTAGTCTAAGTCTTAAATTAAATATACATAATATTTATGAATATAAATAATAAAATATTATAAAAAATTAAAAATAAAATAAATATACATATATCTATATAATTCATTATATTGGATATTATTTGTATTTGTCATATCAAATATCCGATTTGTTTTACTTTTTTATTGCCCATGTTTGTTGTCTAATTTTAAAAGAAATTGGAATGGTTGTTTATTGTTTCAAATTAGATCAGTTCATCAAATATTAGATCATATAGATAGTAAGGTGTTGCTTGCCTAAATAATAAATACTTAAATGTTAATCCAAAGCTTATTTAATATTGGATAAATAGGGATCTCGGACAACTATACTTCTTCTAGAGGGAAATTTTTAAAATGAATATAGGGAAATATTTGTTTAAAATTAATATATGTATGGACATACACACACATATTTATGAACATGAATATTCATTATAGAAAACGGTTAAAAATTAATTTAATTTCTCACTAAAATATGTTCTTTAGAATGAAACACTCAAAAATGATTATTTTCTTAACTGTGATAGAACCTCAAGGATTGGTATTAAGAAAAAAAAGGACTATGTCATTGAAGCACCGATCCCTCCTAAGCATACTCCTAATCCTCCATATGCTAAAAGGGATGTTTATTGGAAGCATGTTGATGATACACTTGTATCATATTAGCTACGTTGAACTCACATCTTCATGGGCGATGTGAGAACATTGGAGCGTATGTCATGATCAAGAATCTCCAAAATTTAATTCAATAGCAAGATCGAATTAAAAGTGTCAACTCAGAAAACCATTTCATGAGACCAAGCTTAGAAGGGATCCCAGTTAGTCATCATAATCAAGATGATTGGTTGACTTGATAATTTATAAAGGTTAGGTTTTCCCATTAGCCAAAAATTGGTAATTCATATAATTCTCCAATCATTATCACCGTGTTATGATAGACTTATAGTGAACTATAGGTTACATAAATTGAATAAGAAACAAATTGAGATGTAAAGGATGTTAAAGATAGTTGAACATAACATGAATAAAAATGCATATCATGTGTTATTAATTAACAAGGGAAAGGGTGTTAAAATATATGGAAAGCATACAGGAAAATGTAAATATAAAGAGAAAACCCAAGTTGAAAAATTAGCCTGCAAACCTAAACCCATACCTCAATCTAAATCAAAACCTTGTAGGATTAAGATCTATCAAAAGATATAGAAAATACACTATATAAGATATTGTTTAAGAAATGTCCTAGTTTACCTTTTCTTAGAATTTGTATAATTTCCCACTCTTGATTAACCCTAATTAACACTCTAATTATAAGCTTAATATTTTATGTGTATTCATTGATAGAAATTATTATAAAATATTTTTTATAAAATTTATTATTAGTATGTGTAATAATATTAGGTAATTATTTATTAGATTAATGGAATTAAAATTTAATTAGAAATAGAATTTTTAGACTTGTGGTCGACAAGCTCAACCCTTCTATAGATCATTTAGATCTCTAAATCTAGTGTGTTGCCGAGTGGTCCAATCATTGACCAAGTTGCTACAATTTATGTTATTTAGAGATTTTTTTAAATTTTTCTCCAACTTTATTCATATGCCTAATATTTTATATATTCTTATTTCTAACTTAAGTTTACATCTTCTCATAAATGTTGGTACTTTTTGGGATACATTTGATATTTTTTTTGTTGCTAAGAAAAATATACGTATTATATATTGCGTAACATGAAAAGTCTTTACATCGTACCACTAAAAAACTCCTATCTCAACTATCTACTACAACATTAATCAAACTCACTAGCTTATTATACGATGTACACTAGTTTTTGCTTTCAACTCTACTCGCTAGTTCTTTAATAATCACTCGTACAGTATGCTTAGAGGTTCTACTTTTACCATGAAAAATGTGTTGGTTTCTCTCCAACTAGAGATGATATATGGTGGCTGCTGACATGTACCTCAACACTATCAATCTACTACTCGGATCTCGTCCTCCCCACTTCAACCATCTGAAAATGCTGTCAATGTCACTAACTTGGTGGGTGTAACTAAAACCTTTAATCAGGTCTGTCCATACCTGCTAAGAATATGGGAAAGCAAAGTATAGATGAGGAACAAATTCCTCATGTTCAAAGCACAATACACAATGCTTATCCACCTCCATGCCAAATCAAAACATTCTATCCTTCGTAAAAAGCCGACGATGGGTAATAAACCATAAATGCAATTGTTGTCGTGGTAGGGAGATAGGGTTCCAAATCACCTTCCACCATCGCACCTTGTCACCCTTCGGTCTCAATATCTCATTTTATATTTTTATTAATTATTATTCATCTATTGATATTTCCTCCACTAAAAATAATCAATAAAACCTATAAATGCATGGAAGCCACGAAAATTACCTCTTAATCATCCATGATTAGATATTAACTTGTTTCTTAATTTTTCTTACTATTTTTATCCTTTTTCTTGATTTTATTCATATTCAAAGTGTACTTCATTGTGCCTTTTTTCACATTTCTTGTACTCAAACCCTTTTCTCTCTCCTACCTATACCCTATCCTGCCAAACACACCCTCCCCACCTCTATAAATACCTTCACCTCCTCACTTCCTTGGCTTGATTTTTGTGTTGTCACAACTCTTACACACCCACCATACTTTCTCTTACACACTCAACCACCTACCTCTTCATTCAAGTATTGAACAATCAAGTTTCCCCATCTCTCTTGGCATCATATTTGGCAGCCTCCCTGCCTCTTTTATCTTGAATTGCTTTCATATGTTCTTTCTATCCTTTTCTCCTCTTGATTTCTACCACCTCTTTATTGACTTTGGTTATATTTTCTAAGTGTTATTAAACTTTGTTAAGCCCAACCGAGACCCATCCTCCTCTATTTCTCCTATTCCCTTGTTTTCACTTTTATAGTTCCTTCTATCTAACATTTATTTATTTTTAAATAAATAAAGAAGGTTAAGTGTTTGGTTGAATTATGAGGCTATCATATTTTTTTCTCATCTTCTTGTGCGCCCTTGTTTTGTAGAATGTGACATCTTTCCTTCATTTGAAATTCTATGTTTGTTGTTATTTTATATGTTGTTATAGTTATATGTTTCTTATATAATTTTTGTAGTGTTGAAGGTCACTCTAAGATGATTTATTTTTAGGACCTATTTTCCTTTTTTATTGAGCTTAGATTCTAGGTTCATCCAACAAACTCTTAAAATGCTAGAATATCTGGGTGTTAACATGATAGCCTTTTTAGGCTTATTATTATTCTAGGTTTTAATTATTGTAAGATTTATGAACTTTATGCTATAATGTGAAAGAGCAATTAATATGATATTTTATATGCAATTTATGAGTTCTAACATATTGAAAATTAGCATGTTGATATTTGAATTTCATGTGTATAATTATTTTGTACATACAATAATAGGTCAAAGCATGCTAGTTTATGTGTTTAATATTTTGTGGTCTCAACAAGGGCATTTTTGTCCCTTCTATGCCATGCTAAGTATTCCATCATTATCATTGCATCTTTTACTTAAATTGTGATATATAGCATGATAATATTTAAGTATTATTAGGGTTAGTTTTGTATGATTATATATTGTATGCTCTAGAGCTACAAATATCATTTTATTTGTCTCGTGATTATTTGCTACCATGAATGCTAATTCTTAGGCCTTGATTTAATATATGTGTTAAGCATGAAATAAATGATATGTTAGATATGCATTATAGGATTGTATATGCTTAAAATGCTTAATCTATGTGTACAGATAGAATAGTGTAACACCCCCAATTTTTACAACCAACATTTTTATTTTAAGACAAAATTTTGAAGAATGTTACTGCCACATCGAACATAAGAGATATGTGATCATCTACCTAATCCATGATCAATGCAAAGCTAAAACTTTTAGCCAAAACCATGTGTTAGATTCACAAATGGGAGGGGGAGGGAGGGGAGGGGAGGGAGAGGGAAGGGATATGTGATAGATGACATGATAGAGTTTACAAAATCAAATATAAGAATGGAGCCAAGAGTTTAGGTAACTAAAAAAAAACATCCCAACATGATGGAAAAAACCTAATCGAACCAATTAACCTAACTCTTTGATATAATAAATCTCCCCCAAGCAATGGTTATATAGAGGCCTATACTAAGCTACTTAAAAATACATTATATGCTTCACGAAACAAAAGCTAGATTAATACAATTACACCACAAGGTAAGATCAGTATAGTGAAGCACTCATAAAAATAATTATATCCTATATCATGGAGAGGGTTCAAGTTACACGTAGAGGTTATATTAATCATGATGTAACAAACATGTAAGACACAGCATCATGGGATAATAACAATAATATGGGATGATTTCATATATCATAACACAAATAAATCATGCTATTATTATTTCATTATATGACAACATAATCTAATTATTAAGATATTCAAACAACACACCTACACCTTCACTATGAGCATGGGCCATGGCAGTAACATAGGGGTTCAAAAGTCCCTAACATTGGCATCCCCTCTATTGACCACAACTAGGAAGATCATTGATCCCAATATGATTGTTTTTAAGCAATCACACTGAACTCGGACATAGGAAAAACCTCTATCGACTACGACTACGACTCAATGGAGAATGGTCCTAATAGGGGTGTTTGGGTGAAGATACAAAACTCAGATCAATCCAAACCTCCCAAATTGTAGTTTTAGGTAATAACACCAAAAGTAAATGAGGCAAACTAAACCTCCCAAATTGGTGTTTGGGTGATGACACCAAACGTTGTTGAGGAAATACAAACCTCCCAAATTGGGTTTTTAGACAATAACACCAAATGTAAATGAGGAAATCTAAACCTCACAAATTGGGTGTTTAGGTGATAACACCAAGAAATAATATGGGTAAAGCCTCCACCGACTGCAATCCAATGGAGAATGGTCCCGATATATTTGTATCAAAGATCACTCAACCAACATGGTCTCCCTCTGTAGCACCCCCATTTTTCACTATAAAAAAAATTGCATTAAAACATTTGTTGAAGTAGAGTACACCTAGAAAAAAGTAGAGTGTTACTACAGTACCTGACATAAGATAGGCGTCTGCCACCTACCCCATATCAGATACAGGGCTAAACCAATCAAAAAAATTAAGATAATGGAGTGCACAGAATAATAATTTAATTAAACAACTCCAAAGGTGTTTACATCAAATGACTCTAACAGGTTCCAAACTAATCATTACAAAATACATGTGAATAAAGTATGGCGCTACAATAAAATAAATTAGGGCATGACCCCTAATTTAAAACCTTGTTCCACCATAGACCCCACCAAAACCTTATGGATATCCTTGCTCTCAGGCCCCTACCCAACTGAGATAAGCCCTTTACTAGCTATCTCCAAAGACTTGGATATGGTCCTTTTCTTATGGGAATGAGTAGGTGACCAAACAAATGGGCACATCAATACACTACGTACTGAGTAAGCCAATTTTCTCCCTCAATGTAAAACAAGGATACCGATTTACCATACATGAATATAAATTACAATATGTATCATGATAAGGCTATATATAGAGGAAGAAGTGCATAAAGACATGCTATCATGTACAATTCCAGCACAACAGAATACAACGTGCCTAGATTCACAACCTTCTTATATGAGCACTTGCATAAGTAATAGCAAAGAGCATCCAAGAAATCTCTAGGGTTTATTTCTAATTATCCAACTCTTTAAGTTATACCATTTACTTATCCATATATGATGCGGGTCAATCACTCAATCAATATTCTATTCCATAACCAATTAGTCATTTTGACCATTAATCAAGTATAAAATCTAGATTTATTCATTTTGGTTGATCATACCATTACTTCCATTTTTTAACCAATCATTAATAATCTTTCACTTGGTTATTGTTCCTAAATTTCAATCAATATTTACCATCCATATTTTATTATCATCGAGTGATAGACTGTACACCACCCCGTGATCTCACATACCATGGAAGCCTATCCAAATAAGAGATATAAAGTCCAGGCTAAGCCAATAACCAAGTGGACATAAGTCTAGGCTAAAGACAACCAATATGGACATAAGTCTGGGACGAAGCCAACCACCTAGGTAACCAAACCCTTTAGTATTGATACCTCCTAGTACATCATCAGTGTCTAGAATAGGTAAGACATCGAGACCTCTCAAGATACCTCCCGAAGGGAAATCCTGAAGGGACCAAAAATGACCAAAGGAAGGCTAATCCTCATTAGCCAATCAAGAATTGGGTAACCCAGACCCATACCCAACTCAAATTTCATTTGCTTTACGTGATTAGTATTCTATTCATAAGGATGGGTGATCATAAAAGGCTCATACAAAAGCAAGCAAGTCAACATCACATGTTAATCCATATCAATCCTTTTCTTTCTATTTTCTCAACCATGTGGGTTTTTCCATTTGTCCTTATCTAATGCTATTCATAACCACCCTATTATTTAAGTCATGCCTATAGTAATTCTCATTACTCTTTTCTCAATATTTTCACTCGTCATAAGTGAAATACTCAAATGGCCTTTAAATTACTCAAAATTTATACCATAAGTTATGATCCATTGTAATCCTTTCATTAGACTAATAATCCATGATAAAATTTACATTTTATGTCACTAATAATGATGGTATAGTCCCAAACATAACCTCACATTATAACCAAACAAAAAAAGGAACAAATTGAAAACAAGTCAATCAGTCTGGACCAACCACTCAATCGGTTACACTAACTAGTCAATTAGTTTGGGTCTACCAGTCAATTAGTTTAACCTACCAAGACCATGCTTTCCCTAAACCAGTTGATTGATTTGGGCAAAACGGTCGATTATTCATAGACCAGTCGATTGATTTTGCCAAACCAATTGATGGGTTTCAGTAAAGAGCAAGGCCAAGGTATTTGTAAGCTTACCAGTCGATGGGTTAGGTCAACTAGTCGACTATTATAGGAACCAATTGATCAGTTTGACCTAACTAGTCAATCACTTTGCCCTAAAGCATTACCAAAATGATAATTTTCATGTAGATTCTTACGTATAAATCAATCTTAACCATATTGAAACATGCATCAATATAATCTAATATATTTCTAACCAAATTAACATGCATTTCTCAACATGAGATTATCATAGCCTATTTTTAACCAATTTCATGAATTTCACTCAAATCATGATATCTAACCACCAAACCACTTATACAAACTATATTCATTCATGCCAATATGCAGAAATCCACCAAAGGTAACACCTAACATGCAGGAATACTTACTAAATATTTTAGAAGCAAGAATCACTTACTTCATGCAAGCAAAATTCTCTTAAAATAGAAATTCCAACTGTGGAAAATCTTAGCTTTGAAAAACTTAAAAAGCAAAAGCTCAATTCAAGAATTACGCCAAAAATTATTAAATTTTTTAACTTAAAACCTAAATGAATAAGAATATACCACTTGAGGCAAAATAGTGGAAGAACTAAATTGGTCCCCTCAACTTTTTTCCCAAAATCTAACTTTGCCTTACTTAATAATAGAAAAAATAGAGAGCTAGAGACAAGATTAGAAGAGTGTTAAAGGATTGATTGGTAATACTCAAAGTATAAGAAGAAGAGGGGAGAATAAAAGGCTTATAAAATTTTGATGGCTGAAAGAAAGGTACATAGCAGGGATGATTGAGGTTATTTATAGCCAACCAATCTAAGGGAAACACTAAGGTTCAGGAATCAACTAGAACTCCTACCATTAATTGTTTGAATTCAAACAAAATGAATGAATTTTATGCAAGATTTGTTGACTTATTCTCTAGAGCTCAAATTATGTCTCTAGGTAATCTAGGTCAATTAGACCAGAATTATCATACACAAATGGAGAAATGGTAGGTCGGCATAGAAGGAATCTTCTAGTTACTCAAAAGTGTGTCTAAGATCAAAGCATTTGATCTCAGAATCATGTAGGGGAGAGAGGAGGAAGAGGACAATGGTAAGGTCACCTCCCCTCCACCCCTCAATTGTCTCAATCAACCTTTAGATCAAATCAAGGTAATATTTTAGATTAAATGCATCATAAAAATGATTAGGAATCTCTTAGGGATAAATTCTCATGGGTTGGTAAGGTTCCATTTTAGTGTAAGAGATTTTTTAGAAAAATTAAGCTCGAAAAACATGACTAGCTTGACAAGTCATTCGATGGGTTTAGGTCTACTATTCAATTGTTCTACCACCATTCGATCAGTTTAGTCGAGAAACCCAAATTTGCTTAAACAACAAACCAATCGATCGGTTCATGGAAATAGTTAATTAGTTTGTCTACAAAACTCTATAAAATCCATTTTTCAACATGATTTCAAATCAAATTATATCCCAAACCAAATCATAACATTAAATCAAAATCAAAGACCCAAAATTGTCATAGTTTCTCATTCAATCATTTTATAAAATGTGGGGTATTACACCCGCTACAAGCCATAACCCTATAGTGCATTGAAACCATATTAGTTCTACCCTTGTATCATCCTAACTCAACCTATCAGTGTAACACCGCAAATTTTAGCTAACCCTAATATAAAGTGACTAATATCTTAACCTAATTCAAATACTCGTGAAAATTATATTTTATCTAACCCTAATCTCTATTTCATGTTATTAATATTTATTTTCAAGCTAAACCTAGCCCCAAATAATTAATAATTAAAGTATCCTAAATATCTAAATCTAAATTATTTTATTCTAATCCTAATTCTAATTCCACCTTACTTTCACCCTCTTTTTTCCTTTTCCTTTTCCCCCTCTCTTTTATTTTCTTTGTATTTACCCCCACCGGCGGACTTTCTTTTATTTGTTTTCTCTCCTACTTTACGTGTGAAACCTTCCCCAACCATACCCACTTCCGTGTTATCACCTACACCTAACCCCCATCAACATATCAACTCTCACTCCTTACATGATGTGCTTTTTTGACAATCATATTCCTCGATTGTGTGTGCATCATCCCCTACCTTCTTCCCCTACCATCTCTTCCCATGCATGACACTTTGTGCTTATATATATCCCTCCCCTGTCTCTCTCTAATTCATTTAATGCTCCCAACAACTTCCTTCCTCTCTATATTTTTTTCAAATTTAGCACAGCCAACCAAAAGCCATTCCTTGTCCTTGTCGTCACCGAATACACCATAAAAACCACCACTAACATCCCTTTTTGTGCCTCCCCCATTATAATCAACCATTTCCACCAAAACCACACCACAACCACCAACCAAACTCACCAAACACACCCCTAAGCTTTGACAAGCTCCACCGAAACCCCCCATTTTCCTTCCTCCTTTGAGCACTGGTGAACTACACAAAAGCCACACCCCAACCATTGGCTAAAAAAAATTTTCCCTGCCCCCTAAACTGTCCAAAACCACTGAACCAACTCCCCAACCTTCAACAAAAACCATCACAGCACCCCACCTCCATTCATCCAAAACCAACATAAGCGACCACCCCATTCAACCACGTCCACCAAGGCCAACCGCCCTAGTTTGGCCTCTTATACCATTGCAAAACCTTAGCAATGGCACAATTTTTTGTTTTTTTATCCCATTTCTTTGACACATTCCATTGATTCCCTCCCTTTGTTGCACAACTCCCCACCGAAGCCCTTACCTTTGTTTACTTTGGTTTTTCCTCCATTCTTTCACTTTTCCTTACCTTAAATATTCATTAATTATATCATTAATTTCTAATAGTGTTTTACTATTATTTTTAGATGATTTTTCTGAGGTTCTAGAGTAGGCAGGATAGGATACATGCTTAGAGCCTGGTACCATTTTCTATAAAGATACTAGCTGTAGTTAGGGTTTTATGCTAAATGTATCATATGATTTTTTATATTACTATTATTGTGTTACGTTAATAATTTCATGTTGATCAGTGTAGTAATATGATATTATATGATGAAAAGTAAGTTGAGAAACATGTGATATCATTAGATAATTTCTATATTATAAACCCTAAGATAATTGCTATAATATATGGTGATGTATTATGGGTTGAATAAGCATGATAATTGAGAAATGAGTATTTAATATTTATGGTGATAAATAGAGGATTTGGAAATAATGATACCAAACATATATGATTTTTGTGAAATAAGGATATTTGGTTATCCTTAAAGGTAATTTGGTCATCCTGGGTCTAATATAAAAATTCTGGTATTTTAATGTGTTATATGGATCAAAATATTCTAAGAGTATCATGTGAGATTTTAGGAGTAAATATAAATGACATAGGTTCTACAGAATGAGAAAATGCCCTAACTTGGGAATAAAAATCCTAAAATGGCAATGTTATTATTGCATGTATGAAACATTAGAGTTAAACCACAAGTTTTGGACATTTTGTTAATAAATGTATTTTATGAAGTTATATTGAACTTGGTAATCATAGAAGTCTTGTGGAAAAATTTATGCTGTACTTGTGAAAGTAGGGTTTTATAAGCCTTGTAAATAGTAACTCTTGAGATAAGGCTATTATCACATGTGTAAAAAATTACATTTAATCCTTCATTTTTATAGTATGTTGATAATAATAATATTTTTGGAATAGATACTATATTTGGTGGATAAGAGAGCAATAGGGAAGAATGTATGCCTAAAATGTGAAATTAGTGTTTCTTAGGAAGTATATGGACCTAAATCCTTGAGAAAAACCTTGATATATATATGTTTATGCTTTAATTGATTTGATTATACTTTTTACCTATCATTCCCATCACGAATAAAACATTATTCAATTAAAGTGAAAGATCTCATGAGTTGTGTTGAGATATTTTAGGAGTCTGTTCCACTAGACAATAATAGTGGCTTAGGTGTGTTTTTACCTAAAAGGTGCATCAATGCATTCCATCGGATTAAGAATAGTAGATCCCTAAAATAAACATGAATGATAATATGACTTGAGATATGTGAATAATGGATAAGAAGTTAAATATTAAAAGTGAAGGATTATGTGAGTCAGGACCAAGGTATTGTGTCTATTCTACCAAATGATAGTAGTGGCTCAGGTGTATTCTTCCCTAAGAGGTTCTTCAAACCATTCCACAAGTTTAAGAATAGTGGTTAGGAGTGTGTTATCCCGGTATATTTTAGGTTTGTTCTACCGAACAATAATAGTGGATCATGTGTGTTGTCTCCGAGGGGTGCTTCAATCTATTCCATCAGATTAAGAATAGTGGGGTCCCTAAACTTAACGTACATAGAATAATGAAATATATATCAAATAATGAGAGATGGATACATAATTACCTATAATTATTTTATGAATCAAGCATGTATTATTATTCTACACTGTGAATTCGAGTAATTATATGTATCCCTTACTCGATTGTATTGTCACCTCACTCAGTACGTAGCATATTAACCATCCTTTTATGGGTGTTGCACATTCCCCGAGTAAATGACCTAGATTTCTTTGTGAAGGTTAATGAGGAACTAGTGAATGATTTTGTAGATTATGAAGCTTTATGTGGAGTGGAGTGACTTTATGAATTAGGGTTTATGATAGTAGATTTATGTTATCAAGATGATAGTTTTACCCAAATACCTTTTTGGACTCTTAGATTTATGGTATCCATTTGTATGTATATTGGGATATAGTACTTGGAGTTAATCTCCATCTTATATTTATTTTTTATGAATTTTTCCTCGTTTTATATTTATCATGTTTTTCATTCTAATTATTTTTCCTTGTGATTGACATGAGGATGGTTTGATAAACCACATTTGTGTCAATTACAATGATAACACCTAATTATTTTAGTATTATGCTTCCATGCATATATATAGGATATAAACAAAAATTTTCAATAGTAAAAGTTGGTTACAAATTAGATAGGGTACCGAGATGAATGTTTCAAAGATAACAATAAACTCATCATCATGGAATCCCTCTATAAGTGACAATCTTATAGAGCATAGACGCCATGTTAGGTCTACTAAGTATTATCCCTAACCCAACCTACTAGCCACAACTTGGTAAAAGTTGTTGGAGTATAAAGGTATAGAAAAGTAAATACCACAAGGTAATAAGTTTACTAAGGCCTAGTTAAGCACCCTGAGAGTTGGAGAGAAGCCTCAAACAAAATCTTACTTCCATTATATAATTAATTTGTGATAACACAAATCACAAAAAAAAAATCCATAAACAATCCAGTTAGGTGTTTCTAGTGTTGAAAAAAAAAACAAAAAATGAGGCCACAAATTAGACAAATAAATATTGTATCCTTCATAAATTTATTTAATCTATGTCAATGACACCATTAATTATTCATTTTAATCTAATTATTTAAGGTTGGTATCACAATCAGGTATATGAAATGATTTAAATGCATCACAAAATCCTTAAGGCATCACTATTAAAGAATAACAAGATAGTGAATGACAAGAATGATTAGTTGATCGGTCTCTAAGACCAGTTGACTAGTTCGATTATACTAGACCCAACAAAAAAATATAGTGCAACAACCAATCAACTAGTTAGTCCAACCACTCGACTATTTTTTTTGAACTAGTTGATTAGTTTAGGCCGAAACCAAAGTGACCCCGAATATAAAAATAACTAGTAAATGAGTTTGACAAATTGATTCAATGTTCTTTTGAACCATTTAATTGTTTTGATCAACTAATTGACAGGTCTGGGTAAAACAATGCCCAAACCGGCATATAATCAAAAATAACATACTTATATACCAACAATTACAAACCCATCACATTTCTATATGAATAGGTCATAACCATATATAACAATAAAATGTCATACTGATCATTAAAGTTCATGGTTAGATAAAATAAAGGGCATAAACCATGCTAATCATATTAAACATCTAAGTCCATGCTTCAATTCAGCACATAGATAAGGTAATATATACATCATGCTATCATTAACCCTTATGAGAATCCATCATTGTACCAACAACTAACAATAAGGAAATAATCAAAAATATAAGCTAAACAGTTGAATGGAAGCATCAAATAGTTAACAGGTTGATTTCCCCATAAAATTAGCCGAAATGCAGTGAATTAAGTGACCGAACTAGTGGTTGAGCTGACCGATCAATCAAACAAGTTAGATCATTAATACAGTGTACCTATAAACTATTTAAATGACCCTATCAACCAAAATGGCGTAACCATTGTCTAATAGCTTAGAACAATTGATCGTTAACAAAAAAAACAAGTCATAAAATTCCACTAGTCATCCCATCAATTGAATACCCAAATCAGTAGACTAAAACAAACATTTAGTAAATCGATATGGTCATGTAATCAATGGTCACTTGGGTTGATGGACATGTGAATAAGTGTATAAATAAATTGAAATAACCACAATTTCTATCACATTCCTAAACTAAAAAAGGATATATAAAATCATACTAAACAACAAAGAACATAGATTCACATTCATCAAAATAAACACCACACTCTCTTATGTCCAAAATCACCAAAAAAATTCATGTTATTTCACCAACTTCCATGTCAAGGATGAAAATTCTTAAGTCATGATCACATGCTTAAAAAATAAGGAAATCGAAAAGCTCATGCTAGAATTTAAATCATGCTTAGCAACTAAAACCTTCCTAACAATTCCTTGAAGCCAAAGTTCTAAATCATAGGCATATTTCATTCATATGATCAAAACATACAAAATACCATAGCTCATAATAAAATAACCATATTCTACATCTCATGGTTACAAAATAATAATAATAATAATAATAATAATAAATTATTCTTGCATATAAACATGCCCACGGTCAAGATAAGAACTAAAGAAAACATCAACACCCAACCTTATTATAGGTATATATTTTTTTTATCTCCAAGAAAAAATTATACCAAAAGAGAAAGCTCCTAACTAGATGTCCAACTACAAGAACCCAAAAATCAATATAACATACTTTGAAATGGACTTAAACAAGGGAAAATAAAATAAGGATGAAGTAAAAATCTCAACCTCAACCTAAAATATGGATAATCAAGAGCAATAAATATTCAATTCTCTATATACTAACATCAAACTCTTTTTATAGAAAACAAATAGGAACTAAAGTAAAGATTAATATGAATAAAATAGAAAGGAAGTTGAAGCCAGAAATAGAAGAACAAGAGGTAAAGGCCTCGATTCTCCATTGGAACAAAAAAAATTGGGGGAAAAATATTATCCACACTTAGTAAAATATGATAAGGGAAGAAGAAAGAAAGGAAATAAAGTGTATAAGTGGTGGAAATAATTAGAAATTGAGGCCATGAAGGAGGGCCTAATTTGATAACAAGAGGGAAAACAACTAATGCTTAGAAAAGTTTGGTTACAAAAAGAATAAAGAAAGCCTAGAGTGAGAATGTGCTAAGAGAGAAATGGAATAAGATATCGAGGGCTTGAGGAAGGTATGTTTGTACACCAAAAAGGAGTGGAGAGAGGAATAAGGATTGAATTATAAGGGGAGTGTGTAGTATTATATGAAAACATATAAGAGAATTAATTGATGAATCATAAAAGACATGGGAGGTTTCAAATCCAAAGTAAAGGGTAAGATCATATCAAGACAAGGTTGAAAAAACATATAGGTTTACATATCAAAGGATAGAAGTGAGAAAAAAGATATGAGGGTTTGTAAGAGGAAAATACTAAAAGTGCTTTTAGTGGAGTTTTAATCGAATAAAAATGATTTATTAATCAAAATAATGTAAAAATATTCCTCAAATACCTCAATGTGTTTATTAGCACAAAAATATCATAATATAAGGTTTTTTAAATAATTTGAGGAAGAATCAAATTAAAGATAGAAAGTGACCTAAAAATTGCATACATTAGTCGACCAATGTATTCTAGGTAAAGTACCTATTTTCCAGAGTTGTCCCCATCAACTAATGTACAAACCACTCAACCGATTCATCAGATCTATCAACCAATACCCCTAAAAACACCCATTTTACATAATTTTTCAAGTTCAATCTAAAAGAAAACCACTTTGTTTATTATGAAAATAATTTCAAACACATTTTGTAATATTTTACAATATTTTACAATGAGATATTACAAATACTCAATTATCATCACTTAGAATTTATTTCCATGCTACTGTATTATAAATTATTATTTTATAGCCTTTTCATGAGAAATTATTAATAAAAACAAAATTTAGTATTAAAATGGATAATATTGTGAAAATTAAGGTTTTAAGGGGGTTTTGATCATTCATGATTAGAATAAGCCAATGTGTGAATAACTGGATTAGGTTTGCCTTAGTTGGCTTTTATTTAAGCTTAGATTTAACCTTTGGCTTTCACCTCTAATAGTTAACCTAAGTGATGGCCTCAACATAATTTGGGAATAACTATTTGAAATGATTGAATTGATTAAAATTTGATAATTGTTCGGGTTATAGCATGATGCCTAACCCTAGGATGTGAAGGCATTGATTATAAGGTCCCTTAAGGTCTTAAATTGATTGGCTTGTTACATTTTAACTTTAGTGTCCTTCAGGGAATGATAATTTTTTAAGTTTAATAAGACACTAATCATTTACACTAGAATACTTGAGTTTTGGAAAGGGATATTGTGCCTCAATAGGCCACCGAGTACATAGTGGACTTCAAGTCAAAGGACTCATTTCTACTCATAAGAAGTTATAGTTCCATGGGGGTATGCTTACTTAAGAACTTGAGTGCTAAATTTGTGCATGCACAACTCAATGTTGTGTGGTTTCTGTTATACGAAGAAGTTGGTGGTTTGATTATACATAACTTGATGTTGTGTGAATTCTCAAACATGATGTTAAAAATTTGTGGTTTGATTTTTGGTTTATTATTATCTTGAGCAATCATTGATTTAGATTATGGGATTTTATTCCACTGAATATTTTATTAGTTGATTGAATTAGATCAGAAATCCATCATAATACCTTTAGAATAGTTAGGTGATACTTGATAAACATTTGATTGTTTGGTATAATCGGTAAACAACATGTTGATTGCGGAACCTCTTTGGTGGAATCCTTGATATTTTATAATTGATGTACGGTTGTGAACATGTATCCCTTGGTCCCTTATGAGGGTTTTGGTTGGATTAATATTGTTAGTTGATTTTTGAGATTCTATTATCTTTAATTTTGGTATCACATGTGATTATATTCTTAACGTATGTTATGTTTGCTTATTTTATTATGTTGTGAAATGTGGGTATGCTAATTTTTAGAGGGCGTTTTGATTTACTCAACATGAGGAATTTGTGCTACACTATCACATTAAAGTTGTTGCAAATTCTTGGCGGCAATCAAACTATTAGGGTTAATCTAGTGTCTCTTGTTTTGTTTATATTTTTTTTGTTCTTGTGTCCCTTTTTTGGGAAATTAAGTGCTGTAAAATCCTTACTTATTATACTTAAAATTTATCTCTTATGTTTTTATTTGGTTGTTGTTGGTATTTGTCTCAACCTTGAATTAGGTGCTAACCACATTTAATATCTATCTTAGCTGTGGTGTAACACCTAATACTTTTGATAATTTCTTTACCTAACACAAAATTTTTTAATTAGTAAAGTGGGGCATGTTACAATTTGAGGCTTCAAAGCTTATGTGAAATGTCTAGTTTAAGATAAACATTGACCAAGATCTATTAAATATTTTCTTGTGGGGTATCCTAAAGAAACTAATAGATATAATTTTTACAACTCTTCTAAGAACAAAGTGTTTGTCACTCAAAATGTTGTTTTCATAGAAAAATAATTTATTTCTAAAGGAATTAGCAAGAGTAAACTACAACTCAAAGAAATTTGAGAACCACAATGATTGATGAAAAGTTAGCAAGAAAATCCATGATTTTCATGATTTTTTGTTTAATCTTGTGATTTTATTCGTGTTTAAATATTGCTATCCATGCTTCATTGATGTGATAAGATATGCTAAAAATATGGTTGGAAAAATTTAAATGAATACAACTTGAGTTTATATGAAAATTTGAGCGAAATGTCAATATAAGACCTAGTATGGATATATGATTAAATTAAGTATGATTTTGTATGTTTGATTCCATTGTGATACATGATCATGTTAGTTGATAGTTAAATGCTCATATTGGAAATAACTTTTATGAGATATAGTATGTGTAAGCATGTAAACTTGATTTTAGAAGCATGATTGGTATGAAAAATAAACATTTAATTTTATTATAAGGAACATTCGACTAGTACTATGGTCTAATTGATGTGTAGGAGGTGCCTTTGATAGGTATATGGTGTACCATCAACTAATGACCATGAAAAGTATAATGTTTGAATAAATCATTCGACTTGTATTTTTATCAAAGTTCTATAATGGGTACACTTTGAGACATCGACTGGTTACATGAATCATTTAGCTGGTTAGTGTGAACACTCAACTAAATGTTCCAATCATTCAATTTGTGTGCTATTGGTAACTTTAATACTAGAAAAGTTTTAAAAGTATTTTACTAGTTCATTCAAGGGTAAAACATGTAAACATGGCATATAAGCCATTCAACTAGTGTGTTCATCTATTTATCTAGTTGGGGTTAAGGTGTCAATTTATATATATGATTAATTTTATCTTATAACTTAGTAAAAATTCCATGAATCTTCTCCAATGGAAAATTTACACATTATTATGACTATACCACATGGTAGTTGGTTTTATAGCCTAATGATTGCTACATTTAATATTGACGGAAAGGGATAAATAATGTATATGAGATATAATATGCATTTGTAAGGTAGAAGAATAAAATATGATATATTGTGATAGGGTAATACTTTACAAGGTAAACACATATTTGGTTATAGGAGGGCTTGTATATATGCTATATGTGTGGATTGTACTTGATCACCTTAAACAAGACACCTCAAGTTAAATGAAACAAATTTGTTGTGTAAGATCATTTTTCCCTATGGTTGGCCTTTGATGGGTTTGTACTTGGGTTATGGTTAATATGATACTGATGGGTTGCAATACACTAACTAACAAGCCTTATGTACACTGTGTTGTACCGTAGACTAATATATATTCCTTTATTTTAGGATTTGGTTCAAATCTATTAGATATTATGGATGTTCTAGAGAATATTTATACCTAAGAATTAGTGATATATGTTGCAGTATATCCATGTGACTTGATTTAGGGTGCGGTCCATGGTAACCAAACCTTATGGGGTGCAGATCATGATATGATATGACATGATTAAGATGATCTACAGACACAAGTTACCCACAAATAATGAAATATAGAATGTGCATGCATGCGTGAGAAAGTTTGTGTGTGTTTTACTCATTAATATGACCCTTACTTATTTAATACTTCATTTTGAATAGATTTATATGATAATATCAATATTATCATATCAAGAAAGAAGGGTACATAATCCATGTCATATCCCCAAATTTTATGAACAAAAAATTTCATTTTAAAGATAATGTGAAACTATAACAAAATAAAAGTAGGGGCTGCCACCAATACATCAACCATGAGAGAGGTGTGATCATCATCTAACTCATGCATGATGAAATAAAAAATGGAACAAATGAACAAAATATTCATTCACTAACAAGATAATAATGATAATGAAGAAGAGAATAACATAGAAGGGAGAGATACACAAAATATGAATATACAAACCAAAGTTAAGGGTTTAAATAATCAAAAAAGAAACAAAAACATCCCAAAAAAGTGAGTAAAAATAATATAAGATGGTTAGCCTAACTCTTAAATAAACATGAATGTAAATCTCAACCCCCAAGCAATGGTTAGATACTGGCCCACATCGTTGTCCTTAGTATACTCCAACGAAGAGTCATACCCCAAGCAAATTATCCCAAAAGCCTAATAAACACAGTGACCATATCAATGTAGCATTAGTATGGTAAAGTCCTAGTAGAAAAAAATTCCTATAACATGGTAAGGGCTTATGTTTCACATTGAGGTCATATAGTAATATAGTACATGAACTGATTATATAACATAACACATAAGATGATGGTTAACATATATAACATAGCAAAATTAGCAAAGCACATATAGCCACTCATCTATGAATCCCTAGGACAGCCATAAGGGTAATTTCAAATAACATCATTATCCATGACGGGGACTATCATAGGGCTACAACTCCCACAATCACTACACAATAGTGCCAATGAGCTTTTCTCAAGCATCTTCAACATCCACAACACTTGGTCTTCTAGGTAAGGGGGCATACAGTAAATTTTGGGTCTGCAACTCTCAACACTTCCAATATAATTAAACTGTTATCTATTTCCAGGATCTAGAAAAACATAGGGCTCTAACTCCCACCACTGTACACAATTCATAAGGGGATTTCCTCAAAGGTCTTTAACATACATCATACTTAGACTCCTAGGTAAGGGGTATGCGCTTAATTTTGGGTATGTAACATGATAAAATAAATATTTTCCATATATTTACCATGTTTTGCCTTCATTTATGTAATCTTCTTAGGAATCTTGTTTGTGTTACTACTCTCTTGGTAATTTTTTTTAGGAAAGTTTGCATAAATGCTCCAAGGAAGTGGTGCATGGAATTGGAAAAAAAAAATCAAATATGGAAGGCATTTAATGAAGATAACCAACTCCATATATTTTTGGAAAAGTGGATAAAAGCAAAGAGCTAAAAAGAGGAGCAAAGGAAGCAAGAGTAAGAAGAAATTGGTGTTGCATAACTACAACACAATCAACTGCACAGTCGTGCAACTCTTAATCATTAAATTTATGAGAGAATAAAAGTTACACAACCAGCCAGTGCAACCTTGCACATCTGTGCAATTATTGAATGAACATGCCTTAACTCAAAACATTGCATAGCCTTAGAACACCCTCAACACAGCCATGCATGTGTAAGTTACCAAGAGAAGAAAAAGTTGCATGGTCGTGCAGCTAATAGTTACCACACTTTGCATGATCATCTCCCACATTTCTCTTCACTCTTTTCTGCATCAACATTGAAGGGGGAATAAAAAGGGAAGGTGGATGACAAATTAGGGGGTCAAAGACTTTATTTCTCTACATTACTCCTAAGCAAAAATAACTCCCTGTAATTTACTTTGAATTCACATATAAATTTTGTTCTTAAAATAAAGAATATTCAAATATATATCTCAACTATACAGATAACTTATTTTTAACTTCAATCTACTATTTAATCTATTCATTATCTTTTCCATTATTTATTATATCTACAATATTCATGTCATTTATATTTATTTTATGCATTTCTTTCAAATCATGAGTGAGTAGTTTCCTTTTCTATTGAATTAGGCTCTATTTGGTATGAATATAATGAGTTAAATTATATGTTACATGTATGGTTCATATAGGTTGTTTTGTATGTTTGAATTTATTGTTATGAGTCAGATTTGATTAAATCTGATTTATTTATACATTGACAATAATTGAAAGGTTGAAATCAATGTCGGAAAAATAATATATGAATGGAAACTCAAATGATCACAAAAGTAGGCATTTGATTCTTAGGGACTATTAAATCAATGGTGTTTAATGGATTTAATCTAACTCATTCGTCACAAAAGTATTCAATGAATTAGATTAGGTACGTTCCTAGTCCTTGAAAGAGGCCAATGAATCACATTAGACTGATTGTCCATGGTAATTTTGAACTATACTATGACATATTGTTAATTCACTTCTTTAGTAACAAAAATGAGATCGAAGTTAAATCCTGGGCTTTACATCTATCATTAAAAAATCTACAAATTGTTAGTCATTTTATTATTTACTTCCATTTTCTCACGCTATAACAATCTACATAGCTAAAATAATAAAAATATGTAATCAATCTTGAAGTCCTTGTGGATACAACCTTGACATGATCCAACAAAGTCGTGTGCTTGCGCATTAGCAACCATCATAACTGTAATACCCCAAATTGAACGAAGTGCTATAAGGATTGATATGGCTACTTATGTCATCATGGTATACCATCATTTTGGTAATTCTATCCTAAGAACTCCATAGTTAAGCGTGCTGGATATGGAGCAATTTTTATGATGGGTGACCCTCCCGGAAAGTTTAACAAATTTGCTAAAAATTTATCGAGAAGCACATGAGTGAGGAAAAAGCATGCTAAAAGGACTCGTGTTGATCTCTAGGGCCATTTGATCAATCTGAAAGAGCTCTAAGGTAGCCCCAGCGTAGTCGTGTCAACTCAGGTGTTACAAATGGTATCAAAGCAAAACTGCAACTGCGTGCTGAACTTGGATGAGCCAGTCAGCCGCCTAGCTAGATGATTCTTGGGATAAACTGTATTAAGATGGTTAGTGATTAAGGTGCAACGAGGATGTTGCGTTCTTTAAGTGGGGGTGAATGTGTAACCATAAATTGAGTGGAGTACTATAAGGATTGATATGGCTACTTATATCAACATGGTATATCATCCTTATGGTAGTTTCGTCCTAGGAACTCCACAGTTAAATGTGTTTGTTGTGGAGTAATTTTTAGGATGGGCAACCCTCCTAGGAAGTTTCATAAATTTTCTAAAAAGTTTTCGAGAAGCGCGTGAGGATAAAGCATTTTGAAAGGATTTGTGTTAATCTGTGGGGCCATCCAATCAATACGAAGGCACTCTAAGGTAGCCCTTGCATGGTCGTGTCGACTCGGGGTGTTACAATAACACCCACCAAATTAGCACTAATGCTAAAGGGCTTTTCTTACTATCTTCAACATCCACCGCACTTGGTCTCCTAGATAAGGGCATATGCTAAATTTTAGGTTTTCAACACCCTAAACACATATGATATAATTATATCATTATCTATATCCAAGATTTGATGAATGTAGGAATCTAACTCTTACCACCACTGTGCTAAGGAATTTTTCTTAGGAATATTCAAAACCTACCACACTTAGACTCCTAAGTAAGGGGCCATATATTCAATTTTGGGTTTGCAACACCCACCACACTAAGACTAGTGCTAGGGGCATTTCTCAAGTTTCTGCAATATACACCACACTAAGTATCCTAGGTTACTATGATAACCAAATCTTAAGTGTTGACACCAAACACTAACTAAGGCACTCTAAGCTACCAAAATGGATGTTTAGGAGATAGCACCAAACTTATGCATACAAGCATTACAAATCACAAGGCACACAAAATTTCCCATTCTCATTTCTTTTCCTTTCTTAAATTTAATTATTGATAATTCAAGAAACACTCAAAATCAGAGACTAAAGGTCAAACCCTAGGTAAATTTTTAAGAGAAAATCACCAGTACTCCTAAGGACCAAAATGAAGGAAAATCTCGTACTTTTTGCAACAAAAATCATTTTGCCAATCAAAGCAAGGAAACCTAACATGATAAGACAAATAGGCAAGTGGAAGAACCAATCAATAAACCACTTAAAAGCCCAAAAGTAACCAAAATTACATTGCCTCGATCAACTGAATTGGTGAATATGTCGACCGATCATTCAAACAAGTATGAATAATAATAAAAAGTGTACCCACTAACTACTAGGGTAACTTAGTAGACCTAACCAGTGGCACCATCTACTAATGAATAGAAGTATTCTATCGATAAAACAATAGAAAACATGTCATAATTTTACCAGTAGTAACATCAATTGAAAACCCCAATCACCAGACCAAAACAAACATTCAGTAGACCAATGTGACCATTCAATCGATGAGTACGTGAGATGATAAACATGCGAATAAGTGCATAATAGAATCAAAATCACCACAAGTCCTAGTATGCTCCTAAGTTCATTGAGGACTTAGAAAATAAAAAAAAAATGACATGGATTCACTCTCATCAAATTAAACACGAGTGCCTCTTATTTTCAAAATTACAAAATCATGCATAAAGGATAAAAAGCCTAAAACATGCTTAAAATTCCAAAGAAAACATGATTCATACCATATGCTCGAAATTATAGGATATAAATTGCACATGGATATCATAGAACAGACTAAGATCATAAGGTGACAATTTACAATACAAACTCTTAATCATATTAAAAATAAGGATGTCTTCCCTTCAATCAAAAATCTTCTAGCACAAGAATAATCTTCTGACTTGATGGATTCTACCAAGACTCTTATTTTCCTATGATAATTAAGAATCAAAAAATTCAAAATCCCATTTAAAACTAAAAATAGAAAAAGAGAAGCATGTACAATCCAACCTCCTCCTAAGATTAGCCCTAGCAAGAGGAGAAAAAGATCATAAATCTTCAATCATTTTCTCAACCTTAATTAAAATGAGAAAAGGTAAATAAAAACCAACAAGAAAACAAAAGAGAATCAAAATGAATATTAATAAAAGGAGAGAAACCGACTGAGAGAAGAGGGGAGTTGAGGGAACTTGGTCCCAATTCTATGGAGAGAAAATAAATGGAGAAAGAAGGAGAAAAAGGTGCAACACGTAGAAAAATTTATTCAAGGAGTAGAGAAAAAAAAAACATATGAAGGAAGGCATCAAAGAATTTTTTTTTATTTAATTCCATAAACCAAACATCTCGAATAGGTGACATACCTAGAATCTCATCCAAAAACACATTAGGATACTCTCTGATCACTATAATTCGTTGTAGTGATGTCTCATCAGCCATGATATCTTGAACACTATGCAAGAAGAGAGGATACCCCTTACGAACAAGGATAATCATCACACATGTCGATACGACCTTCATAGCGGGGTTAAGCTCACACTTCTAATATGATACCTTAACAACCTTTAGTCCTCAAAGAACCGCATGCTCCTACACACAATATATCATCGCTCGATACTTCCCTAGTATATCCATTCTGACAATTATATTAAAATCATGCAATTCAAACTTCATAAGATCTAAGGGAAACTCTACTCCCCTAATTATCATAGTCACCCCTTTATAAAGCCTAGATCAAGCAATCGTATCCCCAAAAGGAAAAACAAAATAAGTGGAAATACTATATGTGGGAGATAAAGAAGCTCTTGCTATGAAAGAAGATGACACAAAAGAATGTGATGCACTAAAGTCAAATAATACGCATAGTGGAAAGGTAGATACAATAAGCATATATGTTACCACACCAACTTGACGCTCTACCTCAGTCTCGCTAATCAAGTTCAGGCATCCTCCTGAAGAAATTATCGTAGCACTGCTTGACCCCTAACCCTACAAGTATAGGTTTGGCTTTTAACCCCTAGAATGACTAGTATGACTGACAACATTATCTGGCGATGGAGGAACTCTCAAAGTATGTGGTTGTGGCTTTTATATAGATCTAGTGCTTTGAGCTTGAGACTGACCTCTTTGAATACTGCCACTTCCGACACAACACTCATAAGTTGTGTTTCCCCCCATACCACGTTCATGGCATGTCTCCTTGTTGCCTTTGCAATCCACTCCCGCATGATATATTATGCAATGCTTGTAGTGATAATACCTCTCTTCAACACGTACCCTAGAATAACCTCTAGATCGGGGTACTAATCCCATATAGTAGCCACTCCTAGGTGGCATGCTACCATTAAAGTATGCCTTCTTCCTATTGCTTGGGCGTTGGTAATCCTCGAACTTCCTCTTGCCCCCAACTGGGCACTTATGGCTTGGATAACTCAGGAAGCCTCTAAGGCCTACTTGTGTATTCCAACCATGTTTGGCAAGGTAGCTCTCACCAAAAATTTCCTAATATTTGATCTTGGGGGCAATCTTGAAGCGATGAACCAACATCACCTCACTGACCTTGATGAAAGAATATTTTTTACATATTTTATAACCCTTTACTTTAATCTTTTGTTTATATATGTGAATAATTGGTGATTTTATTTATATAATATTTAATTATTTTCTTAATTTATAAAAATCTCATATATTCAACTATTTTAGAGCATAAAGTTGATTTCCATATAGGTTTTGACAATTTGTGGCTTCTTAACTATAACTTTCATGTCTTAACTTGGATTTAAATAATTCGAATTTTGGTGTAAAGATAACAATGATATCTATTTTTTTTATTTCTAGTAATATATTCTAAATCTGAGTGTATCTTGGTCTAAATTTAGCTAAATTTAATGTTGGGATTAAGAGGGATGATTAGGAAAGTTTAGAATTATATGTACTACTTTATCTTTACTATTTTTTTTTTGTTATCATCTTTACAATTTCAATTGATATTACATCAACAACCTTTAATATCAACAAACACATAAGAAAAGATTGAGAAAATAAGAAAGAAAAATATCGAAGAAAGGAAAAGATAGAATGAAGAAACAGATATATGTTTGACTTGTCAACCATAAATTTTTCTAATATTTTGTAATAAATAATAAGAGACCTTTGGCGCGTGTGTGTGTGTAGACCTGTAAATAGAAATATGGAGGCAATAGAGAAAATGAAAAATATGTAATAATAAAGGACTAGAAGGAGATGAGAAGAAAATTTTAATACCGCCGACCATCCATATTATACAATATTATTTTTTTGTTCTTATTTTGAATCTAAAGTCATATAATTTTATGTTCAAATATTCTTAGGTTTAATCTATGTTTAATTTTATTATATTTGTTTTAATTAATAGCATGATCTAAATTTTTTTACTAAGGATATGGTGGAACCCTATTAATTATACTAACAGATTAATTGATTGCTTGATTAATAGATTACTCTGTGTTTTAAGCTATTAATCTAGATTGTGTCTAATTAATAGACTGATCACCTTTAATTAGCATTTAACAAGTCAAGAAAATATGTGAAATCTGATTATCCACTTTAGTTTAAATAGTATAAATAGAAATTAAATGGGTTTTAAGAACAATTACATGATTTCTACATCAATAGGGAATGATAGATAATTAATTGAATCTAAAGCGCTATCTTTCATTTAAATCCTTTGACTAGAGATATCAGAACTGATAATTTAAAATAGGACTACGTAACTCGAGAGAGTTTGTTAGGTAAATATTCCCCTTGACATATAACTACTACTTGAAAATATCAGGTAATTAATTAATTGGTCATTATAATTGGATAGTGGAGGATCTGTATTCCTTGGTAGCTTTTATTAATTGTTATTACTTTTATTAGATTTTATTTAATTCCATTTTAGTTTAATTTAGGCAATTTAAAATTCTTAGTTTAGAATTACTTATTTCCTTATTAGATTTTGATTTACTAGGCCTAATTAGAGTTTTTATGTTATTATTTAGTCTCTATGGAAACGATAATCCAATACTCATTGTGTCTTGTATTACTTGCGACTAGTATACTTGTTGATAGGTATATTTTGCTAACATCAAGTTTTGGCACTGTTGCCGGGGACTAATTTAATAGCCCTACACCTAAAATTTGAAATCTTTATAGAGGCAATTTCATATTTTTATTTTGATTATTTTTAGTTTTTTATTTTATTTTTTCATCAAGAACTAAAGTTAAGTTGAATTATTGTCCAACATAATGTAGGTGCACTTCATTGAGGAATCGAAATCCAATAATCATGACTTCTCTTTATGCTTTGTTAGATGCTTTAAATCATAAATAAGATAAATTGAGCATTGTTGACACGAGGTTCGAACATTTAGATGTTACTTATGTGGAGGATTGCATGCTAGTACAAAATGTCAAGTAGGTAATTCTTTGTGTCTATATGGGTAATTTTAATAGGCAAATTGATTCCTACAAGGACACCTACATCCTAGAATGGTGCACTCATCCTAAATTTGTAATACCCCGTCCTAAAATCCTTCAAATTGTATTTAAAATTGTGTTGATATAAAATAAATGAGTTTTAGTTCTGGAAAGGGCTTGAAATATTAATAAAAATGTGAATTTCATGCACACTGATTAACTGATTTGCCTAACCAATCAACCACTACACTCAAAAACTTGTAATTTTGTTTCATGATAAACCAGATAACTAGTTTGCTTAAACCAATCAATTGGTTTTTCGATGATTTCATATCCTTTTCTAATTTTAAGTCAAATATATTTATAGTGTTTATAAAAACTTCTGATTATAATCTATTTGTGCTAATAAGCATATTTTGGCGCTTTGGAATTATTTTATACATTATATAAATCACTCGATGATTTTTATTTAACTAAATTTCCCCAAAAAGTACTTTTTGAGCCATATCTCACCTTCTCTCTTCTCCCTCACTTTCCTCTCTCTTATGCTGGCTATGGTTGTGCGTTTGGCTTTCTACACCACTCCACTGACCTAGAAAACCTCTTCCATGTCTCTTACCAATCACACCTTACCTCCCTTACCTCAGCTTGTGACCTCTTTACACTTTGGGTTGTCCACACTCTACTTAAGTCAAGCTTCCCTCTTTCCAACTTCATAATGTCGACCATCACTCTCTCCTATACACCCCATTTCTAATGCAATTCACTCTTCAACTTCTTTAATTGTTCATTCTCTCCTTTTTTTTCATTGTAAAAATTCCTAAGTGTTGGGTAATCTTCATTTTTCTTCCTTTTTCCTTTCTACTAAAAAAATCAAGGTTTGCTCTAGTTTTCATCCCTCCTTTATTGAGTTATTGTCTCTCTTTCATTCTTCTAACCTTAGCTTTATATTTTCCTTGTTGCTCTTAAAAAGGGAATTTTGAGAAAGGTCAAAGATTCTAGCTTTATTCTCCATAAAAATTTTGTTTTGAGAAAAGGTTAAGTTATGCTTATGTTCTTCTTCTTCTTCTTCTGATTTTTTATTTTTCATGAAGTTTTAAAAAGGATTTTTAATGGATTTGACTCATGATTCTCATAGGAATCGAGGTCATGATAGATAGAAATCAAGTTAAAATTTTGTGTCAAATGAATTGCTTGAAGGTAAGGTATCCGTATCTTAAATATGAATAAGGTATTTTGTTGCTTATTGTCAAGTAATAGGGGTAAATATATTTTTCCTATGGGTACAAAAATAACTGGGCATAGCCAATGAGGTAAAATAGGCACACAACAACTTGGTGGCTCTATTCACAAATCAAAACAAACCAAAATCCAAATAAACATAAGGCCAATCAAACTAGGGCTAAAAAAGATAGTTATTATATAATGCACTGTATTCATAAAATTTAATTTGTGCTATAAGACATCTAGTATCTAAGTCCTTGGTGTCAAAAATGATGGCATTGCACAGTATCTAGATGTGATATATGGTAGCTACGCAAGTCAAGCCTCTAGCCTTAGTGATGAGGCTAATACCCTTGATTCTACATCGAAGTGCACGTACAATACTACTTAAAGTAGTGGACCCTCTTCTATTACCCATCCATGCAGAGAGCTCCTTCCATACAGTATGGATAAGTGGGCAATCAAAAAATAAGTGGGAGTGTGTTTCCCTACTAATCACACAAAAGGGACACTCCTTAGGGTCATTGAGATAAACAAGTTTATCCCTTATATTTAGTCTACCAAGTAAATCCCGTCGTAAGAAGATCATGAAGTGAGGAGTCCTACAACCTTTCCAAATAACCTTTGAATATCCCTAATGTTGGCCCCTAAATCTGAGATAATCATAGGCTTTGCGGGTAGAGAATCTATCACCATCCATCCACGAAACAAGTAGTGCCCTAGCTCCTTCATGAGAACCCTCCAAAAGCAATATATGCATATAATTTTTCCATAATTCCTTCACAAAGTGAGAGGTTTCATGTGATGGTTTAAATATCTGGATTGGCCTCCCTCTGATATAATTGACATGTATCTATTTTGTCCAAAGAGTTTGTTTCTCCTCTTGTATAAACCACACGTACTTACACGGGAAAGCTTGATTTCAAGCCTTCAACTACCTAAGGCCCAATCAACCTTCCTTCTGAGGCAAACACACAATCTTCCAAGACACAAGAGCTTGTTTTCCCTACCATAATAACACACTACATAGGCCTTGAACCTAGTTAAGAACCATCCTTGACATTAGGAAAACACTCAACCAAAAAGCTAAATTCCCTTGCACCACTAATTTCAATAATTCACACCATCTCGCAAGCTAAAGGGACTTAGGTTTCCAGGCCTTCAGTTTCTCACAGAGACTATTGATTTACACTTCATAGTCTGAAACCCAAAGCTTACATGGGGACATAGGAACACCAAGATAGCAAAAAGGGAAACTCCCTCTCAGAAAGCCTGTCATACTAATCAATGCAACCCTATGTTGTTCATCCATACCAACCATGAAAATATAAGATTTAAGGGAGTTAGGATCTAGGCCAGAAGCCCCATGAAACATGCAAATTCCCTTCAACAATACCTCAACTAAAGGTTTGTCTCCTCTACAAAAGAGAATGATATCATCTGCAAAAGCTAAATGTGATGTTCTCTATTTCTTGCATCTCGAGTGGAAGCAAAAACCTTTACTGCTAGTAAGTGCTTTCAAAGTTCTTGAGAAATATTCCATACACGACACAAAGATGTACAGGGAAATCGAATCCTCGTGTCTCAAGCCCCGAGACCCTTTGAAAACCCCAAATAACTCACCATTCAATTTGAGTGAAAAGGATATAGTGGATATACACTCCATGATTCAACATACAAATCTGTGTAGACAATTGAGTCTCTAAAGAAGAACCCATACAAATCTCCACACAATCAAATCGTAAGCTTTCTTAATATCAACTTGAATCATCACTTTAGGAGAATTGCTTTTTCTAGCATATTCGCACAAGAGTTCTTATAAAAGAAAAATATTCTTGTTCATGAGCATACCCTTGATAAAAGCACCCTGCTCCTCACTAATAATCTCTAGTAGAATTGCAAAGATGCGCTCAAGCAAGATTTTTGAAATTACCTTATAGATCGTCGAATAGCATGCTATCACCCTGTAATCAAAGATAGTAGTATGCTCGGATTTCATAGGGATAAGCACCAAAGTAGCATGAGTAATATGCTTCAATAGCTTCCTAGTTATGAAAAATTCTTTAATTGCTTCATACAAAAGCTATCCCAACAACCGGCTATGCCTGTTTGAAAAAATGGGCTGAAAAACCATCCAGTCTCAGAGCCTTGTAGTCACCCAGTAAACAGAGAGTGGATTTAATTTCAGCATCATCCACTTGGCGCGAAAGGAGGTCATGGTGCCCCTAGTTGAGTTTATTACCTATAACTAAGAATTCGAGTTTGATATCCTCCACCAGTTTACCATTTACAAAAGTTTCTCGTAAAACTCCAAAAATTCATAATGTAGTTCGGCCTTAGTTCTCATCCAAGAACCATTGGCCCTTATCATCCGTTAAACACGATTTTTGGCTTGATGAGCTTTAACCATTTGGTAAAAATATTAAGTGTTCAAATAAGCCTAAAAAAGGAACTTTTTTTTGTGTTATAGCCATTGCCAAAAATTCAACACAACATCAAAGCTAGAGATCTCTACCAAAGACCCGAAGGGAAGACCTTGTAACACCCTTCTTTATGCTTCTTTGAGATATTTATTATTGAGATATTTGAGTGCATGCTTAAGAGAGGAAAGCTTACTACAAAGCACAAATTGTTTAGTACCCACATAATCAAATCTCCAAGCCGTCCCAAGCATCTCCAAGAACTGAGGGTGTACGCCCCACATATTAAAATAATGAAAGGACTTCTTAGTATAGGCCCTTCACTCCATGTTGATATAGCATGGTGTGTGATAAGAGATCCATCTAGATTCCAGGAAGGACACACCCACTACAAAATTCTCAGCAAACCCCTAGGCATTCATAAGAGCGCAATCCAACTTACACTTCATTGTTTTCATAAAGAACATGAAAAAACATCCATCACTTGGCACATTAGACAGCTAAGACAACATACAACAATTTTTAAAATCCTTCGTATCACAATCAGTCACCCTTCTAAACCCTTCCCGATCCTCCAAATTGAAGGGGCCGTTAAAGTTACCACACACAATCCAGGGGAAGCTATATTGTTAGCCATGCTAATGAGATTACACGAGAGTTCCTTCGGTCCCAAATGCAATAAAAACCATACACAAGAGTAAGGTAAAAAGAGACATCATTAGTGAGGTTAGTTATGTGAACATGCAGATACTGCATCGAACTTTCCTCCACCCGGATTAAAAAAAAACACTCGGATTCCATAACAAAGCAATTCGTCCATTAGGGTACTAAGAAAAAGAGTTAGCAGCCTGCCATCTAGGGAAAAAATATTCAACCATCTTATGAAGTCTACTCTCATCAATTTTTGTCTCCAACAACCCAGCAACTCCAAATCCTTGTTGCCGGCACAGCTCAGCAAAGGCTTTTTATTTCCAAAGAGAGCCCAATCCCCGTATATTCTAGAAAAGGATATTTATGGAGGATGAGTATTAAGATTTTTCACCCTTCCCTTAGAGCCTTTCTTCCTCCCTACCAAATGGATACGTGGTAGTTTCTTGTATCTATACGACTTGGACATGACTTTGATCCAGCCTTCCCTACCACCGTCCCCTCCAGAATCAACATTCAAAGGTTCACTAATACTTGGCTTGTTAGTCGCTTAGCGACCAGTCCCACTTCTGGGTACCATAGGTCGTTGGCTACCTATATATACACCCTTCCCGTAGTGCGGCAATCAGCAGCTCCATCCCTCCTTGCAGTAACTATGCCCTTCTTCCCCTTTTAAGGAAATTTTTTCATTGCCCCCTTGTGGGCCTCTCCACCCCTAATCAGTCGATGTCTATAATCAGTTGCGAGACCAGCATAAGTAGGAACAAACACAGCGATTTGATGTCATTCAGGTACCTTGTTCCACCCTCCATTTGCAGCCTCCTTGCCCTCCTCTGCCCCAATCCCTGAGATGTGATTAACAACTCCCCTAGCCTAAGCTTATTTCCGAACTTCACAATCAGCATTCAAATGACCTATAGAGGCACAGTGGTGACAAAACAGTGAGAGGTCTTCATATTCAACTACCAACGAGAACTTCTCCAGTGAGCTGGCTACCTCAATCTCTGCAAGTAGTTGTTTAGCCAGAACAACTTCCACCAAGACCCGACATATTCAAGTTTGAGTTTATGCATCGTAAAAAAATCATCCTAGACTGGCTTACCAATATGGGAGGCTATTATGCTAAAAGCAGCGGGGTTCCACGCATCCATAGGCGAACCCATACCGGTATTCGTTTAGGATCTGTTTGGTTTAAAAAAATTAAGAAAGAATGGAAAAGGAAAAGGAAAAGAAAAAAAAATAAAGGAAAGAAAATAAGAGGAATTAAATTTCTTTTATTTGTTTGATCGTTAGAAAAATTTTGTAAAAAATATAATTCATCAAAAGTATTTTTGGTGTTTAATTTATAAAAAGAAAATTCTAAGAAAAATTGATTATAATTATTTGAATACTCTTATATATTTAATTAAAATTAAAATATTATATTGATATATGAAATTTTCAATAAATTTTTTTAAAAATTATAAAAACTCCATAAAATAAATACTAATTCAAATTTTCTTTATAGAAATATTCTAAAATATTACATGAATAACTTACAATAATTTTTTTTAATAAAAATTTAAAAACATACAAAACATTTCATTTTCATTTTCATTTCAAACATGATATAACAAACATAAAAGGGAGAAAAAAATCATAGCTTGTTACTAATGCACTTGTTCATTCCGTAAAATATTAATTAGAGATGACAACGGATAGATACAGATCAGATACCCCTTATCCGTTATCGAAATCTGATAAGAAAACATATACCCATATCTATATCCAAATCCGACGGGTATATTTTTTTTTCTTGCTCCATATATATATCAATTAATCTATATCTATTTACATATTCATCGGGTAAAATTCATTGAATTTTGACTAAACACCTCTCGCAATACATTCTTTAATTTAATTACTTTATTCGTACCAACCAAAATATTATATCTTTTTCGTCATATCTTTTTGCTTTTCTTTAGTCCAAAATATTTTCTCTCAGCACTCCAAGCTAGGAAAAAGAAGCTTTACCACTCTCTCTCGACACTTTTCCTAACTCCTAATTACTACTCCCAAAGTTTTCACACTCTCTTCTATCTTTCTCCCGTCTCTGTTGATGTTCTTCTCAGGTTTCAACTATTTCTAGCAATTTTCGGTGGTCTTTTTTGTCTGAAACTTTTTTATTTAGTGTAATTAACTTCAATAGACATATTTCTGGCAATATTTCAATTGCTTGTGCTCATAATCCTTGTACTTAGTACTAAAACACAAGTGAGTTGTTTAAATGATGAAGGATTAACACTTCTTGTTTTCAAATGGTCAATTACTCAAGACTCAAATATTGAAGTATAAATTCCAAAAAATTTTAAAGATCAATCTAGCTTAATGTCCACAGCCATTAATGAAAATTACGCAAATCCGTCGAAGAAAGATATTGATTGACTCCGAAGAGAAGAGGATGAGCAGGACAACAATGAAGAAGAATGAGTATTGGAAACGAAGGAGAAATGAGGGTTGAAGAAGAATCTTGAAAATTTTCCTTCGTTTTCTTCTATTTTTCCTCACATTCAGCTTAAGAAAATTGTCTATTAATTTTCTTTACTATTTTTCTACTTATTTTCTTTTCTTTAAATTTTCTTGCCAACCAAATACCAAAAAATAGATTTCCATCTAATTTTCTTTCCTTTCCCTCTGGTTTTCCATAAACCAAACAAAGCCTTAAGGTTCTCCGACCCGAAAAAAAGAACTTAGGAATTTCTTTTAGAACAAGCACTTTACGTCGGACAATAAACGGACCCCCAAGCAGCACGGCAATACGGTCATTTGCATTCTCAAATTTATGAATAACTCCATCTCGAGCTGTGAATAATGTATTTAAAAGGATATTTCACTTCCTTTTTTTAGATGCATTCACAATACCTTCATCAAGTTGAGTCCCAATAACCCCGCAACAAGACAAACCCCCCAAGCTTCATCAATGGAGTCGATAGCCGAGTCAGGGAGATGGACTGTCGTTTCAGTAGATGGAATATACTCAAACCATACAGGTCTGAACTCCTCAAACAGTTGCGCTAAGGATTTATTCTACTTCCTTACACCATTAGTGTTGTCGATCTGTGAGTCATGGCGGTTGGAATCCTTTCCCAATTCTGCACCAGCAGAATTAGCCGAATCCGACAACAGATCGGGCAAAGAAGAAGAAAAACCGGCTTCCAAGCCCTTCTTTTTACCACCCAGATTCGACTCACCGCCACCATTACTCGGCCTGCCAGGTGAGGCATAAATACCTCTCGACAGAGAACCTAAAACACTAGACGGAGAGGCCCAGATTCCCCACCAATAACAGGGTGCTCTTCATTCGATACGAACGACCCAACTCCCAGATATGGCGGAGGTTGCAGATCTCCACACAGAATTGGGTCTGCAACAAGCTCCAACGACATGTCGTATCTTTTCGTGGTTTTTACCTTTCACAGATCTGGTTTTAGTGACCCTAGGGAGGCTGAAAAGGACAAATCAGATAAAAGGATACAGTAAACGCGAGAAAATATAAAAATTTACTATAGATTCTAGAGCCATGTAGTCTCGATCGATCCAAAGATTCAACGAGGATATTCTCCGTCGAAAGGGAGAGGGAAGAGGAGAGAGGAAGGCGGCAAGCCATGCCCATATTGAGATTTTTTGTTGTTTATGGTGGTTCTATTATCATTAATATATTTTTAAAATTATATTCTAAGATTTGATATTTTTATTTTCATAACTTGGATGGGTATTTAAAAAAATTTCAAATCCTCGTTCACTCAACCGATTAAGAAAAAATTACATTTACATATCTATATAAGACATTTGCTTATCAAAAAATATTGTTTGCCTTATATAATACCCCTTCCACCTTTCAATGATGTATGATATCCGTCATTTGTAATTTTAGTAAAGATATAAAGGAAGCTTCTATTGATAATTTTTTAATTTATGGTATTATATTGGACTATTGATTGAGCAATCTTTCTAGGGTATTATTAGAAAAGTACAAGGAGGTGAATCTTATTCTTAATTAGAAAAATTTTCATTTATGGTATAAGAAAGAATTTTTCTTGGTCACTTAGTCTCTAGTCGGGGCATTGCGGTAATAAAGAGAAGATCGATATCATTAAAAAGATGTCATCCCTAACTTCTGTTAAAGGCATTGAATTTTCATGGGTCACACTAGTTTTTATAGGCAATTCATTAAAGATTTTTCAAATTTTGTTAAACCTTTAACTTAATTACGCCTGCTTTTTGAATTTAACCAATCTTGTTTAAATATTTTCAACAAGATAAAAGAGACATTCACAACTGCCCGAGTGATGTAGCTTCCTGATTAGAGTATTCCATTCGAGGTAACAAGTGATGCTAGTGATTATGTAGTAGGAGTAGTTCTTGAACAGAGAAAATATAGAAAGGTTTATGTAATTTACTATGCAAGTCGAACTATTGATGATGCTTAAGTAAACTATATTATAATTGAGAAAAAGCTCTTGACGGTAGTGTTTGTATTAGATAAATTCCGATCGTACTTAATAAGATTGAATATTATAGTTTTCACAAATCATACAACACTTAAGTATTTGTTAACCAAGAAGGACACAAAGCCACCCTTGATTGGATCGATCCTTTTACTCCAAGAGTTTGACCTTAAAATTTGGGATAAGAATGGTACAAAAAATATAGTAGATGATCATCTCTCTAAGTTAAGGCAAGATATGGATAGAAGTGAAGGGGATGGCATTCCCTCTGTTAATTCATTTATATGTGACAACCTTTTGGCAATCACAAGCTTGTCCATCCTATGGTTTGAAGATTTTGTAAATTATATAGCATGTGAGGTAATGTCACCAAACATATCTCATCAACAAAAGAAGAAGTTCCTCTCATATATCAAGCGCTATTATTGGGATAAGCCTTATCTCTACAAGAAATGTACATATGAAGTTTACGGAAGGTGTCTGCCTAAGGAGAAAGTTGAAAGTGTCATATCTCATTATCATTCTTCTTACCGTACCATCCACAGACGAGTGGACAAGTAGAAATTACTAATCATGAAATAAAAGGGATACTTGAGAAAATAGTGGCTCACATGTGAAAAGATTGGTCACTCAACTTGAATGATGCTTTATGGGCCTACCTACCTGCTTATACGACACCAATTGGAATGAAATAGTTTCAATTGGTATATGAAGAACCTTGTCAATTGCCTATTGAAATTGAATACAAGGAGTTTTGGGTGATAAAGGCAATTAATTATGAATTGAAGGCCACTAGAAAAAGGACGAAGCTCCCATTTAACTATCTCGATGAGTTGAGATTGGATGCTTATGAGAGTGTAGGGATATATAAGGATAATACTATGAGATGGCATGAAAAAAATATTACCCACTAGGAGTTTCAAGAGGAAGATTTGGTGCTCCTATTCAAATTACCTCTTAAGCTTTTTTCGAGTAAGCTTTGTTCTAGGTGGTTAGGGTTGTTCTATGTCTGTAAAGTCTATCCATTTAGAGCTATTGATATTTTGAGGGAGGCCTTAAGTACCTTCAAGGTCAATGGGCAGAGTTTAATGTATCATGTAGTGGATTCCCCGATCGAAAAGATGGGCATTCTTACCCTTCCCGATTCAATGTAATCTTGAGCGTAAAAGGGGTTGAGCTCATAACCATTAAACGAGCATTTTTTTCTCTTTTCTCTCTTTCCTTTTATTAGTTCTTTATTTTGAGTATTTGATTTTATATTTTTTTTTTAGACATGTGACACCATGATTATAAATTGACGTATTGGAGAATCTAATAAGCAAAGAGACAGTAAGGTGTTTCAAACTGAAATTTATCAAAATTTGAAGATTTGTCACTCTAGGTGCAACACGACATGGAAGTGTTATATTATACGAACATGTCAAAATACAAGGAAAAAAAATTGCCTCTCTAGGTGCAATACAACGTGGCAGTGTTACATTGGACGATCGTGTCAAAATACAATATATATATAGGTTCAACACAACCATGTCGTGTTTTCCTACACAGCCATGTTGGTCTGCAAGTTTTGAAAAAGAAAATTACCTAAGCACGAGCGTGCTCATTACCAAATCTCCTTGCCCATTCTAAATCTGTCCCTCTTACCTTTCCCCTCCATAACCCTAACACCACCAAAATACCGTTGCCCCACCATTTCCCCTCTATCCATCATCACACTACCATCACAACCACAAAGCACCACACCCTGCACACCAACCACCATCCGCTTAGCCTTTGCCGGTGTCCTTGCCTACGATCCATAACACAGAGCATTTTCTTTTTCCCAGATATGGTTTTTGGTTATCAAAATTTATAGGTCTACCTTCTCTTCTATTATTTTGGTTCCCACCTATCAATTTTTTCATATATTTTCTTATTCATACTTTTTTTTTTAGATTTGGATATTTGGGCTCACAATCAATCCCATATTTTCTATCATTCCATGCATACCAACTGCATTATGGAATAAATTGTTATACTTAACATAGTTAATTTGGTGTGGTTTTGCCTTTTAGTGCTCCTTTGTGGTTTCATTTTGTGCAAACTCCAAGTGCTTATTTGACCACCAATTCATGGCTTCTAAGCGCTGAAAAGATGGCAATGCCTCAACTTCTCATCCCACAAAGCCATCTTGTACTCATGCTACAAGAAATGATCCTCCATCTCTACACCCAAATATCCTTATGGTATTCTCTTTATACCGACTCTAATCATAAGCCTCGCTTTACTAACTTAGTTTCTTGGTGCATGGTTGCCACGAAATTCATTAATGATAATACACTTAATCAATTGAGTATAAGAGATAATGTGTATCAATTGCTTAGTGGGATTGGGTTTACTAACTTTATAGGCATGAGTGGGCCTACATATTGACATTTAACATTATAATTTTTATGTTTTTCTAAGGTTATAGCCAATAACTTTTAGCCAGGTTCAATATTTAATTCCATTTCTTTAATTAGAACGATGCTCTCACTATTCCTTAGTTAAATGCCCTATTCCGTCTACCTGAGCTTGAGGGTTGGTAACCATCGGCCAATGGGAACCCTATGATTTTGTGGAGAAAAATATTCCATGAGGGAGGTAACCCTATTATGTATGAGCCATCTAAAAATAAAGCCTCTAGAATATATAATCCCATCTTTAACTATTTATAAAGGCTTATGGCTAACGTCGTCTTGGTCGGGAGAGAGCTCTAGTGTGTGTCATGATTCTGAGGTTTTCATTTTGCACTGTATGGTCAATCACATTGTGGTGGATGTTAGGTTTTTCTTGGCTAAACAATTTGAAAATTTAGGTAAAGTTAGAATCGAGGATATTGTAATGGGAGGTTTGATCATTATCCTACTTGATTGCATGGGTTGCAACTTCACTAATCTTCCCATTGAGAGGCCTATCACTTAGATTGACATAGCTTATTATACCACTACTGATCTTGTCACTAAAATTAATAATGTCTGCTGGTTGACCTATAGAGAGCGTACCATATATCACCTCCCTAACCACACCCACATTACCACTAATAGGTGCGTGAGTTGGCAGCAACTAATAGGTAACTTACATACTCCACAACATACCCAGCCCCCACCAAACCCTCTCACACCACCTACCCAACCCCATTTCTCTGTTGGCGCCTCCTCTTCTACTGCCCCCATTGATTGGAACCTTCAGTTTAAGATCTTAGATTAGGGGCAGCAACAACTCCATGAATCCATTTGTACTTTATGCACTAACTATGATGTTTGTTTTGATGAAATTCAATCATGCTTGGATGGTTTCTGCAACAACACTACTGAGATGCACATAATGCTACAAGATATGTATAATTAGCATCTTACCCAAGGATACCTCCCACCTCCACCACCACCATATTGAGCAGTATGGCTTCTCCATTCCTTGCTTTTACTCTTTTCACACATTGGGGATAATGTTTCAACCAAGCATGGGGGGATGTGTCACATGTTTTGCGTTCTTTTTATATTGAGTGTTATTTTATGTTCTTTTTCTATCATTGTGTGTTTTTCTGTTTCTTTATTCGAGTAATCTTTGGTTTATTTCTATTTTAAATTTTTTATTTTTTATTTCTCTAATTAAAAAAACACGCAAATCTAAGTTTACTTGCTTAAAAATTGAACCGGGAATCTCTGTTCTATGTCTAATTAGTCAAGGTGTTATTTGTGAGAGTTTTTATTTACCTTCACTTTGACTCTAAAATATCAGGATAAAGGAATGTATTTCATCCTAATCTACCTAATTATTACCTAAGCTCCTCTAGTGACTTAGACTACTATTTGGTTAATCGAGAAATACCGGAAAAAAAAATTTAAAAAGTGAAGTTTATCACATTGAGTACCTTGCACTGCACCCTCAAAAGTATGGTTGCCATGTCAATAGGTGTTACATATGATATGATTATTTTTATTTAAAAAAAAAAGTGAAAGAAAAATGAGTGCTCCTTTGAGACCTTGAGTGTAAAAAGGATGAGCCAAGTGTGATTTGATATGTGTCTATCGTATGAGGGAGTTCTAGGGAATCAACTAAAAGAAAACTTCGACTGATCCTATTTTTCATTGTTGATGAGTCGACTCACTCACATTCACTTTCAAAACACTTATAGATACATCATCTTCATGTAAGACATTCAAGGTATGGTGAAGATTAATAACAGAAAGATTATATGACTAAATCTAGGTTTTAATCTAACAATGGAAAGCTGAAGATTAATAACCATAAATATAACAACTAAACAAAAGAATTGAACCATGAAAGTAGGTTAGAGTTTCTTGGAAATTCAATTGTTTTAGCATAGAACGTAATGGATTTGATTCAATTTGATGCCATGAATATAGGTTATTAATTTGGATTATGTATAGCTTTAAAACCTTGAAAGAGGCTATTAGTTAATTTAGGCTAGTTCACCCTCTCAAATTTAGGTAATTTTTTGGAACTTAAATTGATTATTCATTAATTATCTATTTATGATGATAATCCAATCCTAGGCTTTTAATTAGATTTTTACTACTGTTGGCTTTACTATTTTATTTTATTTTATTATTCATTTTCTACTCCCCAAATTTGATTTGTCTAAATAGTCATACATGATGAAGGTTCAGTAATTAACAACGAAGTCTCTATAGGATACGACCTTGACATGCTACAACGAGTCCTTACGCATACAAATTTGGCCCATTGAAATTTAATATGAAGAAAAATGATGATAAATGGGCCTTGAATTGTTTAAGTTTGGAGTTATCTCTAAACACCTAATTGGTGGCTTATATGCCTTGTGATGTGTTTGGTGCTATCACTTGGAAACAGCCAATCTAGTTAATAATAGAATTAAATTGTGATGTGGGATATCACTTAGTAATTAATAATTAATAGATTAAGATTTTATTCGAGCCTTTTTATCCGACTCTTGGGGTATCTAGCTAGGAGATGGTAGGCGGATTGCCTTACGATTTATATTTTCACTCGACACCTATTTCCTTCTCTACTAGGTTGCAGCCAGTAGGGGGTATGTGCATATCTTTAAGGTATAGGATTATATTATGGTAGGTTGGCATGGAATTGGTGACCAATTATTATGGATTATATTATGCATAGACGGGTGTGGTATCCCAACTTTTATCCCTTGTAGCAGAGGCATTCAAGGTATGGTGGGTGAGGTATCCCAATATAAGCCCCCTTTATGTACTTCAACCGCATGTGGTGGGTGTGGTATCACATGGTGTGTTAGCCCTCACAGCGAGTGCACTTGATGTGTGGTGGGTGTGGTATCCCTAGATAAAGGTCCCTTTGATGTACCGTAAACCCATGTGGTGGGTGGAGTATCCTATTTGTGTGTGTATGCTACTAGAAATTATGTTAATAACTGGAAATTATGTGATCACTAAATGAAGATTTATGATATGGTTTACATTATGTGGTTACAATGCATTTAATGTGTTATTATTCTTTCGTGATCTCCATGTAAGTGTGTCTTGTTGTATTATTGCCATGATCCTGAGTATTATTTTATATTGGTATGATGATCACCATGATACTATGTGACTTCAATGTATTGCATGAGCCCTTACCATATTTTAAGTAGTTTATTTTATCATCAATTCACCATACTAACACTACACTTGTGTGGTTACTATAATGATCTGAATTCTTATACGGGTAACAGAGGATGATTTGTAGGGGTACGATTCTCAGTTAAAGTATGCTAAGGAATATATCATGCTTCATTAGCTGGCCATTATTTGGGGATTCTAGAGTTACTATCTCATGTAGTTAAGAGTTAGGTTAACCAATTAAATATATTTTACCCACTATATTGGAATGGTTTTAATTATTTTTGGTTATTCAAACTATTGACTATGATTCCTTTATTTGGATTTTATAAACTCTCATACTCCTTTCTATCTATAGTATTGATATTTTTATCACCATTAGTATTATTATTGTTGTATCGCTAGAGAGCATGCATTCTTTCACAAATGTTCTATTTTACCTCACATCATGTATGGGTTAGGTGATGATTACACCTCTCTCATAGTTGATGTGGTAGTAACATTCCCTAGTTTTTCTTCTTCAAACTCTTTTTCATTATCTTTAAAATAAAATTTTGTGGTACAAAAATTGGGAATGTTACAAAAATTTTATGATGGGAGTAGAATCCCATTCCCAATCATTATCATGTGAGTCAGCCAACATCATGTTACCAAGTTTTGGCTCCACCTCAAGAGACAAAGACTATCTTGGAGGAATTATTGACAAAGGCCATTAGTGTAAATGAGGCTAGTTTTCAAATTCATGAGGCATGGATGAAGAGTTAAGAGGCATCTATAAAGAACTTAGAGGTGCAATTGGGCCAGTCGGCCAACATATTAGCTAAGAGAGCTCGAGAGACATTGCCTAGTGATACTGAGACAAAATAAAATAAAGAACTAATGGAAATAATTGTAAGCAATGGCAAGGAAATTTTAGATTTACCATTTGATATCTTAAAGAAGGATAACAAGGAGAAGTTGAGTGATCACCAAATCAATTTGGTAATCTAACCTCATGAGTAGGTAGGTAAGGAACCCAAACCTGGTGAGAGTTTCAAGACTGAGGTAAAACAATATCAATCCTACATTCTATTTTCTCACTGTTTATAGATGCATAAATTTAATAATCAATTATCTAGTGTTGAGTTTAATTTACCTAATGCAAGAGAATATACTCCTCATGAAAATTCATGTTGTAGGATTATTAAGGTCACTCAACTGGTGAAAAAAAAAGTCTTTAGTGTATTGTTTAAGTGAATCATATGCAACAATAATGTTCTCGCCTCAATATCCAAAAGGAGGGAAGTTAGGGCATCATATTGAGATCCCTCTTTTTGAGGAAGAAAAGTCTTACCCGGTAGTACTTGAGACTCCATCTTCAATCCTTAGGTATGAGTTTTATGGTCGTAACACTACATATTTTATAATTGTGGTTGTCAATCTACATGGAACTAACATGGGTAAGTTCCTTAGGGAACATATATTACATCAATAATTCATAGGGCACACCATTTTTTATGAGCTCAATGAGTTGAGGTTACATGCCTATAAAAACTTCAAGATCTACAAAGAAAAAAAATAAAGATTGGAACAATAAGTATGATTGTTTGCAAGAATGTTATGTGAGATATATTGTATACCAGCTACTTTTTTGCTTAAAGTTTTGTATAGCTAATGCTAAAAGCTTGAGTTTAACTTTATCCTTGTCCTTTATTAATGTGCTATGCGTTTATTCCATTTTTTATTTTTTTACGTGTTTATTACTTTTATTTTATGTTGAGTCCATGAAAAAAATTTCATTTATTTTGAGTGTTTTACATGATGTGAGCATAGTTGAGGTTTTTTTTAAGTCTTAAGAGATCTTAACTAATAAATGATGAACATATATTTGAGGTCATGCTAACAGAGGATCACAAAACTAAGATAAAGTCACGTGGAGATCTTTTTGTGCTAATTTTAATGTAGAAAACACACACACACACACACACATGATTGGATATGAATGGAGCGAGAAGATGTATGATATTCGAATCATCAACATGACATGTTGAGATTCACCACAACCCGTAGTGATTTTTTAAGACATATATATAATCTTATCTAAGCATTTCACATAAAATAATATATATTTTATTGGTTTCATTTTTCATTGTAAACCTTATATGCACTAATTTGTTTTGATCAAATTAAATAGCTCGTGTAATGGACTATAGAGATGATTATAACTTGTTCGTGTGTTGATTGAAGCTTTTAAGTCATAAACACCCTAATTGAGAAAGTGATAAATGCATTTTAGGATTTACCACCACATACCTAGATAGTTTTCTACCCTTTTTTTTATTTACGTATGCGAGTTGTACACCCCTTAGTTAACCACTTTGAACCTTTATATATTAATATTTATTTTTTTATCACCCAATTTTTTTTCGAATCAAACCTAAAACACATCTATGCCCTTATTAAAAAAACTAGTAGAAATTTTGATGAGACCTATGTAAGTGATTCAAGGTTGTATGAGAAGACAGTGTTAAAGAACATAAAAAGTATAAGTGTGGGAGAGCTAACAAAAAGATTGAAAAAAAAAGATATGAAAGAAAAAACAAAGATGAGAAAAATTAGTTGATTTCTTTTCTTTTATTTTGAAGAGAAGTTGTGAAATGATGTGGAGGCCCAACATGAAGATATCTGGTCTATGTGATACTATAGTATGTAATGAGAAAATACCTCGATAAGTTCGAATCTATAATAAGTCGCTATATGAGTATGCTTCTACTAGGTTTTAGGATTTTTTGTTGAATCCTTATTTTCCTATTCTTTATTAAAACCTTGAACCTAGCTCCATTAAAACCATTATAAAATCATATTTGATTCTTGAAATGGAAGACATTGATTTTTTAGAAACTAGTAACATGAGTTAAGTATATGGTTCTGTCCATTTGACAAGTATTTGACATACTTCATGAAGTTTTTATTCACAAAATATTATCCTTCTTTATTGATATATGTAAGTTACTTGTAATTTTTTTATCAAATTATCTCACATATCTAAGTGTGTTTATACATATGTAGCCATGCATATGATATAAAAGTAAAAACAAGAGGGTATATCTTTGTGAGGATGAATATTGATTTCACTAAGGTGTGATTAGGTTTTTTATTCATTATTATTATGTTATTCATATTTGTTATTTTTATGTGGGAACCATAAGTTAGAATTAACCCTTTTAAATTTTTTGAAGCTAAATCTTAGTTGAGTGCTAATCTTGGTATTATAAAAATAGAAGATTCTGAGATAATATTAGGTAAAGGTGTTAGAAGTGTGTTTTTTAATTTTTTGTGATTTTATGGGTATATCATTTGCAAACCCTTATAGACCTCACACATCCTTTAAGGGTGACCAAGGGGTTTAAATGGATTATTACACATGCTAAGTGAAATCTGAAAACCTACAAAAGTGGCTGTTTAGTTTATTTATTTATTTTAGATCATGTCTTGCATGAGGAAAAGTAGAAAGTTAAGTATAGGTGTGTTGATGAATGAATATTTTTACATATTTTATACCCTTTTATTTTAAGCTTTTGGATATTTATATAAATAATATATGAATTTATTTATATGATTTTTAATTATTAGCTTAATTTATAATAGTATCATGTATTTAATTAATTTAGATCTCAAAGTTAATTTTCATATGGGTTTTGACAGCCTGCAGTATTTTCACCATAACTTTCACGTCTGAACTCAGATTTAAGTGATTCAAATTTTTGTGTAAACATAACAATGATATATACAATTGTTATTTATAATATTATTTTCTAACTCTGAGTGTATCAAAGTCAAAATTTAGATTAAAGTTAACGCTAGAATTAGGTGATGGTGATGGTGATTAGGAAAGTTTAGAATTGTATGCACAACTTTTTATTTGCTTTTTAATAATAATAATAATAATAATAATAATAATAATAATAATAATAATAATTTTTATTATTATTGGCATCATCATCATCATATTTGAAATCTCTATAGATATTACATCAACAACCTTCAAAAATAGCGACAAACACATAAGAAAAGATTGAGAAAATAAGAAAGGAAAGGTAGAATAATATATATATGTTTGACTTGTCAACCATAACTTTTTCCAATATTCTATTAAGAGAGAGAGAGTGAGTGAGTTGAGTGAGTGATCCCTATGCATTTTAAGCCTACGAGCCATACACTTTCTCTATTTGCATAGACTTTGTTATTATCTATATAATATATTGGACTTGTTCCATTTTTATCTTTCTCTGCCTCATATATAGTTTCAGTAAGATCTCATGTTTTGATTTGACTTCCAATAACACAATTGGTATAGTATAGAAGCCTATAGATTTGGGAGTTGAGTGATTGATCCCTATGTACTATCATTTTACTTCTACCATTCAAAGGGTGTATATTTCTCCTCTACACTAATATATTATAAATTTATAATAAATTACATATTAGATTCAATAAAAAAATCAATTAGGTTGATCATATTTTTTATATTAATTTGGTAAAAATTTTAATTTAATTTTCAATTATGCTCAATCTTTACACAATGCTACTCCAATTTTAAACTAATAAAGTTATTTAAAATTACGTTGCAGCTAAGTTAGTTATAGTAAAAAAAAATAATAGAAAACTTAAACTAATTGATAGTAAGAAATGATTAACCTAACTAGAAAAATAAAAGTCTAAACAAACCTAATATGTAATTGACTCTATAAATTTATATATATTGTAACACTAGAGAATGTACATTTTAAGTGTGTGTGTGTGTGTGTGTATTATATATATATAGATAGATAGATAAATTTAGGCTCTCGTACAAACTATTATTTAAAATACAAATATAGGAACCCTTAATTTCCGTTAGATCTATAAGATTTAGTGGCTAAGATTAAAATAAATTTAGATTATGTATTTACTAAATCTTAACCATTGGTCAATATTAATCTAACAGTTAAGATTTGTTCCTATATATGTATTATAGAAAGGGTTTGTACGGGACATTATGCTATATATATATACTTGATGCTCGTACAATATAATAGATACATATTATAATATTAAAAAAATATATGGTTTAATTGGAGGTGCTTGCTATCCAAAATTAAGTTGGTGCATACCATTTTTTTCAGAGGACCAATACCAAACTAAAATAACCACCCATAAATTAATTATGATAGAAATCTACAAAATATATATATTATTTATCATCAATATATTTAAGTACTTTAATGGTATCGGACATGGCTAGGAGGATGATCAAATTTCAGATTCGCAAGTTAGGGATGTAAACGGGACAGGTTTTACCCGATATCCGACAGATAAAACCCAACGGATATATAAACGGATATGGATAAACGGGTTCGGGTACGGATACGGGTATGGAGAAAAAAAATCCGTCGGGTTCGGGTACGGATACGGGTAATGGGTCTCCATATCCGTACCCGTATCCATATCCGTTTTAATACCCGTCGGATAAAACCCGATATAAAATTACCTTTTTACCCCTCATATATATAACATATTCAATATATTCAGTAAGGTTATAATAGTAATTAAGTTAAATTAAACAATTAAATTTAACTTATCTAATATCTATCTGCCAAACCCTATCTATCAACTATCCCAATTCCATTTCCATTTCGTTTGAATCATTTTGCCGCCCCGCCCCTGTAACCTGTTTTGCTTTTGCGCCGTTGCTGCTGTTCTTGTTCGACAGAATCTGAGAATCGACACTTCGAGTAAGTATCCCAATTCCATTTCGTTTGAATCGTTTCGCCGCCCCGCCCCTATAACCTGTTTGGCTATTTTGCATTGCGCCGTTGCTGTTCTTGTTCGACATAATCGACACTTCGACAGTTCGACTTGAGTTTCGGGCCTTTCTGCTTCAGGCTTCCTTCGACAGTTCGACGAGTCACGCAGCGTTTTTTTTTCAAAATCTTGTCTTGGTCAGCTTCTCTTCTTCGTTCTTGGATGCGTGCGCGATTCTTGCAGAGTTGCAGTTCTCAATCTTGTCTTGTCATCTAAAATTAGGTGATTTTCTTTCGATTTGCAGCTTCTCTTTTTCTTCTCATTAGCTTCATTTTTTTTCAGTTATATTTTAAGTTTGATCTTATTTGATTTGTTTTCAATCTAGAATGTTCTTTTAATTCCCTCCTATTCATCTTCTCATTTCCCTCGACTTCATCATCAACAGCTTGCTTCACAATAATCATATTTCTTCATTCACATGTCAGCATACCAGTCTTGCTTTGTTTGCCTTAAATTCATGAGCACATCGTTCAGCCTTGAAAAAGATATGTATAATAATCAAACAAAAAATGAAGATGAAGGAGATGGGTAATTAATATTAGCATAATCTTAGCTAGTGTTCTTAAACATGAGCATGACTGAGCACAGAAAACACGTTCTCAAGACCAGGATATAAGTTCGAAAGTTATGAAACAAATTACCTCTCTTTTTGTTTGTCACTGTTGCCTTTTCTTTCCTTTCTTCTTAGATTTACCCACATATTGCTCATCTCCAGCATTGTTGATAGTTGGAGAAATGGGTTGAGGGGGGTTTCAGCATTGGAGTTTATAAAAATTCTAGGATTTCAAAGAGACTGGTGATTGATAGCAGTTATCAGTGTTTGCATACTCTATGACTTAATAATCTGAGTTTGAATTTTTGGAAATTTACTGGGTCAAGTACTGGTTTCGAGATTGAGAATGTTGAATCATAGGAAGAAATGGAACTTAATTTTGGAGGACTTCATTTTTATGATGATGAACTGGCTAGCTTGATATGCACAATTCCTCAACTTCTTAAGCAACTTTGCAACGTTAAGATACTTTTGGTTTGCAAATTTGGAACTCAAGTACATATGTTCATATTTTAAAGCATTATTAGTTTGACTAAATGTGCTAGCTAGCTTTCTTACAATTCTTCATACAGTTTAAAACTACTGGAAGGGCAAGAAGGCAGGTTACCTATACCTTTTCTCTTACTTCAAATGCTAGTAACAGACATGTTAGGCAAGGAATTTGCAGAAGATAATTATTCCTTCTGATATAGGAGACGTAATATCTAGTACTCCTGACTTTAGCCATACCAAAGTTTAGTTGGAGAAAGGTGGTGTTAAGGGATATCCGAAACTTTAACTCAAGCCATGATAATATATCATGTAAGTCATACACACACACACACACCCCTCAAAACATACATTGTTGTAACCTGCAAAAAAAAAGGGGAATAATATATGCATACCCAGAACCAATCCTAGCAGCCTTATTCATATTCATCTAAATCTATCTCTGTAATGGCAAGGACATCAAAACAGAACATTATTGATACATAAAAAATGGGAATAATATATGAATACCCAAGACTAATCCTAACAACCTTATTCATATTCATCTACATCTATCGTTGAACATGGAAGCTAAGCAAATACTCACACCTCCCTACCAGCTGCTGGGCATGACACCCTCCCTCCTAAAAATAAATCAGTTCCATGAAATCATTACAACTTATTTAATAAACAACAGTGGTACTCATATGTTCAAAGGTCCATGGTTCCATGACATGAACTTCATAGTCACTACCAATCCAAAGACAGCTATATACTAGTAAATTCTATTTATTTAATTCTCCTATATATATAATAATGCTCATTCATCACATCAGAAATTCACTACCAAAAATATCATTTAATGGATCATGGTGTCCCATAAACAACAACATCAGCAACATCAAGAAGAGAAACTCTGCATCACAAAATTCAATCTCTTCTTCAAAAGATGGAATGTAAAAAATGCAACAAAAATCTCATTCCACAAAATCAGGACATACTCTTGTTCAACAAATAACTCTGCGATGAACTTACTAAATTGGTAAAACACACCCACCTCATGATTCAAGAATTACTATCCGCGTCTCCTAAAGATTACTACTCATCCAAATTAAGAATAATTAGGGTTTCAGAATTCATTTGTTGCTAACTTTATATCAATAAGCTGCAATGAGAAGTCACCTAACATATAAAAACCAAAAAGATGCCATAAAAAACTAAGGTGACCCAAATTATTGTTTGAAATAATTTTTTTTTTTGTAACAAAAAAAAACTAAGGTCGTATTCTCTTCAACTTATTTTTAGTTTTTTACTAACCTTGTTTGATCTTACCTTATTATGTTTATAATCGTTATCATTATTAATATTATCATTATTAAGTAAATATAAATAAGTGAGAGTAAGTAAATATTATGTTCTCTTGTTGTGCATCGTTTGGGATCTCCTAAAATAGTTTGATGGCATCAAGTAGCCAACCTAATACTAATTCACAAAGTCTACCACCATATTCTTCCGGCGCAGCTAGTAATCCTATACCTAGTGAACCATCAACCAATGAGGAGGTAGAAGAAGTGAATCCATTTTCTTTAGTGAAAAAAAGGAAGAAAACTTCAGTTGTTTGGGATCATTTTAATGCGGCAGAAATTAACGGTTTGAAAAAAGCAATTTGTAAAGGTTGTAATAAGAGTTTGAGCGGTGATCCAAAAAATGGTACTTCTCATTTGCATGATCGCATGAGGAAATGTGTACGTTTAAGGCCTATACAAGGGGTAGGACAAACTAAGTTGTGTTTTGATCAGAAGGGGGAAGGAAAAGGAAAGCTTATGGTTGTTGAATTTAATCAAGAAGTTGCAAGGCGTGAGCTATGTAATATGGCAGTTATGCATGAGTATCCAATTTGTATAGTGGAACATGAAGGCTTTAGAAGATATTCAGAAGCTCTTCAACCATCATTTAAAATGATTTCAAGGAACACTCTGCGAAGCGATATTTTCAAGTTGTTTGAATATGAAAAAGATAAAACAATGTCGTTGTTGAGTAGTAACAAGAGTCGAGTTTCAATCACAACAGATATGTGGACATCTCAGAATCAAAAAAAGGGTTTCATGGCTATCACGGCTCACTGGATTGATAATCATTGGACCTTGCAAAGTCGAATAATAAGGTATACTAAATTCATAAAAATGGTAGTTCTTTGCAATTATTAATATTATGTAATTATATGTTGTTCTTTGGTTTATTTATTGTATTATTGTATTTTGTTGAAGGTTTGTCTATGTTCCAAGTCCGCATACATCTGAAGTTTTGTGTGATGTTTTGGTCAATTGTTTGATGGAATGGAATATTGATTCAAAACTTACCACATTGACCGTCGATAATTGTACTACCAATGATGCTTTGATCGGAGATTTGAAAAATAGATTTGAGTCAAAGAGTTTTTTTATTGCGTGGGAAATATTTTCATATGCGTTGTGCTGCTCATGTGCTTAATATTATTGTTAGCTATGGTATGGAAATCATTCAAAAAGCTATTGAGAGCATACGAGAGAGTGTGATGTATTGGAAAGTCACACCAAAAAGGCTGGAAAAGTTTATGGAGGTTTGTCGTCAAAAAGAAATTCCGTATAGTAGAGCGTTAACACATGATTGTAGGACAAGATGGAATTCAACATTTTTGATGCTTGATGTTGCTCTAATGTATGAAGATGTGTTTGCTCGCTTGGCACGGTTGGAATCTAATTATAGTTGTTGTCCTACAAGTGATGAATGGAATTTGGCTCGATCTATTTGTGAGAGATTGTCATTATTTTATGATGTCACTTTGATGTTTTCTGGGAGTAGATATCCTATTGCCAATTTATACTTTCCCAAGGTTTGTGAAGTCAGAATGTCTTTGATTGAATGGTCTCTTGATCAAGATGAAATTATTAGTGGTATGGCAACAAAAATGATAGAAAAGTTTGATAAATATTGGAGTGTGATTCATGAACTGATGGCCGTGGCAACTATTTTGGATCCAAGGTATAAATTAAAGTTGGTAGAGTTTTATTATTCTATCATTTATGGGAGCACCTATGATGAAGAGGTAGATAATTTTCGTAAAATATGCTATGAATTGTTTCATGAGTATGAAGAGAATTATAAGCGTAGGGAGAGAAGTTCATCAATATCGCGCGATTCTGGTGTTAGTAGTCAAAGTTGTGGTTCAAGTCTTAGTAGTGTGACTTCGGGTTCTAGAGTCTCCCTTAAGCTTAATTATAATCAATGGTTGGCGAGCCAAGACATAACTAGTGCGCCACAGAAGACCGAGTTAGATTGTTATTTGGAGGAGCCTGTGATGCCACAGATGGATGACTTTGACGTGTTATCATGGTGGAAGACAAATATTAAGTATCCAATTTTACAACGAATGACCAGAGACGTATTTGCCATCCCTATTTCTACAGTTGCTTCTGAGTCAGCTTTTAGCACAAGCGGGAGATTTGTAAGTCCTCATCGCAACCGATTACACCCAAAAACTCTAGAAGCATTAATGCGTTGTAGAGATTGGCTTTGGGCTAGTATAAGGAATGAAGGTAATATTTAAATTTATATATTTGATGTTTAAATAATTATAATATATCTATTATTATATTTGTTTAATTCTAATGTTCTAATTTTTTTTAATTTTTGTTAGATAATGATGGTACTGCGAACTCAACTTATCATAGGTTTACCTTGCAAAATGAAGAATCCGACTCAGATGTTGGTGAGCATGAGGTAAAACTTGTCATAAATATTATTAGTGATTAAAATATTTGATTACACTTAATTATTTAATTTATTTATGTTTTTTTAGATGAATGCATAAACCAAAAGATATGAAGGTTGAAGATGGAAAGACAAATTGGTGAATGGTGATATGGAATTTTTGGAGCTCAAAACGAACAGCTTCTCTATGCTATTTTTAGCTAATCAAAGTTATATTATTATGTTTCACATGCATTGATTTCAGTTTTATTTGTGGAAGTATTTGTATAAACAAACATTATTGGCTATGGTGTTTTTAAACTAGACTTGTATTATTGTTGATTGCTTTATTGTTTGATAAATTGGTGAATGGTGATATTGATAATATGGATTTGTTGGAGCAGGTTGAAGATTTAAACTTGTTGGAGCAAGTTCAAAATTTGATCTTTAAATAATAGGTTGTTTGATTGAAATTATAGATTTTATATATCATATATAGTATATGATAGGTTAAGTAAAAATTCAAACAGGTATCGGATTTATCCGTCGGGTAATATCCATCGGGTAATATCCATTGGATTATTTAAACGGGTAATAGATTATCCGTCGGGTAATATCCATTGGATAATTTAAACGGGTAACGGATTATCCGTCGGGTAACGGATATCCGACGGATACGGATATGGATATATTAATGGATATCCATTCGGGTACGGATATGGATTCGGATATAATATACTTATCGGGTATCGGGTACGGGTATGGGGATACCCGCCCCGAACCCGCCCCGTTTACATCCCTATTCGCAAGTCCTATAATCGTTTGATAAAATATATAGATGACCTAAGTTAGGAGTTTTATCTTAGTTTTTACTTTGATCTTTAACTTTTATCTCTTATTTTTTTTAGAACTATTTATAACTATCATTGAATGTTAAGATTAACGATACACATACATACATACCCAAAAAAAAATAGAAAAAATTTAATATTTTGTTAATAAACTCTAACTGCCATTATTTTAGTTACAATGAATGTGTATCATAACACTAAAAAAAATTTGCCTTTTGGTATAAAAAGTGAAAAACATTAGTTATAAAAAAATATTTATCACAATATTTTAAGTATGTAATACCTGTATTTCCCTATCACATAGATTACGTATCATACACAAATTAAGTGCTTGTCTTAAGTAAATAGAATGGCTATATTAGTTATATAAAATGTATAATATTCCCTTTATTTTGCAAAAAAAACTTAAGGGAAAATTTTTATTTCAAAAATTGAAAATAAGTAAAACATACTTTTAATTTTACTTTTTTTTCTTCCTTTTTCTATGTATTAAATGGTACATTATTTTTTATAAATAAATATAATTATAATATTATAAAGATATTTATTATCTCCTAAAATAGCATGTAAACTACAATTTTTTTTAGAAATGGAGAATATAATAGGATGGAGAATGTATATTTTAATTATGAAATATATATAAATATATATTAGAGTAAAATGGGGAATGAAGAATACACATTTTCGTTCTAAAAAATGTGTATGTATAAAGCCGATTTCTAAATCAAACAAAATTTTAATATGTGAGAGTCAATTACTCAAACAACCTATACAAATGCACTTTCCACCGGCTGCACCATTGAAAATATTTGTTAATTCTATCTGGTTTCGTTATTTATAGACGGCACACGAAACCATTTCCAGCACATTACAATTTGCGCTCTTCCTACCAGTCACTTGCAAATTAGAACAAGATTTTTTATATCCTTTATTGTCGGATGATTTTGTGGGAAACAACCTCCGGGAGTCGCTAAAATTTGCCCGTGCCTTTCTCTAACCAAAGGAAAATACTCACCGACAATTAGCATACTGCTAAAACCACAGCTTCCAAACTCGTAACCTTCAGACTCCAATTACCAAAATATTCCATCTTCATAATCTGATCACTCATCAACTATAAAACACCACACGTTGATCATCACTATTGGTTGGTTAATGCAATCCCCTGCTTGGAACATGCAAAAGCAAACCAGAGGGAGAGGGAGGGAGATAGAAGTGAGAAAGGAAGGGCAGGGTGGTTGGAGTTGGGGCGGAAGAACCTATAACTAAACAATCAAATTGAAAATGGGAAGGTCGGTCCCGACCTATACATGAGCTAATCATTAAGTGATCATAAAATAAATCTCAATAAACATACCGTTGAGACTACAAATTGGCCTTATCCTGGGAAAATTTTGTTAAGAACTCAATAATTGAGGACCTAGGGTTACCTGCATCCGCTATAATTTTGCTGTATCGAAAAACACCCTTAATAACATTAGTATAAAGCCTTTCAAGCTGAGGAATTCCATAATCCTCGGTGTGTTTGACAAATAGCTCCTTGATAGCCTCTAACTGGCTGGAAATATCTTCATCTGACATGGTTACATCATCCTGTGGACTAATTCTATCGTTATCATCGCAAGCACCAATAGACGCCTCAGTTTGAATATGATTCTCAGATGAGTTCTCAGAACCTGCTTCAGATACACAGTTAGTGTAAGGGACTTGAGATGATTTCGCTGGCAGGGATTCCTGGGGACCTGAGTTGTCTTCAGCTGGGGAAGCAAATATGCAAAAATTGAGTGAGCAATATTATAATCACAAAGTAAATTTGTAATCAAATCTGCAACCATAAAAGCCAAAAATAAAGATTGGAGACAGTTCACACGAAGAGCAAACCAATTATTTTCACGGGAGCCTGAGTTACTTTGGATCCAGTCCAAACAATCTGGCATGATTTCAAAATTGGGTGATTTGTGGGAAACTCAGGCTCTATTTTTTGATGACCAAGCAATGTGCAGTAATGAGGAAAATACGATGGGCAAGTCAACTTTAAATCTGAACTTGTGCAGACAGACCTCGTGATATTTGCATAAGTTTTTCTTTTCCAGGGGTTTGGGGGTGATGCATATGCCAACACAAATTGGGTCCAGTTAGGAGGGAGGTTATCAATGAGGGACAACCGAATAGGAAAACAGAGAAGAGGATGAAGAAAAGGGGTTGAATATGATCCTTGGTACCTCATTGGATCATCTACTAACAAGAACCACCTAAGAGTTGAATCTTGTAAGATTTTAGGATTCAAACTTCAAAATCATACACTAGAGTTGAAGTGGTTTGATTTCTGCAGAGAGAAATACAATAGACAAATTTTGAGTCGTCACTTATTCAAGTGTGAGCCCAACATTTATAGGAAAGTGTTAGGTCTCCTTTAAGTGCAATACATTTCAAATAAAAAATAAAATAAAAATAAAATAACTGTTTTAGTTAACTAATCAACCTAGTTAGTTGTTAAACACACTAACTTTAACTAGTTTACTACTAACCAAAACTAAAGTGGACTTTATAAAGCTGAAAAAGAAAAAAACAGTGTTTGGGACTTTCCCAGTGTCTTACATCTAACTAGGGAGGTTCCTTACAGGACAATAAGCTATGCTAACCTAAAAACATCATTAAAAGTAAAAAAGTAAAAGTAGCTTTAAGCTAAAGACTAAAAAATTATTAAACAGACAAAGTGAAAAATTATAGCTTTCTTTTCTTCCAAAAAAGGCCTGTCCCCTCTGAAGCTTGAAGCTACGGCCTTGGATTTTTATTTTTTTTTTGTTTGGCTTGCAAGCATGCCTAAATCTGCCTAGAAAAGTAGAGTTATGGCTTTTGTTGTAAGCGCTGAGCTGTTGCCTATCCTTCACTGGGCAGTGAGCCATTTAGGCCAAAAAAATGAGAAGCGTGTAAAAAAAAGTGGTTGCTGAATTAGAGTTTTGTATGGCTCTCATGACTTGGGGTTCAGTTAATCTAATTAGTCCAAGTGAGGAAGTTTTTATGTCCCTCAACTTAGAAAAATTAACAATTAAATTAATATCATGAAAAATGGATACTCCTACATCATTATGTCTCTCTTGAGAAACAACTTCCTTGTCTTCAAAAGGCTTATCTTGAATAAAGGAAAGTAAATCTCCCACATTAAATGTGTTTGAAATATTTCTCAAGCATATAAGCATTATTCCAAATTTTCTAAATGATCTTGTATGGGCCATCACATCCTGCCATAAGTATGGTCTTCCTTCTAGTAGAAAATCTTTATTTCTTTAGGTGAAACCAAACCAAATATCCGGATTCATAAAAGTGTTGTTTTCAATGCTTGTTTGCCCTGTTTTAGTTTAATTCATTCACCCTTTCAATCATGGCCATCATTTGTTCATGTAGATTCTTCATTAACTTAGCTCTTTCCTTTGCTTCAAAGTTGGTATGTGCTTCAATGGAAAGGAGTAAGAGATCAATGTGAGCAATGGGATTCACCCCATACTCTTATTCAATGGTGAGTGACCCATGGTATATGTTTGGTGTCCCAATCTCTTTCATACTTGTGGACCAAATCCCGAATGAGCATTGTGAGGGTTCCATTTTGTTTTTGCTCATCGATTTGTGGATGGTAAACGGTACTAAATAGAAGTTTTTGCATCAATTAGCCTCCATAAAGTCTTCCAAAAATAACTAAAGAACTTGACATCCTTATCAGAGATAATGGATTTGGAAATACCATATACTAATGTAAGATGCATCATTCATTCTGTGACAAGCAACGAAATGAGTCATCTTAGAAAATCAATCTACAACCACCATTATATCATCATTTGGCCTTTTATGTTCTAAGCAATGCCATAATAAAATCCATGCTAACATGATTTCATGGTTGGTCTAAAACGGGTAAAGGGGTGTAAATCCCTTGACAAAAATGACTCTTAGACTTTTGGCAAGTGGCACATCTCACCACTACACCTTGTACGTCCCCACTATCTTAGGCCAAAAAAAAAACCGTTCTTAGAGTACATCTACGGTTTTGTTTATCCCAAAGTAGGCAGCAAGTCCTCCTCCATATACCTCTCTCACAAGAAATTATCGGATTGGACACTTGAGAATGCAAAGCTTGTTATTCTTGAATCCGAAGTCGTCTTGAATCATATAGGAGCCGTGAAGCTTGTCTTGATCCTTGAAGTAACTTGCAAAATTTTCATCTTTCTTGTAGAGCTCTTTGATGCATGTAAACCCTAATACCCTTATTCTAGTAAAGAAATCAAATAATCTCCTAGAGAGTACATCGGCTACTATATTCAACTTGCCACTTTTCTGTTTAGCTACAAAGGAAAATGATTGTAGAAATTCCACCCATCTTGCATGCCTTGGGATGAACTTATGTTAAACACTGATGTACTTCAATGACTCGTGACCCGTGTGCAAATCAAATTTTTGTGGCCTACCTTGACCAATGATCAAGGGTCCTGACTAAGGTATAGAACTCCATACCATGAGTGATATAGTTTGCCTTTGATCCATTTAGATTTTTACTAAAGAAAGCAATTGGTTTTCCTTATAGTAGTAAAACAACGCCTATACCCACTTCACTTGCATCACATTGAACCTCAAATAATTTGTGGAAATCTGGTAAGGCAAGGTTAAGAGTTTCACTAAGCTTTCCTTTAACAAATTCAAAGGCTTATTATTCTAATCTTGTCCACTTAAATTCTCCCTTCTTCATGCATTCGGTGATCGGGGTCAATAAGATGCTAAATGCCTTAATGAACAACCTATACAAAGGAAGGAAGCCCATGGAATGATATCACTTGTGTAAGGCTTGTTGGTGATGGCCAAGTCTTGATTGTTCCACCTTTGACTCATCCATAGCTATGACATCTTTAAACACCACAAAGCATAAGAAAGTAACCCTAGGTACAAAGAAACTCACACTTTTTCTAGCTAAGCATACAACTTGATACATCTAGGTGCCAAGTTTGAGATGCTTGATATGTTCTTATTCACTAAAGTTATACACAAGTATATCATTGAAGTAAACTACTGCAAATTTGCTAATAAATGGTATAAGCATTTCATTCATAAGTCTCATAAAATTGTCAGGTGCATTAGATAAGCCAAATGGCATAACCAGCCACTCATACAGCCATCTTTTAGTCTTGAATGCGGTCTTAAACTCATCACCATCTTTCATTCACATTTGGTAGTAACCAATCCTCACATCTATTTTAGAAAACAATCAAGCACCATGTAAGCAATCTAATATATCATCAAATCTAGGGTTAGGATACCTATATATGATGGTGATGTTGTTGATTGCTCTACTATCAACACATCCTTATAGAACCATCATTCTTTGCCAAAGGATGGGTCAGGATAGCACATGGGCTAAGGGACTCATCAAGTGAATATATTCTCTATTTTTGTCTTTCTTTGCCTTCACTTTAAGACTTCATTTAATCACTTTCACATATTTTACTATGGTTCTAGTATATTATTCGCACTACTGCTTTCTTGAGTTTTGTGTTTCCGGAAATTCCACAAGAACGCGCAAATTAAAAAAAGAAATGCATGTTTTCAGAACAATGGACCTAGCATGAAAGGCTTTAAAGGATAGTAAGCCAACCCAACATGTTTATGAAAGAGTCTAGAAACTAAAAGAGCTGGAGATATGCCAAGAAGTCTAAAAGAAACAAGAAGAGAAGGTTGCACAGCCAGTTTCACGCCCAGCTGCATAGCCTGCAGCACCTGTCTGTGATTCTCAAAGAAAACGAAACCGCACGGCCAAGCAGCGCATGAATCGCACAGCCATGCGGAATTTTTGTTGATGAAGTAGAAGCTACAAACTTCATATGGCTGTGCAAAGTCCAAATTTCCATCTGTTCGAGAGCTGGAATGCTGCACGGCCAGGCCGTGCAACAACGGTTACTCTCACGTTCGTTGTGCGCAACATGCCTAGCGTGATGAGGATTATTTAAGGCACACTTCGGGGAATTATTAGGCTGTTCTTTGGGGCGGATTTCAGAGCACTTTTCCTTCCCATTCCCGAGCAATAACTTCATGTATTTTTTATTGTTTTCATTAGTTTGATTTTCCAGATATTCAAGTGCATATTCTTGTATGATCAACTCAGAATCGACTTTGTTCTCCTCTTGTCTATGATTAATTCAATCTTATTCCTCTTCTTCATATTTTTATACTGTTGTTATGCTTATTATGCAATTTATTTCGTTGATTTTCCTTGAAGATATGAGTGAGTAATCTCCTTTGCTAGAATTTAAATAGGTCCGTTTTGGTGTTAATATGACGCACTGAGGTATTATGTTGTATGTTTGGTTCATACATACTATTTTATGTGCTAGGATTAATTGTTGTAAAGTGAATTTGACGAAATCTGACCTCCTTAGATAATATCTGCAACTGAAAGGTTGAAATTATTATTGGAAAGTAGCATGTGAACGGAAATTTAAGCAATCACGAAAGTAGATGGTTAATTCTTAGGGACTATAAAATTGGTAACACTTAATGGATTTAATTTAATTTGTGAGTCATGAAAGTAATCGACAAATTAGATTAAACATGTTCTTAGTCCTTAAAAAAGGCTAACGGATATAATTAGACTAATTGTTCACTGTTAACGTATTAAACTACAACGTATACATTGCTTCATCATTGATTACCAATTTGGAGACCAAAGTTCAATTCTAGGTTTCATTTCTATTGTTTAAAATTTACAATTAGAAAGTCCTTATAATTATTCTCATTATCCGTTTGCATATCCCTGATCCATCTTGATTTAGATATCTAAAATATTAAAGATGTGTATTCAATTGCGAAGTCCCTGTGGGATACGACCTTGAAATGCTATAATGAATCCGTGTGCTTGCGGATTTAGCACATCAGGGAGTCTTAGATAAAGCCTTTGGACAGCAGCTGATCCACTTGTTTTTTCGTTTCCATGGCCTCTTCTAATTGCTTCTATACACTGCTTTCATAGGAATAGTAGCAACTAGTGCAAAATCAATTTGGTATTCTATGCCTCTAATGGGAGGCAGTTCAAGTGGCAAATTAATGAGGGAACCATCTCTAAACTCTGCCAATACCTTACTGATTCATGGATCAAAAAAAAAAAAGGGTTGCCCACATTGTCCTCCATCAGCAGTAGCAAATACACAACTTTGCCTCTTCCTACAGCCTTATCAAACATGCCTTTCATCGATGAACAAGGATTGTTTACATTGCAGGCTATCATTCTTTACTACTGGCCATGAGTATAAAGGTGGCAGCACTACATTCTTCTTTGCATACTTTGGCAACAAATATTTTTCCTTTCCATAACGCACAAGACCTCTATCAAATTGCCAATGTCTACCTAATAGCAAGTGATAAGCATCCATAGACAAAACATCACATAGCACTTCATCAAGACATGTTTTACCAACGGCAAAAGGAATCAAGACATAGAATTCATTTAGTTACCTCTACCATATCACCATTATTAAGCTATTGTAACTTGTGTAGCCGGTTATGCTTCATAGTGGGAAGAGTAAGTTTCTCCACCATGATACTTGAGGCAACATATGCACAAATTCCACCAGCCACAATAAGAGAGCATATTTTGCCGAGTACGGTGCACTTCTTTTGGAATATGTTCTCTTTATGACCCATCCTCCTCAGCTTCCCTTGAATCTCCGACCCTTCTAATCATCAATGCCCCTCCAACACTAGGTGGTGATTCTTCTTGGTCCTCACTAGCTGAAGCTATCCCCTTCTCTTCCTCCTCAAAAATGGCCTCATTTACTTCCACAAGTGCCATCACCCTCTTGTTGGGACATTCATTTTGATAATGCCCAACTCTATGACACTCAAAACATTCAACATTTCTCACCATATTAGGTTCAAATGTTCCTTCTATGGTCTTTCCATTCACATCAAACTTGATGGGTGTATGTGAGGGTTTTGAAGATGTGGGGGTATCATTGGAAGTGCTAGCAATGGTTTTGTTGTAAGAAAACCAAGGTGATTTCTTCCCTTTCTTATGCTTCTCCACTTTAATGGCTAGGTGAAATAGCTCATCTAAAGTGTAGTTTCTTTACATCTCAACCTTCCTTGTAGTGACCCCCAACAAACTTAGACATAGTGTTTTCTACAATCTCTTCTAGCCCCAGTCCCAACATGAGTTTTTCAAATTCTTTAGCGTACTCTTTTGCACCCATTTAACCTTGTCCTAGAGAAAATATTTTTTTTATAGAGGTCTTGAGTGTAAGATGAAGGCAAGTACATTTCCTCTGTCCAACACTTAACTATGGACCTTCCCTTCTTTCTCTTTTGATTAATAAGATTTTCCCACTAAGGAGAGACATGAACTTTAAACCTCAAAACAACCACTTTGAAAGGTTTGTCATCCAGATACCCCTTCCCTTGGCTTCAAATAGCCTAGCACACTCGATTCCCGCTCAATAAATTATTCTGAATTGTGGGCTTTCAACTGTTACATCACAAAAATCATTTCTTTTAACATGCCTTCTCCTTCTTAGTTCAAGTGATGATTCACTAAACAGTGAAACAAACTCACTTGAGCCTTCTTCAACACCATTAGCATATCCTTCTTTATGATGGGTTAAGTTTTATCTCCGCAGGTTTGGGGGATTTGCATTAGGCAACAGTTGCTACAACATAGTACACATTTGCCTCATTTCCTCTTCTAACAAAAAACATTTTGTGACTCATCAAGATTCAAGCCTCTAGGTTGATCACCCATGGAGGTGATAACTATGAAGAAAATCACTGAACTGGATGGAGACTAGAACATTTTTTTTGTGTGTTTAGTTTTCGACAATGGGAGGGATTAAAGGGAAGTAGAAGAAGAGGATATTGGCCCAATTATAATCAACCTAGGCTTTAATACCAATTTGATGTATATGCCAATACAAATTGGGAAGTTAAAAAGGGTGGTTATCAATGGGGACAGCCAAATAAGAAAACAAAGAAGAGAGTGAAGAAAAGGGGCTGAATATGATCCTTTGTATCTCCTTGAATCACACATTAACAAGAACCACCTAAGGTTTCAACACTTGAGATAAATCTTGTGAGATTTAAGAATTCAAACTTCAAACTCTGCACTAGAGTTGAAGTGGATAGATTCCTGCATAGAGAAATAAGATCAAATTTTGAGTTGTCTTTCATTCAAATGTGAGCCCAGCACCTGGAGGAAAGTGTTAGGTCTCATTTAGTTGAAATACAACTCAACTAAAAAAATAGACTGCTTGGGTTAACTAATCAAACTAGTTAGTTGTTAAAGAGACTTACTTTACCTAATTTAATCCTAACTAAAATTAAAGTTGACTTTGTGCAGTTAAAATAGAAATATCAGAATTGTTAGGGACTTTCGGAACGTCTAACATCTCACTTAGGAGGTTCCTTACAAGTTAATAAGCCAAGTTAAGCTAAAAACATCATTAAAAGTTAAAAGTAGTTTTTAGGCCAAAGACTAAAAACATTATTAAAAGCAAAAAGCACGAAGTAACTTCTCTGCGGTAGGCCCAAAGTTCCATCTGATTATAGCTTTCTTTTCTTCCAAAGAAAAAAGTTTGCCCTTCTAATGCCTGTAGTTGTTGCAATTGCCTTGGATTTATATATTTTTTATTTATTCTTTTTTAGATACCAAGTTTGCCCAAATCTAACCAAAAAAGTTTAGATGTAGCTGTTGTTGTGGGGCCTAAATTGCTGCCAATCCTTTGCTAGGCAATGAGCCATTTACGCCAAAAAAATTGAGCAGCTAAAGGTGTAAGAAAGGTGGTGAATTGATTGCAAGTTCTACATGGCTTTCATGACCTGGGGTTTAGTTAACCAAATTAGTCCTAGTGATGAGGTTTTTATATACCCCAACTTAGAGAAATTAACAACTAAATTAATATCCTAAAAAAATGGATGCTCCAGCATCAAGGGGGAGGATGGTTGGTTAAGCAGCATTTACTATTTACAGCACCTGGAACCATCTACAAGCTCATGTTGTTTGTCAAAAGTCAAGACAGCAGTCCTTAATTTAAAATTTGAAATGTACCATTTTGCTCACTAACAGCGATTTCCTATATGATATTTCTGTGAAATTAGTATATAGTATCTTGAGCTCTCTAAGAGGTCAAACTGATAGTTCTCAAACCAAATCATTGAAAACACAATAATAGTTTTTGACTGTTATGTAATTTTTACCGTTTATGGTCAGCCAGGGCAAGGTTATAAAAATCGAAATTCTACCTAAGATCAATTTGGAGGCTCAGGATCGGATCAAAAAATCGAATTGTAGGATCATAAGATCCTACAAATACTGGAACCATATGAAATTTATATGTGTATATGTTATAGATAACATATTTTAACTTAAAAAAAAAACACAAAATTAACTCTTAAGATCTCATATAGTGATTGATATAGTTCTAGCTACTTATAAGTATCATAAATTCTTCAAGTCATTTTACATATTAGCAATTATATTAAGTTAACAACGTCAGAAATACAACTCATTTTGTTTAAAATATACAACATTGTTATCCATAAGAAAAAGCACCCCAAGAATGAAGAAAACAGATGATAATGAAGGAACAATAAGAGGACAATATTTTCTACCATTAAAGAGAATAAAACACATAAAGAAATTATGCTTGGCTTTTAAAATTTTGATGAATTAAGATAAAAAAAAAGGAAAAAAATAAGTTTTGGCTATATGCACACAAGTTAAGTTACTATATGAACCATATATACACTATAAACTAAAGCTTATTTGCATTATGAAGCTAACATGACCATAAAAATATAGAAAAATATATTAATTTTAAGTTAAATAGAATTTAATATATTTATTTTACCATTGTGGTGGAGATTATAGTCTTTTATCATCATATTACATCAACAATCAACTTCATTATTTTAGCGATATATTAGTCATACTTTCTTTGGATTGGCTCATTTTCAAGACATGTTTCAAAATAATATAGGGTAAAAAAATAAGAGGATTAAGGAAGAAATATCATTGGAATAAGATGGAAAATAGATTTGGAGATAAAATGATACAAAATATAGTTATTATGTAGACTCGTAGGATATTACCTAGAATCATAGGATTTGAGCTAGAATTGTAAGATTCTACAATAGGATCGTAAGATTCTATAATTATTCGACTATTTTAATATTCTAGCTAGGATCATGGATCGTTTTGTAAAATCGTAGGATTGAATCAAAATTTTAATAACTATGGGTTAGGGTGACTGCAAAATGGTATGTTTCAATCATTTAGGCTATTTACACCATTTACAATGTCAAGAGGTGTGAATTCAACATTTGAGCCATTTAAATCCTCCCATTACCCTCTAACTTTCCACTTATCCCATCGGGAATGGCAAAGTGACACGATAGAAGAACTGTGTCATGATCTTTAAGCTTATTCTGGCATATGATTTTGACCATGACTTGCTTTTCCAAAATAGACTAGCACTATTTTCAAGCCCTATAACTATTTGTACCACAAATATGATTTGAGAAAGAAAATTTCATCAACATAAAATCAAATATTGACTAGAAATATATCATTCTTCTCCACATACATTTTACAGTCTCTAGAGATTATAATAATCTCTTAAACGAATAAATCTCAAATGGCTCTAATCTCAGCTTGTTAAAATTGAATTAGAGTTGACTAATAGAAGTGTAGGCAAAAAATCAATTGAACATAGTTCAAACTAGTAAATATGAAACTCTAAATTAATGAGCATAAAAAAATCTGGTAGAAAACTAGAGATTGAGAAGCAAACAATCCTTCCCCTTCATTTTCTCTAATATTCCCTACTCTCTCACTCTCTCACAGTAAATATAAAAAATCTAGTGGAAAACTAGAGATTGAGAAGCATACAATCCCTCTCTTATTAACTCTCTCCCTCCCCAGTCTCCTTCAATTTCCCATCACTCTCTCTCTCTCTCTTTCTCCATCACTCTCTATAATAATAAAGATAACATTAAAAATAATAGAAATTAAAAATATTAACCATCTCTCTCTACATAGTAATAATGATAATAGTAATTAAAAATATTAATGGTAATAATAATGATAAAATAGTAATAATAACAAATTTATTTTTTTTTTATTTTAAATCAGATCTAATCCATTTAGCAAAAGTTAGATGAAGCGAATAGGCCCTTCATCTTAAATCAAATTATTAGGACACTTTCTTTGGTCATAGTTATGGAATGAGAGCATCAAAAAATAGTGGTTGCTGATAGTAATAATAAAAATAATATTAAAATAATGGTAAAAATTATAATAATGGTAACATAAAAAATAATGGAAATTTAAAATATTAATTATGATAAAATAATAATGACAATTATAAATTTTTATTTTAGATCAAATCAGAAAAAGTTAATGGTCTTAAATCAAATTATTAGAACATTTCCAACTTCGTTGGCTAAGGTTATGGAGTGGGAGCATGGAAAAAATAGTGGTCCCTGATATCTTTCCAATATGCATCGAGGAAATGTGCATGACCAAAACGCACCAATATTTAACAATATTTGATATTTGCTGATATGGAGTGAATATTTACTACTCACCATTTTGCAATATAAGTTACATTTGGCCTGAATAAGAAATGATAAATTTAAGAATATTATAGGGAAAATAAGTAACATACCCTCGTAAATATACATTAGAAACTTCAACACTAATCAATACTCTTTGACAAAAACGGGGAATATGACAGTGGAAAATACAACTTTAAATTTCTTAAGTTTTCATAATGTGACTTATATTATGACATGAAAAAATTATTAATATACACTATCATCAATATACTATAGAAACTTCACAACTAATCAATGCTCTTAATAAAATGGGAAATTTATGGGTGTAATAAAAAATATAGCATTTAATTTTTTCTAAATTTTCATAATAACTTATATTATGAAATGGAGTATAAAAATTTAAGTTACAACAGCCTCAACATACTCTCTCCATCCCAAGTTTGAAGATAATCAAGACTAATAAAATAGTCAAAATAGTATTAACTATAAAGACACATTGCATCAGTAATTTTATAATTGTAACTTAATTAAGGCATTTTCAATACTTAAACATCAAATCAGTTCAAATTTGCAAATTTTGATAATAATAAAAATATATACAAAATCAACTGTAATAATTATAGTAATGATAGCAATAGTAATAATACTAATAAGAAAAATATTAATTATGACAATAATAATAGTAAAATAGTAAGTTTGATAGCAATAGTAATAATACTAATAAGAAAAATATTAATTATGACAATAATAATAGCAAAATAGTAAGTTAATAAAAAAAAAACTAATTTAGATCAGCAAAAACCAGACAAAGAGACCAAGCCCTAAGCTTTGTTATTATTGAGTTTCTTCTTTGGAAGTGTATAAAAATCATTAACTAATAAGGGATATAAAGAAAGTAAAAAGATTAATACCTTATAAATGGAAACCTTGCATTTATTTTAGGACAACTTAGAAAGAAATAATGCAATTACAATGGGAAAAAAAAAAGTGTTATGTCATCTGCCACACCCCCGATATGGTGATTGCAATTACAATCATGACAACACTTTATTTCCCGGGTAGAAGGAAAAGGGAGGGAAATTACTTCAAGAAAGAGAAAAGAACAAAGAGGTTGAAGAATAAACTTAAAGAGCATAGTTCATCTCATCAAGTCATAAAATCATTTAAATTAATTATCATCGCATCAAAATAGAAACAAAATAGATGAGATGAGGGTCATTCCTAAATATGGATGATGAGTCAACAAAAAACATTATTTCTAAAGGAAATATGCTTACTCTGTGAGCATCCCTAAATAAATCTACATAAAAATGTTACAACTGTAAGATTAGAAAAAGCAGCAGGAAATTCAATAATGTGAAAAAGGGGGGAAGAAAGAATGAAAAATGAGAAAGATTGCCAAAGCAAGCTACTGTAGTCTACAGAGAAAATTATGCTAACATCAATATCCCTTTTTTTCTTTTTCTTTTTTTTGCCAAAATATTGCTGCCCTAATAAACTGCATCTACCACAATAAAATTGTGGATTATATCAATTGATATATGGCAACATGTTGAAAGCAATAAAATATGTTGGTGTAAAGCCAAGATTAGATTTAGGCTCTATTTGGTTCTAAGAAAATTTTGAGGAAAGAAAATTAAAATTCTTTCAAACTTTCTTAAAAAAAAAATCAAATAACTAATATTTAACAATTTTATTCCTTATCTTATGAAAACCAAACACAAAATTATTTTCCTCTTCATTTTCATTCTTTTCTTTAAGACTTTTCAAGAACCAAATGGAGCATTAGAGGTTGTTTAATACTCGTAATACATGTAACAGAATATGTAGGCAACAGATAATTGAGGGAATAGCACCTTGATATGCAGCATCAACACTCTTCTTTGGTCTTTTTAATGCTTCGTAGCTCTGATCCAGGTTGACTTCTGGTTGAACATTACGAAGTCTGGCACTAGCCCTAGTTAAAACGGCTAATTGAACAACAGGAGCTGGACAGAAAGTAGAGGCCCCTGAATCATCAGGCAAATGAAGCGGCCCCCCTTGGGCAGCTATCTTGTCACAGAATGCTACAAGGCCAGGGTCCATTTGTGACAGCATTCCATGCACCTAAAGATAGTAATAATCATGATGCATGACTTCAGCATTAGAAGTACCCACAATGCATGCACCACGCAAATCAAGAAACGGAAAGTAGAAAGAAGGATTTAGAGGAAAGAACAGAGGAAAATAGTGCAATTATACATACTGCATCTTGGAGTTCATGAGCTCTACTAACAATCCTAGCTCCATTGTAGTCATTGCCATTGTAGACCTGGTAAAAAAGAAAACCATAACATGCATACTATTAGAATAATGTCACAAGCAGAACAGGTTTCAATCATGGGCTTCTGCAAATTAGCTCAGCTTGTATAAAAAGTGCATATAAAGAACCATTTTCAGAGCACATAGATTTACACAATCAATGAAAATAGCATGCAAAGCAATGTATTATAGAATAATACTAGAGAACACATGCTCAGATTGATACAACACCACCTGTGAACGATCCATGTCTCAAGGGAAACCCAATTCCCAAACATGTTGCTGATCAGTTATACTTTATCCATCTGGTGGTGGAAATGAATCGGCATGTGGAACACCTGTGGGACAAGTAGCGGTTATGCAACGGACTTGCACTAGCCCAGTTCTAACAAGATACCCCTTAATTTCTGTAACAATGGTTGTATTTCCCAGATATGTTCAGGTATGAGTTTCCAATATAAATTGTGCACAAGGAATAGGAGTAGGGGCATATGTTGACAGCCATTGAAATGACATCTGGAGCCTTGTCCTCTACATGTGGAAAATTTGCTGGAAACTCAGTGTTCAAGATTCTGGCATTTAGTTAACAATATGATAAGGCAATAAGTATAGGCCTGCTCAAGGTGTTCAAGGATAGTCTTCTAAAGGAAATGCCTAATCTGTTGAAGGGAAATACTGGGAATGTACAGACGGGCAGTGAATTATGTTAGGACCAAAAGAGTCATAATATAGAGAGAAACATTTAGAGATTGAGAAATTGTAATAATAGAGAAAGGGAGTAGAAATGGGGGCAGGAGGAAGAGTTTGGGTCATTGTTTAGGGGAGAGAACAGAGTCCTGAGTACCTTCTTTCTATTAATCGAATTCCATATTTCATCATCTACTTGCTTCATTATTTTTTTATGTCCGGTGTTCTTTTTCAGCTACAATGATAACCATATAAAAACATATTGGCTGAGAACATAGTTATTAAAATTCTGATTCAATCATACGATTCTATGATCCAAAAATCTCAAAACAATACCAAACAAACCATGATCCTTGATAATAACTATATTTTTTATCAATTTAACACCAAATTTATTTCACATATATTTCTTCTCAATCCTCTGATTCACAACCGTATATTATTTTGTAACATGTCTTAAAAATGAGCAGAATCTAAGATACCATTAAAACAATGAAATCAATTTTTGAAGTAAAATATTGACAAATAATGTAATCTCTATCTAATTGGTAATATGAATATATTAAATTCTACAATATTATTAATTATTAAATTCTATTGAATTCGAAATTTATATTTTTTTCTTAAATTTTTTATGGGCATTTTAGCTTCATAACACAAACAAGCTTTAGTTTATGGTATACACATATATATCATATAGTAACTTAATGTGTGTATATAGCCAAAACTTCTTTTTTCTTTTTTATCTTGATTTATCAAAATTTAAAAATCCATAAATAAAATAAAATAGGACTTATATTCTTAAATGATAAAAATTACTATCCTCATATTCTTGAATTCATTATCAACTGCTTTCTTCATTATGTGTGTTTTTCTTAAGGCTTAATATTATATATTTTGAACACAATAAGTTGTATGTTACCTTTATCCATAATTTCATTATAATTTTACTTTTCATTTCATAATTTATTTTTGATATTGTTGACTTAATATAGTTTTTAATATGTAAAACGACTTCAATTATTTGATGATACTTGTAAGTTGCTACAACTTAATCAGAGCTTCGTGGTGTACTTTTTATGTTCATTTAACTCAAAATATGTTATTTTCTAGCATATAAGTACCCAAGTGTCATATTTTTACGGTTTTTGTAGGATGTTATGATACATTACGTAAAATCTTGATTCTAACAACCTTGACCGATGTCTAAGACTTTCAAGGTCCCAATACAGCGAAAGAGAAAAAAATTCACACATATATTACCAACATTGATCGATAATGATATATGACCAATATTTGCCAATATTTGTTGAAAAAAATAATAAGAAGTCACGTTACGATAACTGCGACATATAAAATATCCTTTGCGGAACTTATACCACAACGTTACTACTGCAATTTTATTACCTAATAATAATGAAATACCCCAAAACCTAATTTTAAGAATTATAGCTAATTAAGGATTTATTTTAGAAAATTATTAAATAAATTATTTTTATTAAAATAAAAAGGAATTAATTAGGACTATTCAAGAAGAAAATAATAAATATTTTTATTAGAAAAATTTTGGTATTTTAACTAATTAAGGATTTTATTTTGGAAATTAATTAAATAAATTATTTTATTTAAAGGAGAAAATAGTTCCAAATTAATATTAATTTTATAAATAATTTAATTGAAGAACGTTAGGGTGTTTTTTAATTAAAATGGAATTTATGGAAAACCTTTCAAAAACCCTAAATTAGCCTAAAAAGGAATTTAAATATTATTTTATTTAAATATTATTATTTTTAAATATCCCAAATATCCCAATTAATTTGATTAACCTAACCCAGTATTTTCCTTTTTCCTCTTTTCTTTCTTCTTTTTCTTTTCTTTTTCTTCTTTTCTCTTTCTTTTTTCTTCTTTTCTCTTTCTTTCTTCTTCTTTTCTTTTCTTCTCCTTCCCGATTGGGCCTGTCGGCAGCCCAATACCCTTCTTCTTTTTCTCCTCACAGCGGCTCGCCTCCTTCTCTTTCTCCTTTCTCCTTCAGCAGCCCAGCGGCCCATCGCCCTCCCTTCTTTCTTTTCCTTCTCCCGCAGCCCAGATTCCTTTTCTTTCTTTTCTTTTTCCTTTGGCAGCCAGAACGCTACGTTTTGATTATTTTTACCTCTGGAGCGTCGCATTTCATTTAAATTTTACCCCTCACCGCCCGACCGGCTGGCTCCCCTCCTTTTTCTTTTTCTTCTTTTCTACCCCAAACCGCCAGTCCAGCCCTCCTTTCTTTCTTCTTCTTCCTTCCTCCTTCCCGCCGTCGACTTGTAACTCTGCCCACCGTTCCTGGTTTTTCGCCGCCGATCTCGCCGTTTGACCCGCCATTTCCCCTCTATTTTTCTTACTGATCTGTCGACCCCGTCATCCAACCATTTCTCCCTTCTTCTCGCGCGCGTTTCCACTTCTCCCAGCCAGCCATACCCTGCCACGTTCTTCCTGGATTTTGCCGGCAACCTCGCCGCCGGTGAGCCCAAACCAACCCGCCCTATTCCCACGCCAACCCACAAAATCCTAGCCTCTCATCTAAGATCTATGAATACACCTCATTAGCTTGATCTCGGGACTTTTTCCCACAACCCAGAATTTCCCAACCTTGCCACCGCCGCCCCTTCAGACGCCATTTCCGCCGCCTCCGGCCAACACCGCCGCCTGTTTTGGCGACCCGAGTACTCCCTACACCGCCCTCTAACAAACTACGCTTCCCTTCTCCCTCGATTCTCCCTGCAAAAGCCACCCTAGCTGTGTGAAGTAGCCCTCCCGATCAACCCTCTCTTCAACCTCCACCGCCCTTCGAACCACCATTAGCCACCTCTCCTGCCGCTGCCGCCACTCCTTTCACCTCCCATTCTGTTCTGCAGACCCTCCTCTACCTTCCCCTACCTTTCTTTTCCTCTCCCTCCCTCTACTCCTCTCTTTCTCTTCTTCTTCCCCATTCGACCACCACTACCGCCGCCGTGCGCCACCACCTTTGGTTGGGCCACCACCTCCATTATGTTCCTCTCCTTCTAGGCAACCATAATCACCTCTACTCCCACCTTCACTCTCCCTATTTTGTTCCCAGCCTTCAACTTTTCCCCTTTTCTTCTCTTTTTCCGGCCACCGCCGCCGATGCCGCCTGTCACCACCAGCCTAAGGTTGAACCCTAAACTCCCTCAACCCTTTTTCCATATTTTTACAAGCTTTATTTTATTTTATTTCATTTATTCGAAATATATTACTATTATTATTATTATTATTAATATTTCTATTATTATTGTTATTATTATTATTATTATTATTATTTATATTGAGGGCCAAAGCCCTATTATATTTTTATTTTGATTTTATCATTTTTATTCATATTGTTGTTATTATCTTTATTATTAATATTAATATGTTGTCGTTATTATTATTATTATTGTTATTGTTATGCGATTGTTATTATTATTATTATTATTATTATTATTATTATTTTCAATGTTAGTATTATTATTCTATATAGGGTTGAAACCCTATTGTGCCTATTTTGAATTTTAGTAGTGGTATTATAAATATCAAGTCTTATTATTATTAATATTTTTATTAGTTTTATCATTAGCATTTATTATTATGTGTTATTATTATTATTATTATTATTATTATTTATTAAGTTTATTATTATTCAATATAGGGTCAAAACCCTACTTCATTTTATCTTTGATTATTGTCATTACTATTATGACCATTATCATTATTATTATTTTTCAATATTATTATGGTTTTTATCATTTATATTATTTCTATTTTTATTATTATTATTTTCCGTGTTATTGTTATAATCATTATTATTATTTTGCTAAAGGGGCCGAAACCCTTATTTCACTTTGTTTTGAATAATGCCCTTTTTATTATTATTGTTACTATTATTATTATTCTTATTAATATTAACATTGATATTATTTTTAGTATCTTTGCTATTATTATTTTGGTATCATTATTGTTATTATTATTAGGGTAAAGTCGTCAACCTTGTATTATTAACTTTTATAATATTATTATTATTTCTGATATTTTTAGCCAAATTTAGTAATTAGTTAATGGTTATTATTATTAATATTTTATTATTTTATCAAAAGCCTAGTCTTAGAATAAGTTAGTAATTAATAGTATTTTTGGTAGGAGGGAATCTAATTTTAGCTATTCCCTCATATAAGTGAGACCAGTCAAAGCCCTAAGAAGGCGTAGGAGCGTACTCCAAGACCGGTGTCGTTTTAGGTAAGGGTGTTACTAAGGCCTTATGTGTGTTTATGTGCATTATGTGCTTCGTATGCTATGTATTCTATGTTTATCATTATTAATTATTTCGTATGTGGCATGACGTGGAGTTGAAGTATGTTTTTGAGTATTTACATGGCATGTGTACTATGTGTATATAATGGAATATTGTGGTATGTGATGTTATGTGTTGTGACCCTGTAAGACATGCATGGGAGGATGTTAATGTGGTATTGTGTGAGGGAAAGGATGAAAAAGGAGGATGGGGAAAGAAGTTGACCAAGGGATGTGAGTTGACCTAAGTATTTTAATGATCCGTGAGTGGAAGAGTAAAATGGGGAATTTATGGTTTCGTGAGGGAGAATCTAATCTATGGTGTTACATGGGAGAATATAATCTATGGTTTTGTATGGGAGAATCTAATTTATGGTTTTGTATTGTGTGGGAGAATCTAATCTATGGTGTAACATAGGAGAATCTAATCTATGGTATGTATGGATTGAATATAGGGTTTTGTATGGAGAAACCCTAGGTTTTGTGTGGATTGAATTTAGGGTTTTATATGAAGAAATCTTGGGTTTCGCATGAAAGAATTTAGGGTTTTGTAGGGCAGATTTTATGGTGTTGCATGGGAGAATCTAAACTAGGATTTTGTATGGATGGATTTAGGGTTTGCATAGGTGAATCTAGGGTTTGCGTGGGATTTTAGGGGTTTGCATGAAAAATTCGAATGGTTACATAGAATGTGTAAAGTCTGCATGAGCATGAAATTTACGTATGGAAAGTTGAGTTGGGATGTGACGAAGGTAATGTAAGTGTTGTTTGGGTGTTTGAACACTTTGGATGAAAAATAGTACGTGGAGCAATATAAGGGTACGTAGGAGACCGAGCTAAGGTTTGTGTGGACAATTAGGGTTTGTGTGGCTGCTTAGGGTTTTTTGTGGTATCATGTGTATTTGATGATTAAATGGTAATTATGAGGGTGAAACTTATGAGTTGTGATCTGTGAAGTGTTAAAATGATTTGGGTTATGTGAGGTGGAGTAGGATGGGCCACTTAGGCTTAAATTAGGGTTTTCGGATAAAACCCTAGAGTGAGATATGGAGTCGACTTGGAGGTGTGTAATAGTGGGCCTTAACCCACATATTTCGGTGTTGGAGTTCTAGTATGAGTTTGAGTATAGAGGAAAGGTTGTTGGGCAAGATAGGAGGTGTAGGGTTATCATGATGTCATACGGGTCGGTTGGAGGATAAGTGTAAAGGGAGTGATTCATGCATGTCTAGGGTTAAAGTTTCGAAATAAGATACTGTAATACATTAATCATTTAAAGTAAAAGATTGTTGAGATGGGCCCAGACCGATCCACCGGCTAATAATAGTGGTTAGGGCATGATGTCCTATATGTGACCGGTCCACCGGTAATAATAGTGGTCAAGCTTTGTACCTGTGCATTTCTGGTCCACCGACTATAATAGTGGGGGATTCCGTACTCAACAAAACCGAACATATTTGTGCCAAGACATGGGCAAGACACTAAGTACTTACAGTGGAACACTATGCAAGAAGGGGCCACACCGGTCCACTGGCGAATAATAGTGGTCAGAAGCTTTATGCCCTATGTGTTTCCGATCCACCGGCTATAATAGTGGTCAGGAGCTTTATGCCTTGTGTGTTTCCAGTCCACCAGCTATAATAGTGGGGTTCCCATACTCTTATAGATTTGATAAAAAGCATGGTGTGAAATGAGTTCTAATCAGAGATTAATTAAATAATTAATCCGGACTATAAATGGGCCTTTATGTATCTACCCGAATGATTGTACATTATTATGTTATCATGATGGATTATGCTCTTTTATTTCTTTTGCATTATTTATGTGATGTTATGTGTTGGCCTTAGTGCACGGTTACCTTACTCAGTACGTGGCGTACTGATCACCCTTTTCATGGGTGTTGCTCATTCCCACGAGTAGTAGGCCCTTCTGACTTTGTGCAGGTAGGCGAGACATCAGGTTGAGCTGTGTGTTGAGCATTTTTGGCTCCAAGTTCAAGAGTAGTGTGGCCGGATTCACTCTTCTTGTAATTTTATCTTCTTCTGCTATTTCTTTTGTATCGGATTTGCCCTCTTATGATTTATTATTTGTATTGAGTATTTTAAATGAACCTTTTATCGATTGTAAGCTTATTTCTCTATTGGAAATGAATTATAATTCTTTACACATACTCTAATCTTTGGTGTTATGATCTTTCTAATCATTTCATGAACTTTTAATTTAAGTTTAATATTAATCTTTTCTTTTAGCCTTAGCACTTGATACTGAAATGGTTAGAGAGAACCGATTTGGTAGTGTGGCGATAACATCCCCATAATTTATAGGTTTTTAAATTTTAAATTCTTCCGCTTTTAAAAAAAAAAAGTAGTGAATTTTGGGGTGTTACAGATAATCCCATAAAAAAATTCCATCTATTTTCTTCACTCTTTATTTTTTTCCATCTTCAATTATGCAAGTTATTCAGAGCTGTATGATCCATCATGGTGAATACACACTCAACCACCTATACTGATGAGCAAGCAAATCCACCCCACTTCCACCAAGTCTAATAACTATGACATTATTCAACTATTGAATACCATAGCATCTCAACTTGATTTCACTAACAAATTAGCTGCTTAAATGGCAGCAATTATGGTTCAAACAAAAAGTTCCCATCAAGGAGAGTTCAAGCAAGATGCACAAGACAGAGGCATTATGCCAATAAGAAGTCATCAATATAAAGGGTATTTGCATTGAGTGGAGGAGGTCAAGATGCTGAAAATCCATGGCATCTAAAGGACTATTATGGGTCAGCCACCCTAAAATGGATTCCCCCAAACTTGAAGGCAGAGACCCCGCAGATGAATACTAAAGGCAGAAAAATCAAACACTAGAGGACCTCAAAGTTGATGTTGCATCCACGTATTTAGGAGCATCCTCGATTTATTTGCGTAGATTAATATAGATCATACTATAAGTAATAGGAAGACTTAGCGAAGGTATTGCAAAGGAAATATAGCCCCATAGAATTTCAACATCCTCATGAGCATTTGTGTGGTATATAATAAACAGGAAATCTTGAGCAAAATCGTATATGAGTTAACTAGGCTTTGTTACTGGTGCAATGAAAATTTTGGTCCTAGTAAGATGCAAAGGTCCTATATTTTCCCATAAACCTGCCACTGAAGCATCATTTCATTTTTCGTCAAAAGCAACCAAAGTTTGGTCAATCTATCCACCATTCCAAATTCGGCATAAATTTGATGTTTGTGCTGAAGGAGCCAACCATTTCACCCCTTACTGCATCCATACCCATCATATACCCCACTCATTCAAAACCCCTCAATATCCACAGACAGTAACCATATGTCTAGAAAACAGATATTGAAAACAAAGCTGTTGTGCTGTTAAAATTTAAAAACTGGATTTATCTAGCAAGCACGGGTCCCTTTGCTACTCCAGTATTACTTAACAAGAAAAAAAACAAAAGGTCAGCTCACAGCGTATGTGTGTTCACTATCCAAGGACTGAATCAAAAATACAATTCCTGATAAATATCTTATACCCAACATTGATGAACTTTAGAATGAATTAAACAGGGTATTTTCTAGGATAGACTTGCGCTTGGGTTGCCACCATATCTGTGTTCATCCACATTTCAGGTTCTGGTCACTACGAAATCATCAATGCCTTTCAAATGCCCCTTCAGTCTTACAGGCAGCCATGAATGACTTGTTTAACAACACCGGTGCATGTTTGTTCTGGTTTTCTTTGGCAATATCCACATTTACAGTCCTAACCACCAAACTCATCTTAAACACTTAACTTACTCTCACTCTGGTTCAAATAACCAGTTTCATGCTAAATCTTTCAACTTTCAACTGCTTCTTTGGCCAAACATAAATATCATCTTTGGGGAATGTGGTTTCTGAAAATGGGATAGGATTGACTAAAAAATAAAAAATAATAACAATAAGTTCCAGGCATTGTCAGATTGGCCAGTACCCTCTAATGTCCAAGAGCTTCATGCATTCTTGGAGCTCACAGGGCACTACAGCAGATTTGTGCAAAATTGTGGGATAATAGCAGGCTCTTAACTGATCTTACACCACTCCTACAGCCAAAGAAGCCTTTCAAAGACTCAAACATATCCTTACCTCAGTCCCTGTTCCTACGGCTCTCAGAGTTTTCCAACCTTTTACTGTTGAATGTGATGCATCTTCAGCTTTATTAGAGCCATTCTCCTTCAACCAGGTCATCCAGTGACCTCTTTTAGCAAGGGATTCTCTTTATCTAATCGCCTCAAGTCCGCCTATGACCATGAGTTATTAGCCTTGGTGTCGGATCGGCAAAACTTGAAGCATTATTTATTGGGACAACAATTTTATGTCTAGTAATCATTACAGCCTTATATACTGTCTCAGCCAGAAAATTACTATTACTGAGCAGCAGCAACCTCATCAAGCTGCTGCTATTTACTTCTCTATTGGGTATAAGGCAGGAAAAGATAATCGAGGAGCTGATCCACTCTCATGCAGACCACATCATGCTGACATGCTAAGCTTTGTCATCCCCTACTCTCCAGTTTTTGGGAAATTGGAAGCTGTTCTTATAATAGAGCCTTCCGAATCAAACCTCACTACCTCTCCTTCCAAAGATCCCAATTCTCAGCTCAATTTCCATCTGATAGACATCATCTGGCAGGACAACAAACTCTAGTACCAAAATCGGTAAGTGATACCTAACCACCAAGCACTCAAGGGAGGGAGCTCTTGTCAATAGGATTCTCTTGTAACAACTCATGGGAGTTATCTTAAGACTCCTGGCTCACTTCTTCAGGCCACAAATGAAACATCATGTCGAATTGCTTAATCTGTCAACAAAGCAAATATCAAACCTTGGCACACCTGGGCTCTTGCAACCACTGCCTGTTCCTGATAAAACATGGGACATTTCACTTGATTTCATTACTAGCCTCCCGATGCGGAGCATCCACCTTCATTTTAATTTTTATAATAAAATAATTATAATGAATTGGCTCGAGAAATCAACAAACAACCACAGCAGCCTAGGATGCGTTTTTGTCTACTTCACGAAACTTAATTGGGTACAAAATTTCAAGGCATAAAACAGCTACCAATCAAGTATTTGTGCATCAAAATTCTGGAAGAAAACAGGCATAATTCAACAAGTGGGACACAGAATTGGATGGACAGAAGCAACAGCTGCAGCTTGCAGTGTATTCAGCAGTTACAGCAGTAGTTGACAGCACTTTCAGTTCTTATCATCCCTTAAAGTTGTCTATGGCAGGGAACCTCCTCTACATCCTCATGTTCTAGGTGAGACACAAATTGCTGAACTTGAAGAGCAATTTCTTGCCCAAGATGACATGCTTGAAATTCACAAACACAGCCTGCTGAAAGTACAGTAGAATGAAGAAACATGAAGAAGGGAGGTTCAATTCAATATTGGTGATCATGTTTTCATGAGACTTCAGCATTATCATCAACAGTCTTTAGCTGAAAGGGTATTTGAAAAAAAAAAATCCCCATTTCTTTGGACCATATGATGTTGTAAGACATGTAGGACCGCACACTTGTCAGACTCAGCTAAGATTCATCCTACTCTTCATGTGTACTTTCTATACCAACCACATTGGCAGGCTCCTACCAAACCACCTCCCCACTACCTATTAACTCGAATTGGAGCTTATCTGAACACAAAGTACTGCATCATAGTTGGGTCACCGAAGGTGGGTCTTCAGGTGTCGGAACTTCTCATACTATCGCAAGACCATCCTACCCAAGATACCAAGCAGGGAGAATTATGAGTTAGCAGCTGGCCAGCTTCCTACCTTGGGTCTTGAGGACAATACATCTTTTAGAGAGGGAGCCATGACACAACATCCTTCTGTACATACAACAAGAGGAAGCCACGTGGTTCTCAAGGGCAGATCAACTGCCAAACAAGTTGCTTATCAGTTATACTTTTTCCAGCTGATGAAGGAAATGAATTAGAATACAGACACCTGCAGGACTAATAGCAGTGACGCAATCAACTCCCAATACTGCAATTTTATTGAGAAATCCCTTAATTTCATTAATTATGGTTGTATTTTCCAGATATGCTCAGTTCAGACTTTTCACTATTATAAACTGTATGCAAGGAATAGGATAAGATGTTTATTTTGATAGCATTTGCAATGTTATATGCAGCCTTCTCCCCTCCATACAGCTAATTTATTGGAAACCAAGTGTGTTAAGATTCTTGCATAGTTACTAATATTATATCTTCTTTCATTTTCTATTTTTCACCATCTGCTACTGTGCCTATCACAGTCCATCTCATTATGTCATTAACCAATGATGGAATAATGCACCAAACAATCCTGAATTTAGATGAAATATACAAAATAACCCTAATTTTTTTTTATGGATAATTCACCATATAACCCAAGTTTTAACACTTACACATCGGAAACACGCAGAGTTATACAGTGCAGCCTTAAAGTATACGGATAGTCATTTGATACACAAAATCATAAATTTAAGATTGTCTCGAGAATTCAACGAAAACTCAGGGTTATTTTTGTTTCATGTATTTTCTCTGAATTGTTTGGTGCATTTTTCCAAAATTATAAAATAAAATTTTGACTCGAAACTTGAGTCGGTTTAAATTTAAATTAAGTAAATGAGCCTTACACCAAAGCTGGTTAAGTAAACAAAAATCATATTTCTTACTGCAATTCTATTGAGATGTCCCTTAATTTCAAATTTCAGTAATTAAAGGATTATCTTTCAGATATGCTCAGTTCAGACTTTCATGATTATAAACTGCATGTAAGGAATAGAAGAAGGGGTGTATTTTGACAACATTTGCAATGATATCTGCAGCCTTCTCACTCCATACTCATCAACAAGACTAGACCCCATTGGGTTAACAATCTATTGAAATGAAGAAGAAATGAAATTATTTACGTAGACATTTTCCTTTAATAATCTTTTATTTGTATGATAATACTTTATACTCCCTCTATTTTACAAGAGGACTTACAAGGTTCCAGCACAAATTATGAAATAATAAATTTAAAAAACTACACCTAAATTCATTAATATGCCCTTATATTAATAATCCAACTTAAGTATTTGATTACCATAGAGAATAGAAGAGCAAAGTTGTTAATGAAGCATTAATGATTTATACTTTTCATCAATGGACTTATTGTGAAACAAATTTTCCAAAAAAATTATAAGCCCTCTCCTGTGAAATGAGTAGAATGGAGGGAGCAGCAAATTGTGATAAAATGTAAAAATTGTTTTTAACTTCTACAGAAAGTCTTGGTACACATCAACGAAAATGAATGAATAAATCAGACTGCAAACGAAGCCTAAAACAAAAATGGGTGACTGAACACAGCGGGGGTCATGATGAGAGAAATATAAAGGCCAAGAAGCTTGATATCATGGAATCGATGTTGACTTGAGCAGGGATGCTAGTAAGACACAGTCAAAGCTGATGGAGTCTTCACTTAAACCTCCAAAGACCACTCTATGTTAAAGAGAGTGATTTCCACGACATTTACCAGCTGTTTAAATCTGATTGATGATAACATGGAGCAAGCACTGGATTTACATTATTATTTCTTCTTGACTAAAAACTTCATAGTTGACTAGAAGTCCTTGTATCCTACTACAGTAAATTTTCAATGATTTAGATATTATCCACAAATATCATTTGGGATCTGATCTTATTTTGCAAAGCATGCAGATAGGGAGAGCTCTGGCCAAATTCCAGAATGAAACTGATTCATGCTAATATTCTTCCTCTTTAAGAAATTGGCATGTTGATGGAATATATCTCTTCTGGAAAAAACTCATTCTACTCATTACTAGATAGATACTCCCTCCATTCCAAAAAGGATGCCTTTTTAATTGAGTTTTTGTTCAAATAGAGTCATTTTCAGAAAAGTTAATATCTAATACACTTTTACTCTTACTCTTTCTTTATTCATGCATTAACTACTATGTTGTTTTCCAATAAAATGCATAAGTGTATTGTTAAGGTTAGTTCCATTAGTTTCTTATAAAGTATGCAAATTTTTAAAATGACTTCTTTTGAAAACAGATGGAAGTATTATTCAGTAATATCAGAAAATTTGAACTAAATAGTTGAATGGTTGAATTTCCTCACCTTGGCATTGCTCAGGATTAGATCAACATCTTGCAGGAAAGCTGAACACGTAATATACTGCCCAGAATCCACACGCTGCAATAGTGTAGCCATATCCATAGGATTTTGGATTACTGTGCGGTAGTTTGGGGCATCTTCTTCTGTAACTGGGTAATGGAATGCACTGAACCGTTTGTCATATAAGATCCTGCAAATGAATAATAAGTTAAGGAAATGAAGGTCATGAAGAGCCCCAACGAAATCAGCAAATCAAAAGAACTCTGTGTCTGGCTCGAAGGGACAAAATACGAAACAAACTGGTGTACAGCAGGAGACCCGACACTAAAGGTAAAGATACACCCGGTAGCACTGTTTCCAAAGGACCCAGAAAGAATATTGCATGAAGGAGACACGAACCAGGGACTTTTACATACTAAGACCCCTCGGTCTTAATACCTAAACTAATGCTCTTTTAAGGAGCCACAACACTTCATGAATTGTCATCAAATTTGGTAGAAATCTCAGAGACGTGGACAGGGCGATTTCCATTAAACGCTACAGTGATAAATGAAATGCAGAAGCAACATCATTTTTGCATGCATGCACACTTGTGAAGCAATAGAGAAAAAATATGAAGAAAAAGAAAAGAAACACCCAGTTATCCTAATTAATGGAAACAGATGCAACTTCTTTACCATCAAGAAACTCCAGGCAATCCACTGACAACTATAACATCAACCCCTCCCCTCCCCACAAAAAAATTAAAGAAAAGAAATGAAAATGGCTGTAACCCAACTAAAAGAAAATTTCAGAAGAAAGAGGAGCCTAGCATCTCTTTTCTTATCCCATTAGATGTCATCTACATTTGACATCCAAAGAGCAGTGACCAAGTCCATTGGAGTTAGACAAACGACATCACGGATTGCCATGCTAAGCACCACAGAAAGAAACTTAGCTATTCCAAAAGCTCACCTCAAATCAAAATAAGCGCTATGCTCCAAGTGACACCTGATGAACTTCAAGAAATCCTCTATTTTTTCAGCATAAATAACCACAAGAATACAGAGGTATTATTCAACCACCAAATTGACAGAATTGTACAAAGACTCACAAGCAAAGATTCATGAATGCCTAACAAAAGCACACCAGGACAAAAAAGGGAAAAAAAAATGCAAGATACAACAGGAAGATGAATGAAATGATCAAAACAAGACTTCTCAAAATCAATATGTAAGATGCTCCTCTACATTTTTACTAGAGTTGTGGGATTATCACTTATCGTACTGCACTCCTAGTGCTGCTATGTAAACTAGGTCATAACCAATTTTCATCCACAATTTTGAACTTTTTCACGTTAAAAAAATGTACCTTTTGCATATTGCTTCAGTGCTACTTTTATACATCCAACATTTTCCAAAGAAATTTTCCATTTCCCTTCTTTCTTAATTTAAATTCTTCAAACATCTAAAGAGAAAATCCTACAAAAACAACAAACCAGGTTTTTCGGGTTGAATCCGATAGCCACAAACTCAATAATAGTTCAAATTTTCTTTATATATTTCAAACTATTGTCGGAAAGACAAGAAACTGATAGGAAGAGGGATGCAAAGTAGCTAAGAGTCGGCATATATTGTAGAGCAGACCGAGAGAGATAATTCCAGGGTTTTGGAGGACATGGAACTTCCCACCAATGCACTCTGGATTCCCTTGATGCCCTCTCCCCTTGTAACAAGTTTGATTACTTCCAGGCCTAATACTCATGGTGACTCAGCAAATAATTTTAACAAACCTCTCCTCACTCTCTAAAACCTCTCGATAGCTGAAATGTCAGGTCATAGATACATCTAGTCTCACCATACGAACAATTAACAACAATATCAACACTGGTTATGGCCCATTTCCAGTCTTTGTAGCCTCCTGCCCAGCCCCCCTAGTGTTGCTGTATATGTATACCTGACCAACAGCCTATCAGAAACTGACACATCTATCTCCAAAGATATTTTCAATTGCTAGAAACCAAGAAACCAAGAAAACCATTCAGTGTTCATATTCAGCTGCTATGAATCTTTATAGTGGGATAAGAAAGTTGGACCAACTTACCCTACTAAAATAAAAGTATACTGCATTAAAAAATGTATATGGACTGCAATCTTCTAAGATCAAAAGACAACAGTAAAATTGTCTATAATCATACAATCAAAATATACCACTGGTTTCACTACCAAAACTAAATTTTGATATGCAACTCTCTGTTTCGACAAATCTGTTCATAATAACTGTTTGAAAAGGGGGGAGATTCAGGAGAAAAAAAAATCTCAAGGAAGAGGAAATGAAGCTCATAGCTGGAGAAAACTAGAACGAAATCCGTGTAACATAAGACAACCAAACATGCATTGTATCTCACATTCTTGAATCTCATCCATAAATGCATCAGAAAAAACATATTCATCACCCACCCAATGTCCACTCAACTACAACAAATGAATCCAGAAACGCAAATGATGGAATCAAACCATCCTTAATTCAAAAGCTTTAACTTCTCAAGTATAAATTACTACTAGAATTAAAGAGCAAATTGGATGCACATTTCATCAGCTTTCTATATGAAAACTGTCCTAGATACCTGAAGCATCAAGGTTGCACAGAAATAGGAATAGGAACAGCAGAAATGGGGAAACAGCTATTTTCAAAAATTAAAGAAACTAGAACGCTAGGAAATGGCAAAAAAAATTAATATAATATAATATATATAATTCATATCTATGTTTTTAAGATAAAATGTGTTTAGTTTGAATTTAAAGAAAAACAGATAGAAGGGATGTTTGAGGCCTTTCTTTTCCCTTTCTTTTTTCCTTCTTCCTCACACCTAGTCTGTTTCCAGGGCGTGAGCAGAGCCAGCAAAGCAGCACATGCCACCAGCTCCACTTCCCTTCTCTTCCACCCTCAGGCTACCTTCCACCTCCACTCCCTTCGTTACCTCGTCGCAGATCTGGAGCAGCGGTAGTGAATAACAAAGCGCCTCAAAAACAGTGCGAGAGCAGCGAAGCCAGCAGGTCGTCAACAACATCAACACCACATCGACCTTCTTCGTCCTCCAGAAACTGTAGCTCCCAGACCAAAAAGCATGCAGCACAGCAGCAGCCACAACCAACGAGGCACCATTGGACATCAGCGCACAGGTAAGGATTCTTTTTCCACCTTTTTCCCCCTTTGCTTTCAGTTTTCTATGCCAAAATTTTCATTTTTAGGCAAGGAAACAGGAGAGAACACCATATCCAGTTTCCTCTACCATATCCGTTTCCAGAATGACTCGGAAACATGAAATGGCACTCCACCACCGCTTCCATGCAACATAGTGAAGCATAGAGAAGCAAAATGGATAAATTTCACTTAGTACCATGACCTTTAACCTAATTCTAATTAGGAACAATGTTTTTAAATAATCTCATTTAAGTAACTTATGTTTTAATTATCTGCTTCACTTTAATACACCTTATTAAATAAAATTATATATGATTTTTTTAATATTAAATTTTTTTAAGTTGAATTAGGAAAAATTATTTTTATATATTTTAATTTTTTGGGAGTTTTATAGAATTTTTTAAGGAAAAAACAATGTTAAAATCTTACAAGATTCAAAAGAAAATCCAGAAAAATGTAAAATTTTGAAAAAAATGTTCAAATATTCAGATTTTTTAATTCAAATATAAAAAATCGTCATTTTAGCCATATAAAATAAAAAACAACCACTAATAAGACGGTAATAAAGTAAAGGAAAAAAAAATAGGCTACCTAAGTGGAATTACGACAAATGTCATGCTACCTAAGCATAATTTATCCAAAAAAAAAGGTTTTACAGATGAGGAATTGTGATAGGCATTCATCCAGCTATGCTACAAGAGTTGTCAGCCAGTTAGAGCAATCTTTCTGCTGGAAAGTAATGATTTTATTATCACCAACGCAACCAAGCACATGCTCAACAGCTCAACTATGATATGGTTGAGCCTTCATCACAACTAATCAGCAATTATAAAATACAAATAAATAAATAAAACATTAGAAACTTCTTTATTTTCTACCCTTGAACGTAGCAGCTCTCAGGTGAAATACCTGCACTAAAGTCCTGGATTCTGGCCTCAGGTCTTTTGATTTACAATTACAAATATCATATGAGTGTATCGGGTTGATTTCAGAAAATACTATGAATTCAGCAAATACAATGGTATATAACAGCTAGATAAAGAAACTTGTGAAGAAGCCTGCGGACCATGGAGAATAACTCCAATCAGTCATTGAGAACATTATTCATTCACGTTTACAGTACACCTAAAGGTTATGCTCCTAGCTTGATATTATAGAGGGTTCACGTCAGCATACCTAGATGATCGATCAAGATACAACAAAGACTGGATCAAGGGTTTCGGTAGGGAGTAATAAGGGTGATCCTGCTGACCTCTCATAATCTTATTGGATGAGATCACAGGTTTAGTTTGATGGAGGGGCCAAATTAATGACAGATTTGATGACTCATGCAAAATAAATGGACACCAGTAGGGACCAAACAAAATGGATGATACTGGTGAGAGTAAACAAAAAATGAAGTAGGTGATGAAAGATCAGACTATTTCCAAGTTCATCAAACAAACACCAAATATGGCAGCTCCGAGCAGGCAGCTCAAATGCTGGACAACTGCTCATGCATCAGTCATTGGTACCATAGCATTTGTCTGAATAGCAAACTCAAAGCAAAAGCTTTCCTGCTAGCTACTTTGGCATTCAAAAGTATATGCCTATAGTATCTCAAATAAAAAACGATGGAAGAAATAGTAGCAAACAGTAACCTGACTCTAGCAACTCCAGCTGATAATGAGAGAGATAAAAAGCAAATTTTCTTGTGATTGGGGATTAGGCCCTTCTGAATTTTGATTAGCCAACGCAGGTTTCTTATCTTTTTATTGAGTGAATTTATTGTTCTTGTTTTCTCCAACAATTTGACTGCAGAAATATTCAGGTCTTGCCAACCCGATATGATGCACTGCCTGATTGTCCAGAAAAGAAACTGATAATGCTCTCAGTAAATATTCATCAAAAGTTCACTCAGAAAAGCTTGAGGGACATGTTTCAGATATTATATCTCAGTCAAGGTCCACTAGCTCCTAAGAATCAACAAAAGATGATATATTTTCCAGTTCACTACACATTACTCTGAGATTAAAACTCTTGCATTAAGAATCAAACTAGTTATCATCATAAACAAATTATATAATATAGGATTATAACAATGAAAATAATGGAAAAGAAAAAGGATTATCACGTAAGAATTGAAATGTACAGTATATTTTTATTATTTACCATCAGAAAGGATGAAAAAGTTAAGTAGATACTCGGAGCAGAATAAAGCCATATGGGTTGATATGGCAAAAAGAAAAGAAAACAACTTCTCACCTATTGCAAACATCTCTGAGGCACATTCGCAATCTGCGCAGTGCATGCTGCTCAGATTCTACTTTTGCTTTCACTTCAGACACCTTGGGGCCACTAGGTAATTTAGGAGCTTTCAGCAGTTCGGGAAGTGCTCCCGCCTGTTTCGATTTCAAAGCAACATCTTGAGAGGAAACAGACAAAGCAGCTTCAATTAGACGATCAAAAAATAATGACCGATCTTCATCTGTTGGTTTCTCCACCACATGGCTGTATTATAAAATGAAAAGCAAAATAAAGGAAAGAAAAGCGGAAGTGAAAGTGAGAAAATTGGCCTAATCAAATTTCTAAGCAAAAAACAAACTGCAGACTCAAGATTGAGTTACTAAACAAAATTCCAGAGAAGCACAAAACTGTCAGCAGAACATCATAATCAACGACTACTATGTTCAAAGAGTGCCCAGATCAAATTTAGGAAAATAAAGAGGAATAAAAAAGGAGGTTGAATAGGAAACAGAATTCATACATCACAAGAGCTCAGAGCCCATGGAAGAGGTGCCATTAAATGACCAGCAAAAGCATGATTTCGTAGAATACATAAAGAAACACAGAATTTAGAAGAAAAATGGAATATTGAGGCTCTTAACTTACCTCAGTATAAATAAAATATAATTTAGATGTTTGATACGAAAAAGGACATTTTCATGCAAGACTGAAGCTGAAATGCATAGATCCCTTGCCCATCCACTGTTCATGTTACTCAGTTTTATGGGCTTGCAATGAGAAGATAGGAGGTGGCTTGGGAGTAGCACAGAGTATGTCAGTTAAAAAATAACTGATGATCTGCACTCCAGTGGCAGTACTGTGGCAATTGCAGGGAAAATAAATGGTGGAGGTTTGAAGGGTGCACAAGAGGGTTTTCCAGTGATGTCAAAGCCTAATTGTGTTGTCAAACAGAATGATGGCATGCTCTTGTGAATTTCACATAGCTCTGAGACAGAGACTTCCCATACATGCCTTTTGTTGCTTTTAACCCTCTGTTGTAAACTCCTTACATTTACTTCAATACCCTTCAAATAAGTTATCAATCAAAAAAAAAACAGAGAGAGAAACCAGACACATGAAAACAAAGTCATTAAAGCAGTTTGCATCCTCCGAAATCTATTCCGAGGCCTCATTATGCTCATCACTAAAAGGTCTGTATGATAGTAGCAAGCAAACATAGGGCCTCCATTTGTTCAAAAAACAGTGCATATAATCATTTTTAGTCCTATTACGCAACAGCTCAACTCATTGGAAAAGAAAAGGATGCAATTTAACCATGTAGACTATTTGTTAACTCAGAAGGCAGTGGCAGGTTGTATCACCAACAAAGCTACAAGCATTTATAGTAAAGAAATGATCAACAATTTGATGAAGGAAAACAACGATCAACTGATGCCACAGAAACAGCTGAACAACCAATCACAACTACTTACAGAAATGTAGATGCACAGCACATAATCTTTACAGTGACAGAATATAGTTAAAAGTTTTGAAGCTCCAAACAAAATAATTAATGCTCATGAATGATCAATATTAATAATTATTTGCCCTTAACAAGATTACATTTAGAGTTGATGAATAAATAGTAAGAATCAAAAAAGAAATCATAGAATAGAAAGAAAGAAACTCATACAAAACCGAAACACATACACACTGCGAAGAGGAAACACAGAAAGACGGTCATCCAGTACAGAATCTCTGCCCGAGGTTGTTCCAAGCAATAATATTGGGAAATCAGATGGCAATTCTTCCAATAGAGTAATTAGAACAGCCCTAAGCTGATCATGCGCCTGAAATAGCAGATCCATCAAAACAAGAGAAGGCATTTCCATGACATATACTAGATCAATTTGTCCAGGAATGCAACATTTTAAGCGCAGATAAATAAATCCACATCAGGATATAATGACGAAAGAATTCAAATCAGTAGCATGCACCTACATTTTCCCACCAACTGTCAAACTGAGATATATAAAGTATAGATGGTGTTGTTCTCCTTGCTTCACCAAATATGTGCACCAATGCCTCTTCAGGTGTCTTTGCACTAGGATCTGAAAGAAGAGATGGAATCCCAAGAGAATGAACAGGAAATTTCTCCAGTTCATGTAAAATAGCAGGCCCCAGATGATCCTGATAATATAAACAATTAGTGGTTCTACTTAAGCAATTCTATTTTGTAATAAAATCCAACCACCAGGGATTCAGAAGAATCTACCAGTCCAACACCTTCACCACCACGCAGCAAAAAACGAGGTCTATAGACAAGAGGAATCGAAGTGCCATAAGAAAGCATAGATAACTTTGACAACTCTGATGAGACTGCAAGAGCTGGGAAAATATCTGATATACAGTCCATGGCTTTTTGGAGGTATCTATGCAGACATGGTGCTACAACCGATGACAATGGCCTTGAATGAACAATGGAGCCTCTATGAGCTGCAGGAGTGATTGTTGACATGGCATCAAGAAAGTGATATTTTTCGACCCTAACAGAGTCAACATCTATTAAGAATTTGTCATCACTGGTGTAAACCTGAGGATACTTTTCGCGGAAAGCACGAATTGCAGCTTCGGTGCAGAGAGACTTCAAGTCAGCACCGCAGTATCCTACACAGCTTGCTGCAAGCTCCATTCTTAACTCTTCGGATGGAGGATTCTTCCACTTGCGAGTGTGAATATTTAATATCTCAACACGTGCTTCACAACCAGGCAAAGGGAAATTGAATTCTCTATCAAAACGACCAGGTCGGCGCAAGGCTCCGTCGATGGCATCAATCTTGTTGGTTGCCCCAATTAAAACAACTTGACCACGGGAATCAAGACCATCCATTAAAGCCAACAAAGTGGATACTATAGAATTGTGAATTTGCTCTTGTTTGCTTGACCTAACGGGAGCAAGGCCATCTATTTCATCAAAAAAAATGATAGAGGGTTGATTTTTTTGGGCTTCCTCAAAGAGAAGCTTCAATTGTCTTTCAGCCTCACCAACCCATTTGCTAAGAACATCAGCTCCCTTCCGCATGTAAAAACTCACTTTCTGGCCAGCCTTTGAAGCAGCACAGGCCAATGCTCGGGCGATTAATGTTTTTCCAGTACCAGGGGGGCCACATAACAAAACCCCTCTGGGAGGAGTGATGCTATAACTTGCAAAGAATTCTGGGTATAGCAAAGGAAAGAAGACCATTTCTTTCAGGGAATCAATGTATTGAGAAAGGCCACCTATGTCATCAAAACTGACACTGTCATCAACCTGAACAGGTTGAATATCTGCTCCGCCTTTGGAACTTGGTCCAGCAGTCTGGACCCCAGATGCAAAAGAGGAATGAGTATCACCCTGATGACCCCAACCAGATGCAGCGACATTCAACCCCCATGTTGTTGCTCCATGTATATCTAATCCTCCCAAAAGCCAAGGTGGTCCAGCTCTACTACCAGATCTTCCCCAAGGAATAGCAGGGCCTTGGTCCAGCTCATCCACAAGCAGCGAATCATCAGAATCTTCAATTCTATGGAAGCGATGACGTTTGTGGACTCGAGGGCCTCCCTTCCTCACATCCCTATTGACATTGCTACCCATGCCTTGGTGTAAAATTCTGCGAGGGGATCTTGCTCTTTGCTTAACTTCCTCGATAGATAGTCTGCGTACATCTGCACGATTACGAAGATCATAACGCCTCCTACCATCCTGCTCTTCTTCACCCTCTTCATCATCTCCATCTTCCTCCCCCTCATCCTCACCCTCACCTTCATCTTCACCTTCACCTTCACCTTCGCCCTCATCATCACACTCCCCTTCATCAACATCATTCCCATTCTCAGTCTCATCCTTATCGATCTTCTCTTCTGAGGTACCTTCTTCATCATCAAATGCTAGGTTTACACGCTCCCGTATTCCTTTCTTTGAACAGCGTGGTCGTAGCCCTTCTCGTCGTGGTCTAGATTCACTTTTAATAAGTTTTCTCCGCTTCAGAGTCGATAACTCATTTTGACTCATTGTATTAACGATTCGGCTCCTTGTCTGGTACCTTCCAGGTTTCTGTAGAAGAGATTCATTATGAATTTCAGGTCTAAAATAGTGCGTCACCCCTAAAAGGGAAAAAACTTCAACTTCAAACATATGAAACAAATGATACCATAGATATTTTCAGATCAAAAAATTTACACTCACCATTAAGTCCTCATCTGTTCCTGAACTGTCGGTGTAATCTCCCAGATTCACAGAAACCCTCCTCTTTCTGGTAGAACGACGAAGGTTGGTCTCGTCTAACTGAAGAGTAAATGGATAAGTGTGTCATAATCAAGCAACCAAATGCATGATACAACTGAAAACCACATATCGTACACTAATCTAAACAATATCATAGCTTCAACTTCACCCAAGGTAAATAGGAGGAGAGGGAGAGACAGGTCATCTGCTCCTAAGCAGACAAGATTTAACACTTGAAAAGGGAAAAAAAAAAAAAAAAAAAAAACACTTAATATCAGCCCCACAAATTGTCCAATGGAGATTTTGAAGCAGCATAACTTGGGATACAAGTGATACAACTGCATCCTGATCACATATCACTTCAGCAAACTCTGTCAACAATAATTCTGTATCATAGTATTGAGACGAATGCTGTTACTTCTATTCTAACATCGATAACATTTGAAAGTTATGATCCATCTGCCAGGTGTGAATTCAGAACTCGGTGTGTCGGGGTGTCACAAGCAATATTTTGTATGTCACAGTTGTCGTGGCATGTTTTTTTATTATTTTTTTGACAACAAATATCAGCATATATTGTTATCAGAATGTATCGACCAAAGTGTATCATATAGGCGGGCTATACGTATGTGATTTTATATCTACATCACGCATATAACATTTTGTGTATTGGCAAGCCAAATATCTGATATATATCGGGATATATTGGTGTATCAGACAATATTTTATCCCATGTTCAGAACCGACCATGCGATTGACAAGACAATATTTTTCCCACTACTCTCAGGGTATTAGATAGATTGTGTGTCAGGTCTGCTATAGTTCTAAGAGAAAGAAGGAACCAGAACATCAGCAAATTTAGAAAATTTTCTGACATCATCCTATTAGTAGATGGAACATTAACTCTTGGCATAAATAAACTGCAAGAAAACAATCGATCAGGTACAATGGGTACCCAAAAAAATGTATATCTGCAAATATTCACAATCTGGATAATAGTTAATAGAGTATTTCATCTGGCCAAATGATGCATCTTAAGAATGATGTTTGTAGAACACACAAACATGTTTTCTACATCTTTAACGCTCTCCAGTTACACTGTCTCCAGACCAAAGAAAATAAGGCAAGAGTACAAGCTTGCTTAACCATCAGTGATTCTTTCAAAGAGCTTGCCTTGCAATTGCAAGGCTTACTGCAAACCAATGTCTAAGCAAAGCCCACTATATTCCTATGAAATTTCATATCATGTTGAATAGACCACCAGCTGTTTACAATAAATAATACTACACATTTCATAAATTTGGATCATTCCGAGCACAAGATGCATTCAATCCCACAATGATCTTATTGGGATAGAGTAGTTTTAAAAAGAATCTCACTTTTAGAAAAAATTTAGAATCATCTTACGCAAAAAATCCCTTGTTTGGCAAAGTATTCCTAGAGTTGTGAAACTGTAAAATGCTCTCTTCAGAACATTTGCAAACTTCACTTATCTGGCAGAAGGTTTATAATCTTCTCGTGGGAGAATCTCGCTCCCCCTCCCCCTACACTTTGAACCACTCACATTATCACCTCAATTCTCTGTATACTGCCAACCACAAGAACAAACGCCATTGCACCACAGCTAGTGATACTATCAACAACTCTTCGCAACCAATCAATGACCTATTTCGTTCAATGGGGCAAAAATATAGACATATACAGGCAGGGTAGGAAGAAGAAGGACAGGTAACAAGGGGTTGAGGAGAAAGGAAAAGAAGGACAGGCACAGGGTTGCCTGCAAGCCACTAGAAGAGGGAGTGACAGGACCGGAAGGAATAGAAGAAGGTGAAAGAGAAGAAAGGGAAGAGGAAAGGCAGATGTGGCTCATGTGGACGATGGATAAGGGAGAACAAGAAAAAGGGAGGGCGGGAGGGAATAAAGAATAGAAGAAAGAAGTAAATACTCCACTTATCATCTGCCACTGGCCCGCATCTACAACACCCAAATGTCCACCCATATAAAGTCTTCCTTCCAAAAGTTCTTACTATCCAAACAAATCACAAAGTGCTTCATTTTACAAATCCCCTTATCCCTAGATTCCTTTGATTCTTTCCACTCTACAAGTTCACCATATTCCCTACCCAGTGAAGCCTGGAATTTTCCATCTTACAAACAGTAAATCTTTAAATGTTTCTCTCCACAATGCTAGCGAAAAGCAGAAACCCAGTGTCCTTGTATCTTCCAACTTATAGAAACCGGCCACAAAAAACCTTTCATGTGTTCCATGTAGTTCCAAGATTAATGGAAAAAAATATTAGAATAATACTTAGACCAATCGGTGCTTGAAAATGACAACCTTCTCAAATACCTTGCTTGCGGAGCTCCTGAAAGACCCAATTGCTAATTTCTCATTGAGTCCGCACAGGAATTTGCAAATAAAGGATCCTTAGAAAGAAGTATCCCACAAATATACAAACTATTCAACCAAAGTATTCATTAGCGCCAAACCGATTAAACCTGGATGTTGGTATCTAAGACAGAACTCCAAATGCCAATTGTCATGCCAAAGGGAAAGGAGAATATTAGATGAATATGGAAGCTAAGATATCGAAAAAGACACGATTAATTTACAAAATACACCTTATTGATAAATCTATGTTCCACCACGTTCAAATGTACCAGTTATTCATCATAGGAGACAGCAATCAATTTCCCAAACATTGATTCAATATGCATTCATTATCCTTTTCTACTATAAATTTGGCAGAAAAAATAGGCCAACTGAGGATAAGAAGTTGAGTATTTCGCATTCAATATCTCAACTAGCATGATAGTGCCAAAACAAATACCCAACATTATCAACTCACTCTTTCAACTGTAAGCTTTAACACAAGATGGGGCGAAAAAAAGGCAATGAGTTGGTGACGATTTCCTCCCTATGAAATACATAGTATCCCCTAAAAAAACGTGGTGAAAACAAGGCATTGCTTCCTTCACGCTACATATATTAAGGCATGAAGCATTCGCAGCCCAGCCAACAGTGCAACATAATAATGACATATGTCACTTCTTTTCTTCCTCATGTCCATAAGCAAGCATATATAAAAAGCTCAATGAGGCAAAAACTGTATTCCTATTTTTTAAAATAAAGGGTTTTTTAAGTTATAGTACACAAATTAATGAGTGATAATATTTAGAATAAATAATACTAAATTGAACATTCAATTTAGAAGGTGAGTAACTTTACAGCTTTAAATGTAGGATGGGTAAATAATGAATCAAGAGAAAAATAGGATAAATTTGGAAGTAAAACATTAAAGTTTTCATCATTTCTCTAAAAGGATTTACATCATGAAACAAAAATGAAAGGATTGTATGCCCTATTTTGTGTAACAGAGATAGTATAAATGTAAAACAATCCAAACGCATGCTTACGTGGATTCAAAACCTTCTACAGCTTCTTGTTGCAAAGTCGCACAAAACAAATTTTTACATAAATGTAACTAGAGCAACCATGCAAATTGCATACAAGCGATGGAGTTAATGTTACGTACAGATTCATTTTGAGAATAATTGTTTTAGGATATGAAGATATTAAATAAAACTTCAAGGATTATCACAGCCGAAACATACCTCAAAAATGCTTTTCCTAAGACATTCATATGTAACATTAAATCCATTTGGTATATTTTAACTCTTTAAATTACAGTAATAAAAACATATTTATTTTGTTTTTTGTAAGTTATAAACAGAAAGGTAAAAGTTTTAGAGGGTCTTTAACTACTTAAAGAATAAGAAAAGCATAGATTCCCCTACAATAATAAATTTATAAAGAAAAAGGTTAATTTTATAGATCAAAATATAATTATTAATGGTAAAATAGTCTCTCTTTGTCCTCATTTGCAGAATATATCCACCGTGAAGTGCTTATCACAACCACTAGATCATTCCAGAACATGCAAATATTGGGAGCCCTTCCATGAATATTAGCAATACTTGCCTCTGTCAAATCATAAAAAGATTGGTTTTTCTAACAAATGCCCAAATAGCAGAAAGAGAAAGGGGGAAAAAATAATATAAAAAAAAAAAGATAACATTTAATGTTCAAAATCAACTTGTATATTTGCATTTAATCCACTAACTATATTATTTTAGGTAAGAAACTATCATTTTAACATGTGCCCATGGACATTCATTAGAAAAATCTTATAGATAAAGAAACATCAAATAATGATTATGAGGACTACAGTACTCTCCAACTTTGTACTCCATTTTCTCAAGCAAACACACTGCATCTATTTCAGCATAACATCCCCATAATAGAAAAATGACTCAAAAGGCTATTTAATTCCTTCATCGGTGGAGTAAGTATCATTCAAGTAAAATGCAAAATACATGTTCCTCTGTCTATATATCAAATAATTGACTTGGTCAAAGAACACAACCATTCGATACCCCGGGGAACAACAAAAAATAAATAAATCATAAAAAACATATGCACTAAGACTCTTATCCACTCTAGATGATCACAGGAGAACTGAATGACACAAGAGGAAGTTCGGTGTTTGTCAGAAAAGCACTAAAAGCTTTCTAGGTCCTTGGAATTGCCTATGAATCAGAATCCTGCAGCTGCCAGGATAAGTTTTCATATGGCAGCAAAGCAGCCTATATAATGCACCCAGCACGTTGCTGAATGTTGTGCAGCATTGATAGAGCAACCAAAACAAAAATTACTAAGTGTGAAAAGCAAATAGAGAACACGAACATTCGACTTGGAAACCAAATATGGGTCAAAACTTGAAAGCAACAGAAATTCATAATGTAAGAATCATAATTAGGGTTACATTTTACACTCTTCAGAACTCTTTCTGATAAAGATCTAACTCTGGCTAATGGAGTCAGCAAAACAAACACAAAAAAATGATCCTAGTACCAAATTACTTTCAACAAAAGTTCTCTCCTAATTATAAGCTCAGAAGAAGCTACTTAGGCTTTGTATGATACAGGCAGCAGAAAATTAGCTAAAAGCTGAAAAGCTAGAAGTTGTATGAAAGCCACTAAGTTGATTGTATTGACCTGTTTTGCAAGATTGGCTCTTGAGCTAACTAACATGTGAAAAATGACACAAAAGTAGTATTGGACAAAATAAATACACTACTTTGTAAGAGCAATTATGAAAAGCTAGAAGTAAGCTGATTTAGCAGTTTTTCAAAATTTTCACGAACCACTGCCTGTCAAACAGATCTAAAATATCAAAAGTCAAAAGGCTATATGCTAGCATATTTTGCCAGACAGACTCTCTTACGCGCATACATCTAAGTGAAATCAATGGCCACGCCCCAGCTTAGCTATAAGGATGCTACGCATGAACATCATAGAAAGTATAATAACACATAGAGCAACAATCCCCTCTACAGTCCCTCATAACCAATAAAAAAAATACTAACATGCAGCACTGTGGAACAAATTTTACATCACATGAAGGGAAAAAAAATCTTTTTAAACCTTCACAAAATAAATAAATAAATAAGGTGACATTATGGCATATGCTGTATTAGGTAAATCAAGAAGAAATTCTTATATTACTAAACGGTAAAAAACAGAAGAAGAATACATACATTACTGCTATTGTTTCCCTTCCTAACATGGCGACGGCCAGGACTCAACATCTTGGCGATATGAGCAGCAGCAGTTCTAGTCTTCGACTTCTTCTTCTTAGGCCGTACGATTGACGAATTATTATAATAATAATAACTGCGCGCATAAACCTTAGGCCTCCGCCGCAACCGATCACTCGTACGCAGTGGCTGTGGTCCGTCGGAGTTATTATCGTTGTCGATGTTGGCTGAATTCGTCCCATTTTCATTTCCCTGACTACCGGACCGTTTCGGGTGCATAGCTTAGTAACTATTTAACTCACCTGGTGGTAGCTAACCCAGGAAACCCAGATAAGAGAAAGGCTTCGAAGGTTGCAGTCCTGAAATATTGATAATGGCAGAGAGAATTGAAAGGATTTCCCAATCCGTTGCGCCCGTATTTTACATCAACTCAATCTAACAACCAAAGAGAAGGAATGTTAGGAAAGGAATTGGCCATGAGAGGCTACAGCTTCTAAGAGACTTAATACTAAAACACACGACTTAATACTAAAACACGCGACATAAGTAAGCTATAATTGGATCGAAGGAAGCCGAGCCTTAGACGCAGGTTGATCTCAAAGGGTCGATTCACTTAACAGTGTATCGCTTGGATGGTTAATCAATATGCACGTCAGCTTCTACAAGGACATTAACAACAACTTAATGAGAAATTAAACATAGGAAGATCAAAACCCTAATTCAATTTGAGTTATTTTTGTTGGTTTTGATTTATATAGTAAGAAGATAAAATATAGTATCCGACAAAAAGTGAAAAACCTATTAATTGGGTGATAGACTAGTCACTCTAGATAATAAAATTATTCGTTCTTGTATTTTTATTAATAGGTATAATAATAATAATAATAATTTATAATTAAAAAAAAAAGCTTTACAATGGAGATATAACGAGGGTTTTATTTGGATACCAAACTAATTTACTTTATACAAAAATATCACCCCAACTATCGATGTTATCCTCAATTATTATATGGTGTAACTGTATATACTATAAACATTGTATATATAATTATTACATCAACAAATATACTATAGTTTTACATAAGTGAAATAACTAATGAGACGTGGTAAAAAAAAATTGCTCATTATTACTCCAAAAATCTCCCTCATCTTCAATAATATCATCAAACGGTAACCATTGTCATAGTATTCATTATTCCCCATGTTCCAACATCAACAATTACCATCACTGCAATGATCATTCACCTTCTTCTAGTTCTTTGTAGCTACATGGTAAGGTTTTTCCTACGGATGTTAATATACTTTGTTGTTCACATTATTCATCTTCAAACTCGTCTTCAGCAAGAGGATTTGGTGAAAAATAGGTGCTCACTACTACTTTACTGTTCAAATTTGTGTTAAGAAGTTTGTTTATGTATTCAAACATCGTTGAAATTTAAGCATTACATTCTTATTCAACATGTTCCAGTTTATCATACTCCCTATAATCTTGATGATAAAACTTATCTAGCCTAATTTTGTTATAAATGTGCATGCAAACAAAATTTTTCCAGATTTCAATTAAAAAGTTTGATGCAGATCTATTAATTGACCTATTTTCTTATGTTATCTCAAATAACAAGTTACAAGCATATCAAAATGACAAATTCAAAAGACTGATATTTTGAGAAGTAGAAGAAAACTAATCATAGCCCGTCATAAATCAAACAAAAACTCCGATCAAGAAGAAGAATTAAATGAAAAAAGGTGATCTAAGAAACAATGTAATTTTTATTTTAGTATGCATGTATATTAATGATATGCTTCAATTTTGAAAATCATATAACTTAATATCTAATATTTCACCATGATATAATTGATGTTTTATAGTTAACTTCTATCTTAAGTATGATATGCATGATGTTTCACCATGATATGGTTGAGGTTTCATCGTTAGCTGCCTTTGTGTTTCACCATTAGTAGTATTAATGTTTCGGAGTTAAATAATGCCGTAAGCATGATATACATGATGTTTTGCCATGATATGGTTAATGTTTCATCATTAATTATATTGGTGTTTCACCATTAGTAGTCTCAATGTTTCATAATGAAAATCTAATTTTAGTAGTCTTAATGTTTTACATAATACGTTTAATGTTTCACCATTAGTAATCATCATATTTTACCAAAATATACTTGATGTTTCACCATTAGTAATTGTAACACCCCCATTTTTAGGACCTAAAATTTTCATTTAAATAATTAATTGTGGAAGCTAAAATAATAAAAGTACAATGTATTAACGTCATACTTGGTATAAGTCTGATTTTTTTTACCGTTATCATACCAAGTGCTAAATTTGAAAATGTTACTCCATTTAAATTAATAACACAATTATAAAAATCATCTTAGAAAGAACGAGGCAAGTTAATATTATTCTAAATAAAACAAACGTAAGCTATTACAAAATTTAAATGAGAGAAAATACAAGAGGGCATAAGAATCCAATAATAACTAGATCAAAGATATCGGGCAACACACAAGGTAGCCCTAATTCTTAACCCAAAATACTAGCTTTCAACTGATCTCACAAGCTAACTTCGAAAGACCATTGTCCCATTGAATAATTAAGGGGTTATAAAAAAATTAATCAGTACAACGGTAGTGAGTAACCTATTATACAAAACTAATATGAAAAAATCCTGTGAAACACATAGAAGGCATCAAAATAAGACATGATATAAAATATTAAAATATACATGTGATGATTAAAATACAATAATCATATCAAATAAACAAATATCACCAAATCCATATACTACTCATACTCAATCATTTAGAACATAATAAAACTTATCAACCTAGCATCCAAGAGATGCTCTCTAAAGTAATGATCAAAACAAATCTCAATACAATAACCATAACATTCACACTATATCTCATATCTCAATATTAACACCAATGATGTCCATAACATGGCATGTAGAGCTTAAAGGCACAATACCAAATATAGGTATGCACAAAGGCTACTACTCAATTACAAGTAGACGCAAAGACTACTAACAAACCACACGTAGACATAAAGAATACTATCGAACCACAAGTAGATTTAAAGGCTACTACCAAACCACATGTAACTTCAAAAGCTACTACTAAACAATAGGTAGATATAAAGGTTACTACCAAACCAATCCAATAATCATTTTGATTCAACTATAACCATATCCATTTTTATTTACTCAATGGGAGATCATATCAGTCCGAAGACTCTAAGGTATTCTGGCCATACCAGAGCACCAATGAAACATAGTATTCTACCAACTATAAACCCAATAACATTAATACACCTTGGTCGTACTGGTACACAAAGGCATCAAAATACCCTACCAACAAGGATACCTGATCCATAAGTATATATACTAATTTTGAGTCCACATAACTCAATAGAATAAGATATAGGTCAATGGTCGGGGCATTAAGGCACACTATCAAAATTTTATACTCAGTCGAGGGATAAACCATATCTCTAAGGTAGTTACCCCTAAAGAGCCACAATTCCCAATCTCAATGTTTTTCACTTTAAATATTAGTATCTTATTATAGTGACCACAAGACCACATATTAATTACAAAGATCCAATTTACATACTTAACTATTTTCATTAATTTGCAAATATCTAAGACAACCATAATAAAAGTCAATAATAAAGTTAAAATGATAATTTACCAAGGTCATCCTACATTTAATTATTCACAACGCATTAGGCTAAAAATGACCAAAATGTCCATAAGGCCATAATAACCACGTTATCATCCATATTAAATACTAATTCCATTTTATTTAATAATTTATCATAAAATTGTTAAAACACAATAATTAAAATACTTAGTATGTAAAAAATTACCATAAATGCCAAATGACCATTTTACCCTTTACATATGATTTGGCATATAAAATCTTAACATGTGTTTCTAATTCATCCAAATTCACAAATTCATATGCTCAATAATAAATAATACATATTAGGCACATTTATCGGGATAGATATCAAGATACGTTAAATACTCCTAGGGCATATAATAATAATAATGATGATGATGATGATGATGATGATGATGATGATCATAATAATAATAATAATAATAATAATAAAACATACATTTCTAAAATATCAACTCACGTACCTCCATACTTAATAATAAGTAATACATATTAGGTATCAATATCAGAATAAATATTGTGGTATACTTAAAAAGGCTAAATTAGCCTTAGGGCACAAAACAATAATAATTATACTAAAAATACGCCTACGTATGTCTAGCATGTCATATGACACCTACATATCTTACATAATTTATTCCTAACATAAAACCATTTTAACATACTTCTGTACATGTAATACTTTATATAAATCAACTTGCTTTATTTTACCGAATTTTGTCTAACACTATTAGGCAGATAATTATAATGTAAAAAACATACTTAATACAATTTATACATCAAAATTTTGATGTGGTATCATGCAATATCTAACATTTTATTAGATTATAGGGATTGCCTAATTTTGAGAAAAAATACAAATAATAAGCAGCCTATTAAAATTTATTAGACTTCACTAATTGACCTCTTATACCTAAAAAAATACCATATTAGTCACATTAATAGTTGAACATCAAATAATATTTTTTATTAAAATATTTATTAAATATATATTACCAAAATACCCTTAAGTTATAAAAGCGTCAAAATTGCTAAACCCACGTTGCATGGGCAACATGAGCCCAAGCATGTAGAAATGGCTAGGTAGGCTTGGCTCGATGGGCAACGTAGGGAAAGAAAAGGGATAGTGGTTGTAATACTCCATTTTTAAAAACCTTATTTATAAAGTAATAATTGTATTATTTGTTATAATTATTATTTTAGGAGGTTTAATATTAAAATATTATTATTATTATTCATATTATTACTACGTTTTAATTATAAATTTAATCAGGTAAAATTTTGATAGAAATTGGATTATTTAAATTAATCCTAGTTTACACCCATAAATTTTATCCTAAATTATTTTACTAATAATCTTTTGATCCATAATCCAAAAATAATTTTTTAAAATTTATTTTTGATTATTTTACTCTTTTCGAGCCTTTTTAAACCTATCCTAATCCAGATAACTTTTCTCAGATTATTTTTTTACCCGGTATCCTAACCTATCCAAATTAAACCTAAAACTAAATAAATAAATTCTCACCCTATCCTATTATTTTACCCCCTACTCTACCCTCTATCGTGCCCCAAATATCTCCCCCAAACATTTTCTCTGTCTTCTCCTTACTGCATGCTACCATCACCTCCACCCTCTGCGCATTTATACATACATACACACTCTACACATTCCTGCACACTCCAACTAAGCACCATTCCCCCTAACCAAACAACAACCTACATTATATACATACAAACACACACACACACCCCCCACTGCCCAACTCCCTCTCCCTATTTTGTTCAGATATCCCTGCCCCGACCAACCAACCTCCAAGCTGATGCAGGAGCATCCATTATCCCCAGATATTAATTTAGTTGTTAATTTCTCTAAGTTAGGGGCACATAAAAACTTCCTCACTTGGACTAATTAGTTTAACTAAACTCTAAGCCATGAAATCCATGCAAAACCCCAATCCAGCCACCACCTTTTTGCACCTTAGTGGCTCATTTTTTTGGCTTAAATGGCTCACTATCCAGCTAAGGATAAGCTACAGTTCAGGTCCCACAATAACAGCCACAACTAGGGCTGTTCACGGTTCAAATATCCGATATTTCGGATATTTGATTGTCGGATATTTGAAATTTCGGATATCTAAAAATGATATTTGATATTTGATTTGAAACTTCGGATATCCGAAAGATCGGATATTTGAATTTTCGGATCGGATATCATCGGATATCAAATATATCCGATATTATTCGAATACAATTTCAAATATAAAAAAATTACCAAATGACAAATATATTTTATATTATCCGATTTGTTGAGCGAATGTTGAGCAAATATCCGATTCGCTTAGCAAATATCCGACTTACTCAACAAATATCCAATGTTAAAACTAAAATAAGAAAGGAGTGGATGGAGTATATCGGTATGCAGAGTATTTTTATTTTTATTTTTATAAATATCTAAAAAGGGATTATATTAAAAATATAATTTTAATTAAATTAAATTTTGCCTCAAATAATAAATAAAGTAAGTAAAAATTATACACAGACACATCTAAATTTATTTATATACAATTATATATAAAATAAAAAATTATAAAAAATATATAAATATTTTTTCTTCGGATCGGATATTATTTGTATTTGTCGAATCGGATATTTGATTTGTTTGACTTTTCGTTGACCGGATCGGATATTTGATTTGAAAAAAAAAATCGGATCGGATATTTGTTTTTTCGGATCGGATTGCTTCGGATATCGGATCGGATAAGCAGATATCGGATAACATGAACAGCCCTAGCCACAACTGTACTTTTTAGGCAAATGTGGAAACTAGCAGCAGCAATAGCTACAAGCATCAGAGGGGGTAGACCTTTTTTGGAAGAAAAGAAACCTATGCTCAGGGTATGATGGAACTTTAGGCTTGCAGCAGAAAAGTTACTTTATGTTATATACTTTTAATAATATTTTTAGTCTTTAGCATAAAAACTACTTTTACTTTTTACTTTTTACTTTTAATGATGTGTTTAGCTTAGCTTAACTTATCAACTTGTAAGGAGCTTCCCAAGTCAGATGTAAGGCATTGGGAAGGTCCCAAACAATTATGATTTTTCTATTTCAGCTTGTAAGGAGCCTCCCAAGTCAGATGTAAGACATTGGGAAGGTCCCAAACAATTATGATTTCTCTATTTCAGCTAGTACAAAGTCAACTTTAGTTTTGTTTAGGATTAAACTAGTTAAAGTTAGTCTCTTTGACAACTAATTAGTTTGATTAGTTAACCAAACCAGTCCTTTTTTTGTTGAGTTGTATTATAACTAAATGAGACCGAACACTCTCCTATCAATGTTGGGCTCACACTTGAATGAAGGAGAAACTCATAATTTGGCTATCTTATTTCTCTCAATAGAAATCAGTCACCTTCAACTCTAGTGCATGAGTTTGAAGTTTGAATCCTAAAATCTCACAAGATTTATCCTAAGTGTTGAGACCTTAGGTGGTTCTTGTTAGTATATGATCCAAGGAGGTCCCAAAGATCATATTCAACCCATTTTCTTCACCCTCTTCTCTATTTTCTTATTCAGGTATCCCCTATTGATAACTACCTTCCTAACTTGACCCAATTTGTATTAGCATATGCATCACAAGCACCCAAATAGCCCATATCCCCTCCCTTTCTCTGCCTTGTTTGTTCTGTCACCTAGCCACCTTCCCCCCTTCTCCCTTCCCTCTTCACCCCTACGTGCACCAACCATGTAAGTACCCATCGACCACCCCTCAACACCTAGCTCTTCCCTTCTCCCTCTACACTTCCCGACCCCTAGCAGCAGTCCTCCACTAACTGACCTCACCCCACTCTGTGCATGTACACACACACATGCTCCTAACCCCCAACCATTTTGTGCAACCCAGCCCTGGCAACCATCAGCTCCCAATATCCCAGCAGCCACCAACCCTCCAACCCATCTTCACCACCTCGGCACCCCAGCCCCTACTCCCTTTCGTGTTCGTCTGCCTACAAGTGCACCACCACAACTCCAATGTCCAGCAGAACCCTAGCCAACCCATTCCACTGAGCCATCCCTGCACAGCTAGAGTCCTCCTTCCTCCTTCACCACACTTCACACCCTCAACCACTACAGTCAACTCCCAACCGACACCTCCCTTTCCCGTAACCCCATCCAGCAACATCCTCCTCCCAACTCTCTCCTTGCATGTATCCCTCACCAAACTAACCCCACCGCACCGTCCCAACCTCCACCCTATACCATGCTAACCACCATCGCCAAGCCCAACCACCAACAGTCGTAGCTCTACCACCGGACCCCTGCCTTCTTCCTCTTCTCCCTTCTCCCCTACCCGTGCATGCATCCAACTAGCTACCCCTACTACAGTCGCAACTTCAACAACCACCACTAGCCCTACAACTACCGCCGACCACCGACCAGCAGCACCACTTTCCTTGCCACCAACCGCCACCCTACACCCATCCCCCCATGCATGTAGTCCTCACGCTGCATATGCAGCGTGAGTGAATTGTATATCTTATAAAATTTTAGTGCCCATATAAAATGAAAGGGTATTTTGGTAAATTTTAAAAAGTAATTATTATAATTATTATTTTACCTGATAAATATTAATTTGGTAATTACGGTATTATGTTTAGGTACAAAAGGTTGATTAGCGGGATCCGATAACTTTAGTAGGATACTGCTTATTTTGTATTTTTGCTGGAATTCAGGTAATTGTACTAAAATGATAAATATTGCGTGATAGCATATTAAGGTTTTTATGTGTGAAATCTGTTAAGCATGATTTGTTACGATATAATAATGTATTATTAATTGTTATCATGAAAATTAGAAAAATGAGCATGTTATCCGATGTAAAATATTTCGGATACAAAAATATGATTCAAATGATTATAATGATGGAAAAATATTTTGTATGATAATTATGCATAAAATAATAAGTTGAGCATGCTTGAAACATAATTTTGGAATAATTAATATGGATAAGTGTGTTAGGGGTAATTTGGTTATTTTAAGTGTGTTATGATTTTTATCCTAAAAAGCATGTCTAATATGTATTAGCTGCTATTGAGTATGCAAGCATGTGTTTTGGATGGGTTAAAAGTGCATAATAGAATTTTATATGTAGAATTATGTATAAGGGCAAAATGGTCATTTGGCATATATGATAATTTAAATTACAAAAAGAATAATTTATTTATGGTGGTTTAGCCTTTTCATGGCAAATGAATAAATAAAACGGAATTAGTATTTAAATAGATGATAATCTAAAATTTTTGGCTTTAGGGATATTTTGGTCTTTTTCGGCCTAATGGGTCTACATGTGAATAATTTAATTTAGGATGACCTTAGTATGTTTTAATATTGGCCTCGATATTGACCTTAATTATGGTTATCTTGGTTGATTGGAAATAATAAAAAATGGTTAAGTATAGAAATTGGACTTATCTGTATTATATGCGATTTCATGGTCACCTTAATAAAATATTAATACTTAAAGTGAAATACCTCGAGATCGAAAATGGTGGATCCTTAGGGGTCGCGACCCTAAGGATATGGTTTAGCCCACGATTGATCTTATGGATTTTTGCTGGTATGCCTTAGTGCCCCAGTCAGGTCCTACATCTTACTCTGTTTTGTTTCGCAAACTAATAGGGAGTATGCAAACTTATGGATTAGGTTTCCTTGTCAATAGGGTGTTATGTTACCTTTGTGTACCAGTGCGACCACGATACCTTTGCGTACTTAGGTTGATAGTCAGTAAGATACTATGTTACCTTGGTGCACCAGTATGACTAGAGTACCTTTATGTCTCTGAGTTGATTGATCTCCCCTTGAGAAAGTAAATAAAAATGAAAATGATATGTTTTGATTGAAATAATGATTATCAGATTATTAGTTTGTTTGATAGCAGCCTTTGGGCCTACTTGTGGTTTTGGTAGTAGTCTTCGTGCCTACTTATGGTTTTGGTAGCAGCCTTTATGCCTACCTGTGGTTTCGGTAGCAGCCTTCGTGCCTACCTGTGTTGGTATTATGTCTATGAGAATACCCGTGATATTATGAATTTTATTATGCCATGCCTGTAAGTATACCTACGATGTTATGAACTTTATTATGCTATACCTATAAGTATACCTGGGATGATATGTATCTTAGTATATTATACCTGTGAACATACCTGCGATGTATGTAATTGGTTGGGATTTATGCCTAGACATGAATTATGTTGTAAAGGTTACAATTATGGTGTAGAGTTGGGTTTTAATTATTGCGTCAGAGAATATCTCTGGGATGTTCATTAATAAGTTTAGTTGTTTTAGATGAATGAATTTGAGTAGTACATGACCTTGATGGAATTTGATTATCTAAATGATTATTGTATCTCAATCATCCTATGTATATATATAGGCCTTATATCAAGTTAGGTACATGCCTTGCATATGTTCCATGCTATTTTATTAAATTAGTTTGGTATAAAAGGTTGTTCAATACCGTAGTACTGAGGGGTTCATTCTCATGGGCCCCTACCTATTCAATAGGTAATGGACTTTGTAGGTCAGCCTCCGAGTTCAGTTAAATGCTGGTATTTCAGATTTGAGAGCGTAAGACTATCCGGTGTCTCTGTTGCTATCTTATTTCTACTTGTGTTTAGACCCTTATGTCCTCTTATAATTTCTCTCTTGAGTTTTGTAAACTATTGATGTTTTTTAATTAGCATGGTATTGATCTAACATTCTATCTATTCTGATTTTTGTAATCATATTACTAATTTAAGGAGTAATGATTTCAACCTTAGCACTTGGTATGAGAATGATAAAGGAAACTAGACTTGTACCAAGTGTGGCGGTAACACCCTTCGTTTTATTATTTTAGATTTCGTTCTTAACTCTATAGATGAAGATTTTTAGTAGTAAATTTTGGGGTGTTATAGTGGTTATCGTGAGGTGCTTAGTGTGGCATTGGAAAGTTAGTGGTTGAGAGTGTTACTGCGAGGAGGAGGAGCTGGCAACAATGAGAGAGGCAACAGGGGTGGGTTGTGGGTAGCTAAATATGGAAAAGAAACTAGAGGTAGGGGTGGTCAAGGGGGAGGTGCACAATGGTGATGGGAGGCGGCATGATGATGGTCAAGCCAATGTTTGGGAAGATTAAGGAGGAGAGGGCAATGTCAAAGGTGTAATACCCCCAAATTTATAAACTAAAAAATTATATTTTTAAAAGTTAATTATGAAAGTTAAAATAGTAAATTGCAAGGTGTTACCACCACACTTGGTACAAGTCTGGTTTCATCTACCGTTCTATAACTAAGTTTTAAGGCAAAAAACGGTGTTCCACTTAAATTAATAACACAATTGTAAATTAGAGTAGCAAGAGAGTTAAAGAGATTTAACATCATTTCAAAAGAGAATACAATTATTAGTGGTCACAAAATGTTAGTAAAAGGAAATACATAAAGACAATAAGAATTATAGAATCTTCTAGATCAAAAGATACTTGGCAAAATACCGGATAACCCTACACTCTCAACCCAAATAATAGCCTTCAAAAGATCTTGCAAGCTAACTTGCAAATACCACTACTAGTGATGGCAACGGGGGCGGGGCGGGTACGGGGATGGTGTCCCCATCCCCAAACTTGAAATAGATATCCATCCCCATACTCGCCCCCATCCTCGATTCTTGTTAAGGGGGAATCCCCCCTTGATCCCCACGGAGGCTAATCCCCCATCCCCACCCCCATCCCCTAAACCATATCCCTAATGCCTATCCCCTATCCTTGATCCCCGTCCTTGAAACCCATCACCCGCCCCCGAAACTTGAGCAGTCCAAAAACATAATTTTCCAGCAATCATAAACCTAAAACATAAGTGTATATAAGCATAAAACATAATAAATAATTCCCATTTCAAACTAAAACCATACATTATATTACTATAGTAGCATCAAATTTACAACGTTATACTAGCAAAAACCTACATGTTAAATGTTTTCCATAATCAAAAACCTGGATCAAAACACCTATAGGTAGGATAATACATAATCCATCGAAACAAACCTATGGATAAGACAATCCATGATCCATAAAAAACTAGATTAAAATACCTATGGAAAGGACATTACATTATCCATCAAAAATCTAGATCAAAACACCTATAGACAAGACATACGTCAGTACCATCAAAAACTTGGATAAAAAAACCTATGGACAAAATATTAAATGATCCATCAAACACCTGTATATGGCTCATAGAGCATCTATGGACAGGACACTACATGATGCTTCTAAGCACCTAACAACATATCAAATGTCCAAATCTAAAATAAGATCAAACAAACAACCACTAAATATTATCTTCTTCAAGCATTCAAAATCAAAATATTAGATTGTTTGATATACATCAAGTCACAAGAAGCTACTTCCCTTGGTGTTACTCATAGTGATGCATGATACCGACTCTTACAAAATAATAAAATCATGTAAATGTTAGATGTGGAGAATAAATTTTCACAATTTATGCAAAACCCTTGGTAGGTTTTATGGTGCGGGGAGGATGAAGGTGGTAAATATTTTACTTCGTGTAGTGTTGTCCTAATAGAAAATATGTAAGGTGAATTGACCTTTTAAACCATACTGAAGTTTTATTCGGTGCCTTCATTTACCACTTTTTGTGATTCAATTCCTTTAAAACCTACTCGTGTCAGCTAAAGTCTAGTTTTCTATATTGTTCTTGTCAAATAATGTGTTGACAGTTGCATCTCATGTGTGTAATTGTATCATAATATTGAGCTATCTATATTTAAGTAGATAAGTTGCATTATATATAGAATCCAAATGAATAGGATGCCAAATAATCAACATATAACAATGAATAATAAAAAATCTTGTCTATACTTATAAACAAAGAAAAAAATAGCTTAATTAAATATAATAAAAATTAGCTAAAAATGACAAACATATGGGCCATAACTAAGTACTATATTAGTCTAACACAAAAATAAAATGTAGGTCAATAAATAATTAGAATCTAGACCTAATAATTAAGAATGCATTACCTAAAAAAGAAAAATAAAGTCTGAAATCCGGATATATCATAACAAAGTTTATAATAGATATCACAGGTAAAGATTAGAGTATAGTAGAAACATATAGATCAGAAAAGAGATAAAAAAAACAAATAGATCAGAATAAAGATCAGATATTCAGAGGCATAGATCAAAATGGCAAAAATAGATAGATCATAAGATTCAAACTAAAGATAAAAAATAGATAGATCATAATAGAGACTAGAACTGAGCAAAATGAAGATTGGATAAATAAAAACTAAGCAAAAAAACTTGAATGAGGAGCAATAGATTGAGTATTAAAAAACTCAGTTATGGCCTGGTGCATTTTCATGCAAGTATTCAATATATTCTCTAGCTATACTCAAAAGCTCAACTACCTAATGCACTTTTTTGCAAGTGTTGTACATTACTAGATAAGTTAAGGGGAAAATTTCAATCAACCATGAAAATTACCTCTACATTAGAATCATTATCAAAGATTTGGCCATTTTTTTCTTGATAATATAACAAAGATAAAGTAAATAGAAAAGTAAACAAATAATAATATTGATAATGGAAAAATAGAAAATACTAAAAACATTACGCTTAAAGATTATCATAATTACTCCAATTTCCTTCCATGGTTAATCTCGCACACACATCAAATCCTTCAAGGTTTTAGAATGAAGTCTACTACGGTGAGTACTCACAATCCTCACACTAGTACTAAATGTTGACTCTAAAGCAACGGTTATCACAAAAATGGCCAAGGCATCCTTAGCAACATCATACAAAGTGGGATATTTGATCCCATTTATCTTCCACCAACATAAAATATCAAAATCAACTGTATTTATTGGCAAGAGAGACTCCCCTAATTAGACATCGAACTCTGATGTCACATCCTCCGTGGTAGCATTAGACTCCATAAACATCTCAAATTTATTAGCATAACTACCATGTCTAGGTTATGTAGGGTTTGAAGAGGAACAAGTTTGTGAACCTTGAACAACATGAGATCTTTTAGATATTTTCTTATATTCTTCAATCATGTCATTTAATACCTGCTTCACTTCTTCTATCTCCAATAAAGATAAATCGTCGTAGACAAGAGGATAATAAAACTAAACCATCTTCATTTTATACCTTGGATCTAAAATACTTCCAATCGCAAGTAGACAATTCATGTTATCCCAATACTTGTCAAACTTTAATTTCATATTAGTTGCCATTGTTTTCATGTTATTTTGAAAGACTCAAGCCATTCACCAATAACCAACTTAATATCACACATAGAGGGGAAAAAAAGACTAATGGTGGGATATTGGTTCCTAAAAATAATTTTGTAGCATCATAAAAAAACCTCCAACTTTGAAGTAATTTCCATCACTTGTGCCCACTCTTCCTCAGTGAGAACTCTTTGATACAAAGGCTCACGCTACTTCAAGCAAAGAAATACATATTTATATTCTAATGCAGTGTTAAGCATTGAATACGTAGAGTTCCATTTGGTCTTGCAATCCAATTCTAATTTTCTAGTGCTTGCAATTTTGAGTTGTCTAGTTACCTCAACAAACTTCTCATCCCTTTTTGGAGTGGACAACCAAAATTGAACACTATACCGAATCTTTTCAATTATATCATTATTCAACTCCAACCCATCCGTCACCACTAAATTCAAAATATATGCACAACAACGCATATGAAATAATTTTCTATCTAAAACAAGTGATAGTGGGGGAAGATTTTCCAAAATATGTCCAATCATGGCATCATTAGAATTGTAATTATCAAGAGTTATAGTTGATAACTTATGATCAAGGTTTCAATCTAGCAAACATTCAACAAGCACATTTGCAAGAACCTCACTTGTAGGCGGACATGGCACATATATAAAACTAGCAAAAAAGAAATAATAACAAAAATTAGTGACTTTATAGTAAAAGTATACTTGCTTATTTTTTTTCAAAACAAATCAAATGGAAATTTACCTAACAAGCATACTTTTCAATCTCCATGATTCACCAATGAAATGTGAAGTAATATCCATAAATCCTCTTTTTTGGTTAGAAGATGTCCACATATCAGTTGTTAATGCAATTCGACATGCATTATCGTTTAACAATTTCATTATTTTCTCTCCTTGAAACTCAAAAATCTTCATGAGATCACCCTTGGTTGTATTATGATAAACTACTTTGAACAATGGTTGTAAGGAATGAGAGTACCTTCTAAATCCTACATGATTAACCATTGACAACAGGTACTCATGTAATAAAATCATATTTGCAAGCTCAGAACTCAAATGATCTTGATCAAAATTGTATGTATTAAGCTTCACCAACCCATCGTTGGATTTATTGCATGTAAAAGAGTTTGCTTGATAGATTTCTGCTTTTTATTCACAAATACTTTCATGTGATCAAGTAGTTTGTGTTTGTTAGATATATTGCTTGAGTGATGTTCCCTATCACAAATTGGTTTAGTCTAACCCTTTACTTGGATTATTGGCTATCAAACTTTCCTACATTCTTCTCTATTATTACTTGAACTGCAAACATGTAATACATTAGTCAATTTTATGTTTTAGTTTATCTTTATATGATTATTGGCAATTACAGCATAAGGAAAGATACTTGTTAGCTTGTTCCATTCTCTAGCAGTAGATCCTAGCTTACCAAGTTAAAGCTAATTTATGATAGGGAAAAACTACAAATTATTGATGAGGAACAAACTTTTATCCGCATACAACAATGCATGGATGTGCCAGACTACCAGTATATATAATAATGTATAGAAGCAAATAAACTTATGTCAGCATCCAATACTTTATGTCCATCAGACAACAAAATGGTAAATTCAAGCAAGACAACTAGTCAATCATTCTCATTTGAAAGGAAGGACAACATATGCATTCCATAAGTTAGAAGGAACAAAGGAAAAGAATGTTATCTTAGCATAACAATTTGAACAATGAAGAATTACTCAGTAAGACATTAATAAGAAGTAAAAATTGAAGACCACTCACCCAGTGACTTAAAGCATGAACCCACAGAGATGAGAAGGATTGAAGAAGGTCGTTAGAGGCTTGGAAGGCAAAATGACCAGTATTAAGGCATGGTCGTGGACGACAAGAATGACTATTGAAGCGTGGCCGACGAAGGGTAGAGAATCAATGGACGACAATGGATGAACCATGAGAATCAAAGGAGACTAGCAAAATATGTGTGTCGCCGCTAGTGGTCGTCAGAGAAGATGGGGAGTAGAGATAAGAAGTTGAAGGGCAGGCGAGTGCTGACAATGGCACTCGTCAATGTAAGTTGAGAGTTTCCCAACTCCACCAATGCAGCAATGCCCAATGGGTACTTGCAGATAAGTAGATAACAGAGAAAATGAGAAATAAAAATGGTGGTGTATGTCAGTGAGGCTATGAGGCATGGGCTGTGACTTGTGACTTGTGAGCAAGAGCAAGAGTACGAGTATGAGTATGAGAGAGAAGAGAAATTAGGCTAATCAACAGTTAGTAGATACTCGTACATTGTATGGTTTGCATTGCCCTTTTTAAATTTTTAGGAAAGGAAAAGTTGATATTTGAATATATGATCTCAAAAGATAAATTAACGTGTGGAAAGATTCAGCTTCAAATCAAAAATAGTAAAATTAACTTTACTTTTTAGAAATTGTACTTGTATAATTTTTTTGGGTAAGTTAAAATTGAAAATGGTAGTTAAAGTGATATATAAAATAAATACAAATAAAAATAATTTATATATATGCATAATTTAGGCCAGGTTTAGGGAGGGGTGTAATACCCAAATTTTCGAAAAACCTTAATAATTATAACCGGTAATTATGTGTATTAGTTATAATAATTATCGTAGGGTATTTGTAATAAAAGTATTATTAATATGTGTAATATGATTATAAATTAGTTATAAAATTTTATTAGGCTAAAATATGCTAGAGGGTGCATATTAAAATTTAAATCTAGGTTTGGGTCGTAACTGATATCTATTTCGTCAAATAAACCTATTTCGGTAACCGGATAATTTTTACCTGGATACTTTGCCCAATTTTATGCCTAAATAAATTACCCCTACCCTATTCTATTTTTTTTTACCTCACCCTACCATCCCTCTACCCCGACACACCACCCTCATACCATACCCCTACCCCATCAATTCCTAGCTCCTGTGATTGTGGGTTGGGGTTTGAAAATTTTGCCCGATTGCTGCCCCCTCTTCCTCTCTGAGTGTGTGTGTGTATACACACACACACACACACACACCTCATTAATGCGTTGAAAAAATAGCTCATTATTCCTCAAATTTTCTGTCAAAAAAAAAACCCAAACACCCCTCCTTACCGTTGCCAAAACTGCCCAAAAACACCCCCAAAAAACTGACCTTCGGCAACCATTATCGCACCACATCCACCACCATCGGAAAAACCTTCCATTCCCTCAACCTCAATTGTAAAAAAACTCACCAAAACACCACCCCTAGCTGCATCAAAACCACCCATTCCTACCCCTAAGTTACAGCAAAAACCAATCGAAAATCACCCCTAACCATTGACAAAACTCACCAAAAATCACCCCTGCCCTTTAGCAAAATTGCACAAAACCCCCCCATAGCTTCGGCACAAATTGACAAAGCCTACCCCCCTTCCAGAAGCCTTCACCATTTCCTACCCCTCCCTTTCAGCCCTCCTTGCCATTGCCCATTCCCTAGCAATGGTGGTTTGTGTTGTTGCTAGCCTTCTTAGCCGACGACATTTCTTCGAACCCATTTTTTTTATTCATTTCTCTTCCATTACCTTAAACATTAATTAATTATAATATTATTTCTAATTATATTTTTTTAATTATTATTAAGTGATATTCTAAAAGTTTCGAAAGAAGCGGATTAGGATTAGCGTGCTTAGAGACTAGAGCCTTATTTGTAAGGATAGTAGTCAATGTTTCGGGTTTTGTGTAAAATACTTGTATGGTTATGTGTGTTATTATGTTATTATTATTATATTATTATTAAAATTAATTTTGATGATGATATTATAAATTAATATGAATTATATGATAGGAAGGAAGTGAGAATAACAAAAGATATGCTGATACGATGATATTAAGCTAGGATGTATTTTTATGGATGAAGATAAATTGTGGGACATTATTATGGGCCTAATAAATTATTATAAGTGGGAAATAGTTACATTTGAGATTTATTTTGATAAAAGGAGGATTTGGAAATAATAATATTGAGAATATGAGATTTTTGTAAAATAAAGGCTATCCCACTTTTAAAGGCATTTTTGTTAGTATAGGTTAATATGGAAATTTTGGTATTTTAACGTGTTATATGGATTAAATTATGTTAATAATATCACATGAATTGTTTATGAGTGATTATAAAGGTCATAAGTTCTTCAGATGAGAAAATAGCTAAATTTGGAAATAGTAGCCTAAAATGGTAATGCTATTATCACATATGTAAAATATTAGAGTTATGCCCCGAATTTCAGATATGTTGTTAATATGGGTATTTTGAGGATGTATATTTAATTTGGTAATTATATGATCCTTCTGGGATAAGTTATGGCTTACCTATGATATTAGGGTTTTGGGAGCTTTATGAATAGTAACTTTTGAGATAGGGCTATTATCGCATGTATAAGATGTGGGAGTCAGAACTTGAAATTTGGGAATGTTAATTATACTATTATTTGAGGAAAAAAATACTAAATTTTGTGGATAAATGATCAATATGGGGGAAGTTATGCTTAAATTGTGAATTTAGGATTTTGTGGAAAATGAGCATGTTAATCTTTTATAACGGTCTTGTTATCTGTATGTTGATGCCTTTGCTTGCCTTAATTATTTCGTACTAAAAAATGAATCATGAATAAGATATTAATCATTTAAAGTGAAAGATCACATGAGTTAGGACCGATTGTATATGTCTATTCCACAAGATGAGAGCATTAGCCGGGTGCGTTTTGCCCCAAGATTGTATATTATTAATCGTTCCACTGGTAAGAATAGTGGCCAAGAGTATTTCTTAGGGTGGAATAACCATTCCACCGATTGAGAATAGTGGGGTCCCTGAACTCAATTTAAAATACGTCTCGAGAACGATTATAATCATCTATAAGACAGTAATAACATAAAGTAGAATACTACGTGAGTTAGGACTGGTTGTATATGTCCGTTCCACCGGACGAGAACATTATCTAGGAGTGTTCTGCCCTGAGAATGTATATTATTAACCGTTCCACTAGTAAGAATAGTGGCCAAGAGCGTTTTGTCCTAGGATGGGATAACTATTCCACTGGTTGAGAATAATGGGGTCCCTGAACTCAACATAAATAAAAGAATGGATGTTGATATATTCTAATAATATGAATTTGGGCTAGAATTACCTTGTGTTGATTCTTGTGTCTCACATGTTTATTACTTCCCACTATGAATGTGTGTAATGATATGTTTTTTCGGCTTTAACTGTATTGTTACCTTACTCAGTACATAGCGTAATGATCATTCTTTTCATGGGTCCTGCTCATTCCCACGAGCAGATAACCCTAATGGTTTTGTGCGGGTCTTTGAGGACCCAGTTGATGATTTTGCTGCCTCTGATGTAGTGTGTGGGGGAGAGTGACATTTTTCTGTACTGGGTATTTGGGTGAAGAATCATGATATCAGGATGATGTTTTTACACGAATACCCTTTTTGGACTCTTTGATCCACGATATCCCTTTTGTAGTATTTTGTTATTGTAATCCAAAGTTAATCTCCAAACTCGTATTTGGTATTATGAAACTTCTCTCATTTTCGGTTTTATCTTGTTGAGAATTTTAAATTATTTAGCCTTGTTATTGACATAAGTTTGGGATGGTAAGCTCGACTTATGTCAATTACGGTGGTAACACCTGATTATATTAATTATGCTTCCGTTGTAAAACAAAAATTTTTGGTAGTAAATTTTAGAGTGTTACATAGGGATACAAAACCCATCCCCGCTTCTTCCCCATTTCCATACCCGAAAAATTCCCTAAACCCGAACCCATCCCTAAAAATCCTCCCCCAACCCTACCCCAATAGGGGAATCCCCATCGGGGCCCCAAGCCTGTGGAGATTTTTTCTATCCCTAGCCACTACCCATTGAATAAGTAGGGGCCCATGAAAAGGAACCCTTCAATATAACAGTACTGTGTAACCAATTATACAAAACTAATATGAGAGGTCCATATGAAATACATAAACGGCATCACAACAATACATGAACATTTAATTATACATACATTAATTGAAATATAATAGTCGTGCATATAACCACATAACATCAAGGTCACATACTACTAATGCTCATTCATTTAAAATAAACTAAATCTTACCAATGGGACATCCAAGGGATGCTTTTTGCAGTTGAATTAGAAAATAACATCATTCTCAAGTCATAACTATGGTCAAAATTCTTATTGTCAATAACTCTTATAACACAAGTAGACTCACTAGCACAAACCAATAGCAATACATATCATCACAATTAAGCACAAAGACTACTACTGAATCATAGGAAGGTACAAAGGCTACTCCAACCATAGGTAAGTACAAAGGTTGCTACCGAACCACAAGTAGACATAAATGCTACTACAAAACCACAATTATGCACAAAAATTGCTACTAAACCATAGGTAGGCACAAAGGCTAATACCAAACCCATCCGATAATCATTTCAAATCAAATATCAATTATTTTCATTTTTATTTACTTGATGGAAAATCAAATCAACCTGGAGACATTAAGGTACTCCAATCATATCGGCACACAAAGGTAGCATAGTATCCTATCGACTATCAACCCAAGGAAGTAAAAGTACCATGGTCGCACTGGTATACGAGGGTACATAGTATCCTAACGACAATGATACCTAATCCATAAGTATGCATACCCTCTATTAGGTCTGTATAGTTAAATAAAGTAAAATATAGAGCATGGCTGAGGCAATAAGGCACACCAGCAAAATCCATAAACAATCATGGGCTAAACTATATCTTTAGGGTAGAGAATCCTAAAGATCCACCATTCCCAATCTCGAGGTATTTTACTTTAAGTATTAGTGTTTTATGATGGTGACCCCAAAAAATATATATTAATCATATAGATCCAATTTTCTATACTTAATCATTTTTACTCATTTCCAACATTCTGATACCATAATCGAGGTCATTACTAATGGCAACATCAAAATTTACTACGACCATCTTAGGTTTAATTATTCACAATCAAGAACTTTAGGTCAAAAATGACCAAAATGGCCCTCAGGCTAAAGTTACCACATTATCATCCATTTCCATTACATATTCCATTTTATTTATCAATTTTTCATAAAAATGATAACATACCATAATTAAATTATTTATCATTTGATTAAATTATTAGATATTTTAAATGACCATTTTGCCTTTATGCACAATTTTACACATAAAACCCTAATATGCATTTCTAAAATATCAAAACACATATTCTCATGTTTAACAATCAATAATACCAATCAGGCACGTTTCTTAGAATAATCATCATCATACATTCAAAATTACTAAAATACTCCTAGTCCATATAATAATAATGATGATGATGATGCTAAAACACGTGTTTCTAAAATAGCAAAACACCTATTCTTATTGTTAAAAACTGATAATACATATAAGGTATGTTTATTAGAATAATCCCCATGGTGCACTCAAAATTATCAAATACCCCTAGGCCATCATAGTGACTCATATGTTTTTAAAATAACAAAACACCTATATTCATGTTTAACCATAAATAATGCATATTAGCCATACTTATTTGAATAATCATCATGTTACACTCAAAATCACCAAAATACCTCTAGGTAGTATAATAGTAATAATCATGTTGAAACATGTGTTTCTAAAGTAGCATGACACCCACCACTATACTTAACAATATTTAGACTATGTTAGGCATTCTGATTTAGATTAAATATCATGATGTACTTAAATGACCAAATTACCCCTAGGGCACATGAATAATATTAATCTTGCTACAAGTATATATAAACAGACTTAGCCTAACATTTCTACATGTACATCTCATACAAACTCTCTTCCCCACATTAGAAGCATTTTAATCACACTATTGTACACATGATTTTATACATAGGATAACATACTTTCTTTTTTGATTTTTCATGATAACAATAATAAGCACATAATTGTAACAAATCATGCTTAATACAAATTACATGTTAAAATCCTAATATGCTATCACACATTATCCAAAAATTTTAGTGGAGTATAAAAGTTATTTGATTTCCAACAAAAGAAAAATTTGCCCGTAACCTCCTAAAAATTATTAGGTTGCACTAGTAAAGCTTTTGTATCTAAAAATAATACCACAATTATCATATTAATATTTGATTAATAAAATAATAATTTTTACTAAAATATTTATTAAATGAAAAATTACTAAACTACCCTTATATATTAATAATTACTAAATAATTTAAAATTTTGAAAACTTAACTCACGTTGTATGTGTAGTGTGAGCCATGCACTTAGGGAGGGCTTTGGTGGCTGGTCAGTTAATGTTGAAGATGGTGGTTGGGTGGTGTTGGTTTGGCTAGTCAGTGGTGGAGGTTGTAATGGGAGGTGAAGTTGGCATAGTTTTAGTAGAGATGGCAACGGGACAGGTCGAGGATGGGAACCTTATCCCCATCCCCGAACCTGCCCGATCCCTAATTTTTTTATCGAGATTTTCTTGACCCGATCCCTGATCTATTTCCCATCCCCAATTCATTCCCCAACCTTGAAACCCAACTCGATCCCCGAAGCCCGACTTTATACCCGATCTCCTATCCTATTCCCAATCCTCAATCCTTTTTTTTTATATTATACTTTTAATTTATATTTTATAAAAGTATGTGTGTATGTGTATATATATATATATAATTTTTATAATTCCATAAAAATATATATAAAATATTCGGGGTGGGTTCTAGAATGGGGACCCCAAACCCGTCCCTGAAAAAATTTCCATTAAGAATTCCCAAATCCGAACTCAATTCCCAAGTTCTCTCCCCAAACCTGGACCCAAATGAGGAATCCCCGACGGGCCCTAAACACGCGGAAAAAATTTTCATCCTTAAGTTCTAGTAGACTAGTGTAGGAGGGGCAAGGGCTGCAACGAGCGGTGTAGGGATGTGGAAAAGGAGGTGACATAAAGGAAGGAAAGGAAAGGAAGAAAAGGAGGGGAGGGATAAGTTGGCAATGGGGTGGCTACAAGTGGCTGCGGTGTAGAGGAGTTGGTGGTTGTGGCTAGAGGTAGGTTGTGTAGGGAAGCTCGATATAAGGGCGGAATGCAAGGTTATAGGAAGGGTGGATGGTGGTGGTGAGGTTGTGGTTTGGTTATGCAAGGAAATTGTGAGGGTAAAGGAGGCAGTGGCTGGTCGAGTGGAGGAGATAATGATGATAAAAACTATAAATTTCCAATATATGGATATAGGGGATGAGGGTAGTGCTTAGGGTAGGGAGTGATAGAAATTGTCGTAGGGAAGGGAGGAAGGAAAAACAGAGCAGTAGGGGAGGAGGAAGAAGGAGGGGAGAAGGGAAGGAGAATGTAATACCCCAAATTGAGTGGAGTGTTATAAGAATTAATATGGATACTTATATCAACATGGTATGTCATCCTTCTGGTGATTCCATCCTAATAACTCCATAGTTAAGCATGCTGGTTGTAGAACAATTTTTAGGATGAGTAACCCTCTTAGAAATTTTCAAAAAAAAAATTCAAAAATTTATAAGGAAGTGCGTGAGTGGGGAAACAACATACTGAATGGACTTGTGTTGATTTGTGGGGCCATTCGATTAACCCAAAAGCACTCTAGGGTATCTCCCATGTGGTCATATTAACTCAGGATATTATAAATGGTATTAGAGTAAAAATATGACCATGATATGAATTTGGATAAGCTAGTCAGTTGCCTAGTGGGACAATTCTTGGGATAAAATGTATTGAGACGGCTAGTGGTTGAGTTAAAATGAGGACGTAGTGTTCTTTGAGTGGGGGTGAATATAATACCCCAAACTGAGCTAAGTGTTATAAGGATTGATATGGCTACTTATATCAACATGGTATACTATTCTTTTGGTGATTCCATCCTAAGAACTACATAATTAAGTATGTTGGCCATAAAGAGATTTTTAGGATGGGTAATCCTCCTAGCAAAATTTGAAAATGTTTTAAAATTTTTTCAAGAAGAACATGAGTGGGAAAAAAGCATGTTGAATATATTTTTGTTGGTTTGTAGATCTAGCCAATCAATCTAAAGGCACTCTAGGGTATCCCTCACATAGTTGTATCGACTCAGGGTGTTACAAATAAGGTGGTCAGTGGTGGAGTTTGGGATGGTGGTGGCGTTGATGGTTGGACTAGCAATGTAGAGGGAAAAGGAGGGTTGGTTGTGAGGAAGAAAAACAAATGCAAGGGGATAAGGAGAAAGAAAGGAAAAAGGAAGGGACGAAGAGAAGAAGAATAAGAAAAAGAAGAAGAGGAGGAGGGAGACGGGGCTTAGGCATGCGATAGGGTAGGTGAAAATCTACAGGGTGTAGGATGCAGACTTGATGGGCTGGCAAGGAGTGTGCAGGGAGGCTGGTGCAAGCAGGGGAAGGTGTTGTAGAGGCTAGAAGTGGAAGGGGAAATGGGCACGCGAGCGAGGAAGGGTAAAGTTACTTGGCCAGGAAAGGAAAGGGAGGCAGGTCAGGGCTCGAGCATGCATGACAGAGGCACGCTGTGTAGAGGAGGGAGTGTTTGGGGAGGTAAGGGTGCAGATCGGGTGAGAGAGAAGAAGAAAACGGAAGGTGGGCTAGGCTGCTGGGGTGTGAGAAAAGGAAAGAAAGGAAGAAGAGAGATGGGTTAGTGAGGGAAGAGAAGTAGAAGAACAAAAAGAAGAAGGTGGCAAGTAGGATGGGCTGGTTGGTGAAGAAGAAAGAAAATGTAAGGGAAGATTGAGTCGGGCGTAGGAAGAAAGGAAAGAAAGGGGAGGAAGTGGGTTGGCCTAGGGAATAAAAAGAGAAAATAAAATAAAAAGAAAAAGGAAAAGAAAGAAAATGAAAACGAAGAAAAAGGAAAAAGAAAATAGATTTAGGGTTAGAATTAAAATTAGGTTAAATCTAGGTTTTAAGATAATATTAATCTATCCAAATTTATGGTATCAAATTAAGGAAAAAATAAATTGGATAAAATTCTTAGTTTAGAGTTGGCTTAAATAAAAATGGTAAGAAAAAATAATTATAATAATTTATTAAATAATTTACCTAGATTTGTAAGTCAAGGGTTAATAGAAATAATTAAATAAATATTTAAAGGTTATAAAAGGCCTAATATTCTAAGTTAGGTTTACAAAAACTTAGGGTATTATAGAGGGAGGCATGGGTTAGGATGGTTTCATGGAAGGTCGGGCATGCAATGGGAGTGGGCGACGTACAAAGTGACATTGGGAATGAGACGAGGGGAAAGGATGGTTACTGGAGCTAAGAAGAAAAGGGTGGTGCGAAGATGAGGTGAGGCATGGGTGTAGAGAAATGGGGGCATGAGTAGGCAACAACCCTAAAGGGGTCTATACACGTAGCCTAAGGGTGGAGAAAAGAGGTGAGGAAAGAGAGATGGTAATAGGTAGGAGAAAAATGCCAAAAATACTTATTTTTTATGGGACTTTAATTGAATACAAGTGATTTAATAACCTAAGTGATATGAAAATATTTTCCAAATACCCCAATGTGCTTAACAATATAAAAATATCATGATATAAGAGTTTCTAAACCAGTAGAGCAAGAATATAAAAAATAAAAAGAAAAAGAGAAACATACCCAAGAATTATAGAAATCAACTGACCGATTGCTTCTGTCAGTCGAACAATGTTTCCTAGCTAAAGTGTTTGTATTATGAAGTTATCCTCATCAACTAGTACCAAATGATTGTTGAATGCCCAGTGGATGAATCACAACATCAATCGATTGATGCCCCATTAGCACACACTTTACCCAATTTTCCAAGTCCATGCAAAAAATAAAGCCACTTTATTTAATATTAAAATAATTTTAAACACATTTTGAGAGACTTTAAGATTGGGTATTACAGTGCATATTACCACATGTAAGTTTTACCTACCAATGCACTTTAGGGGATAGAGAAAGACTACATTTTGGTGATTAATATCCAATAATTTTTGGGCATACATGGCCACCATTTTAGATATCATTATATATTTTTTAGGCATGTGAGTCATAAACTTTCTATGTGTGTGTGTGTGTTTTTGACTTTGTTATCATCTTTATAATATATTGTACTTATTCCATCTTATCTATTTTTGCCTTGTATCTAGTTTAATATAGGTGGCACACACCTAGCATATACTAGATACAACAGTAAGATCTCATGGTTTGATTTAACTTCTAATAGCACAATCAATGGAGCACATAGGCCTACAGAATTGGTGGTTGAGTGATGATCCCTGCATATTACAATTTTACTTCTACCCTCATATACATGTATAAAATAAAGGATGTATATTCTTATTATAAAGGGTGTATATTTCTCCTTTACCCTAATATATTATAAATTTATAATAAATTATATATTATGTTCAATTAAACTTTTATTTTTTCAATTAGGTTGATCATATTTTTTTTTGTATTAATTTGGTAAGTTTTTAAATTTATTTTTCAATTATACCCAATCTTTACATGCTGGCACTCAAGTTTTGAACTAGTGAATTTCTATAAAATTAAGTTGTGGGCTAAGTTAGTTATAGTAAATAAAAATAAAAATAGAAAAGTGAAATTTAAAATTGACCTAATTGATACCAAAAAAATGATTAACCTAACTAGAAAAATAAAAGTCAATGAACATAATATGTAATTGACTCTATAAATTTTTATATATTACAACACTAGAGAATGTATATTTTAATTATGGAGATATATATATTTTCTTGATGACTGTACAATATAATATATATATATATATATTATAATGTTAAAAAAATATATGGTTTAGTTGGAGGTGTTTGCCTATCCAAAATTAAATTGGTTTTTCAAAGTGAGGACCAAATATTGAACTGAAATAACAAACGATAAACCAGTTAGGATAGAAATCTACAAAACATATCTATATCTATATATATATGTATATATGTATATATATATATTCTTTTATCATCAATATATTTAAATATTTTAATCATATCAGACATAGCTCGGAGAATAATTAGATTTCAGATTTGCAAGTTCTATAATCGTTTGAAAAAATATATAGAGGACATAAGCTAGGAGTTTTGCTTTACTTTGGCCTTTACCTTTTTTCCCTTATTGAAATTTTAGATTAGTTTATAACTATAGAATTTTAAAACTAAATCTACAAAACATATCTATATCTATATATATATATATATATATATTCTTTTATCATCAATATATTTAAATATTTTAATCATATCAAACATAGCTCGGAGAATAATTAAATTTCAGATTTGCAAGTTCTATAATCGTTTGAAAAAATATATAGATGACATAAGCTAGGAGTTTTGCTTTGGTTTTTACTTTGGCCTTTACCTTTTTTCCCTTACTGAAATTTTAGATTAGTTTATAACTATAGAATTTTAAAATTAAAGGTATACATACATACATACCCAATAAATAGTAAAAATTAATATTTTGTTGATTAAACTTTAAGTGCTATCATTTTAGTTACGGCAAATGTGTATCATAGCACTAAAAAATATATGCCTTCTAGTATAAAAAGTGAAAAGCATATTCTAGCTATAAAAAGTATGTATCACAATATCTTAAGTAAGCAGTGCCAATATTTCTCCATCTCAAAGAATACGTATCATAGACATAAATAATGCATATCTAAAGTAAATAAAATGTCTATTTTAGTTATATGAAATGTGTATTATTCCCTTTATTTCTGAAAAAAAAAATTAGGGAAAAATTTTCATTTCAAAAACTAAAATTTTCAAATAAGCAAAACGTATTTTTTTTTACTTTTATTTTTTTCTTCCTTTTTCCATACATTAAATGCTATATTATTTTCTTCAGAATAAATATAATTATAATATTAGAAAGATATTTATAATCTCCAAAAATAACATGTAAACTACTAATTTTTTTTTTAATTTTTTGTTTTAGAAACAAAGGGAGTATATATATTATATGGTAGAACGGAGAATGAAGAATACACATTTTTGTTGTAAAAACCTATGTATTTATAAAGCTGATTTCTAAATCAAACAAAATTTTAATATGTGAGAATCAATTACTCAAACCTCCTATACAACTGCACTTTCCACCGGCCCTACCGTTGAAAATAGCTGTTAATTTTATCTCGTCAAGGTCTCCACAGACGACATATGAAATCATTTCCAGCACATTACAATTTGCGCTCTTCCTTCCATCCAGTAGCAAATTAGACCATGAATATTTATATTTTTTAGTGCCGGGTGATTTTGTGGGAACTATCCTCCGGGAGTCGCTTAAAGTTGCCCGTGCCTTTCTCTAACCAAAGGAAAATACTCACCGACAATCAGCATACTGCTAAAAACCACAACTTCCAAACACGTAACCTAAAGACTCCAATTACCAAGACACTCCATCTTCATAATCTGATCACTCAACCGTACGCGCTGATCACCACCATTGGTTGGTAAATGCAATCCCCTGCTTGGAACATGAAAAAGCAAACCAGAGAGAGAGGGAGGGAGATAGAAGTGAGAAAGGAAGGGCAGGGCGGTTGGGGTTGGTGCGGAAGGAGAGCCTGTAACTAAACAATCAAATTGAAAATGGGAAGGTCCCAACCTATATATGAGCAAAATAAGCATGCCGTTGAGACTACAAATTGGCCTCATCCTGGGAAAATTTAGATAAGAACTCAATAATTAAGGACCTAGGGCTAACTGCATCCGCCATAATTTTGCTGCATTGAAAAACACCCTTAATAACACTAGTATAAAGTCTTTCAAGCTGAGGAATTCCATAATCCTCCGTGTGCTTGACAAATTGCTCATTGATGGTCTCTAACTGGCTGGAAATATCTTCGTCTGACATGGTTACATCATCCTGTGAACTAATTCCATCGTTATGATCGCAAACACCAATAGATGCCTCAGTTGGAATATGATCCTCAGATGAGTTCTCAGAACCCACTTCAGATACACAGTTAGTGTGAGGGACTTGAGATGATTTCGCTGGCAGGGATTCTTGGGGACCTGAGTTGTCTTCAGCTGGGGAAGCAAATATGCAAAAATTAAGTGAGCAATAAATTTGTAATCAAATCTGCAACCATAAAAGTCAAAATGAAAGATCGGAGACAGATCACATGATGAGTAAACCAATTATTTTCATAGGAGCCTGAGTTACTTTGGATCCGGTCCAAACAATCTGGCATGATTTCAAAATTGGGTGATTTGTGGGAAACTTAGGCTCTATTTTTGGATGACCAAGCAATGTTATGTAAACCAATTTTAAATCTGAACTTGTTCAGACAAACCTCGTGATATTTGCACAAGTTTTATCTTATCTGGGGTTTTGAGGGTGATGCATATGCTAGTACAAATTGGTTCAAGTTAGGAGGGTGGTTATCAACGAAGGACAACTGAATAAGAAAACAAAGAGGAGGATGAAGAAAAGAGGTTGAATATGATCCTTGGTACCTCATTGGATCATATACTAACAAGAACCACCTAAGAGTTGAATCTTGTGAGATTTTAGGATTCAAACTTCAAACTCATACAGAGAGAAATAAGATAGCCAAATTCTGAATTGCCACTTATTCAAGTGTGAGCCCAACATTTATAGGGATGTGTTATGTATCATTTAATAGCAATACAACTCAATCAAAAAAAAAAACTGTGTTAGATAACTAATCAAACTATTTAGTCGTCAAAAAGACTAACTTTAACTAGTTTAATCCAAACTAAAACTAATGTTAACTTTGTGAAGCTAAAATAGAAAAAATCACAACTGTTTGGGATATCATATTCCCAATCTCTTACATCTGACTTGGAAGGTTTTTTACAAGTTAATAAGTTAAGCTAAGCTAAAAACATCATTAAAAGTAAAAAAGTAAAAGTAACTTTAGGACTAAAGACTAAAATAATTATTAAAAGCATAAAGCAGAAAAAGTTCCATCATGGCTTGATTATAGCTTTCTTTTTTCCAAAAAGGTTTTCCCCCTTTGATGTTTGTAGCTACTGCCGCCTTAGATATTTTTTCAGCTCCCAAGCATGCCTAGATCTTCCTAGAAAAGGGAAGTTGTGGCTGCTGTTGTGGTCCCAAACTGTTGCATATCCTTAGGACAGTGAGCCATTTAGGCCCAAAAAAATGAGCTACTAAGGGTGTAAAAAAAATGGTGGCTGAATTTGAGTTTTACATGGCTTTCATGTCTTTCATGTCTTGGAGTTTAGTTAATCTAATTCATGCAAGTGAGGAGATTTTTAGGTCACCCCAATTTAGAAAAATTAACAATTAAATTAATATCATGGAAAATGGATATTCCTACATCATTCTCATCATACAATAAAATAGCAGTGCTGCTATATCGTATCGGCCACTCTTTATCAGTTTTTGGGTTAGTCGAGATGTGAAATTATTGATACGCTACGATTTTGAAATTTTACATTTCCTCGGCTGATAAATTGAAAAATATCTATGATTTATTAATAATTTTTAAATCTACTGAAAAAAACATGCATGATAATTTCTTCCTCTTCAATCACCATATATATATTGGAATAAGTTAGTATTGAATTATAATAAAGTATCGCTATTTTTCACCTTCATATGTACCACTACATAACATGTTATTTTTCATTCTAAGGTAAATTTAGTGTTATTAGAACAATTTAACATATAATGATTCACTTTAAATGCTTCTGATATAATATAAAATACTAGTTTATTAAATATTTATATTTAAATAATCAATAAATAATAATTCAATTATATGGTAAATAAAAATAAATTTATTTCGCAATGATCGCAACACATAAATTATCATTCACGATACTTCGATACTGCAACCGCAATTTTATTGCCTAATTCTCTCCCTATTGAGAAGCATCTTCCTTGTCTTCAAAAGGCTTATCTCGAATATAGGTAAGTAAATATTCCACATTAAATGTGTTTGAAATATTTGTAATAGTAATTCAAGCATATAAGCATTGTCCCCAATTTTCTAAATGAACTTGTATGGGCCATTACTTCTTCCCATAAGTATGTTCTTCCTTCTAGTAGGAAATATTTCTTTCCTTAGGTAAATCTCCAAATTAATACATGTGTTGCTTTCGATGCTTGTTTGTCCTATTTTTCTTTAATTCATTCCCCATTTCAATATCAGCCCTCATTTGTTCATGTAGATTCTTCATTGACTTAACTCTTTCCTTTTTTTTCAAGGTTGGTATGTGTTTTAATGGAAAGGAGTAAGAGGTCAACGTGAGTAATGGGATTCAGTCATACACCACTGCAAATGGTAAGTGACTAGTAGTATATGTGGATGAGTGGTTATAGGTAAATTCTGTATGACTAAGTTTGGTGTCCCAATCTTTTACAGACATGTGAAGCAAACTCCAAAGGAGCATTGTGAGGGTTTTATTTGTTATCTTAGTTTGCCTATCAATTGGTGGATGGTAAGCGGCACTAAATAGAAGTTTTATACCAATTAACCTTCACAAAATCCTCTAAAAATAATTAAGAAAATTGGTATCCTTATCTGAGACAATGGATTTGGAAATACCATAGAGCATAACAATTTCTTTAAAAAAAATATCAGCTATATAAGATGCATCATCCGCTTTATGACAAGAAAAAAAAATGAGTTATCTTAGAGAACCAATCTATAACCACCATTATAACATCATTTTGCCTTTATATTTTAGGCAATGCCACAATAAAATCTATGCTAATATGATCCCATGGTTGGTGTGGGACAAGTAAAGGCATGTAAAGCCCTTGATGCAAATGACTCTTAGACTTTAGGCAACTGACACATCTCACCACTACACGTTGTATATCCCCACTATCTTAGGCTAAAAACAATGCTCTTAGAGTACATCAAAGATTTTGTTTATCCCAAAGTAGGCAGTTGTTATCCTCCATGTACCTCTCTCATAAGCCATTATCGGATTTGATACTTGGGAATGCAAAGCTTGTTATTCTTGAATAGGAAGCCATCTTGAATCATAAAGGAATCTCGAAGCTTGTCTTGATCCTTGAAGTAGTTTGCAAAAGTCTTTGCCTTTCTTCTAGAGATCTTTGATGCATGCAAACCTTAATACTTTAATTTCTAGTGAAGAAAGCATATTATAACTCCTATAAAGCACATCGGCTACTATATTCAATTTGCCACTTTTGTGTTTAGCTACAAAAGAAAATATTATGAAAATTCCACCCATCTTGCATGCCTTGGGATGTGCTTGTGTTGAGCATTGATGTACTTCAATGACTTGTGAACCGTGAGCAAATCAAATTGTTGTGGCCTTTGGTATTGTGACCAATGATCAAGAGTACTAACTAAGGCATAAAACTCCTTATCATAGGTGTTATAGTTTTCCCTTAATCGGTTTAGCTTTTCACTAAAGAAAGCAATTGGTTTTCCTTCTTGTAGTAAAACAACTCCAATACCAACTCCAGTTGCATCACATTCAACTTCAAATAATTTGTGGGAATTGGATAAGGCAAGGATAAGAGCTTCACTAAGCTTTCCTTTAACTAATTCAAAGGCTTCTTAGTCTGCTCTTATCCACTTTAATAGGGGCCAATAGGGTGTTAAATCCCTTAATGAAAAACCTACAAAAGGAATAAAGTCCATGGAATGGTCTCACTTGTGTTAGGCTTGTTGGTGATAGCCAAGTCTTGATCTGTGATGCACGGGGACGGCAGTCAGGTGCCGTCCCCCCGTCCCGGAAACGTCCCCGTCCCGGAAACTCCTCGGAAACGTTTCCTGATTAAAAATTATATTAAAATTATTTAATTAATATTTTTATTAAAAAAATATTAATTAAATAATATTTTTATTAAAAAAATATTATTTAATTAATATTTTTTTGACGTTTCCTGCCGTCCCCGTTTCCTAGATTTTTAAAAAATGCCGTTTCCGCGTTTCGTCCCGTCCCCATTTCCCCGTCCCCGTCCCCGTCCCCGTGCAACACTGGTCTTGATTGCTTTTACCTTTAACTTATCCATTATGCCATCTTTGTACACCATAAAGCTTAAGAAAGTAACCCTAGGTACGAATAACTTATATTTTTCTAGCTTAGCATACAACTTGCTACTATTAAGTGCTAAAATACAAGTTTGAGATACTTTACATATTCTTCTTCACTAGAGCTATACGCAAGTATATCATCAAAGTAAACTACTACAAATTTGGTGATAAATGTCTGAAGCACCTCATTCATAAGTCCCATGAAAGTGCCAGGTGCATTAGACAAGTCAAAGGGCATAACCATCCACTCATACAACCATCTTTTGGTCCTGAATGTGATCTTCCACTCATCACTATCTTTCATTCAGATTTAGTAGTAACCACTCCTCAAATCTATTTTAAAAAACAAGCAAACACCATGTAAGCAATCTAATAAATCATGATATCTAGGGTTAGGATACCTATACTTGATGGTGGTGTTGTTGATTGCTCTAATATCAACATACATCCTCACAGAACTATCCTTATTTGATACAAGAAGGGTTGGAACTGCACATGGGCTAAGGGACTCTTGGATAAGGCCTTTTGATACAAAACCTGCCTAGCGATTAGATATCATCATGCTAAACGGGCTCCATCCAGAATCCTAAGGTGTAATCGCTCGGGACTAGCTAAATATGGACTCCAAAGGCATAATCGTCCAGCTAAGGGTAATTTCCTAGGAAGAGCCCTAACTCCACCTAAAAATTAGCTCAAGAGTGGAGGGTTGACCCCTTATATAAAATGTCTAAAGATCCCCTTAATTTTCGATGTGGGATCACAACATTCCCACCCCTTTTACCCTGCACGTCCTTGTGCTTCCTCCGTTGACGATTGACATGAGTTCGCAGGGAGGTTTCGACTGAGTTTAGGCTCTAATATCAAATGATATGAAACCCGCCTAACAATTAGATATTATCACACTAGACGGGCCCCATCTAGAGCTCCAAGGCATAATCGCTCGGGACCAGCTAAATATAGACCCTAAGGATGTAATCGTTTGGGAGGCCCCAGGAATAATCCCTTAGGAAGAGCCCTATCTCCATCTAAAAGCTAGCTCAAGAGTGGAGGGTTACTCTCCCCAATATAAACTATTTATAGATCCCCTTAGTTTTCGATGTGGGATTATATCACCTTTGGACAACAATTGATCCACTTGTTTTTACATTTCTATGGCCTCTTTCGGGTTGCTTCTGTCAACTAAATTATTAGGAAGAGTAACACCTGATACGAAGTTAATTTAGTACTTTATGCCTCTAATGGGAGGCATTTCATGTGGCAAATCGGTGGGGAAAACACCGTTGAACTCTTCCAATAGCTTACTGATTTGTGGATCAAAATAAGGAGTGCCTACACTGTCTTCCAATAGTAGTACCAGATACACAATTTTGCCTCTTTCTATAGCCTTATAAACATGTTTTTCATGAATGAACAAGGATTTTTCAAATAGTAGGCTATCATTATTTACTGCTAGCCGTGAGTATAAAGGTATCAACACTATGTTTATGTTTTTCTTTGCAACCTTTAGGCAATAAGTATTTTTTCTTCCATCATACACAATACTTCTATTAAATTGTCAAGGTCTATCTAATAACAAGTGACAAGCATCTATAGGCACAACATCACATAGTAATTCATCATGATATGCTTTACCAATAGAAAAAGGAATTAAAACTTATTTAGTTACCTCTACCATATTACCATTACTAAGCTATTGTAGTTTGTATAGTCAGTTATGCTTTGTAGTGGGAAGAGTAAGCTTCTCGACCATGATACTTGAGGCAACATATGCACAAATTCCACTAACCATAGTATGAGAGCATATTTTGCCAAGTGTGGTGCACTATGTTTGGACTATGTTCTCTTTGTGACCCATCCTCCTAAGCTTCCCTTGAATTGAGGACCTTCAAATTATCAATGCCCCTCCAACATTGGGTGGTGCTTCTTCTTCTTCTTCCTCACTAGCTAAAGCAATTCCTTTCTCTTCCTCCTCAGAAATGGCCTCATTTACTTCCACAAGTGTCATCATCCTCTTTTGGGGCATTCATTTTGATAATGCCCAACTCTTTGACACTCAAACATTTGACATTTCTCATCATATTAGGTTCAAATGCACCTTCTTCGCTCTTTCCCTTTACATCAAACTTGATGGGTGTATATGGGAGTTTCAAAGTTGTAGAAGCATCTTTGGAAGTGCTAGCAATGGTTTTGTCATAAGAAAACCAAGGTGCTTTCTTCTCTTTCCTATGCTTCTACACTTTAATGACTAGGTGAAATAGCTCATCTAAAGTGTAGTATCTATGCAACTCAATGTCCATTGTAATATTTATCTTAGGCCTCCAACAAACCTAAACATAGTGTGTTTTTCACTCTATTCTAGCCCGAGTCTCAACATGAGTTTTTCAAATGCTCTAGTGTACTCTTGTACACCCATTTGACCTTAGAGAAGACATTTTTTATAGAGGTTTTCAGTGTAAGATGAAGGCATGTACCTTTCCTCTGTCCAAGACTTAACTTTGAACTTTCCCTTCTTTGTCTTTTAATAAATAAATAAGATTTTCCCACCAACTAAAGAAATAGCTTTTAAGTTTTAAATAGCCTAGCACACTCGATTCCCACTCAAGGAATTCTTCTAGATTGTGGTTGCTTTCAAATTTAGGGCTTTTAGCCCTTACATCACAAAAATCATCTCTTTTATCATGCCTTCTCCTTTTTGTTCAAGTGATGATTCACTAAATGATGAACCAAACTCACTTGAGCCTTCTTCAACACCATTGGCATATCCTTCTTCATGGTGGGTTAGGTTTTTTCTCCACAGTTTTAGGGGATTTAAACTTCAAACTCATGTACTAGAGTTGAAGTAGATTGATTTCTACAGCGAGAAATAAGATAGCCAAATTTTGGGTTTCCCTTCATTAGTGTGTGAACCTAACATTTAGAAGAAAGTGTTAGGTCTCATTTAATTGCAATACAACTCAACTAAAACAAATACACTACTTTAGTTAACTAATCAAACTAGTAAGTTGTCAAAGAGAATAACTTTAAATAGTTTAATCCTGACCAAAACTAAAGTTGACTTTGTGTAGTTGAAATAGAAGAATCAGAATTATTTGGGGCTTTCCCAATGTCTTACATTTGACTTAGAAGGTTCCTTACAAGTTAATAAGCTAAACTAAGCAAAGCTAAAAATATCATTTAAAGTAAAATGTAAAAGTAGTTTTTAAGCTAAAGACTAAAAACATTATTACAAGCAGAAAGTAACTTTTCTGCTGTAGGTCCAAAGTTCCATCATGATCATGGCTCTCTTTTCTTCCAAAAAATGCTTCGCCCCCTCTAATTCTTGTAGTTGTTGCCATTGCCTTGGGTTTTTTTAATTTTTGGCTATAAAGCATGTCCAAATCTGCCTAGAAAAGTTTAGATGTAGATGTTGTTATGGAACCTGAACTATTGCCTATCCTTTGCTATGGAATGAGCCATTTATGCCAAAAAATGAGCCGCTAAGGGCGTAAAAAAGTGGAGGTTGGATTTGAGTTTTGCATAGCTTTCATGACTTGGGGTTTAGTAAATCTAAGTAGTCCTAGTGAGGAGGTTTTTATGTCCCCCAACTTAAAAAAATTAACAACTGAATTAATATCATGGAAAATTGATGCTCCTACTTCAGGGGGAAGGAGGATGGTTGGTTAAGCAGCCTTTACTATTTACACCACCGGGAACCTAACCATCTATAGGTACCCATAGTTTTGCAAAATTCAAGACTGCAGCCCTCAAACTAAATGAGTGCCACGTACCATTTTGTTTACTTACAATGATTTCCTATCTGCTATTTTTGTTAAATTAGCAAGTAGCATCTTGAACTCTCTAAGATATCAAACTGATAGTTCTCAAGCCAAATTATTGAAAATACATTAATAGTTTTTGACAGTAATGTTGTTTTTATCATTTTTGGTGGGTTAGGGCAAGGTTGTAAGAATTGAAATTCTACCTATGATTGATTTGGAAGCTCAGGATCGAATCTTAGAATCACATCGCAAGATCCTATAAAAACTTTATAGAAACATGAAACTTGTACATGAATATGTTATAAAATAACATATTTTATGTTAAATGAACACAAAATTACACACTTAAGCTCTCATACAGTGACTGGTTGAATTTTAGCTCCTTACAAGTAGCATAAGTTATTGAAGTTATTTTACATATTATAAATTATATTAATTCAACATCAGAAATATAACTCCACTGTGTTCAAAATATACAACATTGTTATCTTTAAGAAAAGCACACAAAAAATAATAAAACAGATGATAATGAAGGCAACAATGAGAGGACAATATTTTTTTTATCATTTACGAGAATAAGACCCAAATAATTTATATTAGCTTTTCAAATTTTGATGAATTAAGATAAAAAGAAAAAGGGAAAAAAGAAGTTTTGACTATATGCATACAAGTTAAGTTACTATATGAACCACGTGTACACTATAAACTAAATCTTATTTGTATTATAAAGCCAACATGACCATAAAAATAGAGAAAAATATATTAATTTTAAATTAAACATAACTTAATAATTAATAATATTATAAAATTTAATATATTCATTTTACTATTTAGGAGGAGATTACAGTCTTTTGTCAACATGTTACATCAATAATTAACTTTACATACTGTCTTCACATTAACTCATTTTCAAGGCATGTAGCAAAATAATAGATTAAAGAAGAAATAACATTAGAATAAGATGGGAAATAGATTTGGAGATAAATCTATAAAAAATAAAGTTATTATATAGAATTGTAGGATTTTATGTAGAACGATTGTATTTTAACTAGAATTGTAAGATTCTATACAGTAGGATCGTAAAATTCTATAACTATTCGACTACTTTAAAATTTTACTTAGGATTATGGATTGTTTTATGATTTATAAATCATATAATCTTAGGGTCAAATCAAAATTTCAATAACTATGGGTTAGGGTGATTGCAAAATGTTATGATTCAATCATTTAGGCTATTTACACCATTTACAATGTCAAGTGATGTGAATTCAACAATTAGGACATTTAAATCTAGTCATTATCCTTTGACTTTCGTCTTATCATATCTAGAATGGCAAAGTGGCATGATAGAAGCAATGTGTCATGACCTTTAGCTTTAATCTGGCATATGATCTTACCCATGACTTGCTTCTCCAAAATAGACCAACAAAATCATCACTATTTTCAAGCCCCATAACTATTTGCTTGACAAATATGATTTGAGAAAGAGAGTTTCAACAACATACAATCAAATATTGACTAAAAAATATATCATTCTTCTCCACATCTACAATCACTGCCGACATTTTTTAGTTTCTAGAGGTTATAATCATCTTTGAAACAAATAAAATTCAAATGGCTCTAATCTCAGCTTGTTAAAATTGAATTAGAGTTGACAAATAGAAATGAAGCACAAATATCAATTGAACATAGTTCAAACTAGTAAATAAGAAACCCAAAAATAATAAGTATAAAAATTCTAGTGGAAAAATAGAGATTGAGAAGCAAACAATCCCTCTCTTATTCACTCTCTCTCTCCTCATCTCCTCCATTTTCTCCAATATTCCCATCTCTCTCTCTCACACTCTCTCACATTAAGTTTAAAAAATCTAGAGGAAAACTAGAGATTCAAAAGAACGCAATTCCTCTTTTATTAACTCTCTCCCTCCCCAGTCTCCTTCATTTTTACCATCTCTCTCTCTCTCTATAATAATAAAGACAACATTAAAAATAATATTAATACAAAATATTAACAATCTCTTTCTATATAGTAATAATGATAACATGACAAATAATAGTAATTAAAAATATGTATGGCAATAATAATAGTAAAATAGTAATAATAAAAATTGATTTTTTATTTATTTTAGATCAGATCTAATACAATCCAACCTAATCAGCAAAAGTTAGACAAAGTAAACAGGCCCTTCATCTTGAATCAAATTATTAGAACACTTGCTTTGGTCAAGGCTATGGAATGGGAGCATGGAAAAATTTGTGGTCACTGATAGTAATAATAAAAATAATATTAAACTAATGGTATAAATTATAATAATGATAACAGTAGAAATAATAGTAATTAAAAATATTAATGAAGATAAAATAATAATAACAAACAGATTTTTTCTAAAAAAAATTAGATCAAATCAGCATCAGTTAGATTGTCTTAGATCAAATTATTAGAATATTTCCACCTTCTTTGATTATCATTATGGAGTGGGAGCATGGAAAAGACAGCGGCCGCTGATATCCTACCAGTATGCATCAAGGAAATGTGCATGACCAAAATGCACCAATATTTAGCAATATTTGATATTTACTGATATGGAGCGAATATTTACTCCTCTCTCCATTTTGCAATATAGGACACATTTGGCCTGAATAATAAATATATTAAGAATATTATAGGGAAAATGACTAACATACCCTCATAAATATACTTTCGAAACTTCACCACTAATCAATACTCTTTGGTAAAAACGGTGAATATATAAGTTCAATGGAAAATCAAACTTCAAATTTCTTTAAGTTTTCATAAATGTGACTTACATTGTGAAATGAAAAAAATTACTAATATACCCTTTACCTTGGAAACTTCACCACAAATCAATGCTCTTAATCAAACGGAAAATTTATGGGTATAATAGAAACTGTAGCATTTAATTTCTTTGAATTTTCATAATAACTTAAATTATAAAATGAAGGACATCATTCACGTTCCGACAAACTCAACATACTCCCTCTATCCCAAGTTTGAAAATAATCAAGATTAATAAAATAGTATTAATTATAAAGACACATCACATCATTAATTTTATAATTGTAACATATTTAAGGCATTTTCAGTACTTAAAAATATCAAATCAATTCAAATTGGTAATTGCAATAATTATAGTAATGATAGCATTAGTAGTAGTAGTAGTAGTAATAATAAATAAAGAAGGGCATCATTCACGTTCTGACAAACTCAACATACTCCCTCTATCCCAAGTTTGAAAATAATCAATATTAATAAAATAGTATTAACTATAAAGACACATCACATCATTAATTTTATAATTGTAACATATTTAAGGCATTTTCAGTACATAAAAATATCAAATCAATTCAAATTGGTAATTGCAATAATTATAGTAATGATAGCATTAGTAGTAGTAGTAGTAAGTTAATAAAAAATTAATTTAGATCAGCAAAAACCAGACAAGGAGACCAGGCCCTTAGCATTGTTATTATTGAGTTTCTTCATTGGAAGTGTATAAAAATCCTTAGGTAATAAGGGATATAAAGAAAGTAAAAAGATTAATAACTTCTAAATAGAAACCTTGCATGCATTTTAGGATAACTTAGAAAGAAATAATATGCAAATATAATGGGACAAAAATTGAGTTTATGTCGTCAACCGCACCTCAATATGGTGATTGCAATTGCAATCATGACAACACTTTATTGCCCGGGTAGAAGGAAGAGGGAGGGGAATTGCTTCAAGAAAGATAAGAGAACAAAGAGGTTGAAGAATGAACTTAAAGAGCATAGTTCATCTCATCGAGTCATACAATCATTTAAATTAATTGTCATCTCATCAAAATAGAAAATATAGATGAGATGAGGGTCATTCCTAAATATGGATGATAAGTCAATAAAAACCATTATTTCTTAAGGAAATATGGTTACTCTGTGAGCATGCCTAAATAAATCTACATAAGAGTGTTAAGAATGTAAGATTAGAAAAAAAACATCAAGGAAATCAATAATGTGCAAAAGGGAGAAGAAAGAATGAAAAATGAGAGATTGCCAAAGCAAGCTATTGTAGTCTACAGAAAAAATTATGCTAACATCAATATCCCTTCCCCCCCCCCTCTCTGAAGTTTGCTGATCCAATAAACTGCATCTACCACAATAGAATTGTGGATTATATCAATTGATAGATGGCAATACGTTGAAAGCAGTACAATATATAGGTGTAAATCCAGGAGTAGACTTAGGCTCTATTTGGTTCTAAGAAAATTAAAATTAAAATTAAAATACTTTCTTTCAAACTTTAATAATTTTATTAAATAACTAAACTTTAAAATTTTATTCCTTACTCTTTTTCTATCTCATTATCTTATGTAAACCAAACACAAATAATTATTTTCCTCTTCATTTTCTTTCTTTTCTTTAAAAATTTTCAAGAACCAAATGGAGCATTAGAGGTTATTTAATACTCGTTATACATTTAACTAACAGAAAATGCAAGCAACAGATAATAAAGGAAATAGAACCTTGATATGCAGCATCAGCACACTTCTTTGGTCTTTTTAACGCTTCGTAGCTCTGATCCAGGTTAACTTCTGGTTGGACATTACGAAGTCTGGCACTAGCCCTAGTTATAATGGCTGACTGAACAACAGGGGCTGGACAGAAAGTAGAGACCCCTGAATCATCAGGCAAATGAAGTGGCCCCCCTTGGGCAGCTATCTTGTCACAGAATGCTACAAGCCCCGGGTCCATTTGGGACAACATCCCATGCACCTAAAGATCATAATAATCATGACACGACTTCAGCATTAGAAGTATCTACAATGCAAGCACCATGCAAATCAAGAAACGGAAAGTAGAAAGAAGGATTTAGTGGAAAGAACAGGGGAAAACAGTGTAATTACACATACTGCATCTTGGAGTTCATGAGCTCTACTAACAATCCTAGCTCCATTGTAGTCATCGCCATTGTAGACCTGGTAAAAAAAGAAAACCTTAATGCATACTGTTAAAATAATGTCACAAGCAGAACAGGTTTCAATCATGGGCTTCTGCAAATTAGCTCAGCTTGACATATAAAGATAAACCATTTTCAGAGCACATAGATTTACACAATCAATGAAAATAGCATGCAAAGCCATGTATTTTAGAACAATACTAGAGAATATATTTTAAAAAAAAAAACAAACGCTCATACAACACCACCTGCAAGTGGTCCATGTCTCAAGGGCAACTCAATTCCCAAACAAGTTTCTGATCAGCTATACTTTATCCAGCTGGTGGCAGAAATGAATCAGCATGTGGAACACCTGTGGGACAAGTAATGGTTATGAAACCGACTCCCACTACCCCAGTTCTAACAAGATACCCCTTAATTTCTGTCATTACTGTTGTATTTCCCAGATATGTTCAGTTATGAGTTTTCACTATAAATTGTACGTAAGGAATAGGAGTAGGGGCATATGTTGACAGCCATTGAATTGGAGCCTTGTCCTCTCCATATGGAAAATTTGTTGGAAACTCGATGTTCAAGATTCTGGCATTTAGTTAAAAATATGGTAAGTCATTAATTAAGTATAGGCGTGCTCAAGGTGTTCAAGGAGAGGCTGCCAATCTGTTACATGAGGACATCTTGGGGATGTACTGAGGGGCAGTGAATTATGTTAGGAGCAGCTGAGCCATAGTATAGAGAGAAACATCTAGAGTCAGAAACTGTAATAATAGGGAAAGGGAATAGAATTGGAGAGGGGAGAAAGAGTTTGGGTCATTGTTTAGGGGAGAGAACAGAGACTTTAATACCTTCTTTCTATTAATTGAATTCCATATTTCATCATCTACTTGCTTCATTATTTATTTATTTTTTTTATGTTCAGTGTTCCTTTTCAGCTACAATGATAACTATACAAAAACATGTTGGCCGAGACTATAGTTATTAAAATCCCGATTCAATCCTAAGATTTTACAATACAAAACAATCCACAATCCTAGCAAATAACTATGTTTTTTTATCAAATTTTCTCCAACTTTATTTCACATACATTTCTTCTTAATCCTTTGATTCTCAACGTTGAAGTAAAATATTGACAAATAATGTAATCTCCATCTAAATGGAAAATGAACATATTATATTTTATAATATTATTAGTTATTAAATTCTATTGAATTCAAAATTTATATGTATATATATATATATATATATATATATATATATTAATTTTCTTATGTTCATTTTAGTTTCATAAAGCAAACAAACTTTAGTTTATGGTGCACACACATATCATATAGTAACTTAACACGTATGCATATAGCCAAAACTTCTTTTCTCTTCTTTTTTATCTTGATTCATCAATATTTTAAAAGCCATCATAAAAAATAAAATAAAATAAAATAAAAATTAGGTCTTATTTTCTTAAAGGATAAAATATATTATCAACTCATTGTTGCCTTCATTATCATCCACTTTCTTCTTTCAATGTGTGTGTGTGTGTTTTTTTTAAGGTTCACAATATTGTATACTTTAAACACAATGAGTTGTATGTTACCTTTACCCATAATCTCATTGTAATTTTACTCATTTGACAATTTATTTCCGATGTTTGGTCAATCTCCACCATTGCAAATTTAAAATTATCAGCATAAATTTGATGTTGTGTTGAAGGAGCCTACCATTTCACCCCCTTACTGCATCCATACCCATCATATGCCCCACTCATTCAAACCCCTCAATATCCACAGATAGTGAACATATGTCTAGAAAACAGATATTGAAAATGTAGTTGCGTTGTAAAAACTGGATTTATCAAGCAAGCACCAGTCCCTTTACTAGTCAAGTATTAGTTACAAGAAACAAAGGTCACCTCAAAGTGGATGTGTGTTGACTATCCAGAGACTAAATCAAATTACGATTCCTGATAAATATCTTATACCCAACATTGATGAATTTTAGGATGAATTAAACGGGGTATTTTCTAGGATAGACTTGTGCCTGGGTTACCACCATATCTGTGTCCATCCAAATTTTAGGTTCAGGTCACCAAGAAATCAATGTTGTTTGGCCTTTCAAATGCCCCTTCAGCCTTACAGGCAGCCATGAATGACTTGTTTAACAACACCGGCACATGTTTACTCTGGTTTTCTTTGACAATATCCACGTTTACAGTCCTAACGTCCAAACTCATCTTAAACACTTAGAACTTAATTTCACTCAGGTACAAATAAGCAGTTTCATGCTAGATCTTTCAACTTTCAAGTGCTTCTTTGGCCAAACATAATTATCATCTTTGGGGAATGTGCCGTCTGAAAATGTGATAGGATTGGGTAAAAAAATAATCAGTTCCAGCCATTATTAGATTGGCCAGTACCCTCTCTAAGGCTCTAATGTCCAAGAGCATCATGCATTCTTGAGGCTCACAAGGCATTACAGCAGATTTGTGCAAAATTATGGGATAATAGCAGGCTCTAAACTGATCGTACACCACTCCTACAGCCAAAGAAGCCTTTAAAAGCCTCAAACATATCCTTACCTCAGTCCCTGTTTTTACAGCTCTCTTTTACTGTTGAATGAGACGCATCTTCAGCTGATGTCACCAGGCCATCCAGTGACCTCTTTTTGCGAGGGATTCTCTTTATCTAAACGCCTCAAGTCCACCTATGACCACAAGCTATTAGCCTTGGTGTCAGTTTGGCAAAAATTGAAGCATTATTGTTGGGACAGCAATTTTATGTCTACTGATCTTTACAGCCTTATATACCGTCTAAGCCAGAAAATTACTATTATTGAGCAGCAACAACCTCATGAAGCTGCTGCTATTTACTTCCCCATTGGGTGTAAGGAAGGAAAAGTCAATCGAGGAGCTGCTCCACTCTCATGCAGACCACATCATGCTGAAATTCTAAGCTTGGTGATCCCCTATTCTCCAGTTTTAGTGAAATTGGAAGTTTTGCTTATAATAGAGCCTTCCACATCAGGCCTCGCTACCTCTCCTTCCAAAGATCCCAAGTCTCAGCCCAATTTCCATCTAGTAGACATCATCTGGCAGACAACAAACCCTATTACCAAAATTGGGTACAAGGAAGGGAGGGGGCTTGCTCAATACAATTCTCTCGGAATAACTCACGGGAGTTATCTTAAGACTCTTGCCTCACTTCTTCAGGCCACAAATGAAACATCATGTCAAGAGGTGGGTTCAGAATTGCTTAATCTGTCCAAAGCAAATATCAACCCATGGCACCACCTAGGATATTAAATAATAAAAAAAAAAACTTCAAACACTGTTTCAGGTCTACGGCAGAGTACTGTTGCCTTTTTGCTTTAACTGTTGTTTTTGCTTTTTAATGATGTTTAGCCTCACGCATTAAGGCTACTTTTTGCCTTGCGTTTTAATGATGTTTTTAGCTTAGCTTAATTTTTGCTTGCTTATAGGACACCCCAAATCAGAGGGGCAAGCAGCTTGAGTAAAAAATCAGGTCACACCCATCAGACCTGATATGACCCTTTGGTTAGAAGTAAACTCGTTAAAGTTAGTCTTTTGATAACTAACTAGTCTGATTAGTTAACCAAATCAGTCCTTTTATTTTTATTTTTATTATTTGGTTCAGTTAGATTGTAACTAAATGAGACACACTTCTATAAAGTGTTAAGCTCATGCATTTGAATGTGGAGAATAGGTTTGGCCTCCATGTTTTCGCTCTTTAATGAGATTGAGTCCTCAAAGTTCAAGTGAAGAACTTTGTTGAATTAGCCCCAAAATCTTAGCCACTTTATTCCAAGTGTTGAATACCTTGGATGGTATATAAGTATATGCCTATTCACCATATTTTCACTCTTTTCTCTCCTCATTTCTTATTTTCGTATTCTCACGTTTTTATTTTTGGTGGAAAATGATCCTAAACCATCATTTCCTAGTATGACCAAATTTGTTTCCCATATGCCTAACCTCCCCAAGTCAAGCAGCTTTGACACCATCCTGGTTGTCATTGATGTTCTCAGCTAACATTCCCACTTTATAACTCTCACTCATACACTGACGAATCTATTGCTAACATCTTTTGCAGGGATATTTTTAGATCCATAGTTTCAGATCAGATTCTTTCTTAAGTGGATTTCGGTAGTATTTGTTCAAGCTCAGTAATACACGGCTTTACATGAACACTACTTACCATCCTCAAAGCAACTATCAAACAAAGGCTCTCAGAGCTTAATGGCATATGTACACTGTTTCACACTGGAGCAGGCAAGATCGTTGTCTAAATTTGTTTTTGGCAGAATACTCATTTAACAAAGAGTTACACACATCTTCTGGCATCACATCCCTTAAAGTTGTCTATGGCAGGGAACCTCCTCTACATCCTTATGTTCCAGGTGAGACTCAAATTGCTAAACTTGAAGAACAATTGCTTGCCCAAGATGACATGCTTGAAATTCACAAACACAGCCTGCTGAGAGTACAGTAGAATGAAGAAACATGAAGAAGGGAGGTTCAATTCATGAGAATAAGGCATGATCATCAACAGCCTCCAGCTGAAAGGGTATTTGAAAAAAAAATTCCCATTCCTTTGGACCATATGATGTTGTAAGACATGTAGGACCACACACTTGACAGACTCGGATAAGATTCATCCTGCTCTTCATATGTATGCCAAGCTCATCGGCAGGCTCCTACCAAACCACCTCCCCACTACCTATTAACTTGGATTGAAGCTTATCTTAACACAGAGTACTACATCATCGTTGGGTAACCGAAGGTGGGTCTTCCATTGTGGCAACTTATTATACTATGGCAAGACCATCCTACCCAAGAATCAAGCAGGGAGAATTATGACTTAGCAGCTGGCCAGCTTCCTACCTTGGGTCTTGAGGACAATGCCTCTTTTAGAGAGGGAGCCATGACACAACATCCTTGAGTACATAAACCAATAGGAAGCCACATGGTTCTCAAGGGCAGCTCAACTGCCAAACAAGTTGCTCATCAGTTATACTCTTTCCAGCTGATGGAGGAAATGAATAAGCCTACAGACACCTGTGGGACTAATAGTGGTGATGCAATCAACTCCCACTACTGTAATTATATTGAGAAATCCCTTATGGTTGTATTTTCCAGATATGCTCAGTTCAGATTTTTCATTTTTATAAATTGTATGCCAGGAATAGGAGAAGATGTATATTTTGACAGCATTTGCAATGATATCTGCAGCCTTATCCCCTCCATTCAGATAATTTATTGGAAACCAAGTGTTTTAAGATTCTTGCATAGTTACAAATATTATATCTTCTTTCATTTTCAATTTTTCACCATCCCCTGCTGTGCCTATCTCAATCCATTAGCAAATGAATGGAATAATGCACCAAACAACCCAGAGTTTAGGTAAAATATACAAAATAACCCTACTTTTATTTTATAATTGAGCAGATAACCCATGGTTTAAAACTTACATATCGGAAACACACAGAGTTATATGGTGCAGTCCTTGAAGTATACAGGATGGTCATTTGATACCCAAAATCATAAACTTAAGATTGTCTTGTGAATTCACCAAATACTCGGGGTTACTTTTGTTTCATATATTTTTTCTGGGTTGCTTCGTGCATTTGTCCAAAATTATAAAATAAAATGCTGACTCAAAACTTGAGTTGGTTGAGATCTAAATTACGTAAATGAGCCTTAGCCCAAAGCTGGTTAAGTAAACAAATATTATTTTATTTTTCTTACAGCAATTCTATCGAGATATCCCGTAATTTCAGTAATAAAAGGATTATCATCCAGATATGCTCAGTTCAGACTTTTCATTATTATAAATTTCAAGTAAGGAATAGGAGAAGGGGTGTATTTTGACAGCATTTGCAATGATATCTGAAACCTTCTTCCCTCCATACACATCAACAAGACTAGACCCCATTTGGTAAACAATATATTGAAATGAATATAAAATGAAATATTTATGAAGACATTTTACTTTAATAGTCTTTTATTTGTATGATAATACTTTATACTCCCTCCACAATAGGACTTACACGATTCCAGCACATATTATTAAAAAATAAATTTAAAGAATACACCTAAATTCATTAATATGCCCTTATATTAATACTCCAACTTAAGTATTGATGACCAAAGAGATTAGAAGAGCAAAATTGTTGATGAAACATTAATGATTTATACTTTTCATAAATGGACTTATTGTGAAAAAAAATAAAATTATAAGCCCTCTCCTGTGAAATGAGTAGAATGGAAGGAGTAGCAAATTGTGATAAAAGGTAAGAATTGTTTTGAACTTATACAGAAAGTTTTGGGACACTCAACGAAAATGAATGAATAAATCAGATTGCAAAACAGAGCCTAAAACAAAAATGGATGAATGAACACAATGAGCATTATGATGAGAGAAATACAAAGGCCAAGAAGCTTGATATCACAGAATCAATGTTGACTTGAGCAGGGATGCTAGTAAGACACAGCCAAAGCTGATGGAGACTTCACTTAAACCTCCAAAGAACACTCTATGTTAAAGAGAATGATTTCCACATGACATTTACCAGCTGTTTAAGGCTGATTGATGATAACATGGAGCAGGCATTGGATTTACATTATTATTCCTTCTTGACTGAAAACTTCATAGTTGACGAGAAGTCCTTGTATCCTACTCCAATAAATTTTCAACGAATTTTTCACTGATTTAGATATTATCCACAAATGTCATTTGGGATCTTATTTTGCAAAGCATGTAGATAGGGAGAGCTCTGGCCTCCTTCAAGAATGAACTAATTCATGCAACATATTCTTCTTCTTTAAGAAATTGGCATATTGATAGAACATATCTCTTCTGGCAATAAGTTTCAGTCTGCTCGTTACTAGATAGATACTCCCTCTGTTCCAAAAAGGATGTAATTTTTTATTGTTTTTTATTGAGTTTTTGTTCAAATAAAAAAGTTCATTTTGGGAAAAGTCCATACCTGATACTACTTTTACCCTTACTCTTTTGTTATTTATGCATTAACTGCTATGTTGTTTGCCAATGATACATATGTGTATTATTAAGGTAAGTTCCATAAGCTTCTTAAAAAGTATGCAAATTTTTTAAATGACTTTCCTTTGAAAACAATTAAGTGTTATTCAGTAATATCAGAAAATATGAACTGAATTGATGAATGGTTGAATTTCCACACCTTGGCATTGCTCAGGATTAGATCAACATCTTGCAGGAAAGCTGAACACGTGATATACTGACCAGAGTCCACACGCTGCAATAGTGTAGCCATATCCATAGGATTTTGGATTACTGTGCGGTAGTTTGGGGCATCTTCTTCTGTAACTGGGTAATGGAATGCACTGAACCGTTTGTCATATAAGATCCTGCAAAGATATGAATAACAAGTTAAGGAGTGGGAGGTCATAAAGAGCCCCATTGAAATCAGCAAATAAAATGAACTCTGTGATGCGAGAGCATCCATTATCCATGATATTAATTTAGTTGTTAATTTCTCTAAGTTAGGAGAACATAAAACTACTCACTTGGACTAATTAGTTTAACTAAACCCCAAGCCATGAAAGTCGTGCAAAACTCCAATCCAGCCACCACCTTTTTCCACCTTAGTAGCTCATTTTTTTTTTGGCTTAAATGGCTCACTACCCAGCCAAGGATAGGCTACAGTTCAGGTCCCACAATAGCAGCCACAACTGCACTTTTCTAGGCAGATGTGGGCACTAGCAGCAGCAACAGCTACAAGCATCAGAAGGGGCAGACCTTTTTTGGAAGAAAAGAAACCTATGCTCAAGCTATGATGGAACTTTAGGCTTGCAGCTAGGGCTGTAAATGAGCCGAGCCGAGCCGAATACCCCTAGGCTTAGGTTCGGCTTGTTTAACTAAACGAACGAGCCAAACCGAGCTTTTGACGAGCCGAGCTCACGAGCCAAAGCCAAAAAATGAATCGAACCGAGCTTTTTCAAGTTCGGGCTCGGCTCGTTTATTCCTCACTTTTAGGCTCGTTTAACTAAACGAACGAGTCGAACCGAGCTTTTAACGAGCCGAGCCGAGCCGAATACCGAACTGGCTCAGCTCATTTACAGCCCTACTTGTAGCAGTATAGTTGCTTTCTGCTTTATGCATTTAATAATGTTTTTAGTCTTTAGCATAAAAGCTACTTTTACTTTTTACTTTTAATAATGTTTTTAGCTTAGCTTATTAACTTGTAAGAAGCCTCCCAAGTCAAATGCAAGACATTGGAAAGGTCCCAAACAACTTTGATTTCTCTATTTCAGCTAACACAAAGTCAACTTTAGTTTTGGTTAGGATTAAACTAGTTAAAGTTAGTATCTTTGACAACTACCTAGTTTGATTAGTTAACCAAACCAATCTTCCCTTTTTCTTTTCTTTTTTTTTCTTTTTTTTTATGTTGAGTTGTATTGCAACTAAATGAGACCTAACACTCTCCTATAAGTGTTGGGCTCACACTTGAATGAAGGGCAACTCAGAATTTGACTATCTTATTTCTCTCGGCAGAAATCAATCACCTCCAACTCGAGTGCATGAGTTTAAAGTTTGAATCCTAAAATCTTACAAGATTTATCCTAAGTGTTGAAACCTTAGGTGGTTCTTGTCAGTACATGATCCAAGGAGGTACTAAGGATCATATTCAACCCATTTTCTTCACCTTCTTCTCTGTTTTCTTATTTTGTTATCCCCCATTGATAACCACCCTCCTAACTTGACCCAATTTATATTGGCATATGCATCACTCTGCATCTGACTTGAAGGGACAAAATTCCAAACAAACCGAAGTACAGCAGGAGACATGACACCAAACATAAAGATACACCTAGTAGCACTGTTTCCAAAAGACCCAGAAAGAATATTGTATGAGGGAGACACGAACAGGGGACTTTTACATACTAAGACCCCTTGGTCTTAATCCCTAAACCAACGCTCTTTTCAAGAGACAAAACACTTGATGCAATGTCATCAGAATATGGTAGAAATCTCAAAAACGTGGACAGGGCCATATCCATTAAACACTACAGTGGTAGATGAAATGCAGAAGCAACAACATTTTTGCATATCTGCACACTCATCCAGCTATGCTACAAGAGTCTTCAGCCAGTTAGAACCATTTTTCTTCTGGAAAGTAATAATTTTATTATCACCAATGCAACCAAGCACATGCTCATGTATGATATGGTTGAGCTTTCATCACAACTAATCAGCAATTATAAAATACAAATCAATACAACCATTAGGATCTTCTTTATTTTCTACCCTTGAATGTAGCAGCTCTCAGGTGAAATACCTGCACTATAGTCCTAGCTTCTGGATCCTGGCCTCAGGTCTTTTGATTTACAAGTACAAATATCATATGAGTGTATAGGGTAGATTTCAGAAAATATCATGAATTCAGAAAAGAAAATGAAAAATAACAGCTAAATAAAAAAAACTTATGAAGAAGCCTGTGGACCATGGAAAATAACTCCAATCAGTCATTGAGAACATTATTCATTCACGTTTACAGTACATCTAAAGGTTATGCTCCTAGCTTGATATTACAGAGGATTCACATCAGCATACCTAGATTATCGATCAAGATACTACAAAGCCTGGATCGAGGGTTTCAGCAGGGGGTAATGGGGGTGATCTTGGTGACCTCTCAAAATTTTATTGGATGAGGTCACAGGCTTAGTTTGATGGAGGAGCCAAATGAGCAAAAAGGCACAGCACAAAATCATAATGACAGATTTGATAACTCATGCAATATAAATGGATACGGGCAAGGACCAAACAAGATGGATAATATTGATGAGAGTATACAAAAGATGAAGCAGGTGATGAAAGATCAGATTATTTCCAAGTTCATCAAAGAAACACCAAATATGGCCACTCTGAGCGGGCAGCTAAAATGCTGGACAAACGCTCATGCATGATGCATCAGTCTTTGGTACCATTGCGTTGCTTGAATAGCAAACTCACAGCAAAAGCTTTCATGATAGCTATTTTCGCATTCAAAAGTATATGCCTGTAGTATCTCAAATAAAAAAGGATGGAAGAAATAGTAGCAAACAGTAACCTGAATCTAGCAACTCCAACTGATAATGAGAAAGATAAAAACGAAATTTTCTTGTGATTGAGGAGTAGGCCCTTCTGAATTTTGATAAGCCAACACAAGTTTGTTATCTTTTTATTGAGTGAATCTATTGTTCTTGTTTTCTCCAACATTTTGACTGCAGAAATATCCAGGCCTTGCCAACCTGTTATGATGCACTGTCTGCTTGTTCAGATAAGAACCTGATAATGCTCTCAGTAAATATTCATCAAAAGTTCACTCAGAGAAGCTGAGGGGTATGTTTCAGATATCATAGCTCAGTCAAGGTACTCTAGGTGCAAAAGACTCAACAAAAGATGATATATTTTCCAGTTCACTACACATTACTCTGAGATTAAAACTCTTGCAGTATGAATCAAACTAGTTATCATCATAAACAAATTATATAATATAGGATTATAACAATGAAAATAATGGAAATGAAAAAGGATTATCACATAAGAATTGAAAAGTACAATAGATTTTTAGTATTTACCATCAGAAAGGATGAAACAGTCAAGTACATACTCAAAGCAGAATAAAACCATGTGGGTTGATGTGGAAAAAGGAAATGAAAACAACTTCTCACCTATTGCAAACATCTCTGAGGCACATTCGCAATCTGCGCAGTGCATGCTGCTCAGATTCTACTTTAGCTTTCACTTCAGACACCTTGGGGCCACTAGGTAGTTTAGGATCTTTCAGCAGTTCAGGAAGTGGTGCTGATTGTTTCAATTTTGAAGCGACATCTCCAGAGGAAACAGACAAAGCAGCTTCAATTAGACGATCAAAAAATAATGACCGATCTTCATCTGTTGGTTTCTCCACCATATGGCTGGATTAGAAAATGAAAAGCAAAATAAAGGAAAGAAAAGCGGAAGTGAAAGTGAGAAAATTAAGTCCCAATCAAAATTTTAAGCATAAAACAAACTGCAGACTCAAGATTGAGTTACTAAACAATATTCTAGAGAAGCACAAAACTGTCAATAGAACACAATCAACTACTACTATGCTCAAAGAGTGCCCGGATCAAATTAATCAAAATAAAGAGGGGTAAAAAAAAGGGGGTTGAATAGGAAACATAATTCACAAATCACGAGAGCTAGGAGTCCATGGAAGAGATGCAATTAAATGTCCAGCAAAAGCATGATTTCATAGAATAAATCAAGAAACACAAAGTTTTGGAGAAAAATGGAAGATTTAGGCTCTTAACTTACCTCAGTATAAATATAACGTCATTTAGATGTTTCATATGAACAATGGCATTTTCATGCAAGATTGAAGCTGAAACGTATGAATCACTTGCCCGTCCATTGTTCATGTTTCTCAGTTTTATGGGCTTGCAATGAGAAGAGAGGAGATGACTTGGGAGTAGCACAGCATAAGTCAGTTAAAAAATAACTGATGATCTGCACTCCGGTGGCAGTACTGTGGCAATTGCAGGGAAAATAAATGTTAGAGTTTTGAAGGGGGGCACAAGAGGGTTCTCCAGTGATGTCAAAGCCTTATGGTGTTGTCAAACAGAATGATTGCATGCCTTAGGAAATTTTCACATAGCTCTGAGACAAGTTTGGGCTTCCCACACATGCCTTTTGCTGCTTTTAACCCTCTGTCGTAAACTCCTTACATTTACTTCAATACTCTTTGAATAAGTTAACAATCCAAAAAAGTAGAGACAGAAATCAGACACCAGAAAACTAGGTCATTAAAGAATTTTGCATCCTCCGAAATCTTTTCCAAGGTCTCATTATGCTCATCATTAAAAGGTCTGTATGATAGTACCACACAAACACAGGGCCTCCATTTGTTTAAAAAACAGTCCCTATAATCAGTTTTAGTCCTATTACGCATCAGATCAACTCAATGGAAAAGAGAAGGATGCAATTTAACCATTTAGACTATTTGTTAACTAAGAAGGCAGTGGCAGGTTGTATCTCCAACAAAGCTACAAGCATTCATAGTAAAGCAATGATCAACAATTTGATTAAGGAAAACGATGATCAACTGATGCCATAGAAACAACTGAAGAACCAATCACAACTAGGTACAGAAATGTAGATGCACAACACATAATCTTACAGTGACAGAATATAGTTAAAAGTTTTGAAGCTCCAAACAAAGTAATTAATGCTGATGAGTGATCAATATTAATAATTCACTGCCCTTAACAAGATTACACTTAAGAGTCGGTGAATAAATAGTAAGAGTGAAAAAAGAAATCATGGGCTTGAACAAAGGAAATTCATACAAAACCAAAACACATACACATTGCAAAGAGGAAACACTGAAAGACGGTCATCCAGTACAGAATCTCTGACCGAGGTCGTTCCAAGCAATAATATTGGGAAGTCAGATGGCAATTCTTCCAATAGAGTAATTAAAACAGCCCTAAGCTGATCATGCGCCTGAAATAGCAGATCCATCAAAATAAGAGAGTAAGGCATTTCCATGACATATACAAGATGAATTTGTCCAGGAATTCCACCTTTTAAGCGAAGATAAAAAATGCACATCAGAATTATAATGACAAAAGAATTCAAATCAGAAGCATGCACCTACATTTTCCCACCAACCGTCGAACTGAGATATATAAAGTACAGATGGTGTTGTTCTCCTTGCTTCACCAAATATGTGCACCAATGCCTCTTCAGGTGTCTTTGCACTAGGATCTGAAAGAAGAGATGGAAGCCCAATAGAATGAACAGGAAATTTCTCCAGTTCATGTAAAATAGCAGGCCCCAAATGATCCTGATAAGATAAACAATTAGTGGTTCTACTTAAGCAATTCTATTTTGTAATAAAATCCAACAACCAGGGATTCAGAAGAATCTACCAGTCCAACACCTTCACCACCACACAGCAAAAAACGAGGTCTATAGACAAGAGGAATCGAAGTGCCATAAGAAAGCATAGATAACTTTGACAACTCTGATGAGACTGTGAGAGCAGGGAAAATATCTGATATACAGTCCATGGCTTTTTGGAGGTATCTATGCAGACATGGTGCTACGACTGATGACAATGGCCTTGAATGAACAATGGAGCCTCTATGAGCTGCAGGAGTGATTGTTGACATGGCATCAAGAAAGTGATATTTTTCAGCCCTAACTGAGTCAACATCTATTAAGAATTTGTCATCACTGGTGTAAACCTGAGGATATTTTTCGCGGAAAGCACGAATTGCAGCTTCAGTGCAGAGAGCCTTTAAGTCAGCACCACAGTATCCTACACAGCTTGCTGCAAGCTCCATTCTTAACTCTTCAGATGGAGGATTCCTCCACTTGCGAGTGTGAATGTCTAATATCTCAACACGTGCTTCACAACCAGGCAAAGGAAAATTGAATTCTCTATCAAAACGACCAGGTCGGCGCAAGGCTCCGTCGATGGCATCAATCTTGTTGGTTGCCCCAATTAAAACAACTTGACCACGGGAATCAAGACCATCCATTAAAGCCAACAAAGTGGATACTATAGAATTGTGAATTTGCTCTTGTTTGCTTGACCTAACGGGAGCAAGGCCATCTATTTCATCAAAAAAAATGATAGAGGGTTGATTTTTTTGGGCTTCCTCAAAGAGAAGCTTCAATTGTCTTTCAGCCTCACCAACCCATTTGCTAAGAACGTCAGCCCCCTTCCGCATGTAAAAACTCACTTTCTGGCCAGCCTTTGAAGCAGCACAGGCCAATGCTCGGGCGATTAACGTTTTTCCAGTACCAGGGGGGCCACATAACAAAACCCCTCTGGGAGGAGTGATGCTATAACTTGCAAAGAATTCTGGGTATAGCAAGGGAAAGAAGACCATTTCTTTCAGGGCATCAATGTATTGAGAAAGACCACCTATGTCATCAAAACTGACACTGTCATCAACCTGAACAGGTTGAATATCTGCTCCACCTTTGGAACTTGGTCCAGCAGTCTGGACCCCAGATACAAAAGAGGAATGAGTATCACCCTGATGACCCCAACCAGATGCGGCAACATTCAACCCCCATGATGTTGCTCCATGTATATCTAATCCTCCCAAAAGCCAAGGTGGTCCAGCTCTACTACCAGATCTTCCCCAAGGAATAGCAGGGCCTTGGTCCAGCTCATCCACAAGCAGTGAATCATCAGAATCTTCAATTCTATGGAAGCGATGGCGTTTGTGGACTCGAGATCCTCCCTTCCTCATATCCCTATTGACATTGCCACCCATGCCTTGATGTAAAATTCTGCGAGGGGATCTTGCTATTTGCTTAACTTCCTCGATAGATAGTCTGCGGACATCTGCTCGATTACGAAGATCATAACGCCTCCTACCATCCTGCTCCTCTTCACCCTCTTCATCATCTCCATCTTCCTCCCCCTCATCCTCCCTCTCACCTTCATCTTCAGCTTCACCCTCATCATCACCCTCGCCTTCATCAACATCATTCCCATTCTCAGTCTCATCCTTATCAGTCTTCTCTTCTGAGGTACATTCTTCATCATCAAATGCTACGTTTACACGCTCCCGTATTCCTGTCTTTGAACAGCGTGGTCGTAGCCCTTCTCGTCGCGGTCTAGATTCACTTTTAATAAGTTTTCTCCGCTTCAGAGTCAATAACTCATTTTGACTCATTGCATTAACGATTCGGCTCCTTGTCTGGTACCTTCCAGGTTTCTGTAAAAAAGATTCATCATGAAATTCAAGTCTAAAATAGTACATCGCCCTAAAAGGGAAAAAACTTCAACTTCAAACATGTGAAACAAATGACCCCATAGATATTTTCAGCTAAAAAAATATACACTCACCATTAAGTCCTCATCTGTTCCTGAACTGTCAGTGTAATCTCCCAGATTCACAGAAACTCTCCTCTTTCTGGTAGAACGACGAAGGTTGGTCTCGTCTAACTGAAGAGTAAATGGTAAGTATGTCATAATCAACCGACCAAATGCATGTTACAGCTGAAAGCCACATATCTTACACTAATCAAATCAATATCATAGCTTCAACTTCACCCAAGGTAAAGACAGGGGGAGAGGGAGAGACAGGTCATCTGGTCCTAAGTGGACAAGATTTAGCATTGACTAATTACCAGGGGTGTGACCTACAATACCTGTGATAGAGCAGTAGATATTACAGCAAATGAAACAACTTTCAGAGTTGAATGACATCAACAAGTCGAGGCGATTGTCACCCCAATAATAGCCTACATGGGCATAGCATAATTTGGGATATAAGTGATACGACTGCTTCCTGATCACATCTCACTTCAGCAAGCTCTGCCAACAATAATTCTGTATCATACTATTGAGACAAATGTTGTTACTTCTATTCTAACAGCAGTAACATTTGTAAGTTATGATCCATCTGCCAGGTGTGAATTCAGAACTCGGTGTATCGAGGTGTCACAAGCAATATTTTGTACGTCACAGTTGTTGCAGCATGTTTTTTTTTTCTCCAACAACAAATATCAGAATATATCATTATCAGAATGTATTGGCCAAAGTGCATCATATGGCGAGCTATATGCATGTGATTTTATTTCTACACCATGAATTAGACATTCTGCGTATTGGCAAGCCAAAAATCCAATATATATTGGGATATTTTGGTGTATCGAATGATATTTTATTCCATGTTCAGAACTCACTACTCTGAGGGTATTAGATAGACTGTGTGTCAGGTCTGCTATAGTTCTAAGCGAAAGAAGGAACCAGAACACCAGCAAATTTAGCAAATTTGCTGACATCATCCTATTAGTAGATGGAACAATAACTCTTGGCATAAACAAATTGCAAGAAAACAATCGATCAGGTACAATGGACACCCAAAATATATGTATATCTGCAAATATTCATGATCCGGTTAATAGTTAATAGAGTATTCCATCTGGCCAAATGATGCGTCTTAAGATTGATGTTTGTTGAACACACAAACATGTTTTCTTCATCTTTAACGCTCTCCAGTTACACTGTCTCCCGATCATAGAAAATAAGGCAATAGTACAAGCTTGCTTAACCATCAGTGATTCTTTCAAAGAGCTTGCCTTGCAATTGCAAGGCTTACTACAAACCAACGTCTAAGCAAAGCCCAATACATTCCTAGGAATTTCATATCATGCTGAATAGCCCACCAGCTATTTGCAATAAATAATACTACACATCTCATAAATTTGGATTATTTCAAGCACAAGATGCATTCAATCCCACCATGATCTTATTGGGATAGAGTATTTTTAAAAAGAATCTCACTTTTAGAGAAAATTTATAATAATCTTAGGCAAAAAGTCCCTTGTTTGGCAAAGTATTCTTAGAGTTGTGAAACTTTAAAATGCTCTCTTCAGAACATTTGCAAACTTCAATTATCTGGCAGAAGTTTTATAATCCTCTCGTGGGAGCATCTCGCTCCCCCCTCCCCCTACATTTTGAACCACTCACATTATCACCTCAATTCTCAGTATACTGCCAACCACTATTAGAAACACCTTTGCACCACTGCTAGTGATACTCTCAACAAGTCTTGGCAACCAGCCAATGACCTATTTCATTGATGCGGCAAAAATATATCCATATACAGGAAGGGTGGGAAAAAGGACAGGTAATGAGGGGTTGAGGAGAAAGGAGAAGGACATGCTCAGGGTTGCCTGTGAGCCACTAGAAGAGGGAGTGACAGAACAGGAAGGAATAGAAGAAGGTGAAAGGGAAGAAAGGGGAGAGAAAAGGGAGACGTGGCTCATGTGGACGATGGATAAGGGAGAACAAGAAAGAGCAGGAGAGAGAGAGAGAGAGAGAGAGAGTAAAGAATAGAAGAGAGAAGTGAATACTCCACTTATCATCTGCCACTAGCCAGCATCTACAAGACTACAACACCCAAATGTCCACCCAAATAAAGTCTTCCTTCCGAAAGTTCTTACTATCCAAACAAATCACAAAGTGCTTCATTTTACAAAGCCCCTTATCCCTAGAATCCTTTGACTCTTTCCACACTACAAGTTCTCCATATTCTCTACCCAGTGAAGCCCGAAATTTTCCATCTTACAAACTGTCAATCTCTAAATGTTGCTCTCCACAATGCCAGCAAAAAGCAGAAACCCACTGTCCTTGTAGCTTCCAACTTATAGAAACTGGCCACGGAAAACCTTTCATGCCTCCCATGTAGTTCCAAGATTAATGGATAAAAAGATCAGAAAATTACTTACACCAATCAGTGCTTGCAAATGATAACCTTCACAAATACCTTGCTTGTGGAGCTACTGAAAGATCCAATTGCTAATTTCTCTTAGATTCTGCACAGGAATTTGCAAATAAAGGATCCTTAAAAAGAAGTATCCCACAAATATATACTTAATGTTAAACCAAAGTATTCATTAGCGCCAAACTGAGTAAACCTGGATGTTGGTATATAAGACAGAACTCCTAATGCCATTTATCATACCAAAGGGAAAGGAGAATATTAGATGAATATGGAAGCTAAGATATCGAAAAAGACGCAATTAATATACTATATACACCTTATTGATAAATCTATGGTTCCACCACCTTCAAATGTACCAGCTATTCATCATAGGAGACAGCAATCAATTTCCCAAACAGTGATTCAATATGCATTCAATATCCTTTTCTCCTATAAATTTGGCAGAAAAAGTAGGCCAACTGAGTATAAGAAGTTGAGTATTTCGCATTCAATATCTCAACTAGCATGATAGTGACAAAACAAATACCCGACATTATCAACTCACTCTTTCAACTGTAAGCTTTAATACAAGAGGGGGCAAAAAAAAGGGCAATGAATTGGTGGTGATTCTCTCCCTTTGAAATAAATAGTATCCTCTAAAAAAGGTAGTAAAAACAAGGTATCGCTTCCTTCATGCTACAGGCCTGAAGCATTCGCAACCTAGCCAACAAAGCAACATTCGTAGACAAAAGTCACTTCTTTTCTTCCTCATGTCCTTAAGAAAGCAAATATAAAAAGCTTAATGAGGGAAAAACTGTATTCCTATGTTTTAAAATAAAGGATTTTTTAAGTTATAGCCCACAAATTAATAAGTGATAATATTTAGAATAAATAATACTAAATTGAATATTCAACTTGGAAGGTCAGTAACTCTAAGGCTTTAATTATAGGATGGGTAAATAATGAATGAAGAGAAAAAGAGGGTAAATTTGGAAGTAAAACATCAAAGTTTTTATTGTTTCTCTAAAAGGATTTACATCATGAAACAAAAATGAAAAAGTTGTATGCCCTCTTTTGTGTAAGAGAGATATATAAATGTAAAAAAGATCTAAATGCATGCTTATGTCGATTCAGGACCTTCTAAAGCTTCTTGTTGTAAAGTCCCACAAATCAATTTTTTACCTAAATGTAACTAGAGAAACCATGCAAATTATACACAAGCAATGGAGTTCATGCTACATACAGTCATTTTGGGAATAATCGTTTTGGGATATTAAGACATCAAATAAAACTTCAAGGATTATCATGGCCGAAACATACCTCCAAAATGCTTTTCCGTAGACATTATTCATATGTAACATTAAATCCATTCGATGTATTTTAACTCTTTAAATTACAGTAAACATATATTTATGTTGTTTTTGTAAGTTATAAACAGAAAGGTAAAAGCTTTAGAGGGTCTTTAACTACTTAAAGAACAAGAAAAGATAGATTCGTCTACAATAATAAATTTATAAAGAAAGCGATTAATTTTATAGATCGAAATATATTTATTAATGGTAAAATGATCTCTCTTTGTCCTCATTTGTGGAATATATACACCATGAAGTCATTATCACAACCACTAGATCATTCTAGAACATGCAAACATTGGGAGCCCTTTCATGCATATTTGCAATACTTTCCTCTGCCAAATCATAAAAATATTGGTTTTTCTAACGAATGCCCAAGGGCATAAAAATAGAAAAAAAGGGGGGGGGATAACATTTAATGTTCAAAATCAACTCGTATGCTTGCATTTAATCCACTAACTGTACTATTTTAGGTAAGAAACTATCATTTTAACAAGTGCCCATGGACATCTATTAGAAAAATTGTATAGATAAAGAAACATCAAATAATGATTATGAGGACTATAGCACTCTCCAACTTTGTACTCCATTTTCTCAAGCAAACCCACTACATTTATTTCAGCATAACATCCCCATAATAGAAAATGACTCTAAAGGCTATTTAATTCCTTCATCGGTGGAGTAAGTACCATTCAAGTAAAATGCAAAATATATGTTCCTATGTCTATATATCAAATAATTGACTTGGTTGAAGAACACTACCATTCGATACCCCGGGGAGCAACAAAAGGTAAATAAATCATAAAAAACATAGGCACTAAGGCTCTTATCCACTATAGATGATCACAGGAGAACTAAATGACACACGAGGAAGTCCTGTGTTTGTCAGAAAAGAACGAAAACCTTTCTAGGTCCTTGGAACTGCCTATGAATCAGAATCCTGCAGCAGCCAGGATAAGTCTTCATATGGCAGCAAAGCAGCCTAGCATCCAGCATGTTACTGAATGTCGTGTGACATTGACAGAGAAAGCAAAACAAAAATTATTAAGTGTGAAAAGCAAATAGAGAACCCAAACATTTGACTTGGAAACCAAATATGGGTCCAAACTTGAAAGCAACAGAAATTCATAATGAGAGAATCATAATTAGGGTTACATTTAACACTCTTCAGAACTCTTTCTGATAAAGATCTAACTTTGGCTAATGGAGTCAGCAAAACAAAAACAAAAAATAATCCTAGTCCCAAATTACTTTAAAAAAAAAAATCTCTCCTAATTATAAGCGCATGAGAAGCTACCTAGGCATTGTCTGCTACAGGCAGCAGAAAATTCGCTAAAAGCTAGAAGCTGCATTAAAGCCACTAAGTTGATTGTATTGACCTGTTTTGCGACATTGGCTGTTGAGCTAACTAACATGTGAAAAATGACACAAGAGTAGTATTGGACAAAATAAATACATTATTTTGTAAGAACAATTATGAAAAGCTCGGAGTAAGCTGATTTAGCAGTTTTTTAAAATTTTCACGAACCACTGCCCGTCAAACAGCTCTAAAATTTCAAGTCAGAAAGCTATATGCTAGCATATTTTGCCAGTCAGACACTCTTACGCGCATACATCTCAGTGAAATCAATGGCCACGCCCCAGCTTAGCAATAAAGATGCTACGCATGAACAACATAGAAAGTATAATAACCCAGAAAGCAGCAATGCCCTCTACAGTCCATCATAACCAATAAAACAAAAATACTAACATACAGCACTGTGCAACAAATTTTACATCACTTGAAGGGGGGAAAAAAACTTTTTGAACATTCACAAAATAAATAAATAAAAACGGTGACATTATGGCTTATGTTGTGTAAGGTAAACCAAGAAGAAATTCTTATATTACTTAACGGTAAGAAAACAGAAGAAGAATACATACATTACTGCTATTGTTTCCCTTCCTAACATGGCGACGGCCAGGACTCAACATCTTGGCGATATGAGCAGCAGCAGTTCTAGTCTTCGACTTCTTCTTCTTAGGCCGTACGATTGACGAATTATTATAATAATAATAACCGTGCGCATAAACCTTAGGCCTCCGCCGCAACCGATCACTCGTGCGCAGTGGCTGAGGTCCGTCGGAGTTATTATCGTTATCGTTGTTGGCTGAATTCGTCCCATTTTCATTTCCCTGACTACCGGACCGTTTCGGGTGCATAGTTTAATAACTATTTAACTCACTTGGTGGTAGCTAACCCAGGAAACCCAGAGAAGAGGATGGCTTCGAAGGTTGCAGTCCTGAAATATTGATAATAGCAGAGAGAATTGCAAGGATTTCCGAATCTGTTGCACCTGTGTTTTACATCAACTCAATCTAACAACCAAAGAGAAGGAATATTAGGGAAGGAATTGGCTAAAGGAGGCTACAGCTTCCGAGAGAGGAAAATATCAAAACACAAGACTTAACACAAGAGAGGAGCGGGCTATAGGACGCACAACTTAAGTAACTAGTTATAATTGGATTGAAGGGAGCTGAGCCTTAGACGCAGGTTGAGCTCAAAGGGTCGATTCTCTTAGCGGCCCGTTTGGTAAATGGGAATGGGAGTTTGGAAATTAAAGAGTGGGAATGGGAATGGGAATTAGGAAGTGGGAATTTGTTGATTTAATTCCATTCCCATGTTTGGTATTTGATGGGATTAACTTGGGAATTACTTGGGAATAAAAATTTCCTATGTTTGGTACGTGGGAATAGGATTGGAAATATAGTCATAACTTTACAAAAATATCCTTCTTATATTTATAATATTTATAGTTATATATATATATATAACCAATTATTATTATGGTTTTCTAATATTCCATCCTATTTTCCTCACCTTAATTTCATATCAGATAATATAACATCATATTATATCTAATCTGATCCAATCAGATTAGATAATAGTAATTATTATTATTATTATTATTATTATTATTATTATTATACCAAATAATATTTACAACAATAATAATTAATATTATTATGATTATATTTATTGTAATTATAATTATTATAATTATTACTATATTTTTAATTATAATTAATTGTTATAATAATTAGAAGTATAATAAAGATAATAATTATAATGATAATTACAATACAGTTATAATTATTATAAATATAATCATTATCATCATCATTATAATTATTATAATAATTAATATTATTAATACAATTCTCATGATTATTAATATCGTTATTATTATAATATTATTCATATTATTCATATTATTATAAATATTAATATAATTATTATAATAAGTATTAATGATATAATTATTATACTTATTAATATAATAATTATTATTATTAATAGCAATAATATTACTGATATTATTATAATTATTGTTAACATTAATATTAATATTAATAATATTATTGATATTATTACCATAGTTAATAATAATAATTTATATTATTATTAGTATGATTATTAATATAATTACTATAATAAATTATTATTATTATTGTTATTATTATAGTTCTTAATATAATTATTATAATTAAGGAGTGAAAATTATTATAATAAGAATAATAATTATGATTAATGACCTTTCAATTGACTGCAATTTTAATGTAAAAAAAAGTGTAGCCTTAAATTTTTACCTCTATAACAACAATCCACTGTATTGAAAAAATATTCCACTGTATAGGAAATACAACCAACTAAAATTTAAACGATCAATAGTTTTTTGAAAATTTTGAAAATAGTTGTCGCAATTTGAAAATAGTTGTCGCAATTTCCACTACTTAACTTTTGAAATTTATTCTCTTTTTAATCAAAGGTAAACATATTATATATCATATTTTAGTATTTACAATATTAACCATACATCCCTAGGATATGGTAATATAGAAAGTTACATAAAAAAGCAGTAATCAAGCTACTGCTACATCTGAGTGGCACTTTAAGTACTTGCTTGCGAATAACATCTACTTCACAAATGTAACCTACCCCTCCCTAGTCCAAAAAAAAATACTAGGTGAAGATTACAAGAACAACCACATTCTTAATTATGAATTCAACCCCCGTCAAATTAGTTGTTCCCGTTGATTGTAACTAACAAAAAATATCAATGGACATCATAACCACCCATAGTGGTAGCAAGCACAAGTGAAGATTTCCCATTTCATCAGTCTCTGTCACTAAGAACCCCTTTCCAAAATAAACTAATTCAAATTATCGATCATTTGGCGAGCAATTGAGGCTTTAAAGTCATCGGGTGCATTGAGAAAGAGGTCTAGTTTTGCAACATCTTGACCAATGAGACAAATAGCTTTAACAACTTCCTCACGAGTAAGATCAGGTAGTGTGCTTAGAACTTGAAACAATTGCTTTCTCTTAGACTCATTTTCTTTTTCGCATCTCTCGTGTTGGAATCTGAATCTCTCTTGTTCAAATTTAAATTTCTCCTGTTCGAATTTCAACCTTTTCTGTTCAACTTCTAACAAGCTTGCAATTGATTTGGATACTTGACCAAACTCTAGCTCCAGAGAATCCACTTCCGTATATTTTCTTTTTTTAGATTGCTTGGAAGAACTAGGAGTAGTGTCGATACCTTGATCTTGAAAAGGAGGTTCATCTGTAGGTTGGCTAGTAGCGCGAGTTTCGTTCATGGTAGATTGATCATCATTCATCTCTAATTGTTCACCGGGACCTTTAGCCTTTGCTCCTTTCGCCAAATCATTTGCATATATCTCACAAAGCTTATCATAGTGCACCATAGGCTTCATATATAATGGAGCAGATCCATCACGACTCTATATAAAAATAAGAATACTCATTAATTATTGTAACAAAAATATAACACAAATAATCAAAACTTTATTAATGATTCTTATACCTTTGCCCATTCGTTGAATACTTCTTTGTCTCCTGTCACCATCTTCTTCTCATCATCCCAACCAAAACCGCTACCAAATTGTTGGATCTCCAAAATATATGAAAGTTGCTTTTTGAGAATCTTCACTTTCGATTTAATATGTGGGTCAGCTTTCAACCCAACATTAGGCATTTGCTTTTCAATCTCCTTCTCAATGTATGTTAAGTAACCAGACTTATGACCTGTATCTACTTTCCAACCAGAATGATTCATTTCGTATAAAATGTCAATGAGTAATGCTTCCTCCTCTGCTGTCCATACTCTTCTTTCTCTTTTCTTTTGTATTCTTATATTCTCATTTGTCTTATCCACATCCTTAATACATAATAACATAAAGAATGTAAATATTATTGAAACATAAATTCACACATAAGTATTAATGCATATTAATTTATAAGTAATGTCAAACAAATGTTGAATAATATAATTAAGTAGTGGAAATAAAAGTGCAATTTCAAACAACATTTTAATGCATAGTTTGACAAAAAGAATACAAGAAATTGAAGCACTTAACAATTTCAAGGAGGGAGGGGGTAAAACACAGACATCACTCAGTACGTCTTTTAGATCTCCAATCATCCCACATATCTTGAGCTAGCTTGTCCCTCCATTGAGTCCATTGTTGTGATGGTTCTGTAGAATCAATTACATCTTCATTTGACTCTTGTTGTTCTATAAAATCATCTAGTTGATGTTCATATGGGTCAAAACTCATTTGTTGTCGGATGAGATTATGTAGATAGCAACATGCTAAAATAATCTCAATATGTGTATCAATAGGGTAATAAGAAGGATTCCTAAGTATGCCCCAACGTATCTTCAATAATCCAAAAGTCCTCTCAATCACATTTCTTGCTGATGAGTGCTTCATATTAAATAGTTCTTCTTTTTTAGTTGGTGGATTACGCCATTCTTGTAGATGGTAACGTTGACCTCTATATGGAGCGAGAAATCCCTCACAATTCTTATATCCAGCATCAACAAGGTAATAACAGCCTATTACAAATTCCATATTTATATATCATCATTGGTAAATATTCTTTGAAATATTTAAAACATCTAACCATATGGAATATCTTACCACGCGGAACCTTAATACCATTTGGTCTTGATAAAGCATCTCGAAGTATCCTTCCATCCGCTGCAGATCCTTCCCAACCAGGTAATACATAAATGAATTGCATGTCTGGTGTACAAATACCGAGAACGTTTGTTGCTATATCATTTTTTCTTGATCGATAACGTGGCTTATCAACGGAAGGCACGTTAACTTTTATATAGGTTCCATCCAAAGCACCTAAACAATTCTATAATACAAATTGTATGTTTATTAAAAAATTACAAGTTTATAATAAGTTAAAACTTCTATGTCACAAATTATAAAATTTGAAAATTTACCTTAAACCACTTCCACCTTTCATCCGCACAGTCATCATTGATTGGTTGTGGGCTCTTAAGTAGCACTTGCCAAAGCTTTAAAATTGCTCTTAAAACATCATGAAAATGTCTACTTATTGTCTCTTGGGATCGTTGAAAATCAAACTTTGCTTCTCTATTTTTCTCATCATATGCAACTATGTGCAGAAATATTGCAACCATTTCCTCCACACTCATATTTCTAGTATCTCTTAAACCACCAATTTGTCGGACCAAATAGCACAAAATCCCAAAACAACGTCTATCCATCCAAAGTTGCTCAATACAGAAGGTGTCACTTCTACCTATCATGTTATGTAAATGTTTCTCCCGAATATTTGGATCATACCAAGAAGGCTCCCTGACAATCCTACGCCTACGCCGCCTAATCAAAATCATCAACATAACCATATGGACATATAATATTAACAATATTTTCATCCTATGCCGTCTCAAGATTGAAAAGTTCGATGTTTGTTGGTAGACAAGCCATGGCTGTGAATAAAATTAAAATAAATTCTATATCATTTTCCATGTATGTGTATATGTATAAAGCAAATATAGAATATAGACGCATAATTCTCATATACAACAACAACAACAAAAACACAAATGATTAGCATCCACAATACACCAACACTAAAGCATATAATGAGGAAAAAAAATACAAAACATTAAAGAATATACATGCAGCATATATTCGTTAATATGATTTTTTTTTAAAGTAAATTTTTTTACCTCATCCAAATTGATATCTTGAATGGTCGTATCACTTCTTGTATGACCACTGATACCATGTTCATTAATATGTTGAATATAAATATCCAGAAAGATGTCGGACTTGACATACTTCAACATTCGTAACATCGATTGATCATCATAGACTTGATCTATACCAACATCAAGACTATAGCCAGGGATGGTATAGTATAGTTTGTCACCATCATTAAAACCAACATTTCTGGCCATGTCTACTATTTCAAAGTATGACATTCTATCGGTGTCATTATTTCGAAAGAAAGAGACCTGCCCTCCAACATAAGTTAATATACCGTTTTCCGAAAAAGCGCCCCCATGATGCATTCTGATAGTGAACAACCCTCCATCCATCTTATATATATCTGTTATTAAAATGAACCAAATCAATATATACTTAAAATAATCCACACACGCATGCTTTGAATATGCATAATTATTTTAAGCATAGTAGTTAACAATAAGAAGATACTATGTCAAATAATAAAACTACCATACGAATAAATCACATGAGACGGAACCAAGAAAACTACTATAATTATTTTAATATCAACGATGTCATAAGAAAGCAAGGCTTAGTTCACTAGCTTTTATTAGTATCAGTAAGCCCTTGAGCCATATCTGAGACCCAAGTTGAAGAATTAACAAAGCTAATTCCCTGGCTCTTCAAGTTCAGTAAATAATTATAATAGTATTTATCATCTTCTAATTAAAATACGCTAGATCTTTCTCCCCATCATTGCTTGGTCGAACGAAGCTAGGTCCCGGAAGTCCATATGTTATACGATAAATTTCTGGAAATAGAAAAATTAAAGAATAAAATAATTTTTTATTAATTTTGAAAATTGATTATAGATATATGTTTCGTATGAACTCGTGACAAGACTTAATATCATCTTATCTAATTTTTAAAGTAGTCAACGACGTTGTCAAGAAACATCGTAATTTATATAGTTGAATTTAGAATTGAGATTGGGATTTATTTTTAGTTTGATGAGCTTCATTTGATACCTCTTAATAAAAGTTTGAATTTATATTATTTTAGATTAGACTAATGATTAAATAAAATTTAATCATATAAAATATTATTTTAGAAATATTACCGAGCTAACCTAAATTTATATCAAATATATATCCAGGTAACAATATATATGTATATATAGTTGATATATATATACATACATACATACATATATATATATATATATATATATATATATATATATATATATATATATGTATGTATGTATATATATGTATGTATATGTATATGTATATATATATATATATGCAAACACCATTCCGGTTTTTTCCATTCTTACCGACCCACACTAATATCTTGTTGCCAATATGTTCTGATTTTCAAAACGCAAAATGGACTATGCAAACACCATTCCGATTTTCTCCATTCTTACCGACCCACACTAATATCTTGTTGCCAATACGTTTTGATTTTCAAAACGCAAAATGGACTATGCAAACACCATTCCGGTTTTCTCCATTCTTACCGACTCACACCAATATCTTGTTGCCAATATGTTCTGATTTACATGACGCGGGTACTTTTGTTATTCGTCATATTATTTATTTTTCATTTCAATATTTTTAGTTATATTTTACTTGTTTTATTTTTAATGATTAAAGTTAACATTTTAACCTCACTTTTTTTATGAGAATAATTAGGGAGCCAGAGTTGTACCAGATGCGTCAACAACACATGTGTAATTGTGTTAACCTTCGTCATTAAAATAAAAATTCTCAGTCTATAAAATTCGGGGTATTATTCATTGTCATAAAAAATTACATATATACAAGAGTTCGCTCGTCTACTTAGGGGCTTCAACTAAATATCAAAATGGATTACACGTGCAATTCAAAAACTCAAAAAAAAATGCTAATATTGAATCCTATAAGTATATTTATGTAAAATACATTACTTGTTACCAGCGTACTACAACTATTATAATTATTAATACTATCATAAATCATAAACATCTGAACTGTGTATATTTATACACCCTTCTCTTTATAGGTTACAGAACTTAAAAGGGATGCGTACTCGTACCAGAAAACTTTATATTTATAGTAGATGATTGATGTGAATGCCCGACAGCCCAAGTATATATAAATTACCAAAATTTAATTCAGAAAACAGAGAAAAAATTGAATGGAAGAAGAAGATGAAGAAATTTACCTGATTTAGAAAAGTCCCGGAAGGAAGAGATGAGGAGCCAATCAACAATAAAAAGCTTCTACAAGTATAGAAGTTGACCTGTGATGAAGAAGAAATGGAGAAGAAAAAGGGCTGGAAGTCTTGTGCAGTCTCAGCTTCTCCGAACGAGACTTTTGTAGAAAGGGCTGGAAGCTTTTGTAGAAATAAAGCAAGGTTATTTTGGTAATTTTAATTTTTAAGCTCAATTCCCACCATCCTAATACCAGCCCCCCCTCCCAGAATAAATTTGTGGGAATTGGCTCTGCTAATTCCCATTCCCAATCCCCACTTAATTTTTATTCCCTCAAAACAAACAATGTATAACTTTAATCTCTGTTATAATTCCCATTCCCAAGCCCCTAATCCCTCTAACCAAACGGGTTGTAGAGCGTATCACTTGGATAGTTAATCAAATATGCATGTCAGCTTCTACAGGGAGATTAGCAAAACCTCAATGAGAAAATGAACATAAGAAGATTGAAACCCTAATTCGAGTTTAAAATTCAACTTGAATTATATATATATTGTTTCTAATTTACTTGGTAAGGAATTCATAATTGGCCTAAAAAGTTATATTTTAGGTATCCAAATTTTTTATTGCCAAAGTAATCAAAACTAAACAAAAAATGATAAAAATAAAAAATAAATAAAATTTTATAATAAAAATATAACAGAATTTCATTCGAGTATCAAACTACTTACTTTACACAAAAAATATCACCCTAACTATTACGTTATTCTCAATTGGCATATGACGTAATTATATGAACTATAATTACGATATATATAATTGTCACATCAACAAATATACCATAATTTTACATGTATATAATTACTAATAAGACATGTCAAAAAGAAATTTGCTCATTATTAAATCTTCCTCGTTTTCGATGACATGATTAAACGGTAACCACCGACATCGCCTTTGTTGGTCCCCATATTCTAACCTCAACAATTACCCTTCAACACCATGATCATCCACCTTCTTCTACTTCTCCATCGAAGACAATAACTACTTGGTAAGATTTTTTCCTACAAATGTTAATATACTTTGTTATTCACATTATTCATCGCCAAACTCATCTTTAATCATATGATGAAACATGAATAGAAATGATAAAACATCATTTAGGCAATGGTGATATATCACCATTGTAGTGAAATATAGCTAGGAATTAATAGATGATTAATTAAGTATATTTATCAAAGTTAAGTAATATGATGGTGAAACGTCAGAAGAAAACATGGTGAAATATTAATAGGCATCATGGTGAAACATGAATATAATGGTGGAGAAGATATGTATAATATTTGTGAAACATGTATTGATTTTTTTTATATGATTGGTTAGTTATTATCTCTTTTTTCATTTTATCAAAATATGTGAACTTATGTTGGAGGTTAAAAAAGGCGAGGAATTAAAGTTATCAGAAAAAGTCATGGACAATGAGTAAAGAGCATATGACTTACACGATGAATATGTTTATAAAAAAGGGTTTAGTATTAGAAAGTCTCAATAAAGGTTTCATGCCGATGGGAAACATCTTTATATGAAAAAGTTATATTGTTGGAAAGAGGGTCTAAAAGTAAATAAAGGAAATGGAGATAAGTTTTATACAAAGGTTGACTTTAGGACTAATTATCCAACAATAGTGTAGTTTAATATTGATTTAGAAGGAGTATGGAGGATAAATAATCATGATATGGTTTATAACTGTAGCACCCTTATTTTTACTACTTAAAAATTTTGTTTTACAGAAGCATTAATTGTCAAATTACTATGTGTTACTGCCACACTTAGCATAAGTTTGGTTCTCCTACCTTTCTTATACTAAGTATTAATGCTAAAATAAATCACAACCAAAATAAAACTAGTAGAAACAAGAGGTAATAGATAAATGAAAGTTGTGGATAATGTACCTCTTACAATAGTGAAAATCAAAAACACCAGAGACATAAGAGTCTAAAGAAAAAACGATTACATCCAAAAATAGGTATCCAAAGGTACAACACCGGTTTGTCTAAACTCTTAGACCCAAAATTCCACTCCAAAAATAGGATATCTTCCTTTCCTTGTCACTATAATACACCCGGAGCCGCTCCATACTCGTCACGTAGTCATATGCAAAAGTAGTATTAGTACAAATTTCTCGTACCAAGTAAAGTACAATACCTCACAAGAGGTAGCATACCCATATTACATATTGTAACACCCTAATTTTTATACTACTAAATTTTTTTATTTTACAACGGAAGTAAATAAGTAAAATATTGCAGATTACCACAAAAAAATGACATAAGTCTGGTTTATTCAATCATTCTTACATCAATTATAAGGCTAAAACATTTATAATAACACAAGGAAATTAGAAACAAAAGAAACATTTATAATACAATAATGAGTCTAGAACTTGATTCCGAGTTACAATACACAAAATACAAAAGAAGGGAATATGATGGATCAAGAGTCCAAAAAGGCATCATGTTAAATACATCTACCTGATAACATTACTCTTCACCCAACCCCTAATACAGATGAAATCACTCATCCCCACATAAGATATCATAGATAACATAATCATCTAGCGGATCTTTCAAGACCTACACATAAGTTAGGGTCTCCTACTTGTGGGAATAAGCAGCATCTATAAAACAGCTGGTCAGTACGCCAAGTACTAAGTAAGGGGATAATACTATCGAAATAGGGATATAAATAACATATGCTTTCACAATAGATAATAAGCATACAATCACATAATTGTAATACCTCCTAAGATAGATAGTGATCTAGGTCTCTTGTTAGATATAATCCATTTTCATGTTTTTATATACATTAAGTGCAGGAACCCCCACTATTCTTAAACCAATGGAATATTCTGAAACACCTTTTTAGGGACAATACACCTAAGCCACTATTATCATTCTATGGAATGGATATAAAAACATCACCTTCTCGGGGTAGAATGCTCCCCAGCTACTATTCTTCCTAGTGAAACATGACATATATATGAAAACAATACCTTGGCCCTGACTCACGTATTCTTCCACTTTAAATTATTAGGGTCTTTCCCATAAGTTATACTGTCATATTTTCATTTCATGATTAGCGGGAACTCTACTATTCTTAATCCAATGAAACAAACTAAAATACCTTCTAGGGATAAAATGCTCTCAAGCCACTATTCTTTTAGGTGGAACGGAAATATATATATATATATCACCTTGGCCCTACTCACGTACTCTTTCACTTTAAGTGATTAGTATCTTATTCGAGATTAATTCTCAAGTATCAAGCACATTAAAGTAGATAGACACATAACTCAAGTTATAGTTCTCACATCCTTTCAAATTACACACCATTTTGCATTCATTCTCCCATTGATTATTCCACACAACTTATATTATATCATCTTCAAATCTCATCATTATTATCATACCCAAAATATACAATCTAGTCCACATGTCATACACATACATTAATAATCTTACCCCAATGTATTACTCACATAAATATCCAAAAACCCCTAATTCCATAGAATAGTCATAATACCTCCCATTAAATTCACATGATTACCAATTCCAATAAATAAACTCATAAGGCTAATCATTAGCAACATATTTAGAATCCAAACAACCCCTAGATTCTACACATGGAATAATGATATTGATGTTATAAGATATTATGCCCTACTTAACCATTATTTCATTGAAGGACCTAAAAAAAACCATAATACTTCCGAGCATTTCTCATGATATCATTATCAAATTTTAATCCACTTAACACATAAATTGCCACAGTTTCCTTATTATGCTGTAATGACCAAAATACCCCTAAGGACAAACAAAAACCTTTATTTTTATAAAATCTTATACATTCTACACACATTATTTTTCCAAATCCACAAATTATCATCATTCCTTATAAAAATACTTGTGTCCACTTATCAAAGGTCATTTAGATAATATTTCATGTCATAAGAAATATTCCCATAAATATGTCATTATCACAACAAAATCATAATGATATTTCTTACTTAATTTCTTTTAAACATAATATTCATGCCATCACAATATCATCACAAAATATCATGATCAATATATATATTAAATCAAATGTCAACATTATCATGAAATATACATAACCATACAAGCAAATAGCACAAAAACCTTAAACATCAAATAGTATCATTACCAACTAGGACATCGAGCTCTAAGCACATAAATCCTAGACTTCTCCTTCGAACCTACAAGAATACTACATAAGAAAAATAATAAAATCCATAGTTAGGCTCGGAGAAAGTAACCAAAGGAGAAATTAAGGTAAAGAGGGTAAATATGGAATTAACCGTAGTCAAATGGAAGCTTGAGATTTGTGGATGTGTAGAAGAATGTGTGATGGAGTTATAGTAAAAAATTTGGCGATGTTTGGGCAAGGTTTGGGGGTGAAAATAGGGGTGTACTGCCAAAAAACAGGGGTTGTATGACTGTGCTGCAAGAGGTACACACCCAGGACTAGAGGAAGGATCTTGCAAGGCCAGGCGGTGTAAAGAGGCACAGTTGTGCTCAATCACAGGCGTGCATTTGGGCCATGCACGGGCTTATAATGGTGCACAAGCGTGTGATATGAAATTTTAGTGTTGCATGACCATGCTTGAGGCCGTCCATAAGCCGTGCATTCCTTAAAAAAACATAACGAGCGGGGAGAAGAAGGAAAAAGAAGTAGTGGTTGACAGTGATGGCCGCTGATGGTGTTGTGGAAGATTGGGGTGACCTTGTTGGTTGGTCCATTAGTCAATGGGCGGCGAGTGGTGGAATTGGTAGTGCACAGGCTAAAAACAGGGCACACACAGGAGGAAGAAGAAGAAGAAGAAGAAGAAGAAGAAGAAGAAGAAAGGAGAAGGAAGACATGTCTCAAGTAATGGCTTTTTGGCACAAAAATGGTAGAGTGGAGGCCAAACAAAAAGGAAGAAGGGAGAGTGTGGTGTATGTGTATATGTGTGTATTATATATATATATATATGCATGTGTGCGTGTGTGGTGTGAATCGGGGAAGGAAGAAAAGATAGAGGAAGACATTCTATGAGCATGAGGGATGGTAAGGTGGTGTAGGGGAAAGATGGTTGAGTGTTGGGAGCAATGGTAGGTGATGGAGATGGCTGTGTGTATAGGTTGCATGAGGATAAGAGGAAGAAGGAGAATGGTAGGGAGTAGGGTGTATGCATGGTGGTACAAATTGGTAGGGATAAGAGAAGTAGAAGGAGAAGAAGAAAAAGAAGAAAGGAAGTAGAGTGAGGGGTGATAAATGGCTGTAGAAAGGTGATGGGAGATTTTGCAAGGGGAGAAGGAAAAGCAAGTTGCATAAGCAAGTTGTAGAGAAAACAAATATTGTGGCAGGAGATGGAAAAGAAAGAAAGAAAATGAAAAATAAAAGGGAAAAGAGTAAAAGATTGGGGATTAGTTTAGGTGGTTTTAGATTAGCCAAAAATAATTAGCATTAGTAGAAATTTTTGTTGGTTTTGTATTTAGTTTACAAATTACGATTTATCCAAGCCTAAGTTTCGAATTTGGTTAAAGTTTTGGGATTAAGAAGTTGGGTTAAGGCTAAAGCAACATTTCTCGAGATTAGTGTAACACCCCAAAATTCACTATTTTGTTTAAAACAGAAGTAATTAAATTAAAACTAGTGAATTCTTGGGACGTTACCACCACACTTAGTCCCATACCGATTCTCTTCGACCATTCCAGTACCAAGTGCTAAGGCTAAAAATGATTACTTTCAAACTTAAACCGAGGGTTCATAAAAAGAACTAGAAAGATCATAAATAGAAATCAAAGTACGCATAAAAGTTTATAATTAATAATAAGATAGAAATCAGAGTGCGAAATCAAAATATCTCAGAGGGAATAATCTTACAATCGATAAAAGGTTTATTTGAAATACTCAATACAAGGTAATAAATCATAAAAGGGTAAATACAATACAAAAGAAATATAGAAGGAAATAAATCACATAAGGAGTAAATACGCCCACGACACTCTTGAATTTTGAGCCAATCACAAGCTCAACACTCAGCCCCGCCTAATATCTCGTCCACCTACACAAAGTTAGAAGGGCCTACTACTGATGGGAATGAGCAACACCTATGAAAAAGGTGATCAGTACGCTACGTACTGAGTAAGGTAACAAATGCACTAAGGTCAACACATAAAGTCACATAAACCATGCAGAAGAATAAAAAGAGGATATAGACCATCATGATAACATAACATCTTACAATTATTCAGCTAGATACATAAAAGCCCATTTATAATCCGAATTAATTACTTAATTAATCTCTGATCAAAAATTGATTCACACCATACTTCTTATCAAATCCATGCGAGTACAGGAACCTCCCACTATTTTAGCCGGTGGCTTGGTCACTTTTAGGGCATCATGCCCTAAGCACTATTATAGCTGGTGTATTGGTCACTTATAGGGTAAAACCCTAACCACTATTCCTTACCGGTGGATTGGTTTAGTTCCTGTTGGCATAGTGTTCCACTGTAAGTAATTAGTATCTTTTACGTGCCTTAGCAAAACTCAGGTTTTGGTTTATCGAGCTTGGGATCCCCCAATATTATAACCGGTGGGTCGGTCACTTATAGGACATCCTGCCCTAACCACTATTATTCGCCAGTGGATCGGTCACTTATAGGGTAAAAACCCTAACCACTATTCCTAACAGGTGGATCGGCTAGACCCGACTCAATAATCTTTCACTTTAAATGATTAATGTCTTAAGTATCTTATGCAAAAGCTTTCACCCTAGACATACATGAATCACTTCCTTTACACTTATCCTCCAACTGACTTGCATTATATCATGAGAACCCTGTACCTCCTAATTTTCCCAACAACCTTTCCTCTATACTCAAACTCACACTAGAAGTCCATTCCCAATGTATGTGGGTCAAGGCCCAATAATACACACCTCCAAGTCCACCAACTTCCTTACTCATGGGTTTTCCCCAAAAACCCTAATTTAGGCCCATATGACCCATCCTACTCCACTTCACACAACCCAAATCATTTTAACACCCCATTTTTCACAATTTATCAATCCCATATTCATCATCATACTTTATTAACCAAGTACACGCATGTTACCACCGAACCCTAGTTAGCCATATCAAAACCCTAGTTAACCACTCCAAACCCTAGTTATCCACAACCACCCATAGTTAACCACTCTAAACCCTATTTAACCACAACAAACTATAATTAGCCACTCCAAACCCTAGTTAATCACTCCAAACCCTAACTCAGTCTCCTTCATACCCTTATAATGTCCTATGTAATATTTTTCACCCAAAACTTCCAAACACCCAAATGACTCTTCTATTACCTTCCTTACATCCCAAGTCAACTTTTCATACGTAAAATTTACTCCCATGCAGGCGCTAACGTCCCAATGCAAACCTTTGAACTTTTTTTATGCAAACCCTAAAAATCCCACGTGAAATCCTAGATTCAACCATGCAAAACCCTAAGTCCATCCATAAAAAAACCCTAGACTCATCCATGTCAAAACCCTAGACTCCTCCATGCAAACCCTATATTCATCCATACCAACTCTAGATTCAATTCATACAAAACCCTAGATTAGATCCTCTAATGCAACACCATAGAATCTTCCATGCAAAACCTTAAGTCCACCCATACAAAACATAGTTTAGATTCTCCCATGTTACACCATAGATTTAATTCTCCCATACAAAATATAGATTAGATTCTCCCATATTACACCATAGATTAGATTCTTTCTCCCATACAAAACCATAAATTAGATTCTTTTTCCCATATGAAACCCTAGATTCTCCCACTCTTTTATTTTATTTAAAATCCCCATTTTATTTCTCCACTCATAGATCATTAAAATACTTAGGTCAACTCCCATCCCTTGGTCAACTTATTCCCCTTTAGTCAACTTACTCACCCTAGGTCAACTTATTCTCCTTTTGTCAACTTACCCACCTTGGTCAACTTATTCTCCTTTAGTCAACATACTCCCGTTGGTTAACCTCTTTCCTTTTTGGTCAACTTACTTCCCTTGGCCAACTTCTTTTCTCATTCTCCTTTTTCATCCTTTCTCCCACACAAACCATATTAACACCCTCACATGCATGTCTTATAGGATCACAACACATAACATCATATACCACAATATTTCATCACATACACATAGTACACATGCCATATAATGACATAGAAACATACTTCAACTCCACGTCATGCCACATACGAAATAATTATAATGATAGGCATAAGATACCGCACATACAAAGCATATAATGCACATCAACACACATAAGGCCTTAGCAATACCCTTACCTAAAATGATACTGGTCTTGGAGCACGCTCCTACGCCTCCTTTAGGCTTTGACTAGTCTCACTTGTATGAGGGAAAAATTAAAATTAGATTCCCTCCTACCAAAAATACTATTAATTACTAACTTATTCTAAGATTAGACTTTTTATAAAATAAAATAATAATAATAATAATAATAATAATAATAATATTAATAACAATAATAATAATAATAACTATTAACTAATTACTAAACTTGGCTAAAAAATATAAGAAATAATAGTAATATTGTAAAAGTTGATAATATAAGGTTGAAGACTTTACCCTAATAATAATAATAATGATACTAAAAAAATAATAGCAAAGATACTAAAAATAATATTAATGTTAATAATAATAATAGTAACAATAATAATAAACAGGGCATTACTCAAAAACAAAGTGAAATAAGGGCTTCGGCCCCTTTACCAAAATAATACTAATAATAATATTAGTAAAATAAATAACAAAATTTAGTAGTAGTAGTAATAATAATAATAATAATAATAATAATAATAATAATAATAATAATGAAATAGTAATAATAATAATGATAAAAACCATAATAATATTGTAATAATAATAATAATGGCAATAATAGTAATGATAATAATTGAAAATAAAATGAAGTGGGGTTTCAACCCTACATTGAATAATAATAAACTTATTAAATAATAATAATAATAATAATAATAACAACAACAACAACAACAACAACACTAATAAGAATAATAAATGTTAATGATAAACAAATATTAATAATATTAATAATAAGAAGACTTGATATTTATAATACTACTACTATAATTTAAAATAGGCACAATAGGGTTTCAGGCCTATATAGACTAATAATACTAACAATGAAAATAATAATAATAATAACAACAACAACAAAAACAATAATAATAATAATAACAACACTAATAGTAAAATAGTTGTAATAATGATAATGAAATAATAATAATAATTTTGAAATAGTAATAGTAGTAGTAGTAATAATAATAAAAACAACAGCAGCAACAACAACAACAACAACAACATTAATAAATAAAATAAAAACTCATAATAATACTAATGATATTAATAATACTAATACTAATAATCTACTAAGCCAAATAAGGCCAGCCTTGATAAAAATAATAATACTAATAATGGTGAACTTAATGGTAATAATAATATTAATACATAATAATAATAATAATAATAATAGGTTAAAATTGAAATAAAATAAAATAAGATTAATTAAATAGGGAAAAAGGGTTGAGAGGGTTTAGCGTTCAACCTTAGGCTGGTGGTGATAGGCGGCATCGGCGGTGGTGCACGATAGTGGTGGCGGTGGTAAAAAAAGAGAAGAAAAGGAGAAAAGTTAAGGGTTGGGTAAAAGATGGGGAGAATGAGAGTGGAAATAAGGGTGATTACAGTTGTCTAGAAGGAGAAGAACTGAATGAGAGTGGCGGCGTAGCCAAAGGTGGCGGCGCACGACGGCGGTGGCTGAAAGAGAAAGAAGAAGAGAAAGAGAGGAGGAGAGGGAGGAAGGGGAAAAGAAAAGTAGGGGAAGATTGAGGAGGGTCCACAGAATAGATTGGGAGGTGTAGGGGGCGGTGGCTACGACATGAGAGGTGGCTAATGGTGGTTTGAAGGGCGGTGGAGGTGGAAGAGAGGGCTGATTGGGAAGCAAATTTTGCACAGTCGGGGTGGCTTGTGCAGGAAAAATCGAGGGAGATGGGTGGTTTAGTTAGTTAGAGGGAGGTGCAGGGACTAGTTAGGTAGGAATAGTGGGTGACGAAGTTGGACGAGGTCGGCAGATGAAGCGTCTAAAGTGGCGGTGGTGCACGCGAGGGTTTTTCTAGGTAGGAATCAAAAGTTCTGGCTCATTATGGGGGTATTTATAGATTTTAGAAGAGAGGGTAGGGTTCTGTGGGTTGGCGAGGGAGTAATGCAGGTATGGTTAGGGTCACCAGCAGAAACAAAAGCTAGCGATATTCAAATCGGGGCAGGGGTATGCGTAGGAAAAGGGGTGATCGTGTGCGAAAAGTAAGGGAGGTGGGTTGGGTGTAAGTGGTCGCCGAATTAGGGGGAAGAGAAAGGGAGAAAAAAAACTGTCAAAGGGGTGTAACTGGCGGCGAAAAACCAGGGGAGTTATGGCGGGGTTGTAGGTCGTTGTTGGGAGGAAGAGGAAGAAGAAAGAAGGAAAAAAGGTGGGGGGAGATTGGCGGTGCAGGAAAAAGAAAAGAAAAGAAAGGGAAGACGGGCTAATAGGGCGGCAACGACTAAAAAAATTCGATCAAAACGCAGCGTCCAGGGCCGGGCTGCTCCAAAGAAAAGAAGAGAAGAGTTTGGACCAACGGTTGACAGGCCCAGTTCGTCGAAGAAGAAACATAACAGAAGGAAAAGAAGAATTGGGCCACGGACGCTTGGCCCAATTCGGAAAAAAAGAGGAAAAGAAAATGAAAAAGGAAGAAAAGAAAGAAAAAGGAAAACGGAAAAAGAGAAAAATAAAAATATAAGGGTTGGGTTAATTAAATTAATTAGGATATTTGAGATATTTAAAAATAATAATATTTAAATAAAATAATATTTAATTTCCTTTTTAAGCTAATTTAGGATTTTTGAAAGACTTTTCATAAATTCCATTTTAATTAGCAAATCACTCTAATTTTTTCCAATTAAATCATTTATAAAAATCCTATTAATTTGGCCCTATTTTATCCTTCTTATTTTAAATAAAATAATTTATTTAATTAATTTCCAAAATAAAATCATTAATTAGCTAAAATACCTAAATTTCTTCCTAATTAAAATATTTATAAATTTCCTTCCTGATCTACCCTAATTAATTCCTTTTTATTTTAATAAAAATAATTTATTTAATTAAATTTTCTAATAAACCCTTATTTAACTATAATTCTTAAAATTAGGATTTTCATGGCATTTCAATTAGAATCAAATTAGGAAATTAATAACGTGAGCTTAGGATACGAAAATTTTTAGGGTATTACAAACATAGTCACACAAAATCTAAAAAGCATACTTGAGCACAAGCACGTACCATAACTACATGCAATAATTATGGAATAATGAATGTAACATCAAGTCTCAAGGTCAACAATAAAACATACTATTCCACATCACATCATCTTGAGGTACTATAGACATATCCGATTAATCAATTAAATTTCAAATACCAAGGTAGGGCACTAAGGCAACTACTAAATTAGTACATCCAAATAAATAGGGAACTAAGGCAAATACCAAGTCAAAACATCCAAAAAAATTCCAAAACAAGGGCAGGACACTGAAATGACTACCAAAACAACACATCAAATTTAATTCCAATACCAAGGTAGGGCACTTAAGTGACTACCGAACCAAAGATCCAAATCAATTCTGATACCAAGGTAGGGCAACAAGGAAACTATCGAATCAACAACTCCAAATCCATCCATTTTATTTTTCTTACATGATAGTTAATTCCATTTTTAATTACTAGAGGGATACAATCAACCCAGGGGAACTAAGGTACACCTAGCCATATTAGCACTCAAAGGCAAAACAATACCCTTACTCTCAAACCCAGGGACACATCAATATGCTTGGTCATACTAACACACAAAGTTAACATAATATCCTCAAATCTTAGTCACTTAATCCTTAAGTATCATATCCTCTATAGGGTACGTAGGCTACTTATAGAGTAGAAATGGGTCTTATTGGGGTACAATGGCACGCCAATGAACCAAAACAAACGAGGGATAATACCTTGTCTCTAGGGTAGCTAATCCTAGAGAGTAACAATTCCCAAATTGAGGTATTCCATTTTAAGCATTAATATTTTATGAGGTGATTACATATGTTACATACTGTACAACAATTTCCATTTTCATACTTAATTATTTTTCCTTTTATTTCTAATTATTATGGTAAACCCTAAGGTCACCGATTTATGCCACAACAAGTCAACACTAAGGTCAACCTTTCATACTCTAAGGTCATCCTAGTATCCAATTATTCTTAAAAGATATATTAGGTTAAAATTTACTAACATACCCTTGAAACCCTAAGTTCATCATTTTATTCCATTTCATACCAAACATTATTATTACAAGAAATTTGTCATGAAAAGGTTAAAAGAAAATATTTTATATTATTTTAGCATGTAGTTAATATTTATATTTTAGTATTTAACACTATTTTTTACTTTTCATGCAATTAGTGGGTTGAGCCCACAAAACCCTAATCATGCAATTTTCATATATCACATCTTATATGGAACATGTATGTATACATTTAAATCATAATAAAATATTAAAATAGAAAAATTATCATCATGATACATGTAGGAAAATATCTCTAATCCTATATCATTTGAATAGAAATCACCATCAGCTAACCCTAATAATGTGTATATGCTTCCATACGAATCATAATAACCCTTACTAGCATGCATTAGTAATCATAATATAATTGTCATGGAATTCAAATCATAATTGGAAAAGAATGAAAATCCTAACAAAAATAGACATTCATACATAAATCATACAATATATTACCCATGCACATAGATTGACTTATAAGGATTGTACATATCATTCATTTAACATATTATCACTTTATCATTCATGTCATAATATGTGGATAATGTGAAACCATTATATAATTATAAATCTAAAAAATCCTAACATGCTTGCACATAAATTCTACTATCTTATGAGTGATTGGATGTACCTAAATCCAAGCTTCCATAAAAAAGTTTAAAATCGTCTTCTCTAAGATCCTCAATGATTACATAGGAAATCAACACCTAAACACATATGTATTAGCATTTAATATAACACAACAATATCCCATAATTACTAAAATAACTCAAAGATAACTATCCAATTGAAGTAAAGCAACAAGGACCAACCAAAACTCACTCAACAAAGGAGGATGAATAGGTGGAAGTTGCTGACAAGGAAAGGAAGGAGCAAAGATAATGGTGTGTGTTTCTAGGGGGATGGATGGTAGGAAAGGCCAATGAAGGGAGGGGAGAAATTTTGGAGAAAGGAGCAACAAGGGGAAGAGCTACGATAGAGAAAGGTGCAGCAAAAAGGGGAAGATCGGCAAAAATGGCAAAAGCCAAGGAGGGTAGTGTTTAGTGCTTTTGGCCAATGTTTGGGGTGATTTTGGTGAATTTACAGTGCTTCAATGGTGGAGGATGTAATAAGGAGTAGATTTTTAGCGGAAGTGGGTGCAACAATGTATGGGTTATGGTAGTTTTAGTCGAAGGAGGAGGGTGGTGTTCAATGTGTTTAGACAAAGGTGGAGAGGGTTGTTATGATGTGATTTGGGTGAGGGAGTTAGGGTGTGTTTTGTGAGGTTGTGCATTGGTGTTGGGGTGGTTTTAGTAGGAGTATCCAATGAAGGGGGTGAGAATTGGTGCAAGTGAATGTTGCTAAGGGAAATGTGGCAAGTGGTGGAGTGTGTTGTGGAGAAAGAAATGGTGAAAATGCAATATGATAGCGCCAAAACAAAGTGGAACAACAATATTATTTATTTCTTGAGGGATCTTAGGAGAAATAGGGGAGAAATTGTAGGCTACTAGGGAGTTAATGCACAACACAAAAATGGGGAAGGTTGAAGGGTTTAAGAAGAGGATGGTGTGCAAGGTGTCATTGAGCAAAACAAGTGGAGGGAAATATAGGAGAAAGGGAGGTGTGGTGTAAGGTATGTTATGTGTAGATTTACATTAGGGAAGGAATGGAGGAAAGATCAAGAAAATCTAGCATAGGTTAGGGCCACAGGCTAGGGTAATTATTTAGGCAGATGTAGAAAATATTTGGTTATTGGATTTAGAATTTACTTGACATAATGGATACCGATTAAGTCTAATTTAGGATTTAAATTTAGTAACCCACTCTCTAACAAATTTTAACCTAATTTAATTTTATATATAATATGCCGTAATAATAATAATACTATATCGACAATATATTTACTATAAAACACCCTACAATAATTATTACAACTAGTATACATAATTATAAATTTATAATTAGGGTTTAAAAAAATGGGGTATTATAGTAACCATGATTAAATGTCACCTCATCAACGACATAAAGTTAGATGTTATAGGAAAATTATTTAAAGTTAGCTTCAATACATGAATAATTTTGACAAAAGTGGTTTGGTTTTCTACAGTTGTGAGAATTGAGGAATGAAGTATGAGATTCTCCTATTTTGGAATTTACAACAAAAGATGCAAACAATGATTTACACAAGGAAAAGTATAAGACAATTAAAGGAACATATTATAACAACCCTAAAATTTACTACTGAAAAATTTTTCTTTTCAAAATTTTAAGCAGAAGCAAGTATGATATACTTTGGTATATTACCGCTACATTTAGTACTAGACCAGTCTCCTTCCACCAATTCACTACCAAGTGCTAAGGTTAGAAAACATACTTTAATTAAATTCCAAGAAACATTTTACAAATCAAAGTAGTGCAATAGTTATGAAGGTTATCTCTTTTTTTTAAAAAAATAAGATGAAAATTTTATTATCTTAAAGGAAGATTACAACCAATCCTATAGACTTTATCTATACACCATAAATACAAACCAAACATAGCCATCCTATCTGGATGATTACATATAGACCACAAAGCATGAGAAATGTTTCTAATAGTCCTTTGACAATCCCAATCAATATTCAAAAATAGATAAGCATTTCTAAATTTCTAGATCTCATAAAGACCAATGGCATAAAGAGTACGAGATAGTTGAAGTTTCACACCATCTATCCTTCTTGGATGGGAAAAATCTCTTAGAACACCACACCAATTGTTACCAAGCCTACAACCACCCATTATCTTCCTAACAGACTTCCAAACATGGCTCATTATAGGACATTGGGGAATCAATTGAAAAATGTTCTCTTCCTGATCACAGAAGTAGCAATGAACATTAAGAGAAGGATTGAACTTAGAAAGATTATCTTTAGTAGGCAATCGAGAGTGAGCAGCAAGCCAGAAGATGGCCTTATGTCTCGAGGCAGTAGGACTACACCAAACAGTTCTCCACCAATGAACTGTTGGAGCCTTAATTCTTAAAAAATCATATAAATCACCAACACTAAACTAATAGCTTTCCTATTGTAGCTGAATCCATGGAAGGATAGTAGATATTAGGGAAAAAACCTTCTGTATAAGCCAGGAAGAAGTACCAGGAAAATGGACTTGATCTAACGCTTATTTTTTAATATAATAAGAATGAACCTATTTAATCCAAAGAGAATCCTTCTTCTGACTGAGATTCCATAGATGTTTCCCCATAGTAGCAATGTTCCAAATTTGGGGATCAGCTTGGCTTAAACCTCCTTCCTTCTTAGGTAAACAAATAGTCATCCATTCAATAAGGGACCTTTTAGAAGGAGGGCCTTACCAGTCTAGAGAAAGCTTCTATAAATGGCTATAATCCTCACTAACAGCCTCTTAGGAAGAATAAATACCTGACTCCAGTACATAGTGATCCTAAAAATGACTGATTTTAGGAGATGAATCCTCCCTGCATATGCAAGCAGACGAGTAGACTAATGTTATATTCTACTAATGATCTTATCAACCAAAGCAACTATATCAGTAGACTTCAATTTAGATGAGTCTAAAGGCACGCCCAGGTATTCGAAAGGAAAACTGCCTTCATTAAAATGTAAACCAGCTAAGATTCAAATTTTCACCTCTTGGTTAACACCACCAAAAAAGATGTGACCCTTCTCTAGGTTGATATGCAATCTTGATAGAACACTGAACTCATCAAACTTCTATTTGATTAATTAAACATAAGTATTATCAGCCCTACAAAATACCAACAAGTCATCTGGAACATCCAAATTAATAATCTTCAATCTCTTACATTTTAGATGACCATGAAAATCAGGGTTGAGCCATAAAGATTGCAACATTCTGCTCAAGTATTCCAGAACAATGACAAAAAGGTAAGGAGATAAAGGGTCACCTTGCCTCAACCCTCTTCTACCTTGGAAAGGCTCAAGGACACCATTATTCAGTGCCAAGAAGTATTTAACTATGGTTACACAAGACATAAGAAGTTTGATAAAATTAATGGGAAAATGTAACCCTAATAACATTTGCTGTAAGAAGCTCCAACTAACTGAATTATAGGCCTTCCTAATGTCTACCTTAAGCATAAATCTTGGTGAAATACTCCTCCTTTTGTACATATGTATCAGTTCATGAGTAAGTAATATATTATCACCAATGACTCCCCCCTTGACAAAACTAGCTTGAGAGGCATGTATCAAGTAGGGAAACACAACTTGTAAATGAGTAGATAAGATTTTAGCCAAAATCTTATACAAAACTAAGCAATACACAGTAGGCCTAAACTCAGTGACATACTAAGCAACTTCAGTTTTAGGGAAAAGAGCAAGCAGAGTAATAACCCAAGAAAGGAGGTACCACAATAGATTGGAAAATGCCTTTAACCTGGTGCTAAATATCTTCACCCATAATACTCTAATAAGCTTTGAAAAAACCAGCAGCAAACCCATCAGGACTAAGAGACTTGTAGTTGCCAATAGACCAAAGAGCCTCCTTTACCTCTTGTTTAGATATAGGCTGTAATAAATGGTGTTGATGCTCAACTGACATAGTAGGGTCCATACCAATAATAGCCTCTAAGATATATCCTAAAGAAGGAGAATTAGAACCCAGGAAACCCATATAATAGTCCAAAAAGGCCTTCTTTACACCCTCAACATTATAAAGCCATTGTCCATCTACCGTTTGAATTTTATGCACCATTATCTTCTGTTGTCTTGCTTTCATAGAAGCAAAAAAGAAGAGAGAAATAGAGTCACCTTGATTGAGCCATTTAATACATGATTTCTATTTGAGAAAGCTCTCTTCACATAAAGCTAGATGTTCATACAGTTTGAAACATTACTTTTCCTCCTCTTGCAGCATGTGATTCCCAAGATCTAGATCAAGAGCAACTTGAATTGTCTTGAATTTTGCCCGTTTGCACCTTTGAAGAGATACCACCAAATTTGGACCAATTAAACTGTTTTAGCTTGAAATTTAATTCCCATAGGTTATTCTTGAATTTGCTGACAAGAGAACTAGAAGAATGTTTACGCCAAATAGAAGTAACCAAAAGAAGGAAATATGGATCAAAAGTCCATATATCAAAAACTTTAAATCACTTCCTAAATTGATTCACCATAGAATATACTTGAACTAATCCAGGGCTATGATCAGAGAAAAGAGTATCTTGGAATTCAACTGAAGAGTGAGGGAAGGAGGATAACCAGTGCATATTCACCATAATTCTATCAAGCTTAGACATGATTATGTTATTGCCCAAACTTCAGTTACTCCATATAAACTTGAGCCCTGAGAACGGAAATTCTTGAACCATGAGATTAGCTATACACTCTCTAAAATCATTAACATCATTCATATTCACTTCATTTCCTTGGTGTTTTTCATTAGCATACAAAACAATATTGAAGTCCCCCAATAATATCCACTGTGCATTATCCACCTTATGCAGTAACAACCAGTCCTAGAGTCCCTTCCTATATTCACCTGTGTTAAAAGCATATATAAGCGTAACAAAAAAACACTACACCAGTAGCCAGTTCAGTCACTTGTAACAGCATAGCCTACTCATAAGCAGTAATAAGCTGTATATCCCAAAATTCCTTATCCATACATCAAATTTGGCCATTATGATGATGGGCATAGTTATATAACACATTCCATTTATTACCTAATACTCCAGAAACTATAACAACCTTATGTTGCTTTGTTTTGGTCTCTACCAATCCCATAAGGGATACTTTAGTAACTATTAGCCAGTGTTTCAGCTCTTTTTGCTTATAAGGCTTATTCAAGCCTCGAACATTCCAAACCCCTATCATTAATATGATCAATTATAGAATTTATAATTTGAGCATCTTCACCTGAACCCTTACCTTTACACCTCACATGGTCAATGTAATGATCCAACATGGATTCACTCCTTTGTAAGGGTGAGAACATATTTTCTGAATCCACTAAGGGGACCTGGCCAACCATAGTGGTAGAAGGTTGGTCTATGTTACCTCTACTAGAATTAGATACCACAGTATTATGTTCATGGTTAGACTGCTCCCTATGGTTCACCCTCCACTACTATTGAATAGGAGCAATTGCTGAGTCAGAGTACTTAGAGTTCTTTTGTTGCTGAGTTGGTACTTGCTGCTTTGCTGCCTTGGTTTTCATATAATTAGTAGACGAGTGACTTGTAGTATCAAAAGCATTGCAATAAGCTGGCCTCCACTCACAAACCACTTTCTGGTTAATAATTTCTCCATCAAGGTCCAAGATCTCGAGGGATTCTAATAGGTGTTTAGTAACATCTACCTCCACCAACAATCGAGCATAAGAAATTATATAACCATTGGAGGTAATACCATCCATTTGCAATGGTCTACTCACTGCACTAGCAATCCTGCTAAGAGAATCAACATCCCAATAGTTTAGGGGAAGGTTCAGTAGCTTGACCCAAAGAGGTAAGAACTACAAATGTTTCTTAGAGAATTGGAACTTCCTATGCCGAGGTATTTATTAGCGCCTTCAGTCTTTGCATTAGGTAAAATTCTAGTAGATCTTAGTGTCTTACCTAATCTAGACATTGATAATATATTAGGGGGTATCGATCCTAAAGGGCATGGTCACCCTAGTGGTTTATTGGTTTCGGCCGAATTTTATGTCCATTGGTGGTTACTCGACTTCTATAGGACTTTATATCCTCTGGTTTGGATAGGATTCCATGGTATGTGTGTGTGAATCTTCTTATTAAATTGGAGATTCAAATAGATGGAGATTATGGAAGGTTTGGTGGCAGCAATTAAAGAAGGAGAAGGAGGGTATTCAAGTAAGAATTGATAAAGAATTTAGGAAGAATTTTAAACTTTGAATGTTTTTTCTAGAAGAAATTCAAAGCATCCTATCTAAAATCACTCCAAGTATTCTTATTTTGGATTATTTACTCACAAAAGAGAGAAATAACCAAGTTCAATACTTGTATTAGATTTCAAATGATTCAAATGTGTGCTACAAGGATCGACTAGATGCATTATATTCATCAAGAAATCTAGTAAGGTTCAAATTATTAGACTTTTTCTCCCCACATTGAGATTATTTCACTACTAAGGAATTACAAACACACTCCTCCTCAATATAATTAATCATTTTCTTTTCATATAAGAATAAGTTCTTTTTATTCTCGGGTGGTTGCACATAATCATAATGATATGGTTTCAATTTATACTTATTTTCATCGTTAAGCATAATATATTCATTAGCCACACCATCATGAGTGCATTTCTATCATATTTCCATATTCTTCCTAACAATATATCACAAGCATCCATAAGTAAAACATCATACAATACCACACCATGGTAATCACTAAAGCAAAAAGTAATTAGGGTTTGCTTTTTTACCTTAGCTCATTTATCTTTATTAAGCCATTGTAATGAATATGGTCACGGATGATTAGTAGTCACTAAGCCTAGTTGTTTGACCATTATTTCACTAGCACCATTAGTACATGAAACGCTATGTATTATGACCCTACAAACCTTATCATCGATTCTACATGTAGTTTTAAATTTTTTATCCCTTTGTGTAGATTGATCATTAGGTTGTATTTATAATACCTTTTGAAGTAAAAAACATGGATTACCAACTTCTTCATATAGTCTCAATGCATTATCATTAGACTTGATTTTTAGATCATCATTATCAACACATGGTTCCATGTTCTCAATTTCACTTAAGGTCAAAGCCATTTGGTTAGGACATCATTTATCAAAATGACCATATTCCTTTAATTTAAAACATTGCTTATTGGACATCTCACTCATCTTGTGTTTACCTTTTTCATCTCCGTTAAGGTTAGTCCTTTTTTCATTATCTGCGTAGGTATGTGTCCAAAAAATTAATGTAGATGCATTCGAATAGGTTATGGTGGTTGTAGAAGTCAAATAATTAGTCTTATTATAGGCCTTGGTGGACTTAGTTTGTCTTTCACATTTTAAAGCCAACTTAGTCAAATCATCAAGAGAAATATAGGAAAACATTTCAACTTTATTTCTAATTATGTTATTAAGGCCACCTAAATATCTAGCAAATTTTTGTTCATTTCTTTCTTTCTTGTCACATAAGAGTGCTAGTCTTTTAAATTCCCTAGTGCATTCTTCTACACTAAGAAGCCCTTGCCTAAGATTAGTCAATTTGATATACATCTCTTGCTTATACTCCCTAGGGACAAATTTATTCCTTAGGTTTTGTTTAATTTCTTCCAAGAATTTATTTTATTTTTAGCTTGCCTTTCACAAGTTCTCTTAAGGTTATCATACCAAACCCTAGCAAACTTATTAAATTTAAGAGTTGTTAAATTACACTTACATTCATCATCATACTCTCTAAACTCAAATATTGCTTTGATTTCATGTAACTATTTAAAAAATAATTCTACTTCTAATTCACCATAGAAATTAGGGAGATCAATTTTAGTTCCTTTAATCTTTAAAATATTTATACCTTGGTTGATGATTTAAATTGCCTCTTTGGTTATTGTTGAAGTCATTGGAGCCATTCTTGTGTTATCTTTCTTCATACTCCATTCGATTGTTAATTTTCCCATCTCGTGCTCGGATTTCCCTCCTTACCATGCCTTCTACTCATTCGTTGGTAGCTTTCACTATGTTATACATGTGTTGGAGAGTTTATTGATTGACTACCCTCAATTCCATCCTTTGAAGTTGGCTTTGAATGGAAGGAAGATGTTATAGTTGTGCATTGGTGGCACATACACTTACTACAAGTTGTTGAAGAGTGGTAGTAGAAGGTGAGTGGCAGAGTGTGTTATGAACATTTCTTGATACATGCTAAAGGTAATCTTAGTGGATGATGATGGTGAATCTTGATTGAATGAAGTCACAAAGGGATTGGTTATGAGCATGAGAGTGGCTGAAAACTCTTCTTCTCTATGAGTGATTAACTACTGAGATAGGTACATAGTTCGAATATCAAAGCAATATTCAAATAAAGCTAAAAACATTTGAAATTGGAATATTTGTTTGAACAAAAGCTAGAAAAGTAAAGAGATCACCAAGGGAGAGCACTGGATGGATACTCATGGGTAGACTTATCTAGCTTGAGGGGGTTGAAGATTCAATGAAAAGTTTGAAGACGGGCTGAGAGATGTTGGTGGCTATTAGTTAGGAAGGTCGAGAAAAGGAAGGAAAGTTCGAAGGGTTTACATCGAATACTTGAATGTGCTTTGTTGTAGAATAGGTGATCTTCAAAATTGACTTTGAAGATTCAAAAGGAAGGATGAAGATGTATTAGAGGCTGGTTGAAGGTATGTTGTTGTGGTGCAATTAAGATTATCATTTGATATTGAAGATTTACCTGCATGTAAGAATGTGTGTGGGAGTGGCTAGAAGAAAAATCCCTATATGAATACTAGTTTGAAGGAATGGTTGGCAACTTAATTTTGGTGAAGAGACAACCGTGGCTTTGATACCAAAATGGTGTGAGTCTTCTTATGGAATTGGGAGATTTGAATGGATGGGTATTATGGAATTTTTGGTGGTTGCAATTGAAGAAGGAGAAGGAGGATATTGAAGTAAGAGTTGAGAAAGAATTCAATATGAAGTTTGAACTTTGAATGTTTCTCTTAGAAGACATTTAAAGCACTATATCTAAGACCACTCCAAGTATTATTAGTTAAGATTATTCACTCACAAAAGAGAGAAATAACCAAGTTCAATACTTGTATTAGATTTCAAATAACTCAGAATTCAACAAGAAGTTTAAACTTTGAATGTTTCTCTTAGAAGACATTTAAAGCACTATATCTAAGACTACTCCAAGTATTATTAGTTAGGATTATTCACTCAAAAAAGAGAGAAATAACCAAGTTCAATACTTGTATTAGATTTCAAATAACTCAAGCGAGTGCTACAAGGATCAACAACATACAATATACAAGAAACCATACATTGCTAACTAGTACATTAAGATAGCCAAATGACACACATAGGGCTAACTAGCACATTAACTAGTAATAGCAATGTAGCTATATGGTATATAATATATGAATCAATAAATACTATTATAAAATAAAGTAAGCTAATTAGTACATGAAAACAACTAAAAAGAACTCTAATCAAAATAAGGATAATGATTAGGATTTTGTCTAGGTCTCTTAACTCATGGAATTGACTTTCATGTATAATATCTCCCTTTGACTTATAATAGTTTGTAACACACGAAAGATTATGTATGTTGACCCCTTAAAGTGTCTTGATCTTATTCTTGCAAATATGTTACATACCTTCAAGAATGACTTAAAATAACTCATTCGGGTTAGTCACATTATTAATATCATCATCAAAGACATGTAATGTGATTGGTTCCATATCTAAGTATGCAAAATGTTTATCATCTTGATGATATATGGATGCTCCTACATCAATGTGAGACCATGGGATGTTAATTAGTCCATATCTTGCAAAATAACAAGGGAATAGGAATAATGGCCTATGGAAAAATAATTTAGTGGATCATGTGAATCTAGGAAATGGACCTAATGAAATACTATGTCAGCTGCTAATGGAATAGTCTAGTGAGATGTGGAATAACTTGTTATTAATTAGATGTGATATCCATGATACCTAAGTTATGTTGATAAATGTGATGAGATATGAATTGTACAAGTCTTTGCATGGCATGAAATCCTAATGCATTATATGATCATGATAATACATGTATATCTAAGTGTATCATGTAAGTATGGTATCATGCTTTAGTATGATCTTATTTTTTTCTTAGTCTTTGTATGCTTGTGAATTCTATTGAGGAGGTAACTTGGCTTACTTAATATGTAGCATATTGACGTGCTCATTATTTTTGGTCACCTCAATCCCACAAGTAAAAGTCCATGTACAGTTTTTTTTTACGATGACTTGTAGTTAGCCTACCTCGTGTTAGGCTTGAGGGATTGAGATTTTATGTAGGTCCTTAATAGATTGGGATTTTAGGTCTTTATCCTTTTTTGTTTTCTCTTATTGTATTTCCATACTTTCAATTTATTCTACCCCATGCATTCGAATATTTTGGGGATCCGCAGATGTCTTGTTTTGTAAACATTTCCTCATAGTATCTACTTATCATATCTTATGTGTAATCTATTCTTGTGTTTGAGTTTGGTAGTTTTTTAAATGGTCGGCAAATGCCTATCTTATGTTGGGTGTAGAGGTAACACCTCTTTTTTTTTTCTAGGTGTGTTTTATATTTTTCTACTTTTGTAATATTTTAAAAAGAAATTTTTTAGTAATAAAAAATGGGGGTGTTACATTAGTATAATCAATGGTAAGAAATCACAAAAAAGAATATTAGGAATGATAGTTGAAACAACCCTTATCGAGCTGAGTTGCACTCTCTCTTCGCCTTCCTCACTTGGTTGGCGCTATTTTCCACTTCACTCTAATTTTCCCATTGCTGATTTGTTTTGAACTCTCTATCTATATATTTTCTAGAATGATAACATGCCTTTTATAATTTGTTAGAGGCACAACTAGGGCACAAGTGGCATTTTTTAATGCATTTGGTGGTTATAATCCTCTGCAGAACCCTAGGGCGCTAGCTACTAAAACAGTATATCTTATATTACTCTTGTTAGTTGGGTATTTACTCTAAAAATGATACCTCTAGCTATAATTTATTTCAATCATTATTGGCTAACTATATGGGTGTTTTCTTGCTCAATTTGTCCATCATAGCTTTGTCATTTTGTTCAAGTCAATACTGTAGTTCAAGTTAGTCTTACAATTCACCTTAAGAATATAAGTGTAATAAGTACTCTAAGTGTAGAATAACAAGTAGTACAGATGCAATCTCGCAAGGTGGAAAGGTGATGTAGAGACAGACTACGACTCTAGTTGTTGTAAAAAAAAATTGGAATACACCCCAATAAATTTTTGCATCATGAAATATTATGACATTATCATCTTCCCTAAACTTAAATTGCTACTCGTTCTAAGCAACACTATAACACTAGTCTTAAAGATGCAATTCCCACAATTTCCTTTGATAGTGGTATAATATAATATCCCTTAACCTTCCACTAGGCCAAAAAGTAAAATAACAAGCTTTGAGAATCGTCGACATGAATATGAAATGGGTTAAAAGAGTAAGCAAGCATTGTGTATGCTATTTCTAGATATTTTCTCACCTTACCTAATGAAATTTCTATACTCTCCTCAAGTGAGTTTGCGTAAACTAGGCTTCTTTCTATTATTTGCACCGACCAATCCTCCTCTGCCACCATCTCATTAGGTGGTGTTGAGTAGTTTTCGTTTAACATGGAGCAATATTAGGGCTTCCTCGTGTTTCTAGGCTCGTGTTATGTGAGTGCGCATCTGGTTCTCATTCAGGTATATTTTGTTACTCCACCCTAACACCTATTCCTAAAGGGTTCATGCAAGCTCCCATCCTACAACATTTTTTACTCAAGTTCACACATGGGTCTCATACAAGTGCCCCTCGTTACTAGATGTTATGGGGATTTGGAGCTTCCTAAACTACTATCTTTTCTATGTGTCTTGATTTTTATTTGATATAATTTCATTGATATGGTAAATTACCTTAAATTTATTTAATCGCTACACCCTAAAATATATAACTTCATAGGATTGCTTGACTCTTCTCATATGGCAAGGTTTTCCCTACATGATTTTTTTTACCTACAATATGATTTTGGCTATGGATTAGTGCGAACATTTCTTGAGATTGTGATCAATGAATTGTGATACTAGCCTCTTTAAACAACTTTGATAGACATACTACTTTATCTTATCCATTGATTTTGGCTTCTCATCTTTAAGGGGTTGATGAAGTTCCTTATGATATAGATAATAATCAATCTACATCTTCTAGAATGCAAAATCGGAACCATCAAGCTTCTCAATCTTGATCTTTTTGTCTTCTATTTTTAATTTCCCCTGATGATATAAACCTCACTCTAATATCAATTTTTATAATATTTAATCACTAAGTAAAGAAGAATAATAAATAAATCATATAGATGAAGTAGAAAATGACACAATGATTTTTCATGTTTTAGAAAATCACTTAATCCACGTAAAATTATTGTGTTATTGTATACTTCCTCTACTTGATATATTTATTGTCATTATTTTCTTAGTTTTTAAGAAACGTACAATTAGTATGCAAGATGCATCTACTATCTTTGTTTTTTTCTTTTGACATTTGCACTATGCTCATTATTTTTTAATCTAATGTGTACAAACTCTTATACTCTTAGATGATTAGTTGGATGTTAGTGCTATATCTTTCATCTCTTATATTTACTTATACATTTTGATATTTATGAGATGATGTGTTTGGATTTGCTATTATATGCTTATTATTCAGTCTATTGCTTCCTATATGCTAATTTGTTTTAATTCCTTATTCCAAGTAATTAGATGTAGGATATTTATTATGCCGATATATATATATATTCTTAGAGGGATATTATCCTATTTATTTCTTATGTATGATATTTTACATTGATTATACTAATGCACATGTTAAGGGGAGACTCCCCTTAGATTTTTTTCATTATTAGATCCTTTGAATGCAAGTTTATGCAAGCATTAACTCTATCATCACCTTTTGTTCTTGACAAAAAGGGGAGAGAATCCAAAATTATAATTAAAAGTTATGAATGGTAGGGGATATGATATTATTTTCCCTTATTTCTATTTATTATACTTTAACCTCATCACTCTTGAGTTATTTATTTATTTATTAATCATCATAAAAAAGGAGGTAATTGTTGATCTCATAGGTCAATAATTATCAGTATCCTTATTTTGATGATAGAAAATATGTTTAAGAGATTAATATGTATGGCTAAGTGTGCATGCACCACTACCTTCATAAAGATGAAAAACACATGCAAACTGATTCTCAAGTACAAAGCATTTAAAATATCAATCTAGTTTCAAAGTACAAAAGAAGATCAATCCAAGATGCCCAAAGACGTTAGCTTCAAGGTACTCTTTAAGATTTAGGGTATCTTTTAAGGTTGAAGTTGGGCATAACACTGTTGTCTATAACTCATTGGAAGTTTTAAAATCTTTTTTGTAATTTATTTGATACGAATTATCATTTTATGTTATATTCTTCAAAATTATAATTGCTTTGCCAAGGTTTTGGTTCCATATTTTATTGATTGACTTGTTTAAAACTGATTAACTAGCTTGTGTTTTTGATTCTAGGAATTATAACTTTTGAAACCCTAGCATACCTATCAATTGGTCCCTTAATATCTTCTATTTTGGAAAAGTTTTTTGATCTAGATTTAATACATCAAATCTTTTCATACAAACTAATTAATTGATTTTCTCAACAAGGCTATGGGTTGAATTTCTTCCAAAATTATTTTTTCATTAACCTAAACACATCAACTAGTTTGATTTAAATTGACTGACTGGTTTACCCAACTAGGCTATTAGTTTGCAAAACCAAACATGGGTTTTCAAAATGGTCAACATTACTACAAATATAGACTATAATAAAGCGAATTAGATAATAATTTATTTAAATTCAATAATAATGTCTCATTTGGATTAGGGTAAATCAAGGTGAAAGTAAACATTAAAAATTAACTTAGGTGAAGAGAATGAATGCTTTAAAATTTTATTTGGATAAAATTAACCTAAGTTGGGTGAATTGGGATGAATATTTTTTAAAATTCCATTTAGATTGAATTGAATAAAGGTTAAAAATAAAACAAATGAAACTTATACCAAAATCCCTCTTATAACACATATACTAGGGGAATGTATTTTGTCTAATAAGGTAAAAGTTAATTTATTTTTTCCTATTCTCCCCCAAATTATTGGTTAATAAAAATAAGAGGAGTTAGGGTGAAAGAGGAAAAGTTTTTAACCTTTATTAACCAGGTGGAATTTTTATTTTTGTATCTAAATAGAGTGAATGAGGGTGAATCAATTAATTCATCTTGATTCACCCCCAACCAAACAAACTGTAAAAGCTTAAACATTTTAGCTCGGCTTTGAGGAGAGATTTTTTTTCTTGATTCACCCCCAACCAAACAAACTGTAAAAGCTTAAACATTTTAGCTCGGCTTTGAGGAGAGAGTTTTGATAACATATTTGTGAAAAAACCATTGTTAAAAACAAGCTAACAAGGATACATTTATACTTTTAGGCTTTAAACTATGTTTTTTTTTCCAAAACTATAATTAAAAGTTCAACCTTTAATAAGATTTCATCAAAAGTTTAACCTAAATCATTTATTTCTTTTACGAAACCCACCTCCTCATTTTAGTATTGATTCTATGAAGGCCTATTTTTCTCTCTTATCATCTTCTTGATCCATATCTTAGACTCCCCTTCCTAGATCAAAATTACCTTGCTCTCTCTCACTTTCAATTCCTCTTCTTAGGTAAACTCCTTCTCTTCCTTTTTATTCATTCTGTAGTCAAGATTTTTCTTGTCATTGGTGCTTGCCTTCTATTGTTGTTTGTCCATTTTACCTAGTTTTTGTTTCTTCATGCTTTATTAATTAATTTATCGTATATAAATCTTTTTAATCTAAAATATTTTTCTTATGTCGAGGTATGGTTGATAAAAAAGTTTTGAAATGCATAAGCTTTTGACTCAAGTGCCTATTTTAGATATTTTTGTAATTTTAGTTTTTTTTGAGATTTATGGGTTAAAACATTTTAAAGAGGATATTCAACATTTCCAAAGCTAAAAAACACTCATTTGGCCTTCAAAATGTGATTTTCATTTTTTGATTTAAAAACCCTCAAGTTGTATTTATTTGCAGATCTAAATCTTTATAACACATAATAGGGTTGGGGGATGAACAAATCTATATATATTTGGTAAGATTTCAATTCTAAAAGCTTGTTTTTAGTTGTGAATCTCTTATTTATGGTGGTTGGTTCCTACTATACCTTCAAGCTTTATTGAAGAAATTGATAGCTAATTTGTGAAGTGTGTCATATATAATTTTATCTAGAGTTATGAGGGTTTTACTCCCTTACACTTCTTAACTGCACCCACTCTTCTTATTCTAAAATAAAATTTTCAAAAAAGGAGTTTTAGTAATAGTTATCAGTCAGAACCATAATAATGACTTTTAATAATGGTTATTAGTGAAAAACATAAAATGTTTTTAGCCAATAGCCATTTTTAAAACCTATCCATAATAGATAAAATTTGAGGGGAAATTCTTATAGACTTTTGATAAAAATTGTAAAGAAAAACTGTTATAAAAAATTGATTTCAAAAATGGTTTTTTAATGGAATCATTATGAGAACTTAGGTTTTAATATACATTTTCATCTAGAACCATTGTTGGAAGCCCTTCCCCGTCTTCATTTTTATATTTTTTAGAATATTTTATGATGGTTATATAATTTTATTAAATCTTTAATAATGAGATATTCTATAATTCTTGGAAATCATTATCAAAAGCCTCTGTGAGCATTATTAAAAGTCATTTTTGTGGTAGTGCAAGGGCTCAAATTTTACAACTAACACTAATAGACTAGTTTGAGAAAACTGATCCATTAATTATAATAATGATAAAATTTTCATATTAGGTGTGAATAAAACCATTCAGTTGGTTATACTTGAATAGCCAAGACAACCAATCAATTAGTGCCTTAGACTAACCAACTTGTCAATATTAAATGCTAAAAAGTATACTTGTTAATTTCATAGCACCTAGTGCAATTTTGTTCCAAATGGTGTGAACATTATTTGAGCCTTAAGTACAAGCGGTGGGGTTGAATTAAAACAATCTTTTGAGACATAATTTGTGATACTCAATTCTCTACTCTTTTTTGAAACCAACTCTCAACTCTAAATTTTCAATTTTGAATTTATTGCAATATTCTCAAAAGTGTTATTTCTCATTCAACTAAGCTAGACTCAACTTCTTCATTGTAATATTTGATTGTTATAGCTAGATTACTATTTAAAAATTATTTTTAATCTTTCATATCTCAATTATTGTAAGTATCATTGTAATTACAACCACTCTTCTCTAAAATTTCATTCTTAAGGGGTTGTAAGTTTACCTATCATTCTTGTAAATATTCTAAATGTAGAATCTAGAGGATATAGTAAGTTAAGCTGTAAACCTTTCTCAAAGAGGTCAACGAGATTGTAGGTTCATGAACCTAGTGAGAAGATCATTAATAAACACATCACAAAGTTCAACATCTAAAATAGAATATCTTTCAATAGTGGATGTAGAGAAGCTTTAGCTCTTAAACCACTATAAATCTTATGTTAAAATTTTAATTTGCAATTTCCATTCCGTTCCATTTAATATTATTTACCACCCTTTAGGGATTTTTCACCCTCATCATGGGCCTTCATCTCATGGCATCTATATTCTTTATCTTCCCCCTATGCCTTGACCATTGTTTGACCTTGTGTAACTTCTTTGGTGTATATTCCCTTACTTTATGATATTATACCTATTCTTATCTTATAAGCTCCATTTAAGGTTGTTGATGTAATATCCTTGAGATTGTTTTCACCTTTATTAAGGATTTATATCTCTTCATCTCAAAGTAATAAAAAAGCACTGCCATACATGATTGGTCCCCATAAAATATGTATATTGTACGATCCTTTAGCATCATATAAACCTTGGTAGTGTTAAAAAAGTCTTACCCTAGTTTCAAAGGATAGTCATCTATGTATAACATTGTGAAGTCCATCTTTTGATTTAATAAATAGTGATATTATTTATTTAATGTGAATTAATAAAATAAATGTTTTTATTTGAGGTAATGCACTTAATTTATTCATGGTGATTTAATTAAATTTAATTTGTTTGAGTAGCTCTAAATTGTTGGATCATTGTTTCTCATTAGGTGTTGATAGCCCTATAAATGATACTAGAGTATTGGTGACAATGTATGACTGCATAATTCATGACATTTAGTAAAGCTCACATGAGGATCTTACTTTTGGTTGAAAGTGTTAGTCACAATTATTTATAAGAAAGGCAATTGGTTTGTTATATAATAAACTAGACTTCTCATCAAACACAATGTATGTTCACAATGTATGTTTATTATTTTGTTTAATAGATAGTTGTGAATATTATTATAAATAGCTTTAAGTGCTAACTGATAAATTAATTAGAAGGAAAAAAATTCAAAATACTTCTTTCTCTCATTCTCCTTCTCTATAGACATTCTAATTTTTTTTAGTTAAGTACTAGTATAATATTATATTCACTAGAGTCCAATTATATTATAGCGTCGCTTCTGATAGAAACAAATATCTATTTTTATCATATAAGTCATTTTCTCACAATGTTAGACATTATGTAAGGGAGTAAAATTATCTTAAATACACATCATAAATTTGGTGGTCTTGGATATCAATTTTGGGCTTCTATTATTTTATTTAATAAGGGTATACCAAAAATATTATTATATTATTTTAACTATAATTAATAATATTATATTCACTTATTTATTTTTTAACAATATGTGATATACTATAATTAATACTTCCAACATATTCTTCATTCATAAGACTTCAATTTTGATGGATAAATCTTGAGTACTTCCATGTATTGGTCAAGGGATAGAATTTACTACTTTAATCTTGATTGCCTCTCTTCAACCTTCAAGGTGTGCTTTCATTATATCCTGATTAACATGACTTGTTAATTTCCTTTATATCTACTAAATCCATTATTGGCTTTCGATAAAAACTTTTAGTCCACTTATGTTAGCTCTTCACCTTGTTCTCCCTTCGGCACCAATCACATTATGAAGAGGTGTTTCATAAGCCCCATATGTTGTGTACCAATTTTTGCCATAATCAACACTTGGGATGTCTTGAGGGCGATCTTATAAGACTCTAGTACGACTTTGACCTCATCATTTTCTAGATTCATGTCCTTCACTATTACTTATGTCTCCTTTATGAGACTTTTCGATAGTGTTCAAATCCACACAATACTCTAACACAACCATAACACCCCCACTTTTTTTAATGCCATGCCTCTCAATATTTCTTCTATTATATCATTAGGCTCATTAAAAATTCAAAATATAACTCCCTACCAATACTCAATACCTCCAAATTCAATGCTACAAACTCCAGGAAAAAAACCTTCCATCACATTAGTTTGCTTGAACTTGCGTATATTCATCTAAGCTATATCATCAACATTGCTTTGGTAAATTGCATCTTATTCTCTTTATTGAACTCCACCTTATTGGCAATGATGTCTAAACTCTTTACCATTAAACTTATTACACTACATCATAGAAATATCAACTAGGAAAATATAGGCACTTTGTACTTAAACACCTCCATTTGGAATAAGAAAATATCTAGAATCATGCATAGCTAAGATTGATAATGGTGTTGGCCTTAATTCATACATATTAAGAACATTTGTGACAATACCTCATATCATAGCCCTCTTACATATGACCATCTTCTCAAATATCTGTAACTTCATGGAATTATTCCTTCATCATATCTTTTAACTTTCCCACAATCTCTTGTAATAATTTATTAACTTGTTAAAATTTTATTCACATTCTTCATGACGTTCTCCATAATTTTCACTAAAATTTTCTATTCAATTCACTCTCCAACATAGAATTGATGTGCATCATAGTATTAAGGTAAGGCTAGTAAAGGTGGATGTGTATGTTAGTGATGTTAAAGGCTTGAGGGTCTAACATCACTAACATACACATCCAACTTTACTAGCCTTACCTTAGACTCGATGAAAACATCATTGCTCTTTTCATAACTTCAATTATTGTTCTATTACAAGTCCACCGTAGCTCTATTCCTAGTGCATTCACCCACCATACTACTCCTCTTAAGTTGTTACCCCCTATAATTAACTATCCTAATGTTGTAAATTTGGCTCCTATATTAATTATCTCATGAAAATTCTACCCTCAGGTACTTGTATGACATTTGCTAAGTCAAAAAACATTTTTTGAGGTTAAGTTAATCTAACAAAAAAAATGGTTATAAAAATCTAATTAGTAAGAACATGAGAGAATTGTGGAAGAAAGTTTTATATATATTTCATAAGAGAGAAAATATGAGGTAGGCAGAGGTGAGAATTTATAATTTGGATACTTGAATGATGTGAGGAAATTAGGTTCTCCCATTTATTTAGGTGATGCTTCATACTAAACCTCCTCCAATGAAAGCCCATATAATTCCCTAATAATGGCTAGAAAAATATTGATTATATATGCCATATTCTCTACACTCTTTTAATCTAGAATCTTTCATTAATGTTATGATACCCCACTTTTTAAAAACCTTGAATTATTTAGGATTTTAATTATTAAGAAATGAAATTATCTTATCTTATATATTTTAATGTAATACCCCATTCTAAAATTCTTTAAAAATGTATTTAAAATTATGTTAATATAGAATAAAGTGGTTTTGGTTTTGGAAATGACTTGGAATTCGGCAAAAATGTGGGATGTCAGTGACACCAGTTTACTGGTTTCTCAAACCTATCGGCTTGTACATCCAATGATCCTCATTTTTATTTCTCGCATAACCAGTCAACTGGTTTCCCCAATCCCATCGACTAGTTAGGCTGCGATTCCCGAATCCTTTTCTATATTACCTTGATTCTCTTTCCACTTTTCATAAAAATTCCTAATTAGAGTCTCTTTATGCTAATTACCATATTTTGATGCTTTGGGATTATTTTCACATTAATTAGATCATTATATGATTTTATTTAATTAGCTAAAAATCCCCACAAAGTCTTTTTGAGATATTTTCTCCTCACCTACCACATTTCCTCTCTCCTCCTACCTTTTCCCTCTCGCCTCCAGCTTATGTAGAACTTCTTACCCTGTTATTTCTGTATCTTGGTTTGATCTTGCTTGACTTTATATTGCATCCTGTATTCCTCTTACACATTTATTTATAATACTCCACACCACCCTTGTAAGTTAACTTCTTGTCTTCTCTCCTCGTTCCTTTCTAGTTAAATAATGGACCTTTTCTAGCCCTCTTTATCTAATTCTTTCTCTTCTTTACACACACTCATTAAATCCCTCTTCACTTGCTCTCCTTTTTGTAAATTTTTTTAAGTGTTGCGTGTTCTACTCCTTCCCTTTTTCATATGAAGAATTAGACACTTTCCTCTTGTCCTCCAATTCTGATCCTTATCACCACTTAAACTCTTATTCTCCTTTTCCTCTCTTCTTCCTTTGGAATACCTTGCCAAGTGTGGAGGACTTATTTCCTCTCATTTCCCTTTTCTTGCTCCAGTAGATAGCCAAGGTCCCTAACCCTTATTCTTCTAATTGTATTCAATCTTTCCCTTCTTATTAATCTTTACTTTTGTTTCTCTTTACTTTCTATAAATAAAGGGAGATTAAAATTTTAAGATAGTTAAATATTTCTTGCTCCTCGTTACTTTTTGTTATCTATCTTGCGGGAAAAAAGTTGAGAATTCCTACCTCTATCCTTCTTCTTTGTTTATATTATTTGAATTAAAAAATTTAAATGTATGTTTTACAAGTTTTGGATTCTTAATTTCCTTAGATCATCAAGGATCTTATAGTGGGCCATTGAGTTAGGAGTATTTTCTCTTTGCTAGAAGATTTACCTTGAGTTAAGACTAATCTCTATTCTATAATGAGGTTTGGTGTTCATGTTTACAATAGTTTACACCTATGAGTTTTCAGCATGTGCCCATAGAAAAGCATAATATACCAGACATGTGATATATTAAGATATGCATTTTTAATGTGGATGGTTGCAATCATGAGATATGACATCATATGGATCTTTAGACATAAGTGTGAATCCATGAGTTTACATCATAAGTTAGCATAGTAACTAGATTATGGAGGTTCTATGTATCAAACATGCTTATATGCTTAGCTAATTCCATGACTCTAACTTTCTAACCATGAATCATATGATGTTTGAGTTAGTAGTATGTTATCTTCCGGGCCTTTTGATGAATTTGTGATATGCGTGAATGATTGGGGTTGGATTTAGTATCATGAATCATGACTTTTAATGTTAATAGGACTCTCGTTGATTTCCCCCCTTGATGTTGATTATGTGGGCTTGCTTAGGTTATTTTGACTTAAAACATGAATTTGATGAGTTAAGCATGAAAGTGTGGTGCAACTAATTTAAGATTATGTTTAGGACGTATTTATGTCATTAATAGAAATAGCATGAGTAAGATGTGAATTATAGGGTGGTAAGCATGATTTAGTTGTTTGTCCTTGGTGAGAAGGTTGTAAGTATAGTATGATGTTGAGTCTTTAATTCAGTCTTAGAAGATGATCTAGCTATGCAGTGTCTTCTGCATTCTTTCATATGAGTGGGTGGCCTATAACTTGTGTAACCTTACTTGAGCATTGGATTGATGACAACATGCCTTATATACTATTTTCCCATGTTGATGAGTCAAGGCATGAATCATAATTTTATTATTGGTGTGAGTTTAAATATGGAGTATGCCTCTTTATGTGGTTTATGACATAAAAGCATGCCATGATTAAGTTGGCAAAGTTTTGAAAAATTTTGGGTGTGTGTATCACAGGTATGGGTAGTGTTTTACCCATACTAGTTAATTGGTTCCTCAAACCCATTGACTTGTTGTGCAAGCAATTGAATGGTTTGAAAATTTGGATTGGTTAGTTGTGAGATTAGTCGATTAGTTTGATAAACCAGTTGAATTGTTTCAACGAACAATTGATTAGTTGGTCAAACCCATCAATTGGTATCTTTGAGACTAAAATGGGCTTGTCTCTATTTTGACCCATCAACCGATTGGACCAAACCCATTAATTAGTTCTGATAAACAATCAATCAGTGAGACTAACTAGATGACTGGTCCTCTAATATTGTTTTAGTCAAGGTCAGGTATGACTAGACCAGCCAACTAGTCTCAAGGATTGATCAACTGGTCTGATTGATTGTCGCCTAGTTTAATATTAATTATTGATAGTCTCTTGTCCTTTTGTGTTAATACTACCATTTATTTACAACTACTGAATCATGATTTCAACCACACTTAATCTTAGATTTAATAAGGATCAAGCTAACATTGTGATGCCTTGAGTGGTTAAGCTTGGTGTCATCTCTAAGCACCCAAAAGCGTGGCTTGTATGTCTTGTGTTGTGTTAATGTTAATGATTGGTGATACTTGTTTGGTTATTAAGGAAAATGTAATTTTGAGTTATGATAGTATTTGGTAATTAATAATAATAATAAAATTATATTTATTGTGTTGTGTTTGGCGTTGTTGCTGGGTAATACCCATCTAGTTATCGATGAAATTGTAATTATGATATTTATTCTCCTTTTTCTCAAAAAATTTCTTGTACTATTAGTTTGTGGCTTGTACGTGAGAGTTGGAATAATACTATGGTAGACTATCATAGTGTTTGTGCTCATATAGAGGGTACACCATGATTGGTGGAGTTTCATCTCCTTATTCTCAATACCTTTCCCATACTACTAGATTGTGTCTTGTATGCGGAAGTATGAATAATACTGTGGCTAACCATCTTGGCATCAATTCTCGTGTAGAGGGTACGCCACGATGGGTTGGTTTTTCCCTTACGTTTGGTGTCATCACCTTAACACCCATCTGGGAGGTTTGGATTGCCTCATTTACATTTGGTGTCATTGTCTAAGCACCCATATAAAAGGTTTGGATTACCTCATTTGTGTTTGGTGTCATCGTCTAAACACCCATATTAGGATCAGTGCTCCGCTTTGGAGGGTATGCCCATGTTTGTATTTGGTATTATCACCTAAATACCCATATTATAATTGGTGCTCTACTTTGGATGGTATGCCCATGTTTGCGTTTAGTGCCATCGTCTAAACACCCATATTGGGATCGGTTCTCCGCTTTAGAGGATATGCCCATGTTTGTGTTTGGTGTCAATGTCTAAACACCCATATTGGGATCAGTGCTTTACTTTGGAGGGTATGCCCATGTTTGTATTTGGTTTCATCGTCTAAACACCCATATTAGGATCAAAGCTCCACTTTAGAGGGTATGCCCATGCTTGCATTTGGTTTCATCGCCTAAACACCCATATTGGGATTAGTGCTCCACTTTGGAGGGTATGCCCATGTTAGGGACTTATGTGCCCTTATGTTGCCACCATGACCCTTGCTCATGGTGGAGACTTAGGTGTGTCATACAAATATCTTAATAAGTGGATTGTGTGGTCATATAGCGGAGTAATAATAATATGGTTTATTTATGCTTGTGACATATGCAATCATCATGTTATCATTACTCTCATTCCATAACTATGTGCTCTAGCATATCTTTTATACCATGAGTTAATGTGACTTCTAGGTGCAACTTGAGCCCCTTTCTATGCTATAGAAGAGACTTGTTTTACTAGTATCTCATCGTACTGATACTACCTTGTGTAGTTATTGTGATGATTTAACTTTTGTTCCAGGAAGCAGGTGACATTTTGTAGGTTTGATCAACTTGTTGTGGGCCTTTGTATAGCTTTTCTTTGAAAATATTTATGGTATCAAAGGGTTAGGATAATTGGTTCAGTTAGGTTTCCCATTGCATTGGGATGCTTCCTTTATTTTTGTTTTTGTTACTTAAACTCTCGACTCTACTCCTATATTTGATTTGTAAATTATTCATGTCATATCATATTTCTTTCTCTTCCCTTTTTCTCTCTTTTTATCTCCCTCGTGCTATCTCTGATTCTCATGCATAGTTTTATTTGAACATTTTCGCCTTACATCGAGCATATGTTAGGTGGATGGCCACACCTTTTACATGTTCAGTAACATTATCTAGTTTTATTTATTTGCTTCCACATTATCTTAGAATGAGAATATTTTTTGTTGTAAAAATTAGGGGTTTTACAATTCGTTAAATCCGTTGAAAGTTTAGAAACCCTAGTGTTATTTTTAAAACTTTTCATTATCGCTTTCTTATCCTTTTGTGGTTTTGACTTCCGTGGGAATTCTGAAGAATTTTTAACCTTTGAACTCTTTTGAGAAATTTCAATACTATGGATATTTTAATTTCTCATATCTTTTTAAGCCCACTGAGAATTTTCAAAATGTCAAACTGAGCCGTTGGCAACAAGGCACTATTCATTATCATGATCTATCGTAATCACATTTCTAAGTTCCAAAATGACTATTTTAGATATCTAAAATTTACAAAACTTCAGGGATCATTATATTTTAGTGTTATTGACTTCTAAATGGTATAAAACTAAATAATCATTATTTTTATACTTTCAATTTTAATTAGATATTTTTGGGCATAACAAGTTATCAAAACTTATCTTTCTTTATTCTCATCTAACCTTTTTAATGATCAGTCTCCACCACTCACTTTAGATGAGGATGATCCTTATCCAAACATTTTATTTTCCTTCTTTAGCTGATCTCCCCTTCACTTGTTTACCTGAGGTATTGCTTATAAAATATCTTCTAAACCTTATATTAAGTTAGCTACTAATTTTAACCTTTAATAAACATATTTCTTAACTTTCCTAAACTTTTTAACTTGATATACACTTCTTTATTCTTATACTCCCAACCAAACATCCTCCTTCTTTCTCTTTTTCCTTGCATCACCTCCATCCTTTTTTATTCACTTTATTGATAAACCTTAATCTTTATCAAGCTTGGAAAAAGCGTTTACTTTTCATTCTCCTTAATTCTTTCTCATTCTTTAGTTTTTTTCTTTGATTTTTCCTAATGTTTTATCTTTATTTTATATGTTTCAAGAAATCTTGGAAGTTTTAGATTTGGGATTTCTTTTTTTTTTATTTTTTATTATTATTTATATTTGGGAGTTTAGATTTAAGGAAGGATTTTTTACTACATCTAAACATGATTTTAAATTTGTATGATTTAATTGTGAAGTGTTGAAAGAACACGAGGTTTGGTTTTTATGGCCTTAGGGATTGAATTTGGTCCCTTTAATTAAATCTATTTATATCATGTTAATACTTAGGATTTTTAGGCTGATTTTGATATATAACTTGTTATGTTTTGAATGTGTTTAACATGATTTGTGTTAGATTAAGGTTTGTGATACTTTAGGTGTTCTTGAGAAAAATCATTACATTAATTAGTTTTTTGGTAAGTAATAATTTATATAACTTAGAAAAAAGGGAGGAAAAATTAATGCACAAAGGCTAACTGATCGCCAAACTAGACCGCCAATGCATTTCCTCCATATATCAAACTTCATGAACCAACAAGAAGTAAATCAACTACTACATACCCAAGAATCTAATGCTCTAAAGAAGGGAATTACTATGGTGATCATGTCTCCTAAAGACCATTTAATTCCATTCATACCAAATAGAGCCTATATATGTGACAAACATAACATGCAATAACTTATTCTTTTCATTTGGTTACCTAGTGAACCTTGCCAAAATCATCAAATCACTTTCTTTGTCTTAGATATTATCTCTTCAATCAAATAAAGTTCTTGTTTTTTTGCTATACTTGATGATTGTAAGAGCACGTTAGAAAAAAAATGTTGAGTGCTTTCTTCTTTGTCATTTGAGTATAAAACACATTGACCACCATCCATAAGATCCATCTATTTCAATCTAGATTTTGTTGATAAAATGTTTTAGATTACAAGCCATGCAAGGAAATGGAATTTGAGTTCAAACATTGGACACCAGACCAAAGATTACCACCAAGAAGTTTCAGCTTTGATTATTGATATGAGCGGATTTGAGGTGATTAAAAGACCTTGCGAGTATCATTATATCCATGATTTTTTCCACATGAGGGAGCCATAGGGTGTGATTCTTAACAATTTTTCCACCTTTTGGAATCTTGCATGACTCACTTGAATTTAACCTAAAAATAGCTCTCTTTTTTTCCCTATGAATTGACAACACTCTCCACTCTTATGACTCTTCATAGGCTTAATGATTTTACTTAGCTACTTTCAAGACATATGTAGGAATTACAACACCCTAACATCTCAAAGAATCTCTTTACCTTATCAAGTCTGCAAGATATACCATCTAGGTCATCGCCATAGGTTTGCATGCCGATAAAAGAAGAACACACAGTTTTTCTAAAGTTGGCAGTATTCACCTGGGGACCATTGTAGGGTACCTCCACCTGACAATAGGGTACAATCGCTTGACGCTTGGGTACAACTTACCATCTCAACACCAGGGGACATTTATCCTATTTGCATGGTTGCACACTATAAATGTCCCATCATCAAAGTAGAGGGGAGGATCATTGAGAAAGGAAAATAAGGGAATCCATTGAGAGATAAAATAACAATGACAATGGAAGAGTAGTAGAGAAAGGAAAAAAGAAGAAGAATCATAGTAGAGATCAATAGAGAGAGGAAAAAGAAGGAGTGATTAAGCTAGATAAGGGTTGGATTACCATAATCTACTCATTCTATCCCTTCTTTCTCTTATTTATTTTATGTTGGCTGGAAGAAGTTTAGTGTCAGCTAGCTTCTTAATGAAAGGAAAAGTTTGGAAACCCTTTTTTTTCTATAATATTGACAATTCTAGTCATGTTGAGTTAAATGGTATTTTCTTTTGGTAAGTTGTAATTGTCGAGGTGTTGAACTTTAGTCACATTTGTAACTCATCTGAATTCTGCATCAAATGAGATAGTGTGTAGAACTTACAATGACAAATGGTGATAGGGTTGGCATCGAAAGGTGAAGAGACCTTGTCATTAATCCTCCAACCCTCACTACATGGCATTGCTAAGGCATATACACTGTGATGGAGATGGCATGAGAGTATGTTTCACCATTGAGTGAAACTTAGTGAGTCTAAGAGGATTAATATCCATCGGGCCTGAAATATTATGAATTATCATAGGTCACACACATTTAGCATTAACAACTCTCCTCTCATGAATCTATATCCTAATTTCCTTCCCATCTATCCTACATTAAGTTTGTTAATTTTTTGTGCATTATTATTTCTTTAAATTTTTAGCATCACCCTACCAATATTTAGTCACATAAGTAGATACTTGACTTTGGCTAGCATATTTCATTCAATTTTTTCCTTGTGGGATCGACATCCTCTCATCACATTACTACTTGGATCGACCATGTATACTTCCACGATTGTGATGTGCCTCATATCACACTTACCTTACCAAACACTATTGAACTAAACTCATAACACTAGCACAACACAAACACACCAAGTTTTTGGCGCCATTGCCGGGGATAAAAAAGGTAAATTTTGAAAAATGCTACATGGAAAAGGATAACATCTAATGAATTTTCCTGTACATAGATTACCATAGAATCTTTTGTAAATTTTAGATTTGTTTATTTTTAAAGAACTAACTCTTGTCTGACTAGAACCAATTAGGATGCCTTAGTACCAATTGATCTAGAAATAGAGTGCATCCTGTGTAGAACTCGAGCGGCCCTCCACCATCAACAACAACAAGAAGAAGGTTCAACATCAGAAGGTTCTTGTAACATGAGTCATTTAGACCCACATTAGCACGACAATGGTAAAAATGGACTACCTATTCCACAGCCAAACTAGATGGAAGGATTACCTATGATCTTACGCCCTCACATCAATAGAACTCTAGTAGGAACACAAGCTCCACCCATAGGAGATGATTGTAACCGAGCTATTTGGGATTATACTGTGCTAGTCCAAGACCACCTGAACCCTACAATTGCTTTTCCTAAGATTCAAGCCCCACATTTTGAGCTTAAACTTGTCATGTTCCACATGTTACAAACCATAGGGAAATTTAGTGGCCAACCTACTGAAGATCCACACCTTCATTTGAGAGCATTCATAGAATTTAATGACACCTTTAAAATTTAGGGAGTTCTAGAAACATTACTGGGAGTTAAGTTATTCACTTATTCCTTTAGAGATCATGCTAAAGAGTGGCCAACTTCCCTACTAACTGGTTCAATCACCTCTTGGGATGACTAAGTTCAAAAATTCCTCATGTGATATTTCCCTCCCAATAAAAATTCCAAGCTTAGAAATAGCATTATTGCATTCTTGCAAGAAGAAGATGAGATACTCCACGATGCATGGGAGACATTTAAGGAATTGTTAAGAAAATGTCCAAACCACGGAATCTCTCACTGGTTGCAAATAGAAACATTGTACCATGGACTAAACCCTCAGACACAAAACTTAGTGGAAACCTGAGCCAATGGTACCCTAATAAGTAAAACTTATGACCAAGCCTATGATATTATCGAGACCATAGCATGTAAAAACTAGAAGTGGGGTAGTGCCAGGAGCATTCCTAAGGTGAGAGCAACTGGAGTATTTGAAGTCAATACCATCATAACCCTATGAGTTGAGGTTTTGTCTATGGCTAATCTATTGAAAAATATTGCTCCCACTAATTCTCAGGTGCAAAGAAGAGAGGAACATTCCACTACTTAAATAGCTGTAGTATCATATGTATACTATGGAGAAGGTCATTTGTTTAAACAATGTCCAACGAATCTAGTGTCGGTGAACTATGTGGGAAACTAGGCTAGAAACTCTCAATAGCCTTATGGAAATCATTACAACCCAACATGGAGCCAACATCCTAATTTCTCATGGTCTAAAAGAATAATGTGCAAAACTCAACTAACCAATACAACCAACAACGCTACTACCAACCTCAACCCCAACATCTTCAACAATCACAAACTTATCAACCCCTTACCCAACATAATAAATCTAACACTTTGGAAACTCTTCAAAAATAATATATGGTAAAAAAGGATGCCGAAATATAGAGCAATAGAATCTCCCTGAGAACCCTAAAAACGCAAATAGGGTAGCTAGCTACAACCTTGAGTGGCAGATCCCATGGTGCTCTGGACAATGATACTAAGAACCCTAGGAGAGAAGGAAAGTAGTAGTGTAAAGCCATTACCCTCAGATGGTGTACGAAAATCACACCTCCATACCAAAATTATGGAGCAAAGACTGTCAATATCAAGATAATAATGTAGAACCCAACAAAAAAAGTCGACTTGCATACCTGCCCAACTACAAACTAACCCCATATATGACCCAGAAGAAGATGCCACTCCTAAACCTAAGCCAAACAAAAAATTGTAAATTATCATCAAAATTAAGTCCTAAAACCTTTATTCTATCACCAATTTCCCTTAGTGACTCAAGCAGCACCAACAGGATAAGCAATTCAATATTTCATTGAAATTATTCACTAGTTGCATATGAACATCCTATCAGTGGAAGCCCTTCAACAGATGCCTAAGTATAAATTTTTTTTAAAGGATATTTTAATACAAAAAATAGGACTATATGAATATGAAATAGTAGCTATGAATCGGGGATGTAGTTTAATTTTCCAACAAAAATTACCCAAAAAGTTATAAGACCTTCGTAGTTTTGCCATTCCTTATTCCATCTGTGATAAGTATTATGGTAAGGCCCTTTATGACCTAGGTGCTAGTTTCAATCTGATGCCTATATCCATTTTTAGGAAACTAAGTATTAGAAAAGTGAGGCCTAACACTGCCATGCTATAGCTCGCTTATCGATCATATGTCTACCTTGAGAGAAAGATTGAATATGTGCTAGTAAAGGTAGACAAGTTCATCTTCCTAGTAGATTTTATAATCCTTGACCATAAGGCCAAAAAGGAGGTTCCTATCATTTTGGTAGATCTTTCTTGGCCATGGTAAGAACCTAATAGACGTGTGGAAGGGAGAGTTGACGATGAGGATCAACAAGCAGTATACCATGTTTAATGTTTTCAATTCTACAAAACTACTTGAAGAGGATCTGGATGAATGTTTGTGAGTTGATATTATTTATTTGACTATTTGTGATGATTTTGATGTAGGAAAATTTCAAGAGGAATCTAGGTTGTTTAATGTAGACTATATTACAAACAGTTACCCTACCCATTTTTCTAGTGAGTAGGATGAAGGATATATGGCAGGGTGTAACTAGATAAATTTCTCAACACCTCGAGAAACTATTAGACTGAATAGTGGAGAGATACAACCAACCAAGCCATCAACTGTGGAGCCTCACATGCTTGAACTAAAGCCATTATTAGCTCACTTAAAGTATGTTTATTTAGGTAAGAGGGACACCCTAACATTTAATATATTATCTACCTTACCTAAATTTGAATAGGACTAGTTGGTTCAGCTGCTACAAATACACTAGAAGGTAGTGGGATGAACTATGGTAGACATTCATGGAATTAGTCCAGCAATATGCATGCACAAGATTTTTCTAGAGGATCTATTGAGCTCATTAGTAGAGCGACAGAGACGGCTCAACCCAACAATGAAGGAGGTAGTGAAGAAGGAAATCATTACATGGATCAACACAGGTATTATCTATCTAATATCTAACAGTAATTGTGTAAGTCTTGTTCAATATATCCCAAAAAAGGAGGTATAAATGTTATTCACAATTCTAAAAATAACTTGATCATAACCCATTCAGTCATAGGGTGGCACATTTGTATAGATTATAGAAAACTCAAAAATATCATTTTCCCCTCCCTTTTATTAGCCAAATGCTTGAAAGATTGGTAGGAAGAGACTTTTATTATTTTTTAGACAAATACTTAGGTTACAATAAAATAGCCATTGCACCTAATGACCAATATACGACCACATTCACCTACCCTTATGGCACATTCGCCTTTTAGTGAATGCCTTTTAGCTTGTGCACCGACAACTCTTCAGCAGTGCGTGATGGCTATTTTTGTGGATGACTTTTCTATTTTTGGGGATAGTTTTGAGGATTGCTTGACAAGCTTGGAAAGAGTGTTAATAAAATATGAGGAGATAAATTTGGTTCTTACTTGAAAAAAATGTCACTTCATGGTTTAAGAAGGTGTTATGTTATGTCATAGGGAATTACAACAAGGACTAGAGGTTGATAGGGAAAAGGTGGAGGAGATCAAAGAATTACCTCTTCCCACCACTGTTAGGGGTGTAAGAAGTTTCCTAGGATATGATGGACATTACCAAAGATTCATCAAGGACTTCTCCATAATTGCTAAACCCTTTTTTCAATTGTTAGATTAGGATAAAAAATTGATTTCAATAATTAGCAGCCTTTGAGAGAATAAAGTTAGCATACACAGAAGCTCCCATTATTATAGGACCTATTTGGACTCTTCACCAACAAACAACTCCTAAAAGTCAGGTAGGGTCAACTACCTTAGTATGTTGATATTGCTAACTACCTGGCATGTAGAATACCACCCCCTAACAAATCTTGCCAATAATTGAAGAAATTATTCCCTGAATTCAGGTACTAATACCAGGATGAACCATTCCTATTTAATTAATGTGGTGATGGACTAATGCGAATGTGTGTAACTGAAGAGGAGGCTAAAGAAATATTAGCTGCCTGTCACCACGCAACCTACAAAGGACATTTTGGAGGAATAAGGGTTGTAGCTAAGGTCTTGCAAATTGGATTCTATTGTCCCAAAATATTCAGAGATGATAGGGAAGAGGTCTAGAAATGTGAGCTATGTCAACACACTGGGAACATCTCAGCAAGGAATGAGATGCCTAAAATAGGAATTCTAGAAGTGGAATTGTTTGATGTGTAGGACATCGATTCCATGGGCCCATTTCCATCCTCCTTTAGCAATGAGAACATTCTAGTAGCAGTGGACTTTGACTCCAAGTGGATATAGGCCACTACGCTACAAACTAATGTTATCAGGGTGGTCATTCACTTCCTACAACCAAATATTATTACACGATTTGGGACTCTTAAGTCGATTATCAGTGATGGTAGCACTTATTTTTGTAATAAGACATTTCAATAGCTCATGTAAAATTATGGAATTTGTCATTAGGTAGCTACAACCTATCACCTACATTCGAATGATCAAGCTGAGCTATCTAATAGGAAAATAAAAAGAATCCTAGAGAAAGTGGTCAACCATAACACAAAAGTGTAATACCCCTTATTTTTGAAACCTAATTTTATTAAGCCTATTTATTTTATTAGCGTAATTTGATGCAAATATTTAATTATTTTAATTTTGATTTGTTTTATGGATTCATTGACGATTTCAAATTTATATTTGAATTTAATTAATCGTGGTCGTTGTGAACCATTCTAGATAAATTCGTTCACGACCATGATTTTATTATATTCATATGATTTTGATTTTCGGTTAAAAACATGTAATCCCGTTCTTTCTCATATTTTGATTTTTAATATTTTAGATTCGTTTTCGATTATAACTTTGTCGTGTGATTACGAAGTTATTTTGAAGTTATATTTCTTTGACAAAATATATTATTTAAATTATAGAATTTCTTTTTAAATAGTTAATGTTATTTCAATGATTTTATCTGTAGAAAATATTTCCAACTTTAAATTTATTCGATTCCAGAAATCGTTAATATTTTTTGGGAAGTTTAAATTAAAAAAATTTTCGGAGCTTATTTAATAATTTATTTTTGAAATTAATTTTCTTATGTTTTACGCTTCTCAGTTTGCGGAAAACCGATTTTGGAAATTATTAAAATTAGTCTCGGTTTATTAGAATTTGACTTAAATACTTTATTATATGTTTTGAAATATTATTTCGGGGTCTTATAATGTATTTCCGTAAATAATATAAATTTTTACGTTCGTTGGTAAATTTTTCCGAAAATGTTTATGAAATTATTTATATAGCTTTTAATTAATTTTAATCCTTCGGATCGTTTCAAAACAAAATTTTGTTAAATAAAAATTTAGATAAAATCTTCCGATAAAATTTTTAAATATTTAGTATTTTACTTTTACTTCTATTTGTTAAAAAAAAAGACACAACCCGCCGGTGCCCGACCCCCTCTTCCTTTTTCTTTTTCTCTCCTTCTCTTTCTCTTCTCTTCTTTCTCTCTTTCCCGTCAACCCTGTTCTGCAGCCCCAAACCCCAGCCCCAGCCTCCCTCACCTCCTCCATCTCCTAGCTCCACCAGCCACCAGCCGACCTCCAACCACCTGCAACCGACGACGCCACAATCAGTAGCAACAACTATTGTAGCAGCAGCAGCCACCACCAGCAGCAGCGGCGACAGAGCGCAGCAACGACGAGCCGCGCTGGTTGCGCCGCCGTCCGACCACGGCAGGCCCTGCTGACCACCGGCGAGCCACCCTCGGCCTTCCTTTGCTCCGATTTTGTTTATTTTTGTTGGTATAAATTTCTGAAAACCCGAATATAGATTTGATTAATTGAGTATGATTTAGCTTGTGATAAGCTAAATTAACTGTTTGGTTATGTATATATGTGCTGCGAGAATGATTTGGATAGGTTAATTGTATGGTTATGTTGGAATTTTGGAAAAATTGGATTTTTGGCCGGGTTATGCCCGAATTTTTTGGATTCGTCCGATTTAGCTATTTTGGGTAAATTGATTATACAATATATTTTAAAATGTATTTAATTTTATGTTGGAATCGTCAATTTGAGAAATTTATGCAGAATTTATTGGAATTTGAATTCTAGGTTAAAATTCGTGTGTGATAAAATTGGGTCGTATAATTGAGTCGTTCTGCTCAATTGATTTTATAACATCGTGTAAAATGTATTTAATTTTATATTGGAAGTGTTGATTTGGGAAAATTGTGCGTAATTGATCGGAATTGGATTTTTAGGTCAAAACTCTCGCGGGTCTAAATTAGTTTTTGTAATCGGGTCATTTTATTCAATTGACTATATAATTTATATTAGAATATAGTTAATTACATTTTCGAACCGCCAATTTATATATTTTAGCAAGAATTGATCGGATTTACGTTCCGGGCTCAAAAACCCTAATTGTGCATAATTGGGTATTTCTTTTATTGGTTATGATCAATTGATTATTTGATATGTTATAAAATGTGTTTAATTGCATTTTTAAATATTCGATTTGATTAAATTAATAGAATTCAACCGAATTGTATTTTCGGGCCTAAAACCCTAGATTTTAAGTAAAATTATGAAATTGATGATGTGTATAATTGTTTTTCTAAAATTAAATTTGTAGAAGTAGTTGAAATGATCCTAATTGCTTTCTAATACCTTTAATTTGAATTAATTAATTTGAATTACCCGAGTTTGTGTTGTGGGGTTTAAAACCCTAATTTAAAAAATGGATAGTCTCAAATTGGCTACTAGGAAGATTGTTTTGTTGAAATTAATTATCTAGATTTATCTAAAAATTAGTTTAATTGTGTTTTAAAACTATTAATTTTAGGTAATCGAGGTCGATTCGTAGTTTAGGGATTAAAAACTCTAATCTTCGGGGATTATTTTATAAAATTGATTTTTGCTAGGTGTCTTTTATCTAATCAATTTCTATCTTCGGGTTTTAAATCATTTAAATTATGTTTTAATCTAATTGGTTTGGATTCGGTTATATGTAAATGGTTGGTTTACCTATTTAGTTGTACAACCTAATGAATAAGTTATTTTTGATAAATTAACTTATGATTGATTATTCTTTCTCGGTCTTTCCAAATTAATTTGAAATGTCCCAAGTGGTATTTGTATTAATCTGTTTTGATTTATATTTAATCTTAAATTTAATAGAGCTATGCTTTTAAGTCCTAAGTTTTGGACACGTTTTTCAAGAAAGATCATTTGTGTTCGTTTGCATTTATTTAATTATAATATGTGAATTATTAATTTATAAGATAGTTTCTAACCTAGTTCCAATTTCTATCGACGATCTAGGAAATATTTATTGTGGATCCTTGAGCTAGTGATCTCCCTCCCTCTCTTATCTCGCTTAGCTAGCTTCGGATTTAGGTAAGTCTCTACTTACCTCCACTTATGGGTGTTAGTAAGGACTTAACTAAGGCCGCCTGTGTGTTACGTGTTTTACTTGTCTTGGATGCCTTATACGGTTTATATTCTGTATTTTATATGTTATCTGTTTTATTGTGTAGCGTAGTGTGGAACCGAGGTATGTTCTCGTGCTCCTGTCTGGTATGTGCTAATATGAGTATGCTGCAAGTTATGATGGATGTCGTGTGGCCTTTTAAAATTCTTTTGAATAAGACACGTTAAGACACTAATCACTTAAAGAGAAAGTTGTTGAGCCGGACCCAGACCGGTCCACCGGCGAATAATAGTGGCAGGGTATGTTACCCTCCTGAGCGGTCCACCGGCTATAATAGTGGCAGGGCATGTGCCCTGGTGACCGTTCCACTAGCTATAATAGTGGGGGATTCTGTGCTCAACAAACCAAACGTAATAACGATAAGACATGGGAAAGACACAAAGTAATTACAGTGAAACATCATGTGAGTCGGGGCCAGACCGGTCCACTGACGAATAATAGTGGCAGGGTATATTACCCTCGTGACCGGTCCACCAGCTAAAATAGTGGCAGGGCATGACCCTCTTAACCGTTCCACCGGCTATAATAGTGGGGTTCCCGCACTCACATGAATTGATAAAGATTATGATGTGAATCGACTATATTTACTAGTGATCTAAAGAATGAGTCTACCCAGACCTTAGCCGGCCTTTATTATCTATATTACTGCATGCTGCTTATGTGATTGTGGCCACATAATAGTTTTTCAATAATATGGATTATTCCTACTTGAGGCGCATGAGCTACTTTATATTTCGGTAATACGACACTTACATGTTTAAATAGGATGTTACATATGTTTCGCATGTTATTATATGTGTATGGTAGGACTTATGATGTGGGTATTGAGTATGCATAATATTATATCAACGTAATGCACCATGATTCAATATGCACTTGATGTTATAGTTTACGTCTCTCCCATAAGATAGGGTAGTGGGATTTACTCAGTATTGGACTCGTACTGATACTACCTTGGTTGAATGGGTCCTGTGATGATCCATTGATGGTGGGGAGCAGACTTCTTGTGCAGGTTTGAGATCAAATATTGTATTTGGGTGGAAGGCTTGGTTTGAGAGAGTAGGCAATCTGGAATTTGATCTATTGAGTTTTATCTTGTTTAGCTGTATTCGTCTTTAGAAGTTACAAGTGTTGTATTTAAAATTTCAAGGGTATTGTAATTAACTTTCAATTTCTCGTACTCAGATAAGCTTTTAAAATTTGGATTTATTTCACAGGTTCCGCTGATTGTTTCAGTGATGATTTTATTTATTGAATCTATTCACTTGCCATCTGCCTGTGGATATTTCCTTGTGGGAGTTTATCCACACAACATAGACATTGTTTGGAATTTTATTCGATAGGTTTTAGCCTTACATCTAGCATGAGATGGATGGTGGACATTTATCTTGTGTTAGATGTGGCGGTAACATTCCCCAAATTCTCTTCTAGCTTCCGCTTTATTCTTTCAAAAAAAAATTTAGGAGTGAATTTTGGGGGTGTTATAAAAAGATTCATTAGGAAAAATAAATGACGCATTGTGGGCATATAGGAAAACATTCAAAATGCCCCTGGGAATGTCACCCTATCGTATTATGTTTGGAAAAGCTTTCCACATACTAGTTGAGTTAGATCACAAATCATATTGGGTTCTCAAGTCTATTAACTTATATCTAATCACCATAAAAGAAGCTTGGAAATTATAGCTACATGAGCTTGAGGAACTAAGAAATACTTCATACAATAGTGTGTGGTTGTACAAGGAAAAGACCAAGAAATTTTATGACCAGCACTTGAAGCCAAAAGAGTTGAATCCTGAGTAGTTAGTGCTGCTCTATAACTCAAGGTTGAAGTTGTTCCTTAGGAAGTTAAAATCAAGATGGTCAGGTCCCTATAAAATTATTTAGGTGTATCCCTTTTATAAAACCTAAATGAGTTGTATCAATGATGTCCTACATTATATGCTATAGTTTGGTGGTAAGAATTTTAGATATGTTTTTTCTTATATAATCCTTGAACAAGAAATATGTCTATAATCACTTACCTTTGTAGCATTTTATTTCTTTAGTATGAGGGTCAAAGAAGTGACATTGAGTTTGTTAGGCATACCACAAGTGTAAAAAAAAACTCAATAACAACAACACACATATCATCTCCTTTGATGTCCCAAGTTTTCTTGAAAAATAGAGTAGAGAAACCATCCACATTTTGGGATTTATTGTCACTTATTGCAAAATTTTCATCATTTTACTTCAGAATAAAGGACTGGTGTAATCAAGAGGTTTTTATGAGGCTCTTTAAACCTTAGGCCCTGACTCACAATCTCTACATCTATCATCCTGGTAGCATGTATAGGGTGTCCTAGAAAGTCTTGTAAAAGTTAGTGAAGGCATATTTGATAAAAGTTGGATCATTAACAACCTTTCTATCATCTAATTCAACTTTACTCATGGAATTTCTATTTTGGTGTCCCCTCATATGAGAAAAATATATTTATGATTATAATCCCTTTATTAAGCCAATGGGACCTTTGTCTCCGAGAAACTCTCATGATAATGAGAAAGTTTATTAAATTCCATCTAACAAGTGTGTAATTGATCCTTGAAGACAGTGTTGGTAACATCATTTAATAAGAATTTTTAAGCATCACACATTGATATATTTGAAACCTCCATTCTTTGATCAATAGAACCATGGTTCTTTTAGTTGATCTCTTTAAAAATAGGTTTTAAGACTAGCAGCTTCCTATAGAAATTTAGCAGTAAATTGCATGTATTAGAACACCTCAAGTGGGTTGTAACAATAGTGAGGAACTCAACATTCTCAGTCCATTGTTACAACAAAAATGAATATTTCTTCTAGGACTAACACTTCCTTGGATTAAAATTAGGTAGCAATTACAGACAAAAGGTGAGATGAAATATATATAAGAGTTAGAGAACATATTCAATCATGCCACATTAATCAATACTTTGTGATATTTGCAGGAAAAAACCTCTTCCCCATGTCTCTTATTTAACCAAGTCATAAAGCTTACATACCCATTTAAAATTTCAAGATTCATAGCTTATATACATTTCCTAAAGTCTTTCATGTCTTATGGAGAGGGAAAATCACATCCCATGTTTTCATTTGGGTTTAAAATCACATTAAAGTCACCTAGTACCACCAAAGGTGTATTAAGGTAATGTAGTTGCATAAGTCATATCCAAAAAGTTTTTCCTAGTTGAAATCATACACAAACCTAGCAACAAAGTGGACAATCATGGATAGAATGCACATCAAACAAGAGACATTAGTCACAACTTTTGATTTTACTGACAATCTAGATCAAAGAGTCTCACAAAACCCACACTTAACCACTGTAATGATCTTGATAATTATTCAAAACAAACCACTTTCTAGCTATACTTTTCTTGAACTTACCAAGGTTATTAACTTTTTCTCTAGTTTCTTCCAAGCTTACAAGTGAACACTTATTCTTTTTGATTCATTATTTAAAATCCTTTTATTTAGTTGAATCATTTATTCCCATCACATTCTAATTTTCTCGCATGATGACCCAGGTTCTTGAATAAATGGCCCCTCTCCTAGGGTTTCCTCTTCCTTATCCACTTGTAATACCTAGAATTAATCACTCTAATTATCTACGCCAATCAATAAACTTTAAATCATGGTGATGCAGGACCATCCTAATTCATTGTAATTTTGATTATCAAAATTATAATGATTTGGCTTTTGTCTTAAAAATATGCCTAGGGTCTTTCTCAAGGTCAAATTCTTTCATAGAGAGATATATTATATAAATAACGTGTTAACCTTGTGTTGAGAAGGCTCCTTTGGCATTTAAATAACTTCAACACTAGAGACACACTCCAACACTTCAAATTCAGTCAATAAGGTACTCAAATTGGCTCAACATGATTCATATGGAGTAAAAAAAAACCTCAATTCCCTAACCACTTTATGCCTAATTTTGTTCATGGTGTGTAAATCCATGAGGGGTATTTTTGTGAGACACAAAATGAGGCATGAAACAACAACTTTGGAGGCTTCTAAGACATGAGTTACAAGTATCTCAATTAAAGAAACAAACTCAAGTGTTACACAAATCATTTTTTGCCTTAGAAACCTTCTTATTTGGGATGAATTTAATAATTTGACTTTCAACCTATGCAAGCCATATACACATATCCCCAAGCCATAGCCTTTTTACTCACTTATTTGGTGAATTGAAATAGTTCATTTTTTTCTCTCCCCATTTATCTTGGAAGGATAAAAATGCAACCCACATGTGCAACATCCAAAGTTAGAAAATTTGAATAGCTCTCAGGGGTTTTTTGGGGTGCAAAATTTAAAGGAAATCAAGCAGCCAACCACATCAACTACTACATTTTTGTCCATAATTTGAGACACATTATTTTTCACAAAGTGAAGGACATTTGATAACAATCATTGCAAGTCTAACATCACTCATTCTCTCAATTTTGAATAAGATTTGACACAAAAATAGATATCACCAACCAACAACCACTATTAGATCTCACAAGCAAAAAAGGACACTTTTTTTATATGAAGGGATAAGGATCATGGTAAGATTTGATTGTCATAACTAATTAATTGAAGGTATATTGCAACCAATTTTTGGAAATAAAGTTAGCCATGCTAGGTTATTATCCATAGTAAGTGTCCTAGTTGGGTAATAGCTCATTTTATCCATTTTTAGTTTGTTTACTTTTTCTATATTCAGTTAGTTGACTTTTAATAGTTGGTATTTGATTGTGCTATCATTTTAAACCATACCTTAGCATCTGAGACGTCACTTTAGGGGTGTATTTTTGTGCATTTCAGCTCCCTTATTCCTTTGGGGGTTAATTTCAACTTTGGTTTAACTTCAACTAGTATTTACATATATTATGCAACTAGTTAGTTATCTTGTGACCAAAATTGTTGTAAGAAAAGGGTAGAAAATCAACTTAAAGAGGCTTCTGTAACACTCTATATATGTGTTAGCTCCTCTTAATTGAAATCAACTTACCTTTAACTGCCATTGTTGTGTCTAAAATACACATACCCACATTTAAAGTTTGAGTGAAGAATTTTATGAATTTAAAAATATTATAATATTTATTCCAAGAGTGAATACCTTGGATGGTTATTGTGAGTATATGAATTTACAGTGTACTTAAGTTCATATGTTCCGGGTCTTCAACCTCCATTCCTATTTTTTGTTTTAGTGGTAATTATCTTAATCCACCATTTTTCTTAGTATAACCCAACTTGTATTTCATATGCATCATAGAGGAGGTACTAGGATGAATCAACCTATAGGAGGAGGACCGGGCTATGTTATGCTTAGAACTCACAGTAGCAAACCTACCTTTATGATATTTCTTTTACTTACTTAGATATCTTTTTTCCACGACCATAATCCACTCTTAATGTTGTCTAAGATAGCCCAAAGGTGGTTTTATTTACCTTTGAGGATATATCTTATCATCATGGGTAGGAAATTTACAACCATAGCAAAAAAAGAAAAAAGAAAAAAAGAGGCTTCCATTCAAATTAAACAGCTTGTGAGACTTATAGTTTGCTTGGATTGGGTGAAGGTAAATATTAAAAACTAACCTAGGTAGAGAGAATGGATGTGATTGAGGGTTAATGTTTTAAAATATTGTTTGGATGATAATCACTTTTTTTGGGTGCCTTTTTTGGGTGAATTGAGGTTAACCGGGGTGAATTTATTTATACTTTCACCTTCACCTCCATTACATATGAAATTAAAAGTTAACAAAAATGAGATGAATTGGGGTGAACAGAGACAAAAGTTTAACCTCGATTCATATAGTTGGGGTTAATAAATTTTTTCGCTAAATGTGATATATAAATTGATTCACCTCTATTAACCATTATTTACCCCCAAAAAAATGGAGCATATACCATTAAGATCCTTAATGATAAAAACCTCACATAGTTGCTTTTTGGTGTTAAATTCAACCAAGATTCTAGTATAAGTGATTCAATCCTTCCTTAGAGTGATGACATTGATGTATATAAGTGTATTAATTAAGTTGGAAATCATACTTGGGGACTTAGGATACCTATACTTCAAGGGTAAATTGGGAAGCTTTATCTAGAAAGGAACTAACTGTAGTTCTTTATTAGTAAGGTCCATCTTACATTTCCATCTTTTTAAAATCAAATGGTGAGTGTAAAAGGTACATTATTAGTTTATGATGGTTACATAGTCAGCTTTTGATTAAAATTTGAAACCAAAGAAACCACCATCATGGATATGTGTATATGTGTATAGATGTTTCCCTACTTTTTTGTTTAGTTGTGCTTTCCTCCTCAGTATGTGCTTCATTTATTCAACATATTCTTGTTAAATTACTAACTATTCACTATATATAGGGTCAATATAGAATTAATCATGTTCTTAGCTAAAAATAACACATTTACCACATAAAAGTCTTAAGTAAGATATTAGGGTCAACGGTTCACCACTGACAATTGATCATCGACTTTGACACTCGGAGCATTAATAGTAATTTGATGGTAAATAATGATTCTTAATAATAAATATTTTGATGGCTTTTGGATTAAAGTTTTTAGTATAAAAAGACATTTTCCATTAACTAGAAATAGTAATTTTTTTAAAGTTGGTTTTTTGCCTTATTTTATAATAGTTAAGCCTATTATATCCAATAATTTTGCCTATTGAATCTTATGAGATCTTTTGGCTTAAAGTGGCGATTTCAAGATATATGAAATCCATGTACCTTGTAATATGTTTAATGTTAGCTATAAAAACTTGGTTGTGTGTGTCATGTGATTCATATGAGATATATAGTTTTAGATACGTTTGGTATTACCATATAAAACATAATATATGAAGTAACATTTTTTTAATTACAAAATAAAAGAGGCCACTAGTTGTATAGTAATGTATTTTCTTATGTACTCTATAGGCTATCGTTGGTCCTTATAAGGGGTGTATACACTTAAACATTAGGATACTTTAGTAAGTTTACCATAGCTAGAGACCCATAGTGATGGATGATGAATGTCCAAGATTCCATGGCGTTTGATGTCCGAATGTGGTGGGTGTTGGAAGTCCATGTACCAGCCCCTCAACATAGATGTTCATGTGTAGTGGAGGCAAATGTTCTCTTTTATTTAATTTTTTTGATGGTGCCTCATGGAATATGTGTCCATTGGTGATGGAACAAGATGTTCTTATATGATATTGACATTTATTTAATGTAGACACTTGAAACACTTCAACAATTGTGTTGGAGTTCTAAGAATGAGGTTGCAAATGCATGCTATAGATGCCTTAGGATTTTTCCTTGATTAAGAGCCTTCATGTGATATCTTTTAATTCACTATTATGCTAGTTATGGTGCCTTATATGCATAATGTGACTCATACCAAATGTGAGCACAATTACTTATGTTGTTTATAACATGTTGCACGCCCATGATTATGTGTGATAATTAGATCATATCTAATACATCATTGTACTGATATAACCTTATTTTGGGTCATTATCCATTTAATGGATAGATGATGTACATGTGTAGGTTGATGATGGCTATGAAAACACAATTTCTAATGATTGCTAATGATTTCATGGGGGGGGGCATTTTTAACTTAGAATTAGGCTAACTAGTGATTAATTTTTGTTCATTCTTAGAAACCTTTCTGTTTTTTTAAATGGTTATTTAATCTCTTGGCTTTGCCTCACACATTTCATTACTATTGGTTTGTATAGCTGTAATCTCTCTTTTGGTTGTGTGTGTGTGTGTGTGTGTCTTCTTATGTTGTTTTAAATGTTTTGTTTTACTATACCAATGCTAGCCTTACACTCGACATTAGATAGGTGAATGATCACACCTCTTCAATGTTTAATGTAGTGTTTTCATCCTCTCCCTTTGTTTTTACTTCCATTTTACTCTTTAAATAAATATTTTTAATTGATAAAATTAAATGTGTCATGAAAATGTCAAAACTTTCCTCCTTGTATAAGAACTCTGAAGAACCCCTATAACTTCTTTGTTATTCTATATTAGTTTAGATTACTCTAGAATCTTCTGAGATACCCTAGAAATTCCTAGAGTCTACCTAATCCTTCAAGTACACATCTTCTACCAAACTAAACATTTCATATGAATTTATCCCATGGGTCAAATTTGTCAAATAAAATTACTATGTTTAAATAGCAGTTAGTCTTGTTAAATCTAATTCTACTTTATAGACTTCTATTTTTCTGAAAAAAAACAAACATAAAATTGGCCCATTGACTTAAGTTGATTACAATCACATTTTTCTTAGAATAGTCACTCACTTTACATGGATTCGACTCTTACTCAATGCTCTTATAAAAAAGATTTGTTGAAATTATAGTAAGATAGTAGTTACTTAAAGTACATTCATTATGCATCAAGCATTGTGAAGAAGTATCGATTGTAGGAATTCATTGATCAACATAACGTTCAATTGTGTTCGTCATTAGTTACATCATGTACATTTGCATGACTGATGACAATTTTGTAAATAAATTAACTTTCTTTTAAATAGATAAGTATGTTATGGTAGTTGTTCACTTACAATTTTGCACTCCACTTACTTTTAAGTTAGATTATTTTTTATTTGGGGCTATTAAAAAATGAAAAAATATCAAAATATTTTTGATATTTTTCTCTATAGATAGATAAATACTCATATTACTATACTTTCAATATAAAAAATTTATGGTGAAAGATATGTACAAAAATGGTAAAATATCAATATAAAATTTATTTAATATATTTGGTGGTGAAAGATATAACTTTTGTTTGGATTTACTTATAAAAAGTAATTATCTAATATTAATACTTATTTTATAATTTTTTTTAGCTTAAAAAGTTTCTAAAATAAATAATTTTAATAAATAGTTACTTTTGGTTAGCAAATTTAAACATACCTATAGTCAGTAATGGCAAAACATAAGAACAATAGTGATGACATATAAGGTAAGTACAACATAGGAAAAATAGTGGTGAAACACATATACAATAATGGTATAACATACAAAATTTTAAAGCTAAATCTATTTATTTTGCAGAAGCTTAAACATAAACACATAGGTGTTATTGCCACATCTTATATATAGAATGTATAACTACTATCTAAACTCTATCTGATGCTAGACTAAAAAGTAACTTATACCCTAAGGTTGGGTGTATTTGATGCCTAATCTAATATTAATATAAGACTACTAAACAATTAGAGAGAATAAATGATCAAATATCAACAACAAAAAAAAGAACAAAGAAATAGAAGGAGATATATACACAAGAAAAACTATCAAAAGGAGATACAACTCCATAGTAATGCCAACAAGGAGAAATACAGAGTATGACTTTGGTGCCAAAATAGACTAAGAATATCCATATTTTGATACAAAACAAACACCAATAAGGTGTAATTCAGATACCCTATTCTAAACTCACACAATTGTATGTTTGCAAAGCCCATGTTCTCAACTAGGACACCGTCCTCTTATACTTGTGCATGGTAGTATGAAAACCTATAGCATAATATATGTAATAAGTAACTACAACCAACTAAAAATGATAACATGCTCACATAGAATACATAAGAATATATTGATCATGCTAAAACCATAAGAATATGAAATCATGCTAAAACATGAATAATGACTTACTATTTAAATCTAACATGCATTCATGTCATAATATATATATACAACTAATGATGATAGTGTAGATAATACTATGTGATAGAAACTAATGCATGATATTACAAGTAAAACAATTGAAGGGCACACTATAATGGAGAAATCATCTAAACATGGTAAACACAAGAGACACATGCTGTCACCTAAGGGCTTGTTTGGTATGGGGGTAATAGGGGTGGAAAAATTTCTCCCCTATTTTGCATCTTTTATATTAAGTATTTAATAATAATAAATATATTTTTAATGAAATACCCATTTTAGATTGAATTAAGATCTAAAATGGGTATTCATTAGAATAAAAATATTTAATTTTAAATAGATTATACAAGATATATAAAATATAGGGGTAATTTTTCCACCTCTATTACCCCCATACCAAACGAGCACTAAAAGAAGCATAAATCATAAAAAGGACCATGAAGTCACATAAAACCATGAGATCATAAAAAAATCATGAAGTTAGAGAAAGACCATGAAATCATAACTAAACATAATTACATGCAAGGCCAACTACTTATTATTTATTTATTTCTAATATTATCATATCATCTACTTCATTTATTTATATGAGAGGAAAAATCTAAAGTTAAAGCACTAGTGGCAGGACATGATCCAAAACACTACCTATTAAGGAAATCCTTATCAACAAATGACACTCAAAACTTAAGTACCGATATCCGTATAGGGATCGTATGTCATGCCTATAAAGTAGAGAGAAATCTTGCTGACATAACCCAGAAAGGGATTTTAATAACAGTTTTGAACTATTATTGAATCATCAATTATTAAAGCTTTAATAATGGTTTATAACCGTCATAAAAAATATATAAAAAACCATAAATATTAGCATAAACTTGGTATTTAATAATGGTTTGTAAGTCATAACCATTGTTAAAAATAACATTTTAGCAACGATTTATCCAAAAATTGTAGTTAAAATGTTAATAAATTAGGGTTTTAATCATTGATTACACATTTATTAAACCCTAATACGTATTAAATAATCATTAAATGGATCTTTTGATGATGGTTTTGACTTAAAACCGTTGTTAAAACACACTCAATTTAGGGTTTTAATCATTGATTATACATTAAATGGATCTTTTAATAAATGTTTTGAGTTAAAAACCGTTGTTAAAACATACTTGACTTAGGATTTTAATCATTGATTGCACATTTATTAAACCCTAATTTAGATTAAATGCCAACTTTTAATAACGGTTTTAAGAATAACTATTATTAAAAATGGTTTCAATAATTGTTCTTACTTAAAATTGTTATTAAAACATCATATACTAACTATTTTAAGTAAGAATCATTACTAAAACTTGTCTGTTTTTTTTTTATATTCTTATAGTTTTGTTCCATCCTACATACGCAAGTATATGTTCAAATATTTACCAAATTTGCATTGAAAACAACATCAATTCATATATACATGCATGCCTTCCTCCCAAATGATACTAAATATTTTCAATCAATCTATAATTGGTTATACCTATGAATCAAAATTAGTAGGAGTACCATAACTTGGTAGCTCTACTCTCTAAAGTCAAAATTTCATAGATCATAACCTAGATGACTAGAATAGGTAGATGAAATACAAACCTAAACATGCATGTATAATGTAGATCCTTAATACTGAATGTATGAGTGCACGTGTTTGGTACATTTATCTCTAACTTTATCAATTTCATCATCATTGCATTTCTGGCCTTATGCATAACCACCGGTGAAAAACTATAAATTCACAATTTTCGATTATTCAGTTAGTACTTAAGTTAAGTAACAAATATATATTTCATGATTCATTAATAAAAAAATACGAGAAAACAAACATATATGGCTTGGATCTATGTTGACCGATCTATTTTGGACAATCAGATTCACTGCTCTACATACATGATATCCACAAGCATTATCGTTCTGCTATTGTGGACACTGTCAAATGAATTCAATTAGCTCTTTAAATATTATATATTAATTTAAAATAAAATAAAATACAAAATATTTGTCTTCCTGCTTATCATAATAGGCTCATATTCAAGACACTTTGGATGTGGGTTCCCACCTCTCCTCTAATACGCCGTCTATGGTGCCCTATTAAATAGAGTTGGATGCACAATATTGTAACTATATATACCTAAAATAATTAAATTAGAACATATGCATAAATAAGCTAATGAATTAAGAATTAAAAAATATATTAACATGTTAATAAATTCTTTCCCATCACAATGAGCGATGTCAAAAGGCACGTTATATGTACGAAGGGAATCAAGCACATAGACTTTATTATGATTAGGTTGGATGGCATACAGAACCAAATGTTCATTTTCCAGGTGAGGAATGAAATAAATCTTGTCGTATCCCTCAGTCAAACTACAATATGCTAAATATTTTACGTGCCTACCCTTTCTTATTCTAGTACCATCAGCTATGTAGTATGTACACACAAACATAATAGAGGACAACATTCCCTCCACTGCAATACAACTAGCTACAAACGTATGGACAAAAATAACAATGCATATTTTTTAATAACTAATAAATCATATAAGAGGTCATAAAAATTCTAATGCAATAAGAAGTACTAAAATCAAAAATATGAAATAATACTTACGTAACATATACAACAACACTCATAGTTGACATCCATTCCTGATTATAAATGTCACTTATGTCAACCGCTGATACCATATTAGTAGTGTCGTCCCTCTCAACATACCTAGGGTAATAATTAATGAAAATATAATGGTCACAGAGCTATTTTTGGATATAGAAATACAATAAAGCTAGTACTGGTGGAGGTTGATTCTTCTTTGAAGATAGAATCTTTTATGGGGCAATTGATTTTTCTTATTTAGCTCTCTTTCCTTTAGCATCACCCTCATTTGTGTTTCTCATTCTGCTAGGACCTCTCTTCGTTTTACTCCTAGGAGCATCCTTCTTTGTTGATTCCTTAATTCATAATAATAAATGAAATATGTATTGAGCATATATATATATATATATATATATATATATGAAAAAGTATAAACAATGTAAGTAATAAATAAGGTCTAATAATGATATCAAATGTTATTACCTCTTCAATAGTGAGATATATCTAATCCGTAGATCAAGGCACAAAGCTTCCATGAAATTCTATTACTGTGGTTGCCCCATCGCCTTCTTTATAACAGGGCAATGGCACATTACCAATGATTGGATTGTTAATACTTACTAGCCTTGTATTTAGGGCCAAGTTATACCCATAAATTGTTTGTGTTTGGGTACTGTGATTGATGAGTACCCTTCCTTTCGCCAAAAGAGTTGAAATGTCATTCACCAACAAGTCACATTTATGCAGACCCTCAAATAAAATGCTACACATTCTTAGTTATTTATGACACCGAATACATTTAATAATAATTCATAGTTTGTAATGCTTATGTTGGGAAGAGAAGAAAGATGTGCATCAGTTTCGCAACTGTCTCTAACGCTATTTATATTTGGTATATGAAGCTGATCATGGTCAACTGAATCAGATGTCTTATACCTTTGAGATTTGATAAATGATAAATCTTGCTCCATTGTTGCTATCCATTCAAATTCGATGTTTAATTTTAGCCACTTGCTCATTAGTACTACGAGAACCATGAGATTGACCACACATGCTCGTTCTCGTAACACCTAATCCAAGGCCTCCATGCCTTTTGGGTTGTTCTATAATTCTTGTAGCTTGAGACACAATGTTATATTGTTCCACCCCTTCCACAGAAGCTGACGTTTCAAGTTCCTCCTGTAATATATACAATATATTTAAATTTAGCTTATAGGAATATTTTTCTAAAAGAAAACTAAGTAGGGATTAGGATATCTACAAACTTACAATTTTTATGGTAGCAATATCTACATCTTCATTAAGATATCCATCTTTTGTTGCTTTAGGCTTCTTTCATAATATACCAATATTGATAGACGAGGTACATGGATCCAAGTCCTAAGCTATGAGCTGTAAACCAAAAATTAATCTTACATTAAGAATATTATTATAAAATTAGAATTTTACATGTAAATAGATAAATCAAAATCTCATACTAATTCATCTTCAAGTCTTGCATAGCCTTTACAAGACATATTATGCAGGTATTTATTCTCTTTAGCAATCTCATTATTTTTGGCACTTTTTTCCTATGTTACAAGCCAAAATATAAGCAGATGGTTATTTAAATATCAATGAAATATTCTTAATTAAAAAGTTTAATTGTTATCTAATAAATACCTTAAAAACCTCTAAAAGATGATATGTAATAAATTGGTTCCAACTTTCTTGATGAATGAAACCATAATTTTTGGGTGAGTTCTGGTGTAGAAAGCTATCCCTCTTTCTGTACATTTTTCTACTAGCTAAGTACGCCCTAAATTTTCTTAGACACTCACCATAATGTCTAAGAAGCCTTTTCTTTGTAGTCTCTGGGACATTGAAGACGTTTTACAAAATAAGACATATAGATGTATACCTATGTTAATGTATTGAAATTAATAACATTTGACATATATAAATGATTAAGTAAAAAAACATATTTACTGTGAATTCATACTAAATATGCTCCTTGTGACCCTTTAGAACTTGCTTCCAATTATTATATGAGATAGGAAAATGGTAACCCATGACAAGTGAAATTTATGTATGTTAGAATACTATACATCAACCATAATATACCACTAAATTATTTTACTATACAATATATATTCAATGAGGAAGGTCAAAATATGCATTTAAAAAAAAGCACATGTGTCATATGTTACAATATTATTACCCTCATTACCTTATCTTTTTTCCCCTTATTTTTGGATTGATTTTAGGATCTAATACATATATTACTTCACGATGATTATCCCTTATATATATTTCCTCCTCATTAATTTTATTACTATAATCATTTAATAATTGAGTTGCTTGTACAGTTGAGACACACTATTTATCCCAATTGGCATTATTTTCATTATCACATTCATTAGCATTTCTTTTCTCTATAGATAGTACCACAGATCAGCTGTTATTAGAAGAATCAGTGACAAAGAATACTTGTGTTTCTTGTGCTTTCAAGATGAATGAGTCTTTATTATGCCCAACCCTATTGAGATCTACTAATGTGAATCCATCTTCATATCTAACCCCAAAACTATTATCAACCCATCTACAACTAAATACAGGGACTTTAAATACAGTGTAATATTACTCCCATCTATTCAATCACACCATAATAATTCATATCTATATAGGTTGGATTCTTGTCCTTTGCACTAGCAACATGCAATGCCTCAGCCACTAAAGTCACCCCATTATTTGGCATTATAATCTTCTCATCTTGTTATTTTGTATAAAAAGTGTAACCATTGATCACATAATTGGTATGTTTATTGATTATCCATTTCTTAGTCTTTGATGGATTTTTAATCCTTCAAGAAACCATATGTTTTTCAATATATGGTTGAACATCATCACTATTGTGTAATACATATAGATGTGCTTTATGGAACATATCAGGGTATACACGCCCAAACTGCTTTCCCCTAATACCCTACCCTTCAATTTTTCATGCATGTTGAGACATAGAGATACCAAAAGCTTCAACATTTGACAAGTACTTCTTGCAAAATTCAGTTGCCTCTTCTACAAGGCAACTCTCAATAATGCATCCTTTTGGCTGATATCGATTATTCACATAACATTTTATCAACTTCATAAACTACTCAAAGGGGTATATCCTGTGCCCATGAACAAGTCCTAGTATTTTTATCTCATAAACTAACAGTCCGTTTGATTCTCGGAAAATAGCGTGGAGAGGAAAAAAAATTACATGGAAAACAGTTTCTAGTTGTTTGGTTCTCGAAAATTAATAAGGAAAAAAAATACCCAAGAAAAAATGTAGGAAACTATTACTATAAAGCTTTCCTCAGCAAAATTGGAGGAAAGTTGTGAGAAAAGTAAACACGGAACGTACTGAAGAATTTGCAAATGTCGTTTAAGACATTTGTTTCTTTGGTTTGCGTGCGGTATCCACATTTGTAGCTTTATTTATTTTGATGGACGATACAACTCTGCTTTCTAACTCAACCATATCTACTTTTCTTTACTTTTTTTTTTCCAAGAACCAAACAAACTGAAAGATTATATTATCCGACACTTTTTTTCCATTTCATTTTCTTGCCTTTTCATTTTCTTTTCCATAAGCTTTTCAGGAACCAAACAGAGCCTAAATGAATAGTTAGATGTACCATAATGTGAAAGAATGAGGGTAAAAAGTACATTACAAGCTGGTACAAAGTAATCACACTCCCTCTTTGTAAGGCATCCAAACTATCAGTATGTATGAATTTGGAACAGATAGCGTTAAAGAACCAACAAATCTTAGTGATAGTATTTCAAACACGCTTCGGCAAAATTCCACCTATCACTATCGGCAACAAGTGCTGCATCAAAATATGGTAACTATGAGAATTCATGTTAATTAGTTTTGACTCTTTCATTGACATGAGCCTTATGACATTTAAAGAATACCCTTTTGGAACCTTGACCCCATTAAATAATTCACAAAATAAATTTTCTATTTTCTAGAGTGTATGAGACACTAATAGTAAATATGTTCTTCTTCCACTATCTCGCAATGCTAGTTCTTGTCTAATACCAATTTCTTCCATATCCATTCAAGTATTGATACCATCTTTAGTCTTTTGTGGAACATTAAGTAATGTACCAACATGACTGTCACGTATATTTTTTTTTCGATATGCATCACACTAAGGGCATTTCTCATGTACTGAGCTTTCTAATATGGAAGGTCGAAGAATATAGACATCTTTATCCACCCAATTGATGGATGCTTATCTTTATTATTCTTCCCTAGGGCTGTAAACGAGTTGAGCTGAGTCGAATACCCCTAGGCTTGGGTTCGGCTCGTTTAGTTAAACGAGCCTAAAATGATGTTTGGGTTCGGCTTGTTTAACTAAACTAACGAGCCGAATCGATCTTTTAACAAGCCGAGCCGAGCCGAGCCGAGCTCACGAGCCAAATCCAAAAACTGAACTGAGTCAAGCTTTTTCAAGCTCAAGCTCGACTCGTTTATTAAAAGAGCCGAACCCGAGCCTCACTTTTAGGCTCGTTTAACTAAACGAATGAGCCGAACCGAGCTTTTAACGAGCCAAACCGAGCCGAATACCGAACTGGCTCAGCTCATTTATAGCCCTCCCAAACTTGACATTCAAATGTTTCATCTTCAAATACACTTGTTGACCCATCAACCGGATTGGTACCTGCCCTTATTCTTGGAAGCCATTGAAATCGTTTCTTTGCCTATAATAATGATGATTCTTCAGTAAAAGTCTATGATACTCGAGAAAGATAGTCTTCCGACATGTGTTAGCTGAATAAATGAAGTATTATCCTCATATATCGGGCATACATAATAACCTTTTACACTATAACCTAACAAGTTGCCAAACATCAGAAAATCATTTATAGTACAAAATAACATTACTCTCAAAGTAAAATGCTCTTCACTATATGCATCAAATACTTCAATGCCCATGTCCCACAAGAACTTTAAATCATCAATCGAAGGTGCCAAATAAACATCAATATCATTCCCCAGTTGGTTTGGTCTCAAAATGAGTAAAGACAACATCATATACTTGTGTTTCATATAGAGCCACAGAGGTAGATTATATATATCCAAAATCACTGACCATATACTGTAGGTGCTTTGATTGTGCGGACTCATTCCATCCACATAAAGTACAAAGCGCATGTTTCTTTCTTATTTACAGAGAATAAACCATCAATCGTCATCCATGGTGGATAGTCAAATGAATGTCTAAGAAGCTCGTCATCTATCTTCTCATAAACATGCCATCTTAAGTTCTTGGCATATTCAACATCATTAAACATCCTCTTGAATCTTGTTATTATAGTAAAATATGATAACACCTTATATGACACCTTGTTCTTCTTATATCATGGTTCTTTGTATTCAATATTAGGAAAAATATCCAAATATGATTTCTCATTGAGAAATAAAATACAATCATTAGGGCATACATATATTTTCTCATAACTCATGCCTATAGAGGAAAGAATATTCTTCTCTTCATAGGTACGATAGGTAGAACATTATCATTAGGAAGCATATTCTTTACAAGGGTCAATAATTCCGTGAAGTTCTTATCACTCCATTTGTTATATGCTTTTAAGTTGTACAATATTAAAGTAGTGGATAATCAAGTAAACATCTTACAATCACCATATAAATGTTTCTCCAAGTCACTCAATAACTTCTCAAACATTTTTAGACAATCCCAAATACTTTCCTCAACATTTTGAGTCATCTCCTCTAACGAATCTCTCTCATAGTTCTCAAATGACGATCCACTACTTTCCCTCCCAATTTCTTCATTATCATATTTAGAATATATCTCACTATGCCATATCCAACAAGTGTAACTTGTATCAATTCTTTACACAAATAAATGATCTCTCAAATCATCAGCGTTGACTTGCTGAATATAAGCATTGTTCAGATAAGGACAGACTATTCTACTAGAGTCTCGAGCATGTTCAACTGCAAACTTGATGAAAAACTCCACTCCTTCATTATATTTTCTAGACAAATGATTTGAAGACAACCAATTCTAATCTATAGTTTTTCAATCTAGATATATCCCATACAAAAGTAATTATTACAAATCAATTCAATAATAAGTTTAATAATTCACAAATTGCTCATGCTTAGAAAGAATTAATCTCAAATGTATCATGCTATTCTGTGTATATATATATACACAAAGACACACATATCATTCCAACACATTTCCAATAATATATCAATACGCAAGCCGCTCATACTCAGAAAGAGTTCACTCTCTCTCTCTCTCTCTCTCTCACACACACACACACACACACACATAGCAAAATATTACACAATGATTCAAATTACAAAAGATATACATACTATGGAGTTAAAGCAATAGCAACACTATATACATCAAAAGGTAACTAAAACCCAAACACCTAACTAAGAAAAATTCATAACCATCATACTAAATCCCCTGGTAGCCTTGTCGAGTCCGACTAATAACTACCACTCTCAAAGTGCACTCATGTTGATATATGATATGTTCCCTTACATCATCAATAGAGAGTCTAGTCACGTATACTCTAGGGTAACTAAGGTGGATACTCGGAGGAAAGCTATGATGAAACCTCCACTCATCATCAATCCCCATTAGCTCTCTAGATATCTGATCATACTCCTCGGCAAACACCTCATCCTCAATAAATCTCAGGTGTGGTACATCAGTATGGTGGACAAACTAATGCAAAAAAGTAGATGTAGCCAACTAATATGGCTCAATCTAAGGTAAGACCAAGAGTAGGTGATACGATCTGAAATTGAATGGATTATATGACGTGCCACTCATAGACAACTGACTTAGATCATTGTATAAACATATGACATGAGTCCGTAGATTAGCATCCGGTGCCATACATAGATATGGTGGATGGTATGTCATAGCAATGTGCGACATCTCACTACCTATAAATAATAACAACCACTAAATCTTATCATCAAGGTTGTTCCGGAAAGGATCTAAATTACAAAATATGTAAACTCAACTAGTTAGACAAATCATAAATATATTCTACCATATCTTAACCAGCTATGTAAAGCTAAAAACATACCCACATAAGATACTCATCATAAAAATTATAATCTTAGATTGATTTTTATTTGTTTCTCTATTGATATAAATGTGCCTTTCAATATCAAGAAAAGATAAATGACCAAAATTTTCCTTTCATTTACTCCATTAGATTTATTAATGAGTTAAATTGAATCAAACTTCCTCTTATTATACTCAACATGTTTAAAATAATGATATAATCTTGGCTTATATATTTAACAAACAAGCTTGGTCAAACTATCATCTAATCATTCAAGCTCAGCATAGTAAAATCAAGTAGATATTAATAAGATAATATATATAGGTTAAATATAATAATATGATATTGTTACAATTTTAATTGAGAAAATATTAATTATCATATTTAGTATAATAGACGCTAAACCCTAACCCTAACTCTAATAAACTATAATAAAAACTAACCCTAAGCCTAATAAACCCTAATCCTAAACCTAGGTAACTATAATTAAACCCTAATAAATCCTATAATAATAATAATAATAATAATAATATACAGATTTATTTTGGCTAATTTAATTATTTATTTTTATTTCTTCGTTATTTTCTATGTCTATTTAATCCTCATCAAATAAAAATTATTAACATACAACTCTGATTGAAATTTTCTTTTAATGAAGTAAATATGTAAAATATATTTTCATTTAATTATATGGCATTTCCTAACATCCTAGTGTTCTATACTTATTAATGAAAATGTGTGTGTGTGTGAGTAGTTTTTATGAGTGACATTACTATACTCACCCGAATTTTTAAAAGCCTATGTTTTAATAAATAAATTATATTTTGAATAAATTAGCTTTTAAATCTATTTAGTTTAATTATTTTATGGATTTTGAGTATATAAAATTAGGTATAAATATTTAATATATTAAAATAAATATTTTTGTTAATTTATCATACCCTTTTTAAATAAAATTCAAACCCTTATTTTATTTAAATTATTCTTTTAAACCCTTATATTTTAATTAAATTATTATATAAATTTATTATCCAAAAATATTGTACTTTATTATTTATAAATTAAATTATTTTAATTAAAACCATTTTTTCCTTTTTCCTCTTTCCCTTTTTCCTTCCTTTTCCCTTTTCTTTCTTTTTCTTTTTCCTTCCTTGGGCCGTCGGTTGGCTGGCCTGCCCCTTCTCCCCTCATGCGCTAGGCCGTAGGCCTACTCTTCCCCCTCCTTCTCCTGTATCGATCCCGACCACCCCTCCTTCTCTTCTTTTCTTTCTTCCCCGATCGGGCCGAACCGTTTCTTTCTTTCTTCGGCCGCCCGTAGCTCGCGCCCAGCACCCCAGCCCCCGACCCTTCTTCTTCTTCCTCTTTCCCTGCCGATAATCCCGGCCATCCTCCACCATTTTTTCCGCCCAACTTGCAACTCCCTCTCCCCCATTGACCTTCCTTATCTCCCTCCCTCTCCTTCTTGTCATTTTCCTGCCATACCAGTCCTACCATCCCCGTCTCCCTCTCCCTCTCCCTGTCGTCGCAATCCCTTCTCCCTCTCCCTGCAACTCCCATTTCTCTACCACCTATAGCCACCCCTCAAGCCCCTATCCCTTCCCTTCTCTTCCTCTCCTATTTATTCCTCCTTCTATGCTCACTCTACATTTTTTTCGAGCCTTATGCCTTACCCGAGCCTTTCCTTTTCTCCCTATCTTCTCCTCCCCTCTCTCCCCTGTTTTTGTTTCGCCACCCATCTCCGTCGCTGTCACCACCTCCTGCCACCCTCTACCTCACCCTCGAGCCATCACAACCCCCATCAAGCCACCCCGCAGCCCCCTTCTTCCTCCTCTCCCCTTTTTCTCTTCTCTCCCTACCTTCTTGGCAGCCACCCTACACCGCCATATTCCACCGCTGTCCCACTGCTTCTGCTGCCACATAAGCCACCACATTACTCCCTGCAACCCCCTCTACCACCCCAATCCTCATTTGGCCGAAACCATCCTCCACAGGCCCTCGTTTTCCCTCCCCATTTTCCTTCCTCACCAGCCTCCATCTCGACCTCCCTCCTCGGCCGCCACCTTCGCATCGTTGCTGCCGCCGCCCTTAGCCACCTTCAACCCATCCCCGACCACCACCTACACCCCCTCTACACTTCTGCACTATTCCCTTGCCCCCAAATCCTTCCCTACCATGTCCTTTTCTTAGCCCCAAACCACCAACCCGAAAATACCTATCCTTCCCTATTTCCGCCACCTTCGAGCCCTTCCTTTTTCTTTCCTTGCATGTAGCTCATGCTGCATGAGCAGTATGAGCTGCTACCCTCTTTAATTCAGTTGAAAATAATAATTTTTAAGGTATAATAATATTTTAGTTTAATTATTTTATTAATTAAGTGTTATAAAGCCTTAAGTATGGTTTTTATCTTTTATGATGTAACAAGTTTTAATATTATTTTTAGGTATTGGTTTTGATAATCAAAGTTTGGACCTTTAATCGGGATATCGTTAAGGTTCATTTTTGGCGGGAATCAAGATAATCGTTAAATTCTACTTAAATGCATGGATTAATGTATGTTAGCACATTAGGCATTTTTAATGTGTATTATGCTTGATATATGTTGTTTAGTATATTATATGTGGTTATTGTGTTGGTTGATAACAGGAAGCATGATAGGTTATATGATATGTATGGAAATAATATTTAAGGTAATAATTTGGTTGTTAAGGAAAATGTTAAGTATTATCCATACTGTTTTATGCTATTGTAATATTTAATATATGTTTAATATTTTGTGAGCCTTAGGGGATTTTATTAATGTACATTGTACAAGAATATGGCCTAATATATATATATGGGTGTTAATGAGTATTGTATTAACTATAAAAGTTGTGGATGATGCATTAATATTAATATATTATGTAGTAATAATAATAATTTAATATAAGTGGTGTGCTAAGGGGTATAATGGTAAATTTTAGTAAAAATGGGTATTATAGTAATTTTGGAGGCAAGGGAAAAATAGTAAATTTGTTAATAAAATGATAAAATGGTAATTTTGGAAGTAAGGGATAAATTGGTCATTTTGGAAGTAAGGAGGGTAAAATAGTAATTTTGTAATAAAAGGGACAATTTGGTAATTTTGTAATAAAAGGGGCAATTTGGTAATTTTGTAATAAAAGGGGAAGTTTGGTAATTTGTAATAAGAGGGCAATTTGGTAATTTGGTAATAACAGAGCAATTTGGTAATTTTGTAATAAAAGGGTAAAATTACAATTTTATAATTAAAGGGTAAAATAGTAATTTTGTGATTAACGGGCATAATGGTAATTTGGAAATTAAAAGAGGTAAGATAGTAATTTCATAATTAAGGATAAATGGAAATTTTATAAGTAAAAGGGCGATATGGTAATTTTTTGGAGTTAAGGGGTAAAATGGTAAATTTGAAGGTAAAGGGTTAAAACGGTAATTTTGTAAATCAAAGGGGTAAAAGTGAAAATTGGAAAGGAGTAAATTGGTAATTATAATAATTGAGAAGGGTAAACTAATAATTTAAATAACTAAAGGGTAATTTGATAATTTAATAATGGAGAAGGGTAAAATGGTAAATATGATAAATGTGAGGGGTAATTTGGTAATTTAACCGAACAGAGGGTATTTTGGTAATTTTAATAATGGGGTAGGGTAGTTTGGTAATCATGACAATTAAGAAGGGCAATTTGGTAATTTAAATGACCAAGGGGTAATTTGGTAAGTTTGATAATGGAGAAGGGTAGTTGGTCATTGATAATAGAGGACGGTAATTGGGTAATTAACTAAATAAAGGGTTAATTTGGTAATTAGGATAAGGAGGAAGGGTAATTTGGTAATTTGACCAACTTAGGGATAAGTTATTAGTTATAGTAAAGGAAAAAAGGGCGAAGCGGTAACCTAACTAACTAAATAGAAAGTATATTAAGTGTAATAATTATGAAGGGGGATTAGTGACCTAATAAGTATGAGAAATAATTTAGTAACCTAAATCGAGTAAAGGGTAACTTGGTAATTTTGTAACAAAGAGGGTAATATGGTAATTTGTCAAGTAAGGAAGGGATTACTTAACAATTATATAAGTAAGGAGCAAATGAGTAGTTTATAACTAATATGTCGTTGTGATTGTGGAATTTCATAATATGACTCAAATAACACTGATTAGCAAGGTAGGAGTAATTGATGATTAGTAAGTATCACGAGAACGAATTCTAATTTGAAATTTGATGAGTTTAGGATGACCTTAATAGGGCTGTTGACAAATCAAGCCGGCTCGCGAGCCGGCTCGACTCGGCTCGTTAACGGCTCGACTTGGCTCGCTTGATTAGATAAACAAATCAAATCCAAGCCTCGATCTTAGGCTCGTTTACTTAACAAGACAAACTCAAGCCTAGGTTGACTCGGCTCGTTAGCTCGCAAACCGGCTTGATTCGAACCCGACTCGAATTCGGCTCGTTTGCTCGTTTATCAAATAAATTTTGAGAATATATACAAATATAAAATAAAGTTAAAAAGAACTAATTATTTTTTTTACAAATAATTATCATAATTTAAGTCTTTTTTTAATAAAAATAATTCTTATAAATTTTTTATTTAATAAAAATAATTTTTATAATTTAACCGGTTGGACCGCTGAATCGTTGGAACTGGGCACGACGAACCGGGCGGGGCTTTCAAGCTGATTCAGCAGCATAGGGCACAGCGGGATTTTTTGTTTTGAATTCCCATCCTCACTCGTCCCACTCCCCAAGTCCCCAAGTTGCCCATTGGATTACGACTCGTCACTGTGCTTCTTCTCCTCGTCACCAGTCACCACTGGTCGTCCTCGTCCCCGAGTCCCGACTCCCGACCCCCAGACCCCAGTCGAGTCGGCTAGTCCCACTCGCCACTCCCCCCGACTCTCGACTCTCGTCTCGAGTCCCTGTCTCCCCGAGCGACGCACACGGCACATCACCGGCGGGCGGCAGCAGCGGGCGACAGCAGCAGCTGACAGCGACGTGCCGCGCTGGTTGTGCCACCGTTCGGCTCTGGCGAGAAGCTCTGACCACCGACGAGCCACCCCCAGCCTCCGACGAAGCTTCCCCGGCCTTCCCTTGACTCGAATTGTTGATTTTCGTGTGGTATAATTTTCTGAAAAACCCTAATATTAATTTGTGTAATTGAGTATGTTTTAGCTTTTGATAAGCTAAATTAATGGTTTGGTTATGTATATATGTGCTGCGGGAATGATTTGGATAGTTAATTGTATGGTTATGCTGGAATTTTGGAAAAATTGGATTTTTGGTCGGGTTATGCCCGAATTTTTCGGATTCGTCCGATTTAGCTATTTTAGGTAAATTGATTATACAGTATGTTTTAAAATGTATCCAATTTCATATTAGAATTGTTAATTTGAGAAATTTACGCAGGTTTTATCGAAATTTGATTCCTAGGTCAAAATTCGGATGTAATGAAATTGGGTCATATAAATGAGTCGTTCCGCTCAATTGATTTTATAATATCATTTGAAATGTATTTAATTTCATATCGGAAGTGTTGATTTGGGCAAATTGTGTGTAATTGATCGGAATTGGATTTTTAGGTCAAAACTCTTACGAGATTAAATTGGATTGTGTAATCGGGTTGTTTTATTCAATTGACTATATAATTTACATTATAATACATTTAATTACATTTTCGAATCGTTAATTCATATATTCTAGCAAGAATTGATCGGATTTGCGTTCCGGGCTTAAAAACCCTAATTGTGCTCAATTGTGTATTTCTTTTATTGGTTTTGAGCAATTGATTATTTGATATGTTATAAAATGTGTTTAATTGCATTTCTAAACATTCAATTTGATTAAATTAATAGAATTCAACCGAATTGTATTTTTGGGCCTAAAACCCTAGATTTCAAGTGAGATTATGAAATTGGTTATTGTATAGTTATTTTTCTAAAATTAAATTTATAGAAGTAGTTGAAATGATCCTAATTGTATTTGGGTGGAATGCTTGGTTTGAGAGAGTAAGCAATCCGGAATTTGATCTATCGGGTTTTATCTTGTTTAACTGTATTCCTCTTTGGAAGTTAAAAGTGTTGTATTTGAAATTTCAGGTTGGAGATGTTTGGAGATGTTTTCAAGCTCTTGTAATTGAAAATATCAATAAAACACTTGGTCAGTAGCTACTAGCTAGCAGCATCTTTTGATTCTTTTCTACTACATTATTTTATAAATAATTTGTTTAATTTTATGTTTTTAAATTGAGCAATAGCATTATTACTTTCTTATTTGGTGTTATGATGAACAATTTTGTTATTACGTTATTCTTAAAAGCTGCATATGTTATATTTGTTGAAGTTTATCAAAAATGATTTCTATATTATGACTTTGAAGGTTAGCATTTTACATTTTTCCCTCAATTTTATTTGTTATCAAGTTGTTTTTATTTGTACATATTAATACATCACACATGTAACTTTTTGTTTTCTTTTTTACTCAACTTGGAATTTTGAACTTTAAATTTTTCCCATATATTCTTTGTTTTATAACGATGTTTTATTTTGATTAAAAAAACAAATAAAAAACCATGGTGGTGATTATTAATTATTCATAGTTTTATGTGTTATTTTTGCTGCTACCTACTGCTAGTCTGCTACCTTGTGGGGTTTTTTTGCTGTTTTTAGTTCAAACTTATAATTATGTCAAATTTGGTAACTTCTGATTTTTCTTCTAAACAAGGATCTTCATCTCCTGTATCATCGCCATCTACATCAACAAGAAGCCCAAAAATGGCAGATGACCCTAATATATTTGAAGTTCCCAAAGATACTTACATTAGTGATCGTGATGAAGAGAATGATTTTGAGCCGACCAATAAGCTTGATGAGCAGATTAATGAGGAGCAGGAGGTGAATAATGAAAATAAAAATGATGATGATGAGTGTGCAATAACGAAGAAGGCTCGCAAGAAAACTTCACATGTTTGGGAAGAGTATGAAGTGGTTATTTTAAAAGATGGGACCAAAAAGGCCCAATGCAAGCATTGTCGTAAACATCTATCAATTCTTCTTGGGGGCGTAACCAGTCATTTTATCAGGCATTTGGAGCGATGTACTAGTCGGCCATCAAAAAAACAAAGGGTATTGTCTCTTTCTAAGTCCACTGGTATTAGTGTTGCTCCTGTATTTAGATATGATCATGAAAGGGTGATGGAAAAGTGCGATCATATGATACTCATGCATGAATATCCATTTAATATGATGGAACATGTAGGGTTTAATGAATTTATTTGGGCCATCTCTGATAAGTATCAGCGGATTACTCGTCATGCTGCTAAGGATGCTTATTTTACTGTGTATGAATTTGAAAAGAAGAAGGTGAAAAATATTCTGAAAGATGCTAATAAGATTAGCATAACAACAGATCTTTGGAAATCCGATGTCCAAAAAATTCATTACATGGTTGTAACAGCCCACTTAATTGATAGTAATTGGAATCTTCAAAAGCATGTTTTGAATTTTTTTCACTTACCTCCTCCTGGTAGTGGATTAAATATATACAATGCTTTATGTGGCTGTTTGGTGGAATGGGAAATTGAAGATAAAGTGAGCACTATTATGGTGGATAATTGTAGTGCAAATGATGTTTGTGTAAGGCATTTGAAAGATCATTTTAGTTTGATGAAGAAGCTTTCTTTTGCTGGAAAAATATTTCATGTTCGATGTTGTGCTCATATTGTGAATCTGTTGGTGCAAGATGGTTATAAGGAGATAAGTAATGTTATCTCTAATATTCGCACAAGTGTGAAGTATTTGTCTGATTCTGATGCCCGTTTGATGAAATTCAGTGAGATTGCTAGATATCTAAAATTGCCTGCAAAAAAGTTGATTCTTGATGTTTGCACACGTTGGAATTCTGTGCATGCTATGTTATCTACTGCATTAGAATTTAAGGATGTATTTCCAAGATATGCAGAGCAAGATCCATCATATAAATGGGCCCCTTCTGTTGAAGAATGGAGACAAGCTGAAATAGTATGGGAATTTTTGGAGGTTTTTAGTGAGGTAACAAATATAATTTCTGGAAGTGAGTATCCAAAAGCAAATCTGTATCTTCCTGAGGTATGGAGAATTAAAGCAGCATTAGATGAGAAGGCTCGTTTTGAAGAACCATTTATTCAAAGGATGGCTTTAGTCATGAAAGAAAAATTTGATAAATATTGGGGTGAGTGTAATTTATTAATGGCTATTGCAGCTGTTTTAGACCCTAGATGTAAGTTGTCTTTGGTCGAATATACATTTCCCAATATTTTTAGTCATGATGAAGCTGACAGGCATATTTGGCTAGTTTGTGATACTTTACGAGTTATATTTGATGATTATGCTCGAGAGCATACACGTAACTTGGAGAAATCTTTAGTGGGATTTGAAATGGGTGAAGGGTCATCTGCTTTTAATACTGGGGCAAAGAAAGGTGCAGGTTTAGGAAGGATGGGATTTAAGCAATTCATTAGGCAATCTGGCACACAACTTCCTACAAAATCAGAGTTAGATATATACTTGGAGGAGAGTGTATTTATTTGTGATGATGATTCCGAATCTTCTTTTAGTGCCTTGGAGTGGTGGAAGGCAAACACTTTAAAGTTTTGTATCTTATCACAAATGGCACGTGATATCCTGTCCATACCTATCACCACAGTTGCTTCAGAAGCTGCTTTTAGTGCTGGGTCAAGGGTCATTGATCCGTATAGAGGAGCACTATCTACTGATACGGTTGAAGTACTTCTTTGTGCAGGTGATTGGATTTGTACAAAAAAGGGCTAAAGAAGAAGGTAATAATATTTTTATGTTTTCATTATTAATTTCTGATCTCTTGAAATTTTAGGAATTAAATTCTAATCATTCATATATATATTATTGTTGCTCTCTTAATATAAGCAGGTTGCAGATGCTCCAAACATGAAGATCATAGATCTTCTATAATATGGTATATTTTTTTATCAGATTTAAGGTATAATATAATCAAAACTTATGGGATTGAAGTCTTTCTCAAATAACTATTACTAATCTAGTTCTCTTATTTATTCATAAAATTATCCTTGTAGATATGAAGGCTGGTGGATTTTGGTGCCATATTTTGAGATTCGGTGTAGAAGTGCTTATGAATTATGATGGATTGGATGAGATGAAGGTTGCAAATTTGCTATAATTCTGGATATTGGAATTTAGAATTAAGGATTGAAGAATATTTTATTTTGTAAAAGCATGCAGGGTTGAATTATGATACTTGAAGGCACAATCTTTGAATATTTTGTATGAATGATTTGATACTATACGGTCTATGGTCTTATTTTAGTATTTATAATTAAGCCAAACAGGTCTTTATTTGATATTTAATTTTTGTTGAAAGTTACAGGTTTAATCGGCTAAATTTTCTAATAAACGAGCCGACCAAACTGAGCCGGTTTGGCTTGTTTAAAATTAAACAAACCAAGCCAAACCGAGCCACAAGCCGAGCCTAACGAACCGAGCCGATTTGGTTTATTTTCAATTAACAAACTGAGTCGAATAGCTCGCGAGCTTTTTTCGAGCCGAACTCAAGCCTCAAATACTTGACTCGATTCGAGCTCGAGCCGAACTCAAGCCTTCTAAAAAATTTAACGAGCCGAATCGAGCCACGGAAGGTTCGACTTGATTCGGTTCGTCAACAACCTTAGACCTTAATGATTCTTCTGTGTTATCTTGGACAATCATTTGAATAATAACTTTTTGATGATATTTGAACGATTAAAATTGGATAATTATCTGATAGTTGTGCTTTTGTGATCACCATTAATTAAGACACTAATAATTAAAGTGAAAGACCTCGAGATCGGGAATGGTGGCTCTTTAGAGGTCGCTACCCTAAAGACGTGGTTTAGCTCACGATTATTTGGTATTTGCTAGAGTGCCTTTGTGCCCCATCCAGGCCCTATATCTACTCTATCTAGCTCTACGGACCTAGTTAGGGGTATGCATACTTAAGGATTTGGTGTCCTTATCGGTAGGGTACTGAGTTAGCTTTATACACCAGTACGACCAGGGTACCTTTGCGTCCCTGGGTTGATAGTTGAAGGGTACTGAGTAGCTTTTATACACCAGTGCGACCGGTGTACCTTTGTGTCCCGAGATTTCGATCTCCCTATCGAGGAAAAATAAATGGAATTATTGTGCTGGTTAAAAAGGAAAAACACTAACTGTTAAAGTGAAAGATTAATGAGCCGGGCCTAGTTGAATTATATGATGAGTACCGATCCACCGGAAATAATAGTGGCCCAGGATGTTTTGCCCTGGATGATGTTTATAAGTACCGATCCACCGGATATAATAGTGGCCCAGGATGTTTTACCCTGGATGATATATATATATATATATATATGTATTCTGATCCACCGACCAGAATAGTGGGGGTCCCGAGCTCAATAAATTTGATTTGGATGTGAATAAGTTATGGAAAATACTGATCATTGAGATGATTGATTAATGATGGACTAATGGCCTTAAGGCCCAAAAAAGTATCGATTACTCATTATGGCCTATTAATACTTGGTTGACTTGTTAAGTAAGTGAATATATGAAAGTGAATGTTACGTATACGCTATTAATATTTGATTGAATTGTTGGATGTGTGAATAAATGGATCCGAATATCATGTTCATACCTATGGTTATGTACGAATGCAGTAGTATTTCATGTGCTACATTGCGTGCCTGTTTTTATGTACGTTTTTAAAGGGTTACTCAGTACCGTAGTACTGAAGGGTTCCCTTCGTGGGGCCCCTGCCTATTCAATGGGCAGTACCCATTACAGGTCGTATTCAGGTGCTATTCAAGTGGGCTCTCGGGAAAGAGCGTAAGGTACTATCCCGTAAATTCTAGGGTTTTAATTTGTCTCTTTTAACTTCAATGTATTTGTTATTTTGTAACCACCGTTGTTGGATTTTACTCTCGTAAATTGTTTACTGTGCTACTCTGATTTTTAAATGCTTAAGTTTCTCGTAAAATTATATTTTACTTTTTTAGCCTTAGCACTTGATACTAGAATGGTATAAGTGAATCGGTCTGGTACTAAGTGTGGTGGTAATACTCCCAAAGTTCACGGTTTATTAATTTGCTTCTGCTAATTTTCTTTTAATTAAATGAAATTTTTCAGTAGTGAATTTTGGGGGTGTTACAATTACTTATTAACATTTATGCTTGTTAATAATACCAAAAAATTCAATAACAAGTAGCAACATTTTTCACCAACACATTCAACAACAAACAACATATTTTGAACAACAAATTTCATTTTTTCAATAACAAACATTGCAACGTACATCAACATACATGCATTTATATATATATATATATAATAAGAGAATAAGCTAGGGAAGACCAAAACCATACGTAGGAGGAGCAGCGACAGCAAGATGAGCAGTGGTAAGAAAAAGAATTGGTGATTGGCAAGAGGATAACGACAACCACCTACGAACACGGTGGAGCAAGAAGGACCAAACATAGGCAAGATGCACAGGAATGGCAGGACATGTAATGGCGAAAAAGGTAGTGGTGTGGTGGTGCAAGAGAAAGAGTGGTTTCCTGGAGTTGGTGGTGCTAAAGAGAATGAGTGGTGGTTGCCTGAAGTTGAGAGGAAGAGGAGTGGGGGTGCACGGTGTGGTGGTGCAAGGGTTTGCAAGAGAATGAGAGTAAGAGAGGGAAGGTACAACGAGAGGATATGAAATTTTTGCATGAAACAATAACTCAACGAAATAAGAGGCGGAAGATTAGAGTTTTAATAAAGGTTACTACAAGAATCATTATTAAATCCCCCCTCTCTTATTTTCATATGGTGCTCCTTTTAATAATAGTGCTCACAAGAACTGTTATTAAAATAAATTTTAATAATGATTTTTACAAGTGTCTTTATTAAAACTATTGTGTGTAATTTTAGGATGGAATTTTTAATAACAATTTTAACCTATAACCGTTATCAAAACTTCCTCAAATATCCCGCACATTAATTTTCACAATTTTGGCAACAGTATAAAAAACATCGTTATTAATGTACCATTATTATTTCTCCTTTCCTTAGCAGTGTGAGACACTATAGATGCAAAACATATCATATAAATAGGGAAGATATCTATTACACGACCTTACCTCGACAACCAAACTAAGGTTACTTGCCTAAAATCAAACTCACTCTTTCACTAGAATTATTTGTATTGTTTAGGTATATTAATTGCCATCGACACAAAAAAAGGTCATATACCACTTTTAAAAAAATGCCACTACTCATGCAAACTAATATTCATCACATTGAAATACGCCGATAAATACTAAGGTAAAACAAAAAAAATCATTCTTAAGAAATACTATTCACACTTGGTTTCTATTCATGAAAGCCATCACTAATGGCCAACCATTGACCCCTATGATCACACTAATAAGCCTTTAGTCAAGAAATTATCAAATTACCCTTAACTTATAAATTAAAATTAGAACAATAAATGCTTTAGAAAAATTATGAAAACTTAACCTTAGCATGTATAAATCAATCAAAACATATTAAAATTCATAAATCAACATAACAAAATTTAGAAACAAGTAAAAAGATCAAAGAGCCCCTTAAATTCTTAAAACAAGATTTTGCCATAACATGTGCCCTACTGAGAACTATTACATGAAAATCCACATGCATATCAAACATGGTGTGAAGAACTCAAATGAACCCTCAAAATTCAGGGAAAAATGTAGCTTACATGCAAATGCCCATAATGCCCAAAACATATTTTCCCCTAAAATTAACCAAAAAAATGCCTGAACATGCTCAAAACTTAACATATTATATATCAATATTTACTTAAAAACATCAATTAACCCAATGAAATAATAAAAAATAGAAAATGAATAGAACATCACAAATCACTCATAGATTGAGAGCTAGAATAAAAATGCTAAAAATGGCCAAACAAGTTATAAATTCATCAAATCAAACCTAACCAAATTATTTCTATCTACTCTTAGTTTATTTACATTTAATTAGATTCAAAGATCCTATCAAATCAAATAATCACCCACATCTAAGCATTTTTCCACCTCTTGATCACCTTTGAAAAAAAAACATAAGTGTTAAAAACACTTCAAATGTAAAAAGAATAACACAAAGACAAGAAACAACGGAAAGGAAAATCATAATCTTCTTAAGGAGTGGATGAACTTGAAATGGATAAGAGGAACAAAGTTTCTTTAGGATAGATGATTTTAACAAAATCAATACTAATCCCCTTTAAAGAGGAGGAAGATCTAGTTGAGACAACATAGATGATTTTCTTGAGTAGATCATTCCAACAATAATATTTATGGAAGAAGAGCTTGGATTTACTAGCACACCAACATTTATATATGTATGAGGCACTCAAAGTTCTAGCCATCTATATCTTCCTTCACGATAACTTTATGTTGCTAACTATAAATAGGGCCCTAAATCTCAACATTGGCAAATACATTATGTAATAGGTGTAATACCTCATTTATTTAAACCCTGATTTAGATACCCTAATTTAAAATTTGATTATTAATATATAATTAACTATAAAATTTGTGTTGATAATATGTATTAGTATATTAATATTTAGAGGAAAGACGACGATGACAACAATAACAACAACAACAACAACAACAAGATCAATGGAGGTGATGATAATAATAAAATATTAATTTAGTAGGGTTTTTATTTTAGTATTTAATAATATCTTAAATTTATTGATATGATTAATTAATTATAACCAAAGTCTTTTATTATCATTTTACCCCCAACCCAACCTTAACTAAACTAACCCCAACCTTCCTAGTCAAAACCCAAAAGACCCAAACTAGGGATGTAAATGAGACGAGTCGAGCCGGATACCCCTGGGCTTGGGCTTGACTCATTTAACTAAAAGATCCTAAAATTGGGCTTGGACTTGGCTCATTTAACTAAACAAATGAGCCAAACCAAGCTTTTAACGGGTCAAGTCGAGACAAATTCACGAGTTGAGGCCAAAAAATGAACTAAGCCTCACTTTTTTGAGCTTGGACTCGACTCGTTTAATAAATGAGTCCAAAAGTGAGGCTTAGGCTCAACTCATTTAACTAAAACAATGAGTCGAACCAAGCTTTTAATGAGCTGAGCCGAGCCGAATACCGAACTGGCTCAGCTCATTTACAGCCCTAACCCAAACCATCAACCATTTTTTCTTATATCTTTCCACGCATGCCTTGCCAATCCTATCGTCCTCAACCAAATGCATCCCTGTCTTTTCCCTCTACACCATTCCATTTCACCACCATCGCCTCATGCTTTCTCAAACGTGCCCTGAATGGTTCTTTTCATCCATGCCTTCTCCCCATCAAAACTGTCCCGTTCCATCACCACTCACACTTCTACTTAGCTCTTTCTTCCCCGCACACAACCCAACAACTTTCCTTCCTTCTACTCCTTTATCTTTCCTGTGCAGCGTACCCAACCCCATCTCCATTATCACACTCTGTTTTCCATCTTCCTCATCTTCTCGACTCATCCCAACCCTACCTTCATTTTTTCCCTTCTTTTCTGGCCATCCCCGGCTATACTCCTTAATCCCTCTATTTGTTTGGTTGGCTCAATCCTTCTTGATTCCTTTCATCTTTGCCTCACCACCAACACCATCCACCATCACCGTTGTCCTCTTTTTGTGCCTTGCCAAGATGTTCGAACCATCACCTCTATCTGTGCCCTTCAAGCATTGAGCAACATCACAACACCGCAGCCTTCCACTCTTAGCCATTCGACCACCAACCTGCCCCTCAAGCTCCATCACTACTCCCAACCACCATCACCATCAACCCTATTTTGTATCGCCAACCATCACACAACCGGTCTTCTTCTACATGATTCCAACGCTCATCTTTACCTTCAACCATCACAACCAACCCACACCTCCATTCATTTTTATCCTTGCTACATGAACCACCTCCACCCCACCACTTTGTTGCTTTAGTAATTCATAAAACCACCCTATACCTACGTGAGCTCCTCCTATGATATCATGCCTTCAATATAAGAGACCAACCTAACCTCCCCAGTCCCCAGCGTTTGTCCCTGCCTGGTAATTATTTCATAAACCTTTAGCCTTACCTATTTTTACAGCCGTCACCTTCACACGATTGAATTTTGCCACCCTCATCTTGCATTTGTGCTTTGACCTAGATCCCTCGACCAACCACTCTACTCATCCCAGTAGTAGCCCATTCCAAAAACTCCACCAAGCACCAACCTCCATCGTATCGAGCCCTTAGCTGGTTGGTTTCCTTTGCGAGTGCGGTGCATGGTTGTGCCATGGACCCACTACCCTTAGTTAATTTCCCAAATATAATTTAGCCTTAATTCCTATTAATTTAACCTAATTATTTTATCTTGGCATAGATACTAACAAGCATCTAATGTGTGGATTGTGTTGTTAATTTTAGGTAATTCCAGTCTTACTTGAGGTGTTCTTGGAAGATATATTTTTGTGGTATAAATTGTGTAGCTTAGAGGTAAATCCAACTACTCCATAGATGGTAGAATTATGTGTAATTATGATATATTAGCTTTCTAGAATAAATATCATGCTAGGTTGATATTATCAGAAATTCAATATTGTTACCAAAAAATAAAAGCATGTGACATTACAGTTCTGAGTAAATTTTGTGACATATAAAATAATTCATGTTGCCACGTTAATAATTAATAATTTAATTATGTGTTGGTGATATTTTAAAAATGAGGATATATGAGCCATGGCTACAAAAAATACACACGTTTAGGGTTAGTATTAAATTGGAATTTTTACCTTACTTTAGGTTGGATATACACATGAGTAAAAATATCCATTATAAATTTTAGATAGATTTGGAATGTGACATATTGGTTTAGAGCATAAATAGGATTAAATTGTGATTATTTTGTATTACATGTTTTAGGGGTAGAAATGTAAATTTTTACGCAACATGATTCATATATGAAAATTTGTTATAAGGAGTAGTGTGAATATTATAATATGTTAGAATTTTATGCTAGGGTTCTAAATGGGTATCATGTTATGACCATGTTTAGGGGTAATATTATCTTTTATCATAATGTGAAATCTCCTTATACATATTTATTTTAGATTAATATATTTAAGCCTTTTCATGATAAATGCCCTATAACAATAATTTTGATAATAAAGTGGGTAAAAATATAGTGATTAGAATTTGAAGGGAAATTTGGTCGTTATGATAAAAATATGCCTTAAGGTGAATAATTGAACTATATGACTTATGAGTTGGGCTCCAAATAAATTAGAACTAATTAGATAAAAGGGATTAAGCTGAATAGAATTAGATAATTACTTTGGGCTACAACGTGATTCCTAACCCTTGGTAGTGTTGGCTTCAAGATGTTGTGACTCGTGTGGTCATTTGGATTTAGAATTTTTTGATTGGTTTATATGGAGACCCTTGAGGTCCTATGATTTCATTGATTGTTAGCTAAATTGTTACTAATATGGACCTTAGTATCTTTAGATAATAATAATGAACTAAATAAAACACTAATTACTTAAAGAGGAAGACTTGAGTTGGAAAGGGATCTCGTGCTTCAGATTAAGGTCAAAGTCCCACTTCTACTCTATAGGTATTTCATACACCCTATATAGGGTACACCTACTTAAGGACTTAGGTGCTAAGGTTTAGTGTAGGCTGTGTGGCTTCTTTAGTGAGCTTTTCCCTAGAATTAAGTGATTTGATTTGGCAACATTTCCTTAACAATCATTGCCTTGGATATGGGATTGTATTCCACTCAATATGTGATTAATGATTGATATAATTGGACTAGACACCCACCATAATACATCTGCAATAATTGGATTAGGAATGGTTTATAAAGGTTGGACCATCTAATGATATAAAAAAAAGACTATATTATGTACATAATATGATTCATTGATACATTGTAATTTTTGTACAACTCAGAGCATGTCTTTCTTATGCCCTTGCTAGGGTTTTACTCTAATTAAAGTTGTTGATTTAAATGTGGGATCATGTTATTTTGATATTGTTATTACATGTTGTTGTATGCTCTTGGTTATAATTCTTATTATTTGTATGTTATGTGTAATGTGGGTATGCTAAGTTTGTAGAGGCGTGGTTTAATTAGTACAAGAAATTTGTACCAACACTATCACTTTTCAGCGGAGTACACACATTGCATACAATGGCTGAAGCATTTTTAGGAGCATCATCTAGGGCTGAGATAGACTAAGGGAGTAAAGGTTTCTACTCCTGTAACTCTTATGTGTAATATTTTTCAAAAGGGATGAGTGTAAGGGAAAACCGGTGTTACACTATTGATTGCTCTTTTGTGATCAACTTTTCTTTGAACTCTTATGTCCCTCATGTATTTTAGATATTTCTATTGTACAGAAAATGCCTTATTTGTGAACCTTTATACATGTATTGTCTTTGTCCTCTAATTTTTTTTTCTTGATCTTGTTTTGAGCCTTAACATTTGACATAAGAAAGGTGAGGAAACCGGACTCATGCTAAGTGTGGCAGTAGCACCCATTATTTAGTAATTAGCACTTTCGTAAAATAAAAATTTTATGTAATAAATTTTGGGGTGTTACAATAGGTGCTTCATTATTGGATAACTAAACAAGAGGTGAGAAATTGTCCCCTTAGCAACACAAAAACATTATGATAGGTCCTCCATGTAGTAGTACATGTTAATTTTTTCCTTTGTAGGAAGTATGAAGTGAACAACAATCCACAGAATTAGCTTATGCTTGGGACTTGCATTATTCATCCACACTACCTTCCACCAGATAACAGGAGATATTTGAGATATTATTTTATCATAAACCAAGATAATTTTATAAGATGTGAAGGAATCAAGGGAGAAAATAATGGGTTTCAAGGTTTCTCTTAGTTTAAACAGCTTGTTCATTGTTCAAGAAGTAGTACATGAGAATTTTGCTTCCCATAGATATATCCCTTTGAGATAATAATTATGCACCCATTTTATCCATGAGTTATTTTTATCTTGTGTAATGTGTGAAAGATGTTTGCCAACAATTTCCACATTCTAGATCTAAATGTCTGAAAACTCTAGTTCACCTTCTTATATAGGTAAGCACATTATCGAGCCGGTAATAACAACCCTTTTACTAGGTTTTTATTGTGTTAGCTTTACCTATCCTCAAGAATATCCTACATAAGCCAATGATATTAAGAAAGAGTTTCTTGGGTAGTATAATGATTTGGATCCAATACATTTTAATTCCATAAACAGCAAACTTAAGTAGTTGCAATATGCCAACATAGTATAACAACCATGTATACTAGTGCTACAAAATATTTGTGATTTTATTAACTAACTCCACCATTAGATCAAAACATGACTTAACTTAAAGGAGAGGAACTCTAAAGTATTTAAATGGAATAGACCCCTCAAGGAAGGAAATAAAATTATCTATTTGTTTCTTAACATATTCTAAAACACCTATAAAGTTGACAAAAGTTTTAACAAGGCCAATGTGAAGATCAAATATGCTACTAAAACTATAAAATTTGTTCATAAGTAGGGAGAAAGATTGCAAGTCATCTCTATAGAACAAAAAAAGATCATCAACAAATGAAAGATTAATAATGTGGCGCCTTTTACATTTAGGGTGTATGTAAAAGCCCTTATTAGTCTATAATTGTTGAAACAACCTAAACATATACTCAAGGGTAATGATAAAAATATAGGGTGACATATGATCCCCTTGTCTTAATCCCTTTTGTGTAAAGAAAAGAGAAAGAAGATCACCTTTAATGGAAAGAGAATAGGTGACCTATGTCACAGAAGTCATAAGGACTTTCACAAAGTGAGGTGGGACACATGAGACCCAAAAGGACCTTCTCTAAAAAATTTCCAATTAATGGATTCATAAGGATTCATTAAGTCAAATTTCATCATACACCTAGGATAAGTGTTTTCCTTCCATACAACTTGATAAGTTCATGAGATAGTAAATATTATCCCCAATAGTTCTACTCTTAATAAATTTAGGTTATAAAAGATTGATAATGTTAGGAAGTAAGGATTATAACGTGGCTGCTAATACTTTTGATAGGATCTTGTACAAAACATAACAACAACTAGTGGATCTAAAGTCTATAACTTTATTGGTACGATCAACTTTAGGGATCAACATCAGTCGGGTAAGAGTGATAAATGAGAGTAAAAGTCCTGAGAAGAAGATATCGTTAAGACAACACCATATATCATGACCTATTATATTCTAAAAGCCTTAAAAAGGTAAAGTAAACCCATATACCCTAGGAGTTTTAGTATTACCTGTGGAGAACAAAGCACCATTGAATTCAAAGAGTGAAATAAGTATCAGTAGTTCATGTTGTTGTTAAAGGATGAGAATTGCCCCCTAGTGCAAGAAGAGGGTATCTATAGGGGGATCATTAGGGTTTGGTGTTTCAAAACCTAACAAGCCTTTATAGTAATCTACAAAGGCAATCTTGATTTACTCGGTGTCTGTTGGTCAATCCCCATTCAACATTTGAATCTTGGTGTCCATTCTTTTGTTTTTTTCTTTAATTCATGTTAAAAAAGAAAAAATGATTGATAGATTCACCTCGTTGGAGCCACTCAATGCTTGATTTTTTTTGGAGAAATCTTTCTTCACACTTAGCATAATATTCTTACTCCTTTAAGCAGTCATGCTCCTCATGTTAGAGAATGATGCACAACGGATTAACTCTAAGTTTATCCTATAAATCTCTAAGTTTCTTTCTTTGATCATTGACTTTATGCGTTATTCTTCCAAACTTTGTCTTATTTAAGTGCCAAAAACTGTGCTTTAACATATAATGAGTTTTTGATTTTTTTTTTCTATTATAGAGCTATGGTGTTGTTATTGCCAAACCTCTACTACAATTTTAGTAAAGTTAGCATCATAAGTCCACATATCATAAAATGTGAACTTGCTCTTGAACTGTCACCTTATATGATTCATATTGACCATTAAAGGGTAGTGTTCAAGAATATGGTGGTTTGGAAATCTACTTTAGAGGTAGTGCATTTTCCAAGCCAATGAACATTGCAAAGGACCTTGTCTAACTTATATATGATTTTGTGAACTCTTATTTTCTTGTTATTCAAGTGTAAGTATGCTCCTTGGAATGAAGATATTCTACCATAATGTTATGCAAAAAAGTTCTAAAATCTTTAACATCACCCACAATAAGCCATATCCCTTGAAACTTTGCTTAATCATACAATACTACATTAAATATCCAAGTACGACCTAGAGTGAATCTAAGATAGTAGCATCTCCAAGCCATTCCCAAAATTCTTTCTTGTTATTACTCTCATTAAATGCATAGATGAATGAAGCATAAAATATGGTACCAGTAGTGCAACAACTCACCTAAACTTGGATACATTGTTCATGGGCATGTAGGAGATAAACATGCCATTTCTTAGGGTCTCATAAACACTAAACTCTCCCATTACCTAATTTATTCCTTGTAGGATATGCTTTTGAAGCCTTTATACTAGTTTCTAAGAGTATTATAAGAGAAACATGGTATGCAATGAGCCATTACCTTAATTTCTTTTGCTTTAAAGGTTTTAAGGCCTTTCACATTCCATACCCCTAGCATAATCAAAGAGGAGGTGGTAAAAGGGAAGCATAACATTGCTTTCCTCATTCATCCATCAATCCATTCTCCTATTCTAAGGATGCATATCTCTTGCTGACAGGAGTAACTAAATCATTAATATCATGCAATTCATTACTGAGACTTTGAGAATGGGAAGTCGGTCTAGGGGTCCCTTAGAGGTTGTCGTAGTCTCCACATAGGTTTATTTTGTTTCATAGGTCATGTACCATTATTAAGGCACGTAGGGAAACCATTTTTAGGTTTTTCAACATATTGAGGGGCCACATCTTGTCCTTGGTCTACAGAAAGGTGGTTGTGAACGCCAATTACCATAACAGGAGTTTACTTGGCATTTTTGGGCAAGACCATGAATTATGGCCAAAAGAGTCATGCAAGCTACAAAAGGAGGGCATCCACTCATAAATGATAGGTTGTGTGATAACATCACCCTCAAGATCTTCAATATCAACTTGGTTTAAATATCTTTTTGTTATACCAACCTCTACCATTGCTTGAGCATAGGATATCTACTCGCTAAAATTAGTGATACCATCTAAGTACAAAGGATGCCCAACAACAATAGTTATGCAACTTATCCACATCCTAATAGTTAAAGGGCAAATTAGGAATTGTGATCCATAGTGCCATATACTAGAATCATTCTTTAATAAATTAGAATTGGCTATGCCATGGTTTGAAGATGAACAGTATGTCTATGAATGTCTAATAAGGTGATTCAAGCACTTAGTCTCTATCTTGGTATGTTTTGAATTTAAACACAACAAAACCCTCATCATGTAGCCATATTTCTGGTGTTTGAAGAGTAAGCCATTGGTTGCAGAAAAAGGACATGATTTGTCCTAGATTGAGATGTATACCAATTATGTAGCCAATCAAGATGCCTTGCCATCGTTTACAATTTTCCTCAACCTTTTCCTTTAGAATCAATACCTTCTAATGGTCTCCAACTAGTGTAGGGGGATGTGATTAAGGGTAATAGAATTTGAGATGGATTGGTTACCAATAATTGTATCCTTCCATGATTTATAGGGAGTAGACTTATGTCATGTGGATCATAAAGATTGTCGTTAGTAGCTTTTAAGATCTAATCCTCACAGACATGATGAAGGTTCGGAGGAAGGGAGACATTCGATTACCCTAGAATTATGTCTTGTATACAATCCAATACTGATAGATTCATGATACTATCCTCCCTTTATAGATTGACATAAGAACTCAAGGGATTCAAGATGAGATTTGAAGACTTCTCTCCTTGGAGCGATAACAATGGAGATATAGTAGATGATGGAGAAACTTTTGCGAGTTCAGCCAATTGAGATTTGGTCTTCATTGTGCTAGATCCAAACCTGGGGAACGACTCTTCCTAGCGGTGTGAGCAAATCTCCTAATCCTAGACATCGGAGAAGAAGAGGGATAAAGTAAATTTAAATATTTTTAATAGAATTCTATATACATACATACATACTCCAAAATTTTTCTTAGATTTTTCTTATAAAGAAGCACTTATATTGATATACTGAGATACAATAAAATAAACATACATTTGTATATGATAAACATCTCAAAATAACACACATTACCCTTTAAAGTACATATTTTTCATAATATAAAAACAAATATTTTAAAATATAAATACACATTTTTTAATATAGGTGTGCATTATTCTATTACAACACACACATTTTACGATAATAATACACTTTCCAAAGGACATAAATATATAACTTTTAAGATAAAGAATACACATGTTCTATTACTCACACAAGTCCCAAGGTAGAAATGCATGCCTTAAAACTAATTCACATTTTTTAATACAACACACATCTTCAATAATAATAATAACACACATCTTTCAAAAGAAAAATACACATTCTTTTATTTATATAAATATAAGAATATAATACATATATTTGATTTTTTTTTCTAAATAAGAATATATATTTTACGAAATAAAAATACACATTTTATAGGATACTATATATAACCTATATTTATACATGTGTAAAAAAGAAATACACACATTTTAAAATAAATACACTTTATACAATACTATAACATAAATTTTCCATAGAAAAAATACACATATACGTAGAAATCGAACACAAACCCTCCTATATATTATACCCCACCCTCCACTAGTGCTAATATTAATTTGTTGAGTTTGTACCTCAAATCTTGTGGTTACGGAAATCTTTAATGTGAAGTTGAAGTAACCAAAGATTCTACTACTAAATTAATTAATAGTATTTATTGCCATCAATGTAGAGTTCAAAACTCGCTGTTATGGAATACTTAAATATAAAGCTAAAGTAACCGGAGACTCTATTACTAAATTAATTGGTAGTATTGAAATTAATTAGTAGTATTGACTGTCATCAATGGAGAGTTAAAATTTTTTTTACTCTCCATCAATTAACAGTTTTTTTAAGATTTTCTCTTAAAGACTATTTATATGTAGTTTCTGACCCTTTTTCAGATCATAGCTAACAATAGCCACTATAGTTCAACACACATTTTATTTATTATTCTCTTTGAAAGTTAAAATAATTAAAAGTAATAGATCTCTACAAACCTCCATTCAATTAAAAATCGCTTGTATTCTTTCTCTACATAGTAAAATTATCCTTACTCGTTGTCTATGAATATAGTTCATATTAGATGAACCACTTAAAATTATATTCTTTTATTTTTTACATTATTTCTTTTATAGTTTAAATTAAATTAATCCTATACTTTTCTCCTTAAATCGATCGAAAATTTGCTTCTACACATTATCTCTGTTTTTTCTCACATAATTCATTATTATTTCCGCTCTTTTATCCATGTGACCATATATATCCATGGACTACTGTCCGCCATGCAACTAGTGCAGGCTTGTGTATTGGGTGGGGGACCCCAATACTCTTTAACAATACAAGTGGAAGGAGTAACACGCGTCAAGTTACATGTCACGAGTATTCAATCACGTATAAGATCATGCACGACCAAAAAGGTTGACGTACACCCAACTAAATAATCATCTGATATATAATATTAATTAATTAAGCTTTAGCTTTCACCTCTATTAAAACATTTAAGCCAAAAACTGTATACAAATTACAAAGGAGAGAGAACCTCTGTTGTGGAAGTACCAAAGAAAGAAACCCCATTAGAAAAGGAAGCCAGATACAATAGTTTACAATGTGCAATGACATATAATCAATCCAATGAAATGAAATTAACTCTTCAGCATCCTGCAGCTTTCAAAAATTTATCGTACGGGCTTGAAGGTGGTAATTGGAAAGACTGTTGTCCATATTCGAGCGAACAGAGGAGCAGCTTATCATGGAATTGAACTGGATTTGGGTCCTTCCCTGTCAGTCTCAGATCCAGCCTTGAGTCCTCTAACTTCTGCACATCAGCAACAGGGAAAGTAGTTTAAGCATTTATGTTCTTCGCCAATCTATAATAGCTCATGAACCATTTTGTGGTCAGGACACACGAAGCGGGATCTTTATTATGCCCGGCGACTTGACTTTGCCAAAATATGTGTAGAGTAATCTAGTGCCTCTTATATTAAGTGACTTTGAACACAATTGAGACAAGCCCTTGTCTCTTTTTAAGGCAGTTATTTGAAAGTGCTTGCAGAGTAATCAATCAAAAAAATAAGTCAGCTTTAGAAATGGCAAAAAACAGGAGGGTGTAAACTCTTAGCAAGTCGAACTGTATGAGAGGATGCAGCATCTTGAAGCATTGCATTCTATCACGTTTCCTCAATTTCAATGGTACACCAATAGATGGAGCAAACTAATCATACTACTGCTCATATAAGATAGGATGCATAGATATCAAAAGGAAAAAATCTGCAGAACTAATCACAACGCTTCTTTATATAAGATAGGATGTGCAGATATCAAAAGGAGGAAAAAAAAATGCAGAACCACTCATTCCACTGCTGCAGGAAAAGGAGCACTTTTCACCTTGCCATCATAGGAAACGACAATTGCTTTGGTCTCCTGCTGCTGTTTGATACTGTGAAGCACTGACATCTTTTGCTGTTTACCAGTCACAAGGGCCTCACACTGACTTTTCACTTCTTCATATGGCATGGTAGCATTAGACGCTGGCAAGCTTGCCACTTGCCCAGCTGTCTCAAGAACCTGTTGGCATTAAAGTGCAATATTTAGTCGTAGTCTTAGAACACCCTTACCAGTTACCGCAGCCTGGATGATTCCTCTCTTTATCATGTATGCATGCATGTCTTGTCAACTTGGTCTGAAAAAGGTACTCATAAATCCTGAAGTAAACAACTGTAGAATAAATTTAAGGGTTTTTAATATATTTGCCAATCTCTGCTTTGGGGTGCAGCATGCTCACATTTCAGATAGTCTCGCGCTGTCATAAAGGAGACATGAAAGCATTTTCAGAATGGAGACAACTTGAAAGGACACCTCACTGTCATAAAGGAGCAGTGGACGACTTCTTTATTTCGGTGCTTTGTTATTTTGCACTATGTTTTAGGCTAAGGATGCTGATAGTTCCACGAATGTAATATCTCCTTCCAGATGCACAAGCATTTTAGAGAACTTAACAGTGCTAGGTTGACTAAATCAAGCCTTGATAATGTTTTTCCATATAATTTCAGGTACATGCACTCTTTTGCTTCTACCAGCCGTTGGCCAAAATCATGAACTTCGATCTGATGAGTGAGGAAATAATGGAGCAGAAAAAAAGTTGGATGAGCGAAGAGGAAACAGAACACTGAGTTTAAAGGGCTTCCAACAGACAAGAGGAAGGGATTACAGGCAGCCTGCTCATTAGAAATTTAATCCTTTGTCTTTACAGTACCATACAGGAAGTACTAATTTTAATTTGAAGGCCTATAGTTGTTGAAGCAGGAGCATAGTTTAGTTATTAATTTTTCTAAATTTTGAGGACATAAAAACATCCTCATTTGGGCTAATTAATTTAACAAAAACTTCAAGCCATGAAGAGCCATGCAAGGCTTGCAAGCCCCAATCCAGTCACAGCTTTTTTGCCATCCTTGGTGGCTTATAAAATGCTCAAACATTGGCTCAATTCTAGCCAAAAGGTTTCGAAGACAGCAGCAGCAGTACAGCTGCAGCTGACAGCAGGTACAGCGGCAACTGCAGAAGCTGCCAACACTTTTCAGTTCAGCTTTTGGAGTATTTTGGGGCACAAAAATAAGGGGTAATAGTCGATGGGTCAGCAAGTACAGTGCAACAATTGATTATGGAAGGAAGAGTTTATTCTGAATGTAGAAGAAAAGTAAACTCTGAAAAAGATCGTGCTTGTACTTTCAACAAAGCTTACTGTTGCTTTAGCTTTTAGCCTTTTCTTTTTATTATTATTATTATTATTATTATTATTATTATTATTTATCTTGTTAACTTGTAAAATAATTCAAAGTTAGGGGTAGGGTATGGGACGGTAGCAAAAGACAAATCCGGTGTGAAAGTCCCTCAGACCTGACTTACTTTTAGTTAGGACTAAACAAGTTAAAGTTTCTTTGACAACTCACTAACCAGATCAGTCTTTGTATTTTGAACGAGTTGTTTTGTAACTAAACGGAGACCTAGCAGTATCTTATAAGTGTTAGGCTCACACTTGAATAGATACAATCCTGAGAAGATAACATAAGTTATTTATCTTCTTAGAGATCATATTTAACTAATTTAAATGAGATAAGCTTAACCTTATCTTATGGATATAAATATTTAGAAGATAAGAATAGAAATATGTATAAGACATGGGAGATAAGGATGAAGAAGATGAAGATGAAGATAAAGACAAAGGAAGAGGGCGGAAACATGTAGAAGTAGAAGATAATGATGGAAGTGTGTAGAAGATAATGATGGAAGTGTGTAGAAGATAAGGATGGAAGTAAGATAAGAGGATAGGAATGCCAACTAAACTTAGGCCTCCTCCACCTCCTCTAACCATGTATACATATGCACACGCTCTTCCTCATTTTGGTTATCCCATGTAGCAAAAGCAAGACAGAAGTAGGAGAAAAGAGAGGAGGTGAGAAAGGGAGTTAGAGGAGAGTTTGTATAAAGGTGCTAGACACCATTTTGTAACAGAAATTCTCTTCTATGTATATGTATATATATATATATAAAGACCTCTTTGAATGCTATTTTCCTCTCAACTCCAACATAAATTTCTACATTTGATATCAAAGCAATCAACTGGGAACTGTACTATAAGGAGGTTCTGCTGGTGGACAATCTGAGACTGTAATCTTAATTGGTCTAGGGCTAAGATGCTGACCAATTAATATGGCACATCAACGTCTACCTCAATTGAGAAGCTCAACAACAACATATGTGATATGACTTGCTAGGCTTTAGATTTATGGAGCGTCATTGGTTATTCACAGCTGACTCTACCAACTGATAATGATGAGAAAAATAAATGGAAAATTAAAGCAGGGAAGGCTATGTATGTGTTATCCGATGCTGTAGAGGATGAGTTCCTTCAACATATCAAGGATTTCACAAAACCAAAGGAGGCATGAGATACCTTAGCAACTCTCTTTACAAGGAAAAATGATGCAAAATTGCAGCAACTGGAGTATGAACTCATGTCCACAAAACATGGAGACATGATGGCAAGCTAGTATTTTACTAAAAAAAAGTCCATTTGCAATGATATTTCAAAATTCGACCCTGAGATTGCTATTAGTCAGGCAAGAAAAAGGAGGATAATTATCCTAGGGATAAATCCTAAATATAATGGAATAATTACTGACACAAGAGGTTGAGCCGAAGAAATATTTCTAACAAAGAGTATCTTGGCCAACCAAGAAGCTTTAGATGAGCAGATGTCTAAGTCTTTGATAAACGAAGATGATTTCTTGGCTAAAAAGAGAAACACTGTGATTTGAACTGACAGCTACAAATCCAGGAGATGAAAGTGAAAGTTCAAGAAGAGGACAAAATATTGGCAAAGAAGTCATGGTAGCAAAAGTTCACAGCGAGGGGGAGCTAGGAAACCTCGTTACAAAATATAGAAGGACAAAAATAAATATCATCAAGAGGGCAGGAGTTATAATTGTGGACAAAAAGGCCACTTTGCTTGAGATCACAGATCTTTAAAAGCTAAAGCTAATGCTACTACTATTAAGAAGGTCCTCAAGCTTCATTTGTTCTAGAAGAGTCCAACTCATTGAAAGAAGAATTGTTGCATCAAGCATCGATGAGTCGGTGGAAGAATCAGTGCTGGCAGTAGTAAACGGTCTATCAATTATAGAGATGATTAGATCGTTGATTCCGGTTGCTCTAATCATATGACTGGAGACAAAGAGAAACTGCTTGATATGTTGGAGTATAAAGGAGAATGAGTTGCTGTCACAACAAATAACTCTAAGCTGCCAATTACTCATATAAGGAAGACAACTATCATTCCATAGTAAGTTGGTTTATGCAAAAATCGAAGAAACCTCACCTAGAAGCAGTATGTTGAATTTTGAAATATGTCAAGAGTACCCTTGACTATGGCATATCATACAAAAAAGGTGTGCCATGCAAAGTCATAAGATAGTGTGAGCTGATTATGCTGGTGACCATGACACTTGTTGTTCAACAACCAGATATCTATTTACATTGGGATTTGGAGTAGTGTCTTGGTGTAGTAAAAGACAACCCATAGTATCTTTATAAAGTACAAGGCAAAATATAGAGCAACAGCTATGGCAACTAAGAAGTGTACGTGTCCGACACAACTTTTACAATATTTACCCCAAGCAGTAAAACTATACTGTGACAATCAATCAACAATCCACCTAACAAATCATCGAATATTTCATGCTCAGACAAAACACATGAAAGCAAAGGAAAAGGCTAAGACAGTAAAGAATCTACACGAATAAGTGAGGGACAACATTGAAAGGGTGAATGAATTCAACAAAGACAGGGCAAACAAGCATCAAGAGCAATATTTGTATGAACCCAGAGATTTGATTTGGCTTCACCTAAGGAAGGAAAAATTTTCTAAGAAAAACAAACTTATGGCAAGAAGTGATGGTCCATACAAGATAATAGAAAAAATTAGAGATAACGCATATAGGCTTGAACTACCACAAAAAACTGGAAATATTTCAAGCACATTTAATGTGGGTGATTTACTTCTTTACATACAAGATGAGCCTTTTGAAGACAAGGAAGATGCTTCTCAAGAGGACAAGGATGACGCAAAAGCATCTAGTAGTTTAGTTATTAATTTTTCTAAATTTGGAGAATATAGAAACTTCCTCATTTGGATTAATTAATTTAGCAAAAGTTTCAAGCCATGAAGCGTCATGAAAGCCCCAATGTAGCCACCTTTTTTTTTTTTTTTTGTTGACAACCTTAGGTGGATTATACAATGGCTCATTTTTAGCCAAAAGGCTCGAAGACAGCAGCAGCAACCACATCTGACAGCAGGTTCAGCTGCATAGCAGAAGCTGCCAACACTTTCCAGTTCAACTTTTATAGTATTTTGGGGCGCAAAAATAACTAGTAAAATTCAACATGACAGAAAGTACAATGCAGTATGGAAGGAAGAGTAAGCTTTATTCTGATTATAGAAAAAAAGTAAACTCTGAAAAAGATCATGATTGTACTTTCAGCAAAGTTAATGCATGAGGAATACAAATTGGGTCAAGTAAGGACTGATGACATTTTTTTAGCCGATTGTAAAGCCACCTAACTTGTCAAAAGGTTGTGGCTTGATAATAAATTATGCATGGCTTACATGGCTACACTAATTTAGTTCATTAAACTAGTCCAAATTAGAAGTGCTTTGGGGCCTTCTAATTTCCAGAAATTAATGATTGAATTAGTTTCAAGTGTTTGGGATGCTCCAGCATCAATAGGTTACAGTTGCTTTTGCTTTTATCCTTTGTTTTTTCCTTTTAATATGTTTTAGTCTATAAAGTAGCTTGTAAACTTGTAAAATAATTCCAAATCGGGTGTATGGTATGGGAAGGTAGTAAGGGACGAAAATCTGGTCCGAAAAGTCCTCAGACCCGACTTAATTTTGGTTAGGATTAAACTCATTAAATTTTCTTTGACAACTAACTAGTTTGATCAACTAACCAGATCAGTCCTTTTATTTTTGATAATAGTTGTTTTGTTACTAAATGTGATCTAACATTCTTTTATAAGCGTTAGCCTCACACTTGAATAGACACAACTCAGAACTTGTTTGCCCCTGTTTTCTCCCTGCCGAGAATCCCCCCCTCAAATCTAGTGCAAGAATTTGAAAGTTTGTTCCAAAATGATGCAGGAGCATCCACCATCATTTTTATTCTTACTAATGAAAATTATGGCGACTTTGTTCTCAATCTTTGCAAGGTTCAAGAAAACCATTATGTGGTCATTTTCGTTCTAGCAGGCTCAAGTTATTATTTTGGTTTGACTTTCCATCAAACTAAACCATTCTTGAAACAAAGGATAAGAGATCCTTGGGCGTACATTCGAAAGATTCAAGGCTGCACGAGTTGGGATATGTAGCAACAGATAGGGATATTTCCAAGACATCTGATGCAGGAGCATCTATTATCCAAGATATTAATTTAGTTGTTAATTTCTCTAAGTTAGGGGGACATAAAAACCTCCTCACTTGGACTAATTAGTTTAACTAAACCCCAAGCCATGAAAGCCATGCAAAACTTCAATCCAGCCACCACCTTTTGCACCTTAGTGGCTCATTTTTTTGGCTTAAATGGCTCACTACCCAGCCAAGGATAGGCTACAGTTCAAGTCTCACAATAGCAGCCCCAACAGCACTTTTCTGGGCAGATGTGGGCACTAGCAGCAGCAACAGCTATAAGTATCATAGGGGGCAGGCCTTTTTTGGAAGAAAAGAAACCTATGCTTAGGCTATGATGGCACTTTAAGCTTGCAGCAGAAAAGTTACTTTCTGCTTTATGCTTTTAATAATGTTTTAGTCTTTAGCATAAAAGCTACTTTTACTTTTTACTTTTAATGATGTTTTTAGCTTAGCTTAGCTTATCAACTTGTAAGGAGCCTCCCAAGTCAGATGTAAGACATTGGGAAGGTCCCAAACAATTCTGATTTCTTTGTTTCAGCTAGTACAAAGTCAACTTTAGTTTTGGTTAGGATTAAACTAGTTAAAGTTAGTCTCTTTGACAACTAACTAGTTTGATTAGTTAACCAAACCAGTCCTTTTTTGTTGAGTTGTATTACAACTAAATGAGACCCAACACTCTCCTATAAGTGTTGGGTTCACACTTGAATGGAGAAAGAACTCAGAATTTGGCTATCTTATTTCTCTCAGCAGAAATCAGTCACCTTCAACTCTAGTGCATGAGTTTGAAGTTTGAATCCTAAAATCTCACAAGATTTATCCTAAGTGTTGAAACCTTAGGTGGTTCTTGTTAGTATATGATCTAAGGAGGTACCAAAGATCATATTCAACCCATTTTCTTCACCCTCTTCTCTATTTTCTTATTTAGTTATCCCCCATTGATAACAACCTTCCTAACTTGACCCAATTTGTATTGGCATATGCATCAAATTGGTATCAGAGCCTAGGTTAATTTTAATTGGGTCTTATCCTCTTCTTTTACTTCCCTTTAATCCCACCCTTTGTCTAAAACCAAACACACACACAAAAAAAAAATATTCTAGCCCCCCCTCTTTTTTCTAAACTGAATTCAATCCCTTTCTGTCCCACCTAGCTCAGGGATTTTTTTCACAATTCAAACCTCCATGGGTGATCAATCTAGAGGCTTGAATCTTGAAGAGTCACAAAATGTTTATGTTAGAAGAGATCGAGCTATTGAAACTTTGCAACAAAACACCAGAAAACTAGAGCAGTCCATTGAGAACATGCAAGAGGAAATGAGGCAGATGCGTACCATATTACAGCAGCTGCTTCCTAATGCAAATCCACCGAATCTACGAAGAAGAAACCCAACCCACCATGAAGAAGGAGATGCCAATGGTGTTGAAGAAGGCTCAAGTGAGTTTGGTTCATCCTCTAGTGAATCATCACTTGAACTAAGAAGGAGAAGCCACGTTAGAAGGGATGATTTTCGTGATGTAAGAGCTGAAATCCCTGAATTTGAAGGCAACCACAACCCAGAAGAATTCCTTGAGTGGGAATTGAGGTGTGCTAGGCTATTTGAAGCCAAGGGGTATAAGGATGACAAAGCTTTCAAAGTGGCTGTTTTGAAGCTTAAAGGCCATGCCTCTCTTTGGTGGGAAAATCTCATTCATCAAAGGAGGAAGAAGGGAAAGTCCAAAGTTAAGTCTTGGACAAAGATGAGAAAGCTCATGAAAGAAAGATACTTGCCTTCATCTTACACTCAAGACCTCTATAACAAAATGTCTTCTCTAAGACAAGGTCAAATGAGTGTAGAAGAGTACATTAGAGAATTTGAAAAACTCATGATGAGACTTGGGCTAGAAGAGAGTGAAGAACACACTATGTCTAGGTTTATTGGAGGCCTAAGACAAGACATTGCAAGGAAGGTTGAGATGCAAAGATGCTACACTTTAGATGAGCTATTTCATCTAGCCATCAAAGTGGAGAAGCATAAGAAAGAGAAGAAAACACCTCGGTTTTCTTACAACAAAACCATTGCTAGCACTTCTAAAGATAATCCTACAACTTCAAAACCCCCACCTACACCCATCAAGTTTGATGTGAAGGGAAAGAGCAAAGAAGGTACATTTGAACCCAACAGGGTGAGGAATGTCAAATGTTTTAAGTGTCAAGGAGTTGGGCATTATCAAAATGAATGTCCCAACAAGAGGGTGATGACACTTGTGGAAGTAAATGAGGCCATTTCTGAGGAGGAAGAGAAGGGCATAATATCAGCTAGTGAGGAAGAAGAGGAAGCACCACCCGATGTTGGAGAGGCATTAATGATTAGGAGGGTCCTCCATTCAAGGGAAGCCAAGGAGGATGGGTCACAAAGAGAAAACATATTCCAAACCAAGTGCACCATACTTGGCAAGGTATGTTCTCTTATTGTGGATGGTGGAAGTTGTGCAAATGTTGCCTCAAGTATCATGGTGGAGAAGCTTAATCTTCCCACTACAAAGCATAACCGGCCATACAAGCTACAATGGCTTAATAATGGTAATATGGTAGAGGTAACTAAACAAGTGCTAATTCCTTTTTCCATTGGTAAAACATATCATGATGAAGTGTTATGTGATGTTGTACCTATGGATGCTTGTCACTTGTTATTAGGTAGACCTTGGCAATTTGATAGAAGTGTTGTGCATGATGGAAGAAAAAATACTTATTGCCTAAAGTTTGCAAAGAAAAACATAGTGCTAACACCCTTATACTCACAGCCAGCAGTAAAGAATGATAGCCTGCAGTGTAAAAAATCCTTGTTCATTGATGAAAAGCATGTTGATAAGGCTATAGGAAGAGGCAAAGTTGTGTATCTGCTACTGCTGCTGGAAGACAGTGTGGGCAGCCCCTGTTTTAACCCACTAATCAGTAAGCTACTGGCAGAGTTCAGAGATGTTTTCCCCACTGATTTGCCACATGAATTGCCACCCATTAGAGGCATAGAGCACCAAATTGACTTGGTACCAGGTGCTACTCTTCCTAACAAGGCAGCCTACAGAAGCAACCCAAAAGAGGCCATGGAAATGCAAAAACAAGTGGATGAGCTGCTGTCTAAAGGCCTTATCCGGGAGTCCCTTAGCCCATGTGCAGTCCCAGCCCTTCTTGTGCCAAAGAAGGATGGTTCTATGAGGATGTGTATTGATAGTAGAGCTATCAACAACATCACTATCAAGTATAGGTATCCTATCCCTAGACTTGATGATTTATTAGATTGCTTACATGGTGCTTGCTTGTTTTCTAAAATAGATTTGAGGAGTGGCTACTACCAAATCCGAATGAAAGATGGTGATGAGTGGAAGACCGCATTCAAGACCAAAGGAGGGTTGTATGAGTGGAGGGTTATGCCCTTTGGCTTGTCTAATGCACCTAGCACTTTCATGAGACTTATGAATGAAGTGCTTAGGCCATTCATTAGCAAATTTGTAGTAGTTTACTTTGATGATATACTTGTGTATAGCTCTAGCGAAGAAGAACATGTAAAGCATCTCAAACTTGTATTTCTAGCACTTAGAAGTAGTAAGTTGTATGCTAAGCTAGAAAAGTGTGAGTTCTTTGTACCTAGGGTTACTTTCCTAGGCTTTGTGGTGTTCAAAGATGGCATAGCTATGGATGAGTCAAAGGTAGAAGCAATCAAGACTTGGCCATCACCAACAAGCCTAACACAAGTGAGATCATTCCATGGGCTTGCTTCTTTCTATAGGCGGTTCATTAAGGGATTTAGTACCCTATTAGCTCCTATCACCGAATGCATGAAGAAGGGGGAATTCAAGTGGACAAGAGCAGCCCAAGAAGCCTTTGAGTTGGTTAAAGGAAAGCTTAGTGAAGCTCCTATCCTAGCCTTATCGGATTTCCACAAATTATTTGAAGTTGAATGTGATGCAAGTGGAGTTGGTATAGGAGCTGTTTTACTACAAGAAGGAAAACCAATTGCCTTCTTTAGTGAAAAGCTAAATGGATCAAGGGTAAATTATAGCACCTATGATAAAGAGTTCTATGCCTTAGTTAGGACTCTTGATCATTGGTCACACTACCTAAGGCCGCAACAATTTGTGTTGCACACGGATCACGAGTCATTAAAGTACATCAATGGTCAACACAAGCTTAACCCAAGGCATGCAAGATGGGTAGAATTTTTACAATCTTTTTCCTTTGTAGCCAAACACAAAAGTGGCAAATTGAATGTAGTAGCTGATGCACTCTCTAGGAGATATTGTATGCTTTCTTTATTAGAGGCAAGAGTGTTAGGTTTTGCATGCATCAAAGAGCTCTACAAGGAAGATAAAGACTTTGCAAGCTACTTCAAGGATCAAGACAAGCTCCAGGGTTCCTTTATGATTCAAGATGGCTTCCTATTCAAGAACAACAAGCTTTGCATTCCCAAGTGCTCAATCCGAGAATTGCTCGTGAGAGAGGTACACGGAGGAGGACTAGCTGGCCACTTTGGGATAAACAAAACTGTAGATGTACTCCAAGAGCATTTTTTTTTGCCTAAGATAGTGCGGGATGTACAAGGTGTAGTGGCGAGATGTGCCACTTGCCAAAAGTCAAAGAGTCTGTTTCATCAAGGGCTTTACACCCCTTTACCCGTCCCACACCAACCATGGGACCATGTTAGCATGGATTTCATTGTGGCATTGCCTAGAACACAAAGGCAAAATGATGCCATAATGGTGGTCGTAGATCGATTCTCTAAGATGGCTCATTTCGTTGCTTGTCACAAAACGGATGATGCCTCTTATGTAGCCGATCTTTTTTTCAAAGAAATAGTTAGGCTACATGGTATCCCCAAATCCATTGTCTCGGATAAGGATACCAAGTTCCTTAGCTATTTTTGGAAGACTTTGTGGAGGTTAGTTGGTACAAAACTTCTCTTTAGTACCGCTTACCATCCACAAACCGATGGGCAAACTGAGGTAACAAATAGAACCCTCATAATGCTCCTTCGAAGTTTGGTTCACAAGTCCCTAAGAGATTGGGACACCAAACTTAGTCATGCAGAGTTTGCCTACAACCGCTCACCCACGTATGCCACGGGTCACTCACCATTTGAAGTAGTGTATGGAGTGAATCCCACTACTCCCGTTGACCTCCTACCCCTTCCCATTGAAGCACATACCAACTTTGAAGCAAAGGAAAGGGCTAAGGCAATGAAGAATCTACATGAACAAGTGAGAGCCAAGATTGAAAAGGTAAATGAATTAAACAAAAACAGGGCAAACAAGCATCGAAAACAACACTTGTATGAACCTGGAGATTTGGTTTGGCTTCACCTAAGGAAGGAAAGATTTCCTACTAGGAGGAAGAACAAACTTATGGCAAGAAGTGATGGCCCGTACAAGGTCATTCAGAAAATTGGGGACAATGCTTATAAGCTTGAATTACCACCAGAAATGGGGAATATTTCAAACACATTTAATGTGGGAGATTTGCTTCCCTATATTCAAGATAAGCCTTTTGGAGACAAGGAAGATGCTTCTCAAGAGGGCGAGAATGATGCAGGAGCATCTATTATCCAAGATATTAATTTAGTTGTTAATTTCTCTAAGTTAGGGGGACATAAAAACCTCCTCACTTGGACTAATTAGTTTAACTAAACCCCAAGCCATGAAAGTCATGCAAAACTTCAATCCAGCCACCACCTTTTGCACCTTAGTGGCTCATTTTTTTGGCTTAAATGGCTCACTACCCAGCCAAGGATAGGCTACAGTTCAAGTCTCACAATAGCAGCCCCAACAGCACTTTTCTGGGCAGATGTGGGCACTAGCAGCAGCAACAGCTATAAGTATCATAGGGGGCAGGCCTTTTTTGGAAGAAAAGAAACCTATGCTTAGGCTATGATGGCACTTTAAGCTTGCAGCAGAAAAGTTACTTTCTGCTTTATGCTTTTAATAATGTTTTAGTCTTTAGCATAAAAGCTACTTTTACTTTTTACTTTTAATGATGTTTTTAGCTTAGCTTAGCTTATCAACTTGTAAGGAGCCTCCCAAGTCAGATGTAAGACATTGGGAAGGTCCCAAACAATTCTGATTTCTTTGTTTTAGCTAGTACAAAGTCAACTTTAGTTTTGGTTAGGATTAAACTAGTTAAAGTTAGTCTCTTTGACAACTAACTAGTTTGATTAGTTAACCAAACCAGTCCTTTTTTGTTGAGTTGTATTACAACTAAATGAGACCCAACACTCTCCTATAAGTGTTGGGTTCACACTTGAATGGAGAAAGAACTCAGAATTTGGCTATCTTATTTCTCTCAGCAGAAATCAGTCACCTTCAACTCTAGTGCATGAGTTTGAAGTTTGAATCCTAAAATCTCACAAGATTTATCCTAAGTGTTGAAACCTTAGGTGGTTCTTGTTAGTATATGATCTAAGGAGGTACCAAAGATCATATTCAACCCATTTTCTTCACCCTCTTCTCTATTTTCTTATTTAGTTATCCCCCATTGATAACAACCTTCCTAACTTGACCCAATTTGTATTGGCATATGCATCAAATTGGTATCAGAGCCTAGGTTAATTTTAATTGGGTCTTATCCTCTTCTTTTACTTCCCTTTAATCCCACCCTTTGTCTAAAACCAAACACACACACAAAAAAAAAAATATTCTAGCCCCCCCTCTTTTTTCTAAACTGAATTCAATCCCTTTCTGTCCCACCTAGCTCAGGGATTTTTTTCACAATTCAAACCTCCATGGGTGATCAATCTAGAGGCTTGAATCTTGAAGAGTCACAAAATGTTTATGTTAGAAGAGATCGAGCTATTGAAACTTTGCAACAAAACACCAGAAAACTAGAGCAGTCCATTGAGAACATGCAAGAGGAAATGAGGCAGATGCGTACCATATTACAGCAGCTGCTTCCTAATGCAAATCCACCGAATCTACGAAGAAGAAACCCAACCCACCATGAAGAAGGAGATGCCAATGGTGTTGAAGAAGGCTCAAGTGAGTTTGGTTCATCCTCTAGTGAATCATCACTTGAACTAAGAAGGAGAAGCCACGTTAGAAGGGATGATTTTCGTGATGTAAGAGCTGAAATCCCTGAATTTGAAGGCAACCACAACCCAGAAGAATTCCTTGAGTGGGAATTGAGGTGTGCTAGGCTATTTGAAGCCAAGGGGTATAAGGATGACAAAGCTTTCAAAGTGGCTGTTTTGAAGCTTAAAGGCCATGCCTCTCTTTGGTGGGAAAATCTCATTCATCAAAGGAGGAAGAAGGGAAAGTCCAAAGTTAAGTCTTGGACAAAGATGAGAAAGCTCATGAAAGAAAGATACTTGCCTTCATCTTACACTCAAGACCTCTATAACAAAATGTCTTCTCTAAGACAAGGTCAAATGAGTGTAGAAGAGTACATTAGAGAATTTGAAAAACTCATGATGAGACTTGGGCTAGAAGAGAGTGAAGAACACACTATGTCTAGGTTTATTGGAGGCCTAAGACAAGACATTGCAAGGAAGGTTGAGATGCAAAGATGCTACACTTTAGATGAGCTATTTCATCTAGCCATCAAAGTGGAGAAGCATAAGAAAGAGAAGAAAACACCTCGGTTTTCTTACAACAAAACCATTGCTAGCACTTCTAAAGATAATCCTACAACTTCAAAACCCCCACCTACACCCATCAAGTTTGATGTGAAGGGAAAGAGCAAAGAAGGTACATTTGAACCCAACAGGGTGAGGAATGTCAAATGTTTTAAGTGTCAAGGAGTTGGGCATTATCAAAATGAATGTCCCAACAAGAGGGTGATGACACTTGTGGAAGTAAATGAGGCCATTTCTGAGGAGGAAGAGAAGGGCATAATATCAGCTAGTGAGGAAGAAGAGGAAGCACCACCCGATGTTGGAGAGGCATTAATGATTAGGAGGGTCCTCCATTCAAGGGAAGCCAAGGAGGATGGGTCACAAAGAGAAAACATATTCCAAACCAAGTGCACCATACTTGGCAAGGTATGTTCTCTTATTGTGGATGGTGGAAGTTGTGCAAATGTTGCCTCAAGTATCATGGTGGAGAAGCTTAATCTTCCCACTACAAAGCATAACCGGCCATACAAGCTACAATGGCTTAATAATGGTAATATGGTAGAGGTAACTAAACAAGTGCTAATTCCTTTTTCCATTGGTAAAACATATCATGATGAAGTGTTATGTGATGTTGTACCTATGGATGCTTGTCACTTGTTATTAGGTAGACCTTGGCAATTTGATAGAAGTGTTGTGCATGATGGAAGAAAAAATACTTATTGCCTAAAGTTTGCAAAGAAAAACATAGTGCTAACACCCTTATACTCACAGCCAGCAGTAAAGAATGATAGCCTGCAGTGTAAAAAATCCTTGTTCATTGATGAAAAGCATGTTGATAAGGCTATAGGAAGAGGCAAAGTTGTGTATCTGCTACTGCTGCTGGAAGACAGTGTGGGCAGCCCCTGTTTTAACCCACTAATCAGTAAGCTACTGGCAGAGTTCAGAGATGTTTTCCCCACTGATTTGCCACATGAATTGCCACCCATTAGAGGCATAGAGCACCAAATTGACTTGGTACCAGGTGCTACTCTTCCTAACAAGGCAGCCTACAGAAGCAACCCAAAAGAGGCCATGGAAATGCAAAAACAAGTGGATGAGCTGCTGTCTAAAGGCCTTATCCGGGAGTCCCTTAGCCCATGTGCAGTCCCAGCCCTTCTTGTGCCAAAGAAGGATGGTTCTATGAGGATGTGTATTGATAGTAGAGCTATCAACAACATCACTATCAAGTATAGGTATCCTATCCCTAGACTTGATGATTTATTAGATTGCTTACATGGTGCTTGCTTGTTTTCTAAAATAGATTTGAGGAGTGGCTACTACCAAATCCGAATGAAAGATGGTGATGAGTGGAAGACCGCATTCAAGACCAAAGGAGGGTTGTATGAGTGGAGGGTTATGCCCTTTGGCTTGTCTAATGCACCTAGCACTTTCATGAGACTTATGAATGAAGTGCTTAGGCCATTCATTAGCAAATTTGTAGTAGTTTACTTTGATGATATACTTGTGTATAGCTCTAGCGAAGAAGAACATGTAAAGCATCTCAAACTTGTATTTCTAGCACTTAGAAGTAGTAAGTTGTATGCTAAGCTAGAAAAGTGTGAGTTCTTTGTACCTAGGGTTACTTTCCTAGGCTTTGTGGTGTTCAAAGATGGCATAGCTATGGATGAGTCAAAGGTAGAAGCAATCAAGACTTGGCCATCACCAACAAGCCTAACACAAGTGAGATCATTCCATGGGCTTGCTTCTTTCTATAGGCGGTTCATTAAGGGATTTAGTACCCTATTAGCTCCTATCACCGAATGCATGAAGAAGGGGGAATTCAAGTGGACAAGAGCAGCCCAAGAAGCCTTTGAGTTGGTTAAAGGAAAGCTTAGTGAAGCTCCTATCCTAGCCTTATCGGATTTCCACAAATTATTTGAAGTTGAATGTGATGCAAGTGGAGTTGGTATAGGAGCTGTTTTACTACAAGAAGGAAAACCAATTGCCTTCTTTAGTGAAAAGCTAAATGGATCAAGGGTAAATTATAGCACCTATGATAAAGAGTTCTATGCCTTAGTTAGGACTCTTGATCATTGGTCACACTACCTAAGGCCGCAACAATTTGTGTTGCACACGGATCACGAGTCATTAAAGTACATCAATGGTCAACACAAGCTTAACCCAAGGCATGCAAGATGGGTAGAATTTTTACAATCTTTTTCCTTTGTAGCCAAACACAAAAGTGGCAAATTGAATGTAGTAGCTGATGCACTCTCTAGGAGATATTGTATGCTTTCTTTATTAGAGGCAAGAGTGTTAGGTTTTGCATGCATCAAAGAGCTCTACAAGGAAGATAAAGACTTTGCAAGCTACTTCAAGGATCAAGACAAGCTCCAGGGTTCCTTTATGATTCAAGATGGCTTCCTATTCAAGAACAACAAGCTTTGCATTCCCAAGTGCTCAATCCGAGAATTGCTCGTGAGAGAGGTACACGGAGGAGGACTAGCTGGCCACTTTGGGATAAACAAAACTGTAGATGTACTCCAAGAGCATTTTTTTTTGCCTAAGATAGTGCGGGATGTACAAGGTGTAGTGGCGAGATGTGCCACTTGCCAAAAGTCAAAGAGTCTGTTTCATCAAGGGCTTTACACCCCTTTACCCGTCCCACACCAACCATGGGACCATGTTAGCATGGATTTCATTGTGGCATTGCCTAGAACACAAAGGCAAAATGATGCCATAATGGTGGTCGTAGATCGATTCTCTAAGATGGCTCATTTCGTTGCTTGTCACAAAACGGATGATGCCTCTTATGTAGCCGATCTTTTTTTCAAAGAAATAGTTAGGCTACATGGTATCCCCAAATCCATTGTCTCGGATAAGGATACCAAGTTCCTTAGCTATTTTTGGAAGACTTTGTGGAGGTTAGTTGGTACAAAACTTCTCTTTAGTACCGCTTACCATCCACAAACCGATGGGCAAACTGAGGTAACAAATAGAACCCTCATAATGCTCCTTCGAAGTTTGGTTCACAAGTCCCTAAGAGATTGGGACACCAAACTTAGTCATGCAGAGTTTGCCTACAACCGCTCACCCACGTATGCCACGGGTCACTCACCATTTGAAGTAGTGTATGGAGTGAATCCCACTACTCCCGTTGACCTCCTACCCCTTCCCATTGAAGCACATACCAACTTTGAAGCAAAGGAAAGGGCTAAGGCAATGAAGAATCTACATGAACAAGTGAGAGCCAAGATTGAAAAGGTAAATGAATTAAACAAAAACAGGGCAAACAAGCATCGAAAACAACACTTGTATGAACCTGGAGATTTGGTTTGGCTTCACCTAAGGAAGGAAAGATTTCCTACTAGGAGGAAGAACAAACTTATGGCAAGAAGTGATGGCCCGTACAAGGTCATTCAGAAAATTGGGGACAATGCTTATAAGCTTGAATTACCACCAGAAATGGGGAATATTTCAAACACATTTAATGTGGGAGATTTGCTTCCCTATATTCAAGATAAGCCTTTTGGAGACAAGGAAGATGCTTCTCAAGAGGGCGAGAATGATGCAGGAGCATCTATTATCCAAGATATTAATTTAGTTGTTAATTTCTCTAAGTTAGGGGGACATAAAAACCTCCTCACTTGGACTAATTAGTTTAACTAAACCCCAAGCCATGAAAGTCATGCAAAACTTCAATCCAGCCACCACCTTTTGCACCTTAGTGGCTCATTTTTTTGGCTTAAATGGCTCACTACCCAGCCAAGGATAGGCTACAGTTCAAGTCTCACAATAGCAGCCCCAACAGCACTTTTCTGGGCAGATGTGGGCACTAGCAGCAGCAACAGCTATAAGTATCATAGGGGGCAGGCCTTTTTTGGAAGAAAAGAAACCTATGCTTAGGCTATGATGGCACTTTAAGCTTGCAGCAGAAAAGTTACTTTCTGCTTTATGCTTTTAATAATGTTTTAGTCTTTAGCATAAAAGCTACTTTTACTTTTTACTTTTAATGATGTTTTTAGCTTAGCTTAGCTTATCAACTTGTAAGGAGCCTCCCAAGTCAGATGTAAGACATTGGGAAGGTCCCAAACAATTCTGATTTCTTTGTTTCAGCTAGTACAAAGTCAACTTTAGTTTTGGTTAGGATTAAACTAGTTAAAGTTAGTCTCTTTGACAACTAACTAGTTTGATTAGTTAACCAAACCAGTCCTTTTTTGTTGAGTTGTATTACAACTAAATGAGACCCAACACTCTCCTATAAGTGTTGGGTTCACACTTGAATGGAGAAAGAACTCAGAATTTGGCTATTTTATTTCTCTCAGCAGAAATCAGTCACCTTCAACTCTAGTGCATGAGTTTGAAGTTTGAATCCTAAAATCTCACAAGATTTATCCTAAGTGTTGAAACCTTAGGTGGTTCTTGTTAGTATATGATCTAAGGAGGTACCAAAGATCATATTCAACCCATTTTCTTCACCCTCTTCTCTGTTTTCTTATTTAGTTATCCCCCATTGATAACAACCTTCCTAACTTGACCCAATTTGTATTGGCATATGCATCAACATCAAATGCAAGTATTTCAATTAAAGAAACAAGGCCAAATGTTGCAATAAACATCCAAAGCCTTTTTATCTCCTTGTGGGCTGAATTGATAGCATCTTATACAAAAGCCATGCAAACCATGCAACAAACACTTTTAAGCCATCACATTTTTGCACCATTGTGTGGCTTATTAAAATGGCTCATAAAGGTTTCTAATTCAGCAAGGGATTACGCCACACCCAGCCATTACAAACGAACCAACATAGCCGCCCATTCTCCTCAATTTTCGGGAATGGTCTGACACATAAATGGAGGACACAGAGCCAGCAACCCATAGCTACTGTAGCAGCGAGTTTGGCAGGCAACTTTTGGGGCTGGTATGACTTTTTAGAAGACTGTTGTTGATGCAGGAGCATCCATTATCCAGGATATTAATTTAGTTGTTAATTTCTCTAAGTTAGGGGGACATAAAAACCTCCTCACTTGGACTAATTAGTTTAACTAAACCCCAAGCCATGAAAGCCATGCAAAACTCCAATCCAGCCACCACCTTTTTGCACCTTAGTGGCTCATTTTTTTTGGCTTAAATGGCTCACTACCCAGCCAAGGATAGGCTACACTTCAGGTCCCATAATAGCAGCCACAACTGCACTTTTCTGGGCAGATGTGGGCACTAGCAGCAGCAACAGCTACAAACATCAGAGGGGCCAGAACTTTTTTGGAAGAAAAGAAACCTATGCTCAGGCTGTGATGACACTTTAGGCTTGCAGCAGAAAAGTTACTTTTTACTTTATGCTTTTAATAATGTTTTTAGTCTTTAGCATAAAAGCTAATTTTACTTTTTACTTTTAATGATGTTTTTAGCTTAGCTTAGCTTATCAACTTGTAAGGAGCCTCCCAAGTCAGATGTAAGACATTGGGAAGGTCCTAAACAATTATGATTTCTCTGTTTCAGCTAGTACAAAGTCAACTTTAGTTTTGGTTAGGATTAAACTATTTAAACTCAGAATTTGGCTATCTTGTTTCTCTCAGCAGAAATCAGTCACCTTCAACTCTAGTGCATGAGTTTGAAGTTTGAATCCTAAAAGCTCACAAGATTTATCCTAAGTGTTGAAACCTTAGGTGGTTCTTATTAGTATATGATCCAAGGAGGTACCAAAGATCATATTCAACCCATTTTCTTCACCCTCTTCTCTGTTTTCTTATTCAGTTATCCCCCATTGATAACCACCTTCCGAACTTGATCCAATTTGTATTGGCATATGCATCAATTGTACTTAGAATCAAATCTTGTAAGAAGCTACCCCTTAGACATCCTTTAAATGATTTAAATAATAGCCTAAGCTAGTTAGATTTGCTTGTGTAAGCAATACTTTTAAGAATGTGATGGGTATGGGGGTTGCTGGTGCATAAAAAATTGAGCTATAGAAAGTCAATGGGGGATTTTTTTTTGTTAGACTTAAACTAGTCAAGGTAGGCATCATTAGGTAACTACTAATTTGATCCTAACCAAATCAGCCCTTAGGGTTTTTATTCAAGTTAGTGTGTAATAAAATCAGTCCATAGAAGGTCCTTATGGTCTTTCTTGGCCTAAAATTTCCATGTAAATGTTAGAATCACATATGAATGAAAGTCAGATTTGGTTGCCTGTAGTTTTCTCCCTTTTAGTGAGATGAACCTTCAAACTTAAGTGAAGAGTTTGATTGAATTTTATCCCTAAAATCTTACCTTCCCTACTCCAAGATTTGAATACCTTGGGAAAAAAAGAAGTAAAAGAAATACTAAAGAACAAATGGGAATGAGAGAACGGGCCTCACGCGATTAGCTTTTTCTCCTCTACGCGATTCCGTTGGTATGAAAAGTGGAGGAATGGCTCTTCAGAAAACAAAGCGGAAAATTGCCCTATCGAAGGCGATAAAGACTAGATCGGTCAGTACTCTTGGCTCGCCGTCTAGTACACCTGTTAGTGTGACTCAGTCGGCTATCAAGACTTCTGTGAAAGCACCGAAAAGTTCGATTTCACCAAATGATGATGGGTTGAAGACACCGGTAGCTACGCCACTCTTTGCGACTCTTACAGATCCAAAAGAGGAGATAGTAAACCTAGTTACTATTGATGAACTACCGAAACGTAGTTGGCGAGATACGCTCATGGAGAATCGTAGGCCAGAATGAGGCCTGACTTTGAATTACGTGGCTCTGATGATTGTTGAAGGTACGCTATGTGCTCAGGCTGTGGAAAAGGAGCTGGTAAAGGAGGCCAAATGATGGGAATATTCTTTGGTTGGATGTGTTGCTGGTCCGATGCCTTCTTTCACCCAGACGCAGTGGTTTGTGAAAAATCAATGGGGTTTCCTCTCTTGTCTACTAGAGGTAATAATCCATGATCAAGGATATTTCATTTTTAAGTGTAAAATTGAGGAGGATGTTGTGCAAATATTAGAGAAGTCGTACTGGACTTATGGCAATTGCCCATTTTTATTGAAGAAATGGAGTCCTGCTGTTGGGTTTGATGCTAAGGATTGGTGCATCTTGCCTTTATGGATTTTACTCCCTGGGCTACCATTACAACTATGGTCGGAGGATACTCTTAGTAGACTTGGTAGTTTGGTGGGCAAACCTGTGTGTGCTGATTCGATTACTGCTTGCTGAGGTTGTATTTCATTTCGTCAACTGCTTATTGAGGCTAATGTGTCACTTGAGATTCTATTGCCTGGGGGTAAGAAATTGTGTCAAAAAGTAGTATACGAATGGAAGCCCAATTATTGTGTGATTTGTGATCTTTTGGGACATGAAAAAACTTCTTTCTGGACAGTGCAAGTGCAGGTGCCAAAACAGAGGCAAATTACTTGAATTCCTAAGAAAAAGCCAATAGCTCCTACACCCCATGTCTCTACACCGATTGATCTTGTTCCTTAGAAATCTGCCCATCCTACTACTACCCAAACTGGCTATAACCCCATGGTTGATAAAGGTAAGGGCATTGAGATGTTTGTGTCGAATTCTCTAAATGGGACTAGTAATGCACAACCAACCAAACAAGCTAAGCAGAGTATTGCCGAAGCAGGAGATGTTGACAGGGGTGGTGTAGATCATCCTGGTAGATCCAAATGAGTATAGCAATATGGAATGTCAGGGGTCTCAATAATGGCCCTACAGAAAGTGAGTTAGGCCACTTTGTGAATGTTTGGAAAGTGGGTTTTTTCGATATTGTTGAAACTAGGGTGAAAAAGAACTCTATAGAGATGGTTTGTAGGAAGTTAAAGTTGAATTGGAATTGGGAAGGGAATTATGATTATCATGAAAATGGTAGGATTTGGATTATATAGGATCCTTCCAAGTAGGGCTGTTCATGTTATCCGATATCTGCTTATCCGATCCGATATCCGAAGCGATCCGATCCGAAAAAACAAATATCCGATCCGATTTTTTTTTTCAAATCAAATATCCGATCCGGTCAACGAAAAGTCAAACAAATCAAATATCCGATCCGACAAATACAAATAATATCCGATCCGAAGAAAAAATATTTATATATTTTTTATAATTTTTTATTTTATATATAATTGTATATAAATAAATTTAGATGTGTCTGTGTATAATTTTTACTTACTTTAATTATTATTTGAGGCAAAATTTAATTTAATTAAAATTATATTTTTAATATAATCCCTTTTTAGATATTTATAAAAATAAAAATAAAAATACTCTGCATACCGATATACTCCATCCACTCCTTTCTTATTTTAGTTTTAACATTGGATATTTGTTGAGTAAGTTGGATATTTGCTAAGCGAATCGGATATTTGCTCAGCATTCGCTCAACAAATCGGATAATATAAAATATATTTGTCATTTGGTAATTTTTTTTTATATTTGAAATTGTATTCGAATATCGGATATATTTGATATCCGATGATATCCGATCCGAAAATTCAAATATCCGATCTTCCGGATATCCGAAGTTTCAAATCAAATATCAAATATCATTTTTAGATATCCGAAATTTCAAATATCCGACAATCAAATATCCGAAATATCGGATATTTGAACCGTGAACAGCCCTACTTCCAAGTATGTTTTTACTCCTCTTTCTAAATCAACTCAAGGCATTCATGGGAAGGTTATAAATGTGCTACTGCAGAAACATTTTTTCTGTACATTTGTTTATGCTTTTAATACAGGTGCCCAAAAAGAGGATTTATGGACTTGGCTCACTAACCTAAGCATTTCTATTTCATCATCTTGGCTGGTGGCTGGTGACTTTAATGTGGTTTTGTCTACTGAGGAGAAGTTAGGGGGAGATCTTAATTTTAAGGATTAGTAATTTTCCTCATTGTTTGCAGAGTTGTGGGCTGGGAGATATTTCTTTCACTGGTGAGTTTTTTACTTGGTGCAGTCATCAAGAAGCCACAGCTAGAATTTACTGCAAGTTGGATAGGATATTAAGAAATTTGGATTGGTTTCAGGAGTTCCCTTCTGCACAAGTACATTTTACTTCCAGGCCATGCTCAGACCATGCTATTAGAGTCTTAAAGATTCCTCATAATGTGAAGACAGGGCCTATCCCCTTTAGATTCATCAATTATTAGGCAGACAGTCCATAATTCATGCAGTTAATTTAGATCAAGGGGAATGCTTGCTACAGAGTAGTTATGAAGTTGAAACCGCTTAACACTGTTTTGAAGCAGTTTAATAAACTGCATTGTGGGCATGTGACTCAAAAAGAACAAAGGCTCTATATGCCTAGGAGGTAGCAAAGGAGCATTTATAGGCTGATCCCTTTAATCAGGATTTTATTTCTCAGGTGACAAAACTAGGTAGTATTTGGAGCCAGAGGGTGAAAGAAGAACGGTTTTATCAGCAGAAGTCTCATGTTGATTTTGTGAACCTGGGTGATGCCAACACTAGGTTTTTCTTTGCTCATGTTGCTGTAAGAAATAGCCAGAATAGAATTCATTACTTGGTAAACGACCAGGGGGTTTCTTTGCATAGTGAAGAGGAGATTAAGATGGAATTGATGGGATTTTATCAGAAGTTACTGGGTACTGCTAGACAGTTTCTTCAGGCAGTTGATGATAAAGTATATGCCTTAGGTAAGGTACTGTCTAAAGAAATTAGAGGTTCCTTACTCATTATGCCAACAGACATGGAGGTAAAACAGGCTATTTTTTCAGTGGAGGATTTAAAGCGCCCAGGCCCTGATGGTTTCAATGCATTCTTATATAAGAGATGCTGGAGTATTGTGGGGCCTGATATAATTCAAGTAGTGAAGGAATTCTGGATTGGAGGTAAACTACTGAAGGTAATAAATAATACTGGTATTACCTTAATTCCAAAGGTACACAATGCTAGTAAAGCTACTAATTTTAGACTTATAGCATGTTGTTCAGTGTTATACAAGATTTTCTCAAAGGTTCTCACTAACATGATTCAAAATGTTCTGCATGAGATTGTTGATGTGAACCAGGCTGCTTTTGTGAAAGGGATGGCGCTTTGTGATAATGTTCTTATGGCTCAAGAACTGGTAAAGAACTATACTAGACAACATATGAGTGCTCGAATGATGCTTCAGATTGACATTCAGAAAGCTTATGATTCTGTTGAGTGGGCCTTCCTAAAGCAACTGCTTTTGAGATATGGATTCCCTAGCTATTTTGTCTCCTTGATACTTGAATGTGTTACAACTGTGAGTATTTCCCTAAGTATCAATGGTACCTTGACCAAACCTTTTCCCAGCAAGAGAGGACTTAGACAGGGGGATCCTCTCTCACCTTATCTCTTTGTTCTGGTGATGGAGTACTTTCATAGGCAGCTAAAGATCCCATAGCAAGATACTGGTTTCAAAGGTCATCCAAGATGTAAGAATTTCCAGCTCATTGATTTGTGTTTTGCTGACGACCACTTGATTTTTTCAAAGGGAGATGTTTATTCAGCTGTTTACATTAAGGAACATTTGCACAAATTTCATGAGGTCTCTAGTTTGCGAGTAAGCCCCAGAAAGAGTAGTGTTTTCTTTTGTGGTGTTAAAGAAACTGTCAAGAATGCCATACTGGAAGTGTTAGATTGTGCTGAAGGCTCCTTTCCTATAAGATATCTTGGAGTTCCACTAGCAGCTAGCAGACTCACAATTGCCCATTTTCAACCTTTGATTGATAGAATGCTGGCTAAGGTTCGTCACTGGACATCGAAGCACCTGAGTTATTCGGGGCATTTGCAGTTAATCTCTTCCGTTCTACATGGGATAAGTAACTTCTGGGCACAAATCTTTGTCATCCCAAAAACTATTTTAAAGAAGATTGAAGCTGTTTGCAGAGAATTCTTTCGGTCAGGGGGTGAAGATAAACATAAGCCTAGAGTCTCCTGGGATAAAATTTACCATCCAATGAAGGAGGGAGGGCTTGGTCTTCATGACATGGTGACTTAGAATAGAGATGCAGCTGGTAAACTTCTTTGGTAATTGGTGAAGCTCAAAGAAAGTATTTGGATGTTATGGTTGCATGGGATTTATATTAAAGATGCTGTAATTTCTGAATTATGTCCAAAATCCTCTCATTCATGGATGTTCAGGAAAATATTGCAGATGCGTGATGCAATTCTTCCTTTAATCTATGATGGTAGCTGTGAAGTCAATGGTAAGCATAGTATTAGTCGTGCCTATGAAATTTTGAGGCATCAGAATGAACCTACGATCTAGTTCCGTTTAGTATGGCTAAATGAGTATGCCACAACATAAAATGATTAGCTGGCTAGCATGTCATCAAGCGCAACTGACCAAGGATAAATTAAAGGCTTGGCATGTGGTGGATAACTCCTTGTGCGATGTTTGCAAACAAGATACAGAGGACCTAAGCCATACATTAGTGCATTGTGATTTAGCAAATAAATGTTGGAAGAGGATGCTCAATTAGCTTCATTACTGCCCTCCAATCCGGCAGTGGAATCAGCTGATACAATGGCTTGTTCAAGTTACCAGAAGAAAGAAGGGTTTGGCAGGTATTATGAGAACTACTGCTTGTATCCTTGTATACCTACTTTGGCATAATCGCAATCAGGTAGTTTTCCAAGGTATACATAAGAGTGCTGAGAACTTGTTCAAGCAACTTATTCTTCTGAAATGAATTCTCACATCTTGAACTAGGTAACGAAGTTGAGACACAATGGGCTGCACGCGCCTCCTTGTCCTTGCAATGGGGAAGACTTAGAGGAAGAAGACTCGGCATGTTGGTGGTTCGGCTGCCAGAGATCGACCACCGCCGACGGACACATGGGTAAATAACCCTTGTGATGGTGACAAACATTTTGATCAGGACATTAATTTTCTCTCCGAAAGGAATTCCTTCTCATCCATTGCTTCAAAAATCGGAGAAAAGAGATGAATCAAGCGATGCTTTCATCGAACCCTCGGTTACAGAGAAAAACAAGAAAACCATAGACTCAACTCCGATTGCTTACAATTCCAATATGGACGATTTGAATCAACTATTTCAAACTAAATCTGAGATCAAGCCCTCGGAAAGTTGGAAGGACATTTTAATAAAAAATCGTAGGGAGGAAGGAGTCCTGAATCTTTCTCTCTCTCCCCCTATGATTGTAAATGGGAAAGCACAAGCCCAATTACAGCAATCTGAAATTGAGATTGAGGAGAGAAAATGGGCGTATACCTTGGTGGGGATGGTAGTAGGATATCAACCTTTTCATCCTCAAATGGTCAGATATGTAAAGGAAAATTGGACTAAAATTTCGACTATCCCTCAAATTTTCTTACATGACTAGGGTTTCTTTCTCTTTAGATTTGATAATAAAGTTGATTGTCAATCTATCTTGAGACTGCCCTACTGGTGCTATGGTGTTTGGCCTTGCTTATACAGAAATGGAATCCAAATAAATCATTTGACAATGCAGAATGGAAGAAAATGCCTTTGTGGATCACTCTCCCTGGACTCCCTATAACTCAATGGTCTGTAGATTCCCTTAGTAGAATTGGTAGTTGCATTGGAGTTCCAAACGTAATGATATGGTTACAGCCACAAAGTCAAGAGTTTCCTTCCCTAGATTGCTTACAGAGGTGGATGTGAGCCTTCCCATTATTGAACATATTCAGATTACTCTACCTAATGGAAATGTGAGAAGCCAATCTGTTCACTATGAATGGAGGCCAAAATTTTGCCCAAAATGTGATAGAGTTGGCCATGACCAAAATGCTCACTTACCTAAGGCAATGCCAGAGAAAGAGAAGGGGGAACCTTTCCAAAAAGTTTGGCAAGTGAAGAAGCAAAGTCCACCTCAAGAGCAGCAAATAATTTCAGAAAGTGGAAACAAACCTGATCAGGGTCAATCTAGTGAAATGACCAAGCAAACCATGGAAGTGAATGCAAGACAAACTTCTGGTTATACTGATGATGATATTCTAACCATGTGTGACCCTACACATGCTGAACAATACTTGAATAAAATTGAGACAAGGGAAAGGAGATTCTCATTGAGCCTAGAGGGGATAGTAGACAGAATGCTACTATACCCTTGCTACCATTCAAATGAATATTGCTGTATGGAATGTTAGGGGTTTAAACAGTCCTCTGAAGCAGAAATTGGTTAGTAGGTGTATTAAGTATAATAATTTTCATATTGTTTGCTTATTAGAGACTCATGTGAAAGAAAAGAATATGCTTGCTGTGTTAAAAGGCTTTGATAATCATTTCTCTGTCGTTCACAACTATTCTGCCCATTATAATGGTAGGATCTGGATCCTTTGGAGAGCTGATATTTTGAATATTCAAGTTCTTGATGTTTTTTATCATATTATCCATTGTCATGTTGAATTGCCTGATGGAAAATATTATCATCTTTCTGTGGTGTATGCTCACAAGACTAGAGGAGCTAGGCAATGTTTGTGGTTTCAGCTCATTAATTTCCATTCTATGAAAAAAAAAGGAGCTTAGTTATTGGGGACTTTAATGTCATTCTCTCAGGCCAGGAGAAAATTGGTGGCAATACTCATGCTGCAGATATGGATGATTTTGCAGACTGTTTATGTTCTTATGGCTTAGGGGAACTTCCAACTTCTGGTCCTGTCTTTACTTAGTCTAATAATCAGTTAGGCCATGAAAGAGTTTGTTGTAAACTTGCTAGAGCTCTTGGTGACAATGGATGGTTTGAGCAGTTTAATAATGTTTGGGTTGAGGTTGTTGAGGATTGTATTTTTGATCATTGTAGACTTCAATTAAGGGATCATCATTCTGTTAACAGTGGGGTAAAACCTTTTAAATTCTTCAAAACTTCTGGACTTCTTCTCCCCATTTCTTGCATTGTGTGGCTCAGATCTGGAACCACCCATTTCAAGGATCCAAGCAATATATACTAGTTGCAAAACTCAAATATCTTAAAAAAGTTTTAAAGCAATTCAACTCTAAGCATTTTGGCAACCTGCACAAGAAGGTGACCCAGGCAAAAGAAGATTGGCTTAAATGTAGCCATGCCCTCCAATCTTCCCCTGCAAATGAGGACTTGCAAATTCAAGAGAGTATCCTGAGAAGTAAATGGTGACAACAGGTTAAAGTTGAAGAGCATTTCTTGCAACAGAAAGCTAGGATCCATTATATCAAGTTGGGGGATGGAAACAATGCTTTTTTCCATGCAAAGATTAATGCAAGGAGATTTAATAATATTGTTATCCTGTATGATAACACAGGGACTAAGCTTACTTCTCAGCTGGAGATTAGCAATGAGATCCATAATTTCTGCACAAATTTATTAGGATCTTCAGCTTCTATCCTTGAAATGGTTCAACCTAATATTATCAATCATGGACCTATTCTGAATAATGACCAGAGAGCTTTTTTATCAAAACAGGTCACTGATAAGGAGATCAAAGAAGTTGTTTATAGGATGGGAGATAATAAGGCTCCTGGCCCTGATGGATTTAATGCTCATTTTTACAAATCTACTTGGTCCATTGTGGGAGGGGATGTCATTGCAGCTGTGAACCATTTTTAGGATACTGGGTACTTGCTGAAATCTTTAAATAATACCTCTCTGCACCTTATTCCCAAAAAATCTTCCCCCACTACCATTAAGCATGAACAACTATAGACCTATTTCTTGTTGCAATGTTGCCTACAAAATTATTTCTTCAGTTCTTAGTGGTTACAGGCCATTCTTCCCTCTCTTATCCATGGTTCCCAGAATGCTTTTGTTGAAGGGAGGTGGATTGGTGAAAGTGTCATTTTGGCTCAAGAGCTTCTCAGGAAATACAACAGAAGTCATATTAGCCCGAGAATGATGTTAAAAGTGGATTTAAGGAAAACTTATGACACTGTGGAATGGAGTTTCATCAAGCACCTTCTTTATGCTCTTGGCTTTCCCTGTCATTTTACTCATATGATTATGCTGGTATGAACCGATACTTCTTCTTCTACCCTCTACCCAGTAAGGATTCCCAACCCCTCTGTGATTCGAGAATGGATAAATGAAATACTGGATAATTGAAAATAATGACATTCAATGGCCAAAGCAATACACGGTTTGAGCAATTCGAGAGGCTCAATCTCTCCTAATACATTCCAGATTCTTCCTACCTCTATCGGTCCCCTTTCTCCCCTCTTTTATACCAGTGTCTATAACTGCCTAAGGCACTCTCCCGCTCCTCTCTGCCACATCATCACTGACTATTAACTGAATTACAAAGTATTCCCTCCTTACCCCTGCCTCTCTTTCTCGCATAAGTCACCCTGACCTGTGCTCTAGGGAGACTAATTACATCGTTCATTGCATTACCCCCCTCCCAAAGTTTCACCTTGTCCTCAAGGTGGAAAGCAGGGAACCTCTCCTGTATGACAGCTGCATCTTCCCAAGTGGCTTCGAATGCTGGCAGATCCTTCCACTTGATTAATACCTCCTTCTTTGCTGTTTGCCCCCTTGTGATTGTGCGGATGTCCAACAGTCCTTCTGGCTGGACTACTAGCTCCATGTCTATGGACATTTGTGCTGGAATTGTTGAAGAGACCGGAGTGGCACCAATAGCTCGGCGAAGCTGGGACACATGGAACACAGGATGTATTTTAGATGTGGGCGGGAGATTGAGTTTGTAAGCCACCTGCCCCACTTTCTGAACAATCTGAAAGGGGCCATAAAATCGGGCTGCCAACTTTTCATAGGGGCGTTTAGCCAGAGACTGTTGCCGGTATGGCTGCAGTTTCAGATATACTTGATCGCCCACTTCAAAAGACTCCTCCTTTCTCTTTCTGTCTGCAGTAGCCTTCATCCTCTGCTGTGCCGTAAGGAGGTTCAGACGCAATTCATCCAGTACTGCTTCTCGTTCCAGCAGATACTCTTCTATACTATCCACTGCAGTGTGTCCTCTTCCCAATTTCAAGACATGAGGAGGATCCCTTCCATATAGCACCTTGAAGGGCGACATTTTGGTGGAGAGATGAGGAGAAGTGTTGTAGGAAAATTCAGCCCAAGGAAGCCATTGTGACCATGTCCTAGGCTGTCCTGCAACAAAACACCTTAAGTAAGCTTCCAGTCCCTTGTTTACCACTTCTGTCTGGCCATCAGTTTGGGGATGGTAGGCAGTGCTTCGTCTCAACTCTGTTCCTTGTAGACGGAATAGCTCGGTCCAGAATTTGCTCATGAAAATTCTATCCCTGTCTGTCACAATGGATGAGGGAAATCCATGGAGCCGCACCACTTCTTTAATAAATAATTCAGCGACTGACAAGGCACTGAAGGGGTGTCTCAGCCCCAAAAAATGAGCATACTTAGAAAGGCGATCAACCACCACCAGGATAGTGTCCACCCCCTTTGACATAGGTAATCCTTCCACAAAGTCCATGCTGATCTCATCCCAAACCATTGAAGGTAGGGGTAGGGGTTGAAGTAACCCTGAAGGGTGCTGAGTTGAGGCTTTCTGTTGTTGGCAGATTGAGCAATTCCTGACATAGGCAGCCACCTCCTTTCTCATGCCTTGCCAATACCAATCTGAGGCCATTCTTAAATAGGTTTTCAGATCACCTGCATGACCACCAACAGGGGAATCATGGTATTCCTTTAACAGCATAGGAATTGAAGTGGAGGATTTAGGAATAACATAACGTCCCTTATACATCAATCTGCCCTCTTCGACATGGAACCCCACATGTTGCTTCTCCCCGGTTTCTAATTCCCTTTTGATTTGTTGGATCATGGAATCAGCAGCTATCTCCTGTATTAATGTGTCCCACATAACTCCTTGAGTAGTAACTAGGGCTCCACACTCCACTTCTCCTTCAGTCTTGCGGGATAAGGCATCAGCTACCCTATTAGCAACCCCAAGCTTGTATTGTATCTCAAAGTCAAACCCCAATAGCTTGCTAACCCACTTTTGGTAGTTTGCCCCTATCTCCCTTTGCTGCATAATATACCTTAGACTCTGCTGGTCAGTTCTTACCACGAAATGTCTGCCTAGCAAATAGTGCTTCCATTTCTGTATGGATAGGCAGATGGCCATTAGTTCCTTTTCATACACAGATTTCAGCTGATTTCTGGGGCCCAGAAGTCGGCTAAAATAAGCAATGGGCTGGTGATCCTGCATTAATACCGCCCCAATTCCATAACTTGAAGCATCTGATTCCACTACAAAGGTTTTCTGGAAGTTGGGCAATGCCAGCACCGGGGCAGTCACCATTGCTGCTTTGAGGGTTTCAAAAGCGTGTGTGGCTTGCTCTGTCCAGCCATAACTGTCTTTTCTGAGTTGATCCGTGAGGGGCTGTGCAATTTGAGCATACCTTGCCACAAATTTCCTGTAATACCCGGTGAGTCCCAGGAATCCCCTGAGTTCCCTCAAAGTCTTTGGGGTCTGCCACTCCACTATCGCCTTTACCTTGTCCATGTCCATTGCTACCCCCTTATTAGAGATCACATGTCCCAGGTAGGCTACTTCTGCCTTCCCAAATTCACACTTCTTGATGTTTGCGAACAGTGTATGTTCCCTCAAAGTTTTTAACACTGCTCTCACATGATTTATATGCTCTGCCTGGGTGGTGCTGTAGATTAGGATATCATCGAAAAACACCAACACAAACCTCCTCAGGTAGGGTCTGAAAACATCATTCATGAGGGACTGAAATGTGGCTGGGGCATTGGTCAGTCCGAAGGGCATGACCAGGAACTCATAGTGCCCTTCATGAGTCCTAAAGGCTGTTTTATGAATATCCTCAGGTCTGACTCGGATTTGATGATAGCCAGCCTTCAAGTCTAACTTAGTGAACATGGCAGCCCCCTGCAATTCATCTAGTAGTTCATCAATGACTGGGATGGGGTATTTATCTGGCACCGTCTCCTTATTTAGAGCCCTATAATCCACACAGAATCTCCATGACCCATTCTTCTTCTTGACCAGTAATACAGGGCTCGAGAAGGCACTTGTGGACGGTTGGATTATTCCTGCCTCCAGCATCTCTCTGATAAGTTTCTCAATTTCATCCTTCTGAAACTGAGGGTATCGATAGGGTCTCACTCCCACTGGGTTGCTGCCTTCCTTGAGTATTATCGAATGCTCATGTCCCCTCTGAGGTGGCAGCCCTTCTGGTTTGGCAAATACCCCTTGGAATTCTGCTACAGTGGATTCCAGGAACCCCGGTATTGAGGGCTCTGTTTTTGGTTCCCCTTCTACCTGGGTCAATTCTAACCAGATTCCTCCCCCTTCCTTGCGCAGAGTCCTTATCATGGCCTTCAGGGAAATTTTTGCTCTAGTCAGGGAAGGGTCCCCCTTCAAACAGATAGCCTCCCCTCCCTGTTGGAAACACATTTCTTGTGTCTTCCAATTGGTCGTCACCGAACCCAGCTTTTCAAGCCACTGCACGCCTAATATCAGCTCTGAATTTCCCAACCCGAGGGGTAAAAAATCCTCTATCACTCTTACCCCTCCCTCCAATTCTAATTGTATTCCCTTGCAGACTCCCGATCCTTTAACAGCCTCGCCATTACCCAAAGATACTCCAAATCCCTGCGAAGGCGTGACAGGAATTTGCAATTCCCTAATAGTGGCTAAGGCTATGAAATTGTGGGTGGCACCTGGGTCAATCATCACTATCACCTCACGTCCCCCAATTCTTCCCTTCAGTTTCATTGTCTTCGGGTTACTTAGGCCAATCACCGAATTCAATGAGACTTCCGTTGGGACCTCCTCCAATGGTGGCAATGCGAGCTCCTCGTTCCCTCGGTCCTCTTCTTCTTCCTCTCCATCCTCTTCGTCCACCAGCAGTACACTCAGCTCCTTTTTCCGGCACCTATGCCCGATACTCCATTTGTCATCACAACGAAAACAGAGCCCCTTGGCTCTCTTCTCTTGCAGCTCTTTCTCAGTCAATCGTCTGACCTCGCCTATGGGTTTGGTAGCAGGGGCTGAGACCGTGGGGCTACTGGCCGAAGAGTGGGACTCGCTATGGCTCGCAGCCCAACTCCTGGGTGAGGCGTGGCTCGTAAATCCCCCACTACCTTGGTATCCAGAAGAGGCCGCTCGATTGTAAACAGAATAAGGCCCAGATCTCACCGGCCCGTTAAAAATCTTCTTTCCCCCATTTACTCGGTTCCGCTCCTCGATCCGGACCGCCAAGTCCATTGCCTGGTCTAGATTGAGGGGGTTCAGCAACCGGATCTCGGCCTTTATCTCCTCCTTCAGCCCATTGATGAATTGGCCCAATAAAAGGCTCTCTGGAATGTCGTTCAAAGGGGCCGCCGTCTCGATGAACTTCCGTCGATACTCCACCACAGTCGACACTTGAGCTGTCGCCAGCCACTGCTCGTGGAGTGAGCCGGCGTTTGCCGGTCGGAATTGTCGAAGCATCAGCTCCTTAAGCTCCGCCCAGGACTTGATCGGCCGGCGTCTATTTTCCCACTGGTACCACCTTAATGCGTCGCCTTCCATGGCTACCACCGCCGCCTCCAGTTTCTCCTCCTCATTCAGGCGGTAGAAGGAGAAATACTTCTCTCCTCTCAGGATCCATCCGTCGGGGTCACTTCCTTCAAAGGGTGGCATATCCAATTTTCGGTACCGCCATCCCCCACCTCCACCTGTAAATCCTCGACTTGTTCCCCAGTCCCCGGGAACTCCCCCCGATCCTGCACCTCCATTGCTCCCCTCTCCTGGAATTTCTCCTCGGATCCCCTCATTGATCCATGCTGGCGGCGCCTCATAATTCTCGCGATTGCCCCTCATCCTCTCCTCCAGTCTGTTCGCCACCGCTTGAAGCTCCTCTCCCTGTTTCTTTCCCACCTTCTGGAGATCCTCTGTGAGCTGCTCCATCAAGGCTTGCTTCATCGCCCCCATCGCTCGTTCCACTATTGCTGACACTTTCTCAGAGACGGATTCCTCTAAAAAAGTCATCCGTTCCTCCAGGGACTCCATTCTCTGGTTTGCGGAAGGAGCCATGGATCAGTCAGCTCTGATACCAATTTGGTATGAACCGATACTTCTTCTTCTACCCTCTACCCAGTAAGGATTCCCAACCCCTCTGTGATTCGAGAATGGATAAATGAAATACTGGATAATTGAAAATAATGACATTCAATGGCCAAAGCAATACACGGTTTGAGCAATTCGAGAGGCTCAATCTCTCCTAATACATTCCAGATTCTTCCTACCTCTATCGGTCCCCTTTCTCCCCTCTTTTATACCAGTGTCTATAACTGCCTAAGGCACTCTCCCGCTCCTCTCTGCCACATCATCACTGACTATTAACTGAATTACAAAGTATTCCCTCCTTACCCCTGCCTCTCTTTCTCGCATAAGTCACCCTGACCTGTGCTCTAGGGAGACTAATTACATCGTTCATTGCATATGCAATGTGTTTCAACCACTCAATTCTCCATTGTTTTAAATGGCAAGCTTTGCAAACCCTTCAATGGTGGTAGAGGGCTGAGACAAGGGAATCCCTTGTCTCCTTATCTGTTTGTGCTGACTATGGAGTATCTTTCTCGACTGTTACAATCTTTATGGGATGATAAATCTTTCCAAGGGCACCTTGATTGTAAAGTTGCAAAAATAATCAACCTCAGTTTTGCTAATGATCTTCTAATTTTCTGTAAAGGCCATCTCAAGTCTGTAGGGTTAATTAGGGGGATTTTGAAGACCTTCTACCTCACCTCAGGCCTACAAGCAAATCTAGAAAAAAGTAGTGTATTTTTTGGTGGAGTTAATGAGTATACAAAATTTCAGAGGACTTTTTCTTGTCAGATATTTAGGCATTCCACTCAATTCAAGATCTCTCAAGATCATCCATTACCAGTCTCTGATTGACAGAATTACACAAAAGCTTAAATCCTGGACTGTCAAACACCTGACAAAATTCAGTTACTTCAATCTGTTATTTTTGGTATTGAAAGGTTTTGGATGCAAAAGTTTTTCTTACCTAAAGCTGTAATTCATCAGCTTGATAGCCTTTGTAGAGATTTTCTATGGAACAATATGGATCCTCAGAGAAATAAAGCACCTGTTGCCTCGTCGAAAAATTTGTGTTCCTAAAGAAGAAGGTAGCCTGGGTTTCAAGCAGCTCATCCACTAGAACTTAGCCTGTATGGCTAAATATCTTTGGAAACTCATTGAATCCAAAGAAAGCTTATGGGTTAAGTGGATGCATGACAGATATATTGGAGGGAATGATGTTCGGCAGGTGAAGGAGAAAGTTGATTATTCTTGGACTTTCAGACAGCTGTTAAAGAGTAAGAGAAAATATTAGAATATGCTATACAAAGTGTTGTATATCTAGGAGATTCAGCACAAAAATGGTGTATCAAACTATCAGGACTTCTATGCCAAAGGTTGAGTGGAAATCAATTGTTTGGAATCACAGTGGCCTAGAAAAGCACAAGTTCTTTACTTGGATACTGTGTCACAATGCCCTCCGTCTTAAATCAAAATTGTTTAGATGGGGGGTTACTGCAGATAACATTTGTGAGATGTGTAGATATGATGAAGAAGACATCAACCATATGCTGCTATACTGTCATGGGGCTAGAGTCCTATGGGGTTATGTCCTAAGATGGCTGAAATTAGTGAGAAATACCATTGATTGGAATAGTTGCAAGGATTGGATGATTAGAAGGACTAGAGGGAAGGGGAAAAAGATTGTTTGAAGAGCTATTTTCAATGCCCTTCTTTATCATATTTGGATCAATCGAAACAAGGTTGTTTTCAAGCTTATCCAAAGGAATCCTACGGCTACTATTAAACAGATTATTTTTGAGATTTTTGTTAATTTTGGTGATGCAAGAAATATTCATATTAAAAAGTACCTAAGTAGTCTTGATAGATGGATAGTATGAGCTTACTAGGGGTATGCCCCTTGGATTCTTGTAATTGAAACTCTTTGTACCTCTCTCCTTTTGGTAATAAATCCTTAATTAATTACCCAAAAAAAAAACTTGTTCTTCTCACTTTCACCCAGCTTCAATATGGGAGAAGAATGCACAAGTATAGCAACATCCTAAAGCTTTTAGATCATTTTTAACTACTGCTCCTTGTACAGTTTAGCAGTGTTTGGTTCCTTGACGTTTGTAAATGCTCATTTGGTATTAATGAAATTTAATTAATTACCAAAAAAAAAAAGATTTGAATACCTTAGATAGTGATTATGAGTATATGAATTTAATAGTATTAAAGTTCATATTTTCCTCTTCTTCAACCTCCATTTCTTGTTTTCGATTTCAGTGGCGATTGCCTTAATCCACCAAATTCCCTAGCATGACCTAATTTATCTATCATATGCATCAAAAAATCTCTCAAGATTTATCCTAAGTATTAATACCTTAGTGGTTCTTGTCAGTATATGATTCAAGGACATATCAAGAATCATATCCCTCTTTCTCTCCTCACTTCTGTTTTTTCCTGTTCTTGGTTATCCCCCATTGATAACCATCTCCCTAACTTGGCTCAATTTGTATTAGCTTATGTATAAGTTTTACTAAGGAAATATATAACAATTGACAAATTAAATAAAATTAAAAGCAAGGAGGAGAGAAGAAAGTGAGCCTGTGACTTTCAAAGCAGCCAAACCAGGGTAAGAGAGAATAAAGTGTAGAACATACTGACTCAAGAAGTTGATTGACACTCAAAACATCAAGAGAATTGACGCAGAGTGAGGTTCCCTGACCCGAACGGCTTCCATTGGCATCTTCGAAGGCTGATTCATCCGACAATATCGAAGGAGCTAATGGCTGAGGGAATCAATGAATATTCTTAAGTTATTTATCAAAGCATGAACAGTACAAAGAGTTATCACAACACTCACGTCTCCAAAGGCTTGAATCTCCATTTCAGCGGGAGGAGAGCAGGGTTTTGGTGTCTCCATGAAAAGTGCAGCTCCCAATGGATATGCTTCATCAAGAGAAAATCCTTGCAACAGTTGCATCTTGATTCCAAATAACTCATCCTGAGATGACAATCAGGAGTACAGAAGTTGAAAGGGTAAGCTTCTATGTAGAAAGAAGAAGCACAAACCTAAACTTGAAACGACATCTAAACACAAAATGATGTAGGCAGTACACCAATTGAGGAAAGCATTGATGATACTCAAAAAATGCCATGGTCCTGAAGCACATGTATGTGAAAATTTTGATGCAATAGCAAATGATAAAGGAAGGAGATAGGGTTTCACAGATTTCTGCTTTTTCTGTCGCTGTCTAGTTTTCTTGTGAAGCTTAAAGGTAGAGTACCACTGGAGCACACTCTTACTCTGAATTTGTTCTTATATCTGGCATATCCGAAGCTCCATTGTGGACAAAGACAGCAAGACCTTTTATATATGCATCTATCTTAGATGTCCATGAACTTCAGTACACTTGTTCCATTTAATTTACTAGCATATCATATTTTCCGTTTAGAGGAAATATGCTTCTTTCAATGCAGTAAGTTTCTCTTCAGTGAACTTCCTTTTTTACCAAGAAAATTGAGTTCAATGTGAGACAGGCAAATTACCTCTGTCAATTTCTCAAACCGAGACACCAAGCTAGATATGACAACTTCTTTCAACTGCTGATCATCAGGATTTATATCTGAGAGAGACTCCAAAGCAGCTGCATCATCTTCCTCAGTTCCATAACAGCCAGAGTTGGTATTAACAACTTGAAGCCTGACATCCTCAACTGGCTCAAGGTAAGGATCAACCTGTGGCAGGATTATGCTCCATAATTTAAATTTCATCAATTTGATGGTTATAGATGTTATTTAAGATAAAAAAAATTATCAATTTGACAACTATAATATTAAGATTGGCAGTGACACATTAACAAAGGATAAATTAAATGGTCTTCATCTATCCTTGAGGGTGGATATTAACTGTTCTATCTGTCAAGTATGATTTAGCAATAGGGATCAGCTCTGGAAGATTGCCTTCTCTGGCTGAAAGTATGAGCATGTAAGATGCCAGGGTAAACAGAGATCTTCTGCGTGATGGCTGCAATCCCCCTTCAGCATTAAAAAAAAAAAAGGATAAATGATTAGAAAGTCAAACAGTGAAAATTACAGAAAAAACGATCTAAATGTCAAAACTAGAGGTTTATCTAAAATGATTCTTGTATATTTATTTTTGTATGAATTGGTCCTCGAAAATAAAATTTATCTAAATAATCCGATATTTCAAATCAAGTTAAATTACCCATATATTCCCTTAATTATCTCTCTGCCCCTTAATTAATATCCTTCTACCAATATTACTCTCTTTCTATGCTTGACTGCTCTGTAATTAATCTACCACTTCTTCCTCTCTTTTCATTTTTCACAATCTTCACTTGCCTAAAATAGTACAAAGAGTAATTAAGAGAAAAGAAGAGTGATTAAGGAGATATTAATAGAAATTGAGTAAATTCAACTTGATTTGAACAGTTAGAATTCACATTTTAGAAGGCATTGATCTACAAGGACCAATTTGAATAAAAATAAATCTCACAAGGACCATTTTAGATAAATCACTACTCCAGAAGGACCAAAATGACATTTAACTACATTGAAATATGATAAATAATGTAAAATTAAAATTTTCTACAGGGATATTAAAACAGAATCAGGGACTTTAACTAGTTTTGATGACAATAGTGTTACATGCTTACATGATTACTCTTGATCTAGTCACCATCCTAGTAGATAAAAGACATTGCAAGTCAACAAGAAAACACACCCAATTTGGAAGGCTGCATAAGGAGGAGAAAGAGAATGCTGAAAAGCAAAATAGATAATTTGATATACAAAAGTTTTTACCAGAATATTTGTTGTGTGAGTGCTATATCAAGGCTGGTCATTGCATTCAGATAAAAATTCGACAAGGACTTTCTTTTGAATGTAGAAAAAGAATGATACGGGGAAGAGTCAAGCTCCATTGATAGAAAGCATTTCTTTCAGATACATATTAGAATCTCAACACGTCACAGAGAACTTCTTACTTATAAATTTCACTTAACAAAGTAGGTTTTCTTTCTTAAATGAATTAAAATAAGACAAAAAATCTTACCCTCTTGATCAAAGGAGCTACTTCTCAGGGAAAATGCAAGCTGAAAACACCTAACAAGAGCCGCATGTCTGGAGGTCTGTCATAAAGTAGAAGTATCAAAATGGCTTAATAGGAAAACATCTAAAATTAAGAGAAAATGAAAACCCAGAAGAAAACAAAACGGCACAGAGATCAACTTCAATGACAGATAATTACGCACTGGAAACCAGATGGCAGATGTTCCTCACTGGATGATGTAGTAAACACCAAGCTTGTCCAATTTTCATACAAATGATCCCACTATTGGAATAAACACAGAATACAATAATACTATATATTAAATCTTTACCCTCTCTGGTAGCATTAAAATCATGGTTATGCAGGGGTACGAATGTAAGAGAACGATAGATAAGAAAAAATATCTTGGGTGTTCATGGACCAGGTCATCAGTTCACATAGCCAAATTACCAAATACCTCTCTATTTACCATGGGAATGTACCAAAGTGATTTTCTCACACACCCTCTCAAGAATGGTTTTTTCTAGTATTTAAAGTATTAGTTATACGGTTTTGCATAATATATAGATATGAAACAGAACGAATGGTGCCATTGCCACATCTATTTATCTGTGTAATTATATATACTCCCTCTATTTCACATTAGAGGGTGTTTAAGATTCGCACATATTAAGAAATGATAAATTTTTGGAACTTTGATAATTATATTCACTAATATACCCTTACATTAATATGCTATAATTAATACTCTACCTTAATTATTAATTACAAATACAATAGATAAAACTCATAATTCAAAATTTGAATTTTTATACTTTTTATAAAATGATTTATATTGTCAAATAAAGTTGAAAAGTTATAAGCCCTCTATTGGGAGACAAAGGGAGCCCCTAAGTTGGTGAATCCAACAAAACGCCCATGTTGTCTTGCAATAAATATATTAGAGCTATAGTAATGCGGTAATTGATACTTATAATAAATATTAGAAAATAAATTTAATAATCATATCTTTAGCTTCCCAAAATTATATGTATGATTTCAAATTTGTCCTTACACCACACAGACTCTTGTGAATTGTTTTTCCTCATTTTTCTCAATTGTACACAACATTTTGTAAGGAATGAAGATGTCATACGCATCTTGAAAAGTTATTATATCCAATATCATCTGATTTTTTTTTAATTTTTTCTTTAATTTACATATTACCACAATTAAAAAATTTATATATATAGAAAAAAAAGTTATGAGTTTCAATTTAGATATTTTGTCACATTATAATATCTTATAACTGCCTCTCTCTCCCTCGATGTCTAGGTTGTTAGTGGGTTTTATACTTCTCTTCCATAATTCCATTACCACAGCTTGCACTGCCACAGAACCACCATCCTCAGCCCCTCCTTTACAGCAACAGGGAATCACAACTTCGGCTTCTTTGCTGCCTTTACCTCAACTGTTTACCTATTTTTTACCTATTTAACTTGCAGTTGACCTCAGTTGCTTGTTAATTCATCCACAGAAAATCTTCTCTTGTGTACACACTGTTCAATGCTCAGCCACCTCCATATTCCTTTCAGTTGGTTTTCTGTCTCTTAAACTCCAGGGTGTGCTAGCCCACAGAAGTTTCTTTTGAATATATGTTCAATTTTAGTTTCATTGAATTTTAAAATTGCAACATGGTACTTTCTAATATTGGATTGTTGTCTAGGTTTAACTCTTGGTTAGAATTTAGAGACGATTTCATTCTTTTTGCTTTTTGGTTCACAGGGCTACTTTTAGGATAATCGATTGATTAGGGATAATTAGCTCTTTCGTTGATGCTACTGCTTTTTTTCCCCAGATATGTTGTTTATCTGCTACTGTTGTATTGTTCTCACATTGTGATGCTGGTTGCTTTAGAAAAGTTACGCAGAAAACTAAATGCTTCCCTGGTGCTGTTTGCTTACATATCATTGTTGTGTGTTTATATATAGTTTTTGCTCATCTGTTGGTTACCTTTTGTAAGTCCTTTATTGGAACAAAGTGTTTATAGGAAGTTGTTTCAACAAGAGTTTGATCCAGTTGAAGTAGGTTGTGTGAATTTGTCTTATGCTAGTATGTTGATGCAGGAGTAATTTACTTATTAATTTCCCAAAAAAGAAGATCCAAAAACCATTCTAATTTGGACAAAATTAATGAGTTAAATTATGAGTCACTTAGCCATGCAAAAACCATATTTAAGCCATCACCTTTTGACATATTTCAATTGGCTTAAAAAATGGCTCTTTTGGGTCAATATGGCTCAGTTTCTGGCCGCAGCAACAGCATGGGGTCTGACTAACTTGTAATTTTTGGGCACAAAAATGGAGGACTAAAGGAACAGAAAAAGAAGTAAATCATCTATTGTTGATTAAGGCATAAAAGTTAAGCAAAAGGAAATAATTGTACTCACAGATTTAAAAGTCACTTTTGCCTTTTTTTGTTTTCAATGATATTTTAACCCCTAGCTTTTAGGTCATTTTTTTACCTTTTAATGATGCTTTAGTCCTAGCTTAGCTTTAGCTTTCTACTTGTAACACACTCCAAAATCAGAGGAGCAGAAAGCATGGGTCGACATTTAGGTCTGGAAAAAAAAAACAAAAAAAAACAAATCTAGTTGACTTTGGTTAGAATTAAAATAGTAAAGGTTAGTCTCTTTGACAAGTAAACTAGTTTGATGAGTTGACCAAATCAGTCCCTTTTACTTTTGATGAGTTGTAATGTAACTAAATGAGACTTAACATCCTCTAATTAGTGTTAGGCTCACACTTGAATGAAAGACAAATCCTATTTATCTCTATGAAAAAGCTGAAAAACACCCACAAAACTCAGGTGCAGAGTTTTGCTCATCTTCCAAAAAATCTTACTCTTTTTTATTCTAAGCGTTTAAACCTTGGATGCTGATAGTAAATATTTGATCTTGAGAATTGCTGATCAAATAAATTTCCTTTCCTCATTTCTTTCTTTGATTTTTTTCTTTCAGTGGTATTCCCCTAACTCCGCCACAATTCTTTAGTTTGACCCAATTATTTCTCATATGCATCATATGTCCCCTTCACATTGCTTATAAGATTGCTGGTATTGATTGAATGTGTGTTGCGGCCTCTATCAGTAACAATGTCAATGTCAAGGCATGTGCTTTAGGAAGTGGAAGGACCCAACTTGTGTTTTAGTTTGTGGAAGATTTGAACCCTAAAAGGCAAGTAGAACTCATAATGGATTCAGGGAAGCAAGACCAATAAAACATGCCTTTAAGAGTCTAGGTTGTTGACTTGGTAGTGACCAAGGGTTAAAAAAATACAAAGAAAGTTAGGATGTGGTATTGGGGAATATTAAGGATGATGGTGGGTGAAAAATGTAAGAGCAATGTACAGAGGTTAGGAGAATCAATGATAGGATCATGAATGTTAATCTTATAGTAGGGATAGTGTGTGAATATAGTGACCTTATATGCACCCATGCAGAATATGAAGATGAATTTAGGAAGAGTTGGGTGATCTGATTTGGGTAGGAATGATGCCATAAATGTAGAGATCAATATGTAGCTCATGTAGGGTTTGAAAAACAGAGTGAGATAATTTTGGGCAGAGTTAGATGAGTTAATTCGGTATATTTCCCTGAGCGAGAAACAGCTAATAAGAGAAGAATTCAATGGCTATACTGGCGATAAAAATATTGGTTGTCAGAGTGCCATGGAGGATATACTTATATAGAGAAAGAAAATGAGGCAAGATCTATGCTACTAGAATTTTCCGTAGCTTTTGATTTAATGATAGCCAACTCTTTCTTCAAAATAAAAGGATCATTTGGGAATACCAAGCAGTAACTCAAAAGTAAGAAAAGGAGCATGGTGGATGAAGATGTTTAAGTGAAAATTAAGAAGAAAAGATAGCTTAAAAAGGCCTAGTTGATAATATGATGAAAAGTTACTTAACAAATATAAGTTGTTTAATAGATTCAAGAAAGCAAGGGTTGAAGCTCAACTTATGAAAATTGTATAAAAAATTGGACACAAAAGAGATGCAAAATGATATATTTAAGTAGTCCAAGTTGAAATAAAGAGACTTAACTAAGTTAATTGATATTGAGAACCGATTTGGTTTTATGCTGCAAAGATCAACAATAAATGCCATACACCTCATACGTTTGGTGGACTGCTATGACGAGGCGTAAAGAACTTAACATATTTTAGTTGATTTGAAAAATCATATGATCAAGCTCATTGAGCTCCTCAACATGTTTTAAGAAGGATCTTGGTGGATAAGGGAATAACTGTGGCATATATATGGGTGAATTAATATTGGGTCACATTAAGGATTATCTTTGAATCCCTTTCTTTTCAGAGTATTAGATGATCTTGACGCGACAATCCAAGAAGCTGTGCCTTAGTGAATGTCATTTGCAGATAATCTTTTTATTTTAGCGATTAAACAAAATATTGCAAAGCTAGAAACATAAAGTGATAATCTGAAGTCTAAGGACCTCAAGTTGAGCATAACTTTGGAGAGAAAATATAGTATTAGATTCTGACAATATGATTGAAATGAATACTATACCGATGGATAGTAAGGAAAGGGAGAAATAATGCATGTGCATATATTAGGTGGTTGAAATGAAGGACTGCATAAAAAATAGTGCTTCAAGAGAATTCTACTTATACTGAAGGGAAAGATTTAGGATAAATCCCAATTAGGTATCATGACATTTGGCATAATTCTACTTAGGTATGATGTGTTTTAAACCGTCCCATTTAGGCACCATATACTTTATATTTTTTTGTACTACTTTTGTGTCATCTTATTAATGTGTTTTGTTTTATATGACTAATATAATAAATTTAATGGTATTAAATATGATTTAAAAAATTCTGAATTTTTGAATATGTATTTATTTTTTCAAATTTTTTAGATTTTTCTAGATTTTCTTTTTGATATTTTTTTAAGATTTTCATGTTTTTATTTTTTATAAAAATCTAAAAAATATATATATGCATGTATGTATGCTTAAAATATTTTATTTTTTGAATTCATATTTTAAAAACATTCGATACTAAAAAAAATTATCATTTGAATTATGTAAAACAAAGCACATTAATAAGATAGTATTAAAGCGAAATGAAAAAATTAAACATATGGTACCTAAATAAGATTGTTTAAAACACATAGTTTCTAAGTAAAATTAAGTCAAATGTCATGGCACCTAGATGAAACTTATCCAATAAACGATTAGCTTACATACTAAGATATGTAGACACTTACATGTATAAGTGCCTAAATAAATAAATGAATGACACAAATTAAATAAACAACTACGTCTATAGGAGATACACCTCGCCCAAGCTCCTAAGCTTAGATGATGTATGATATACTTTTGCTTAGCAGCACGAATCTTGATATATCATAGCTTCTTATCAATGGGTCATGTCCTTTGTAAGCCCTAAGCCAAGTCATGCTTAATCATCTCGCCCTGAAACTTCATAGGTCTACTTCTTTGTTTTAGAATTTATCAAAATAAACACTCATGAGTAGGGTTAACATGTTTGAATCACCTAAGTCTTGCCTTTCGCATCAAAAATTCAATAGGAGCAACCCACCATATATTAGCTCTAAATTATTACTTCATTTTTATGACTTGGCTCAATACTTTGGAAATTAATAATTAAACTTACCTTTTATGACAATTTACTATAAAGTGTTTTTGAATAAGTATGAATATTTAAAGCACATGAAAAATATTCAATATAAACCATTTCATTTCATCTTGAGGTGAACCAATTATACTAGACAAAGCATAAGTTGGGTATGTTTAATTGACAACATTCTACCCATGGAGTATATCCACTTTGATAGCTGCTCAATTGTCCATTTATTATTACTATCATTTTCTTTACTCTCTAGTATTGTTATCATTGTTAACATGTAATAAGTTGGTTTTAGTTGGTCACCTATACACACGCACATGCACGCGCGTGTATAAATGCATATCCTTATATTATTTATGTATCTTCCTACACATTGCATTTTAATATATTAATGTTACTGGTTCTATCGTTACTCTCCTAACTCTACACAACTTTTTATGCTCCTATTATATATTCTCTTCAAGAAAGTCTTATTTTTCTCTTTCAGATCTTTTTGGAAAATGCTGCTACTAATCTACAAACTAATGGAGGTGAGATTGCCCACACCCAAACACCCAGATCTGCCTTTGGCTGGAATCATACTGAATAACTTATTTTACAAATACAGTTTAAGAATACATCTAAGGTTGATCTTGCATGCATCACATGCAACAAAATCTAATTCAAATATTATATGACAACTTTTTCCCATATAATGATTATAAAGAAGATTTTTTAGTCTAAACCCTCCAATATTAGAGAATACCCAGGCATCACAATTGGGATTTGAGGCACGTAGGATCACAAGGAAAACAAATGTCTCCCTCCTTATTGCTAACACAGTTGTATCCCTAAAGGCTCAAACTCGAGGCATTCAATTATGTTGGACTAGATCAATTGATCAACATTCTCATCGTAGAATGAAGATTTTTTTTTTTTTTTACCACACAGTAAAGAAATGCATTTTCCAAAATATTTAAGAACATATTGGATAATTATTAATCTTTGCAAAATGTAAGCCATCAACAAGAAAAGTTCCAAATTCATGACTTCACCCAAATCCTGCCTGTTTTTCCTGACAAAAAGGGGGATATCTTATTCCAAAATTTATGTTTTATCTACATTATGGCTCTTTTTACTAAGGAAACTCCACCAAGATAGCATTTAATGCATGATTATTACTACTCACAATCAATTTTACCACTTCTCAAATTGTGTGTACCCAAGAATTGTGCAATGCTAACAAATGCACTAGGGAAGAATAGACAAATATGCCACCATATTTCATCTTTTATGTTAATTTATTGGAGAATGGAAAACCGTAAAAAGATATTCTGTTAGGTTTTGCAATAAAACAAAATGAAAAATTTATTTAAGATATCAAAGCAAAAAAGTATTAAATTGAAAAACACGGGTAGATAACTACCAAATTACAAAAACATGTTTTTTTAGTGACACTTACAAACCTCCTAAGTTGTTATTTCCACTCTATAGTCTCTTGAGTCATCCAAAGTGCCCTTATACAACTACTATATACACTTATTACAAGGTAAGTATACTGCTCACCGTGAAAGCATGATTCTGAATCCTTTCCAATTATTGCAAGTGCTATTAACCTCCTTACCCCTACCTAAATCAATTCTAATCATTGCAAACCTCCTTACCCTTACAATCTACATTAGTAATCTATGTTCTAGACCCTCAAGACATCACCCAAGAAGAAGAATGCAAAGAGGTAGGGTTTTATCTTCCCCTATTTGGTTGTATTATCATAGGAAAAAAAAAATCCAAATTCTAACCCCTACATACTTTATCCAACTAAACTTGATATGTCTAGTTATCTACAAGCAACCACAACTTCAACCCAAAATGCCATTCAATTTGCCCAAGGTAGCCAAAAACACTAGTTAGCATGAACCTAAGGAAAGCCCAATTCAAACCTCATGCCATATAAATACTCCCTCCATGCCACTAATGTTGTATAAGTTGATTAACAAAGAGCAATTAAGAATGCAATTAATAGTGTGCTGAAGTATATAATTTGATAAAACTAACCATGAATGGATTCTACTACTAAGTTAGATGTAACAAAGAGCATTCTTGGAAACTAATCAAAACTATAGGCATATCACAATGTTTAGGAGCATTAGTTGGGGCACAACAACATAGTAAATAGGGGGAGTTAAGTGGAACTGAGGGAGTAAATCAAATAACCTAAACATGAGCTAAATCAAACTAAAATAGCATACTACCTAAAACCAATCTAATTCAACAGCTAACTTACCACCTCTACTAATATCACATCCCAATAAAGCCTCAAAATTTTGAAAATTTGTCAAACATTGCCAAACTCCTTTCCACGATACAATCGGAACATTTTCCATATACTATTTCTTCAATGATGCATATGCCAATACAAATTGGGTCAAGTTAGTCGGTGGTTATCAATAGAGGATAACCAAATAAGAAAACAGAAAAGAGGGTGAAGAAAATGGGTTGAATATGATCCTTAGTACCTCCTTGGATTATATACTAACAAGCACAACATAAAGTTTCAACACCTAGGATAAATCTTGTGAGATTTTAGGATTCAAACTTCAAACTCATGCTCTAAGTTGAAGGTGATTGATTTCTACTGAGAGAAATAAAATAGCCAAATTCTGAGTTTTCCTTCATTCAAGTGTGATAGTTCTCATTTAGTTGCAATACAACTCAACCAAAAAAAAGGACTAGTATGGTTAACTAATCAAACTAGTTAGTTGTCAAAGAGACTAACTTTAACTAGTTTAATCCTAACCAAAACTAAAGTTGACTTTGTACTAGCTGAAACAAAGAAATCAGAATTGTTTGGGACCTTCCCAATGTCTTACATCTGACTTGGGAGGCTCCTTACAAGTTGATAAGCTAAGCTAAGCTAAAAACATCATTAAAAGTAAAAAGTAAAAGTAGCTTTTATGCTAAAGACTAAAACATTATTAAAAGCATAAAGCAGAAAGTAACTTTTCTGCTGCAAGCTTAAAGTGCCATCATAGCCTAAGCATAGGTTTCTTTTCTTCCAAAAAAGGCCTGCCCCCTATGATACTTATAGCTGTTGCTGCTGCTAGTGCCCACATCTGCCCAGAAAAGTGCTGTTGGGGCTGCTATTGTGAGACTTGAACTGTAGCCTATCCTTGGCTGGGTAGTGAGCCATTTAAGCCAAAAAAATGAGCCACTAAGGTGCAAAAGGTGGTGGCTGGATTGAAGTTTTGCATGACTTTCATGGCTTGGGGTTTAGTAAAACTAATTAGTCCAAGTGAGGAGGTTTTTATGTCCCCCTAACTTAGAGAAATTAACAACTAAATTAATATCAAATATTAATGCTCCTGCACCATTCAACCTATTAATATCCACAATAAACTTGAACAAAATCTACAAGGAAAACGAAACAACTTTAGCTTGTTTGGTATTACTTATAAAGAGTGATTATGAAAATAATCACTTTTTATAAGTAAAACCAATCAAGGGGTCAATATACACATTGTTTTTTTAACAAAAAAATTCATTGCGAGCACCATAATTTTCCTAGAGAATGGATTTGATAATTCCCATGAGGCAAACATTTCATAACCCACTTACTACATTGCAAGATATTTAGCGAGCAAAAGGTTAAAGGGATTATGCAATTAAAATCAGTTCAACAAACATTAAAAAAAAATTTGGGACGAATTCCATTTGGATACCATCACATTCAGCTACTAATTCAGATGTAGCATATAATTTAAATAATTTCCTAGTGATACCGTGACATTGTTAATTCATTTTAATTTTATTACCATTTTATTAATACTTTTAGTATTAGATTATCACAATAATAAAAATTGAATAACAAATATTTTTCTATACTAACTAGGAAGCATTTTAATAATTTGAATGTACAGATCAGGGTATTTTGGGATATATTTATTAATTTCAAGATTTGAAGGATGTTTTGAACAATAAAGGATTTTGTTCAAATGTTGGTTAATTTTTAAATATTTGTGTGATATTTTGACATTTTGTCAGTTTCCTTTTAGTTTTGGTCGTAATCTACTTTTTTATGCCATTTATGTCAATACTTTAATAAACTTGATAAGTATTAAGACAAGTGGTATAAAGGCAGAATTACTTAAATGTGCATGGTACCTCACTGGAATTATTTGAAACACATGCAACCCTCAATTATTAGGTCCTGAATGGAATTTATACAAAAAAATATTAGTCACAAAATTTTCACAACCTCATCCTCTAGTGTTTTCCTACATTATCTTCCAAAAAGGACGAAAAATAAAAACGATAGTGATTTATTTAAAAGGACGGAGCCTACAAAAATAAAACACTATGCATAGGACATAGCTAAAGCAAGAATTATGCATTGTAAGGGTCTCACCTTGGACCTTGTAAACAACAAGGCAATGTTGAAAGTATGAGATATAGCCTCAAAATTTGAAGGGGTATTTTCTGGAGATGTTGCCTGAACCCAGATAGAAGAAAGCAAAAGACTGATTTGATGACCACTTAATCTGAGGGAAGCCAGCTCCTTTACAAATAAAAATGATGGAAACAATTATAGTCAGTTTCTAAATGCTTCAATTGATGATAACATTGGCAGAAATATATAAGACAAAGGTATTCATTCTCACTTTTTTTCCACAAGTCATGGCTCTGTTAAAGCAACATGATTCCCTAAGAGATTGGCATTTTATAGTTTGCTTCACTTCATGTTCCACACCTGGACTGATTTCTACAGTCTCTTTGGTTTCAGAATTGCCTTGCTTTTCATCTGCAGTGGCAATAGTTCCATTCCTGGTCTCCTGTGGAGCATCGACAGATGAAACTTCCAAAGATATTTCATGAAGCTGGTCTTTGTCCAACCATGGAGAAATCAGAGTAGGCATAAGCACTGTACAGAAAACACAGTGTGCCCCAACCCGTGTTTCATGATCTGGGTGGGTCATTGCTAAAAGCAGCTGGTGAAACAGAGCATCAGGAAAGGCCTAACAAATCATCAGAGAGCCAGTCAACTTTTAATGATTCTTCAGCTTACAATGAGGGAGTATGCACTAGGTGAAAAGAAAAATAAGCACCTTCTTGTGATATGAAACATTGGGAATTGATGAGATGATTTGAGCAGTTCGATAAACTGAAAAAACAGTAGTTCTGGCCACAATAGGACTCACTGGTAGATTCTCTAGTACCACTGCCATCATATCAAGAATGGGTCCAGCGTCTCCAACCTGTTTCATAGAACCTCATGTGAGATGAAATATGATAGCCAGAAGGTGATATGTGCAATGAAACTGACAGAAAATAATAATTCTTCCATATAGTAATCTGCATTCAATGAATTAATCCTACGGTTGTATTTCGTATAGTGATATTGCATATATCTTTTAAGAATTCTCATGGAAGTTATAAAATTAATGCATATATCGTGCTTCACGCTAAACTTGTAGTCTAAGGTCTTATGATAAAATTACTGATTCCATATATAATTACAAAACCACACTCAAAACTTTTATTCAATTCAACTCTAAAATTTAAAGTACAACCTAAGACCATACATATAAGCCAAACTATTACCAAAAGCTAACATAATAGAATGAAATAAAATCTGAATATAATAATATCAAAATAAAATCATCAAAAAAGAAAATAAACTAGTATTCTAAGTAATACTCCTACCTATGAGATCTATAGAAGGAGGTGTATCCAAGTGGACCTAAACCTCCTTTCCTATAATTTGGGCTTAAGCTACGAGCCCTGCAGTGCAGAGGCATGTAGGCCGCATCATATAGCATATAGTGTTTATTAATGGCTAATGAGAGAAACACAATAAAATCTTATCTCCTAACAGAAAATGAAGATGAACACTTTGTTTTTTGATAAACAATCTGCTGGAATGAAATGTATACTGACATTTTGATTTGTACTTCAATAATTTTTTTCTTTGTTTGAAATCACTTTATAGCGAAAAAATGTTGAGGTTATTTTTGAACTTTTTTGAGAAGTGATGTTGTTGCATCTGTTTAAATGAAAAAAGAATTTGGATTGTCAAACAGAGGGTAAATAGGGACTCGTGAACCTTAAATGCCAGTTGGGAGATGCAGTTCTCTACTGCAGTTTGAAGATCTGCATTTAATTTGCCAGCACCATCTCCCGAGATAGATGCTTCTGCTGAATACTGAATGCACTTGCGTAAATGCTTCATCAGGTCGGTTATGGCACCCGTAATGGCAACAGAGGCTTGCTGCTTAGCAGATTTTGCAAGTTGTGTTGTGACATTAATAATATTAATTTGTTTAAGAGGCTGTTTGACAACATTTTTATGATCCAAGTGTTTGATCAAGATTGATAACAACAAATGGGAATTCTCTCCTGCAGCATGCATAAAAATGAGCATATCAAACATTAGCATAATGGCACAAACAAAGAATTCATTGTACCACAGACCACTATAATGAATGTAAAGTAGTCCAAAATTTAACCTGCTTCCTCCAAGAGCAACTGTAAATACATCATAACAGAAAAGGCAAGACCCTTTTCTAAGGACCAGTAGTCTTCAGAATCAAAATTATGGAAAAAGGGCTCCAACACACGCCGTACAGTTGTAGCTTCCTTGGCTAGTCCAGCCATGTTATGCAAGCAGACCTTGGACCAGTAAGAGGGGCTTCTTGAAGCATCACTGCAGAAGGGAAAGATACATATGTTTTTAAGGATTGATGATCTTTCACTGAAGCTTGAGACAAATTTCACAAGGACTTACAGTGGGGGTTCAGGCTTGCCATTTTCAAGCTTAAGATGAAGTTCTGTTGATGACCTTTCACTTTCCACTTTCACAACTCCCAGAATCTTTTTCTCTTGAGTTTGAGAACTGTGTCCATCAAAATTGCCACTCTGAGGTTTAACTTTGAGATCCATATAATTCTCCAAGGTCACCGATATGATCTATATGGGAAAAATGTAATCAAACAGGGACTATTGTCAACTAAGCTTTCAAATCAAAATCAGCAGAAACTTGACAAGGAAGTGATTGTGTGAAACCATCCTATCACAATTTCAGAACTTTCTAGATCATTACAGTTACCAAGCATCAAGAGAAGCATAAAACTTACTTTGTCAAACTCTGTTGATACATGAGAGTGCTCGCCCATGAAGTGCACCTAAACATATACCAAACAAAAAAATAATAATAATAATAATACATATGGAATAAACTGTGAGCAGGCATGGAAACTCAAGCCAGATGGATTTCATTAAGAATAGGAGGAAATAAAAGTAATACAACAGCACCATGTGGGCATAAAGGTGCAAGAGAACATAATATTTCTCCACTGCAGTAATCATAATCAGCAGTTATGAAAGAAACAATCAACTGTAACCCCCATCATCCTCTCTTAACAATTGTATAGAATGGAAATGAAAAAGGACGAAAGATGTGGCGGCGTCTTCCTTGTGCCACTTTAAATGCTATGCTCTAATCACCAGAATGGAAAATATCTCATTTTAAACATCAATCTTTCCACCAATTACATAATCACTTTAAGCAATTGAACTGCTACCTTCATATAAAGGGAAGTGATCACATAATTATCTACAAATACAGAGCAACTCTTTTCTCGACAACATGAACTATTGCCCACTATTTTGGTCATGAAGATTTTCAGGGCAACTATTTCCAGATTTAACACGGATCGTTTCAACTGTTAAGCCCAGTGATCTGAAGATACTGTCTGCCATATGTGAATACTGTGAATTCATAACATTCAAGCATCCAACCAGCTCTTTTCTTATGCAAGCAACAATATGGTCAGATTAGAAGTGCAAATTGCCTCTTGAGAAACTAAGTAGAAGTGCAAATTGCCTCTTGAGAAACTAAGTAAGAGTCCAGTCTAGCACATGAACCAAGCTTTTGCATGAATTAGGATGATGAAGAACACTAGCAAGATAATGACTCAAAAGGAGTCATTTTTTAGAATCAGCTTTCTGTGAGTTGAAGTGTTCAATAGATGATATCATGAATGCACAAATTTAAAGCATAGATATGTATTGATGTATGAGCATTAAGGACAATTCAACAAAGGCAACATTGGTGTTCTAAAGTAAATGCACAAACCCTAATCTGGTCCAAGATATGCATTGCAAGATGAATTCTCATGTAAGTGTGGCATCAGAAAAGAAAGAACTGTCTTTTACGGAAGATCAACCAACTTCATGAGTTCATCTTCATGGTTGTCCAATTGAAGGATTGATTTAATGAAGGAGGTGCAACCAAGCATAGCAAAGGCTAGATATAGTGCATTGAGGTGCACACTCACCTCATGTGAATAAATAAAATCAAAGGCTCCAAGACATCCACACATCATGTGATGAGATCAAATTTGAAGATTGGTTAGACAAGGAAGCTTCATGGAAGTTAAATGAAATAACAATGTGTTATTAGGAGGTTAAGCTCCCTTAACAACTGGTCGATTGTCTCAAGTGTGTGATAAGAATTAATTATGGGGTAATAAGCTAGATATAATGATTAGGATAATTAAAGATTTAGTCCATTTTTCTGTTGTTATCTTAATGATTAAGTTATGGCTTGTTCAACCTAATAAAGGTTGAAGGAGGTTCGTGCCAGGTAAATAGCTACCGTATTGTATTGTAAACCAGATACTATTGCTTGAGTTAAATCAATGAGAAAACTCTCTTTCGCCTTTATTAGAAAAAATCCCTTCCTATTTTGTGATTTTTTTTTTGGTAATTAATTAATTTCATTAATACCAACTTACAGCATGAGGAGTACATCACAGATTCAAACAAGCATCCTCTAGGTTGGCAGTCTATCCAACTGTGCTAAGTAGAGTACATACTTCCTACTAAAAGATGAACACCGTAATCGAGCATAGATGCCCCTAATAGCCCTCTGGATCAGAGTTCTAGGAAGGAACACTGTATTATTCCTATTTATCCATAGATGATCCAGAATACCTCCTGTTACAGCTCTGAGCAGCTCTCCTTTCCCTCTCTGCCTGTGTCCACTATCTCTCAACCATTGTAAGAACTGGTTCCAAGATGAAGGCTTGAATACCAATCTCAGCCAATTAAAAACCAGATGCCAGCATCTAAAAGAACAAAGAGATGGTATTCATCTTCAACCTCAGACATACACACACTGCAATCAGCCTCCTCTGTCACATTTCACCTGAGTAGTTTATCTTTTGTCATAAGAGCTGTATGGCAGAGTAGCCACATCAGTATCTTATGTCTTCGTAAACCAGCATGTTTCCAGACTCTGTCTCCAAGGCTGCTTCACTTCTTTGGGTCTGATCAGATCATACATTTTGTTAATACTATATGCATCTTGAAGTTCACAAATACCTGAGTGTATATGTTGCAAAAGATCAGTCCACAAAGCCATCACCATCCTAAACAACCACGTGTGATGGGCTTTTAGGGCATAATCCTTGACAGAAACTCTATGTAGGTAAGAACCATATATCCATTTAATCCAAAGGCTCTACTTGTTTATCACCAGTTGCCATAGATATCTTCCTATAATACCCCATATTTTTGAAAAAAATATTGAATGAGAATTATGCCAATTTTGGGGCATTTGATTTTGTTTTAATTTTATAATTTGGTTTGACACAAAGTTTGATTTGAAATAAGGTTCAAATATGAAGTTTAATGAGTTTTTCAGGCGAACTGATTGATTAGTTCCATGAATCGATCGACTGGATCGTCGTTTCAGTAAAATGGGTTTTCTCAACTAAACCGATCGACTAGTTTGTAGAACAATCGACTAGTAGGCCCAAACCGGTTGAATGGTTTGTCAAGTTGGGCATATTTTCAAACTCGATTTTTTTGAAAAATTTCTTATACGAAAATAGAACTTTACCAACCCATGCCGAATTGTCCCAAAGAGATTCTAAACCTTTTTCATGATACATTTAGCCCAAAACATTGCCTTAGATCGATTTGGAGGTCGATTGGGATAATTGAGGGAGAGAGATGGCCTCAGCCTTGTCTTCTTCCACCTCTCTCCCCTGCACATTTTTGAGAATCAATGCTTCTCTGTCACAATTATGAGCAGCTGGAAGACTCCTTCCATTACCTCTCTTGTGAATTCCAATTCTAGCCTAATTGACCTACATTCTCTATGAATACCATTTGAGCTCTGGAAAATAGGTCAGCATATCTTGGACGAAAGTCGTTCGTTTAGCTTGAATTCAAACGGTAATTACTAGGGTTTTCAAATTATTCTTGAACCCTTTGTAAATCGTGTTGATTGGTTGGATATAAATAGCCCTAATCACCCCTTTTGTGCACCTTTCTTTTAACCACCGAAATCCTTAAGTCTTTGTATTCACCCTCTTCCTTTCTGCACGTCGAACCTTGCAGTCAAATTTCTTATACTCTTTTGATCCTTTCTCTAGCTCTCTCTTGTTTTAGTTACTAAACAAGGAAGAGTTAGATTTGGTAAAAAGGATTGAGTGGTCCAGCTGAACATTCCCTATCTTTATCCTAAGTGTGGTATGTCCTTCTTTCCTTTTTGTTTCAAGTTTGAAATAAATAAGGTTTTATACAAAATTCTAAATTTAAAATTTGTTGTTTTAAGGTTTTAAAAGTTGAGATTTTCACATATTGGAATTTCTGGTTTAAGGGGAATTTTGTCTATATCAAGTAAGTGATTCTTGCTTCTAAAACGGTTCTGAATGATATGAGTTTCTTTAAGTTAATCTTGTACGTTGGCATGAATGTATATACCCTATAGAATTGATTTGGATGGGTAGATTGTATATTTTGAGTGAAAAACATGAAACTTGAAAAAATGGGATGTGATGATTAAATTCTAGGTTATGCAAGTTAACTCGGTTGAAAGTGTGTTATACTAAGTTAAGGCATGTTCCAATGTAGTTAATGATGATTTATAAGTATGAATCTGTATGAAAATAATGGTTTGATGTTGTTTTAGGGCAAACCAATCGACTGGCTAGGTCAAACCGATCTATTGGTTCCTAGAACAATCAATTGGTTGACCCAACCAATCGACTGGTAAGCCTATAGAGACCTGGCCTTACTCTCTGCTTAAACCCATAAACTGGTTTGCCCGAACCGATTGATTGGTTTGCCCAAACCGATCGATCTGTTTGATGAAGAGCCTGGTTCGACTGGTCGACCCAAACCGATAGACTGGTTGGGCCAGACCGCTCGACTGGTTCAACTGGTTTGTATGATTTCTTTCCTTTTAATTTGGTTATACTTTCAGGCTATTCATGGGATTGTTCTATGATTATTAATGGGATAAAATAAAGATTTTATCATGGATTAATCGCTTAATGAAAGGATTAAATCGATCATAATTTATGACCTACTTTATGAGTATTGTAAAGGCTAAATGGGTATCCCATTTATACAATATGATGGTTTTGAGAAAAGGATAATGAAATACAACTTGGGATTGAATAAAATAAACTGATGGGCCTAAATAATATTGGACAAGGATAAATGGAAACCCCACATGGTTGGGAAATGGAAAGGATTAATACAGAAGAAATATGTTATTGCCTTACTTGTTCGAGTATGGGCCTTGTGTGATCACTTATCCTCCTCAATAATATACTGATCACATAAAGTGAAAGACAATCGAGTTATGTATGGGTCTGGGTTACCCGATCCTCGATTAGCTACCAGAGGTTAGTTTACCTTCAGGCAAAATCCTTAGAAGTCCTGGTGCCTTACCTACTCTAGACACACTAATGATGTACTAGGAGTTATAGATACTGAAGGGTCTGCTCACCTAAGTGGTCAGCTTCGGCCTAGACTTATGTCCATTCTGATGATTGGCTTCAACCTAGACTTATGTCCGCTTTGGTGATTAGCTTTAGCCTGGACTTTATGTCCCCTTTGTGGATAAATTTCCATGGTATGTGAGACCATGGGGTAGTGCACAGTCTATCGCTCGATAATAAAATATAGATGATGAGCAATTGGATGATAAAGACCGAGACAACAAATAAGCAAATATGAATAATTGGATAAGGATGGAAAATGGTTGGATGAGAAAAAGGATAAAAGCTGGCTTGAACGCGTGGTTAATGGCTTAAATGACTAATTGGTTATTAAATGAAATGTTGGCTAGATATTGATATGTGTCATATATGAATAAGGAAATGGTATAATCTAAAGGATATAGCTATTGGAAATAAACCCTAGTGTTTGCTTGGATTTAATATGCTAATACGTGTGAATACTTACATAATTATAATTTAAAACCAAGCATGATATATTCTGCATTGTCTGAGTATGCATGATAGTATGTTCTGGTGTATAACTACCTTACGAGTATGACAATAACATGACGTGTTAAATATTATATCCATATATGATAGAATTTGCATACTTGTATTTCCATTGATGGAGCAATTTGGCTTACTCAGTACATAGCGTACTGATGCGCCTATTTGTTCGGCCACTTGCTCTTTTCCACTAGCAGAGGCCCAGAGGGCCATATGTAGGTTTTTGGGGATAGCCAGTAGTGAGCCTACCTCAGTTCAGGTTCGGGGTTTGAAAGAATGGACATTAGGAGATTTTGTGGGGCCCGTGGCGGACCGTGGTTTTGATTTTGGGGTCACACCCTAACCTCGTTTTAAATGTAGCCTCATACTTTTATTAGTTTGTATTCCTGAATCAATTTGGTCGAGGATCGATGAGGTCTTTGAAGTAAACAATCTGTTAAATGTTATGTAACTTAAATTTGCACACTCTGTTGTTTTTAAATTGGTTGGTTGGTTTTAGCCTTGCATCCAATATAAGGTACATGGTGGACGTCTATCCTGTATCAGATACGGCAGTAACACCCCACTTTTTCTAGGTGTATTTCAGCTTCTACACTATTTTAAACGAAATTTTTTGGTAGTGAAAAATGAGGGTGCTGCACTTCTAATTGCTGCTCTATTCCATCTTTTCAGATTTCTCAAACCCAAATCTCCCTCTGATTTTGGCAAATAGATGGTTTTCCAAGCAACCAGTGGCCTGTTACTTTGCTCTCCTAACCCTGTCCAAAAGAAGGTCCTGCATATAGTTTCACCATACTGTATTAGCTTCTTTGGCAAGATAAATATTTGTGCCCACAAATTTTGTATGCCACCCACTACTCACTGAATCAATTGTAATCTGCCAGAGTAGCAAAGAGGCTAAGATGCTCTGATGTCCAGTATTTGACTTTGGCCACTAGGCGATCCAGCAAAGGTTGGTAACGGTGAATGCTCAACCTAACAGTGCTGAAAGAAACTCTAAGATATTGAACAGGAAAAACACCTAACCACATCCCAGTAAGGCCAGAATCTACAGCTTGATATTAGTAGGCACCCCTCCAAAGCAGGCCCTACTTTTAGAAGGGTTTAACTTGAGACCTGCAATGCCTCTAAACTCCAGAATCTTGTCTTGAATCAGATGTGCAGAAACTATATCTCCTTTGCAAAAGATCTTCTCGGAGATTGACTTGAATATCCTCTCAGTGAGCATGAGCTTGTTCCTTCTATGCAGTCACATGGCCCAAGTGGAGATTATTTAGATCTTTTTTTCGATAAGTAAGAAATTTTATAACTGATGAAAATGAGAAAAGATTACAAAACAGATATCAACCTACCATACAGTCAACAAGACCAGCCCACTTTTGGAATTTAACCTTATAGTGTGGGTGCATTAAACGTCTAGCTACAGCTAAGACAATAGCTCGACTAATACTATCAACATCCCTACTTCGGTTTTCAAAAATCCTCAAGTTTCTCTCATACCATACATTTGCAATATAAGATGAAAATAGAGCTCCTAGAATCTGTTTTTTCAGTCTATTTTGTCTAGATTTTTTCAGCAATGATTGCACCTCCTGTTGCCACCCTTGAATAGGGTCTCTTCTGTCAGCACCTCTTCGAATTTTCCTCCATATAGCCGTTGTAATAGGGCAGTGGACAAACAAATGGTCCCGGGTTTCTAGATCCTGTTGGCAGAACACACACTGCTCCGATACATCCATACCAATCTCCCGAAGTTTAGCTTTAGTCATCAATCTTTGCAAGGGAATCCCCTGCTCAGAGTCTATGTTCTTGACTCTCTGGAAACAGACAGTATCTTATATTTCTTGAGACCAAATATCCATTACTGTCTTTCTAAATTCAGGTTTTAGCACCCAGTAACTGCAAAAGCAAAATGGTTTTGGCATTGACATCACAAATTACCTCGCTTCTACAACTGCTGCTCCATGATCATCGATGCAACCAGACTGAAATGTGACATGATCATGGGGAAAATTGTTCTCCATTCACAATTGACTAAAACTCTATCTAGCTTGCACCAAATTCTAGTGGAGCTATCTTGGTTGTTTGTCCAAGTTTACTGCACCCCACTATACTATAAATCACCAAGTCCACATTGGTGAAGGCATAATGCAAACTCATCTGCCTCTTGTCTATTAATATCATCCCCCATCTTTTCTTGTGCATTTTGCACAATATTAAAGTCCCCCAGGACTACCCAAGGGGAGAAACTAATTTGATGATTAACCACCACTGCTAGAGACTTCTTCACTGAGGTCCTGTATTAAGAGCATACACCACAATAGCATAAAAGATTTGTGAATCTGTTTTTCTGCAGACTTTAGCATGGATCACTTGATCACATTTGTGGACAAACACTACATCATAGGGATTTGAGTCCCACAGAACCCAAATCCTACCATTTAGATGAAACTCATAGTTATGAACAAGTGACAGGTGCAAATTCAACCCCACAATCACTTTCTTCATGTTTCTTTGCTAAAATCTAGTTTCGACAAATCCCAGTATACCCATCTTATTTCTTTTAGCAAAGTGCCTCACTTCACTTTGCTTGAGGACTCTATTGAGGCCTTGGGTACTCCAGCTTGCAATGTTCATCTGTTCGAAGGACGACCTCCACCCATATGCACCCCTGCATTTCATTCCCTACCAATGAAATTTGGTAAGTGCTTGACCACCTGTATGCCAAAAATAAACATTCCTTTCTGTGGAGCTTCCTACCTGGAGATCAATCTCCTTCAGTTTGCCTTTGTCTTCTAATTGAGTAGGTGTTAGATGCTGGACCGGCTTTACTGAAGGTTGGCTTTATCCTTTTACAACCCAAACTTTAGTTGGTGGTTTTAGTTTCTGACATTGACCAGTGAAATGCCCCATGACATCACACAAGAAACAAAACTTGTGTCGCCATTCATGCTCCACTTGTTCCACGTATCCCATCAGGAATGAGATACTCAAGTTTATCAGTCAGTGGCTGACTCACATCCATCTTGATCGACAATCTAGGGTAAGAGATTCTTTCTCTTGATGCTGTGATAGCATCAGTGCATATATGTCATCCCAATAGACTCCCCATTCTGCCCAAGGAATCTTCAGAACAAAAATACAGTGATAATCCAAGCAACAGAACACAAAGTGGGAGGAATTTCTGGCCTTCTTTTGCAAACATGACCTCTGTGGATCAATGCCGAAGTAGAAGTTGTCTTGTGTTCCAAATCTCCAAAAAGGTTTCTCCAACACCAAGTTCAAATCGCTTTCAAAATCAAATTGAAAAACAAAATAGCCAAGTTCATTTCAGGCAATTTTTCAAGAAAATACCAGTGAGTCCTAACAAATTGGGTCATCTGAGAGTTGAGTGGTTTCGAGCCAGGTACATACCCTACAAGAGCCAACGATCATCTCTTTGATTCCTTCAGGACTTCCTCTTGTAATATATTAGCCTGAGGTTTGCAATCAACAACCACTAGAGCGACATATTTCAGATTCAAACCACTCTTTGGTCTTTGGTTAGACAGCAACACATCTTTCCAGCTAACTTTTGGAAGGATATTCTCCTCTAGCAAAGACTCAGGCTTCACTAATTGGTGAGGAGACGCTCACATGTGGAGTAATTTTGATGCATATAGGAAACAAATTGGGTCATGCTAAGGAAGATGGTGGATTAGGATAATCACAATCACCCTGAAAATGGAAAAGAGAAATGGAGGTTGAAGCAGAGGAAAATATTAACCCAAGTACCCCTTAAATTCATATACTCACAATCACTATCAAAAGTATTCAACTCTTCGAATAAATAATGTAATATTTTGTGGATAAAATTCAATCAAACTCTTCACTCAAGTTTGAAAGTTTATCTCCCCAAAAGGGAGGAAACTATGGGCAACAAAATCTGATTTCTCATTCATATGCAACTTTAACACTTTATAAGAGTGTGTTAGGTACTATTTGGTTATAAACAAACTTAACTAGAGACACAAGTGGACTGACTTGGTTAAAATCAAACTAAGTAGTTACCTAAGAGAAGTGAAACTAACTAGTTTAAATCTAAGAGCACAATCAGCCATTGACCTTTTGGTTTGTCAAAATCGAGATCAATCAGCCCTCCCATACCCTTACAACTGATTATATAATGTCCAACAAGTTAACAAGATAAAACTAAAAAACTAATAGCTAGGCATCATTACTTTACCAAAAAAAAAGCTAGACTTGTAGTCTTTCTTGTGGTAGATTTAAAGTACACGCATGGATTAACTAAAGCTGGCTTTCTTTCCAAAAATCCCTACCAACTCTGTACTTTCTGCTGCTATCATAATGGCCCTGAATTTCTGTGTCCAATCGGCTCAAAAGTTGTCCAACTTCTTGTCATACACTGCCACTGGACTGAAAATGATGTCAGCTACTGCTGTAGCTGCTAAACAGTGCCAGCTGTAGCTGCTGCTACTTCGGTTCATCCAATTCTGTGTCCACGAGTCCTCAAAAAGTAGCCCTCAATTGCTGACTGAGCAAGATGAAATGGTTGCTGAAGTGTAAACTATTTTGACCCTTATTTTAGCCATCTAAAAGTCAGAAAAAGTAGAGGCTTGAATATGGCTTGTATGGCTCGCCTACTTAGCTACATTAATTCTTTCAGTTGAGAAGGGTTTTATGGCCTCCAAACTTAATAAAATTAATCTAGGATAATATGTGATCCCATGACATGTTTGCTCCCCATATCAAGCCTTGATTAAAGGCTGAAATTAAGGCCATGAAACTCCAAAAATGTTGCTGCCAACTTAGTCCTTAAATCAGCCCTAAATAAGAACTGTTAGGTAAAACTTGGTTGCTACTGCTGTAGCGAAAATGTGGAACTGTTGCTGCTGTTTTAGTAGCTGCATTGGAGTTGTTTTGATGTTTAAGGATCCTCCTTGATGCAAGGATGACACATTCTTCATTATGTAATCCTCTCTGAATACATTTAAGCTTGAAAAAGGACCCTTGATGTATGATTAGGATAACAATCAAATCGTCACAATTTTCAGAACAAAAATTAAAAACAAAGTTGCATTACAAGTCGCCAAATTAGCAGATACAGCCTTGTTCCCAGCAATTTGTTTTCCTTCACTTTTATCCTCTTGTGCTGATCTATTAGTGTCACCAATAGTTGCATTACAAGTCGCCAAATTAGCACCCCCAGACGGCAAAGTTTGGGACACTAGCTAGCGTGTTTTTCTCTTGGCCACAGCTACTGCCTGAGATTCACCAATATAAGTAGTTAAGTGTGAGATGGGCACATTCTTTTCTAACAGAAGTCTTCTTTTCCCTATTTTGAGTCTTTTATATAATGTATTTAAAAATAATAAGAACATTTTCAATGAAATACTCATTTTAGTTCAAATTAATATCTAAAATCGATAATTTATTTAAAAATAAAATAGATAAAACATTTTCACTTCAAATACATGATAAAAGAGGTGAAAAACGGGGTAACTTTCCATCCTATTACTCCCATACCAAATAAGCACTGAGAGTGATTATTTTATCCCTTGATTTTGTGGCACTACGTTTATAATCTTGCATGTGGAATTGAAGTTCTTTATCCTACGAAGAGGGTGAATTATTCCTTCAATCTTCATTGGTGGTGAATTTAAGTCCTTTGTCCTTGATCAATCACAATCAAGGTGGTGGAAGCATCCATTTTATCCCAATTTCTCACCTTTAAACCACTGTATTCTCTTTGATCCATCAGCATTCAAGTTCATTTCGTGATCCTGGAATTCATCACTCATCCTAGCATGCATACAATTTATCAGAAATTCTTCATCACCCTAACGATGCCAAATTCTTGCAAACACCCTCTCAAACATCCTCTAGTCCGCTAGTAGAACCATCAACCATTCGAAATTACAGATCGACCAATTCTAGCATTCACTCAACTAAAGTCCATTGTCATTCGACCACTTGCTCATTGAGACTTGCTTCCTTTTGCATGACCTGTCACTAGGCCCCTCACCCATCAGACCAATCTACCCATACAAACCCAAGAGCGTTCTTGAACCAAACAACCGCCACCACTCACGCACTTTTTCAACCACGTCACCCTTGAATTTTAGAATATATCCACAACTGCATTAGTCTTAGAGGTGGACCTTTTCCTCAATATTGTCCTCATAGATGATGTTGTTGGGGCCCACATGTGATATCCCACATTAACCAAATAGAGGAACTAATACCACTATATATATATATAGTGGGCTACTATAACTATAACCAATTGATTTTAGGATAGTATCTAACCTAGGCTTACATATCGTTTATGGCTTCCTCTATAAGCTTGACCTAGGTCCGTCATCCAATTTAATCATATCTAAATGGTATCACAATAGCTATGATCTTCTCTGCATTCAAATTCTAGGCTAATCTAATCCATTCCCTAGAGAAGGCCCATCTTATGTCTAGTTTTGAAAAGGGTATTATTACATCTCCTTGATTCATGAGGCTAAATTTGTGGGCTCACATGTGAGGGAGAGTGTTGGGAACCTACACGTGGTGTCCCAAATTGATCAAATAGAGAAAGTAAGACCACTATATGTAATGAGATTCTCCATCCATAGCCAAATGATTTTAAGAAATCACCATTGGGCTTATATATGGTCTACAAACTTAGCTAGGCTCGTCAGCTAGTATCAAATCTAATCATACTAACATATGTATATATCCCCAAAAGCATGAAAATAATCTTAAAAGTGATTGACTGTTCATCAAGTACTTGCATTGAAAAATTAACCCCCTTTTTTTTGAAATTTTCTTAGGTAAAAAGTTTCCAAAGAAAATAATTATGCAAAATAATCATTTTTTATAAGTACTTACATTCAGAAATTAATCCCCTATTTGGTATTAATTACAAAAACTAATTTTCTTACATAATCACTTTTTTGAAAAATTTTAAATTTTTAAAGTTCCAAACAAAGTAATTATGTAGGATAATCACTTTTTACAAATAATACCAAAAATGGGTAAGAAAAGCAGCAGAAGAAAATAAGTATAAGAGAAAGCAATGGCATCAATAGACTCAAAGGTGCAGGAATGGTTATTCAATGCAGCATATTTATTGGAAATAAGTTTTAGAGATCTGTGCTACTTTAGCCGGTAGGAAGTCTAAATGCTACAGATAAATTGGATCTCTCGCAGGAGACACAAGCTAAGCTTTCTTCTGCTGCACATGCACATGCAGAGAAACATAGGATGCAACCAACACAATATGACTTGCTTTATATATTAAAAAAAAATGTTGATCAAGACATACTCCACTAAACAACACAAAATCTATGGATGCATATTGCAGTTAATAGTCATTGCATGCTTTGTTTAGTGGATGGCATGATTCATAGATACAACAACTCAGGTCTTATGTCCAATCAGCTTCAGGGTTCTAGTGTTAACGGTGTCAGTGAAGTTCATTTTTAACAACATGCTCATACGGTTAGACTGTATATGAATACAAGGAACCTATCTTTAGCTTGAGAAAGCATAATAGCTTCATGAGAAATGACCACTGTAGCAAGCTTCAGCTTAACCAAGCTTAAATATATTGATAGAAGGAAAACATAAAGCAGTAGAGCCAACTGTCAATTCTAAAGCACTGGACCTCATATACAAGCAAGAAATGATAAAGCAATACAGGCCACGTCACTACCTTATGCTTTCAGAGTATCTAACTTTGGCGGTCCATACAAACGAGCTTCTACAATGACATTAGACTAGTTCAAACAAAACTGACCAAACTACTAGAACAGAACATGTTTTGCAGAATAACTGCTCTGATGTTACATTACAGCATAAAATGCAATCTAAAATCATACTAATATAGAGCCATAACTTAGTTGTCTTAAATAGTTCATCAGCATAAAAACCAAACGTCAAAATGAACATGATCTATTTGTTTCCAGTACATAAGGGTTTCTTTACTTTCTTCTAAGCCCATAACAAAAGAATTGTTAGAGATGGTACCATGAAAGCAAGAGCTTGCAGTCCAGCTGTCCGCAAGCAGACAGCTCTATCATTGTCTCCAACTTCCTGGGCCAGCTGACAAAGTTTGGTAATGAAACCCTCCAAGTTGAACATATATGTGCTGTCCACCTAATTCAAACTTTAGTCTGTCAGTATCACAGCATCTTCAAGAAACAGATATACAGGCAATAGATAACTTTAAGAAGGCAATGGTGATTTTTTTTCCCTTGGAAAGTAATAAATTATAACAATGTACACAGGACACACTAGCGGGGGCATATTATAGCAACATAGATGATGCAGGAGAATCCCATCACAAGCGCTTAATACTAATTTAATCATTAAGATCCCAAAAAACTTCAAATTTGGACTAGTATTATAATGAGTTATATGGTTATTATATTAATATAATATACCATCAATTTGATGATTCCATCCTAGGAACTCCACAGTTATGAGTGTTGGTCATAAAGTAATTTTTAGGATGGGTGACCTTACTGAAAAGTTTCAAAGATTTTCTCAGAAAGCACATGAGTAAGGACAAAGCGTGCTAAAGGACTCGTATTGATTTGTAGAGCCAGCCAATTAATCCGAAAGTGCTTCAGGCGTGAGTGAAGATAAAACAAGCTAAAATGACCCATATTGATTTGTGGCGTCAGCCAATCAATCTGAAAGCGTTTCAGGATAGTCCCACAACTTATGGAACCGAAGTCCTATTAGGTGGCTACTACGTGATCCCGAGCCTCCCGACGTGGTCGTATTGACTTGAGGTGTCACAAATGATATCAGGGCAGAACTATAACTGCAAGATAAACTTAGATGAGTCAGTCAACTCCCTAACTAGACGATTCTTGAATAGACTATAATGAGTCACTAGTCAGGGCACAACAAGAACATTACATTCTTTGAATGGGGGTGAATGTAATACCCCCAAATTAAGCGGAGTGTTATAATGATTAATATGACTACTTAAATCAATATGGTATACCATCTCTTTGGTTATTTTGTACTAATAACTTCATAATTAAGCATGGTGGCCATGGAGTAATTTTTAGAATGGGTAACCCTCCTTGTTAGTTTCAAAAAATTTCTAAAATTTTTTTAGGTAGTGCGTGAGGATAAAACACGCCGAAAGAACTCATGTTGATTTGTGGGATTAACAGATCAATCCGAAAGCACTTTAAGATAGCTCCGTAACCCTTGTGGGACCAATATATTATTAGGTGACTACTAAGTGACCCCCGCATGGTTGCATTGACTTGGGGTGTTGCAAGTTTGATGAACTAAATTAATACAGCCACGAAAGCCATGCACAATCTAGTATTAAGCACCCACCTTGTGACAGCTTACAAAACGGGATCTAGTGATCAGTGCTCACATCCATTAGGAACATCATATTGTTGTTTTGCCAAAGCAATATCAAAGCTGCCGACAAATGTGGCAAATAACTAGGCTTGATCAGGCAATGAATCTTGGAGTCATTTAAAACTAAAAGTCTTTCCTATTTTTTGCTACATCAGTTACAATATCAGCAAAAATTGTGAAATGAATCAACCGCAAGCTCTATTCAAAGTCTTCACCTGGAAGTTAATGAATTCCACGAGAGCACTGCAACCAAGAACTTGAAATTCACTCCAACGAGTCTGATCTAGCAGTACATCAATAATTCCTAATAAGCTGCTAGCAAATAAAGGCCTGCAAAACTCAAGACAAACCAAAAATTATTAAGCCGACGTTGGACTACACGTGAAGCTTAAAAGTTGACATCGTACACATAGTCAGCAGCAGAAATTAATTGAAGTTAAGAAATTGGAGAAGATTCTTCTCATAATTGAATACAAATGTACAAGGCAAGTCCTTGCCAGCAGATTGGTTTCCTCATAAAGCTTTCTTTTCTATCTCTTTTCAATTCTTAGAATCTGGTATAAGCAGCTCTCTATTTTAATGATAGAAAGGACTCCGGTGGGGACAAATCATCATAATTGGTTTATCAATCCATTACAAGAAGCTAATCCACCAAGTAGGATAATTATTATTTTTATTAAGTTAGACTTGTTATGATTAATCCCATGGTTTGAACAACGTACTTCTCCTTAATGCAATACTTGTATTGCTTCTGAATAGCTCTATGGGGCACCCAAACTAGCAAAGCAGTGACATACAAGATAGAAATCCAAATAGGTGAATCTATTATGCTCTCTAGAGTAAAAGTAAAAATGTAACCACGTCTTTCAAAGAAATTCAAGAAAGCCAGCACAAGATGGCTGTGGAAAGCTTGTTGGTCATCTCTTTTGCCTGAAAAAGATGGAAAATCTTTGCAGCCCATGCTTCTTGTATATAGCGACAGCGACGTTTCTCACTACATGCTCTTACATTACAATATGGTTAGAAGAAAGGTGAAAGAACTAAGCTCTTACATTACAATAAGGTAAGAAGAAAGGCAAAAGAACTAACCCATTAATGTAGAAATCGAAGGGGTTAGGTTCTTAGAGGAAAGAACTCCATTTTAAGTGGAGTAAATGACCACACTGTACCTATTGATTGCCACTTTCAAAGGAGAAAGTTTGGGAAAACTGACTTATTGATTGTCACTTTTGAAGGATTAAGTCCATAAAAACTAACCTATTGATTGTCACTCTCAAAACAGAAAGTCTACAAAAACTTATTTGTGGCCCCATCAACATAGAGGAAAAAAAATCATGATCCCATTAATTGCCAAAACAAATCAAGCTCGTTTAAGGTATGGAAGTCCATAACAAAGAGGAAAGTCGAAAGCAAAACTTCAATAGCTCCATACTTCTGGACTCAGTGTTTGCTCACTTTGCCTAATTTTGTACGATCTCATCTCTTGATGTGAGATAACCTAATCGAATCTAATATAAACTTAAATGTAATATGGTTATTACAAGTATTAATAATAATAATAATAATAATAAATTCGATAAGTAAGAAATTTATTACTTTCGAAAAAGAGGAGTTACAACCAAAGACATCATCAAACCATACAATAATAATAATATTACTGTTATTGTAACTAGTATTTTTTTAATAACATCAATATTAATTATCATTAACAATACCAATAATAGCAATAATAATGATAGTATTTATTAAATTGAATAATGATGCTAATGATGATGATCATAATAATATCAAGAATAGAAATATAAAATATGAAAACCAACTAATAGCGATAATGGTTAAATAATAACCATTGTTATTATTTATCATTTATAATAATAATAATAATATAACTATTCATTATTATCATTATTTTTAATATTTTATTATTTTATTATTACTATTATTAGAATTCTTATTGTTTTTATTAATTGTTACTATAATTATTGTTATTAATTATTACAAATTATTGTTAATCACTATTATTACTATTATTAATATATTTCTAATCATTAATATTATTAGTAATCACAGTTATCATTATTATATTATTATCATTGTTTTAATATTATAATTATCATTATTAGTATTATTATTCTTATTATCACCATCATCATCATCATCATCATTAATATCAATCATCATCACCATCACCATTATCATTATTATCTTATTGCTTTTGATGAGATCAACCAATCTGTCATTCTGATGTGATTACATTTGAAAATAAAATGAAGGGAACAGACCCTTGTCTATGAAATCAGAAAAGGTCTTGTCACGTAAATTAACAAATCAGAGCTACATATTAGCCCGTACTGCAACATTGCGCACCAAAAAGTTCTCAGCTGCCTACATAATTGTCATGCAGAGTAGCAAGCCAATTCCTGAATGATATTTTGTAGCAGAGGCTTTCTTTATTCATTGACAGTGCAAAGAATAGAGATAGGAGAAAACAGGTAAGTAAAATCTCTGCAAGGTCAGAAGATGAAATAATAAAAGCCAATTGTAGATCACATATTGAGCTGGTAAACCATTTTGAACCACCAAGAGAAGTCAAACTTACATCTGCTCCTTACATGATGATAGCAACTTTCGGTATATGCACAATACCACTTTTGCTGATCCTATATTCTCGTTTCGCAGATCCTTGTAAAATCGTTGTTCTAGGTAATTAGTTATCTGCAAAAGGCACAGGCAAAGAATCAGATCAGATCTGCTAAACTGCTCATGCAATTTAGATTAACTTCTATAGAGTATAAGGCATACCCATTCTATCATACACCCTTAAAAAGGATTAGAAGACAATTTCATTTCGGCATAATCATCATGTAAGACCAAGTAGCAAAATCAGAACTGATGACATAGACTTTCGTCACATGGTACAAAGGAATTATGAATACAATAATTGATTTGCTAACTCCGAACAGCCAATATTTCCTAGCTGCATATTATGAAATAACTATACACATACTATGTAACATAGGTATATGCAATAAATCTTACATCTATTGGGTTAGCTCCAAAAGTTGAAACATAAAGGCTAAAGCTCAGCAAGACAAGACAAAGTAAGGAGGTTGTAGATCACCTTTGAGTCTGTAGCCATCAAGATTGATAAAGCAGTTAGTTGAATGTTGATGCGGAAGCATTGATAATCATTTAAATTTTTATTCATAAAAATTATGGTGATCTTGTTCTCATACTTTGTAGGGTTCAAGAAGGAAAACTCACATTATTTTAAAATCATATCTTGCCCTATTTTAACAATTTTATTCATCTTTCGGGTTGTTTGGGCAAAAAAAATAAAGAGGCAGCAACAATGGAAGAGTGGCTGTGACTTAAGAAAACAAAATCATGTGTAAAGCATGGGGAAAGTGTCTTAACAGACCTTGGGAGTCCTGGCAATGAATTTGTCACAGCTTTAGGCATGATTCTTGGCTCAAAAAGTCAAGATAAAAAGGACAAGAGGACAGCAAGTCCAAGTAACAGCTGATTATCGAAGAAAAGAAACCCCTGATCAGGTAACTGATTATGGAAGAAAAGCAAGCTTTAATCAGGTGATGATTATACTTTAAGCTACTATTATACTTGTTAAGCTTGTGGAAGTCTGCTGAGGAAAGGCTACTTTTTCTTTTCGCTTCTGAAGATGTTTTAGCCTTTCAGAATAGTTTATTTACTTGTAAACGGCCCAAAAGTCAGATGTAAAAGCACTGGGAAGACCCCCTACCATCCATATTTTCATGCAAGACAGCCATTGGATCATTATGGAGCTGTTTTTCTATTGGTTAGAAATCAAACTAGCTAGTTTTCTTCTCTTAGATAACTAATAAATTCGACTGTAACTATGTCAGTTACATTGTAAACTAAAAATGGTCCTTAGCATGTTCTATTAATGCCAAAATCTTTCATACTTTATTCTTAAAAATCTTTCATACTTTATCCTAATAGTTAAACCTTAGGTAGTGTTAGTGAGTGTTTGATCTTGGAAGGTACCTAAGGATCAATTACTTTTCTCTTCTCCATTCTCTATTTTTCATTTCAGTGGAAATGATCCCAAAACACCTTAATCTAGCATGACCCAATTTGTTTCTCATATACATCAAAATTCCCTAAAAAATCTACCCTGAAGTTCAAGGCTGACTTCCTGCTATCTTTATCTTATGTTCTTTGGCTTGACATATCAATTTGCAATTAGGATATTAATTATTATAGAAGAACTAGAGCTGACATCAGATGAAAACTGGGCCACTAAGGATCAGATATTTTAGTGATTAACAAGCTTCCATTTACAACTACCAGAAACAAACAGTTGCCCTCTATATAGATCAAGAATGTATATGATTATAATAGCTTATAATCAAATGAATAGACACCACTAACAAGGAAAATTGCATGCATCATGCAAGTCCAAGGCTCGTCAAACTATATATGTATGCACCCAGCAGGATGACCCTTTTGAAGTATGTACCAGAACTTGATTAAAACTTCTGAAATGCAATAACTATTACTTATATCTATATGTCCCACCAACAATTCTAAGTCTGCACTTCCTATGGTCCAGTATCACAGCAATATATTAAGCAGTCAAATTCCTTATCCAGGCCAGGCCTTTGAACATTAGCGATCAGATTTTTGCCAGCAGAGAGTGAAACGAAATTGCAGTAAATTTCCAAATAGCCACAATTACTAAGCTATGTTGCACGGAAACTCATTCAACCCAACATTTCCCCTTTTACGTTTCTTGTCCCCATTTCCCCAAAGCGTACATAAATGTATGTTAATGTTTTGAAAATTGGGGTTTCCTCATTTTCACATCCCTGTTTTCCCATACTTGCAACCTTGGAACTAAGCTACAAGCCAGAAACCAAAATATCCCCACAAGAATATACATGTCAATGTGGCAAAAGTAAAAAAGACTTTTTACCTTTGGAATTCGCAGTGGGTTTCTCGAAGCATATTCACAAAGCTTTGCAATCTTCCGATCATTAGGCCCAGCATCCTATCACAAGCATATAGAAGAGAGTGATAATAAAACTACAAAAGAAAATGACTAAGGTAAAAAAGCAACATGTGAACTCAACAATATGTGCTGCATCAAAAAAAAAAAAAAACACAGAATACAATCCAGTAAGAAGCTGGATGGGAGATAATAAGCACATTCACCGAGAAATGCTTGCTGCAGCAATTTACTATCCCTTCAAAACCTTGTACTATAAGATGCGATATTACCCAATAGAAAATGTTGCATAGAGGCATATATAGAATCTTTCAACATATCAAGGTAGAAACTGAAAAACGAGCTCAACATTCTATAATGAGCTAACCTACATTCACCGACTAACTTAAGTGCAGGTCATCAGCCTGGGCAATCATATTTTATACTAAGGCCGTGACAAAAAGCAAGAAAATATCACCTGAGATCGAGGGAAAATATCAGCTAGAAGCTTCTTATACCGTTTCACGGGCTGTCTTGACCGCGCTCTCAGTGCAGGACAGAAGAAACAGAGGTTACCACAGACGGGTACAACCCGTCTAGACATAACCCCCATTTTCTATATGAGATGACAATCCTCCTCTTTACCTGAGTAAGGGGGGAGACAAATTCCGAAAACCAAAAAAGAACAATTTAGCACCAGCCCACAAAGTAGGATATAATCACCGTTAGGATATCTGTTCTCACGTCGGATTCGACTGCATGAATAAAAAAAATATCGATATAATTGCAGTTAGGGAATCTGATTATGACTGGGTGTGAATTCTGCGGTAAGTTCCAATGCGACATCACAATTCATAAATCAAATGATATTTCAGATAAAAGAATGCTAGGACGGATCAAAAAAGCACGAATCACATAAAGCTACCCACCTATAGACGAAGAAACTTGATCTTTTGAACATAAAAATTAGCTGTTGAGATCGCGGTAAGACCAGCCTGCTAATCAGATCACAGAGTCCAAAACCATCAGCCTGAACTACGGTAAAATTCATGAAAACATAATTCACAGCAATAATTGAAACAACGTTAAATTTCTGAAATTTTGAACGAAGAGCTATGAATACAATAATTAGATAAAAGACAAAACTGCAATTTAAGTAATTAATTACCTAAGTTTACTGTTGCAGCGGGTGGGGGTCGAGGAAGAAACTCCCCCACGCGTTTTCGCATTTCTCTCACATGAAAAGTAATTTATGTTGCAAAAACACTGTTTATTGAAAGAAAAGCAGAGATTACTAATCATTAGCTGAGAATACAGAAAGTGCATTAATTACCCGTAACTTTGCGACAATCCAAAAAAAAAAAGCCTTTGATTATAAAATTTATTTCAACCGTCCCTAAATTATACTTGTATAATACGAGTACAAAAATTATTTTTGTATTTTATATATTTTATAATCTATTAAAAATAATAAAAAAATTTGAAGGAATATCTATTTTAAATATTAATTTAATCTAAAATAAATATTTTATTAAGAATATATTTTTATTATTTTTAACCATTTGATACAAAACACATAAAATAAGAGAAAAAAAATTATATTCCTATTATCCTCGTATCAAATAAGTCATTAATAGTTTTAAAGTTTTACACACATATTAATAAACTATAGAAATTGTCAAATATATGCTAATTATAGTATACTAAATTGCTTCTTATATTACACTCGCATTGAGGTGTACATTATGCTAAAAAGACATAAATATATATATATATATATATATATATATATATATATATAAGACACATCTTCAAGAAAAAAGGAATTTAAAAGAAAAAAATTAATGCAAATCTAGTTTTCTGAGACGAAAATAAAACTACATGCCTAAGAATGTAGAATCAAGCTTGGCAAAAATAAAAATCAAAAATCAAAAATAAAACACTAGTAGAAGCTTTAGACGTTCCATGCAATTTAGATGAAAGGCAATTGTAAATAGGGTTTATGATACTCAAAAATAATTCATTTAAAAAAACAAGTTGTAGTGAACTTTTTTTTTTTTACACTTTGTCGGACCGAATGCATAATTTTTCTCCTAAAATCACTATATTTTTTTAGAATGCTTTCTATGTATTTTATAGTGTTTTGCTCCGTTGTAGCACTTTAGGATTCACATTTAGTGTTTAGTTCATGTGTCATGTTTTGTGGTAACATATATGTTAATACATAACATGATTACTTTGGGTTCATCAAATGTCTTTATTCGTAATGAACCTTGACATTTCATGTTATGAATCTAACACTTTTTTATATTGAACACATTGGTCTTATGTTTGGAATCTGTGTGTTTCTTTTTCTCCTTTTTTTTGTTTTTCGGTACACCTAAACTCTATATATAATGAATTTATACATGATATATACCTGGAATTTTTATGCTATAAACCTCGATTTAATGCTTTTTGGGGATGAACCTAATTGCCTCATGTGATGTTTATAGGAAGTTTATTTTAATAATCCTAAGTGGTAAATGTGATGAATGTATGTGTTACACATTATGAACCTAAGTGCTTTTTTTGTCATGAACTTGGGAGTTTTTATGTGATGAGCCTAATTGTTTTATGAGATGTTTATTGAAAGTTTGTATTGTGTTGTTCAATGTGCTCTCTTTGTGATCTTAACCTTATGTTGTGAACCTTAACCTTTAAACAAACAAACATAAGGGTCTAATGTTCTACCCTTGGGTGCTTATTTTTTCAGCAAACCTAATCCCTACATACCATGAATCTATTCATTGTATATCTTGAACCTAACCTTTTTATGTAATATCTTGAATTTAACCTAAGACAAATTCTAAGTAATTTATATTTTAATCTTACCATAATTTCTTAATCCTAAATTTGAATCTAATTCTAATCATAATCCTAAACTTCTTTTTCCTTTTCCTTTTTCTCCTTTGTGACCTTCTTCTTCTTTCCCTTATTCTCGGTGTGTTTTGCTCCTTAACGTGACCAAATTCCCTTGCTAAGCCTCCACCATGCAACCTATCTAAGAAAAAAGGCATATATGGAAGATACATAAAACAGTACAATATAATTACTAATCTAGGTTTTATTATTAGATATAACATGATCCATTCTTTTATTTACTTTTAGATCAAGGATCCCATGTAACACCCCCAAAATTCACTACTAAAAAATTTCATTTTACTAAAAGAAAATAGCGGAAGCAAAAAGTAAAGATCGTGATTTTTGAGGATAGTATCGCCATATTTAGTACCAGGCTTGTTTTCTCATATCATTCCAGTACCAAGTGCTAAAGCTAAAAGGATAAAATACAATCCGCTCGAATTCAAACTTTATAAATTAGAGTAGCGCAAATAGTTTCATTACAAGAATAGAACCCATCTATGGTGGTTACAAGAATAAATATTACATTTAAACCAAGAATTTTAAAAAGGGTGGAAGAGAACCCTAAAAGTTTCCCTGAATAGATTCTTACGCCTATACCTAGCCCTCTTGAATAGCACCTGCAATAGACCTACAAGGGACCCTGCCTATTGAATAGGCAGGGGCCCACGAGGAGAATCCTTAAATAATATAGTACCGAGTAACCTCTTTAAACCAAATTAAAAAGTAGGCTTAGATGCCACACATCATGCACAAATAGTATAAAATGATAACATACGGACTAATACTATAATACCCCATTTTTAAAAACCTTAATTATAAATTAATAACTGTATGATTATTTATAATTATTATTTTTTAAGAGATTTAATATTAAAAGTGGTATTATTATTTATATTATTATGATGGTTTAACTATAAATTTAATTATGTTAAAATTTTGATAAAAATGGATTATTTAAATTAATCCTATTTTATACCTATAATTCTTATCCTAAATTATTTTACGAATAATCTTTTGATCCTAACCCTAAAATAATTTTCTAAAATTTATTCCCGATTATTCTACTTCTTCCGACCCTTTTTAAACCTGTCCTAATCTGTATATTTTTTCTCGAATTACTTTTTTATCCAATACCCTAACCTATCTAAATTAAACCTAAAACTAAATATAAAAAATTCCTACCCTATCCTATTAATTTACCCCCTACTCTTCCCTTTGCCTTGCCCCAACCCCCTCCCACAATCAATCTCCTTGTCTCTCCTTACCTCATGCTGCACTTTCTACATTTAATACATACACATGCCACACACTCAAGCAGCACTCTACCCAACCAAACAACCCTTCCCCCTCTGTTCTTTTTGGCTAACCCTCCCAACAACTCCTTTCCTGCCTCGTACAACAACCCCCAGCCTTGATCAACCCAAACAACCCCCCTGTATTATACATATATACACGCATGACACCCTTCCCCGAGCCAAATCCAGCCATCCTCATTCATCAACTCTGCCTACTCTTCTCGGCTGCGTTTAGTTTCTAGCCATCATCGCCCACCTGAGTACCTCCAACAAGCCATCTCCCTAACCAAACAACAACCCAACACACTAACTCCATCACCATTCCCCTACCTTCCCCATCCAGCCATAGCTCTTCCGACCTTTTTGCACAACCATATACCCACCCAAATGCCCCCTACTCCCTCTTTTCTCTCAGTCTGCGCATCCCCATTGTCCAGCAGCCCTCTACATTTTCATTACCTTGCAACCACCAACCTCTACCCCATCGACTACCATCTCCCTTGCCTCACTCCACCACCTCAGCCAGCAACAGCAACCCCCCTCGGTGCATGTAGTCCTCACGCTGCATATGCAGCGTGAGTGCACTATTTACCTTATAATGTTTTGGTATATATATTAAATGTAAGGTTATTTTGGTAATTTTTGAAAAATAAATATTTTTATATTATAATTATTATTTTACCTGATAGATATTAATTTGGTAATTTAGGTATCCTTTTTAGGTACGAAAGGTTGATTAGCGGGATTAGATAACTTTAGTAAGATACCTCTATTTTTACATTTTTACTTGAATTCAATAACCGTTATATGCTACTAAAATTATAAATATTGCGTGATAACACATTAGGGTTTTAGTGTATGAAATACGTTAAATATGACTTGTTACGTTATAATTATGTGTTAATTATTATTATCATGAAAATGAAAAAACGAGCATGTTATCTGAAGTAAATTATATCGGGTATGAAAGTATGATTAAAATGGTTCTAATGATGGAAAAATAATTTGTATGATAATTATGTATAAAATAATAGGTTGAACATACTTCGATATAATTATGAAATAATTATTATGGATGTGTGCCCTAGGGGCAATTTAATCATTTTTTATATTATGATATTTATCCTAAAAATTATGTCTAATATATATTAGTTGTTGTTGAGTATGTGAGTATGTGTTTTGGATGGATTAAAGGTGCGAAAAAGGATTTTATGTGCAAAATAATGTATAAGGGCAAAATGGTCATTTGACATATCTGATAATTTAAATCGCTTAATAACTAATTCATTTATGGTATTTTAGTCTTTTCATGACAAATCAATAAATAAAATGAAATTATTATTTAAATAGATGATAATCTTAAAATTTTAGTCTTAAGGGTATTTTGGTCTTTTTCGGCTTAAAGTATCCAGATGTGAATAATTGAATCTAGGATGACCTTAGTATGCTTTAATATTGGCCTCGATATTGACCTTGATTATGGTTGTCTTGGATGATTGGAAATAAACAAAAATTATTAAGTATGGAAATTAGATTTATCTATATTTTATGTGATTTCGTGGTCACCTTAATAAAATACTAATACTTAAAGTGAAAGACCTTGAGATGTAGAATGGTGGCTCCTCAAGGGTCACTACCCTAAGGACGTAGTTTAGCCCAACATTGATATTATGGATTTTTGCTAGTATGCCCTAGTGCCCCAGTTAGGCCCCACATCTTACTCTATTTTGTTCTACGGATAATAAACGGTATGCATACTTATGGATTAGGTGTCCTTATTGGTAGGATACTGTGTTACCTTCGTATATCAGTACGACTAGGGTACCTTTACGTCCTTGGGTTGATAGTTGGTAGGATACTGTGTTGCCTTATTGCATTAGTATGACTTCAGTACCTTTGTGTCTTCAAGTTAATTGATCTCTCTTAGAGAAAGTAAATAAAAAAGGAAATGACATGATTTGATTGAAATAATGATTATCAAATTATTGGATTATTTGTTGGTAGCCTTTGTACCTACCTGTAATTTTAGTAGCAGCCTTTGTGCCTACCTGTGGTTTTGGTAGCAGCCTTCGTGGCTACCTGTGGTTTTGGTAGCAACCTTTATGCCTACTTGAGGTTTCAATAGTAGCCTTTGTGCCTACCTGTGGTTTTGATAGCAGCCTTGGTGTTTACCTCTAGTTTTGGTAATAGATTTCGGGCCTACCTGTGGTTTTGATAGTAGCCTTAATGCCTACCTATAGCCTGTGGTTTCGGTAGCAGCTTTCATGCCTACCTGTGGTCTCCTATGGTTTCGGCAGCAGCCTTCGTGCCTACCTATGGTTTCAGTAGCAGCCTATCTGTTGTTTTCAGTAGTTTTGATAGCAACCTTTGTGCCTACCTATGGTTTTGGTAGCAGCTTTTGTGCCTACCTATATTGGTATTATGTCTGTGAGTATACCTATGATGTTATGGATCTTATTATGTTGTACCTGTAAGTATACCTATGATGTTATGGACTTTATTATACTGTACATGTAAGTATAGTTGAGATGATATGGATCTTAGTATATTATACCTGTGAAAAAATTATGATGTATGTAATTGGTTGGGATTTATGATGAGACATAAATTATGCTGTGAAAGTTAAAATTGTAGCATATAGTTGGGTTTTAATTATTGCTTTAAAGAGTATTTCTGGAATATTCATTGGTAAGTTTAGTTGTTTCAGATGAATGAATATGAGTAGTACATGACCTTGATGGAATTTGATTATCTAAATGATTATTGTATTTCAATCATCGTATGTATATGTATATTTCTTATACCTTATTGGTTGTATACCTTACATGCGTTCCATACTGTTTTATCATATTAGTTTGGTATAAATGGTTGCTCAGTATTGTAGTACCGAAGGATTTATTCTCGTGGGCCCCTACCTATTCAATGGGTAGTGGACTTTGTAGGTTAGCCTCCGACTTCAGTCAAATGCTGTTAGTTTGGATTTGAGAGTGTAGGGCTATTTGGTGTCTCTGTTGCTATCTTATTTTCGGTTGTATTTGGACCCTTATATCCTCCTGTAATTTCTCTCTTGAGTTTATAAACTGCTGATGTTATTTTTAATTAGCATGCTATTTATCTAATGTTCTCTCTATTCTAATTTATATATTCATGTTAAATTTAAGCGGAGTAATTATTTCAGCCTTAGCACATGGTATGAGAATGGTAGAGGAAACCAGGCTTGTACCAAGTGTGGCGGTAATACTCTTTGTTTTTATTGTCTTAGCTTCCACGCTTAACTCTATAAACAAATTTTTATAGTAGTAAATTTTGGGATATTACAAATATTCCATCCAACACCACACATACAACAAGAAATACATAACAAAATATCCACATACTTAACAAGTCCATCACATACCCAAGCAGGGACAAGCACTGAAGCCAAACTCATGTCATATCAATAGATCATAATATGAAATGAGGACTTTTGGTCTTAAGCTATTAATTAATAATTATTCAATCATCGACTTTGAATTATATCCATATGAGTGCGAGAACCCCACTATTATAACCGGTGGATCGGAAATATACAGGACATAATATACTTGACCACTATTATTCTCTGGTAGATCGGTCTCCAGGGCTCCCTACACCTGGCCACTATTAATTGACAATGGACCAGTTTTGCCCCGACTCACATGGTGCTCTACTGTAAGTGATTAGTGTCTTCCCATACTTTATTAATATCCAACATTTGATTTATTGAGCTCGGGATCCTCCACTATTTTATAGCAGATGGATTGGAAATATACAGGGTAGCACGCACCTGACCACTAATATTCGCCGGTGGACCGATCTCCAAGACATCTTGTGCCTGGGCACTATTAGTGCCTATGGATCAGTCTGGGTCCGGCTCAATAATCTTTCACTTTACATAATTAGTACTTTATTTATGTCTTATTCAACGGGTCCATTTATTCAATTTGAGGGAAGAAGGAAATGTCACAAATCTAAAGACACAAAGATGTACTGACCATAGAATCAAGCATTCCATATTAAGGATCATGGCATATATAAAACCCTAACACATACTTTAAACATATCTAACACACATTTTCATGCACACTTACCATCCAAGCACCCCTCGCATAATTATGATATAACACCATTTCACCCCTTAATTATCCATCCAAGCCTAGGTTATGCCAAGTTTTTGTGATACTCCTTACTTATCAAATACTCTTATCTTATTATTCAATGTTGCTTGTGTCTTATTATGAAACTCATTCAATCCATTGACATGTTAAACATAAGTTACCGCTTTACCCCTATCATCTTTACAAAATAACTAAAATACCCCTTGTCTGCAAAATTACTAAGTCATCCCTTTTTACTTACCAAATTACCATATTGCCCTCCATGTTGCATAATTACCAAATTATCCCTTAATTGTGTTAGACTACCAAATTATCCTCCATATTTATTAAATAACCAACTTTACCCATCATACTTGTTAAGTTATCAATTTATCCTTCCAATGGGTTAAATTACCATATTACCCTTTATACTTATCTCAATTACCAAATTACCCCTTAGGCTTATTAAGTTACCAAATCACCCTTCATACTTGTTACACTTGTCAGATTTCCCATTTGGTTAGTTAGATTACCAAATTATCCTTCTCCATTATTATAATTACCAAATTTTCCTTTTTATTGGTTAAATTACCAAGTTGCCATTCTTTATTATTTATTGGTTAAATTACCAAATTACCCTTTTAGTTGGTTAACTTACCCATTTGCCCTTCTTCATTATTATAATTACCATTTTGCCCTTTTAGTTTGTTAAATTACCAGCTTTCCCTTCTTCATTATTATAAGTACCATTTTGCCCTTCTTCATTATAATAATTACCAAATTGCCCCCTTTTGTTGGTCAAATTACCAAATTGCCCTTCTTTCTACAAATTACAAAAATATCCTTTTCTTTATAACAAATTACCATTTTCCCCTTTACTTTACATAGCTACCAAAATACCCTTCTTTTACACCAAATTACCATTTTACTCTTTATATTACATAATTATCAAAATACTCTTCCTTTACACCAAATTACCATTTTACCCTTCTATTTTATTAAATTATCAAAATTCCCTTCCTTCACACCAAATTACTATTTTACCCTTCTACTTTATTAAATTACCAAAATGCCCTTCCTTTACATCAATTTACCATTTTACCCTTCTACTTTATTATATTACCAAAATACCCTTCATTTACACCAAATTATCATTTTACCCTTCTACTTTATTAAATTAGCATTTTACCCCTTTACTTTATAAAATTACCATAATATCCTTTCCATTATATTTAATTCACCAAAATACTTTCTTACACCCAAAAATTACCAAGTTATCCCCTTTCCATGTAAAATTACTAAAATGCCCTCCTTCTTTGTCTATTTACCATTTTACCCCCTTTACTCTTATAATTTACCACTTTGCCCTTATTATACCACTTTTACTAAAATACCCTCACTATATAAAATATTAATATTCATGCTCCATACCTATCATCCAACTCTACCAACTATTATTAATTATTATTAATACATATCAGCACCTACCACACACATATTTAGGCCACACCTTTTGCACATGCAAAATTTATCAAAACACCCCTAGGGCTTATATTAACATTACTTAAGCACCAAATGGCCACATTAGCATATTATATCATACATATGCATTTAACATTATTATTAACAACAAAACTCCTTCCTTAAGCATTATTTCTACACATGACACATAAATTAATATGCTTTTTTTTTTTTATCAACCAGCACATGCAACTAAATACATTATACTTAACAACATATAGCATGCACATAAACATATTAAGAACCCTAATGTGATAGCATACATATATCCATACATTTTAGGAGGGTTTAATGGTTACCATATTTTCTACAAAAATCAAACCTTACTAGTACCCGGTTAAAGGCTTAAGCTTTGATTAGCAAAATTAATACCTAAAAATAATATCAATACATATCATATTAAAAATAGGAAAAACCAAAAGGATAAAACTTTATCAAAACTTAATTAAAGATATACGATCATTAACCATTATTATACCTCAACAATTAACCCAAATAAGGTCCAAAACAATGTAGAACTCACACTACATGAGTAGCATGAGCTACATGCAGATTATAAGGGGAAGAAAGGATCGAAGAGGGATACAAGAAGGGAGGGGGCGTTAATTTGGGTTGGGGTTTTGGGGGTGTGGTGGAGAGTAGGTGGAGGGGAGTTAGGGTAGAGGCTAGGTGTAGGGATGGAGTAGGGGTGTAGGTGGTGGTCGAGGGTGGATGATCAGTGACCTAGGGTTGTAGAGGTGGTAGCTGCAGGTTGGGAAAAGTGGGTCGAAGTTTGGGCGGAGGAGAAGAAGGAATGGAAAAGTAGGAGAAAAATAAGGTGTTGTTGGGGAATTTTAGGCCAAAGGGAGGATGTAGGGCTGTAGAGCAGGTGTTGGGGAGTAGATTGGTGGCTTTGGAGATGGTGGAACAGCTGCGGATAGTGGTGGTGCAGGGTGGATGCCGAGAAGGGGGAAAGAAAAAGAAGAGGAAGAATGGTAGCTGTAGGGGGCTTGTGGGGGCGGCTTGGTGGTGCAAGGGGTAGTAGGGAGTGGTAGAAGGTGGTGTAGGTGGTTGGTTGGGCAGTGGCGGTGGCGGTCAAGGGTGGCAGAGCAAAAATAGGGGAAGGAAAAGAGAGGAGAAGAAAGGGAGAAGAAGGCTCGACCGAGAGGAGGGAGGCTCTAAAAATGGGTAGAGAAAGGAGGTTAAGGAGATGAAAAGGAAGAGCGGGAGAGGGCAGGTATGGTTGGTTGGGTAGAAGTGCAAGAGGGTGGCGCATAGGGTGGAAAGAAGAGGAAGAAGAAGAAGGGAAAATAGGGCATGCGGGGAAGGGCTGCAGGGGCATGTTTGGTCCAATAAAGGGAAGAAAAGGATGAGGGAAAGAGGGAGAGTGAGAGAAGGTTGGCAGGAGGCACGATAGGTGGTGGTCGACGTCGAAGAAAGAGAGAAGGAAGAAGAAGAAGGAAATAAACAAGTAGGTTGACCAGGTGAGGGAAAAAGAAGAGGAGCGGGCTAGCTCGCGCACGAGGGGGAGGGGAGAAAAAAAGGAAGATGGTCGACCTAGTTAAGGGAAAAGGAAGAGGATAAAAAGAAAAGAAAGGGGAAGGTGGGCTAGCGACGACAAGGGGGGAAACGGAAGAAGGAAGGAAAGGAGTGAACCGGGCAGTGGCCTAGCGTAGAGAGGAAGAAGAGGAAGTATGCTGGGCAGCTCGAAGGAGAAAAAGAAGAAAAGGAAAAGAAGGAATACAAGAAAAAGGAGAAAAAGGAGAAAGAAAAAAAAAAGAAAAAGGAAAAAGGAAAAAGAAAAATGGGGAGGAATAAAATAAAATAATTATTGGAATAATAGAATTTAATATTTTTGATAGATAATTTAATTTAATTTTTAATTTAATTTATTATAATTTAATATGTTGGTTTAAAAAGGGTAATTTTAGTAAAATATTACTTTGGAAAATTATTTAAATAAAATGAGTATGATAACATAACAAGATATTTATTTTAATTTATCAAATATTCATATCCACTTTTATATACTTAAAAATCCACAAAATAATTAACTTAAATAAGTTTAAAAGTTAATTTATCCTAAATAAAAAGCTATTTATTAAATTATAGGTTTTTAAAAATTTTAGAGTATTACACCCCACTATTCTGAAACTGGTGGATCAGTCTGAAATACTTCTCAGAGACAACATTTTTGAGCCACTTTTATCATCCAGTGGAGTAGACCTAATGCTTCTTAAGGTAGAATGCACCTGAGCTAATATTCTTAAACTAGTGGAATTGTTTGAAGTACCTCTTAGGGACAACACACATGATTCACTATTATCATTTGGTGGAACAAACCCAACATCTTAGTCTTAACTCATGTAATCTTTTACTTTAAATAATTAATATGTTATCTATTAGTTACTTATCTCAAATCATATTCTCATTCACATTGAGTATAAGGCCCTAATATTCTTAATTTGGGTAACTAACTAATGCACATCTCATGGAAAAAATACATATATGCCACTATTATCATCCAATAAAAGATACCTATATAACATGTCGGGCCAAAGCATGTGATATTTCATTTTAAATGGTTAGTGTTTTATTAGGTTTGCTTATAAAAGGCCATCTTACAAGGCTAATGTAAATATACATGTCACCAAATTGATAAACACATAAATACAACCGCATAATTAATACTCCATCCTCAAGTAATAAGCCCATAATTACGAGAATATGTTGACTATTATTTTATTTCACTTCCATATTTCATCAAAATACCCTTTGTTTATCAAAATCTCAAAACATCATATTAGGTAGCTTGTATTTTGCCCAATCCATCATTTAATCCCATTACTTATGTAATATTAGATAACACCCTCAAAACTTATTAGGCTAAGATTATGTTCCATATTACCATTATATGACCATAATGTCCTCACAATACTCACATTTTCCAAAGGCCTTATGAATCCCAATATCTATACATATCAATCCCCGATATTTATATGAGATATGTAAGTATATACATAAATACCCTGCATCAACATTATACCCTAAATGCATACTTTCACATTTACCACCCTTTCAAGATATCATATCATAGCATGATAAATCAGTATTATCTAGATAACATTATACACAAGATATACATATAAACACATAGCATACATAGAAGCCTAATTACGATATATATCCTTACCAAGAAGGACATCAAGCTCTAAGCACAAAGTCATAAATTGCCTCTTCTAAGGTCAATGAAAGATTAACTATTGAAATAAGGATATTTTATAATTATAATCTAAGAATAAGAGTTGAGGGAAAAGTTAAAGTAAAGAAGGATGGAAATGAAAATAACCAAAATAAGTGGGAAGCTCAGGTTGCGTGGAAGCTATGGTGGTGTTGAGGTAGTTTTTGAGTGGAACATGATTATGCTTAGAAGGAATCATGGATGTGTTAGAGGAAGGATGCAACCATGGTATGCCATTTATACATGTGTCTAGAGTTGGGAAGACACACGAGTAAGGCGTGTAAAATTTATAAGGGACGTGAGAGAAGTGTATAGCCGTGAATGAGATGTATACAACTATATATGGAATCGTTCATGAAAACACATAATTGGGGCGTGCAAGGTGTGCATGAACTTGAGCCTCAATGAAAACATACAAATAATGCTAGAGAAGAAGGAAAAAGAATCGGTGATGGTTAGCGATGATGAGGAGGAGAAGAAGATAAGGGAAATGGTGTTTTGCTCGACAGAAAATGGAAGGGGGTGGTAGTGGTGGTCAATTTTATAGTGAAATGGTTTTAATTGGTGGTTTGTGATGGCATGAAAGGTGGTGATTGTTACCTTGGCATAAAAAAGATAAGGGAAGGAAGGAGTAGAATAAAGGTGGTCAAGGTTGTTTTGCTCAACATAAAATGGAGGGTGTGGAGTTAGTTGATCATTAAATGAGGTAGAGGGATATTGGAAGGATATATATATATATATATATATGTCTCTTTGTGTGTGTGTGTGTAGAAACATGCACAAGGTGAAAGGTAGAGAAGAAGGCGTGCATGAGAGGAGAAATACTAGGGGAAGGGGGTGCACAATCAGAGGGTGATGGCCAAAATTTTAGCTAGACATAACCCATTAAGTTGAGGGAGATGATAGTTGATGATGATGAGGGTAAGGAAGGTAGGCATGGTAGTGTGGTAGAGGCATTATTTGGATCATCACATGTAGGGAATGGAGGAAGAACGAGAAGTAAAGGTCGGTTGGGTAAAGGGAAAAGAAAAAGGAAAAAGGATAAGTGTGCTTATGGTTAATATTAGATATTTTTTTGTGATTAGCTAAATTTTATAAGATTAGGATGTTAATAATCTAGGATTAAGGTTAGGGTAAAATATAATTTAATCAAAATAAATATTACAATTATATTAAGATTTTTGATTTAGGAATTAAGGTAAGACAAAATATTTATTTTTTGAGATTAGAATTAGGTTAATGTATTAATTACTCAGGATCAAGTTTAGCTAAAACTCAAGGTACTACACATCAACCTCCCATACAATTTACACCCTGCAAATGTCATATCCCCACACAACAACCCCTCTTACAACTTCATTTGCTTTAGTTTTGCTTTTTTTTTTATCCTCTTTTGCATTGGATTTTCCTTGGGTCTTTTATTAAGTTCTAACCATGTATCAACCTTGGTTTTAATTGATTTTTTTGGGTCTCAGAGTAGTGTTAAAATTATTCCTACTTAGAGATGTGTATCATTTGATAATGACACATGTCATAGTTAGGATTTTTGAATGTTATATGTATAATTGTGTGTAATATCATGTTGGTTTTGCTATATTGATAATTTTATGTTGTTAATATTATTGTATGATAATGTTGTACCATATTATGGAAATTGGAGTAATATGAAAAAGCATGAGCTTATATGCTATTGTTGTAATAAGTCTTGTTTTGAAACCCTAAGTGGGGTGGTATGATATATGGTATTAAAATTTGGTTTTGAATAAGTATGTAAATTAGGTAATGAATGTGGTTAATTTATATGGTGACGTAATTGATTAAAGGTGGAAGAGTAATGATGTATAATTTGTAGGGTTGTGTGAAAATTTAGGTACTATAGAAAATGTAAGAGTATAAAATATCGTGGAAAAATGATTATGCCATGATAATCTATGAGGATTTTATGAATCATTTTACAAGTACTATGATTAAATGGTGGTTGAGTGGGATACATGTTATCTAAAGTGTGATTTTGAGGCATTATAGTACGATGAGGGTATTTTAGTCAATATAAGTTAAATATGAAATTTCAGTGTTTATAAAGTGGAAATGGGTTTAAAATATGCTAATTATTTTAATTTAAATATTTTAGGTCAGTATGAATAACATAATTTTAAAAAATTGAGAAAATAGCTTCATTTATAAATATTAACCCTAGAGGCGTGGTCGTTATCACATGTGTAAAACGTTAGATCTAAACCTTAATTTTTTAATTTGTTGTTAACAATTTTATTATAGAATAGTGTACTAAATTATATGATGAAATTATTCTTCTGGGAGAAGTTATGCTTATCTCATGAAATAAGGATTTTATAGGGGTGTTATGGCTTTGTTCCTTAGGGAGTGTCCCAATCAACATGTGGTTGTGTTGTATATTCCTTGCATATTATATTTATGCATGCATGATGATATTGAGATAAAAAAATAACTTAATAAGATATTAATCACTTAAAGTACAAAGATCACATGAGTTAATACCAAGGTATTGTATTCGTTCCACCAAACAATAATAATAGCTCAAGAGTGTTTTGTCCCTGATAGGTGCTTTAAACCATTCCACCGGTATTAAAATAGTAGATAAGAGTGTGTTTCTTGGGAGTTTTTGATTCTATTCCACCAAATGATAATAAAGGCTAGGCATGTTTTACCCTAGGAGGTCCTTTAGTCCGTTCTACTGGATTAAGAATAGTAAAGTCCTTGAATACAATATAAATAAGGAAATGGATTATGATTATACCTAATAATAAAACTCTAGTTCGTTTCTTCTCTTGCAGCATATCTTGTTTAATCAATATGCATGCTTATTTTTCCACATAACCTTATGTATCTATATGCTCTTGCTATGATTGTATTATTACCTTACTCAGTATGTAGCGTATTGATCATCCCTCTTATGGGTATTATTCATTCCTATAAGAAGAAACTTAAACATTGTTGTGTAGGTCGATGATGACCATTTTGATGACTTCATTACTTATGATGATTTTCTTAAGGAGGAGTGATCATATTATCTTCGGGGTTGGACATTGAGTCATGTTATTCGATCATTAGATTTTTTTGAGATAATTTTTTTTAACGCTTAGTTCCAATGGATCCTTTTGACTATATTTTGTTATATTGTACTCAGAGTTAATATCTAAACTATTTTTTAAGTTTATGAAAATTCTCTAATTCTTTGTTTATCATGGTTTAGGTTTTAAATAGTATGATAAGCCTAACTTATGTCAAGTACAATAACTATGTTATTATCAAGCTTTTGCTAAAATGAAATTGTTCAGTGGTAAATTTTGGGGTGTTACATTTTGTCTCATGAACATAAGAGTTTTATATTATAAACCCAATCATTTTATGTGATACCGTAGATATGTAATACAAAAACATGTAGAAAACACATAAAAAAACTAAATACTAAAATCACATGGCTAAGGAGATAATGTAATACCCCCAAATTGAGTGGAGTGTTATAAGGATTGATATGAATACTTATATCAACATAGTATATCATTTTTTGGTGATTTAATCCTAAAAACTCCATATTTAAGCGTGTTTGCTACATAACAATTTTTAGAATGGTTGACCTTATTGGGAAGTTTTAGAAATTTTATGAAACTTTCTCATGAAGCGTGTGAGTGAGAACAAAGTGTATTGAAAGACTCATGTTGATATGTAGGGATAACCAATCAATCTGAAAGCACTATAGGGTATCCCCAGCATTTTCTTATAGACCTGGGGAGTTACAAATGATATCAGAGCAAAGTCATGATTGTAATGTGAAACGAGCTAGTCGGTTACCTAACAAGATAATTATTAGGATAAACTATATTAAGAAAATAAGTGGTCGATGTGAAACAAGGATATTGTGCTCTTCGAGTGGGGGTGAATCTAACAACCCTAAATTTAAGTGGAGTGTTATATTGATATGGCTACTTATATCAACATCGTATACCATCATTTTAGTGATTCTATACTAAAAACTCCACAGTTAAACATAATTGCTATGGAAATTTTTTTAGGATTGGTAACCTTGTCAGGAAGTTTTAGAAATTTTATTAGTCTCTATTGGGAAGCACATGAATAGGGATAAAGTATGCTGAAAGGAATTGTGTTAATCTATTGAGTCAACCAATCAATCCAAAATCTCTACAAGATATCCTCACAACCCTTGTGGATCCCTGGTGCTATCGGGTGGTCCCGTGTGGTTTTATTGAATTGAGATGTTTTAGAAAAACCATAGAAAATTTCATTGTTTAAGATTTGGTCTAAGCAATCATATGGTAGCTTAGGGAAAATAATGATGTTGATTTTGAAGATTCACCCTTGAGTTTATTGAAAAAAGGGGGTAAAGAGCACTAACTAGGAAAATGTAAATGAAGTTGTTTCTAACCTAACAAACCAAAATCCAAAGACAGTCGTGATGACAAATGGTAGTAAAGACAATTAGTTTGTTAGTACTATGAAAATAGATCATCGAACATGCTAGAAATAATGGTTGCATGTCTAAAATATATGTTTCCAAGGGCAGAATGTCATTATTAAATTTCTTTGAAATGGCACTTTAACTAAATGAGTATTAAAGAAATGTGGTGCATGAAATAGGATTTGCATCACTCTATATATTTAAATCTAAGATTTATATTTAATACTCAGAAATCATCTACTTGAAAATTTTAATACAACACGTTGTATAATCAACCTAGAGGCTTATAAATAGCTTAAAATATTTTTTGATGATGTACAAATCCACTTCAGTTCACCAAAGGCAAATGAACCTATTAATGAATCAATGATGGATGGAGATAACCTTGGATACAAGCACTTCTTAATAGAATGGAGGATGAGATGGGGTTTGAACAAATAAATTCCTAACACAAATTCAATACCATGAAGAATCATTCTTTGGAGGGGGCATGAGGGTGAATTCAAGTGATACTTTGTAGCATATGTAGTTAATACTTTTTTAAATGTCCATCAAAATCAAAAGTGTCACTACAAGCTCTTATATTCCCCAATGGATGAAAAATAAATATGTAGGTTGAATTTGTGCCAACACATAATTGTTTTGCTCATGGAGCATATAAAGAATTGATAGATGAATAAATATGGTTTCTTAATTGGACCACTATTCTTTTCTAAAGGTAGTGTATCATATTATAAACACGCTCATCACAAATACCAATTGTGCTCATTAAATTATACTAATGTGTCCATCATTAGATAATTAAGCATTTATTGCTTTACATTTATGCTATCTAGATATAGTGGAATTTAAGGTGAATTAGGAACAACGGTTTTTCCCAACCATTACAACAAGGACATTCGAGTCAACAGAGGATAGAATTTGAGTAGAACTATAAGGACGAAGTTTATTTGGGAGAGGGGGAAGCATTGAAAAGGATTAGAATCCTTAGATTAAGGGATGAATAGGATAACAGAGAAGCTAATGAGGAAGAAAATAACTCAATAGAAGAAATCTAAACTTAAGACATCGATCAAACCTAGTTGGATTTTAAATAAAAACAAGCATATAATCTAAAAATAAGATGATTATTTTTGTGTACATTTGTGTTTTGAACCTATTAAATATTCATGATGAACCTATATGATTTATTGTATGAACCTACATGTTACAAGTGATGAACTTATGAGGTCCTTGTTATGAACCTACCTATCTATGTTATGAACATACTTATTTTCTATGATGAACCTATATGTTGTTTGTTATGAACCTCAATGTTTCATCTTATGAACTTATGAGTTATTTGTGATGAAATCATGTGTTCTTTGTCATGAACTTGATCGTTATATGTTTGAACTTGGCCATTCGATGGAATACACCTAACCATTTTATGTGATAACCCTTGCAATACCCTAAAATTTTGTAACCTTCATTTTTAGGTATTTGACTTTTCATTCGAAACTTAACCCAAAAATCTTAGCTTCATTATTTTTATTAACCCTTTATCCATAACCTAAGCAAATTCTTAAATAATTTATCTTAAATATTTTTTTCTATTTAATTTTATAATTAGATACTCTAACCTAACCAAACTAAACCTAAAAAATAAGCCTAATTTAACACTCTACCCCTTGCCTTCTCCTTATTCGTGCACACAAAATCCCCTGTCATGCCCATTTTTTTCTTTGTAGTATATCCTTCATGTATGCCTCTTCCATTTTGCAAAAGAACCTCTTTAACTTCTCATCTCCCTCCCATTTTTTGTTTAGATTTTTCCTAGCTCAACTAGACTTCCTCCTTCTTTTCCTCCCTGTGCTTTCTATAATTTTTCCTAGCCTTGACCACCTTCCCTTCGTATCCATCACCCATGCACTCTCAATTTTCTCTAACAACCAAACACCATCACCATCCTTTCTCGTCAATCCATCACCATCACCCTCTTATGTACCCTTCATCATGTCTAACAACCACAACCACGGCTACATTTTATCCCTTTCTCACATAACCATCACCTCCATATCCCACTCAAGTTTCCCAAAACCATACAACATCACCACCTCATGTTCCTCCCTACCATGTTGCACGCATCCCTCACGCAACCCACTCCTTACTTTGCTAGCATCTCACATAGTCGCCATCCCAAATGTAGCCCTTCACATTGATTTCTTTGTCTAATATCATCTACTCTCCACTAAGCCTCCACTCTACCTTCTTTTAACTTCTTTCTTTATCCTTTTTCTCACCTGCTACTACTCATTCCATCCCGTAGCACCAATCACCCCTAATGTGAGCCTCATATGTAAACCCCCTGGTTGTATGACTTGCTCATGTCATGTGGTATTTATAGCGTAATTCCCTCATGTTGGGCACTTTGTGCTACATGAGTGACTTATGTTTTATGTCCTTTGGTGTGTTTATCTCCCACACAATTATACCCCAACAAACCAGCTTAGTCAAGCTTTGGTCGAGGTTGTTTGATGGATTTTGTTTAATTTTAAGATAATTTTAACTATTTTTTGTTCACATGTTAATATATTTATTCCTTGGCTTTGGTTTTAGGTTAAGAAGGATGATTAGTGGAGGTTAGGAATTTATATTAGTTTACTTATATTTGTGCTTTTTGCGATATATCATATATCTAGTAATCCATATGCCTTACTTAAATGTTAAATATCACATGGTTACATATTAGGGTTCTAATGTGTATATGGTATTTGGCGTGTCTTGTTATGTTTTATTTATTTTTCTAAGTATACTAGCATGAAATTATATAAAATGGAGCATGTTAAATTACTTACAATATTATGAGTACACAAACATGGTAAATATGTTTAATATTGTAGATAAATTATGTATAATATATACATAAAATATAATAGGTCGAACATCTTTAGGCGTATTTTGGTCTTTTAAGTGCACCATGTTAAATGTATTTCAATATGTATTATATAGTATTAAATATGGAAATGTATGATGTATGGTGAATTTGACTTTCATGTTAGGGCTTTACAAGTTAAATTAGGTATAAGGGTAAAATTAACATTTGCTAGGTCTCATAATATAATTGCATGATAAGATGTTTTAGTTATCATATTTTAACCTTTTCATGAAAAATTAGTAAATAAAATGAAACTAGTGTTTAAATTGTTAATAAGATGGTATTTATGGTCTCATTGGCATTTTGGACATTTATGGCCTAATGTGTCTAAAAGTAAATAATTGGATCTTAGATTGCCTTAGATGATTATTAGGTTGACCTTAGTGTTGACCTTGGTTTGGCCATTGACCTTAGGGATGACTTGAATAACTAGAAGTAAAGATAACATAGTTAAGGAAATTAGATTTTTGTTTGTGAATTATATGATATTTGTGATTACCAAATGAAGTAATAATATTTAAAGTGGAAGACCTTGAGATTGAAAATATTTTACTCTCTAGGGCTAGGTAACCTAGAGATGAGGTAGGAGTCCTCATTTTAGATTTGTTTCACTGGTGTGCCTAGTGCCCTAGTAATAACTTTGTTTACTCTATAGGTGACCTATGGGTGCTATAAGGGGTATCGATACCTGAGGATTAAGTGACCTAAGTTAGAGAGTATTATGTTGCTTTTAGTGTGCCAATACGACTAGGTTACTTTATGTCTTTCTAGGTTGTCTCTTGTATCCCCTCAAGTTTATAAAATGGAAGTAAATATTGTTTAGTTTGTAATGATTTTGGATTGAAGAGTCAGTAGTTGCTTTCATGCCCTACCTGTGGTTTAATAGTTTCCTTTGTGCAGTACCCTTGATTATATTGATATGAATTATGTTGCTATGATGCATACTAAGACATTAATATTTAAAGTGAAAGACCATATGAGTTAGGACATATTGTACCAATTTGTTTCATCACATGAGAATAGTGGTCGGGAGTTTTATGCCCACCATTCCACCTAATAGAGTATTATTTGTGAGAATTATACCCTACGGTTGTTTTTGTTACCATTCCATAGAATAAAATAGTTTCTAGGAGCATTATGCCTTGGGATTGTATTTTTTATCCTTCCACTAGATATAATAGTAGTTCCTAGGTGTATTTTTCCTTAGAAAGGTCATTAATTCTTTCCCACTAGTTATGAATAGTGAGGTCCTTAAACTCAACATGACTAAGTAATTAGAGTTATCGTAATCATATATTGAGATTATGTTAGTTAAGAATAATGGTATGTTTAGAACACAGTCTTGGTGATGGTTATGATATGGCATCTATTATTATCATTATCACATGTATTATTTAATGTGTTTATGCCATATTCCTTTTGTGATAGCTTCTTTGTATTCTGTGTGACATTTACATGCTAAGTAATGTATATTGGATTACTCAATGTTGTTGTACTAATATGTTCCATTTTATAGTCCTCTTCCTATTCAATGGGTAGCTCAGACATTATAGGAATAATTAATGGTACTCATTGATTCAACAATTTTATTGTCTTGCTTGTAGTGAGTGTTATTAGGTTTGCTCTAGGGTATTGTAATTTGGAATGTCTCTCTCTTTGGACTTTTATGTCCTTTGTGCTCATTATAGATGTTCTCTTTTCTCTTTTTCGTATCTATATCATGATGAGATCAAGTGTTTCCTACACCTAATATCTAGATATGAGGTTACTTTTGTCTTTCACCAGACATAGATCGGGTATAGGGAGTATTTATTCTATATTAGATGTGGTGTAGTACCCCCCTACATTTTGGTGTTTTAGCATGCACAAACTCATTTTAAAGGAAATTTTTAGTTTGTAAATTAGGGGTGTTAAAACCCTACACGTTATATGATATTAAAATATGTTTCTTCAAGGATTCAACAATGGGAAGCAATGGATTAGGTGTGCTAAATGAGCAAAAAGTTAGTTGACGCCTTCATTAAGCTTGGACAATTGATGAATGAATATGGGTACAAGGCTACCCTAAGGAAAATAAGCTCGAGAATATAAAAAATTGGTTTTGAACATTACATACAAAGAATCATCAACGTAAGATTGTGACACCGAAGGCAAATCACTAATAAAGGATGATGAAGAAATTTTCAAGCACCCAAGTGTGTTGGATGTGATGAGAGACCTTAAAGCATCATATCAAACAAAGTTCAAGCATGAAGAACATCATTAAAGAACCCATCACAAAGAGCATTACAATGAACAACAATATAATACTTATTCCAACATCAATGTCATTTAAGACACTATTATGGATATTTCAAGAACATATATAAGAGATAAAGAAGAAAATGAATACAACAAAGAAGGAAATAAGGGAGAGAAACTTCACATTATCGAAAAAGTTGAAAGGAGTGATGAAAACCAAAAACAAGAAAGCTAAAATAAATTGAAGGATGATGACATAACATTTTTTGTTGAATAAAACCACCAAATGAGACTACTTGACTATGAAAAGTCATATGATTATCAACACACTATTAAAAAGGATAGGCCAACATTCATCCATGGTCTCACACAAATCCAAGAAAGAAAATTTTCTAATAAGATAAAAAAATGTTTTTGAATAATCCTAGTGTGATAAAGCCAATCTTCCACATTTAGACATGCCAACATTCAATCTTATCCTCCCAAAAAGATTAGGGAACAAATGAAAAGGAAGGTGAAAACAAGAACTCTGTTGCTACCAATGAACAGAAAATAAAGGACATTTCTAATATGAGAAAACTCATGAGGTAATGGCGTAAGGACACAAGGAAATGAGCAAGGTAATAGTCCAATATGATCAACCAACAAAAAAAAAGGAGGATACAAGCAATTAGAGAAAGGAATCCAAGTTTCTAACTACAATCAACTTACGATAATAGAAGATTTGACATCATGGAACCTCTTCTTGATTCTAAAGAGTTACTATAGGAGTATGAAACATCAGCAAAAGTATTGTATGCCATCTATTATATATATATATATATATATATATATATATATATATATATATATTGGTTTTTATTCATATTGTGTCACTATAATATCTATTAACTATTTATTTTTCAATGAATTTAACTCAAGGAATTATTATAACAATATGTATAGATAAAATTCTACTTAATAGAATAATGGTTTAATCACTTGCGCTAAATTTCTATGTCCGGAAAAGTTAAATCATTTGTATGTATCTCTAGAAAGGGTATTCTTTCATTGTGTGGTATACATAAGTGAATCATTACAATTACATTTAAAAAAATGCATATCTACATATAGATTCATAATCATACTATATGTTTATAATACTATCTCATTTGTAGCTTATGTTTGAGGACATGCCTAGAAGTAAGGGTTACCCTCTGCTCAAGTTTGTTAGAATCAGAATTCTACCTATAATTGACAAAGGCTATAATCAGATTGTAGGATCATATTATCCTACAAATATCATAAAAGTAAGACATAAAGATACTTTCATGCAACAAAATTACATAATTGAAGTTTAAGAATACTAAAAATCCATTCTTAAACTCATATGTGGTCATTCATTAAGTTTTAGCAATTAAAAAGTAACACAAATAAATTATATGTGCAATACCCTAAAATTCCATAACCTTTTCTCTCCAGCGTTTAGCCTTTTATTTGAAAGTCAACCCTTAAACCTTAGTGTACTTATTTTATTATTAACATTTGACTTATAACCTAGATAAATTCTAAAATACTTTTAGTGATTATTTTTACCACTTTTCTTATTTATTTATTTATTTATTATTATTATACCTATCCTAAACTATTTTTTTTCTCTCCTTTATTTTTTACTAATTAGGTACCCTAACTTAACTAAACTAAAAATAAAAGAAAATAATACATTCCTGAAATGCCCCGAAATTTTCTTATTTTAAAGATTATATTTAAATAAGGTTTTATTTGAAAATTTAATTTAGTAAATTATTTTTTACTAAAATAAAAGGGAAATTAGTAGGGCAAATTAATAAGAGATTTTATAAATATGTTAAGTAAAGGAAATTTGGGTATATTATCTAATTAAAGATTTTAATTTGAGAATTTATTTAAATAAATTATTTTATTCAAATTAAGAAAGATAAAATTTTTTCAAATTAATATGAATTTTATAAATAATTTAATATGAGAAAAATATAGTACTTGATAATTAAAATGGAATTTATGAAAAATCTTTTAAAAATCCTATTTTAGCTTAAAAGGGGATATAAATATTATTTTATTTAAATATTGATATTTTTAATATCCTTAATATTTAGATTAATTTAATTGGCCCTAACCTAATTAATTCTCTTTTCTTTTTCTTTTTTTCCTTTTTTCCTTTTTCTTTCCTTTTCTTTCTTTTCCTTCTTCTTTTTCTTCCCCGAATTGGGCCTGTTGCGCCGGCCCAATCCTTTTTCCTTCCTTTTCCTTCAGCGTGGCCCGGCCCGAGCGTTTTCACCGCCCTCCCTCTCTCCACGCCGCGTTTTACTTCTTTCTCCCACTTAAATGCCGCGTTTTATTTCATTTTCTTTACCGTTGCGCGACAACCCGGAACGCCGTTCTTTATTCCTTTTTACACCAAAACGCGTCATTCTATTTAACCCTCCCCCACCTTGCTCCGAATCGCCCAGTCTCCCTCCCTTTTTCTTTCTTTTATCTCCTGAGAACCGCCTAGTCCAGCCTCCCCCATCTTCTTCTTCCTCCTCGCGCCCAACGCCATAATTGCCAGCTCCCTTTCTCCCCGAAAATGGCGCCGCCGGCCACACGTGGCATGATCGGCATTTCTCCTTCCCATTTTCTTCCTCTCGACACACCCTTCCATTTGAATTGCCCCACTCTCCATTTCTTCCCCACGCTGGCCCCCATTTCCCTCTCGAAGGTCGGGCAAAATTTTGAATTTGTGCCGCCCGACCAACGACAAAACCAACCCATTTTCCTATCGAAATTGATCTTCTGGTAACCTCCACAACTCGAGCCTAGCCTCCACTACTATAAATACCCCTCGTATGGCTCGAAATCGAGCTTTCTTTCCCCAAAACCCTAAGCACCCATTTGTGTGCCACCGCTCCTTTAGACGCCCAGTTCTCCACCGTTGGCAAACCTCGATGCCTCTTCTCCCTCCCAAACTCTTTCCTGAAACACCTTCTAATTAACTAAACCATCTACAACCTTCGATTCATCTTGTACAAGCCTCCATAATCATGCAAAGTTGACTAGTTATCTCGCTAGAAAATTCCACCCCGGCTATAATAGTGGCAGGGCATGTACCCTCACGACCGATCCACCGGCTATAATAGTGGGGGATCCCGAGCTCAACAAACCAAACTATATATATGTTGTTAAGATGTGGGAAGATACTAATTACTTACAATGGAACACCGTACGAGAAAGGGGCTAGACCGATCCACCGGCATATAATAGTGGCAGGGTATATTACCCTCGCGACCAATCCATCGGCTAAAATAGTGGCAGGGCATGTGCCCTCGCGACCGATCCACCAGCTAAAATAGTGGGGTTCCCGTACCCGTATGGACCTGATAAAGAATATGGTGTGTATCGACTTTTGATAAAAGATATGGTGTGTATCGACTCTTGATAAAAGAAAGAATAAATGATTAATCTGGACCTTTTTGGGCCTTATGTGTGGACTGTTGATTATAAGTTATGGATTTCACTTTATGCTTCTATGTATCATATGTATGAGTTGTAATTGTATGTGATCATTATCTTTCATGAATTACTGTGTTATATGCCGGCCTTAGTATTCGGTCACCTTACTCAATACGTAGCGTACTGATCTCCCGTTTCATAGGTGCTGCTCATTCCCACGAGCAGAAGGCCCGTCTGATCTATTGCAGGTAGGAGATATTTACTTTTATGCTATCGATGTCTACTGGACATCAGGAGGGGCAGAGTGATAGCTGGGCTGGATCGATTTTCTAGAGAGACGTGGCCGTTCTCTTTTTAATTTATGACTCATGTTATTTTTATTATGTTTAAGTTGCAGAAACAACTTTATCAATGTTGTGTAATTATTATTATTTAAAAACAATAGTTGGCATTCAAATTATGTAAGACTTGCGCGTACTCTGATTTCCATTTTTATAAATTTGAATTTGTATGGTATTACTGATAATGTTTTCTTAGCCTTAGCATTTGGTACCAGAACGGTAGAAGTAAACTGGTCTGGTACTAAGTGTGGCGGTAACATCCCCAGAATTTACGGTTTTAATTTATGAGTATTGCTTTTTTTTAAATGTGTAAATTTTGGGGTGTTACATTCCTATCCCTACAACACCCTATCTCATGTAACCTCTCTACTAACTCTCTCTTTCTCATGTAAACTCCTTCTACCATGCCAATTTTCCTACCTAAATCATGCCCTATGTCTCCTTCCACTTCTCATGCACAACCTCACATTACCTTAACTCTTTTTTCAAACAAATCACGACCATTTGACTACCTAATACTCCTCCATCTCCATTATTTTTGTTTGGTTTTTTCTAAAAAACTCTAACTCCCTTATCTTCTTTTTCTCCTTTCTTTTTCTTCCTTTATCTTGCACGTGTTCCTCAACCTGGTCATGCTCCTTAATTCACAATTCCATCTTCATTCACCATCCACCATCCACCATCACCATTGTTGACCCACTACCATCTTACACTACCCCAGAAATGATTTTTGATAACAGTTTTGAAAGGATTTTTGTAATACCCCACATTTATGTAAAAATGTTAAATTATAATTATGCTAATTTTCAGGGCATTTGGTTTTTTATTTCATGTTATGATTTGGTTTAGGAAAATGTTGGTTTAAAAATTAGGATTGGAAAATGGAGTTTACTGAGTTTTTCAGGCGAATCAATCAACTAGTTTATCATTGTAGTAAAATTGAATTTATTAACTAAATAGATCAACTTGTAGGCCCAAACCGATCATCTAGTTTGTCGAGCTGGACATATTTTCAAACTTGATTTTTTTGAAGATTTCTTATACTAAAATGAAGTCTTGCTAACCGACATTGAATTGTCCCAAAGAGATTCCTAACCTTTTTCATGATGCACGTAGCCCATAAAGCTACCTTAGATTGATTAGGACAATTGAAGGGGATAGATAACCTTAGTCTTATCCTCTTCCACCTTTCTCCTTTGCAAGTTTTTGAGATTAATGCTTTGATCTCAAGCATGATTTTGAGTAGCTGGAAGATTCCTTTCATGCTGACCTTTCATTAACTCTCTTGTGAATTCTAATTATGGCCTAATTGGCCTACATTTTCTAGAAACACCATTTGAGTTATAAAGAATAGGTTAGCATATCTTAGACAAAATCTATCCATTTAGATCAAATTCAAATGATAAGTAGTGGGGTTTAGAATTGTTCCTGAACCCTCTGTGATTCCTCTTGAATAGTTAGCTATAAAGAAGCCCAAACACCCCTTGTTCCCACCTTTCTTTCCTTAAATCTCTAGATTCCTCCTTTTCTCTTCTACACTTCCAACCTTGTAATCGGTTCCTTGCACTCTTGTGATCATTTCTCTAGCTCTATCTTGTAATTACTAATAAAGAAAGAATTAGATTTGGTAAAAAGGATTGAGTGGTTTAGGTGAGCATTTCCCTATTTTTACTTTGAGTGTGGTATGTCTTTATTTCCCTTCTATTTCAAGTTCAAACTTATTAAGGTTTTATACAAATTTTTGAGTTTAAGATTTATTGTTTTAAGGTTTTAAAAGTTAAGAATTTCATAGACTGAAATTCTAGTTTAAGGGGAATTTTTCCTGTATCAAGTAAATAGTTCTTGCTTCTAATATGTTTTATGAGTATTTATGCATGATATGAGTTTCTTTAAGTTAATCTTGTATGTTGGCATGAATGTATATACCTTGTAGAATTGATCTAGATGGATAGATTATATACTTTGAGTAATAAAGTATGAAACTTGATACAAATAGGATAAGATGATTCAATGTTGAGATATACAATTTAATTCGGTTAAAAATATGTTATCCTATGTTGATACATGATCTAATGTGGATAATGATGATTCATAATATGAATCTTCATGACGTATTCGCTGATGAGATATTGGGAATTCCACCCGTTTGAGAAGTTGAATTGATTGTAGATGTATTGCTAGATAAAGAGCTAGTATATAAGGCTCCATACCGTATGACACCTATAGAGATGAAAGAACTTAAGGCTTTGCTGGAGGAGCTTTTGGAGAAGGGTTATATCCAACCAAGTATATCTCCATGCGGAGCGCTAATTTTTTTTTTTGTAAGGAAAAAGGATAGAAGCTTGAAGTTTTGCATCGATTACTGAGGTTTGAACCAAGTGATGGTGAAGAATCATTATCTGTTACCAAGGATCAATAACTTGTTCAACCAACTCAAGTGACCAAGGTGTTCTCTAATATTAATCTTTAATCAGGCTACCATCAACGGAGGATAATAGAACAAGACGTCCCTAAGATTGCTTTTTGAAAAAGGTATGGCCATTATGAGCTTATAATGAGGCCTTTTAGACTCACTAATATGCTATTAGCTTTCATATCTCTTATGAACTAGATCTTTTGTCCATTTTTAGACTAGTTCATTATAGTGTTTATCAACGATATCCTCATCTACTTCAGTAACCAAGAGATGCATGAGTAGCATTTGTGGTAGACTTTGGTCTTTCTGAGGTCACACTAGTTGTATGCCAAATTCTCTAAGTGTGATTTTTGGTTATATTAAGTGGCCTTCCTTAGACACGTATTCTTTAAGGACCGAGTGGCAATGGATCCTACCAAGATTCAAGTTGTAACTAAATGGCCAACACTTACTTCTATCATAGAGGAATGCAGTTTTTTGGGGTAAGCCAGTTATTACCATCGATTTATGGTAGATTTCTCCAAGATTGCTTGATTATTAATGCATCTATTGAAGAAGGCTATGTGTTTTCAGCGGGATGAGAAGTCTAGTGAAGCCTTTGACGAGTTGAAGAGGCATTTGACTTCAGCCCCAATGTTCACGTTACTAAGTGGGTCTGATGGTTTTGAGGTGTATAGTGATGCTACCAAGCATGGTCTGAGTTGCATGCTGATGCAACATAGAAGGGTAGTGGCTTATGCTTCTCGATAACTTAATCTACATGAGTAGAACTGCCTGGCACATGACTTAGAGCTTAGTGTGGTAGTTTTCCCCCCTTAAGATATAGAGGAATTATCTCTATGGAGTTTAATGCAATTTCTACATTAACCTTAAGAGCCTCAAGTACATCTTCAACCAATAAGAGTTGAACCTGATACAACATTGATGGTTGGAGTTAGCCAATGATTATGAACTAAAATTGACATACTATGAGGTTAAGGCCAATGTGGTGGCATATGCACTTTGCCAAAAGACATCACATTCCTTAAGCACGATCATGTTGTTAGATCATCTATGCTAGGATATTAGAAAATTAGGGATTAAATTGATCATCGTTAGTATTCTAGAGGCAAGAAGGAGTGCACTCACCATTACACCATCAACCTTCGAGGAAGATCTAAGTTTATCAAATTGGCGATATTATGCTTGAGATAATCCAGAATAGTATTATAGAAGGTAGAGCTAAAGGATTCTAGATCTACAAGAAAGCCTTAAGCATAAAATCTAGTTTTTGGTAGAATTGATACCTTGCACTGTTTTGGCCATAAATTTTTACATACTTCATATTTTGTAAGCTATAAATTTATGGTAAACTAAGCATTATAATGTTAGCTCACTTTGATCATAAGAAGCCAATTAGTAAATTTTATTATTATGATACAGTTAGTGGCCTCATCGGGTTACTTATTTCATGCTTTTCCAAACAAATTCTCATATCAACATTTTAAGGCATCAAGACACATCTATTTCCATACATTTAACATAAGAATATTGTTCTTTACAACCTCATGAAACATCATATACTATACTTGAAATATCTTTTATATAGGCCAGACAAATCATGCTTAATAAACATGCTGTATGAATAGATGTTTTAGTAAGAGTAAGCAAGAGCTTACTCTAATTTATGCTCACAAAATAATCACCAAAAATAGGATACTATCACATGCCCACCGGCTCCGACAAACACAAAACTCGTTGATTCACTTTATAAAGATCATATAAAGAAGCATAAGAAAACATCTTTTTTAAAAAAAATTAACTTAGAGAAATTGATATGTGATTAAATGAAATCATAGGTGGATAATTCTTAAGGCTTTTGAAACCACACAATCTCGCTAAAACTCTACCTATCTTATTGCTTCTACTTCCTCTTAGCTTGTTACAATAAGAGAAGCTTAGTTTATTATTTGTTTGGAGGCGCTTCAAGCTTAGGTTATGGTAATTTAGTGGTGAAAGATTTTAGTTATGAAGGAAATGGAGGGGGGAAGATAGTGATGGGTAAGAGAGGAAGAAGATGAGACTTATTTGGGTAAAATGAATGATGGATGGCATGATTTTAGTGTAGGTTAAGTGTATATACTATTTTAAAGATATGAGGTTTATACGAGGGAGGTGATATATGTAGGGAAGGTGGCATGTGATTGAGTATGCCATGCCAAAATGAATGAAGAAGAAAGTATGTCATGAGTGAAGATAAGGAAGAATAAGAGAAAGAGTGGAGGCATATTAGGAGGAGTTAAAATCTTGTAATAGCGAGGGAGGAAATAGAAATAAAATTTCAAAAATTATAAAATTCATAAACTTAATATTTATAATAATTTGAGACCTAATTGTTTTTGGATAATTAAATAAGAATTTGATAATTTGACTTGAGACTCCTACATATAAATATTAAATTTGTAAAAAGGTGTGGAAATTGTTCATTTAAATGCAAAATGAAAAGTTTCAACATTAAAGTTCTTTATAATATCTTAGATGAAAAATTAGGATCAAGAAATGTGGTAAAAACTATAATGTACATTTTCGAAAAATTCATCCAAAGTACATAAGTTTTAAAAAGCTTAAATAGTTTTACATATTCTAAAATCACAATTAAGGTTTTAGAAAGTTTTGAAAGTAATTTACTTCAATGATCCTTGTTTTGTGGGAATTTCAAATAATTTATCTCTACAAATAACAAAGTTTCTTTAAAATATAACTAAGATAAAGGATATAAAATGTGGAGTATGATAGTTAATATAATAAACCTATTAATTTAATGTGATAACCCTATATAAATTTATAATGAAAAGCATGTGTTTAGTTTTTATTATGAAGCATACCTTTTTCTTTTTAGCATAACTATATTGTTATTTTGAACTTGTATGTTTTAATGCTTCAACCTAAACAATTAATATAATTAATGTACTAGTTTAGTGTGATGAGCCTATGTGTAGTTATAATGAAACATACCTTTAACTAAATTCTTTGTTGAACCTATAAGTTTTGTTACCCGAACCTAAACACTTAATATCATGAACATATCAATTTAATGTAATAACCATGTGTAGTCATAATTAAACATGTATGTTTAGTTTTTATAATGAAACATGTCATTATTCTTTGTTAGGAATAACTAAACCATTTGCTGAAAGTTATATGTTTTTATTGCATAAACCTTAACGAGTAATATATTGAACCTATTAGTTTAATGCAATGAACCTATGCATAGTTATTATGAAACATATCATTAACTAAATCCTTTGCTGAAAATGTATGTTTTATTGTGTGAACCTAAACAATTAGTATAATGAACTTATTAGTTTAGTACAATGAAACGTTATAGTTATAATGAAATATTCTTATAACTAAATCCTTTTCTAAACCTATAAGTTTTATTGCATGAATTTATTTGTTTAGTGTGATGAACCTTGCATAATGAAGCAAGTACATGTATGGTAATACTTGTATTCACATAGTAAGCCTTTCATTGCGTGAAAATAAATGATGTACATAATAAACCTACCTTTTGAAGATAATTAAATTATTAATATAGTTATATTAATATTAATAATTATATAATATTAATTAATTTTATAACATTTTATAAAATGATTAGGTTGTGCTCAAACTAATATAATTATCCTACCAATGTAACATGTTTTATTATATTTATAATTTTTTTGGTAAGTAATGTAAATTTCTTATTACTTCCAAAATTGAAAAATAAGAACAAACTCAAAATTTTTCATGTACAAAAGTGAATTAAACCAGCATATTACACTAGCTTAGCATATGACGTAGAAGTTGCTAAAGTCTCAATCTTAGAAGTCCAGCTCCTCACTATCTCCCTTATAATTGACTCTTCATTATGCTATTTGTTCTAAAAAATTTAAATATTCCTCTCTTATGTAATACACACGTGCAACATAAATAACCCTCAATGCTTCTTTCCATACCCTAGGACCTCTAACCCCTTTGTATAACCAAAACATGTTTAGTTGTCATGATGTGTGCATTTACCTAACACCAAACCCTATCATTAGCTTAGTCCATATACATCTCATAAAATCAGATGAAATGAACAAATGGTGGTGATGTTCCTTCTCTCTATTACAAAGAACACATTGAGGGTTAAGATCATATCCAAATCTATGCCTATCTTTAGTTACCAAAAATTCATGGATGATGAGCCACAACATCATTTTATATCATGAAATATATTTCTAATTCCATACAACATGATGCCATTAAACTTTTGCGACTATAGAATGTAAATAATCATAATTCAGGAGATACAATATTTACCATGTTTAATAGACTTAGCTTTTGTATGCAGAACACTAAAAATAGTTCAAAAAGAAGTGTAGATATGCAATAAATTCTATAATAACTAGGAGGTTAAGGATTCGACCGATACTTTCCATACATTTCTCCCCTTTAGGTAATATGCATGCACCAAATGAGCCCATGTAATATCCTTTTTTGGTAGGTAAACACCAAAGTAATCTCCCCTACATGGCAAAATTCTATGGCTGCAATTGAATCAATCTAATCCCTTTCCTTGTGAAAACATACTATATCCCAAGCCACAAAAGACTTATGTTAATTTTCTTCACCTCCTCATAAATATGATGTAGATAGTGATATGATGGAATGTGTGGTACCCTATGGCAACACCATTATGAAGCTCTAATAAGCTTATACGCTATATAGAACTGAACATACAAGCTATAGTTAACCTGCATGAATAAGAAGCTATGAATGACGCGATCTGATCTTTGTTATGAAATTCTCTATCAATGGTAAGTATTCATTTGATAAGAGCCTCTTATGTGAGAGTGGGACCCATAGGTGGAAAACTAGTAATTCACCCACATGAAATTGTTATTTTCTTTTTATCTCATTTCAAAGATATCCTGGCACTGAAACACTATAGTATATCATGCTCTTCAAAGCATTAAGAGTTAAACTAGAAACATTAGAGAAATTTTGGAACCCTTTGCATATGACTGCCAAAGTACTCTATGTACTAAAGAAAAGTAAGTCGTATATGAACACAATAGTACTTAACTTTCTTACACTTTGGGTAAGGCTTGAAACTTGAGTTCCTCCACAAATCCCATTGAGATCCATGTAGATACTACATTACTAATATAAATAGATATAGAGATAATGAATCACCATGTATAAAATCCCCTTTGGCTTCAAAAGGCCTTTTGAGTGCCATATTGAATGAAAGAGAATATTATGCAATAGTGATGCAACTTATAACTAGTTTAACAATGTGAATGGGGAAATTTAGATGAAGTAAAATAGATTGCATAAATGAAAAACTTACTATATTATAATATTTCATTATATCCAACTTAAGCATGTAGCGAGGAGATAAATTCTCTGTACCATATCCTCTCACCAACTAAGAAGCTAAAAAGTTATGGTAACCAATAGTACAACCTTTCACAAAAGTTGTCGGATTTTCTCCCACCATCAGAGGCATGATTTGTTAGATTTAGTTAGTAATGACCTTAGAAATAATCTTCTCTAATAAATTATGAAAGGGAAATATACCAAAAATCTCCAAGTTTACAACGTTAGGAATCTTATGGATAAGATTTAAGGTAGAAATATTCAAAGCCTTAGGAATGCATCTAGTGATAAAAACCTTTGTTGCTTTCCATACATCATCCCTTATGACATCACAACAACCTTATGAAACATAGGGTTGAAACCATCCATCCTTGGAGATTTATCATTACTCTTGGAAAAAAGGGCTTGCTTCACTTATTCTTTCTGAACTACATTTAACAAAGTCCTATGATGATGAGACTCTAGCTTAGACCCTTTCTTCATGATTTTTGGCACAAAATCACCCCTTGGTTTGAAATTAGATGTGACACCCTAGTTCTTGTGAACCAAATTATTTCTTTTATAGATTTAAGCTAGAAGTTAAAACAATAAAAATGAAAATTGTTACCACCACACTTGGTAAAATTCTTATTTCATCTACCATTCTCATACCAAGTACTAATGCTAAAATCATTGCTTTACTTAGATATATAACATGATTACAATAAATAGAATATAGGACACAAAAGATAATTATTATGCAACATAAAAGCAACATTAGAGATTTAAAAAACTTATAGGGAGACAATATAAAGAGACATATGAATCTAAATATAATCGGAATCAATATACTGAAAGAAACCAGATAGCCCTATGTTTTCTCACATAAAATACCAGCTTTGACAGAACTTAGAAGCTAACTTACAAAGACTACTACCCATTAAATAGATAGGGGCCCACAAAAGAACTCTTTATTACAATAATAAAGAGCAACCCTTTATACTAAACCAAAATGAAAAAATAGCATAGAATACATGTAAGATGTTACAATAATACATGGTATAAACATCAAATTGTACATACATCAACTAACCATTCATATAATCACATACCACCAATATCAAATACTAACCATACTCAATCATTTGGAATTAACTGAACCTTACCAATGGAACATCCAAGAGATTCTCTTTGTAGTATAATTAGAAACAATATCAACCTAAGGATAAGAGAATAACCACATGCCACATACCTCATCATCAATTCTATCAAATCTCATAACATAGGTAGGCACACAAGCACATATCAATAACAATTCATCACATCATAGGTAGGCACGAAGGCAACTACCAAAACATAGGTAGGCATAAAGGTTACTACTAGACCATAGTTAGATACAAAGGTAGTTACCAAACCACACCTCTTTCTTTGATATGACCATTTTCATTCTTTTATTTACCTTGAGTCCAGGGACCCTGCTATTTTTAAAATGATAGAACAGTCTAAAGTACCTATTAGGGAAAACATATATGAGTCACTATTATCATTTGGCAGTACAGATCTAACACCTCTTAGGGAAGAATGGTCCCGAGCTACTATTCTTAAACTAGTGGAAGGCTCTTAAGCACCCAAATCACTATTATCATCCAATGGAATGGATTCAACACCTAGGTCCTAACTCACGTACTCTTCCACTTTAAATTATTAATTTCTTATCCATTAGGTTACTTATCTCAAATAATATTTTTATTCACAGTGAATATAGTGCCCCACTATTCTTAATCCGGTGGAACGGATTAAAGCATCTCTCAAGGGCAATAGACTAGTGATGAAGGTGCATCTAGTGATTCTCAAGATAATTAAGAATTAGCATTTCTAATAATGGAGCCGATCATCTTAAATGTTCTTGATAATATTTCTATCCTTGATATTAAAAATACTTCAAGATGTTCTTGCAGGTATGTTACATATTTTCAAGGTGAAGAAGTCAACATACAAGAAGATACTTAAAGTGTACAATGCATTCAAAGCATGCAAAGTAATGGCATACATGGGATGAAAGTAAAACAAGATATAGTTGGTGATCTCATTAGTTATATTAAACTTGTTGTAAACCCTAAGGTATATTTCATGTAAGCTAGGGTTTTGTTGTAATTTTATGTATGTACCATAGTTGAATGTAAGGCTTTGTAATGTTTGTCATTAATATCATTTAAATGATGATATTATGACTAGGATTAGGTATTATGTAAGCTTAATTCAGTTTGGTTAAATCTAGCTTGAATTAAGGAGGAAAACTGGCTGGATTACTACCTTTAAGTTGGCTTATCTCCTATATATATACCTATGTCATTGTACATGCACATAATTTGAATATCATTTTGAAATAAAATCACAAGCTTAACACTTGTATTTCTCTCTTTTGGAGATCAAGTCTAGATAGGAAGTGCCCGGTGTATTTTCCTCTTTAGAACCTTTGAATGTGCATCGAACATTCAAAGTTATTATATCATTCGAAGTAATTGATTGAAGAGATTTCATTTGAGCTTAATAATCCTTTAAGCCAAGCCATATTCTTTTCATAAACTTCAACCTGCTGGAAGCCAAACCAAAGAACTCCTTCGATCAATGCTTCCCTCCCTTTGATCTACACCAACTAGAGCCACTATTATCATATAGAGGAATGGGTCCAAAAACACCTCTCAGGCTAAAATTCTCTTGAGCCACAATTCTTAAACTAGTGGAAATTTCTAAAATGCCTCTTAGGGGCAACACATTTCAGCCACTATTATCATTTGGTGGGACGAATCTATAAAGCACCTTGGCCACTCATGTGATCTTTCACATTAAATTATTAATGTCTTATTCATTATTGATTCAAAAATATATAAAAAAATGAAAATAGATAAGCACATCATGAAGATCAATAGGCCATTCTCTAGATTTAAGCTTGCTATAGTTCTCCGAACCCTAATTTCACACTTTTATCATAATTATTCTTTTATAAATCTTTTAATCAACAAACTTAGTACCTCTTCCTAAAAATTTATTATCATAAATTATACTCAAATTTCAAGGCCTAACTCTAAGGTATTACACATGTAATAATAACCCTACCCTAAAAGTTACTATTCCCAAGGCTTATAAACCTTAATTTCATAAGTCAATCATAAATTTTCATGTAGGTATCAAACACTTCTAAGATTCAATATACATTACAAAAACACTAGTATTAACAACATATCAAAATTTCATGGTCTAACTCTACCGTTTCACACATGTGATAATAGTCTTCTTGTTTTAGGGTTAATATTCCCAAATCAACCATTTCTATACTTTATCAAACTTAGGTCATTCTCAACTACTCTAAATACTTCATATCAATTCCTTAACATACTTCAAGTGACATAACACTTTAAAATACCATGATTCTTATATTTAAAATGCCCTTATTAATAATAAAACCCTTATTTCATGCGAATCTTATGTGTTTAGTAACATTACTTTCAAATCCACATTTTCTCCATATATCTTATCATACTCATCTCACACTCGCTATACCATTAGTAAACCCATGATAAATCCATATTTCACATCAAAGGATTTTAGACATGACATAACAGTATCTCATAATGTTTACTTACTCATTTTCTATCATATGATATCATCCGCTTATTATAGTATCAACAATCATATATTAATTCACAAAATAACAATAACATGGTACAATATAAAATCATTCATAACATATTCTATATACAAAACCCTAATGTGCCATAATTTAAAATTTACCATTTTAGAAGAGTATAGAAGTTACTTGAATTTAAGTAGAAAAAATAGCGATATTCTACTAAATACTACGAGACTACTCTAATCAACTTTCATACCTAAAAATAATACTAAAATACCAAATTCATATTTTAAAACATAAAATAATAATTACAATAATAAAATATTTATTTTTCTATAATTACCAAAATACCCTTATATATATAATACCAAAATATCTTAAAACTAACACAATCTCAAGTTGCATGCACAACGTGAGCCATGTGCATAAGGAGGGAAAGGGTGGAGCTGGCTGGCTAGTGGGGTGAGGCAGGGGAAAAAGGGAGACGATGGAAATGGTGTTGACTAGTGGTTGTTGGTGCTGGTCGGTGGAGATAGTGGCAGTGGCTCGGTGGGCTAGTGCAGAAGGGACAATGGTTGCAAAAGGAGGTTGTGTAGGGTGCTACGTGTGGTGGAGGTGATGAGGAAAAGTTTGGCTAGTGCGGGAAGGAGATGAGGGAAGGTAGCGGTAGAGAGGGGCTGAAGGTGGCGGTAGCTGGCAGAGGTGGAAGATGTAGGGAGGAGAGAGTGGCTGCTATGGTAGATGGTGTCGAGGAGGAGGAGGATGCTATTATTTAACCATTTTTATGTAGGAAAGGTAAATCCATATTAATATCACCATCACTTAATTCCAATTATTCTCCTTTTTACCCATAAGTCAAAGTTTAGGTAAATTCTACCTAAAAGCCATTTTGTAGGTCCATAGTATTTACATTAAGGAATTAAAGTCATCTATATTTACAAGTTTCAAACAATTTCATGTTAACGAACATGCTGTTATAAATTTTAATTTAAAGTATGGTTTAAGTCCATAATTTTAGGTTAAAGGACAAAAGTTAACTTCTAAGATTACGAGTTAAAATTAAGTGGAGGTCAACCAATAGTCAGTTTAGATATAATTTATCCATCCATTGATTTATCATCATCCAAAAATAAAGGGCACAAGTTAGGAATGCTAACACAAGCCCCTAAGCTATGCTTAAGTCCCCTAATATAATATAGTTAAGGTCAAAGTCTTAGGTTATGTTCAGACTAAATCAAAAAACTAAGGTGAGGGGTTAACAAAAAATATAATACAAGCTTTAAGGAATAAAGGATATACCCCAAAAGCTAAGAAAAAGAAGCAGGGTTCAAAATCATAACAATATAAGGAAAATAGGGTAATTAGTTAACTAAAGATGCATAATAGGCAAACTATCAGAACATGCTCAATTAGTTGATTGATGGTGCACATCTGTTAATTGGTTAATAGTGAAAATATACAATAAAAAAATAGGCACATAAAGTCAAGAAATGGTAAGCATCAGTTAACCACTCGGAACAAGCACAATCAATAGATGAGATCACCGATAACACATCGAATAATATAGCACATTAGTTGACAAATGATCCTGATACTCCCAACTCAAATTCAAACTTAACACATACATCATAAAATCATTCAAAATAGTAACCCATCCACAAAAAATAAATTCAACAAATCCATAATAAATTTCTAACATATTTGATACCTACTCATGCTTTGAAATTCATTTAACATCACGAGTGATACTTAAATCACCATATTAAGCGTGAAAGTCCTATGATGTATTTGCTACAGTATAAGCATAATATAAATAGATTTTACATCAAAATAAATTTTCCAAAACTTACTAAAAAACTCATAACACTAACTACCTTCACAAATTCCAACGAAAACCAATGATATTAGAACACACATATATACATATAAGAATATAATATATACCCTCTACCCATATGTTCATGCTTTCAACCCAACAAAACCATATTCATATTTTGATTTATAACACTCATGTTCTCACATAAAATCATGCCAATGCCAAATCACATATGCCATTTTCCGTAAAATAGGGAAGGAAATGGTTTCCTTTAAACCAAAAGTTTGCAAAATTGTAAAAGAGAAGAGAAGAGGGCTTTCCTCAAGATTAAAAATCTTTTAAACCCTTCAAATATTGAATGAATTTAAAATTTGTAAGAATAAAAATTAGAAAATCGCATATTTTCTCAAAAATTTTGAATTAAGGAATGAAAGTTGGAGATAAATAAAGAGGTATACAACCTCAAAACCAAGCCAAAAAACCAAGAGGGAAAGGAAAATTAATCCCTTAAACTTTCTCCCTAATTTAATCCCTATTTATTTAGAGAAAATTAAACCTTTTCTCTAAATTCTTTCTAAATATTTTTCAAATTAAACCCAAAATACACCACTAAATCAATAGTAAACACATTTAAATCATGGTCAAACACATGAATTATCACACATTAAATTCCTACATATATGGGGTATTACATTGAAAAATGGAGTGGTGAAAATTTTGTATTATAGTGAATTATATAAATATTGTATTATTTTCTCGCGTATCTAAATCTTTTCATATATTTGTTGATCATAAAGTATTCTAATGTTGAACCTATAAGATAAACTGAATTAACCTTTGAGATGTTATGAGATGAAACTTAATAGTTTAACTAATGAATATAAATAGTTATAATAATAAACTAATATGATGCTATATGGTGAACCTAAATATTTCGTGTTTTGAATGTGTTCAACAACACTTTATTGACCCACTTATAAATGATATGGCTCTGAATAATAAACCTAAACGTTCTTGTAACACTCCAAAATTTAATATTGAAATATTTTATTTTACAAAAGAATAATAATATTATAATGGTGTTAGCCATGCATCCAACATAGAAAAAGTACTCCCTATATTCAATCCATAGTAGATGTAAGGCGAAAAAGATTAACTTAGACTTTGAGATTATATATAGAATAATTCATATATTCTCAAGAGGATGAGGATTTGGCATACTTGGTTATGAAGTTAATGACATTATTTGCCTTTGATAATATTACTAACACTAGTGAGGTTACTTTATATCATTCTTACATGTGTATTTCATATTTAAAAGGAGAAGATTAGGCTATTTCATAATGTTAATATACTTAAGATACTGTATCTTATAAGATCTTACAAGACAAGAACAATTATTATAGAAAGAAGAAAAAGTTGTAAGATAAGAGACCTAGTTATTATTTTATTTAGTTTGGGTGCTTGTTAGCTTTATTATTTCATGTGTAATTAGCTACATTTTTCTTCTTATGCATATGTTTATTTGGGTATATGTAACATATAGGGTAATGATAGATCGTCACTACTAAATAGAGTTAGTTAGTGAAGTAATTAAGCCAACACCTATGTTTGTTACATAAGGCTTCAATTGAGGCTATAAAAAACATAGGACATGATTATATTAGTTGTAGCTAATAGCTAGTTTGTTATCATAACATCTAGGTTGGTAGTGGTTATTTAGAGTTAGTTTTAAGAAGCTTAGTTACTGCCTATGTAAGGCTTTTGTTGAACCATGGTAACATAGATTGTCGATTTTGATTTAAGGCTATATCTCTTCATGAGAGATTCTTACTACATTACTTTGTATGTTCTTAGCTAGGATCCTTTGAATGTGTTTAATGTGAGGCATTCGAACTATGCATTCTTATTGAATTCTTGTTGAATCTTGATTGAAAATTCATGGCCTATTTGTCCAACCTAACCCACTAAACCAAAACACCATCTTAAACCTTTAATCTTAGTCTCCTTCAAGTTGATCCACACCTTTTTTTTGCATCAAAGCTAAATTATCTTTTCATTTAATTTGAATTGTCAACCAAAATAAGCTTTGTCTCCACATTTTTGGTTCTCTCATGCAACCCATGCACATTGAACGTTCGAAGATACACTATCGGTAATCTTCGACCTCCTCTAGTAAATCTTCAACCAATCCTTTGAATCTTCAAATTAAAAGTCTGAAGATCTTCTACCCCTTCAAACCACCTTCGAATGTTCATTTAGAATATTCCATCCAACTCTTTAAATTTTTAGCTATCCATCATCATTGCTAATAACTTCAAACATATTCTTGTCTCCTAACCTATTTTAAAACATAATCATCCTATATTTGATACTATTTTGATTCTTCCATTTGAATTCTACAACTTCAAGCAATAATTATACATTTTTACTTCCACATCATTTGAACATAATCTCAGTTATTCGATCGCTGGCCTATCTTATATACACATTCACTAACATTATACTATTCCATTTAAAGCTATTTATCATCTTCGACTTCATCTATTTTAATCAAAAATATCACTATACCCTTTTTATACCAAGAAACTGTCTACCCCAACATAAAAATTTAGATAGTGGTAATATTATAGTATTCCATTCAAAGCTATTTACCATGATTATCCTTCTTGGAATCTACGAAGAATCTTCATAACTTCATCAAAAACCTATTCTAGATAGTAGTCATGTAACAATGTGTGTTATACTCCTCAAGATACACACAATGGGTGAGTAACTCTATATGAATTCCATGTTTGAGACCTTGCAAAAATTATCTATAAGTATCAATGCCACCAACACTCAACTCTAGAAACTTTCATCCATCCAAAGCCAACTCCAATGTATGGAATCAATGATTATTGATTAGAGAATGCTATAACATATGCATAACACCATGGCAGAAATGAATGATCATGTTTCAGGGATGGTAAGAAGTGTGGTACAAGATGAATGTGGTCACATGAATTCAATGATGGAGTATGGAAAGCATGATAATGAGGTTTTTTGAATAGATCAAATAAAAACCAAAGAATATATGGAAACTTCTAGCTAAGGATTACCTATGAAGAAGATAAAGGTATCAAACTTTATCTATTTAATTTTTATGGTGAAGTACATGTTGAATTATTCGTTGAATGGTTAAATGAAATTGAAGTAATATTTCAATTTATGGAGTATAATGAGGAATAGAAATTTAAATTTTGTACTCTTAAATTTTAAAAAATTTCTAAGGTTTGGTATAACAATTTGAATAGAACTCATGAAAGGTAAGACAAATCAAAATTTAATTCATAAGAAAAACTGAAGAAAAAAAAACTAAGAAAGAAATCTGTTACTAGAGAGTATGAACAAGACATGTTCATAAAACTAACTACTCTTAAGCAATGACTTCTTTATTTAGTTGGATAAATTAGAGAATTTGAAAGACTAGCACTTGTATGTGAAATAAAAGAGAGAGAAAATAAATAAAAATGTGCTAGATTGTTAGATGACCTTAATAACTTGATTTATGACAAAGTGGAAAAGTTTGCCTAGGATTCTCTTAAAGATTTGATCAATTTATGATAAACCTAGTGCTCCTACCTCAACCTAGACTTATTCAAACACATTTACTTTGAAACTTTCATTACATGCATATTCTTCCCATGATAAGAAAACAATCCCTAACCGAGATGAAAAAGGGTAAAAATAAAGTTGTGGAAATGTCCAATAAGCAATGCTTTGAATGTAGGGAATATGGTCATTATGTAAGAGAGTTTCCTAATCAAAGAGTTTTAACCTTCACAAAAATAGAAGAGATGGAACCATATGATAAGGATGACTTAAAGATTGAATCTAAGGGCGATACCTTAAGTATGTTTGAAGAAGAAGGTAATCCATGCTTTATAATTCAAATTTTACTTCAAATATAATCAAGTGATCCAATTACACAAAGGGATAAATTTTTAAAACTAAGTGTAGAATCAGTGATAAGGTTTGTAGGGTCATTGCAGATAGTGGTTCATATAATGATGTGAAAAGTGAAAATATGGTCAAAAAACTAGAGTTAGTGACTACTAATCATCCCAAACCATATTATTCACATTGGATTATTAAGGATAAGGGAGCTAAGGTAACTAATCATACCCTTATTTCTTTTCATATTAGTACTTACCACGATGAGGTATTATGTGATGTATTGCATATGGATGATTGTCATATATTATTAGGATTACCATACCAACATGATAGAAATGCAATCCATGATAGTGTAACAAATGAAATTTTAGTCATAAGGATAAACAAAAATATAAGCTGAAAGCATCTCCATGGAATGACATGCCAATCCCCAAATTTAAAAAGAGTTTATTTCTGTATAATAATGGTGTGATTAATTGCATTGAAGAATAGGTTATTTGTTATGCCTTAGTTATGAAAGAATATCAAATTAAGAAGAACAAATTTTATAACTCAAATCTCACTATGTTTCTTAATATAAAGATATATTTTCTAATGACTCACCACCTAGATTACCATCTAAGAGAGGTATTTAAGATGCTACAGACTTAATCCCTATAATTCCTCTACCAAATAATTCTACTTATAGATGTAACCCAGAGAAAGTTAAAGAATTACAAAAATAAATATAAGAGCTTTTAGATAAGGGCTATGTGTGAGAGAATTGAGTTCTTGTTGTATACCTACCTTATTAGTCCTAATAAAAGACAGTACCTAGCACACGTGCATAGATTTAAGATCCATAAATAATATAGCAATCAATTTTACTTTCCTATGTGTATATTAAATGACACTCTTAATGATATATGTGGTGCATGAGTTTTCTAAAATTAATTTAATAAGTGGTTATCATCAAATGAGAATAAGGGAGGGGATGAATGTAAAATAATATTTAAAACCAAATATGATCTTTATCAATGGATGGTTATGCCTTTTGGTTTGTGTAATGCACCTAGTTCCTTCATGAGACTAACGAATGCAATTCTTCCTCCTTTCCTACATAAGTTCATTTTAGCTTATTTAGATGACATTTTTAGGTCTAATAAGAACAAACATGATCATCTTATGCATTTAAGGAAACTTTTTAACAAACTAAAGGAAACTAAAATTTTTGGAAAATTAAAAAAGTGTGGTTTTATGCTTTCTAATATACTTTTCCTCAATTATATTGCTAGTGGTAAAGGTATCAAAGTTGAACCAATAAAGACGTAAGTTATACAAGAGTGGCCTATTCCTAAAGATATTCATGAAGTAAGAATTTCTCAAAGGGCTAGTTTCTTTAGAAGATTCATTAAGGATTTCCAACTATAGCTTCATCAATTAGTCAACTCATGAAAAAGGATAATTGAAATGGGTAAATGAATCCACGAAAGCCTTTGACACCCTCAAAACTAAATTGTGAAATTTTCCTTTATGATCCTTACCTAATTTTGACTTATTATTTAAGATGACTTGTGATGCTAGTGGGGTAGGAATAGCGGGAGTTCTCAAGTTTTTAATGGTTCTAAACTAAATTATTTCATAAATAATAAGATATTATTTTCCATGATACACACCCTAGAGACATAGAGTCATTATTTGCGTTGTAAAACTTTGTATTGCATTATAATCATGAGAGTTTGAAATATTTATATGGTAAAAAGAAAGTGAGTTCTATACATGTAAAGTGGGTAAATGTCTCACAATCATTTTTTTTTCTTTTTCAAATACTTAGATGGAAAGGAAAATATAGCTAGTGCTTTTTCTAGAAGATTTATATTACTTGTCATGTTGGCTGAAAAATAGGCTTTGAGTTGTTAAAATTGTTTTGTCTCAATGATGAAGATTTTTTAAATGAGTGGAATGCATGTAAAATGTATGGATGTCATGGTAATTATATATTAAAAGATGGATTCTTATTTAGACTTAACAAATTTTGTGTACTTAGGTCTAGTATTATAGATTTACTTATTAAAGACTTACATGAAGGAGGAATTTTGGTTACTCATAAGGCATAAAACAAGTTATAAGGGAATTTCTATTGGCCACTCATGATCAAAGGTGTACAAGCTATAGTAAGTCAATTTTTTATTTGTTAAAAAAGTAAAAGCTTCTTTTACAAAGGTTTAATACACCATTACCTATGCTTAATTAACTATGGGAAGGAGTTAGTATGAAATTTATCTTAGAGTTGCTTAGAATATAATGGGTTAAGGATTCTATTATGGTTGTGGTTGACAAATTTTCTAAGATGGATCATATTATTCCATGTAACAAAACTGATGATGCTACACATATGGTTAATTTATATTTTAAAGAAATAATGAAACTTTACTGTGTTCCTAAAAGTATTATTTCATATAGAGATATTAAGTTTCTCAATTACTTTTGGAAGATTTTATGGAACTTGTTGGGTACTAAGTTAATGTTCAACTCTTCACATCATCCACAAATTTATGGACTAATAGAGGTTACAAATTATACTCTTGGCACATTGTTAATAGTTTTGGTAAGTAAATGTATTAATTTTTGGTATATTAAGTTATCTCATGTAGAGTTTTCCTAGAATCAAATCCCTTTTATTACTAGACATTCCATTCCATTCCATTTGAAGTTATGTATGGAGTGAATCCTTACATGCTAATCAAAATGATTTATTTAATTACATTTGTGTAAAGAAAGATTTCCTAATATAAGTAAAATAAACTAATGCCAATATTATATGTGGATAATGCTTATGAACTTGAACTTCTAGATTCTTATAGAGAAGCTTTAAGGACATTTAACATTGGTGACTTATCTCCTTATTATAGTGATGTCAATTTGAGGACAAATTCTTCTCAATTTAGAGAGAATAATGTAGAAGTATCCACATATTATCAAGGGGATGAAGATTTAGCATACTTAGTTATGTAGCCAATCACATTATTTATATCTGATAATATTAATAACACTAATGATTTATTTTGAGTCATTTCTAAAGACGTGTTACATATTTGAAAGGAGAAGATTAAGATAATTTAAGAAGTCAACATACTTAAGATAACATGTGTTACAAGAGATTACAAGACAAGTAAATCTATTATACATAGAAGATAAAGTTTCAAGTTAAGAGACCTAGATATGATTTTATGTAAATTAAGGTTCTTGTTAGCTTTATTATTTCATGTGTAATTAGCTATGTTATTATCTTGTACATATGTGGATTCGACTGTATGTAACATATAGGGTAATTATAGGTTGTTACAACTAACCAAAATTATTTAACTAAAAATTAATCTAATGTCTATATTTATTACATAACACTTCAAATGAGTTTCTAACTAACATAGAAAATGGCTATATTAGTTGCACCTAAGAACTCTTTTGTTGTCCTAAAAACTAGATTAGTTAGTATTTAGTTAGGTTAGTTGCAACAAGCTTTGTTGTTGCTTATATAAGGCTATTATCAAACCATTGTAACATAGATTATCGATTTTGATTCAAAGATAATACAAGTAAATACTTGTCCATCTCTCTTTGCAAGTGATTCTTTGTATGTGTTCTTTGTAAGACATTCAAATTTTCCTTTCTTGTTGAATCCTGCATGTAGATTCATATCCTATTTGTCTAATCTAGCCCATCAAACCAAATCACCAATTTCAACCTTCAAATCTTAGTCTTATTTGATTTGATCCAAATTATTAGGTGGGGAAAGTACTTTATCTCAGTTACAAAATTAAAAAAATAAATGGGATAAATAGAGGAGAATAGGACACACGTGGACACACACAAAATTATAGGAGAAGAGTTCAGATAGCTATTATAATACACCCACAACCCATATACTTATCTTTACTACACATAACATGTTGAAATACTGATATCAACAATGTATACAAAAACAAGGGTGTAACTGCTTGTGGTAATGAACGTGTCCATAAAATGAACATCTTATTACTTATGTATGGAGTAACATGACTAATTCAAAAGATATAGCATGCTATATTCAAAACACATGTGACATGGTAATCCCATAAGGATATGTGTATGATAGTGATAATTACAACATGTAATATTGGGTAACATGATGGCTCTAAAACATAGCATGATATACATGGATCAAGGTATAGCCAAAGTAAAAATGTAATATCACAAGATATGATCACATTCATCACATTAAATGGAACTTAGAGTGAGATCCATATTATTATCTTTTCTTAGTTATCACAAAATTTAATTCTTATTTTGATTAATAATTAGGAATAGTTAACCGCATAAAGCTCCTTCTAGGACATACTGCTTCTAGAGACCATTATTTTTATATTCAGTGGAATGGATTTATGACATAAAGCTCTTTGCAAAGCAATACGCTTTTGGGGGCTAAAGAATTAGACATCTAATATTTAAGAACATGTACTCCTTAAAGGTTGGTGGAATGGAATGGTGTAGAGTACATCTGGTTCTGACAAAACTAGGATAAATAATATTTAACTCATTATAAGGTAAGACAGTCATGGGGGATACCATTATTTTTTATTAAATGAATAAAATTTCTTGATCCTCACTCATGTGATCATTACCTTTGATATTATATCATTTTAACTCTTAAGACTAAGGATTCACAAATGATTAACACTTATATTCATTGTTATCCATTTAACTCTTATGTGAATTCATACCAACAATTATCAAGGTCGATTAAAAGGAAATTTTACATAAAATAACAACTGGTAGATCATGATAATACTAAATAAAAAATTAAAGATAATCAAAATTAATCAATCAAACCACTTAAGGTTATTTGAATGCTAAACATAACCTAAGACTATTACTAAAAGCTTTTATTAACCCTACTTATTTATGTAATTAATTTAACTACCAGTTAAACTCATTAATTTACCAAACTTAAGAAAGTACCTAAGCATTTCATATTAATCATGATTAACCCCAAAATTAGAGGTTAATCACAAATATATAAAATAATAATTTCACATTTAAGATATTCTATACTCATTTTAAGCCATTTTATCATGAAACCCTAAATTATACCAATATCAAGTGATGTGGAAGAGTATCACTGAACATTATTCTACAACAAGGAACTTTTAATTTGAGAATTACAAGTCACAAAATGCTTCAAAATTCAACTTCTTCTACTTGATTTTGATGATACTCGATATGCTTTTGTAGGGTGGCATCGATCTACTCTAAGATCTAATACCTTATAATGAGAAATATTCTTTTTCTCAATAGAGCACTCTTGCTACTCTCTAATACACTCAATTGAAGAAGGAGAAGAGAAGAAGAAGAACACACTTTCTCTCATGTAGCTCTCTCTCAATTCAAATGAACTTGATTCATATTATTCTTGTCTTGTCTACCGAAATCAATGAGTATAAGGGTTTATATATGCATGCACCCATATAGGACCTTTCATTAATAGACCCACTAATCAGCCCTTATTAATGAAATCAACACCTAATGTACGATACAACACATATTTAAAAAGTTACAATGATAATTTCCAAGTATTACAAATTATAAAACAAAAATATCAAAGCTACACAACTTGAATAATGTAATATATACATGTAATCATATGTAATTCAACTTTGTGTCTCGTAGCCTTGTTCTTCCTTTCACTTTGTAATCCCTATAATTTTATTGTCACTGCCTTGTATGTTAAAGATCCTCAAAAGCATGACTTTCTTGCAAACATATACAATAATTGCAAGAAAGGAGAGAGAAAAGGAGATTGGGGCATAGTTTCACGGTTGAATATAGAATGAAATTTATAAAACAAATCTAAGAAATAATGGAGGAAAAAAGATAAGGATCCAAGCCATGGTATAGGCTCCAATTGGCAAAAAGATCAGCCATTTCAATGCAGATTGAGTGTGAACCAAAAATTATGGTAGATTTTAGGTGAAGGAAGCCAAAAAAAAAGTATGAAATAGATGGTAGCTTGAGTATATAATGCAAAGATTTAGGAAAGGAAAAAAAGGAGGAAATGATGACAATGAGGCTTGTACAAGGGCTAAAGACGAAAACTTGATCAAACTTGGTTAAGAGAAGAAAAATCAAGAAAAGAGGGTTGCGTGAGGTTGGTATGGCTAGAGTCCCACTCATAAGCTACTAGAGTGAGGGATGTGTGAAACATATTTAAGAGAGGTGTGGATGAGATTTATCCACTTACACACTTGAATAAAAATGGTGATGACAGTGAAAGGGGATTGGTAGGAGAGTAAGAATGAATTGATTTTGGGTAGAATTTTTGTTATGGTTAGGATTTGGTCAAGGTAACCAAGCTAGCTCCAAAATCTAGTTTTCCACCTATGAGGGGTTAATGTAAGTTAAGGGCAGGGTTAAATAGGAATTTCATAATTTTTAGAATAATTAAAAATGTATGAAGCTCAAAAAAATAGAAATTTATTATAAAAAAATAGCAAATAGATTCCAAAAATTATGATTACTTATAAAAAAATACAAGGAATAGTTTTATAAAACCAATTATTATAAAAAATTTGGTATGGGAGTTGACTTGATGTCAGACGAATGGAAAATAAGTAAAAACGATAAAATTAAATAATTTATAAAAAACACGTTTTTCTATAAACATATAAAATAAATAATTAAAGGCACTAATGGGTTTAATATAATATATAAATATTTTAGAAAATAAAATATGTAAAAATATTTGATTCTAAAAAATGGTTTAAAGCTCAAATAGATTAAAACAAATAAAATGGCTAAAATGGTCTGATCACATACACATAAACTTCCATGACTTTATGATTTATAAGGAATAGGCGAACAAAAATAAAACAGAAAGAGTTGGTAAGCTTAGAAATAGTTTTAGAATCATTTATGTAGTTTGAACTAGTAAAAAATATGAGAAAAACACTAAATTAAAAGAATTGAGGGAAATAGGAGTTTCTACAAATAAATAAAATGATCTTGAGAATGCTAAAATTTAATAGAAATGAACCAAAACTCAATATTTAAAAATTTAATAAATTGATCAATAGCCTAAATGATTATTGTAATGGACATATATGAAATTATATGTTGAACCTAAAAATGAACCTAAGCACTCTATGAAATGACTTAATCTATTTTATGTTCTTTTGATTTCTGTATTAAACCTACAATAAGTTTATGTTAATCAAATACTAATCATGAATGTATATGTAATGAACCTTTTTTTTCTAGGAATCTAAAATTTTTATTCTAAACATAATCAACTCCAGTGAAGAATTTATATATATATATTTGTTATGAACCTAAATATTATATTTGATGAACATAGGTTTTTAAAGTTATGTCCATGTGCCTTTTGTTTTATGAACATGAAAATTTTATATTATGAACCTAAAAACCTAGATATTTGAATATCTATGTCTAATGGGATGAAAATGTGACAAATAAATATTCACTAACATGTGTGTGATAATGAAAACCATTGCAAGAAAAAAAAACTATTTCATACTGTGACAAAGGAAATCAACTAAATAGTGGCAGTAATGATAACAAAGAGGAACCACCATCACGTGGGTGTAATAGATTGTTATTATTTTGAACTAAAGAATGTGCAGAAGCTTTTGCATGCCTTAATCCTTTAGAAACATGCATTTTTCTAGATTTGAGTTAATTGCCTTTTTTCTCCCTTGTAATCTTCTTTATATAATTCCTTTCACTTGTAGGCCTAGAGAATTGAGGATCCAACAATATATTAGTTTGTTGAGGTTAACACCCATAATTAACCAAAAAAGCATACACCTAATTGTATGCATCCTCACACAATTTCCTATAATTAGAGTTGCAATAACTTTCTGAAACTAAAGCATTAAATTTCCTCATTATTTGTGATCTTCAAATTGAAGAACTTATACCAGGTCTATCATTTGGACCATTCATTAAATCTATCATTGTTCTAAGACAAAGTGAAATGCCCTAAAAATCCTAATTTTAAGGATTATAGTTAAATAATATTTTATTAGGAAAATTAATTAAATAAATTATTTTTTAAAAATAAAAGGGAATTAATTAGGGCAAATCAAGAATAAACTTAATAAATATTGTAATTAGGAAAATTTTGGGTATTTTAACTAATTAAGGATTTTATATTAGAAATTAATTAAATAAATTATTTTATTTAAATAAAAGGGAATAAATAGGGCCAAATTAATAGGAATGTTAAAAATAATTTAATTGGAGAAAATTAGAGTGAATTACTAATTAAAATGGAATTTATGAAAAACCTTTCAAAAACCCTAAACTAGCCTAAAGGGGAATTAAATATTATTTATTTAAATATTATTATTTTTAAATATCCCAAATATCCTAATTAATTTAATTAACCCAACCCACTATTTTTCTTTTTCCCTTTTTCCTTTTTCCTTTTCTTTCTTCCTTTTTCTTTCCTTTCTCTTTCTTCTTCTTTTCTTTTTTTTTTCTTTCTCCTTCCCGATTTGGGCTCGTCCACGACCTAATTCTCTCTTTTTCTTCTTTCTTCTTTGGCGGCCCAACACGCCGCGTTTCTTCTTCTCCCCCATCTCCAGTCCCGTTCTCCCTTTCTTTCTTTTCTTCTCAGTCGCTCAGTCCACGAGCGCACCTCTTCTTCTTCTTCCTTTCTCCCCATCGTCGCCCTACAACAACTCTATTATTTTCGCCGCCGACCATGCCCATTTAACCGGCTGTTTCTCCCTTCTTTTTCCCGCCATTTCACCAACCACACTGACCAAACCCTCTCCCCTTTTTCTCGCGCAGTTCTTCCTTTTCCTACGTAACACCTTGCCATGTTTTTTTTAATTTCTATCAGCTAACCGTCGCCGCCAGTGAGCCTAACCGACCTGCCCTATTTCCCTCGTTGTTCCCCTAACCTTATCCTCTCCTTTAAGCCCTATAAATACCCCTACCCAGCATGGAATCGAGCCTTTCCCCAAAACCTAGAACTCCCTCTCTTGTGCACCGCCACAACTTCAAACGTCTATTCCGTCATCGGTGACCAACTTTGCTGCCCACTCTACCCACCTCCATACTCTCTGCACCGCCCTCTAACTAACTACACTGCCCTTCTCCCTCGATTCTTCTTGCATGAGCCACCCAGGCCATGCAAAGTTTCCTTCTCAATCAACCACTCCTTTGCCCATGCCACCCTTCGCACCACCGTCCACCACTTCCCCTTATACCTCCCAAAAATGCCTACAGATCCTCCTGTATCTCCCCCTACTCTTCTTTTCCTCTTCCCCCCTCTCCTCTTCTCTTTCTCTTCTTCTTCCCCTTTTAGCCACCGCCATCGCCACAGTGTGCCACCACCCTCATTCTACTCCTCTCCATCTAGGCAGTCTCAAACACCCCTACTTCCACCTTCATTCTCCCTTTCATTTTCCCAGCCCTCAACTTTTCTCCTCTTCTTTTATTTTTTTGACCACCGTGCACCACCACCGGTGCTGCCTGTCACCACCAGCCTAAGGTGGAACCCTGAACCCTCACAACCCATTTCCACTATTTGTACAAGCCTTATTTATTTTATTTTAATTTATTTCAATTATTTCGTATATATTATTATTATTATTTTTTTTTTATTTTAAAGTAGGGTCAAAACCCTACTTTACCTTACTCTTGGTTTATGATATTGTTAGTATTATTACTACTACTACTACTACTACTTCTCCATTAATATTACTATTATTACATTTTTATTATTAATGTTACTAATATCATTAGTAGTATTATTTTGGTGAAGGGTCAAAGCCCTTATCCCACCAATTATTTTGAATCATATTATTATTATTATTAGCATTTTTAGCATTATCATTATTGTTATTATTATTATTATTACTATTATTAATATCATCATTATGATTATTTTAAGTATCACTATTATTATTATTAGGGTAAAGTCTTCAAGCCTTATATTATTAACTTTTACGATATTAATATTATTTCTTATATCTTTAGCAAAATTAGTAATTAGTTAATGTCATTATTATTGATATGTTATTATTTTATCAAAAACCTAGTCTTAGAATAAATTAGTGAATAATAGTATTTTTGGTAAGAGGGAATCAAATCTTTAGCTTTTTCCTCATATAGGTGAGACCATTTAAAGCCCTAAGGAGGCGTAGGAGGTGCTCTAAGACCGGTGTCATTTTAGGTAAGAGTGTAGCTAAAGCCACTTGTATGTAATGTATTTTTACATGCCTTGTATGTCATGTGCCATGATATATGATGTATTTTATGCGTATTGTTATAACTCATTTATGTGCAGCATGACTTGAAGTGGAGGTATGCCCTTGTGATATTTTATGGTATGTGTTTAATATGTATAAGTTGTGTTTTTAATATGTAATGATGTGGCCCATAAGACATGCATGCTAGGCTATGGTAATATGTTGATATGGAGTGAAATGAGGTGGAGTTGACCTAAGGGTTGCATGGAGGAATCTAGGGTTGCATGGAGGAATCTAAAGATCTAGGGTTTCACGTGGGAGTTTTAAGGTTTGCATGAAAATGTTTGAAGGGTTGCATGAGGTGTGTAAAGTCTGCATGGGGTTGAATTTTACGTATGGAAAGTTGATTTGAGGTGTGAGGAAGGTGATGGAAGTGTTGTTTGGGTGATTGAATGTGTGGCTAATTAGGGTTTCGTAGTCATGCGCGTACTTAGTGATTAGAGTGTAATGATGAGGGTGGAGTCTATGGGTTGTAATGAGTGGAGTATAAAAAAATGAATTGGGTTGTGTGAGATAGAGTAGGATGGGCTGCTTAGGTCTAAATTAGGTTTTTTGGGGAAAACCCTAGAGTAGGGTAATGAATGGACTTTGAGGTGTATAAAAGTCGGCCTTAATCCACATATATGGGAGATGGGTTCTAATGTGAGTTAAAGGAGGGAAGGATGTAAGGTCAAGTTAGGAGGTGTTTGAGTCTCATGATGTGGGACGGGGCTTTTGGAAGAAAAGCGCAGAGGGAGTTAGTCATGCATGTCTAGGGTGAAATTTCTAAATAAGACACTTAAGACATTAATTATTTAAAGATAAAGATTATTAAGGCAGGTCTAACCGATCCACCGGTTAGGAATAGTGGTTAGGGTGTTTACCCTATATATGACCAATCCACAAGATATAATAATGGTCAGGAGCTTTATGCCCTGTGTGTTTTCGGCCCACCAGCTATAATAATGGGGGATCCCGAGCTCAATAAACCAAAACCTAAGTTTACTTATAGTGGAACACCATGCTAGTAGGAACTAAATTGATCTACCGATAAGAAATAGTGGTTAGGGTTTTACCCTATACGTGATTGATCCACCGACTATAATAGTGGTTAGGGCATGATGCCCTATATGTGACTGAGCCACCGAATAAAGTAGTGGGAGGTTCCTGTACTCGCATGGACTTGATAAAGAGTATAGTGTGGAATGAGTATCCATTAAAGATTAATTAAGTTATTAATCCAGACTATAAATGGCCTCGATTATTATTTTCTCCGAAGTGATCATATGTTGTTTTATTATTATCTATTTTGAATTATGTGCTTATATGTGTTGGCCTTAGTGCACTATTATCTTACTTCGTACGTAGCGTACTAACCACCCCTTTTATAGGTGTTGCTCATTCCCATGAGTAGGAGGCCCATCTGACATGTTGTACGTAGGTGATGCCTATTTTGATGCCATGGATTTCCATGAGGCATCAAGCGGGGCTAAGTGATGATCATGGTTTTAGATTGATTATTGGAGTGGCGTGGCCGGTTTCTATGCTTATGATATTACTATACCTTTCTATCATTTCTCCTAAGTATTAAATTTTCCAGATTCAAACTTTAAAGTTTGTAGACATTATTTCCTTTCTATGAACTTTGATTTTATACTTTGGATTATGTAAACTTTTATGCGTACTTTGATTTATATGTTATAAACTTTAGGTTTAAGTATTAATATGAGTTTGATGAAAATATTTTCTTAGCCTTAGCACTTGGTACTGGAACGGTAGGAGTGAACCGGTCTGGTACTAAGTATGGCGGTAACATCCCTAAAATTCACGAGTTTTAATTTAAGTGTTGCTGTTTAAAAAAAAAAGTAGTGAATTTTGGAGTGTTACACAAAGATCCATTTCCCACCTTTTAGCAACATGTTTCTTAGGGATAGTGTTAATGTAGTTGATGTTGAATATCTAAAGACAATGAAAATAAAATATGCTTACTTCAAAATAATACGTTGAAAGTACGTGTTATTTGATTATCAATATGTATGAACATTTACATAACTACATGTTTGATCTTATTAATGCCTTGGCACCATAAGTTGAAGTAATTACTTTATTAGCAAGTTGAACAACCTCTTACATGAGTGTAGTAGATTTAAGAAACTCTTACTCAAACATAATATAAATCTCACCATTATATATGTGTCTCATTTGGGACAACAAATTTAAATTATTCATTACCATGCATGATCTTTCTTTTTCCAACAATTATAACTCAAACCATTCTCATTACCTCTCCACTCTTTTTCCATTTTAATAAAAATAGTGATGAAAATCACATAGGGTGGTAGTCTTGTTAAGCTTTCTTATACTTATTTATTTGTTGTCTCACTCCTTTGAGTGGAAAAATTCCCACTAGAAAAAAAATATTTGGTAAGGGCACAACATAATTTCACCTTGCAAGAATATAATCTCTTAGTCTTTGAATTATCTTAGTAGTCATATTTCCTAATAAAACTAATAGAATATAATAATATAGTTTTTAAAATCATAATGAACCATAAAGAACTTTATATTGAATGTGTTCATAACAGTTACTAGACGTGCATCAAGAAAAAAACAAAGAGGTTTAAAAAATAATTACCTTTCCTAATAAAAGTTGAATTCAATTTTTTATTTCACAACATTTCAGGCACTAGTTGAGTAACAACACAAATACTTCCCTTTTTCCTTAAATTTTGAATGTTTTTTTTTGTAATTCAAAGAAATATGCCACACACATAAAGGATTTCCCGCCTAGGGGAAAACTACACCAATTTGTCATAATTATTATAGGTTGTTAGCCACCTATAGATCTCAAAAAAATTTATAAAAAAATAATAATAAACTCATTTTCTCATTTAAAAGGAGAAACACAACCAATCATCAAATTCTGCACATGATGGTTCATGCTTACAAAAGGGCCATAAATCATATTGTACTTGTGGATGCTATATGGTATGTCATCAACCAAGATATCACTAAATAAATTATTTTCATATTTAATTCTACCATCACACTAAAATAAACTATTAATCCTATCATCTTCATCCACCTCAAAATCAAAATAAATTTCCTATTCTTTTATATTTATTTTCTTAAATGTCTCCACTAATATATTTGAGTCACTAGCATCAAAACTTTAATGTGGGATAATTGAAATAGTTTTATAAGCATCCCTATGGTAAAATACCAATTTCTATGACCCCTTTGCTTCATTGGCTAAGAGATTAATTACATCAAATAACCTAAACCTAGAGTTCTTCATAGTATTTAAAACTATCAATTGATTATGTGTGACTTTTTGTTGGGATATTAACTAATATTTATTTCCACTGTCACAAACCGAATGATTATCTTCCTTTATGAATTTAAAAATACATAAATCATTTTTGTTACTGTGGACTTGAACTATATCCTTTCAACCACAATGAATTTCCATCTTTATTTATGTCATCATATGCATCTCCTTAAAAGATTTCATCTTAGATTTATAACAAAGAAATTACCTCATTAATAGTTTTCCATCCACTGTGAACCTTTTCTTTCCTTTTCTAGTACTAAACCCAAATTTGTATGTATAATTGTTATAGAACCTATAATCCTCCTTTTCAAAATTAAGAGTTAATTATAACACTTCAGAACTTCCATCTTCAATTAAAAAGCCTTCATGTTCATGGTCATCAACATTTTTATTCCTTAATAACTTATTCATGAGAAGGAAAACATAAAAGTTTCATGAAACGAACCTAACGGTTAACATTATGATCCTATTTATTTTGTGGAATGAACCTAATATTAATATGCTAAACATAAAAGTTTAGCACAAGATATGACATCTCTTCATATGCAGATACTTCTTAATGTGAAAACACAAAGACAAAGGGATGATCTTTGAATAGAAAAATTAAAGGATCTATAGGTTTCTAAATGAATTAGCTTATTAAAAAAAGTCTTGTTCTTTGGAAGATCTATCTCATGTCTGATACTCTGTGGTTCCATTATGCAAGAAGTCTAATTTTTTCTCTTAAAGCTCATCATCTTCATCATAAATGATCGAAAAAGACCAAAAATTAAAACAAAGTCATGTATTCATTATGATACTAAACATAAACTTTTAAATGGTTAAAGTGAACCTTACTGTATGCAATAACCCTATCATAAAGAAGTAAATATTTGCAAGGTGCCACACATGTTCATTAAGTTGTTGAAATTATATATTTCATAACCTAAACATAAAGTTTAATGTAATGAACCTAACTATTCTATGGAATGAACCTAATTGGTCGGCATGATGAACTTGAAATAAAGAACACAATAATTACTAAGGGAACACATGTGTTCATTAAACATAGACCTTTTATTGCATTAACCTAAATGATTATAATAATGGAACTCTCTATTAAGTCAAATGAACCTATCATAAAGACATAAATGCAAGAAATGGAACACAAGTTCATTAAGATGATGAAAATATGTTTTTTATTACTTGAACTTTAATGTTTAACATAACATACCTAGATGTTTTGTTGATCAATTCAACATAATTTAAGCAATGAACATAAATAAAAACATATAGAACACAAAAAATATATACGCCAAAATAATTTAGTCATTCATTTTCATCCATCCACTGCTACTAGATGAAAAGAACACCTAAATAGAATCCATGCTCATGTATTTGTCTTAAATCTTTGTTGAAAATCATCTCAAGGTGAAATTTTGTTAATTCTTCATTCAAATTAAAAATATTACAAAATTGAATTGAAATTTTCAATCATTTTTGAAATATGAATTATGATTTGAATATATAAACTATAAAGTGATCCAAGATCAAAGAACTCTAGTGCAAGATGTTATGTTGTTGAAATCAAATCAAAGATGAAAAAATTTAGATGGTTAAAATACTTTAGGGCTTTGATTATTGTGCTATTAAATATAATGACCAAAATGAGCTTGTTTTAAATATCATATTACTAATTTATAATAAAATTAGAAAGAATTGTGAATTTGAATTGAATACATATATAAAGAAGTTGACTCTACATTTGAATGAATAAATCTCTCCAAAAATGCCGTCTGCATAGGAGATAATAAAAGAAATGATGTTCTAGGTGGGTATTATATCCAATGTGTAGGAATTTGATAATTGGGAAACTTCTTGTCATATTAGGAAAACCTTTCAAGGTGCTCTAGGTCTATAATATAAATTACGCTACTAAATAAGGATAAGTTGATAAAAGTATGTTAATTATTATATTTAAAATCTAAAATTATACATATTTTGGATAAAAAAGATTATGTTAAAATGATGTATATTCTAAATAGAAGGTATTATTAAGATAGTTAAAAAAATCCATAGGTTACTTGGATTTGTTGACACAAAGCCACCCTAAATTTATGCTTATCCATCTACTGCTATTAGGTGAAAAACAAAAGCACCGAAAGAGAATCCATGCTCTTGTAGTTGTCTTATGACTTTGTTGCAAATCATCTCTAGGTTGAATTCCATTATTTTTTCATTAAAATTAAGAATATTACAAAATTGAATTGCAATTTTAAATCATTTTTGAAATGTGAATTGTGATTTGAATATATAGACTATAAAAAAAGATCAAAGAATTTTAGTATAAGATGTTATGTTATTGAAAATCAAATCAAAGATAAATGGAATTTAGATGGTTGAGAGAATTAAGGGCTTTAGTTTTTATGCAATTAAATAGAATGGATAAACAAATTTTTCTTTGAATATTGTATTATTAATCTATACTAAATTTAGAAAAAATTATGAATTTGAATCAAATACACATATAAAGAATTTGTCTCTACATCTAAATGAATAAATCCATCCAAAAAAATTTGTGTGCATAGGATAATATTAGGAAAATGATGTTCAAGGTGGGCATTATATCTAATGTATAATAAGCTAATGACTATGAAAATCCTTGTCATACTAGGGGCACCTTGCAAGGTGCTATGGGTCTATGATGTAAATTACACTATTAAATGATACTTAAGAGATAAAAAGATTTTAATGAATAAGGATAATTTGATGAAAGTATGTTAATTATTATATTAAAAATCTAAAATGATAGATATTTTGGGAAAAAAATTATGTTAAAACAATATATATTTTAAATTGAAAGGAGTGTTTCCTTCTATAAATGGCTACAGTAGGTAGGGGTATGCACATATGTTTGAGGTATAGGATTTTACCCTTGTAGGCCAACATAGCATTGGTGTCTAATATGGGTGGGAGAGGTATCCCAGTATAAGCCCCTAGCACTTTATATTATCCATTTTTTAGGCTGATGTGGTATCCCAACTTGCATAGCCTTACGGCAGAGGCATTTAATGTATGGTAGGTAAGATATCCTAGTATAAAGCCCTTTGATGTACTCTAACCATATATGGTGGGTGTGGTATCCCAATCTATGTTAGATCTCATGGTATGTGCATTTAATGTGTGGTGGATGTGGTATCCTCAGAGAAAAACCCCTTCAATGTATCTTGGCCCCATGTGGTGGGTATGGTATCCTATTATATGTGTATGTTATCATGAATTTTATTCATGGTGGAGAATTGGGTGTGGTCAAATAGATTATATTAATAATTAGAGAGTATGTGGCCACCAAAGGTATATTTATAATATAGTTTCTATTATATGGTTCTAATGCATGATCTATATTATTATTCTTCCATGATTTTCATGCAAGAATGTCTTATTATATTTCTATCATGAGCCCTAGTGTTATACTATGTTAGTAAGCTTATCACCATGGTACTATATGACTTCAATGTGCAGCATGAGCACTTACAATATTTTAGGTACTTTATTTTACCATATTTATACTATATTTGTGTGGCCACTATGATGATCCGACTTGTAGCCTGGTGAGCAGAACATGATTTTCAAGGTTATGATTCTTAGCTATAGTATATTGAGGATGGTTTTGTGGGTTAGTGGCTAACCATTGATTGGGTTTTTAGAGTTACATTCTTAGCTATAGTAAGGCTAACTGATTAGATATATTTTGTCCACTGTATTGGGATGTTTTTGGTTCTTTCTAATTATTTAAACTCTTGGTTTTGAATCATGTATTTGTATTTTTTAATCTCTTCTTCTATCTATATAATTATTCTCATCATTCTTATCATTAGTATTGTTGTATTATTAGTAGAACACATATTCCTTCTTTCATTTTTCTATTTTTCTTTACATTAGGAATAGGTTATATGATGATCACACCTCTCTCATGGTTGATGTAATGGTAACATTCCCTAATTTTTCTTTTATAACGCTTCTATATTATCTTTAAAACAAAATTTTCTAGTTCAAAATTTTAGGTTTCTACATTATTTTTCTAGAACATGAAGTTTTCATCATTGAACAATGGTGGATTTGTAGTGGATACACCTTCATTCAAACCTAGAGAATCCATTTTTGAGAGATGATCTTTTCAACTCAAATTGTTAGATCATTTGTGAGCTTAGAAGCTTTTATGCCAATTAAAAGAACCCTAGAGGGGGAGAATAAGATTATTTCAAATGGTAATAAAAAATTTTAAAATTAACATGACATTTATAGTTATTTGAGGATTAAATTTCTTTACATCCACCACCAAAAGATTTTACCTTTTGAATTTTTAACCTATTGTGTATTTTATTGATAATCACTTCTTTTTTTGTTCATGAGCCTATAATCTAAATGAACCCTAGGAGATGACTAGTCGATATGTTTTCTCAAACCAAGCAATTAGTTTAGTCATCGAGTGAAAACTATTTTGCAATTTATCTCATTACTTATCCCGATTAGTTAAATAGTTGATTCTTATGACACCCCAAAATTTCATAACCTTAATTTTGAGCATTTAGCCTTTATTCGAAATATAAACCTTAAATCTCATCTTAATTATTTTTGTTAACCATGGACCCTTAAACTCAAATAAATTAATTTTACCTAATCTTAATTCTAATTCTAATTTAATTTTATCCTCAAAATTTATTTTCTTTTTCCTTTTCTTTTTTCCTTTTTCCTTTTTCCTTATTTTTCTCTCTCCCTTGTTCCTTTTTCCTTTCCCTTCTCTTATTTTCTCCTTCCTAGCGTACCAGCCCAGCCCACCTTATTCTTTCTTTTTCTCCTTCTCAGGCTACCAAACCATCCTACCTCCTTTGTTTCTTTATTTTCCTTTTATTTTCTTCCTTCTCCATTCCACTCATCTAAACACCCATTGCACCCCTAGCATGCCTATGCTCTTATTTCCCTTTCTAGCCAAACAAAACCCCTACATTTCGCCTTCAACGCATACCCTTTCATTTCCCTTCCCTAGCACTATGTACCCTTCTCTAGCACATCAGCTAGTCTTCCTTGCTTGGATACCATTGACCCCCTATTTTTTATCCCTTCACCCTACATGAGTCCTTCTTTCCTCATCAAGTAAAACACACCATACATATTGTGGAATTATATGGAATTAATAGATCCAAAAAAATTAAAATTAACAACATGATGAACAATTGATTATTCAATCACAAAATAAAATAATTAAGGGAAAATAGAAATATTTATTTATATTCTTGTATAATTACATAATGATAAAACAAATCAATCAATTAATCACACAAATTTATAATTCTCTTCTAATGGATAAGTCTATGAAGAAGAAGAATTTGGGTTGCATGACTTGATGGCTAGGGTTTTCTCATATCTCTTTTTATACTAGAGAAAACCTTTTGGGGGTAAAACATCATGTTATATAAATAAAGAAAAAAACACAGTCTTTTTTTAGGAAACACAGGACCCATGTATTAATTTCCTTAATCTTGTCTATTTTCCCAAAAACACATCACAAAATTCTATGAGAAAACAAGGTCCATGTTCATAAACACAGGACTCTTGTGTTTCTCACAGAAATCACATATTAATCCCAAAATTCTCTAATACTTGTACGAACAAACACAATGTTATGTTGTGCATCAAATACCCAGCCAAAACTCACACTTCCCTCACACATGCATTTCCTTTCACTATCCAACCCCTTGCATGCCTACCACCAACCATCTTACATCTACCTCGGCAAATCCAACCACCAACACCCTTTATATACTACAAAATTCCCAACACACCTCTACACCATCCTAACCTACACACCGAGCCCCTACCACTACCAATCCTCCCTAAACTCTAAGCTCACCCATGTCTACACTACCCTATCTCTAGTATGTTGTTCTAGATAATCAATCCATTCCCTCACCTCACCTCCATCACTCCCATATACATATATGCACCCCTATAATCCTCTCCATTTTAGTTTGATCTCAAACACTATGTTCTCTCTGTTTGGTTCACCACCTCTCCTATAACCAACTAACGCCTCACCACATTTCCTGCATATGCCCATCTCCCCCACATCATGTGCCTCCCTGCCTCACTATCACCTCATCCCTATTAACCTTATTTTATGTTGAGACAACAAGCACAACCATCACCCAGCCACCAACAACCTCCTCTACCTAGCACTAACGCCCACAATTTCCATCCCCTTCCTTGTAATGTCACTACTAGTGCAACCCTTCCAACCCCATCACACCATTATACCACAATCCCCCTCAATCGTGCCTCCCTTGACTCTGCCCCTATCCTTTATATATCTTCTAGCTATCCTCCTCCAATAGCCTAACACCACAACCACCTTGTCCTAGTGCCTCCCTCATCATTGCTAGTGCCTCCACCTTGCCGCCCATTATGCACCCCCTCAGCCATCACCTCAACTTAGCTAATTAACTCCCCATAAAAGCCATCCTATGTTACCTAAATCACCTTGCTCATGCAACATAAGGCTTAAACTATTATTTTTATCCCTTTTCAGCAACGAGAAAATTTTGGTAATTTTTAATTTTTTAATATATTAATAAAAATTTGTATTTTATTTTTTAAATATTAATATGGTTAATGTGGTATTATTTTAAAGTATAAAAAATTGACTAATGAAGTCTAATAAATTTTAGTAGGTAAACCATTATTTGTGTTTTGTTGAAAATCAAGTAATCTCTATATTCTACTAAATTATGAGATAACACAAGATAGTGCATTAAGGTTTTTATGTACAAATTTTATTAATCACATTTATTTTGTTGAGATTATTTGCCTAATGATGCTAGTATGGAATTTGGTAAAATGGAACATGTTAACTTGTGTAAATTATTATGTGTATGAACATATGTTAAAATGGGTTTAATATAGAAAATAAATTATTTATGTTAGATATGACAAATATGATAGTTTGAGCTTGCCTAAGTGTACTTTTAGCATAAGTTTTGTTATTGTGTGCCATAGGAGCAATCAGGTCATTTAAGCATATCGCAATATCTATTTTGCTAAGAAATGCCTAATATATATTAATTATTGTTAAGTATGGAGGTATGTGATTTTATGTTTTAGAAATACATATTCTAACATGGTTATTAATATTATATGCCCTAAGGGTATTTTATTCATTATTATATACCATATGGGTATTTAGAAATGTGAATAATTGAGCTTAATATAGCCTTAGTAGATTTCTCATGTCAATCTTAACGTTGGGTTTGATTTTGATTGTCCCTAGTAATTGAAAATGAGAAAAAATGGTCGAGTATGGAAATTGAATCTATACGTTTATTATATGGTATCGTGGCCACCTTAATTAAAATACTAATATTTAATCCAAAGATCTTGAGATTGAAAAAGGTGGCTCTTTAGGTGTAGCTATCCTAAAGATATGGTTTGGCCTAAGATTGATTATGAATTTTTACTAATGTGCCTTAGTGCCCTACCTAAGCCTTACATCTTACTTTATTTAGCTTTGTAGAGTTATAAAGGGTATGCATACTTATGGATTAGGTTTCCTTGTTGATAGGGTATTATGTATCCTTCGTGTACTAATATGTCTAGGGTACATTGGTATTCTTGGGTTGATAGCCGATATGATACTGTGAAGTCTTGGTATGCCGATATGATTGGAGTACCTTAGTATTTCTAGGTTTGATATGATCTCCCCTCTAGCAAATAAAAAATGAAAATGATTATTATTGGATTATTAAATTGCTTGATAATAGTTTTTCTGTCTATCTATAGTTCAATAGTAGACTTCGAATCTACTTGTGTTTGGTATTGTGCATTTGAGCCCTACCTATGATGTTATGGTTTATACTGTATTGTGCCTTTGAATCCTATCTGTGGTGTTATGGATATTATTGGTTTTGATATTGAGATATGAGATATATTTTAAATATTGCAATTATCGTGTTGAGTTTGGTTCTAATCATTATTTCATAGAGTATCTCTTGAATGCTTGTTTGGTAAGTTTTATTATGCTCTAAATGAATGAGTATGAGCGGTATATGATTTGGTGATATTTTTTTTATTTGATATGATGATTTTATTTTAATCATCATATGTATATTTTAATATTTTATACCATGCATTGATGTGATGTCTTTTATGTGTTCCATGTAGGCGTTTCATTTTAGTTTTGTATTATGGGTTATTTAATAGCATTGTACTAAAGGATTCCTTTCATGGGACCCTTCTTATTCAATGAGAAGTAGTCCTTGTATGTTAACTTGCAAGATTAGTTGAAGTCTAGTACTTAGGTTAACAATTAGAGCTATCCACCTGATATCTTTTCATCCAGATGTTCTTGTACTCTTATGTATTTATGTGATTTCCATCCACTAAATTTTATAAATTATAACAATTGGTTTTATTTGAAATAATAGTATGTTGCTTTGATTCCCTCTACCCTAATTCTTATAAATGTGTTATTAATTTAAGTGGAGTAATGTTTTAGTATTAGCACCTAGTATGAGAATAGTAGAGAAAATAAGAATTATACCAAGTGTGTCGGTAATACCCTAAGTTTTTACCATTTTAGCTACTTCAATTTACTCTTTAAATAAAATTTCCAGTCCTTAAAAAAAGGGTGTTACAATTAGTTTATGGTAATAGTCAATCATTTTCACAAAACCAATCAAAGTGTACAAACAAAGGCAAAATAGGTTCTTGTAAAAATTAAACCTATAGACTAGTTATTCAAACCAACTAATCAATTTCAAGACTATTTTGTGGGTTTGATTAAATTATTCAAAGTTTTCAAACAAAGGAAAAAATATTTTTCTAATGGTAAAATTATTAGTTTTGAAAACACAAACTAATCGATTGGTTATGAAACCAATCAACATGTTCCGACCGAAGCCAAATAATTTTTAAAGCACTTTGAAATTTATTTATGATAAAAAAAATTAAGGAATTATTTTCAAGTATATTCCAAATAATATTTGAAATAACCCAATAGATTTAAATGCAAAACTTCTAGCACTCACACAACCTTATAAGATAGCATAAGACTCAAAGCATAAACTTTGACTTCTTGAGTCTTGGTATCTTAATACAACTTTCTCTTCTGCTTTGAAACTTGTTTGCTCTTTTAAGTGCTGCACTTGATAATTTATTTTTGTAAGTATGGCTTGACATCCTTATTTTTTTCACAATTAACCAAACATATTAACCTCTTAAACCTATTTATTATCATCAAAATATGGATTAAGACATTGATTTGCCCAGAAGGTCAACAAGGTTGGAACCAACAAAACGATACCCATATTAACCAATTAACTGGTGACTAAATTAGTAGTTCCTCCTATTAGTTAAGTGATTTAATAAGGAAAAACAAAGCAAAACTTAGGTGATTCAACTTGAATAAATCCTAAATTATCCATACATTTCTAGTATTCCCTTAAACCATCAAGAATCATATAAATTCATGATTATCATATTGAACACACTTATGTCATGCTTGGAATTTAAATAAACTATCATACATCCTTAACCACCAAGATTCCATAAAATGGCCAAATATGGCCAAAAAAGCTCTTATGCTCATAAATCATGTTAAACATGGCAATAATCTAGAAAATCATGTATCATGCTAAGACTCAACTCATACATAAATTCATTATAGAGGCCAAGCCTCACATGCTTACATATACTAACTCAAAAATACATAAATCATCTCCCATGTTTCCATGCTAAAAATTAAATAGGAATCATGCATAGAAAATAAAGATAGCATAATGTCATATAAATTCCTAACCACGTATTACAGTAAGTTTGATTTACCTTAACCAAAATAATCTTCTAGTAAATAAGATCCTACCTTGATGGCCAACTAACTATCTTTCTTGATTTCTTGGGTAAAATAAAGAGTTTAAATCAATAAAAATATTCAAAAACCAAAGAAAAATACATGAAAAATAAAAGAAAAGGTAGAAGGTATAATCCTCAACCTACATTCAACAATTCCAAGAAGAGGAAAACCAAGCATCTCTAACTCTTTTACCTCCTTAACCCTTATTTGTTTTAGGAAAACAAAGAGGAGCTATAATAAAGTTTAAAATAAGGATTAGAAAAAGAAAGAAGCTAAGAAAATGAAGAGTGAAAGAAAAAGAAGAAGGAATTGGTTGTAAGAGGGAAGCAAACTAAAGTTCTAACATTTAGGCAATTCTTAATAGAAAAAAGAGAGAAAAATAAGGATTGTGAGTGTGCTAAGAAGGTATGAAAATCAAAAATTATGGTTGGCTCTAGCCCTTTTGTCAACCAAGAGGAGGAAAGGAAACATATGAGAAAGTTGAATTTGAAGTGGATTATAGAGAACATGGGAGTAAGAAATCCCATGATGAGGTAAGGGAGGGAGGAAGGTGAATGAGGGAAACCAAGTGGTAGGGCATAAAAACAAAAACAAATAAGTTTGCATTTAGACTTGTGATAGAGGAAAGAGAAAAAGAAGAAGAATGTGGGTTGATAAGGAAAGTATACTGATATGAATGTTATAAAAATAATCCAAGGATATCAAATCATGCTTATTAGTATAAATAGATCATAATTTTAATATTCACAAACATATAAAGAAGTATTGAATCAAAACAACAAAAATACTTGAATTTTTTAGTAGAATCAATCAATTGGTTGTGCAATACTAGTCAACTAGTTTTCATCAGTAAACTAGTTTTTACCAAAAATTTGATTGGTTCGTCTAAAGGAATTATCTAGGTTCTAGGATGAACCTAATGAATAGTCTAGGCCATGACTAGTCTAATGATTTCCCTAAGACTCATATTTTCAAGCCATTTCAAAAACAAAAATAACTCTATTTTATATTAAATACACATTTTGGATGTGGTATTATATAGGGTGACCTAGGTGACTTTTGGTAGACTTACTACCATTCATGCACTACCAAGATTGATTGGTGTTTGAGTACCAAATTAAATTAGTATCATTATGGTGGAATCCTTGGTGATATTTGGCTTGAATAGAAGTATACATATATCTTATTTAAGTGATTAAATAAAAATAGAAATGTGGATTAAAATACATAGTTTTAATATGACCTTAGTGTTCCTTGATTCGTACAATTTCCCTACTTATAAGTAACTAAGTGATAAATGAGTAAATTTTTTACTTGTGACTTCTATGTGTTAACAGCTATCACATGTTATAGATCAATTTTGTGTTTACATGTTATCATATTCATCCATATTGGTATTATCGCATGTGAATCCATGTTTTTTCTTACTTATGATAGAATAATGTGTTTACTATAAGCATGTTATCACTATGTGTTGATTTTATACACTTCTTACTTCACTATAGTGAAGCTAAATTATGTAGATGACAATGTGCAAGTACTCAAGGATGATATTCTAGGGTGATGATGACTTTAAGATTGGGAATTATAGTCAGGGTTATTCGATAATCATGACTGTAGTGCTTATTTTTTATTAGGATATCTTAGAATTCAACTTCTCTTTCTATATAGTAATATACTTTGATTTAGTGGTGTATTAGGATGTATTATCCTATCATTTGCTTTTAATTTATACCAGCATTTGAGTTCTTTTATATTATTGTCATATAAGTTTAAAGGTTTTAGCATTGAACTTGGTATAAGAAAGGCATGGATGTCATACTTATATTAAGTATGGTGTCAATGCATATTTGATTATTCTTAATTCTACTACAAATTATGTATTAATACCAAAAAAAAAAATCTGCTATAAATTTTGTAGTGTTACTATCTTTTGTTGCACTTAGATTAGTCAAAGTCTTATTCTAAAATATTTTATTTAAGTTTGTCATGTTGGCATTTAATAATTTTTATTTTTTTAAAAGATTTACTTTTATAAGTCCTCCATCAAACATAAAAGAGGTTGTGGATGTTTAACACCATTTATTTTTATTGTTTTAGCTTCCAAAAATCATTGTACCCCCTTTTACTTACAAATTATCATTTTACCCCTTTACTACCAAAATTACTATAATATCCTCTTATTTATAAAACTACCATTTTACCCCCTTACATCCAAATTTACCATATTTTCCTTTTACTTGCAAATTACCATAATACCCTTTTACATCCAAAATTACTATTTTACCCCTTACTTCCAAAATTACCATTCTTACCCTTCTCTTCCAAAATCACCATTTTACCTCTTACTTCCAAAATTACCATTCTTACCCCCTTTACTCCCAAAATTACCACTTTACCCTTTACTCCCAAAATTACCATAATACCCCTTTAATTATAAAATTGCTATTTTGCCATTTAACCATAAAATTACCGTATTGCCCTTTTGCCTCCAAAATTACCACAATACCCCTTTTTCTTACAATTTACAATTTTATCCTTTTACTTATAAAATTATCATTTCACCCTTTTCTTTTGAAATTACCAAAATACCCTTTTACTTACAAAATTACCATTTTACGCCTTTCTTTCGAAATTACCAAAGTACCATTTTACTTACAAAATTACTGTTTTGCCCTTTTCTTCCAGAATTACCAAAATGTCATTTTACTTACAAAAATTACCGTTTTACCCTTTTACTCCAAAATTTCCAAAATACCCTTTCACGTATAAAATTACCATTTTACCCCTTTATTACACCACTTTTATGAATTTACCACCACTACATAAAATACTAATATTAGTACTTCATTCTTATCATCTAACTCCACCAACTTGTCATTATTCAACATAATACTCATTAGCAACTACATATATTAGATCACATACTTACATAGGCATATTACTAAAATACCCTTAGGCTCACAATAATAGTATTCATGCATTAATGACATAATACATCATAGACAAGCATTTAACATTTCCATCAATAATCAAACTCCATCCTTAAGTATCATCTCTACACATGGCACAAAAGCTAGCATACTTTTCTTTTTATCAATCAATATAAGCAACCACATATATCATACTAGGCAACACATAACATGCATAAAATCATACTAAAATCCCTAATGTGCTAGCATACGTTTTTCCATGCATTTAAGTGGGGTTTACCGATTACCTTAATCCTACAAAAATCGAACCTTCCCGGTATCCCGGTTAAAGATTCAAGATTTAATTAACAAAATCAACACCTAAAAATAATATCAATAATTATTATATTAGAAGTAGGAAACTCAAAGCATAAGACTTTATAACACATAATTAATGAAATGCTTAACTTAAAATATTATTATACCTTAAAATTATTAACCAAGTAAACCAAGAAATGAAGCAAATCATGCTACTCATGCAGCATGAGCTGCATGCAAAACAAGAGGGATAAGGGGCTCGAAATGGTGTGAAAAGTGAGAGGAAGTGGTATTTTCGGGTTAGGGTTTTGGAGCTAGGAAAGAAGGTAGATAGGGGAGGATTTAGGGAAAGGGAAAGGTGCAGGAGTGAAGAGGGGGTGTAGGTGGCCGCTGGGGATGGGTTTTCGGCGGCCAATGGCGGTAGAGGTGGTGGTGGCAGCAGCTAGGCGGCGAAGTGGGCTGTAGGAGTGGACATGGCTGAGAAGGAAGGAAAATAGAGGAGGAAAATGAAGGGGTTCGAGGGTTGTTTTCAGAAAAATGAGGTGTGGGGGTGGTAGAGGGGGTTGCAGGGAGGAGATTGGTGGTTTGGGAGGCAGCAGAGGCAGCGGAAAGGCGGCGTATGAAAGGGTTAAAGGGAGGCTGCCGGTAAGGGAGAACAATGGGGGGAAAATGAGAGGGAAGGAAGAAGGGGCTATAGGGCTCGAGAGGGTGGTAGGAGGCACTGAAGAAGGTGGGTGTGGCGGAGAAAACGGTGGGGGGCGGCGACGATGCAAAAATAGGGGAAAATGGAAGGAGAATAAAAGAGAGAAGAGGGAGGTCAGGGAAGGTGAGAGGCTTGAAAAATGGGGCAGGGAGAGAGCTCGTGAGTTGAAGAAAAAGGACAGGAAGGGGAGGTGGCGGTCATTAACCGGTGGCGGCAGGTAGGGCAGCGGAAGGTGGTAGGGTGGCAGGGGAGGCATGGGAAGAAGAGGAAAAAAAAGGAAGGGGGCAGGCGGCTAGGCAGGGATGGTTTGGGTCTGAAAAGGGAAGAAAGGGACAGGGGAGAGAGAGGAGAGTGAGAGAGAGAGAGAGAGTGCAGTGGTGGCAGGTGGTGGCGGCAGGGCGGTGGCCAACACACTCGACATGGCAGGCGGGGTGCTGGTCGGGCGTGTGAGAAGGGAGAGAGGAAGGGGAGGGGGTGCGAGTGGGCGGACTGGTGTAGGAAAGAAAGGATAGGGCTGGTCCGGTCTGGGAAAAAGGAAAAGAGAGACGGGTTGCAGGTGGGTTGTGGGCAGGAGAAGGAGAGGAGGGAAGGGAATGGGCCGGAGGCCCAGGCGTAGGGGGAGGAGGAAGCAAGCCGGATGCGGGTGGCCCAAAGGAGGAGAAAAAAGGAAAAGGAAAGAAAGGAGGAAAAAGGAGAAAAAGGAGAAGGGAATAAAAAAATAAAAAGGAAAATGGGAAAATGGGAGAACTTAAAATAATTAAATATATGGGCTTAAAAAGGATAATTTTAGTAAAATATTGGTTTGGTAAAAATTATTTAAATAAAAAGAGTATGATAAAATAACAAAATATTTTTTTTAATTTATCAAATATTCCTATCCAAATTTATATAATCAAAAATTCGTAAAATAATTAAACTAAATAATTTTAAAACCTCATTTATTTTAAATAAAAGCTATTTATTAAATTTTAGGTTTTCTAAAATTTTGGGGGATTACACAGACAAATTACATATTCTTATATATTTTTTTATTAGAGTACCACTATGAGTTGATTTTTTTTAATATCTTATGTTTCTACCAAAGAAGTAGAACCGTAGATACACTCACCACACTTCACCCCCTAATTGAATGATAGGGGAATCTAGTTTCTTTTACATAGATGGGCCCAGTCTTTGGGCTATTAAACCTAGGCCTAGCTCTAAGGCCCCAAAAAAAATAAGGGTCCCATTTAATTATTGGCTAGTATATGTGTACATTAGGGAAAAAAAGAAAATAATAATAATTGTTGGCAGCTTCATCACGAGCCTCAAAATAGAAAGACAAATTACCTTCTTTTATCCTTAGTGAAGACAAACCAAAGCCCAAACCTAGAGGCAAAAAAAATCTAAATTGCAAAAATAAGATGATGATTCATCCTTTCCATTATCTTGCAACTCTCACATACATATCAACAAAGAGTATCTCCTTCTTTATTTTCTTATATTTTTGGTAAATTGTAAAAAAAAAAAATATTTAACCTAATCCCTAATTCATCAATTTATTTTAAGTTAGAATTCCAAAAATTAAAAATTGAATGTCTATTTTAACTTTTTGATTTATAATTTTGCTATTGCAAGTGAATTGCTAAATTTTTCTTCAATTCCCAACCAACAACCATTGTCTAAAACTCATTGCTACTTGCTTGGTGGCACCTTCTATCTAGTTGTTTCTCATCTCTAGTAGCTCGGTTTTCTACTTTCTTTCACTATCATTCATATTCTTCAATCTTCAAATTATTTTTATTCAAAGATTAGAACTAGTCAACACCGCTCTTCTGTATTTAATTATTTTAGTTTGGTAGTTTCATATGTAATTAAATATAAAAAAAATGATTTCCGATAGAGTGGAATTAATGTAAATATGTTAAGTAGTTCAATTTCTAGTGTTGTCGTGTTGATTTGTATTTCATTTTTTTAATGTTTTTTTAAGTGTAGTTCAATACTTATATTTTTGTAGCTCCATATATGTATTCAACTAATTTTTATTCTGCATTTTATTTATTTTTTTTCATATATATTACTAACATTATTTTATTACTTTATTTTACATAGGCATTTAATTATTTTAGCACAAATATTACAAATCTACTAGTGAAATTATTATAAGATAAGGACCACAAGGGCCAACCCATAAGGTGTTACTCTTCATTTTTATCTCATTAGCTTATTGCATTTTTTTTCTTTTGTATTTACTAATGTATACTATAAAGTATGAATCTAGATATGAAACACATAATAACAATAAGAAAGACAAAGAATTTATTCAATCTCAAAAAGGTGCACTTGATAGATTTATTAGTTGTAGCAATCAAAGTACTTAAAAAAACAAAACACAAGTGAAATTCATGCAAATGAATTTCCCATTAGTGATGATAATAATTTTAGTAATTCTTTGGAACATAATGAAGAGGATATAAGGAGATAAATGAACACATAGATAGAATGAATTCACATGCAAACAGAGATATACATGATCAAGAAAATTAGAAAAATATTCGTAATGACTTAAGAGATTTGATAGTTGAGAAATGACCTATTAGATATGATAATCAAGACTTCTATAAAGATGAGAACTCTAGAAAATTTCCCACTATATATTACACTAGAAAATTGCAATATGGAGAAGTATATGACCTAACATGGTTAATTTACTCCAAAAAAAATTAGATGGAGTATTTTTCTTTTGTTGTAAATTATTTTTAAAGTTGGAATTAAATTTTCAACTTGTAAATGATGGTTGCGATGATTTGGAAAATTATGGTGCTATGCTCAAGGAACATGAAAAAAGTAATGAGAACATTATTAATATGACTTCTTCAATTAATATGATTATAAGATTACAAAATGAAAAAAACAAATTGATAAAAAATACAATATCATATAATAATAAAAAAGAACATTGGAGAAATTTGTTATTGAGAATTATTGGCATAGTGAAAGTTCTTGCAAAAATAACTTGAAATTTAGATGGACAAATCAAATATATTATGAAGCTAAAAATGGAAATTTTTTTAATCTTGTTAAAATGAGTGCTAAATTTGATCTAATAATGCAAGAACATTTCATATGTATTCATGCAAGTGAAGTACATACTCATTATCTTGGTCATAGGATACAAAATGAAATCATTGATTTGTTGGAAAATGAAAAAAAATGCACAATTGTGATAAAAGTTAAGGCATCAAAGTATATCTCCATCATGCTTAATTGTAGTCCTGATATAAGCCATCAAGAACAAATGTCCCTTGTATTAATATTTGTAGATATTTCATATCTTCCTATTAGAATAAAAGAATACTTTATAGGATTTTTTTAATATATATGATACATTAAGTCAAGGACTTTTCAATGAACTTAAAAATGTATTAGACAACCTTGGTGTTGATACTAGTGATAGGAGAGGATAAGGGTATGATAACGGTTCTAATATGAAAAAGAAACATCAAAGTGTGCAAAAACACCTAATGGATATAAAGCCTTGAGCATTTTATACACCTAGTGCTTGCCATAGTCTTAATTTATTGCTTTCTGACATAGCTAGTTGTTGTTCTAAATCCATTACATTAGTTGGAGTGTCAAAAAGTATTCATTCAATATTTTTTCCTCTACTAAGATACGGAAAGCTATAAAAGAATATGTATCTTATTTAATTGTGAAACCATTGTCACAAACACATTGAAAGTGTCAAAACAATCAAATTTCAAGTTTTACAAATAAGAGATGCTCTACTCAAATTAGCATAAACTAGTGATGATTCTAAAACAAAAAGTGAAGCTTATTGTTTGGCTATATATGATTCAAAAATTTTGATTTTTTGGCGGTCATGGTAATTTGGAATGATTTATTATTTATTTTTAATGTGGTTAGTAATGTTTTACAAGCTAAGGACATGTAAATTGATGTTGTTGCTATAAAACATTTAAAAGGTCTTTAAAATTATAGAAAAAATGGATTTACCAAACCACTAATTTCATTTATTGAAATAGCTTCTAAAATGAATACATAACCTATATTTCATGAAATAAGAGTAATTCATAAGAAAAGATAATTTAACAAAACTAATACTAATAATGTAGCACAGTCTTTAAAAGAACCATTTAAAATCAAGTACTTTTATTATATTTTATATAGTAGCAATTTCTTCTTTTGAAGTAGGTTTGAAAAATTTATAATATATGAAGGAGGTTTTTTTTCATATGATCTAAATAAGTTAAAATATCTAGATGGTGAATGCTTAAAAATATGTTGTCTTAGTCTTAAAAGTTTTTTAAAACTAGATGCAATTTTAGATTTTGATGGCTTAGATTTATTTTTTGAACTAAAGGTTTTTAAAGAAAATTTTCAAAATGAATCAAAAGCTCTATTAGACATTATTAATTTCATACAAAAACTAAACTCATTTCTTAATGCCTTGATTGCATATAGATTAGTATTAACTATTTATGTTATAGTAGCAATGATAGATAGAAATTTTTTAAAGCTAAAATGAATAACATATTTTATATGGTTAACTGTATCTTAATAAAGACTCAGTAGATTAGCGATTATATCATTTGAAAATGATTTAGTGTCAAAACTTGATTTTCAATGCCTTATAAATGAATTTGCATCCCAAAAGACAAGAAAAATTAAGTTTAAATAATTTTCTACTTGGCCAATTCCAACATGTTTTCCTAGGGTCTCAAAATGTGTAAGGCTAGCCACAATTATGCTACCCATGTATTTGTCACAGTATAGAGGAGTATAAAGGATAACAAGAAAAGGTAAATTAGGAACTATAGAAACTAAAAATGTTTTATACATGAATTTCTTATTTTATTGATCAACACCCTTGTTAATTTATGAAGCTAGCTCAGCAGTTTGTGTTCACCACAAGTAGTTGTACTCTAATAAATGACCATACATGAGATTTTAAATTTGTATTTTTAGTTGCTACAATAAACTAAAGCCATACTTTATAATTTTCATAGAATTTTTTTATCATACAATACAAGTATATGATATACATTATATAATTAAACATCAATCTCAATACACATTCTGAGCTGATATTTATTGGATTTTGGACAAGCTAATACGTGTTAATCTTATAATTTTATATATTTATAGGAGATATACCAGCTGATATCTTACAATCATTTATCAATATTTGCCAATATTTATTTTTATTTACTAGTATTTGTTGTGGAAAAAAAATACAACTCAACAACCATCACATATAAAATATCATTAGTGATACCTTGATACTATGACATCGTGACCTTGTTTTCTTTGTTTGATATAAATTTAAGGATCAACAATTAATCACAAATAAAATTTCAGATTTGACAATGTTTATTTAACTCTTTAGGGGTAAGGATGATATAAGATGACAATGCAGGTTGCTCAAATGTGTTTACACCATCAAATATGAACATAATGGAGTTTCTTCAATCCTAGAATACTATCATTTAAAGATCTACATAGTATTATGTTTAGCCTTTATATTTTCCTACTAGTTTAAGTCATTTGTTGATGTGAATAATATGGTTCAAACTATTAAACAAACTCTAATTTCATAGTTCAATTTGATTTATAATTTAAAATTTTATAATTTTCTTCATACTTTTTTAAAAAGGCTTGGTTACAATTTGAATATTTAAATTACAATAAATAGACCACAATAGCTAAATGTATTTCTATTCTTTTTTTTTTCTGTTTACATATATAAAGTAGTTAGATAGTTACTTAAAAAATATTATATGATTTGTGCCTTAACTAAAGTATATTTCTTTTTTTTTTGCATTTATAAATAGGACATATATAAACAATATACACGCATACATACATACATACATATATATATATACATACATACACGCATACATACATACATACATATATATATATATATATATATATATATATATATAATATGTTAGATATCATTATAAGAATAATATTTTTAAATTATAATCTAGTTTTAATTATTCATTAGTTATGGTTTTTATAAGAATATTAAATAATTTCAAGTGAAGTAATTAATTTTTAATATTGAACATACAAAACCCATAGATTGAATTGAACTAAACTATAAAATGCTAATATAGTTAGTTGGGATCATTCAAAAATAATTTAATTTGGCTTGAAATTTTCAAACCTTAACAATATAGTTTGCTTTGCCTTGAGATTGAAACCAGACCGAACCATATTCACCCTTAGTTGTGATCCTTGTTATTTCATCTCCAGCCAATTCATTTCCTTAATAAATAGTCGTCTTCCTATGACCACTTGTCTTCGCGGAACAGTTTTAATTAGTGAAATGCATTCTAATTTCAAGTTTACACAGAATGGAATGGCATATTTTAAGCACTTATTGTGGATATCGATTACAAGACTGCGAAAAAAATATACACCGAAAGCAATCTACAAGTTATAAAAACACCGTAGACTTGCTTTATTCGCGGCATGTTACTAGCTGGAGACATTCACAAGCATTAAGCAAGCAACGTAGGCGTCACACTGCCATGCGGGATGCATCAACAGAGATACCTAGAGCCTGTGTTTGTATGAAGCAGAGGAAGAACTGACACGAAGGAGACAAAGCCTTTAGAGACGGGGAAACACAGAACCGCAATGGGAGCCGATTGGTTAAATAATGTCAACACCATGGTATAACTCACAGTTCGCATCTATAATTTACATATATAAAAGAATAAAAAGTATACTAGATTGCGTAGTACACTTCAACCATTATGTAAAGTCTGCTGAACTCCACGAGGCGCCTGCTCCTCCAGCTCCTTGACTGGGAACTTTCCGCTCTTCTCATGCTTCAGGAAAATGAAAACCATCAGTTACGAATACAAATTATACAACCAACTCATAAATGTGTCAACATGAATCATACACATTGATGTTCAGCACAATGATCAAGGTTGTAATTCACTTTTAAAGCTAGATGACTCTTCCGAAATATATGACCAGAGATTGAAATGCTTATCTGCTGCTTGCATTGGAGTCCAAAGTTTTGTTTAATAGACAGCGAAGGCGAAGGTAAAAGAAACCATAAACTAAAAGTTTTTTATAAGCTACAATTTGAATATGCCTGACTTATTAGGGATTCTAGCACGTTAGACTTAAATTTATTAACAAGAAGTCATTAATAGTTTTTATTATTTTTTAACAGACTTCAACTAATTAGCTTATTTATGCATTAGGATTTCGAAAGAGCTCAGCCCATTAGCTTGTAATCAATTATAAATAAGAGACTAGTCCGCAATAATAGATATGTTCGAGAATTAGCAAATTGCTAATTGCACGGGTCTCTCCTCTCTACAAAATCGTCTCTCTCACACAATTCCTCTCTCCAAAGCCTAGCCACTCCTTCCCTAAAGAGAAGGCCCTCAATCCACTCTCTCCCCTCTTCCCTAACCTTCCACCATAGCTAAAGGCAAGATCTTAATGCACTCTCCTCTGCTAACCGTAATCCTCCTTCACATCGTCCAATAAACAGATTCAGATCTATAAAAAATGACCTTAATAAATTGTCACCAGAGCTAGTGGTTATGGAGGACAACTTGAATAGTCAGCCAGATTAGTAACAATAGATTTGAAGAAAGATTTACCCAATCCGAAAAGGATCAAGGACAAGAAGATGAAGTCACAATAATACTAGCAAAAACTCAAAGTCAAGTCAGAAAACCAAGCTAGTATCAGAACAATCCCTTGGTAAATAAGTGGAGGTGAAAGAAATGGTGGCTACGAGCGAAGGAGTCTATGGCAGAAGACCAGCCAGCCTTGCTGATCATCACCCACTAACAATTGACATCACACTGCAATCCACAATCACCAAACCACTGCCTATAACGTCCACAACCCCTTCACTTGTAGTTGCTGCTCAACAAAAATCACCAGTCACTCTCTCTGCTGCAGTCATGGTTGTTCCACCGCACCACTTGCTTCACCTTTAGCCCTGAACACAACCACCAAATCCTCATCATTTGCTCGCCCAACCCCAAAACCACAGATTGACCACAGCAAGCCCCCAGCATCAACTAATAACTAATAACTCATGACACCTTCGTTAGCCCCCAAACCACTATCAATAGTGACTGCAGCACCTGCCTATATATGCTCCAACGCATATTTCCAGCCTTTCAGCACCTGCAGAATCATGGTCAGGCTTTTACTGCACCAACGATGCAAAATTACCAAGACATTAACGGTTTAAATTTTTTAGCTTTATTGGCTGATAAATCACCGCTAAATCAGAAAATATAGCCATTAAATCTGCAGTTTATTAAGAATTCTTAAATCTATTGAAAAAAGCATGCATGATAATTTTTTCTTATTCATTTACTATATATATTTAGAAACAAGGTACTATTGAACAATAATAAAGTATTGTTAGTTGTTAACTTAACATGTCTTATTAAGGCAAATTTAGGGTTATTCGAACAATTTAGTATACAATGACTCACTTAAATACTTCTAATATAATATAAAACACTAATTTATTAAATATTTATATTCAAATGATTAATAAATAATAATTAGAGAATACAGTAAACTAAAAATAAAAATTCATGTCGTGACGGCCATGCACATAATTTATCCTTCGCGACGCTTTGATACCGCGGCACCACGACAGCAAACGCAATAGCAATTTTATTGCTTGCTCAATACTAACTGTTGTGAGTTGTTATCCTGCCATCCATCTAAGCATCACTTATCTCCTGGCTAGAAGGAAGCTCTATATAAATATTGAGGGCCAGCCCAATACAAATATCAATTCTGGTTACACATGAAGCAGCTGGAAACGCCCAACTTCTAGTTGATGAGCTTTGGAGATGCTCTTGGTTCCTATTATGGCTGGCCCATGGCCCACAGAACTCTTCACCGCTGACTGGTCCATTCATTTAGCCTCCTTAGCCTCTGGTGCCCTTACCAGTGTATTTGCCTAATCTATGGCCACAACTCAATACTTCATTGAGCACGGTCAATGATTCTTGTGCTTTGAATATGCCTGCAGGAACCTCCTTCATATTGGGCAATTGTATGACTTTTGGTTTCCTCCACCTATATCAGCTACTAGCATGCGCAATCACTCATCTCTTAGAATTGTTGATCAAATGGAATGGACTACCTCCGAATCAAGTTGTTGGTTAAGTGGAATAGGTTACTTCTGGATCAAGTTGTAGCAAAGTTCGCTGCTGAATTTGGTCGCTCCTTTACATATTACAAGCTTGAAGACAAACTTGTTTTCCAAGAAAAGAGTAATATCAGGAAGCTTGATAGTAAGTCAAGCCTACCCTCGGACCTATTAGGGCATAGTGATCCAATTTTTACCCTAGTGAGTACAATTTGAGTATATTAAAAAGTAGTGGGCAATAGTTTTATTAATTCATAGTGGACCTTAGTTTATTAGCTTATTAATGCATTAGATATTATAGAGAACCTCAACCCAGTATTTTGCAATCACCCATAAAAAAGAGGCTAGGACCTCAATAATAGATAAGTTGGAGAATGAACAAACTGCTAATTCCCTGAATTTTCTTCTCTCCTCAGTCGTCTCTTTCTTCCCAAACTCTAGCCACTGCCAGCTCCTGCCCCAAGGAGGCTGCCAATTCTCTCTCCTCTCTTCTCGAGCCTTTTTTGCAATAGGTAAATGGAATATTCCCAATAGCTCCTCTCTGCTAACCCTATTCCTCTTTTATATAGTATATCACCAAATCCACAACAAAGAAAATTAACAAGAATTCTCCTTAAAACTTCAATGTTATTATGATCATTAGGGGTTCCACAGCTAAATAGAATGGTATGGAGGAGGTCTAGCAAATCAGCCCCAAAAATGTGTTGGTAACTCTTCAATGCAATAGGGGAGGACTAAATGTTCAATACCATAACTAGACTTGATAAAGCTAGCAGTAACTTATTATATGAATCAAACGAGCCAAAACTACACTTAATTTTCATCCAAAACTAAAGATCAAACTTCATCTGAAATTCAAAACATCTGACCCAAAACTATTTGAAACTAGGTAACCTTAATAAGGGCATGTATCCAAGCTAACCTGAATAGAACTGACCCAAACTGAAGATAATCTAAATCAAACACTACCCGTACTAGAACATGAACCTGAACCCTATTCCAAACAAATGTCAAACCTGAACCAATAGTGATCAAAAAAGACTATTTATTTCAAAATAAGTTTACGTCAAAGGCTATTTTGTTAACAAAATTCCATGAAAGAGTATATGACATTAAATCCATCCCACATGAAGCAAAACAAAGATAATAGGAGTTTTATATTTGGGTTCCTTAAATATATTCTAGCTTTCTTTTAGTGAGATCACTGCAATATAAGAAAATATAGGTAACTTATCAAACACTATAAAATAATTAATTAATCATGTTTAATTAACCAAATGATATTCATTACTTTTATGTAAATATTTGATTAATGAACAAGCAATAAGTAATAACAAATACTGTCAACTAAGATAAAGTTAACCATAAAATTAAAAAAAATTAAGCACTTTATATTAACAAAAATATGTTTTATGTACAATTTCATCTTTTATCTCAACATTTTTAACATACTAGTATCTTAATATTAAACAAAATATATTACACAACCTTAATTGTTGAAAATGTAAGAAATTGTCGACAATATAAGAAATGTAAAGTATATGCATCTCTAGTTATAAAGAATTTCAAGTCAATCCAATAGTATATATTATAGATTTAACCCAAATTTTACAATGAAAAATAATACCATAAAGAGATATACATCATAAAACTCATAACTTCTATTATAAAAAATAACATCAATATAAATTCTTAACCGACTTTTGTAGACCTAAATTGAGCTTGAATTGGAAAATACACCCAAATTCACCCAAACCATAGCACAACCAAGAATAGCTTGAACTAGTTACATAGTAAACCCAATTTTAGCCTAATCCAGAACGAACCAAATTAAAATCGACAAAAATGACCAATTTCTAGCTCAAAATCCATAACATATAGTAGAATAGCTAAAATGGCCTAGAAGTGTGTTGTTAAGGATCAATATTAAGGAAGTACAATAGCTGGGTCCCTTTCACCTTCCCACGAGTGCCTTGACATAGACAAATTATTTGTAATATCCTATGTGATAGATGGTGGAGGTTTAAAATGATTGATATAACTAACTACATCAACAATGTGTGTTTCTCTTTTCAAAATTTCATCATTGGAAAACTCTAATGTTAAGCGTTTTTGGTATGCAATAATACAAGGATGGGTACCCTCTTGCAAAGTGTTCGAAAATGCATGTGAGTGGATAAAAAACACGCTAAAAAATTGTATCGATTTGTGGGGCCAAACATTAATCCTGAAAGCAGCTCAAAGTAACTATCCACGGCCAATGAGGGATAAGTGTTACTAATGGAATTAAAGCTAAATTGTACGAGCTAAACTTGGATGAGTTAATCAGCCGCTTAGCAGAAATAATTTTGGGGTGAACTGTAGTAAGAGAGTGGCTGAGGTTGAATAAGAACATTGCATTCTTCGAATGGGAGTATATGTAACATCCCAAATTATGTGGTATATGGTGGCGACTTAAAAAGATTAATATGACTGAATATATTAACAAGATGTCTCTTTTTTAATTGGCTTGAAGCAATCTAAAATGGGTAACCTTTAGTGAAATTCTATAAATGCATGTGATTGAATAAAAAGCAAGATAAAGAGGATTTGTATTCATATGTGAGGTAAGTCATCAATTCCAAAAGCGTTCCAAAATAACCATCCACGATAGGTGTGGGATCGGGATGTTACATTATCACTTACTATAGGCTCATTGAGAGCCACTCACAAATTTGTGGCCCCGATATAGGTTGCTCGCATGGGGTCCAAAATTGCATAATTGGATTCATGATAATCCCTAGTGAGCATAAACCTATAGAATAAACCTTTTGCTTCAAATACCTACAATGCAAAAGGTTACCCACGTTTGTTGTGTCGCTGGTTTCTAGGTGAAAGTCACTGGGTTCCTTCAAGATAAACATTTTTTATTACTAGAGCTATGAGATACCACAATGAATATTCATGTCCAGCAAAGCTTAATCTTGCAATGAACTACGAGATAAAGCTCAATTAGCATGAGTCTATACAGCCAAAAATTTTCATATGCCTACATTACACAAGGTTGCCCACATTTGTTGTGTAGCTAGTCGTTTTTTTCCCCTGGGTGAAAGTCGCTGGGTTTCTTCCAGGTCCCCAATGCTCATTACTCGAGCTAAGAGATACAAAAACAAACCTCAATATTCATGTCCAGCAAAACTTAATCTTGCAATAAATTATGGGACACCAGATTTGAAATTCAGAGGAAATATCAGTCGGAATTATATTCTTATACCTGGGTGATTTACCAAAGTAAAATAATATTACCACTAATGTCAAAGATGATGGTTAAAAAAATTAAATGTAATCAAATTGGCTGTTGATCATTGAATTATCAAACCACTATATATAGATATCAAAATCAGAAGAAACATGTATTCCAATTTGAAAAAGGTTGACAGCAGAATCATGCATGTATACTGTACCAAAATTATTTCAATATTCATAGAAAGATATTCATACGCAAGTATGCAGCAAAGTAACATAAATACAACAAAAGTAGCTGGCATGTTACTGGGGTGCAAAGCAGCAGAGGAGACACTCAGAAGTCCATATCCACACAATATGAGAATGGTCCAGAACAGGTGCTCAACAAAGTTTCCATGAAGAAACTTCTCACAGATAAGTGGAATAGTTATGCACAAAATCGCTGCTCTAGAAGTCTTAATGTGGGCGTTCAAAGTGATATTGCTCATATCATTTAGCTACTGCATTTCTTTTTTAGACACTGATCTGTATTTAAACTCAAACAGTAGTTGCACAATATGAAGATGGAATGACAAGTGAGGCTTCGTTCAGATTGATAGTGTTCCAACATCTTGAGATATTGGGAGACTATAAACTAGCTATCAAAGAACAAAGAGGTAATTGTCGAATAAAAAACAAACATTTGGGTTTGTTGCAATTAAAGCATACAATCAAATATCGGTACCGAAATTGCGTATCGGCCGCAATTTCGCGGTTTTCGGGTCAGCCGCAACGCGAAATTCCGAAATTTTGGCCGTTTCAGAAAATCACACATTTATCGCCGCGATATCGGCGAAATTTCGGATATCGGCCGATATTTTACCGATATTGGCCGATATTTACCAATATTGGCTGATATTTACCGATGTTGGCCGATATTTGTTGTGTAAAATAATTAAAAAATCACGCCGCGACAACCGCGATATAGAAAATATCATTCGCGACACTCCGATACCGCGATACCGCGACCGCAACTGCAATCGCGACCGTAACCGCGATTTTATTGTATGAATTAAAGTAACATTTTTGAGATTCCAACAAATACAAAAATGTTTGAGGTTTGTTTCAATAATTTCCTACTAAAATAATCCTCTCCATATAAAATAAAAATAAAAATAAATGAATAAATAAATGCATTTTATCATCAAATTTTTGTATAAAAAAGAAAATTAGTTTAAAAAAGTCAAAACCTACTTTCACTTTTACCCTCACCTTTTTTCTTTCATTATCTATACATTGAATGCTTTGTTATATTTCAATAAAAGGTGTAGGTGGAATTTTAATACTACATTTATTAATTCCTAAAAAAATGAGTAAATTGTTAAAATGAATTCCTTTTTGATACGGAAAGAGTATTACTTTCATGTGAATGTGGTATCTTACATATTATTTATACACTAATACAATTACGCCCATTAGTATCTGCCTATTGATTAATGAATCATTATTTTATATTTAATATTTTAGTAATTTATTTATTTATTTTACTTTTCTCAACCTTGTTTTTAACATTTTTATTTTTATCAATTCATAATTACTTATTTTACTATCATAACATTCTAACTTATTAGTTATAGTTTAATCACATTCATTTTCTATCAATAAAGTGTTTGTTAGCCAAATTTTAAATAAAAATAATATTAGAAATAAAAACTAAAAATAAGTTTAAACGTAATTTTGCAGAAAATATTATTATGTTTGATATTCTCTACAACGAATCTGGTGTTCCATAATTGAATGTTATTCAAATAAAGTAACTGAAGAACAGAATAGCAGACACTTGCATCTACTTAAGAGTTAGTTTATCATTAAACTACTGTTGCATTTAATCTAACAGAATCGAATGTTATTCATGAACCTCTTAAATGCAGAATTGAATGCTATTCACGTATCTAGGAGATTTGAGTGCAATTAATGTATTTGGGAGATAGCATTTCAATCAATTGCACTTCAAAAAGGTACTAAAACAAAATGTCCTTTGTACCCTCATACAAATTCATTGTCGTTTGAGAATCTTTCAACCAATCATAAAGCTTTCCTTGGAAAACTAAACATAGTCCTCATCCCTACTACCTTATCCGAAGCTTTTTCTAGTGAGAATTGGAAACAGGCAGTGAATGTGGAAATGGATGCATTGGATAAGAACAGAACTTGGGAGTTGGTGAAATTAACCGTAGGGAAGAAACCAGTGGATTGTAAATAGGTGTATACTGTCAAGAGGGCTGATGGATCAGTTGAGCGATATAAAGCATGCTTAATACCTAAAGGATACAACAAAATCTATGGGATTGACTATTTAGAGACTTTTGCTCTTGTAACAATGATGAACACAATTAGAGTTCTGCTATCTCTGGCTGGAAATTTGGTTGGGCTTCACAGCAATACAATCTTAAGAATGCTTTCCTACATGGAGAACTCAAGGAGAAAATTTATATGAGAATTCCACCTAGGCATGGAAACAAGGTAACTGCTGATACTGTTTGTAAACTAAAGAAAGCATCGTATGGTCTGAAGTAATCACCAAGGACATGGTTCAAAAGATCAGCTAGAGTTATTTTGGGTATGGGATAAAAACAAATCCAAGGAGATCACACATTGTTCATTAAGCATTCACCTTCAGGGGGGATCACAATTATTTTTGTTTATGTTGATAATATAATAGTAACAGGACATGATGGCAAAGAAAAGAAGAATTTAAAGTCAATGTTTGGCTAAGAAGTTTGAGATGAAAACTTTGGGAAGGCTAAAGTACTTTCTGGCTCACTCTAAACAAGGTATCTTTATTTTTGAACAAAAGTAAACCATAAATCTCTTAAAAGAAACTGGCCAGATAGCATACAAACCTACAACCACGCCCATGGATCCCAATTTTAAACATTGAAAAGCAGAGGGGGATGTTGCAGTAAATAGAGAGATGTACCAGCACTTCGTGGGGAGGGTCATCTACTTGAATTACAAACCAGACATACATTGCTTATCCAGTGTTGTTAGTCATTTTATGAATAGTCCAAAGAAAGTCTGCTCACAAGTTGCTCATCGAATACTGCAATATCCTAAAAATACACCAGGAAGAGGTATATTGTTCAAAAGAAATGGAGAATTAACACTAGAAGCATACAACATGCAGATAATACAGGAGCCATTGTTGATAGAATATCAACTTCAGAACTTGGACAAGTAAGAAGCAGGATGTGGTGACTTGATCAAGTGCTGAAGCAGAGTTTTGGGCAATGGCTCAGGGCATGTGTGAACTTCTATTGTTGAAGGTCATTCTTGAAGGTTTGAAGATTAAGTGGGATAGTCTTATGAAGCTCTTTTGCAATAATAAATCTTCCATCAGCATAGCTCGCAATCCAATCCAACATGATTTTAAAAGCATATAGAAATTGATAGAACTTTCATCAAGGAAAAATTGGAGTGGATTGATTTGCACACCTTATGTACCTACTCATAGCCAATTGGCTGATATTTTGACCAAAGGTTTCGGTGGGCCTCATTTTTAAGTAATGATATCCAAGCTGGGAATGGATTATATATATTCACTAGCTTGATGGGAAGTGAAGAACAGGATAGCTGACACATGCATCTACCTAGAGTTAGTTTAGCATTAAATCACTGTTGCATTTAATCTAAGAGAATTGAATGTTATTCATATATAAAGGAGATGTAGAATTGAATAGTATTCACGTATCTAGATGCAGGATTGAATGTTATTCATGTATCTAGGAGATTGAATGCAATTCACATATCTGGGAGATTATGATACATTATGCATGTATTGGATCCATTGTAGATTATTTATAAACACATAAAAACCTCTCAAATGCATATCTTGTAAGTATTCTATTTATAGGACACTGTAAATGAAAGAAAGACGTACTGAAACCAAATTTCTCTCATTTCTCAACAGTAACGACTAACCTAGTCTGTGACCAAGAACTTTAGTTGAATACTATTCAAATATAGAGAGATAAGGATTGATCACACATATAACCTGGTCTAAGGAAGTATTCATCAAACATGAAAGACAAGGGAGAAAAATAAAAAGACGAATTCTATAGTGAAGCTCCCATGTTTCCTCGCTCAAAATCATCACATGGCATTATTGGGGAAAGAAGGGTTTGAATGAAACATTACTAACCTTGCCAAGTAGTAGCAGACGCCTATGGAGCACAAATTACGAGATGAACCTTCAGATGGCACAGTCACTGCTATTCCAACCTCAAATGAGAGTTTTAATGATAATCTATCACATGGTACACACTCTGGATACAAATATTAGATAGGCAACGTCCATGTCACTGTGCAAGGTTTTCATATGCGAACATGGAACCATTTTATTCCAGTGAACCATCTTGAGGAGTGCTGCTCCTTATCAACTGCTTCAATCAATGACAAAATTCATAAAGCAAGGTAAGTGGCAGATTTCTGGAGCAATAAACATTGGAGTATATACATTTATTTGCTCAATTCATAGCTAATAGACACCAAGCCATCATTTATTGAGAAAATGTAGATGAAAGAAACAGATGCTTATTGCTACAAGACTGAATTTAACAAAGAACTTTTGCTTTGCTTCTTTACACTAATCATTTTATTCCAGGAGTGAACTAGAGTTTCAGTTCTAACTATCAAAATACCTAAAATGAAGAAAGGCACACACCAGGGTACAAACAAGACAATCCCGAGCTATACAAATCTTTGGCCCGAATTACATACTATTAACAATTTTAAAAAACAACTCCTCATTGTACCAAAAGTACAAGTATTTGAGCAACATTTTGGCAGATCAGAGGTACCTCGTTAATGCAATCATAAATTAAAGGGAAAATAATGGAAGGAAATTGAGTGAGTGTCTTAGCATAGATATATTCAGAGGTTTGAGGTCCTGACACCTCCTTACAATATGCATATCTGACGATCCTCCACGTCCTACATTCCTCCTGTTTAATATAGGAAATCAGAAAGTGCAAATAACTTGCTATGACTCATCATCATGGTGGTCCACAAGCCTATCAGAATTCCCAGCAATGAACAGAGTTAGCCCAGCCCTTAGAAGTTAGAACCACAGCACATACCGCAGACCCAAATTTATCATTAGTGCCCTAATATCTAACCTGATAGATAGCATCTGCTCAATCAACAACAGAACCCCTTTTTCCTCTTCAAAAACAACTCCTCATTATACTCGATCAATGGCTTATCATTAGTCCCCTCTCAAACTTTCACCATGTCTTCAAGGTTAAAAGCAGGAAACTGTGAGTTAATCAGTGCAAACTCTTCCTGTGAATCTTCATAATCCTAGTCCCTTTCTCTGGATGACCTGCAACACACCCTGTTGTAGTGCACCCCCTGCAGTGAATCTGGATCCCACCTCCATTCCAAGCTTTCAGCAGAGCTGCAGGAAATGGTTGCAGGCACTTGTCATGGACTAAGCTGGTCTTGGCATAGAAATACAAAACACTGGATGACTAGGACAACTCAAAAGTGTGCTTAAGACAACAACAAATTCATTATAATTAATTAATATTAAAAAGGGGTACTTAAGTTTATATTTTCCTCTTCTTCAACCTTCATTTTTGTTTTAAATTTCGATGGTGATTGCCCTAATCTACCTTCTTCCTTAGTATGACCCAATTTGTTTCCCATATACATCAAATTCATATCAAAGTCAAGGTTGATAAATTGGATCTTATCCTTTTTGTTCTTCACAAATTCATTACCCACATCCAGCCACTCTTATCATCATCATAATATATCATTTTCATTCACTAATTTCGTCTATCTCACCCGCCCCCACACAAACATTAGCCCCTAACCTTCATTCACATTTGTTTTAGCCCATTTTTACTTACCACCTCTCTTACCTACAAAAAGTATAAATAAAAAAATATGAAGGCATTAAACGTTGGTGGTAGCCATCATAGTAGATGTTGGAGGTGTCTAGACATTGGCCACTCCGAATTCTTATGCCCTAACAAGGAGGTAATTGATGTAGAGTTTGATGTCATCATTCAGGTATTGGAGCAAAGAGAGAATTCCAACCTTGAAGAAGGTAAACCATGATTTGCTAGTAGCTCAAAGTGTCAACACGTTGGTCCCTCCAAAACTGTGTCAGTGACACTCATGAAATTCGAAGAGATCATTCAACGATAAGAAGTTGGAGTCATTGTTGATGTTATCCTAGAAGATTAGAATCAAATAACTTTGGATAGCATTAAGGGAGGAAACGTAGAAGAAATCACCCAAGAAGGGTTTTTGGCTACAAATCATGACACCAATACCAACGTCGTTGCCACTTCTCCAATAGAGAAATCCAAATTTCCCATGAAGTGTTGTTTGCACGAAAAACCCTTATCAAATGAACCTATGAGCCTTTTTGATGAAATCAGACCATACATTCTTGAGATGAACACAAAAACTAACCACTCTCAACCCTTCAATAAAAATAATTATCATGTAAATGTCTTGGATTTCTATTTCTATCCTATGGAAGGTTCATTTGTGCACTACTTTTTTTAACCCAATGAAACACCACCTCCAAAACGTGAATACAAGAGTTTTGGTGACAAATTGTCTCAAAACTTAACTTTCTCAACTTTGATAGAATCCTTACACATGGGAAAACCCTCATAACTTTTGAGTTTACCACTACCGCTCATTTCTTATGTTCACCACGAGTAATGATGTTTCTTTTTCTTTTTTTTTTCATTGTTGAGAATCATAGATTATTCGCTCTATCATTTTGGGACACAACTTGCTCTTATTCCTAATGTCCTAAAATTTTGTCATGCCAAGTATCATATTAGTATGGATTCAACATGTTGAATCCTCAACAATCCAGGGAGTTTGAAGCAAGAGCATCTATCTTCCTTTTGATTTTTGATTTAAAACAATTATGATCAAGTGGTTGTTATCTTGAAGTATTTTCAAGAATTCTAATTCAAGCTCAAATCCATTTGAAGAGGGGCATATTGTGCAAAATAAGTAAATCTCACATCAAAGAGGACCCTTAAGCATCAAATCAATTCCAAGGCATCCAATAATTTCTCTAAGCATGGAAGACTCACAAAACCTTCTTACTTGGAAGAAAAAGTCCGGCTAAACAACCAAGCCATGCAAATTTAATTCAAGCCACTACCTTTTCAAACCTTTGAGCAGCTTAATTAGTGACTCAAATATAGCTCCTTTCTCAGCCATGTAGGGACAAAATTACAATTCAAAAGGCAGCAGCAACAGCCACCAAACATGGGCTTCCATATAAGCATGTGGACCACCTCTTTGGGGCTGAGATTGACACAGAAATGCAAGGGGAAGAAAGGACACAGAAGGTCTAGTTTTGAGTAGAGTGTTGCAGCATTTTTTTTTACACAAAAACATGTTGTTTATACCTTGTAAATCATGTCTTGTATGCTACCTTAGCTCTAGTTTTGCTTTATTAGATTAATCATGTCATAGCCCATGCTTTTAGTCCTTCTACTTATAGATTAATCATGTCATAGCCCATGCAAGGCTGGCATCACATGACAAGGGCAAGATCCTGGGCTGGTTATTATTTTCCGTTAGATACAAACTAGATGAGTTAAGTATATTTTAGACAAACTACTAGTTTGTTATTAACCAAACTAGCTCTATTTTGTCTAGTTGAGTTGGGACGCAACTAAGAGAATCCTAACACATTCTGTAAGTGTTAGTTATAATTTATTCATACAAGCCCCTCACTTGGATTAATTAATTTAGATAAAATTATACAAGCCATGCAAGCTCCAACATAGCCACCATGTCCTTTGTCAACTTTTAGCAGCTCATTATGGTCCAAGAAATGGCTCACTTCCAGTCCCTTGGAAAAAAAAAATCAACACCACATGAAGTGACAAGGACAAGCTAGCAGCATTGGCAGAAAAAAAGCACACGAATCAGTACTACTAGGCCAGCACTAAAAAAGGCCACTTGTAGTTTAGCTTCCTAATGATGTTTTTAGCTAGTTAACATGTGGAAAATTGAGAATGTCAATTTGTAAGGGTATGGGCACCACTCTTGGTCAAATTTATGACCTTAACAAACCCTTTTTGCTGATTGTCATGGTTGAAACTCAAACTAGTTAGTTTGCTCCATTTTGGAAACTACTAGTTAACATTTAACAACCCCCCCACACACACAAAAAAAAAAAAAAGACTTTAGTTTCAGGCTAGTTAGTTTGTAACTAAATTCATTATGGCCTTTTTGTAACTCAAAGGACCTAACATTTACTTATAAAGTTAGTGTCACATATGAATGAAAACAGATTTAATTGCTTCATATTTTCTACCCTTTTTGGTGAGATACACCTTCAAAGAGTTTGATTGAATCTATTCTCAAAATCTTACCTTCTTTATTCCAAAAGTCGAATACCTTAGATGGTGAGTGTGAGTATATGATCATCAGAGGTCCCTATTGATCATATTTCTTCTCTTTTGCTCCTTTCATTCTCTTATTTCAATTTGTGGTAACAACCCTAAAACCACCAACATCTAAGCATGACCCAATTTGTTTCCCATATGCATCAGTGTTTGAGTGGAATCAAGAGGGCATACTTTGTTGAGCATCCACTACTACAAATAGGCAATTGTACCCTTCAGATTGGAGCAACCCCTCAATGAAGTCAAAGCCTATATTTTCTTCCCAGATCTGATCAGGCATGGGTAAAGGCTGTAAGCCTGTAAGACCCAGTGGGTGTCAAGGATGAGCATTTGTTCTGCTGACATACGGTCCGTGTTGATACATATTGCTGCACTTGCTTATGCATAACTGGCCAATAAACTCTGAGCGCAAACTGCTGGAATGTTTTCAGCAACACAACCACCATGGAAACTGAAAAGTAACAGGGGGATGGAGAAGAAGCTGATATGGCTGCAAAGTCAACCGCTTCTGCCCAAATGCCTTGTTATCACACCCCATTTTATACCCAACATTGAAGTTATAGCTCATAGTTTAGCAATCCACCTCTGGTGCTCATTTGGCAACAGCCACTGTTCCAGTTGATTTTTGACTTTGTTTTTTATCTGTTTCAAATCACTTACCCATTTATGGGCGCCACCTTTGGATAGCTAGCAAAACCATTAGTTCTCTCAAAGACACACTCAAGGCATGACAGTGGGCCAAGGAATTGAATGAAGTAAGCAATTAGTTGTTTATTTTGTCTCAAACTACCCTGATTCTAGCACCTGAAGCATCGATCTCTACCGACGCCAATACCAGAACTGTTAGCATAACAGTCTTGAGAGTTCCAAAAGCCCTTTGGGCCTCCTTGATTCACCTGAAATTATCTTTCTTCAAATGCACAATCAGTGGGACAGCAATGTGTCCATAGTTGAACACAAACTAACAGTAATATGCGATCAATCCAAGAAATCCCTTTATCCCTCGTAAGTTTCTTGGAACTGGCCCTTCTTCCATGGCCTTGAGTTTGGAAGGATCAACAGCAATGAGCAACACCTTTAGATACAATACGTCTGAAATATTCCGAGTGACTTTGGCTGGATAAACATTTCTTTTCTTTTGCATTGGCACACAAAGAATTATCACACAACTACTGCAACACATCCATGATGCTCGGCATGCTCTTCCATGAGTAAACCTTAAATTAAAATATCATAAAAAAATAAAAATATATATATGGAAAAAAAAAACACTAATACAAACCTTCTCATGTAAGGTTTGAATATGTCATTCATAGAGCTCGTCAACCCAAAGGGTGTCATTGAGAACACACATAGTGCACTTGATCAATGTAGAAGGTAGTCTTTAGGAAAATGACTCTAGCCTAACGGTTGCCTCTTCAACATATTTTTGCTCATGTCTAAGCTAATTGTTCTTGATTGATATTATTATTGTTATTATTATCATTGAGAATAATAATAATCATTATTATAAATAATTAAACATTATGAATATTAATTATTTTATAAACATTATAAATAATCATTGCAACCTAAGGATCAATAATGTGCTACCTAATTTGAGCGGTAAGAAATCCTCAACTACCACCAGTTTTTACAGCATTAACCAAAAGCCCTACACATCACCTCTATTTACTCCAATGAAGTTGAACGCCCATTAGAACTCCATATACAGCTATGGCTAGTAGACGCAATTGTAGTTGTCTCACCAAATCCTTACCAATAAGATGATGTATAATGCCACCAGGTCTTACAGCATTAATTGAAAACCCTACATATTACCTCTATTTTCTCTTATCAAGTTGAACTCCCATTAGAACTCCATATGTAGCAGTGTCTATTAGAGACAATTGTACATGCCTCATCGACTCCTTAGACATTAGATGATGTGTCACGCTAATCAATCAATATCGTCACCATTTTTGTGCCTATTCCCCCATGCCTTCAATGTTTGCAACAAAGTTGAATCCACCATTAAGTTCATTGAGAGCTCAATAGGTTTCTCCTCAACTTCATTTTCCTCATCATCCTCTGTAACTTGTTTGCTAGAAGCAAAATATATGGCCAAACCAAATTTATCTTTGCCTTTGAATAATCCCTTTTCTTGTCGCCTTAAGATTTCACTATTAGGTTATCCAACTCCATAGGGAAATTGAATGGAGGTGCAGAGTCGGAGAAGGTTACTTTACTAGACTTAGGGTCATTAGTATAATTTTTTGGACAGCTAGCAACCAAAATCTCTAAGTGAAGATCAACATTCTTGGATTGTTAAGCTTTAATTTTCTACCATTTGGGTTCCCTCTATAACTTCCAAAAGCTCATTTGACCTCAGCATTCTCACCTCAAAACATTTTGATGGTTTGAGCCATCAACAAATGTAGTCTCCAAACATGAAACATTTTCAACAATAGTGATGCCATCAACTCAAACATCTCTATAAACTCCTCCATCGTAGTATTTCTAATGGCTAGCAATTTTTCAGATGGGTCTATTTTAGATGCGATAAGAATCAAAAAAGGAATGCTGAAATCAAGTCATAACTCGACCCTTTATAGCCACAATGTAGCTTTGAGTTTCTCTAGATCCCCATGTGGTGCAGATCAAAGTATTGCTTGACACAGAACCAATATCATTAAAATCATGATCCTAATCATAGGATCTGGATTGGAAGTAAAATCGCTAAGATAGTAGGATCAGTGGGACCGCAAGCCTACAACCGATCCTATCAATTACAACAAAACACTACTTTCTAAATTTTAATTATCCATTAGGAGTAGAATCATTCAAGATGGCTGCAAGATTAGCCGATTCTAACCGAACACCATTTTTAGTTTAAAAAATAATAAAATAATTAATTTTTATTAGATAGCCTCAGCTTTAAGTGCCGTTCGCATTCCTTTCATTCAATCCTTAAACCCCTCTTCTAGTCATTTCTTTTCTATCATCAATTAACTATTCCTCCTAAAAATCACATTGGTCTTTATGACAAAACGAGCAATGACAACGAACATTGATCTAAGTGATAGCTTTGAACTCCAATAATCCAACAATGATCGTGCAAAAAAATCTAACCAACAAACAATAATAGCACCCATAAAGTTCTTTTTTCTTTTATTAATTTTAACCCAAATATTTTCTAGATAGTATGTCATTTAGACCCCGCTACTCTATTTTTTCATTTTAGTTCCAAACTTGCATACCAAACTAATAATTTTGTTTAGTGTTTTAGGATGAATGTTTACTAATTCTTATTCGTGAGCTTTGTGCTTTGCTCTAGTTTATTTAGATTTGTTATGCATTTAAGTTTTGATATGTTTGCTCTATGATCTGTAGTAGAAACTATGCTAAACTTGAATATTTTTTTTTAAAAAAAAAAGAATTTTTGTATGTTTCCATATTAAGCTCGGTTATTTAACTATTTGAAAGCTTAACTAAAAGTTTTTGGTGTTATTTAACTTCAAATGTGAATAATTTACAGCATATAGGTCTTATGAGACAATATTTCTACAATACGATTCTACAAGCTCCATTGATCCTATGTAGAATCCCAGTCTTAACAACATTGCACAGAATAACCCCACATGTATGGATGATTTCTATTAAAGGTGGGGTAATCCACCTAACATATTGTAAACGAGGATTTTCCTTAGTAAGGACTAGAGGAATTCCTAAAGCCTTACCTGAATACCTAGAGAAGGAGCTTTTTCCTTCCCTATTGATAAAGATCTCCGGTTACTAACGATGTCTCCCATAGCTATTTCCATGGTTCCTAACCTTCCTTCTAGTAGTGGGAACCTCTACTATATTCCCTCATCACATCCATTTGTTACTGAATCAAGCCAAACTTCTCTTCAAGTGTCTACCTTTAACTATGCTATCTTTCTCAATTCAAAAAGCTATGATGCCAAAATTGGTAGGTCAAGGTTCAAAGATAAGGTAATCATAGCTTAGAAAAGTGGGAAATTGAGTATTTAAGGACAGATGTATTCAAAGGGAAAAATACATGTTATAGGTTCTAGCACCTCTCGATAATATTCCTATCCTTTAGGTCCTAGGTCCGTCCTTTTTATAATTGACAATTCACAAGATGGAAATTACTAACTTCTATGACTCATCGTGGTGACTTACCACAAGCCTAACAGAACTTCCGGTGTCTAAAAAACTTAGCCTAGTCCCTAGAAACAATAGCATAAGTCAGCTAGTTGACCTACCAATGCAATTCGTGCCCTAATCCCAATATTTAGACTCAATAGGTAGCACCTGTTCTGCCAAAATAGACCCCGCTTTCCCCTTCACACATAGGTATACCTGGTCAATGGCTTATCAAATTCCCTATATCTCCAAACTCTAAAAACATCTCACTTCCACACTAATCCAAAGACACCCAATAGTAGAAGCAACTTTCTTTCTTCCCTTGTCTTTTCTTCCACACACCCTTGCCGCTTGGAAAGCTCTGTTGTTATTCTCTATGAGCAGACCAAGCAACAACTAAATCACAATAAGCCAATCCATGAAACACCTCACCACATTACAATGATTACAGAGGTTATTGGATTTCATATCTTCTTAGCAGAAAAAGAACCTAAATACCAAAACCTTACAGTTTCTCTTAAAATGACAATGGCCAAATAGAGTTCCCCTTGAATATCAAAATAGCTGCTTCACCATCATTAGTAGATTCCAAGTAGAAGACCAACCAGGTCCCTGCAATTGCTAAGACAGCTCTATGAAAAAGACTTCAAAAACAAGTGATAGATATCATCCTGATGCGCAACTCTCAGGAAAAAGGAGTTATACGTGGAGGATGACAGATTGAAACTGAAAGTATCAGATTGATCCCACTCTATCAGTAATTAAACATAAACAAGAACAAAGTATCTGGTCTTTTAATTTGCTAGGCAATTATTCTCCATGTTCCATCAATTTGTGTGAATGCTAATAAGCAGTAGAATAAACTATCAATTTTCGGAATAAACTCTATTACCCATTTCAGAATAGGTACACACAACCCCAAAAGGGACAGTCATGCACACAATGATTCTCCAGTTTAATGTTAACAAAATCATTTTACACTCAAAATCATACATTCTAGTCATCTTATTCCATCAGGCTAGACTGGTTTCTGAATCACCATAGTAATAGGTTCATTCCAGCCAGATTAATATGTCAGCCATAAAGTTTTGGGCATTCCTAGTGGAGGAGTAAAGTTAAATATTTGTCCTATTTTATGAATGAATAATTGTTAATTTGCCAATCAACGAGCTTTGCAGCAGATTGGCTGCATTTACATGATGTGGCATTGTTTGTCATTTTCGAAAATAATATGCCAAGCACAAACATTCAAGACAATTCCTAAATACAAAAGCATGCTTTTAGTCCTGTTTGAGAAATATGTTATTTTTTTTTAATTAGACGATCAAGGAATTAACTAACTCTTAATTGGAAAAACCCTGAAATAGGAAAACCTAATCCAACTTAGAAAATAATCTAAATGCTTGTGTCTAACAGATTTTTTTTAACAAAATGACAAATGAGAGAATATAAAAAAGGTATAACTCTAGTGACTTGTACTTCATGTGGTCCAAAAAAAATTGACAAAACATTATCCCTCAACTAAGAAATGGTAACTTTATTCCTTAACTACGACATATCCCAAAATATTATGCCTAACATATTATGTTTGCTGTTGTACAATTTAGCAAAATACAAAGACTGGAATTCCTTTTGTGATAAATCTATAATTCATCACAAAAGTTTATAAGCACTATCAAGAGGAGAAAATGTATTAGAATCTGTGGAAAGACTAGAGAAAAGCCGTAACTGATTTATTAATGTAATGTAGAACAATGGATGCGTGTCAACAAGTAGAGTTTGCTCTAAATCACATGAAACACAATTGAAGGGTGATTTAAAAGATTTGCATTTAATAGATTAGTTGGCCATTGGTGGTTCCAAAACAGAAGATTACTAGGACCTGGGATACCAATACTCCATACGGATCAATAGCAAGGGTTTGCCATAAATAGAACACTAAAATTTATTAATAGAAAATATATTGGCAATGGCTTGATGATTTTATCCCTTTTTTGCTAGATCAATTAGTTCCCTATGCTACACACCTAGATCCTTCATAAGTTTCAAGTGGATCATACAGAACTCATAGATGAACTCCGTGGAAGTCACATGGAGCTCATGCATAAACTCTTACCCTAGACAAAGTTCATGCATGAGATATGTGCATTCTGCACGGAGCTTATAAAGGAGCTCTATGCATAGGACACATAGGTCACATTGGACTCACTGGCCTGGCAAAAATAAGGACAAAATTGTCAAGCCATTGCCAAAATATGCTTTGTCAATAAATTTGTTTTTAATCAGTTTAGTAAACTTGAATAGCAAATTGAAATGGCAGGAATAAGCATATCAAAAGTAGAGAAACACTCCAAGGAAAATATAAAATGGCAATAATGGAAGGCCCTGAAGGATGGGGGTGAAATATTGTAAATTAACGACATAAGTATAATATAGGGAAAGGAAGAAGTTGGTTATTTTATTCCAAAGAAAACTATAGAGTACAAACCCTTCAAATAGTTAACAGGATAGAGAAACATAGAATGATGTACGAGAAAATATCTCTAGAATCCTAAAAATCAAGAACTGACTAACTATCCCAAATAATCAAGATTGACTAACAATTTCTCTCCTTTGATTCTCTCCAAAATTTATTGGTCCAATATATTTCCTAAATTAATTCAAATCTAGTCAACCAAATCTTAACTTCCCTAATTTATCGACACTCCCCCTCAAGTTGATGCAAAGATATCAATCATGTCTAACTTGCTAACGTGAAACTCCAATATTTGTTTCAACAAACCCTTAGTTAAACCATTTGCATGGAGTGCGAATAATTTCCTTTTGAGTTTCTCTTTTATGAAGTGTTTGTCAATCTCAACATGCTTTGTCATGTTATGTAGAACCGGATTACGAACAATGTTGATAGTTGCCTTGTTATCACAGTATAGCTACATAGGAAGATTCATCGTTCTATTACGATCTGCTATAACCTTTTGTAGCTAAAGAACATCACACACTCTTTGAGCCATAGATCTGAGTTCAGCCTCAACACAACTTCTAGCAACTACACTTTGTTTCTTAATCCTCCAAGCAACTAGATTGCCACAAAGAAACATGCAGTATACTGTTAGTAATCGATCCAGCCCAATCCACATCAGTGTACACCAATTCCTCTTTTCACATGTTTTTGGGAAAAAAAAAACCTTTTTCCAACGTGCCTTTTAGATACTGAAGAATTCTATACACTAATTCAAGATGTACCTTGTACGAGGAATGGATGAATTGACTCACCATGTACACAACAAAGGTTATGTAAGAACAAGTGTGTGAAAAGTAAACCAATCTTCCAACCAGTCATTGATACTACCAAATCTAAACTAGAACCATACAATTAAATAGCAGTTTCACTATAGCGTAAGGGCTGTAAACGAGCCGAGCCGAGCCGAATACCCCCAGGCTTGGGTTCGGCTCATTTAACTAAACGAGCCTAAAATGTTGTTTGGGCTCGGCTCGTTTAACTAAACAAACGAGCCGAACCGAGCTTTTAACCAGCCAAACCGAGCCAAGCTCACGAGCCAAAGCCAAAAAATGAACCGAGCCGAGCTTTTTCCTGTTTGGGCTCGGCTCGTTTATTAAACGAGCCGAGCCCGAGCCTCATTTTGAGGCTCGTTTAATTAAACGAACGAGCCGAACCGAACTTTTAACGAGCCGAGCCGAGCCGAATACCGAACTGGCTCAGCTCATTTACAGCCCTTATATTTATCGGCTAATAAATCAGTATCACCGATAAATCAGAAAAAATTACATATAAATCAACAATTAATTCAAAATTCTTAAATCTACTGAAAAAATCATACATGATATTTTTTTCTTATTCATTTACTATGTATATCTTGAACCAACTTCCTACTAAATAATAATAAAGTATTGTTATTTGTTACCTTTAACATGTCTTCTTTCATTCTAAGGAAAATTTAGGGTTATTAGGAAAATTTAACATATAATGACTCACTTAAATACTTTTAAAATAATATAAAATACTAGTTTATTGAATATTTATATTCAAATGATCAATAAATAATAATTAGAGCATATGGTGAAATAAAAATAAAAATTCACACCGCAAAGATCGCAGCACATAATTTATCATTTGCGATACTTCGATACCGTGACACTATGACCACAAACGCAAATGTGACGGCGATTTTATTGCCTGACTAGAACCCCAACTGTAACCAACCTAAGTTTATCATTAACTTCTACTAGAGTATCGTTACCATTTGTAGATTTGCAACTACTCATTCTAGTTTCTTCCTACAAATCCATAACATACTTTTGTTGTGAAACCACAATGCCATTTTTTGACCTAGCCACTTCAATCCCAAGAAAATACCTTAGCTGGCCTAAGTATTTAGTTTCAAATTCTCTAGCTAATCTTTACTTCAATCTTCTCATCTCTACTATATCATCTCTAGTCAAGATTATGTCATCCAATTAGACAATTAAAACTGTGATTTCCTTTTTGGTAGATATCCTAATAAAGGGAAGATGATCAATTTCTATATCCTTGACCTTTCAGAAACCTTGTGAATCTTTCAAACCATGCTCTAGGAGATTTTTTAAGCACATATAGAGCTTTGTTTAGCTTACATACATGGGTACCAAATTTAAATGTGAAACCAAGTGGAAGCTCCATACATACTTCTTCCTCCAATTTTCCATTTAAAAATGCATTATTTATGTCTAGCTAATTCAGTGGCCAATCTAGGTTAGCTTAGCTACAACAAACAGGAGCAGCCTGACTGTATTTAACTTCGCCACTACAGAAAAGATTTTAGAGTAGCCCACTCCATAAGTCTGTATAAAGCATTTAACAAGAAGGAAAGCTTCATATCTCCCTAAGGATCAATCTGAGTTATATTTCAGAGTGAACACCTATTTATAGCCAACAATTTTCTTCCCATATGGTAGATCCACTTTCTTGCATGTAGCATTCTTTTCTAAAGCGCTCATTTCCTCAAAAATAGCTTCCTTCCACTCAATAGCATTTAAAGTCTCCTAAATAGTGTTAGGAATGGAAAACACTACACTTGTGAAACAAAGGCACAATATGAAGGTGAAATAATTTTGTAAGTAACAAAATTTGATAAAGGTTGTTTTGTACTCCTTTCTTAAGAGTAATGGGAAAATCAAGTTGACCGGAAGAATTCGACTCAAACCATTACCTTGAGAAGGATTTTCAAGGTCCTTTGAAGTGTTATCATGAACTTTATTATCCAACCTCTTATTAGATTCTTTGTGCTGCAATGGAATAGTCTCTCAATTTCTATGCAAGATATTCCTTAAAATATACAAGACCTTTATACTGTTTTGCAGCTATCTTTGTTTCAGATTTTCCATCTTGAAATGCCATTACCAAGGTTAAAGAGCAGAGTCAGCATGATTAACATTTTTAGTACCTAATTTGTTTGTTTCTGGAGAAAAGGTATTATGACCAAGTTCAAACATTAAATTAAAACCATTTAGAACACTATTTTCACTAGTTTTGTTCTCCCCTTAAAAATAAGAGTTGTTCTAGTAAGAGGTTCCTTCAAAGAAGGTGACATCTATAGTAGACACAAACATATTTTTTAAAACTGGACCAAACATTACTAACCTCTTTGATTAGTAGGATAGCCTACAAACATGCATTTTTGTGCCTTTGGATCGAGTTTCAAATGCTCGGTATCATAGTTCTGAACAAAGACTACACTTCAAAAAAAAATTGAGGGGATTTCCATAAGTAGCCGAGAATTCGGAAAACCATTTGTGAAAAATTTAATGAGAGTTTTGAAATTTAAAACCATAGCATGGAATTATGTTAACCAAATAAGTGGCAGTTCAAAATGCTTCTCCCCAAAGATACTCGGGAATCTTAGTTTGAAAACTTAAAGCTGCAGCAACTTCGAGGAGATGTCTATTTTTCCTCTCAGCCACCCCAGTTTTGTTGAGGCGTATTATTACACGAACTTTGGTGAACAAGGCTTCCTCAGTTAAAAAATACCTAACACTTTGTTAAAAAATTCTCTTCCATTATCACTTTGAAAATTTTTAATTTGAGTTTAAAACTGAGTTTGAACGTTGCTGTAGAAATCAATGAACACAGCTTCAGCATCATATTTCTCTTTTAAAAGGAAAACCCATGTGACCCTAGTGTGATCATTGATAAAAGTAATAAAACAATGTTTTCCAGAAACAATAGTCACTCGAGGACGACCCATATATCATTGTGAATCAAGGTAAAAGGTTTTGATTTCTAATAATTTTGCAATGAAAAAAACATGATAGTGTGTACCTAATTCACAAGATTCACACCAAAAAACAGAATGATTTTTATCCATAAATCGTTTAGGGAATAAATGCTTTAAATGTTAAAAGCTAGAATGTCCTAACCTATAATGCCATAGAAGAATTTCATTGTCATTAAAAACAGATCCAAAACATGTTGGCTGGTCGTGTTGTCTATAGTCTAATCCCCTACAGAAAAGGTCGAGTCCACCATCCTATTCAGCAGCTCCAATCATCTTCCCTAAGGTTAAATCCTAGAACTCACAACGAAAAGACCAAAAATTAACTTGACAATTATGTTTGAGGGTTAGTTTACTGACAGAGGTTAGGAACATGCAAAACAGTGTAAAGAAGGAGAAACAGGTACAGTCCCTTTTCCAGCAATATTAGCAAGGGAACCATCTGCAATTTCAACTGCTTGAATCCCTACACAAGATATGAAGAAAAGAATTGTGGAACACCACTCATATGATTAGTGGCTTCTAATTCTAACATCCAAGAGTCATTAAATTTGGTGTAAGAGAATAGATTACCTGACTGAGCGAGGGAACAAGATGGGTTAGATTCTCCTAAGGATTGAGATTGAAACATTATATACATGTGCTCTATTTGTTCCTTTGTGAAAAGATGAGATTTTGAGGATGAATGTCGTTCTAGATCTAACTTGCTCACTTGGAATGCATGCATATCTCCCCTTGGAGTTTTTCTTCCAGTCTGGTTTCCATGCAATGTTCAGTAGGTTTCTCCAAGTATGTCGTGGCCTTTTAAAGTGATCACAACAAGGCCCCTGCTTTCCTCCTTGTCTCTCCCCACCTAAGTCTGAACTTCAGGCCACCAAAGCTGACACCTCAATCTCTATTTTTGTCTCACAAATGTTCTTTTTCTCTGCTACTTCCAAAAAAAACTTCTCGTATAATAAGCAAGGGCTTCTGCCCTAACATACATCCTTCAACCTCATCAAGTTCCTTATTCAAACTAACCAAAAAAACAAATGCCCGGCCTCTTTCTATCCTCATTTTATACCGAAAGCTATCTTGTGGACATTCACATTCCTCTCTTCAAACAAATCTAGCTCTTGCCAAACAATCATCATTTCACTCTATGTTCACCTTGTTGCATCTTCCACACTATGGCATTCAATTCAAATAGTTGTGAGTGATTGTCTAGATCTAAATAGGTTTCTTGAACTGTTGTGAGTGATTGTCTAGATCTAAATAAATTTCTTGAACTACTTCCCATACATCACAAACAATTGGTAGGAACATGAATGGTTTTCCAATCAATGGATTCATAGAATTGATCAACTAGGCAACAACTATCGAATTTTCAGAAAGCCACATTTTGTAAGTTGGATCATTAATGGCTGGTGGTTGAACTTCATCATTCAAATACCCAAATTTCCCTTATGAGGTTGATCACCAACCGCACGAACTGAGACCACTCAAGGTAATTTTTTCCATTCAATTTGTGAATGGTGGTTTGGAGAGAATTATTAGAAAAAGGAACAACAATTGGCCAGATACCCTGTGGAGGCATCCCACCACTGGCAGTATCAGAAGAGAATGAGCTTGGATCAGTCATGGCTACCATAAGGCTCTAATACCATGTAAATGACCGGCAAAAGTAGAATATGGGAAAAGCGGTAGGTCATTGTATTCCTCAGAAAACCAGAGAGTACAGCCCCTTTAAAAAGTTAGCAGATAAAGAAAGATAGATATAGAAGAGAATATCTCTAGAATCCCCGTCCCTAACTAACTATCCCAAATACCTAACAATTTCTCTCCCTTGATTCTCTCCTAAATTTATTGATATAATATTTCTCCTTAATAAATTCAAATTTGGTCAAATAATATATTTCCTAATAGTTCATATCTGATCAACCAAATCTCAACTTCCCTAATTTATCAACAAATACTCTTTCTTCCTTTAGTAGCCATACAATAATTTATCAAAGAAGCAGCACATTAAGTGTGGATATGTATCTCATCACATCTCACATATGTTTAATAGATTGGAAGCAAAGTAGAAACCCATAGTCAAGTTTACACATAAATGTTGTAACCAAAACCAAAAAGACCACATAACCTGCTAGACCAAAATGTGATCCAACCTCAAACCAAAAGACAAATATAACGTGACCCAAAATCTGGCAACCTAAAACCTAGTCAAACTCAAAAGGAAAACAGTTTCTTTAATTGTAGAAATCTAGTATCCTAACGGAAAATTGCAGTAGCAAAGTAAAAGGACCCTAGGTAATAAAGTTGAAGGATAGGGAAAGATACCTTGAGAAAAAATGTAACATCATGTTAGATATCGATACTTCTTTAATATACTTAATTGAAGACGTGTTGACTTGAGACAACCATATTATGACAATAACACAACAAAAATAAATAAATAAAAAGATCAATATAGTAAGTACAAACCAATATTTATTAAAAGGATATAGTTCCTTTCTTTGAAACCAATCCACACTTTATTCAACCCACATACGATAACCCTTTTATTTCAATCAACTCACCCAAGGCAACTCAAAACCCGAGCAACCAATGATTGAGGAGAAGTTAATTCAAACCCTAGCTGACCTAACCAAATCTCACACACCCAACTGCATTACTAATTGGTATTGCTGCACTTCAACATTTTGATTGGCATAAAAAATTGTAAAAACAGAACATTGCCAGGGTAGCCTATCACAAATAATTTAGAATAGAACAAAGGCTTGCATGCAAAAGAAACTAAACAGGTTCATAAGTGCGCTACCTTATAAAAGTATTTCTTTCTAAGTTTGATGGCAGTTCTGATGCATTTTTTTACTTTGATCTTCAGCAAGTTATCATTGAAAATCTGCAACAATAAGACATCTATTAGAGGTGCTTTCTCAAGAAGTTTACATATGGAAATTAATGTATCGAAGAAAATCATTGACATCAAATATGGTCTGCACAGTCCAATATCTAAACAAGCAAAAAACTTAAAAACATATATGTTATCTTAAATTAAACACATGGTTAAATCAACTCCTCATAATATCAAAATTCATGACTGACAAATTTATATAACAAAATCAAATTAGCAAAACACCAATACCTTTAAGTGTAAAGAAATTGAAGAGTTGAGGGATGACAACCTAGGTCATATGAAACAAGAAACAAAGATATAGGAAACAATAATTTCAAAAAGCTAGGAAATGGAAATGTGTATATACATATAGCACATAAATAATATAAATGATTTGCTATCATTACCCATTGACTTATAAGAGCTTACAGCTTCATAATTGCCATTTCAAACTCAAATAAAATACTTACAAAAGGATATTTATACTTTATATACGAGTCGATGATGGGAGAGACTTCAAGGATTCTGAGAAATGGAAGAGACCTACTTAGCAAGGATCAAAGGTTTCCATGTATTTTCATATGTGCTTGTTCGAAATAATTGCCAAAATGTTGCCAGTTTGGTCAATTTTTCTTTTATTTCTTGATAAACATTGCATAAACTACTTTGGAGTTTCCATTCAAGTGTCAGTTTCTGAAATGTCTTAAAATAAGGAACAAAAGTTTCCGTGCACCCTTGAAGACAGCCTTATAGCTAAACTACAATCACAGAACAAAATATCACTCCTGAGTATTGGCTGACATTTTGTAGTCTCTGCATTAGCCAATACATGACATAGCCGAAACATGACAGTTTTCAAAAATCACATATTTATCGTCTAGCTATCAGCTGATACAATATATTTCTATTTTTTGATATTTGCTGATATTTACAATATTTGTTGTGAAAAAAAAATGCCATTGCAAAGGCAACACCCTGAAACAGCAATGCCACAACTGCAACCGTGGTTTTATTGCCCAAAAACAATAAAGGAAACCCAGATGCTGGCTGCATAGCAGAAGGAAAACTGATGTGACGAAAGTACTCGATAATAATGAAAAGGACCTAACAGTGGAAAGCATTTATGTATTTTGATGTCATTCAAGTTTCAGATTCCAATGAAGTTCATTTGATTGAATCAAAAATGACTCTTATTAAAGAGTGAAAATATAGTACATATGAGATTTATCAAGCAGAGATTAACAAGTTTAAACTTGCCTTTATAAGATCATCAATAGAATGGGTTTCTTTGATGAGTTTGTGACGGTTCAGGATAAGGATTGCTGCTACCAAGAAGACAGGCAATTGATCTTCTCTGCTTCTCACAACTGAAACCCCAGTGTGTCGATCATTCTGTGACCAAAGGCTTCTTGTCAAACCACAAAAAGATGCTGGTGATTTTAACCTAGAATTATCCAAAACAGAGTGGTCTACAGCTGCATGCTTCCTGTCTGATTGGCCCTCATCACACTCCATTGCTTCATCACAATCCTCAGGAAGCTGCATCATTAAAGGTTCCAGGCAGTTCTGCTCTAAATCCCATGCCAGAGACTCGTCAAAATCAGCAGCCCACATCATCTGCATGCATGATATGTGTGGAGATGACAAGAAAGGCTAAAAATGTCGAACATAAAATTGTAGACTAACAAAAGCTATACTTATGCCTAATGTGCCTTTAGATATTCCTGCAGCAGCTCAGAAGAGCAGCCCAAACCAAGCCAAGTGCAAGCACGTAAATGAATTGCACATACTTTAAGCTCATTCCTCACATGGATAACAGGACATGCAAGTCAGGCTGTGATACTTTCATAAATCCAATGCACCCATGCAAACATTTAATAAATAGACTAAGTGCTCATACACAGTGCTGCCTAGGTGACAACATGATTTGGACTCATGTTCCAGTCTGGCATTAGAGTCATACATCAGTCTTATATATGTATCATTTGAATCCGATATGCCATAAACAAAATTACTCAACTAAGAACATTAATCAACAATAAGTAGACTCCAATAAGTTTTCAGCCACAATGCTTTTAATTTGCTGATCCTCAAGCAACAAAGTACTAACAGGGTTTGGTTAAGCACCTAGACACAGCAAAAAACAATTGGCATCCAGATTACAAGAGGACAAACCTCCCACATGCAAAGAGCATCACTGAATGATAACTCTCTCCGAAATAGAACAAGCAGCATCCGGAAAGCAAAATGAAGGCTTTCAGCACCTATCTGGGACAGGTGTAAGAACATTTCTCTATCTGTAAGCTCTAATATATGCCACAATGTCTGCAACTGCTTCATCACTCCCGTTTGACCTTCCATCCGGAAATTCTCTCGCTGGCAAAGGATGAAAAAGGTATACACAAGAAATGAGCATGCTATACTAAAAGCCATTAACTTAACACAACAGGCCAAATTTGTACAGACCACTCTTCGGAGAAGCATCTCAAAGCACCAAAATGCATCAGCATTATCCTCAAAAAGAACCACAAAAGGAGACAGTATATCGCTCATACCTGAGAAAGCATTGCATAAACCTGTAAAGCTCTTATAAACGAAAAATGTGAAAAGACTTCCAGAAATATAAGTAAAATGAAATTAAACAGATATGTCTCAGAAGAATATTGAGAAGGATGGGAATAGAAGAGATAATTTAATCAGAGACAAATTCCCAACCTTGGCAGTATCCTGTTTCAGGATCAACCCATGCATACACAGCAAGAATGTCAGACATCCTGGCCAAATTTTTTGGGTCCCAATAGAACTCAAGATGACTATCTGTTCTAACCACATCAACCACTGAAAAAGAACATGATTCTTCCAATCAGAAATTGATTTTTAAATAACTAGGGTAAAATAATAAGAGCTTTACATTTCACCAAAAGGGGCTGTACCTATTCGATGAAGAGTCCAAAGCCATTCAGAGACTCTATCACTGGGTCCTCCTTGACAAGTGCTGGAATTTATTACTGGAATCTCAGGGACATCTGATATTCTTAATCTATTTATTAGTTTATCTTTGTACTTCAAGCTATTAGATTGAGGTGATGAATCACCAGACTGAGTATTGGCAGGTTCAATATTGGAGCTGGAGACTATAACAATGTTTGGCATCGAAGTATCAGATTCAATAATCAGATCTTCATTGTTATTAATTTGAAAACTGTGCATAGCCTCATCATATGATCTCACTTCTTGTAGTGCAGAATTTCTATCTTGTGGATCACAATCCTTATCCAGGTCGTCATTCTTCTCAAACAAATTGGTCACAGGTAAAGCAGGAAATTCAAAAAAGTTTTCAACTGCATACTGGAGTTCATGTGTTTCACTCGGTTTTAATGGACGGCAATTGTGTTCAGTAGGACTAGGTATAGGGCAGGATGAGTCATAAGCTGCACTATTGATGCTTTCTCTTATACTAGCAACATCAGAGTCGTCACTAGAGCTTTCCCTTTGGCGTGTGTAAGTTGTTTCTGCACAATTATTGTTCCTATCATACCCATCATTTAATCGGTAAGAGAAATCTTCAGAATCCTGTCTATCTTCTGATGCAGCTTCACTTCTTCCAGCTTCTTTGGAATATGTCCTCATATCCATAACCTTAGAACCAACAACATAAGCAAGGGAACCTGTTCCTATGCTTGCATGCATCCTTTGGCATTGTTTCATTAGTTCATCAAAGTGTTCCCTGCATGACAGATTTTCCAGTCAAGTGAAATATTTATCATAAATACTGTAAAGACCCACAAAAACCAACAAGAATTTTTTTTTTTAAAAAACTGGGGGAGGGGGGAAGCAAAAACACAACTCAATGGATGACATTTAGAAAGCTTATTCCACAGGAAATAATTTCAAATATATTGCATAGCAATTGATTTGTATCATTATGTCTGCCATGTAATTTTCTGATATCTAAGAAAAGCAATGCACAAACTCATTTCATTTACTGATGGCCAACTATTCTATCAAGGCTATCATGCATGCAATCACTCCCAGATTCTGCCAGTTTCCAACTTGTCATTCAGCAGGTATGCCTGACGAACACTTAAAGCAAGACATTTGCTTCTCTTAATGGAAACTTGACTAATGAAGACATCAATAATACAAGATATTTACACTTATTAGTGTCAATAAAATAAAGCAGGATGCAGACCTTATGGTGAATTCTCAACAAGAAGAGTAGACTAGGGATGGATCACTGAATATGAAGCCCGCAGAGTTAACTGGTCATAATGACAAATGTCCATACGTGGGTTCAAATGCTGCAAAGTAGATAAAAAGTTCGTGTACAAGCATCTGGTTCATATTATAACAACCACAATGAAAAGAAAAATACTTATTATTGCAAAAGTTGCCGAAAGCAAACCAGCCCAGCAATTAAGCCCCCTTTCCAGCTTCTTGCCCTGGTTAATACCCTACCTTGTAAATAATAAGCACAACTAAGTTCATATTTTATCTGAAACAATATTTCCTCAGCAGGTGGAGCTGCTACAATTAATACAGCTGATAATATTGATCTCCCTGCCGGCGGCAAAAAGAGGGATCATTACAACTTTCGGGATGCTAGAGGTAGCTACTTGTGTGGATTCACAGGCTTCTACAAGCAGTTCATGGACAACAGACCACCCTTAGCTATATACAGTACTTGGTTATAAAACATCCTACTAAAGATTGACAGAGATAAAAATAGACATTCTGAATGTTTTCTCTTCACCAACACAACAAAGAAAAGAGGTCCATGTGACAAGTACTCTTCCACGCTGATCACAAGCTCCATGAGCCTCAAGTTGCCAATCCTTCTCATCCAATTTGCTACATCTATCCTTTGCTAGAGACAGCAGGTACTAATTCCAGGAAGGTCTGTGGCAACCATACATGAGAGACAGAGACTAAGATACCTTCCTAGCCCATGAAGTCATAGCCCTGATAGCCTTTGATACCCAGCTATCTCCATAAAGCAAACTATGGCAAGCATAATGCTCCTCAAGACAAGCTACTAGAGTGACCCTCTTGAAACATCATTGCTGTACATTCCTCTCCTCTGAGAGGAACATGGGAGCATCTCTCTCTGGAGGGGCTACACAAATCAACTATCTGATATGATGTTAATGAGCCCAAGCCCGACAAAGACAAATATTAGACACATATTCAGGAAGCAGAAAAGCATATGAAGTCAACAACCGTAAAAAAAAAAAAAAAAAAAAAAAAAAAAAAAAAAAAAAAAAAAAAAAAAACTGATAAAGCACAATAAACGATGAAGAAGAATATATATTGCACAAGTGAGTTCTGCAGCACTGAAAATGAGGACACAAACCTCCTGGCTGTTCGCAGCTTCTTTCTGTACTCTGTAGTACTGTTCAGTGCATAACAACCAAGAAGGAATTCCCAAACTTCTGCACGTATGGAAGGATCTATTCCCTAGCAGATTAAACAGTGGGAACATAATCGAACACAGATTGAGAAAATGGGGGAGGAGAAATAGACAGTAGGAAAAGAGAAGAGGGGAAGGCAAAACATACACATAAACAACTCATGAAACTACATAGCAACCTTTATCATCATTATCAAGCAATAAAAATTCTTGTTTTACAGTTACGAAGACTCAGATACTACAATTTCCACATGTGACCATTAAGTAAACCAAGCTCTCACAATGAATCAATTAGAATAGTATTAACAAATGGATAAAGAGAAGTATGCCTGATGCAGGAGCATCCATTATCCAAGATATTAATTTAGTTGTTAATTTCTCTAAGTTAGGGGTACATAAAAACCTCCTCACTTGGACTAATTAGCTTAACTAAACCCAAGCCATGAAAGCCATGCAAAACTTCAATCCAGCCACCACCTTTTGCACCTTAGTGGCTCATTTTTTTGGCTTAAATGGCTCACTACCCAGCCAAGGATAGGCTACAGTTCAAGTCCCACAATAGCAGCCCCAACAGCACTTTTCTGGGCAGATGTGGGCGCTAGCAGCAGCAACAGCTATAAGTATCATAGGGGGCAAACCTTTTTTGGAAGAAAAGAAACCTATGCTCAGGCTATGATGGCACTTTAGGCTTGCAGCAGAAAAGTTACTTTCTGCTTTATGCTTTTAATAATGTTTTTAGTCTTTAGCATAAAAGCTACTTTTACTTTTTACTTTTAATGATGTTTTTAGCTTAGCTTAGCTTATCAACTTGTAAGGAGCCTCCCAAGTCAGATGTAAGACATTGGGAAGGTCCCAAACAATTATGATTTCTCTGTTTCAGCTAGTACAAAGTCAACTTCAATTTTGGTTAGGATTAAACTAGTTAAAGTTAGTCTCTTTGACAACTAACTCTAGTTTGATTAGTTAACCAAACCAGTCCTTTTTTTGTTGAGTTGTATTACAACTAAATGAGACCCAACACTCTCCTATAAGTGTTGGGCTCACACTTGAATGAAAAGAAAACTCAGAATTTGGCTATCTTATTTCTCTCAGCAGAAATCAGTCACCTTCAACTCTAGTGCATGAGTTTGAAGTTTGAATCCTAAAATCTCACAAGATTTATCCTAAGTGTTGAAACCTTAGGTGGTTCTTGTTAGTATATGATCTAAGGAGGTACCAAAGATCATATTCAACTCATTTTCTTCACCCTCTTCTCTGTTTTCTTATTCAGTTATCCCCCATTGATAACCACCTTCCTAACTTGACCCAATTTGTATTATGCATCAATGCCCTGAATGCACCTTGTTTCACAACCCCAAAGCAGCTTACCATTAAAAGTGAACCTCATAAGCATGCCACTTTTGACACCCTCACTGTTTGATGGCTAAGGGAAACATTCCAAACACCATAGAGACATATTATATGACCTCAGGTCAATTCCATCCTTCAGCTCCAAAAAGGAAGTTTTAAAAGATCGAATAAGATCATCTAAGTCACATACCAAGGCGCAAATGAAAACATTAAAACTAGACCTCACATACCAAGGTACGAATGAAAACATAAAATCTGGAAAGGGGCAGAAGGAAAAGATTGCTCATTTTCTGTGTACAAGGGAAATGGTGCCTACAAGATGAGCAAGTGCTCTGAAAAAGAGCCTAAACACCTAAAGAAAGGCACAATTCACTTAGAAATATAACAAGAATTGGAAAATTTATAAAACAAACCAATTCATGCCTTAGTGGGGTTGACCACATGTATCTATCCACTAGCAGCGTTGTGCTCTATCAAAAACCATGACACTTATTAGTTGTATGCTACTAATCTTCATTCTCAAAGATTCAGCCAATGATCTTCCCAAAATAACCCAATCCCTTATAGCAATTGATACAAGAACTTGCCTTCATACTAGTGCCTCTAGACACCTTCTCTTGATGTGGTCATATTATTTTTAACCTCTCTTTTCCACCTTTAATGTAAATGGCCTACAATCATATAGCATCCCTAAACCTAAAGTGCACCCCTTTAGCCAACATGATTTCATACATCCTCCTCAATCTCAGCATCTTTATACTAGATCAAGATACCTTTAATGATTGTTTTTTGTGACACTTCACCAATTAATTGTTCAGGCTTTACTGAAGTCCATGATCAAATCTACTTGTACTAAAAAAGCATTCCAAATACAATGTTCTTAGCTAAAATTTTAAGTGCATGGTACTCCACAATTTTTATTGTGCATTGACTGCATACTTGGATTTATCAAGCGAAACCATACCGTAAAACCAAAAAACATGAAACATGGTACGTTATTTGACTCCATTAGTGGATTTATCTACCTAAATTATATCATTAGCTAAACAAATGCAAATTGGTATATCAATTTCGATGATTGCAACTAAGATATATAGTAGAACCTTGACTCCAACCAATCATGATACAGAAATATTGAATCAACCCTTAGTATGAATAAACAAGTGTGTAAAAAGGCACTAAGGTGTGAGGGTTTAAGGTTTGGAGGGTTTCATCATAAACAAGGTGATATAGGCAAGGCGCACTAAGGCACGCAAGTCCCTAAGGCGTGCATCTTACTAAAAATTACCTACTTTTAAGTTTTAACTTTATTCACAAAGAATCTTAAATCAATTGAGAAGCAAAGGGGGGAAAGGGAAAAAATGACATAACAAGACCAATAGACGTAGTTTTGAACTGGAAAGGAAAAAAATGCACTTAGTATAGAAAAAGAAACTCTAATTAACTGTTTTTGAGCTTTATCTTCATAAATAAAATAATCAAATCTCATGTTAGGAAGGACGGGCAGATGGAATAAGGTCGTGGAATGACCAATAAATAAGATTTTTAAGAGAAAATATTACATAGTTTAGGAATATCAAAAGTAGCATTAGACTGAAAATATTGGTGCACTATGCCTAGGCGCATACCTTTGTCTTGTGCCTAAGCTCTAGGACCTCTATCACCTAGGTCCATCTTAAGCCTTTTCAAATACTAGAATAAACTATATACAAATCTCTACCAGCTTAGATGTTATTCACATATTACGCATGTACATTCATTGAATGAGTAATTTTACCTAAAGTTGATTATTAAGGCAAAAGCCTTGTTCTCTAATAAAGCAACCACTTTTGCAGTCTCTATTATTTGAGTACATGTTCCCTTTTTTCTCTTTCTTTTTTTCTTTTTTTTTCTGTGACTCATAAACTTGATAAAATGGTAATTCAGAAGAGGAATAGGATAATGAATGATGAGTGATTCACATATTATGATACCAAAAACAGAGAACTATTGTTTAGTTTCTTGTAAAATAGTAAGGTGCTTATGGATAGCATCACTTGCTATTGACATCTGATGGATAAGGTCTTGCAAAGTATGGATTTGGCAAGACTTCAAATGGAAGTCCAAAAAGAGGAACGATCCCTTCTATCAATGGTTTTCTTTATTATACAAAAAAAAATAGCAAGAAAAATAAACATAATTAGATAAATATAGAAAGAGAAAGATTAGAACTCTTTCCCCCTTGTTAACCTATAAGCACATGACTCCAACTTTTACATTTGAATAGCAATGGGTTGCTTTTACAACCAAAGAAGAAACCATTGAGAAAAACCCAAATTTTCACTCTTAACAGCAGTATGATAAGGCTTTGTTTAGTAATCAATGCTGAACTGAAGAATTAATGAAATGTGTTATGGACCATGGAAAGCAAAAGGAACAAAAGAGTTGAAGCAGCCATGCAGCTTGTGGGTCTAAATCATAAGCTCCATTAAATTAAACAAGTGACTGGAGCTCAAGTTCTTGCCTCATTTAATAAGTGAATGTCGCACAAGTATTTGAAGATATCTTAATCCTTTAGGCAAGTGGATATCTAGGAATATCAACAGATGTTATATAGTGGATTAGATAAGTCAAGATATAATATTGGCTAATAATATCCAAGAGATATAGTTTAAGATTACTTCTGGGTTACAAAAACTTATTTCCAATCAGAGAGAATGTTTATGGAAACCTTAGGCTTACAAGCTCTATAAATAGAGCTCTTTGGTATTCAACAAACTCAGAATGGATAAGTAACACAATATAATATAATTCTCTGCTACCCTATAAACTCTTTCTCTATCTCTCTCTGACATTGAAAACCCTCACCCCACACAGACATAGAGGCTGCCAGACTCTCTGCTTCCCACAAACCAACCTCTCACCCCTCTTTTCCTCAATCCCTCAGGCATGGGTTCTTTGGTATTGGATAATTTGGGGTCGGTGGCAGGATCCTTGACTGGGGAGCATAAAAAAAAACGATGTATATTGACACTTTTGGACATGTACTTTAAACATTCTTACTTGCTCAAAAGCATTGTATAGTATATTGTAATAAATATAAGGATAATTTTGAAATTTTGTAAAAAGTAATGAATGTTGAAAGAAGTAACAAGCCAAGGATAATCTAGTTGTCAACTGGAGTCTGGAGCCAATAGTCTGGCAGCACTCAACTCATTACGGCAGAGGTAAATTTCAGCAACACACTAAAAGGATGGAAGACAATTTCTAATTCATCCCTTTATGCATTTGCATTAGAAATTAACACAAAGATCCTCAAAGCAACGGAAAACCAATATCCAGAATTAATCATAGACAAAATCAAAATTCAAATTTTTACAGATATAAGCAATTCATCCTGCACATGGAGGTTTAAAAATCTAGCTAATCCAACACCATGATAGTACACACTATCTAGAATATTTGATGACTCCTGTCCTCTGGAAAATCCAAGCACATTACTTCTTCCCACAGTCAATAGAAAAACCAAGTAATAAAAAGAAAAAACTAAATCATGTAACAAAACAGTCAAGAGATAATAGAAGATTGAGGACATCAGCAACAGAGATCATTCGTTAGTAGGTACATTAAACCAGAATGCAGAAAACTCTGTATAACCAAGGATGGCAAATAATTGCTTTCATGTGTGCACATGCATGTGACTTGGGATCTCAGAGAGACGATAACGAATTAGGTTGCAAAGAATTAAATAGCAACAAGCAAAATTATCTCAATTTTCTAATCACAGTAAATCGACAAACCCCAAGAATAATCAACTTCAACGCTTTCTGAAAGCCCAAAACTTTCCCATCATTATCGAATGTGGCTTGCCACTTCTCTGGCTTAAGCATTTTGTTTACCTGAAGCATAACACGATAAAGGTTAGAAATAGGAAAACAAATATATATATATATATATATATATAATATTGAACATTAAATTCAGCTACTTGCAAATGAACTTCCCTAGAAAGAACATAGAAGATCAACCACAAACTTTGCAGGAAAACGTAAACATGTATGTTGCCAGATATTTTGGACCCTGCAGCTTCTACAATCCTCCTCATGCTATCTACAATTTTTTTTTTCTTTTTTCACAGCAAGCTAAATGACATTAAGAACTGAACATCGGCTATACTACAATTGACACTGGCTTTTGCAAAAGAAATATGATGCATTGAGTTGAGACAAATGACAGGTAGTCTTTTGGAAAGATATCAAGATGTGGTTCATATCATAACCCAAAAAGAAAGATTCCAACTCTTCTGCAACAAATAATTTTACTAGTTCCAATTGGTTCTGCATTCAGTTGCTATTGCAAGCTCTAAAGTGGGTTAGATTTACGTAGGGTAGGGTGAATTAAGAGACAAAGACAGGAACTAGGAAGAGGAGAGGAAAGTTTGACAGGAGGACAGAGATTTCAGAGGGAGAAATTATGCTCAATATCAATTATCAATAATCGTCCTCTTTAAAATAAGATTAGACCTTAGGTCATATGTGGAAATAAGAATGAGGGAAAAGACTTCTGTTATTCATAGAGAGGGATGGTATTTATACAAGAAGGGAATAAGAAAGGAAACATACAGCAGTGATTAATAACATGGGAACCTACAGTCTAGGGACTGTACAATACAGTCCCTCATAATGAGAGAATTAATTACCAAGGAACCTACAGTGTAGAAACTATACAGCAGGCCTTAATAATAATAAGACCAAACTTATACTCCCAATGCTGATTGAACATTGCCCAAGGAGAACAGCAATAATTCAGCAGGAGTAATAATTAAATGTGCAGAATAAAAATCTTAATTATAGGATCAATTGCATCACCCCCCCCCCTTTCCTCCAAAAAAAGTTGGATGGTAAGGATCAATCATTCCAAGCTTGGAAGATAATTGCAGGAACCTTGAGCTATGAAGTCCCTTAGCAGATCAGCAATTGGATCTTAAGATTTGACGAAGGTCAATTTGACAACTCCATCTTCAATCTTCTCCTTAATGAAATGTCGATCAATTTCAACATGTTTAGTCTTGTTGGACAGGATTATAAGCAATGTTGATGACTAGTCATTATTATCACACTTAAGCACCATAGGACCCTCCCATTTTACTTGAAAATCGGTTAAAATAATCCTCAGCCATAGAAGTTCACATAGTTTGAGAAAAAGGGCGCTGAATTCTGCTTTAGCTGAGGAACTAGCAACCACATTTTTTTTCTTGCTTCCCCAAGTTACAAGATTACCACCAAAAACCATACAGTACCCAAATGTGGATCTTCAATCTATAATAGAACCAACATAGTCAGCATCCATATACACTTCCAATATCAAGTTATTTCCCCTCATGAAGAGAATTCATTTCCCAGGACTGACTTCCAAGTAATGGAGCACACGATATACAGCGTTAAGATGAGGTTGCCTTGGAATATGCATAAACTAATTAATAACAGAGACAGAGTGGGTTATATATCAGATCCAGTATAGGAAAGATAGATTAATTTACCACATAAACACCAATACATAGCCTCATCCCTCGGAGGATCATCATCGCATTGTCCAAGTTTCAGATTTGGTTCCATTGGGATGGCTGTGGTCTACATCCACTTTTTCCTATTTCTTCCAACAAAGCTGTTATGTACTTTTTCTGAGAGATAAAATCCCTTGAGATGAGTAAGCAACCTCCATGCCAAGAAAGTAATTGGAGTTTGCCCAATGTCTTGATCTCAGCCTCAAATTTCTTTATGAGGACTTTCTGTTCCATGATCCCAAATTCAGCTTCCAATTTCTTTGCAAGGACTTTTTATTCCATCCTATTGTCCCCTGTGATATGCCATCAACATAAGCGAGTAGTATAGTTACTACCCTTGAAGCTGAATGCTTAAAAAGTAGTGTGCGATTGCCTTGGCTCTGTTTATACCCAACTTTCCTCATAACCTGGCAAACCATGCTCAAGAGGATTACTTAAGCCCATGAAGAGCCTTTTTCAATTTACACACCTTGTTAGGAAAGGTGGTAAAGCCGGGGAATTGGAATATAGATTTCTTCATCAAGATCACCATGAAGAAATGCATTCTTGACATCAGATAGCCAAAGTGGCCAATTAAAAGTGGCAGAAGGATTTGGACAGTGTTCATCTTTGCTACCAGGGCAATAGTCTCTTGATAATCAATCTGAGTAAATTCTTTAGCAACTAGGCATGCCTTGTGTCTTCCCAAAGACCCATCAGCTTTGAATCTGACTATATACAAGCAACCAAAAACATTCTTGCCAAGAGGTTTGTTAACAATTTCCCACGTCTGATTTTTTTTCTTGAGCACTCATTTTGTCTCTCATGGTTTCCCTCTGTTCCCTTTTTTTCAATGCTTCTGATATGGTTTTAGGCATAGGGATGTAATTCAAGTTTGCTACAAACTTGTGATGGAAAGGAGAAAAACATTAAAGGGAGACAGTTAGATAAGGGATAAACGGGTTGCTTAGTGCAGACACTAGTGCCTTTTCTAAGGAAAATGGGCAGGGCAGTATTAGGTAGTGTTGTTAACTTTGGGTATATCATTCTCGTGTCCAATAAATAGAGGAAGGGACTGCACTTGTTGCTGAATAGGAACCGGCCTCTAATTTCTTGAGGAAAGCATGGTATGGGAAAAGACTCTTCTGGTTCAGTCATTGGATGTGGAAGTAAACCAAATTGGTAAGGGTAGGTATGATTGAGCTGATTATGAGGGGTAGTTTGAAAGGCAAGTTCTGGTTGATCCCAATCTGAAGAGGAAACGTCAAGTCAAGGAAGAGTGATGTAGTAGTTGGGCCCTGGTGTTGGGTCACAAGAGGCAGAGTTATCTATGGAGCAATAATAAGGTGTGGTTTCAGCAAAGGTTACATCCATGGAGACAAAAACAATTGTTGGTGGGATCAAAACACTTGTAACCCTTTTATGTTGATGAATGGCCTAGAATAGTACACTTAATAGCCCTAAGATCAAACTTCCCTTTATATAGACCATGCATGTGAACAAAAGCAATGCAACCAAAAGTTTTGAGTTCAAACCGAGAGAAGTTTTAAAATCTAGATATACTTGTGACAAGCAATGGGGCTTGTTAAGAAGCTTGGCAGGAAGAAAATTGATGAGATAGTTAGCTGTAAGAATTGCTTCCCCCATAGGAATTTAGGAACGTTGCTCTAGAACAAGAAAGCACATGTGTCTATTTTTTCTTAAGGCAATGCCATTGTGTAGAGTGCTGTAAACACATGAATCCTCATGTATTATCCCAAGGGATTGAAATAGAGAATTGAGGGAATGATTGAAGTAATCCTTAGCATTATCACTTTTGATTCTTTTAATAGTGGTGCCAAATTGATTTTGAATCATTGAGAGGAATGAAGAAATCACGAAACCAATATTAGATTTGTGTTTAGGGAGGTAGACGCAAGTAAACCTAGTAACAAGAGGTCCCCAAATGTCACTATGTATAAATTTAAAAGCGAATGCTACTTTTGTTATTACTATCAAGAAAAGACAAATGGCTATGCTTAGCCAATTCATAAACATCACATTGAAAGGGAGAAACATTGAAAACCTAAGAATAACTTAGGGTACAAGTGCTTTAGGAGAAAATGAAAGATACCCAAGGCAAAAATGAAGAAGCGATATGTTATCTTTGATGGAAGAGGTTGTAAAGTAGAGATAGCAATGGTATTCTTGTCCGTAGGTAGATCCATGTAATAGAGAGTGTTCTTCATCATAGCAAGTCCAATCTTCTTCCCCAAGTTCTAGTCTTAGATAACCCACTTTTGAATAGGAGCACTTTAAGGCGCAAGGAGCAAAGGTTTGAGGCTTTTTTTTATCCTAGGTGAGGCAAGAAAGGATAAGGTAATAGCCAGCAGTTAATCCACTAGATATTATCTAAATATTAGGAGAATAAAAGTCCTAGATTTGATCCTATAGATATTAGGAGTTGTCGCTTGCTATTTTCTAGAATTGTTACTTTCTATTTATTAGGAATTTTTTAGGGTATACGGTGGTGGTCTCTCTCTTTTGCCTAGTTATATACCTATCCAATATAATGAAATTAATGAATGATTCAACAATAATTCTCCCAAGCTATCATGGTACCAAAGTCAGGTTTCCCTCAAACGAAAAAATATTGGCGTCAAAAGAAACCTCAGCCATCTCCTCAATGCCAAGCAACAACAATGATAATCTTGCTACTCCATATACTGAATGGAAGAAACTATCTAGAACGGGCACAATCTGTCAGATTAGCCATTGAAGGACATGGGAATCTTAGGTACCTCACTGGTGAGGAGAACAAACTAGGGAAAAATAATCCCAAATTTAAAGCCTGGAGGTCTGAGAACTCCCTGGGTATTGCATGGCTCCTCAATTCCATGGAAGGTTCTATTGCAAGACCACACATGTTAATGCAAACAGCAAAGGAACTTTGGGATTCCATTCGTGTAATATACTCAAATATAGAAAACTCATCTCAAATATTTGTGTTGAAGTCTAGACTGTGGCGTTCAAAGCAATGAGACAAAGATATATCCACCTACTATAATGAGACGGTAACTTGATGGCAAGAATAAGATCAATGCTATGATGACATGAGGGAGAATTCGAATGATTGCGCTACGTTTATGAAGCATGAAGAGAATCATGATGTTTATATGTTCTAGGCTAGGGTCAGACATAATTTAGATGAAGTAAAAGGAAGAATCTTAGGAAGAAAGCTGTTATTGGGCATAAGGGAAGTTTTTTCAAAATTACAGCAGGAAGAGGTTGAGAAGAGAGTTATATATAATCGTGCCTTCTATGGCGGTTTATAGCCATTCTATCACTTAGCTAAAAGGCATAATTCAAAAGATTCCAAGCTAAAAGATATTATGCTACTTTATGCTAACTTTATGCTATTTTATGCTAACTTTATGCTTTATCTATTATCCAACTCTACTACTTAATTAATTAATTAGCTAAATAATTAATTGTGCTCGACAAGTCTGCAAAGAAACTCCCCAGCACGTGGTCATCCATTCTATGCATGCCCTACACATGCACGCAAACACTTAGTTGCTTGTTTGGTATGTTTCTAACAACGTAACCATCCGTTTGTCTTTAAATTTGTGGGAGATACTTTCAAATAAAGAATAATTAGTTCCATAATTATGAAATCCAATTCTGAAGTGTTTGCTCCTACATCACTATTGAAGTAGCTTTTTACACTTTACTTTTTGTAAAATTAATCATGACTACCTGCTAGTTAGCTTGTTGACTTATGGGATTAATTAAAATCAGCTTGTAGGCATGGGAGGGGCAAAACGCTCAAGTTTGACAACCTAGAAAGTTAATGGCTTATCATCTCCTGTTTAGATCTAAACTAGGAAGGTTAGTTGTCTTTAGGTAACCTTTAGTTTCATCCTAACCAAGTCAGCTTTATTTTGTTGAGTTGTAACCAAGAAAGCCTAACAGCTTTCTATAAGTGTTAAGAGTTTTTATTTGAATAGAACTCAGAACTTATTGACTTTGATTGAATTTCTTCACAAATACCACCTTCTTTACATCAAGAAGAGTAGTAAGCCTTAGTTGATGATTGTAAATAAATGATCATAGGCGGTCCCTATTGATCATTTTTCCCCCTCTTTTATCCTCCCAATTCTATTTTCTCTCTCAGTGGTTCTAAACTCAAGTCCACCATTAATGTAGCTCGAGCAAATTTGTATCTATTATGCATCAGAAATATAGTATTATTTATATGATAAATAAGACATTGCAGATATCTCAATTATCAATACTATTTTGATCAGAATGTTATTGCCTGCATATCTGTAAATATGTGCTCGTCTGCATGCAATTTTTTTTGGCATTGCATATCAAGTTTTTTGTGTATCAGTGTTCTAAAAATCCAATATATATTAAATGCACTCAAGAACATCAAGTCTACAATTTGGCCACTAAGCTAACCAAAAAATGACAATCCATGCCATCACAATTGTCTTCCTTTAACATTCTTTGTATGCATAATGAAGACCTTCATCTTACACAAAGTCCATAGCTCACAGCATAACAATAAAAAAATAAATAAAATGGCTTCAGGGCACACTTTAAAAATTAAATGATTCTGAAGTTCATGTTATCATCATCAATTAAATGGATGAAGCAATACTAGTACAACTTTTTCACCAGAAACGATAAAGATAAACTAATATAAGATGGATGCTCCAAAACATATGGATAAGAAAAACATATATTTTCATAATCATAGTCGTTGTTAGCGATATGTGTTGCATGTGTGAAGAAATTGATGAAATTCATGGTAGAGCTGTTATTAATATGGACAAATGGAATTGCATTTATGTTATTTTCTTCAATTATAGGGGGGTCCACAGTTTCACAATATTAAAGATACTGGAGACTTGAGTATGCTAATATACCAAGAAATCCGACCTTGAAACTTGGACTATGTTTGTTTCCTGAATTAGTTCAACAAATAGTAAATTTGCAGCATCTTCATGTATACCCTAAAAAAGTGCATCACCACCGCCATATGAAAGGGATTAGAAAGAATAACCTTGATTAGCTTTCACTATTTTCCCTCTTTTGCTCTTATATTTTCTTATACCCTCAAATCATAATCTATAATTGGGGGAAAAATTCTTAACATCAGCCAATATGAAACTGACACCAGTCATGATTTCTTGAATCTTTAGCTCACATTTCCCCAAAAGAGATATCCATGAAAAGAATATAGCCACTAACTTAAAGTAATATATACCAATAAAAATAGTTTTGGTAATCCACAAGAACCTAAAGAGAGGCAGTTAGAAGACCATTATGAAACCCTCCTGTTCTATACAGTTGCAATAGTTGAACTTTATTCTGCACAAGCCCTGGATATAAAAAAATGTAGCACATCATGAATGGGCTAAATGGAGAATGTTTCATCACATTTTAGAAGGAATAAAGAATTATTCAACGAATAAAAGAAAAGTTCTTTTATTGTTGGATTCTCGGTGTGTCTTCTCCCTCCTCTCTCCTAGGGTTTGAGTGAGGCATGCCCATGGCTAGGAAAAAGAAGTCTCCTTCTTCCCTTTCTATTAAGCAGGTGCGTTCGTTGGTCTCTAGTCCTGCGGGTGCTGCGGGTACACAAAGTCAAGCATCTCAGGAACCTTTGGCAACTAATTTGCAAGGTGATCTCATGCCAGTGAATTTTGAGAATGGTTTGTTTGATATGGATATTACCTCTGCTAATGTGGATGATCCTACGCTGAACATAACTCACCCAAACCCTGGCTCTTCGATTCCCCAGTCAGGGGCGATTAACTCTGCTGGTGTTTTGGTGTCTCCGAACCAGTTGGGCCATAGCAAGGGTAAGGATTTGCAGGTGGAAAACCCTAATCAATCAGTCACTGCTATTGGTGAGAAGAAATATGTTTGGGAGCGGCTGAAGGACTCTTCCCCTTCTGGTGCTCCTTCCTGGAGGGATATTTTAGCAGGGAACAGGAATACTAATCAGGGTGAAAAGTTGTTCCCCCTTCCATGGATAATGATTTGATGACTATCAAATTGGATAAGAAGGAGGTGGATTATGAAGCAGCGTTATAGGCTAACACTTTGGTGGGATATGTGTTTGGTGATTCTCCAACCTATAATTAGATTTGTGGGTATGTACATGCTCATTGGAGAGAGGTCCCCTTGCCTCAAGTGATGCTACATGCTTCGCGGTTTTTCCTGTTTAAATTCAAAAGTACGGAAGATGCAACTTTTATTCTTGGACAGCATTGGACATTCTTTATTAAGCCTCTTGTGTTGAAGCTTTGGCACAGGAAGATGAAGATTGACAAGAATGAGATGTAGGTTGTGCCTCTATGGATAAAATTTCCTGACTTACCTCTTGAGTATTGGGGCAAATTTTCATTGAGCAAAATAGCAAGTGCAGTGGGAAAGCCACTATGCACTGATGCCATCACTGTTTCCAGAGAACGTGTCTTTTCTTAGGGTGCTAGTTGAGACTAATATCAAAAAACCGCTCCTTGACTCCATGGTTATTGTTGATCCTGAGGGAGGTGAGCTCATTCAAAAAATTGAGTATGATTAGAAGCCATTCTACTGCCACTTTTGTGATATGTTTGGTCATGATGCTCCCAGTTGTAAGAAGCAAATGGCTATTAATAAGACTCCCAAGGATAGTGGAGGAGAATGGGTTGTTGTGACGGACCACAGGAAAGATAAGGAAACTGCTCCGGTTATTGAAGAAGGTAGGGTGGGCAGTGCGTCTGAATTACCTTGTGTGAATGCCATTGTTAACTCTATCTCTAAAGTTAGGACTAGCATTAGTATCCAACGGTCTCATGGAGGGATTGCCAGTGATACTCATAAAATTTGCAGGGGCCTATTGATCTTTGGGTCAGTACTGACCCTGTCCTGTCCCCTGAGGTGAGAATTATGACAAGAAATCAATCAGCTAAGGTAATCCAAGATTGCCCAATTGGGGGTTCTAGATCTGTGCAGAAGTAGTATGCTAGGAGAGGTGCTCAACACACTGATCCTGGTGGACATGTTTAGTTCGTGGAATATCCGTGGATTGAATAAGGCTTCCAAGCATAAGGAAGTCGGTCATTTTTGTAGGAGTAATGCTTTATCCTTAGTTTGTTTTTTGGAGACCAAAGTAAAAGAAAATAAATGTAGTGGTGCCTTAAATAAAGTTAGGAGAGGATGGGACATCTTAAATAACTATTCTCATCACTTGAATGGGAGGATTTGGGTCACTTGGGACCCCTCTGTGTGGAACATCTCAACCATTAGCATGTGTGACCAAGCCATACTTTGTGATGTTAAACACTTATTTGGGAATTTTTCCTTTCATACGGGTTTCATTTATGCTTTGAATAGTGGAGTTGAGAGGAGGAGACTTTGGAATTGGTTGAAGCAGCATAGAATTCTTGGTTCTCCTTGGATTCTTATGGGGGATTTCAATGTTATTCTTTCCTACAGTGAGAAGTTTCAAGGAGACCTGCCAAATGCCACTGACATGCAAGATTTCCAGGTTTGTTGTTCAGAGTTGGGGTTGACTGATTTATAGGGGCAAGGCTCCTTCTATACTTGGTCAAGTAAACGAGGAGGTGATGCTAAAGTCATGTGTAAATTAGACAGAGCATTGGTTAATCTGGAATGGTTGGTGTCTTTTTCTTCTTTAGTGGCTGAGTTTCTTATCCCTTTGGTGTCGGATCACAACCCCATGGTTGTTAATCTTCAGGTGTCTATTGTCCATGGCAAGAAGCCTTTTTGGTTTTTCTACTTCTGGACAGAAGATGATGCTTTTTTACCTTTGATGCTCTCATCTTGGCAACATACTTTGCAAGGCAATTTCCTACTCATAATTATGTCTAGGTTGCAAGCGCTTAAGAAGGACCTCAAGCAGTTGAATCAAGATAAATATGGCTCTATTTCTCAAAAGGTTGCTAGTGTGAGAGAGGAGGTGGTTGTTCTTCAAAAGAAATCAATGTGTGACCCGTCAAACTCCAGGATCAAAGATCAGTTGAAGGTTCTTGAGAGCAGGTATGCTCATTTATTGCATTGTGAGGAAATGTTCCTTAGGCAAAAAGCTTGTATTCAATGGCTGCATTGTGGGTATTCAAATCATAAGTTCTTCTATGCAAGAGTGAAGGAGAGGCAAAAGAGAAAAACCATTGCTTTTCTGCTTGATGAGGATGGCAAGGAAGTAAGGGATGCACAGGGAATTCAGGATGCCTTCATTGACTATTATAAGCAGCTTTTAGGCACTGAATCACCTTCTGTTGGGGTCCTTAACCCATCTGTAGTGGACTGCTCTTTAACAAGTGATCAGCAGTTAGCTCTGGATACTCCTATTTCCAAAGAGGAGGTCAAAGCAGCTATGTTTTCAGTTGCTGACACAAAGGCCCTAGTTGTGGATGGTTTTACAGCTGGTTTCTTCAAGAAAAGTTGGGATATAATTGGTGATGAGTTATTCATGGGTGTTAGAGAATTCTTTACTACAGGCTTCTTGCCTAGGAAGGTAAATATAACTTCTCTAACCCTAGTGCCTAAAAAGCCAAATCCACAAAGGGTCACTGATTTCAGACCTATTGCATGTTGTACCATGCTCTATAAGATTATTTCAAAGATTCTTACTCAAAGGCTTCAAGGTATCATGCCCTTAATCATAGATTTTGCTCAATCTGCGTTTTTAAATAGTAGAAGTATTAATGAGAATGTGTTGTTGGCTCATGAGTTGGTGAGGAAGTATGCTTGCAAAGTGGTCTCTCCAAAATGCATGCTAAAGTTGGACCTTCAAAAAGCCTATGATATGGTCAACTAGAGTTTCGTAAAGAACCTTTTACTTCTTTATGGGTTTCCTTATCAGTTTGTCAAGTTGATCATGGCCTGCTTGAACACAGTGGCCTTTTCTCTCTATTATAATGGTGTGTTAACTCCGCTTTTCAGGCTAAGAGAGGTTTAAGACAAGAAGATCCTCTCTCCCCTTATATATTTGTTCTTGTCATGGACTATTTTACCAGATGTCTCAAACATTTATGGACAAATGCTTTATTCAAAGGTCACCCTAGATGCAGAACTCTGAAGATTATCAATCTGAGTTTTGCAGACTACATTCTCATGTTCTGCCATGGTGATTTGCAAAGTATAAAATGTCTTATGGATGAGGTAAGTCATTTTTCTGGGCTCTCTGGTTTGGTCCTAAAACCTCAAAAGTACACTGTCTATTTTGGTGGTGTGTCGCCTGATGTAAGAAGGTTAATTGTTGATTTGTTGGGCTTCCAAGAAGGTGTTTTCCCTATTACCTACCTTGGTTTGCCTTTAACCTCTTCTAAGGTTTCTTCTAGTTTGCTCTAGCCTATTTGGAAAAGGCTACTACTCATCTAAGACACTAGAGCATTGTTTATTTATCTTATGCTGGGAGGTTGCAGCTTATCAAGTTGGTGTTGTTTAGCATTCAGCTATACTTTAGTCAAGTGATTCTTTTGCCGAGAAAAGTTCTCCATCATTTTGTGGGTCTCTGTAGAAATTTTCTTTGGTCTGGAAAGGTGCATATTAGACGAAGAGCCCTAGTTTCCTAGGAGCATATTTGCCTCCCTAAGGCGGAGGGTGGTCTTGGATTGCTTAACCTAGGGGTTTGGAATCAATGTACCTTGGGGAAGCTGCTATAGAATATTGCTACCAAGAAGGATTCATTATGGGTGAAATGGATTCATGCGGTCTACCTCAAGCATACAAGTGTGTGGGAGTACAATCCCACTGCTTACACTTCATGGCTCTTTCAGAGAATCCTTCTTGTAAGATCTCCTTTTCAAAGCTTTCTACAGTCTAGATGGTTAAATGATTACCTTGATTACAGTACCAAATCTGCTTATGAAGCTGTGAGAGCTAGACAGGCTAACCAAAGGTAGTCCAAGCTTGTGTGGCACTCACTCAACTTGCCAAGATACAGTTTTCTTTTATGGCTGGCTCTAAGAGACAGGTTGATGACTAAAGCTAGGCTCCTGGAGATTGGCATTGGTGTGCCGGATCGGTGTGTGTTCTATCAGCAATTTTCTAAAACTCAGGACCACTTGTTTATCCACTACCCGATTACAACTAACATATGGAGGAAAATTAGAAGAATTGCTAGAAGAAGGGATAGCGTCCAAGGTTAGCAACAGGAGGTTCAAACTCTGTTGATAAGGTCTAAGCAAAATAGTCAGAAAAAGCAGGTCCTAGGAGCTCTTTTTGCATCTTATATTGCCAATGTTTGGTATGAAAGAAACATGAGAATTTTTGAGAATCATAGTAGGGATGTTGCTAGTCTTAGTCGGGCTATTGTCATGGTCGTAGCTAGACGGTTAGTGTACCCACATTCTACGGCTAAATTCCAAAAGTGGGCTGGGTTGTTAGATTGTATGGTTTGATGATGTCTTTGGTTGTAATTCCTTATTTTCGAAAGTTATAAATTCTTACTTATCAAAAAAAGAAAAGAAAAAAAAAGAATTATTCAACAAAAACAAATTCCCCAGCTCTAACAATGGCTATTATGAAGAAAAATCAACCTAATTTGAAATTGATGATAGGTTGGGTTAAAAATTGAAATATAATAAAAGGAATAGTAGGAGGAAGACAGAAAAAAGGGATCGTGACAAATTAGGACTCTCACTGCACATATATAAGCAGCAGCCAATTTTATCATTCAATTGGTTAAAAACCACACCAAATATTCCAGCAGAGTCACATAAATGAGCTGCCAATTTTATCACTTGGTTTGGCAGAAACCACAATCAATAGCTTAGCCACATCTAACATTCAGCACAAACAGACTTTTCCTACAGTTAAAGTCCCCATGCTGATCGGGAGTATTGCTAGGACAACAGAAGGAGCATAAGGAAGCAGCACATTGCCTCTAGTTTTATTTTTAATTGTGGAAAGTATGGATGTCAATAACTACCATATATGCAGTAATTATCACATTGGCAGTTAAACAAAAGCCTATCGATCTCTGGGAAAAAGAGGGAAAAAGGTCTGGACTTTTTCTCTACTAAGTTATTTTGTGGGAAATATTTGAAATTTAGAGGAAAAGAGACTGTAGATGGATTGTAAGAGAAATTTTATGAAAGTAACCAAGATCTCCATCCCTTAGTTCTTACTTAGACTTCTTTTATAGTTGATTTCACCAACAACAAAAGTCCGTGGATTTTTCTCTAATTTGAGGTTTTCCACGTTAGAAGTTCATTCCTAATTTATGAGTTTCAGTATGCTTTATTAGTTGACTAGGTTACACGCCTGGCATTGCAAGGGAATCAACATCTATTGAAGCATCTTGAATAAGCATAAATACTAATTTTCAATGTCACTGCAAGTGCAGTCCTTCTACAGTGTTTATGCCATTACAAAGTCAAAGAATAATTAAGAGTGTGGACCAAGACTGAGTTTTCAATTACGCATCTAGCTCTTCAAAAGCAATCATTGATGCTTCTTACCTTCATACATTATTTCTTACACTTACTGTTTCACTAAAAAATTATTGAAGGTAAAAGAATTGGACCTTCAGGAACTAAATTTCCGGACAAAATTTTTAATTGGATACTTTTCGGTGCCTTGATAAGGTCATATTCAAGCAATGGACAGGAATACTATTTTCCATGCTATTGTGGTGGCAGTAGGCCTAGTCCAACAGAGTTGCAATGCAAATATCAAGATTCATCTCTGGATCATATTGAAGTAATGGTCATTTAAAATTTGAAAATCCATTTGAGGAGATACAAAAAAGGGTGAAACACCCTTGGCTTGGCATAATCTGAGCAAGTCTCAGATGGTAAAAGGAGACAGAGTCGTCCAGGCAGTAGAAAAATTGTGAAATTACTTCAGCTAATGTAACCAGGGAGAGAGGGAAAAAAAAGAACTCTACAGGTAGGGAGACATCTGAGTAGCTTTAAAAAGCAGGGATTATCCAGCTATAACGGTACAATCATGAACCAATATAACCAAATCACAATTTTCTTAAGGATCCATGATTTGTATATGAATAAGTATACACATGTGATTGGATTTCGGTTACAAAATATATAAAAGCTGCCTGCGATTGTGATTATCCCTGTCATTGATCTTACATTTTGCTTGTATGAAAGGGTTTATCATTGTGCTAACCCAACGCAAATGCATGGTAAGAGAATGAAGGGGAAAGGGGGAAAAAAGACCAATACAGAAAGCAGCATGAAAGCATAATCAATTAGAAGTATCATGTAGCAGGTAACATTGAGCAGAATAGCTATGATATATTGATGATGCAATTGGTTAGCATACCATAATCAATTTAGCCCACTCTAACATTGCAACTGACTGAAATCCATAAGAATCTATATCGAAAACAAAAGACTTTAATCCAAGGTGGCAAAATTATACACTAGAAACTAAACGTAAAATGTATGCTATATTCAGGCAATGAGGACAAGATGTTCCAGAAAGGTCTTACAGCCACCATATCCTTTATAGGTGATTGATGAAGGCAAGGCTCTCCCATGTCACGAACCATAGAACCAACTCGATGCAAATCTACAGCGCCTACTTTTGCGAATCCCCATTGTCTACCGTTGCAATCAATCGACATCAGCAATCTGTCATGTATCTAGTCTCATTCCCTGCCCTCGCACCTTCCCACGAACTAGAAAATTCCATTGAATACCATCAATCAAAAATAAGACCTCCAACATCAACAATCCGTTCCAATATCGCGACAACAAATGTGGCTAAAATTATTTGCATAGCATTTGTAAAATCGGAATATCGAAGGCTACAATTTGATCCCTAATTATCAAAAAATTTAAAAGTCAGCCACCAAACTACTCTTGAAACTCTATAATTCTATGCACTTCAGGCATTTACATCAAGTCTTTGAATTTCAAAAAAGAAAATGAAAACTTCAGGTCAGCAAAAAAGCTTCAAACTCTGGAGAATCGGATTAAAATATTAGTAAAAGATCCAAACTAAGATCACTAAAACTGAGAAAAATGCGTAAGATCCCATCCACCAAAGTTGGAAATTGCCCGGATGATCGGATCGTAATAATCTGATACGGTCGAAACAAGGCGAAGGAGAAGAGGTTAGAGGGACGGAGAGTTGGCATGGGAAGATGAGATGCCGCTGAGATTCACCTGAGAAAAGACGGCGGGATTAATCCAGACTAACTGGAAATTACAAAGATCTGTTGGCAGCGGAACGCTCCGTCGCCACTCGCCACTCGCCACCTACCACCTACGTGAAGACCTTTTTTTCTTTTTTTTCTTTTTTCCTTTTTAGTTTCGTTTCTCTCCCCCGCCTTGCTCTTGAATTTCTTTGTTTTTTTTTTTTTGATTAATTATCAACCGGGAGTAGGATTTTTTTTTCTTTCTTTCTTTCTTTCTTAATGCAAGACATTCCATGTTTAAGAAAAATTACAACAAACCAATAAAAAAACCAAAACTTTTTGTTCTTTTTTAATATTCATAAGCCAGGTTAATGGCTGCATACATAGGTAGAGAATCAATAGCTTTATTAGCTGACCTAGGAATATATGATACATGAAAATTCTGGTGAGAATTAAGATATTTCTATACCATATAAATAAGCATCATTCATGTCATGAGGTCACCAAGTTAATAACATTTCGAAGGGAAGCAACCATTTTCGAATCAATTTCAAATATGGTTGAAGAGATAGCCTTATCTTGTGCATTTTCCACATCCATTGATTATTCTATTGTGAGATTGAAATGTTATTATTGATGGTGAATTCAAACTCCATACAACAACATAGCACCTTCCCATGAAAATCTCTCAAAACTGTGGAGGTGTATGTGAGTATGCCTAAAATAGAACCATCCACATAAATTTTATCATAGTTAGGTGGAGGAGGTGTTTAATCATTGAGGATAAGAAATGATTTTTTGGCAGAAATGCATAGATCTTCAAATAATGAATCTATTTAAGAATTCATAAGGAATATTATTGAAGTAGTTGTAGGTCGATTGTATAGCTTCATGGATATCTAAAGTCTTATGCTCAAATACGATCTCATTCCTCATATTCCAAATGAACCATAAGACACTACAACCCTAGGGGATAAGAATTGTTAATTTCAAGTCTTTGGTCCAACATATGAAGAACTGTTGGATGGTAGCAAGGTGGCATGCTATAAATGAAGGAAGGACACCAAACTAACTAGCCAAATATAAGACATGTCAAAAATAAGTGGGTTGGAGTTTATTCATCTTCATTACACAAGGGGGCAAATTGTTTGAATAGGCACCATTTTCTTTGTAATTTCTTCTCGTCTAAGCATAGAGTTGGTTAGAATTATCCATAATAAAATATGATGTCGAGGCTTTTAGAGGAGCGTATGTAGTATGTGCAAGCACAACCACTTCTTAATTACCAACATAAATCAACATTATAAATTTATTAGTTCATTAAATTACCCAACTTATTTTCTTTTGAAATAACTGCTCATGATAATTGATGATTTAAGCTTAAGATCATAGCAAATATGGTTTGTTAATATAGCAATTGATTACTTCATGAAGTGGGTGGAGTTTGAACCTTTACCAAAGATCATGGAGAGAAACACAATTGAGTTATTCTAAGAGAATATTATATGTAAGTATAAGGCAGTGTCTTGGTAAAGCTGAGTGCCTAGGCTAAACAAAGGGTAACTAATGTAACATCCCAAAATTCAAGCCAAAAATTTTCATATATATATGAGGAAGCTAAAACTAAAATGCGGGTATTATTGCCTTTCTCAACATGAGTTTAGTTTCTATATTATTCTCACTATAAGGGTAAGGCTTAAATAACTCACAAACAAGTCATGAAATGGAAACAACAAGCAGAAGTAATATACTACAACAGCGTAAATATTATGCATATCAACTCCTAAAATACAAAAATAAAGTATAAAGGACACAATATCTTGATCACGAAAGATCCCAAGGATGCCACCAGATAACTCTTACTCTAAGTTCTTATCTAGATCTAATCACTCCTACAATTTTGCCTAGGCAAATCATCACAAAAATCAACAACATCATTATTTGGTACCTACAATAAATCATCTACAAAAATGCAGTATCAGTATGCTAATACACTTAGTAAAAAAGGATTCCTCTATAGATGCATCATGTAACACATAGGGCATGACATAATTGTGGTAAAGTATATGATACATTCAACATGTTGTCACAAAGCACTTACAACAATATTAAAGAAAGAATCCATTATACCCATATTCCCATAATACATACGCTACTCCTCTCATAACTGTTACCATAACCATAACCATAACAAATAAGTGGATTATCTACTACTAGCTAATCTAGTATAAATAATTAGCACAACTCAACAGTTAACACATATAGTATGTCTACTACTAGATGATCTAATATATATAGCTAGCACAACTTATATAAAGGTGGAATGCCTATCACTAACTAACTTAATATAGATATATAGTGCAACTCAGACAAAGGGTGGACTATTTATCTATTATACCCTATAAATTTTGGTTCTTAGTATGTGTTGGTTATTATGCTGGATACCATTTTAGTATGTATTTAATCTTGATTTGATATATTTTCGAGGTTTAATTTGATGAAAATTTGGATAAGTTTTACGAAAATATGGTAGAAGGTGTTCTGGGGGATGTTGGTCGATGGGTTAGCCCTATCGATTAATGTGTCTACCCATTTAAAAATTTACCCAACCTTAACTAATCAATCAATAGAAATGACCTAATTCTTCATTTCTAATTTTAATCTAATTTGTTTTCCATCATTTTTTGACTTGATGGTGAGGCTTCACTTTGGTTGTAGACTATTTTTACAAGTATGATCAGCCTTTTAAACTTAATTTTGAGGCTTTTTGGGAAATTTGAGGAATTATTTTTGTGAATAGGGTTGGTTGGCTCATCTTATTTTGGTAGTCTTTTCTCTTTATTTCCACTTTAGTGAAGGTATTTAAAGCTCAAGTTCTAAGCTCTAGACCTTCTCTCAGGGGTAAAATGTTGCTCCGTTCTTCTTTTGATCATTACTCCCTCCATGATTCAACTTGTTAGCATATATTACCCATGCAATATCAAAACACATCATTTCACATTTTTTAATAAAATCAAAGTAATTTCTTTATCTAATGAGACTCGTGAGACCTAATCCAATGATGGGGGATTAGGGATACAAATTACATATACCCCTAATCCTTATTTCCTCACTAGAAACCAATATTTAACCTATGATTTAATCTCTCTTTGCATTGTGCTCTTCAACCTCCATAAATATACCTAAACATTTATCTTTGTCTTCACATATTTTACCTCTAAAATTTACTTTGTACTTTTCTTTTATGCGATCCTTTATCTAGTCCTCCATTTTTTTCCTTAAGCAAAGGATTATTAAATCTAGAAGAAGTTAAAGGATTCACATTCTCCTCCCTTGCTCTCTATTTTTGAAAGGTCAAGTGTTTTTTTGGTTCCTTTATTTTCTTTACATTTGTTTGTTGTTCTTCTTCTTCTTTTTTGAATGGTTAAGTGATTTCTATTTTTGAAGGTACCTTAAAAGATTGAAGATGGTGTGAGTTTGTTTTAAGCTATGTCTTGTGCTTTCTTACTTTACATACTTTAGAGAGGTAAGTTATTATTGCCTCTTAAGTGGAATGATTGGGCATAAGGTTGTCAATGCCTTAGATTTACTAAGATATGTGAGAATGTATATGCTAGTAATTTTGCAAATGAGAATATGGCTGATAAAGTATATGGAAGAATTTGGTCTAAAGAGCATGCTCTGGGGATTTTATGCTTAAATGGTGATTTTAACATATGAAGAGATGATCTGTGTTGAATAATGTTTTCGAAGCATGAAGAGATGTTAGAAATATTCTCTTGAATGATTATAATGCATAATAGTCCATGTAATCCTATCATAGAATGTTGGAAAATTTTATAAGCAATTTTCAAAGTTAATGTTCCGGCATTAGTACCATTAATTGGCCGATACGCAGCATCACTTGATGTGTCCATGTGCCTCATCAACTAATGGGTAAATTTAGTGAACCAATGGTGCTTTATGGATCAATCGCTATGCCACAACCGTTGATGGGTCTATGTGAACGATTGTCTAATGGTGCTTTATTATTCAACTAGTGTTTCCTTTTAGTCAACTGATTATGCTTATTCTGGTATGTACTTTATGCTTAACTATTAAATGACAGGCCTTATTAGTTGAGGGACTATGTATTTTCGTTGGTGGACTACTATGTCTTTTTAGCTAACCTATTGCCCTATTTTCTATATTTTTATGATCTTTGTAATCCAATTGTTATCCATAGTTTGTGGGGACCAAATATTTTTCTACAAGGCCTCTTTGGGAATGTTTGACCATCCTACTTAGTTTGTTGACTTGGTTGAATATAGGTTTGACATTAGTCTTAAGATCCACTTATGATCCCTTTCTTATATCTAAATTTTATAAAACTTTGGATATTAATATATTTTAGTGTTATTAAGCTCAAAATAGTTTACAAGCTTTGTGTAATTAATTTTACAATTTTGAGATTTATTAGATATTATTGGACACATATACGTCGTCAAGCTGAACTTCTCTTCTTATACCTTACTCTAACCTTTATATGATTTTATCTTCGCCACCAATTTGTGATAAGGATAAATATTATCCTCTCATCTCCTCCTCACACTTTTTGATGCCACCTTCCCTTTCTCCTTGATATTTTCCACAAAACACCTATTAAATCCTTAACAAACACCTACTAAAGCCTTAATGGTTAAGTCTTCACCTAAATTACCTTCCTATCCTTTTACCATAGCTAAGTTTCTTTATTTATTTTTCTCTTCTTCTCCCCACCAAAATTCACCTATCATTTTTCTTCTTCTTTTGTTCCATCCTCTTCTTCCTTCCTTCCTCCACCATTTTCTTTGTACCACCCCTATCAATGGTATTTCATGTTATTCCTATCCCCTTTGTTTGGCAATAGCAATCTATCTCTATCTTTATTGCACCAATTTTTGGTTGAGACTTCCATCGAGCTATGATTTTGTTTTTCCTCTTTCTTTCAATCCCATTTACCCTATATTTTCAACTATATCATTACATGTTAATGGTGTTTTTCTAATTATTTCTTAGGTGATTTATAGGAAGTTCCAAAGGAGGTTGGATAGGATAAGTATGTTAAAAGACTAGAGCCTTTGTAAGGATACTAGTTGTAGTCTATGGTTTTTATGCTATATGTTATGTATGATTGTTTTTAATACCATTTTATTGTTAATATGTGGTTAAATGTATGCTTGTTAATTCTATGATATGATATTGTGATATTACGTGATGGAAAAATAAGTAAGTTGAGAATTATGCGATATTGTTACAACAATATTCAATATGGAAAACCCTCGGTGTGATATCTGGGTTTAACAAGGATTTGAAAATAATGATACTGAATATATATAAGGTTTTTGGGAGATAAAGACCTTTGACTACCTATGAGGGAATTTTAGTCACTATGGGTTTAACATGGAATATCTCATATTTTAATATGTTAGATGATTTGATTTAAAACATTCTAAGGATAATCATATGAAATGTTTGGAGAATATTAAATGGCATAAGTTTCACGGAATGAGAAAATGACATAGTTTGGGAATAGTAACCTTAAAGCGGGAATGTTATTATCACATGTGTGAAATGTTAAAGTTAGACCATGAATTTTAATTTTGTTTTTCATAATCATATTTTATGGATTTATATTAAATTTGGTAATTTTATAGGCCTTATGGGAAAAAAGGTATGATTTAATTGTGGAATTAGGATTTTACAAGCATCATAAATAGTCAAATTTGTGATAGGACTATTATCGCATGTGTAAGATATGGGAGTTAGTCCTTGAATTTTATTTATGTTAATAATAATAATATTTTAGAAATAGATACTAAATATGGTTCATAAAAGAGTAATAAAGAAGAATTTATGCCTAAAATGTGAAATTTAGAATTTTAGGGGGATTATAAGGATCTTAACATTTCATAATGGCCTTGTTATCAGTATGTTGGTTCTTTACTTGCTTTAATTAAGTTTTTTAACTATCAAATAAACCATGAATAATTCATTAATAATCTAAAGTAAAAGATCATATAAGTTAGGATCGATTGTACCCGTACATTCTACCAAGCTATAATAGTGGCTAGGAGTGTATTTCCCTAGGGTTTTATATTGATAACTGTTCCATGGGTAGAGAATAGGGACTAGGAGCATTTTTCTCTCTAGGGTTATATATTGATAATCATTTCACCAGTAAAGAATAGTGGCCAGGAGTATTTTTCCCTAGGGTTGTATATTAATAATTATTCTATTGATAGAGAATAGTAGCCAAGAGCATTTTGTGCTAGGGTTGTACATTGATAACTATTATACTATTTGAAAATATTGGGGGTCTATGAATTCAGTCTAAAATAAACCATGAGAACAATCATAATCATTGATAAAATATTTATCACTTAAAGTGGAAGACTACATGAGCTAAGATTGGTTATACCTGTTTGTTCCACCGAAAGAGAATAGTAGCTAAGGGTATTTTACGCCAAGGTTATATATTTGTGATATCATTCCACTGGTTGAGAATAGCGTAGTCTCTAAACTCAACATAAATAAAGGAATGGGTTATGGTATATTGAATAATGAGATATGCATCAATAACTACCTTGTATTATTTTATGTATCTTGCATGAATGGTGACTTCCTGCCATAGATGTATGCAATTATCTATATCCTTTACTTGACAGTATTATCACCTTACTTAGTATGCAGCATAGAAATCTTCCTTCTCATAGGTGCTGCTCATTTCTACAAGTAGATGATCCATATGTCTATATGTAGGTCGATGATGACCTAGTGGATGATTATACAACTTATAATGCACTATATGGGGTAGATGGATATTATTTATTAAGGATTTTAGGCGTGGAGTCATTTTATTAGAATGATAGTTTTTACTTGGATACCTTCTTATACTCTTAGAGTTAATCTCCAAACTTATATTTATGTTAATGAACTTTTCCTTGTTTTTAATTACTCTATTGTACTTTTAATGCGCTTTGCCTTATGATTGATGTAAGGATGGTATGTAAACCAAACTTATTTTAATTACAACAATAACATCCAATTACTCTTCTGCTATAAAATAAATTTTTTTAGAATTAAAATTTGGGATGATACATGTTAGACTAATCTGATAAGTTGGTTTGACTCGAGTGTGTTATTTTTTATGTTTTGGACTTGATATGTTCTGATACTTTTCCTAATGATATTATATGATTCTTAAATGATGAGAGAAAACATCTTGGCATAAATTAACTAACTTATTAGATGGATTAAATGGTTCATAATTCATGGTATTCTCAATATGTGTTTGGGAAGGATTTAATGGAAAAATCAAAAGGACTATGTTATGACTCCAAAAGGATAATGTCATATGGTTTCTTGGCCCAAATGGATAATCTTAATGGATTGACTTAATATTGGTTAAGAACTAATGGAAATCCCACCACATGGGTGGAAGTTAATAATGGTTAAGAAGGAATGAGTATATAGATGTGTTATTCAGATGTTAAATGAGCCTTGTATGATAACATAACCATAGAAAATAACACACTAATCACTTACAGTGGAAGATGATCAAGTTGTGCATGAGTCTAGGTTACCTGATCCTAGATTAGCTACCTAGAATTAGTCTACCTTTAATGTTTATTAGTTTCTTTGGGCTTTACCTTTAGATAGGATCTGAGTATATCCCCTTTCCTTACATATTATAAACGCTAATAATATGCTAGGGAATACTGATACTAAAGGGTCTAGTTATCTAGATGGTTTTTAGCTTTGGCTAGACATCCTGTTTGTTGGTGAATACTTGGCTTTAGCCAATTTTTGTGTCTTCTAGTTTTGATAGGCTTCCATGGTTTATGAGATGTTGGATAAGAATATGAATAAGGAAGTGGATAAAGAAAAATGAAGAGAAAAGGAAAAAGAATAATGGCTTTTAAATATTCAATTAAATGGATCATGTAAACTTGAAAATGAACCTAAGAGAATGGCTTGTTATTAAAGCATACATTCCTATCCATGTTATTTATGTTGCATTACTATGCATGATGAGTCATGAATTGTTTAATTCCGTGTATGGCAAGAAATCCTAATTCATTATATGATTATGGTAATATAGGTACACTTTAGTGCAATGTGTAAGCATGTTACTATAATCCCCCGAATTTTTAAAAGCCTATATTTTAATAAATAAATTTTATTTTGGATAAATTAGCATTAAAATCCTTTAATTTAATTATTTTGTGTATTTTGAGTATATAAATTTGGATATAAATATTTAATAAATTAAAAAAATATTTTATTATTTTATCATGCCCTTTTTATTAAATAATTTCCCAAACCATTATTTTATTAAATTATTCTTTTAAACCCTTATATTTTAATTATATTAAATTAAATTATTAAATAAATTTATTATCCAAATATATTTTACTTTATTATTTATAAATAAAAATTATTTTAATTAAAATAATTTTTCCTTTTTCCCTTTTTCCTTCTTTTTCCTTTTCTTTCTTTTTCTTTTTCCTTCCTTAGGCTGCCAGTTGGCCGGCCTGCCCCTTCCCCCCTACGTGATTGGGCCTGGCCCATTTTCTTCTTCCTGCATGTCGCCCTGCCGCCCTTCTTTCTCTCCTTTCTTCCTCGACCGGGCCGACCCGTTTCTTTCCCCTTCGGCCGGTCTGCTCGCTCGCACACACCAGCCCCCTCCCCCGACTCTTTCTTCTTCTTCTTTCTTTCTTCTTCCACCATCACCGGCAAGAATCCTGATCCTCGTCATCCCCGCCTGCAACTCTCTCTTCCCCTGTTGACCTTCCCCGTCTCCCTCCCTCTCCTTCTCGTCGTTTTCCTGCCATCCCGGTCCCACCATCTCTATCTCCCTCTCCCTCTCCCTGCCATCACCTTCCTCTCCCTCTCCCTCTCCCTACAACTCCCATCCCCCTACCACCCTAACGCCATCCCCGAGCTCCCTATCCCCTCATCTCTCTCCTTATTCTTTTTATTCTTCCCTTCCTGATCCATTCGGGCATTTTTCGAGCCCAAAATGCCTTCCCCCGATCCTCTCTTCTTTCCTTTCTTCTCCTCCCCTCTCTCCCGCTATTTTTGTTTCGCCGCTAATATCCGTCGCTGACATCGCCTCAACCACCACCCCTTTCCACCCTCTACCTCACCCCCGAATCATCACAACCCCCATTGATCCACCCCACAACCTCCTTCCTCCCTCCCTCTTCTTTTTCTCTTCTTTCCCTTCCTTCTCAGCAACCACCCTGCACCACCATACTCCGCCGCCGTCCCGTCGCTTCTGCCACCACCTAAGCCACCAAATTACTCACTGCAACCTCCTCTACCACCCCCAATGCTCCTTTGGCCGAAGAAACCACCGACAGGCCCTCGTTTTTCCCTTCTCTTTTCCTTCCTCACCAGCCCCATCTCGACCTCCCTCCTCGGCCGCCACCTTCGCAGCTTTGCCGCCGCCGCCTCTGCTGCCCTTAGCCACCGTTAACCCTTCCCCGACCACCACTTACACCCCCTCTCCACCTCTGCTTCATTCCCTTGCCCTAAATCCTCCCCGAAACCCCTTATTTCTTAACTCCAAACTACCAACCCGGAAATGCATATTTCTCCCTCTTTTACCACCTTCGAGCCCCCCTCTTCCAACTTTCCCTGCATGCAGCTCATGCTGCATGAGCAGGATGAGCTGCTGCCCTTGTTAATTTATTTGGGTAAAAATTTTGAGGTATAATAATATTTTAATTTAATTATTTGATTAATTAAGCATTATAAAGTTTTATGCCTTGATTTTATTATTTCTAATGTAATAAATCTTTATGTTATTTTTTAGGTATTGGTTTAGATAATAAGATCTTAGACCTTTAACCGAAATACCGGTAAGGTTCGTTTTTTACAAAAATCGAGGTAATCGTTAAATCTCACTTAAACGCATGGATTAATGTATGTTAGCACATTATGATTTTTAATATATTATTATGCTTGGGTTGTGTTGTTTAATATGATATATGTGGTTCTTGTGTTGATTGATGAAAAGGAAGCTTGATAGATTGTTGCTATGTATGGAAATATTATTTAAGGTAATAATTTGGTTGTTAAGGAAAATGTTAAGTATTATCTATGTTGTTTTATGCTATTGTGATATTTAATACATGTTTAATATTTTGTGAACCTTAAGGGATTTTACTAATGTATCTTGTACAAGAAAATGACCTAATATATATAAAGAGTACGTTTTCAAAACATAAAGTATAGTACAAAACACAATTAAAATACGATAATGTAAAGTCCAATAAAAGAAACAGGTCCGGCCGAGTCGCTCTCGATCCCCAGGTCCAGTTTAGGCACAACGCTCAGCCCCACCCGATGCCTTGTAGGTGTTGTAGGCATCAAAGACGTCATCCCCTACTTGCACAAGCTCAGACGGGTCTTTTGCTCGTGGGAATGAGTAGCACCCATGAAACGGGTGATCAGTACGCTACGTACTGAGTAAGGTAATAGATGCGCTAAGGCAAAACATACAAACATACAACATAGCATACATGACACGTTCACATAAGCTGCATGTAGTAATCTAGATAATGAAGGTCGGCTATGGTCCAATTAGACTTAATTCCTCATAAATCTTCGTTAAATGTAGTCATTTCACACCATAATCTTTGTTAATCCATGCGAGTACGGGAGCCCCACTATTATAGCCGGTGGATCGGTCACTTATAGGGTAGAACGCACCTAACCACTATTATATGCCGGTGGATCGGTCTCCAGGGCAGAACGCTCCTGGCCACTATTATGTCGGTGGATCGGTCTGGCCTCGACTCTCATGGTGTTTCACTGTAAATATGTAGTAGCTTTCTCATGATTCATTTACAACATAATGTTTGGTTTGTTGAGCTCGGGATCCCCCACTATTATAGCCGGTGGATCGGTCACTTATAGGGCAGAATGTACCTAACCACTATTATATGCCGGTGGATCGGTCTCTAGGGCACCCCGGCACCTGGCTACTATTATGCCGGTGTATCGGTCTGGGCCTGGCTCAACAGTCTTGCTCTTTAAGTAATTAGTATCTTATTCGTGTATTATTAGATAAAGTTTTCCACCCTTGACATGCATATCAACTACCCTCTACTTCTATCCTCCCAAGGGGGCCCGTCCCATATCTTGAGACTCCTGCGCCCCTTATCACACCCCGACATCCATTCCCTTTACACTTACCTTTAAATGAAAAAGTCAACCCCACGGGTGTTGGTTAGGCCCAACACCTTATGGCATCAACTCCACCTCCTATCACCCCCTAGGGTTTTCCCTTGAAAACCCTAATTGGGCCGATGTGGCCCAACCTTCTCTCACTTACACTATCTTTACTTCATTCATCGCCCCACATCTTATCTCAATTAGATCCAATCCCAAAACATATCACTTTACCTCTCAATTCCGCACGTGACCTGAAAAACCCTAGTTGACCACCTCAACCCCAGTACCTTTCTTCTCCCACAAGTAACCTCTCTATTTCTCACTCAACATTCCTTCTCTCCCATGACACCCATACTCATCCCTCACATAGTAAATCCCCCTTCTTAACCCATACTCCACTCTCCCTTAATCATTTTTACTTCCACAATTTTTCAGATTATTACTTCCTCCCAAAACCCTAATCGGGTCCCTTACACACCCTCACACCGACCAACGTAATATTTTTCATCCCAAGTCTCCAATCACTCCACAACTCTCCCCTTAGCTTATTTACGCCCTAAATCAACTTTCCTCACGTAAAGATCATCCCCATGCAAGATTTTATCCACTCCATGCAAACTCTCAAAGTCCCCATGCAAACCCTAGAATTTCCATGCATGGTTCTCATCTCTCGTTCATTTTGGTCAACCTCATATTCCCCTTAGCATCCCACTTCCCATTTGTTTATTTTTGTCCTTTCGTTTCCCATAACATGATATCATTTGTCCTAGCATGCATGTCTTAGAGGGCCATATCATATCGCACCACAATCATCACATATACATGTCATATTCATGACATAAGAACACATACAGAACATACCTCAACTCCAAGCTGCGCTACACATAAGACAAGTTAAGGAAAATCATACGATACATAATATAGCATGAAATATAAAGCATCCAAGGCATAAAAGTCACGTAACACACAAGGGCCTTAGCTACATCCTTACCTAAAGCGACACCGGGCTTGGAGCACGCTCCTATAACTCCTTAGGGTTTAAGATACTAAGTATTAGTTTCCCTTAAAAGTACCATCATCCCTTATTCTAGTTTAAGATTAGGATTATTATTATTAAAGAGAGTATTATACGAAAACTAAGGTTTTTATCTAAAAAATAGTCTACTAAATATTACTAGTCAAAATATGTTTATTTTAATATTTATTGTTACACTTATACTATTAAACCTATTAGCTTTATTCTTATAATAATAGTATTCCTACTAACTATAGCAAAGTAGGGATAATAATAATAGTGATAATAAAATAATAGTAACGCTAATGCTTATAGTGACAGAAACCTTAACATTTTTTTAGACTAAAGCTAACTATAGTGTGTTAGGATTAGAATAATAATATAATAATTGCATTATCAACAAGTAACATTGTTCCTAACGATAATAACGATAAAGGTCATATTTTGGATAATAATAACTTAAGGGTTTAAAGGTTTATATTAATAAAAGTAATGATGGACAAGATCACCATCAACAATATTAGTAAGGAAATAAGGATAATGATAATGGTAGTACTAATAGTGATAATAACAATATTACTAAAATACTTTTGGTTTAAGTAATAGTAGCAATGATCATGACATTAATAATAGAAATAATAATGCTAATAGTAATGATAATAACAATGATAATAGTAATATAAGATTTCAAATGTCTATCACACACTACCACGGAAAGGGGTTTTAATAACGGTTATTTTATAGTTTTAATAACGGTTTTCAACCGTTATTGAATCGCCCGTTATTAAATCTTTAATAACGGTTCATAACCGTCATGAAAAATACACAAAAACCCGTGAATATGTGCGTAAACTTCATATTTAATAACGGTTTTTACTTAAAAACCGTTATTAAAACTCCAGTTTTTAAAAAACCGTTATTAAAACTCCAGTTTTTAATAACGGTTCTGATGAAAACCGTTATTAAAACGTAGGTTTTAATAACGGTTCTTATGAAAACCGTTATTAAAAACTGGAGTTTTAATAACGGTTTTAGAAGAACCGTTATTAAAACCTACATTTTAATAACGGTTTTCATCAGAACCGTTATTAAAACAAGGTTTTAATAACGGTTTTTATAAGAACCGTTATTAAAAATCCACTTCTTCTTTTTTTGCAGTTTTGTTCCTACCCACATACACAGTTACCAAATCTGTATGTTAAAACAATTACCAAATCTGCAATGTAAAACAACATCAATTCATACCAAATCTGCAATCACACCATAATTTCAATCAATCTATAATTGGTATGCATGTCTCAATACACCAACTATACTTGCAATAAAATTAGTGGGCATACCACAACTTGGTAGCTCTACACCCCAAAGTAAAGAGTTCACATATCTAGGCTGTTAGACGAAATACAAACCTAAAAATGCATGTAGAATATATAGATCGCTACCGAATGAATGAGTGCAAGTGCTTGGCCTCTAACTTCATCAATTTGATCAACATTATATTGCTGGCCTCGTGCATAGTCATCGGTGAAAAACTACAACACCCATGTTTCAATTAATATATAGTTAGCCATTAGGTATGTCATGATTCATTAATAGAAAAATATGGAAAAGCAAACATACATGGCTTGGATCTATGTTGACCAATCTATTCTAGACTATAAGATCCATTGCTCGTCTTCTTCACTTGAACCCTTAAAAACTTCAATTTCATCATCATCATCTAAGTTCCTTTGTCTCGAAGATCTTCAATTTTGGAGGTACCTGAAGCTCTTATCTCATCCATAACTACAATAAAGAGATAAACAATAGAGGAAAAACAATTCTGATAAAAGTAAAAACTAAAATAAATGAAAACATGTATTACCCTACATACAAAATAATACAAAGGTAGGCAACATATGTTACCACTATAATCAAGAGGTTATATAACACCATCATACCCTAAATTAAAGGTTCAATTTGTAAAAAAGGCCCTAAAAAGGTTGTGTCACAAAAAAACCTAAATTTAGAGGCCAAAACGGCCTTTTTTGGGGTCCGATATTGCCCAAACCGGCTTTGTCGTTTGCCACGTTGTAGATCTCGAAAAAATACCCAAAATAGCCTCCTAGATCACCTAAATCCGAGGCCGCATGAAAAAGTTATGACCCTCCAAAGTTTACAGTTGAATCTAGCTCTAAATAACCTCAATAATGTCTTCTCTTTTGTTTATTATGGTTGTAGCTCTAAATAATATTGAATCTATATTCTCCATACAACAATAATATGTAAAGATCTCGGCCAACACATGCATTTGTTAATATATAACAATAACGCAACACATTCAACAACAAACAGCAAAATTTTCAGCCAACACATTCAACAACACATTTTCGAACGAAACCCTGGCGACATGCATTTATATAAGTAGATAAAAAGTTACGAGAGGAAGAACAAACACATACATAAACTGAGCTAGCTACAAACACGACGGTCAGAATGTTGAGAGAGGCAAGGGCTTCAAACACGACGGAGGATGAAGGTGCAAGTGCCAGCTAGCTTCGGAACAATGGCAGAGGTGTGGCGGTGCGAGGGTTTCCTTTACTTGAGAGGAGCCTGGTGGTGCGAGTTGGCGGTGCGAGGGTTTGCAAGGAGAAGGAAGGAGAGCAAGAGAACGAAAGTGCAGAGAGTCTGAAAATTTTGGCACGAAACAGAACCGAGCGAGAAATAAAAGTTTGATTTTGGGGTTTTAATAACGGTTCCTGAGAGAACCGTTATTAAAACATCTTTTAATAACGGTTCCTGAAAGAACCGTCATTAAAAGCTTCTGACTTTTGACAACGGTTCTAATATGAACCGTTATTAAATCTTCTTTTAATAACGGTTTATATAAAACCGTTATTAAAACATCCGTCCAAATTTTAACGTTGCCCTTTTAATAACGGTTTTTAACTAGAACCGTTATCAAAACTTTCCGCCGATTAATTTTCACGCGTTTGACAACGGTTTTCGAACTACCGTTATTAATGTCCCGTTATTATTTCCCGTATTTGTAGTAGTGACATATAGTAGTAAGATAATGATAATAAGCCATATCTAGTATTAGTAGTAGTGATAGAGATAGTAATAAGAGTAATAACAATAATAGGAATAATAATAATAATAATAATAATAATAATAATAATAATAATAATAATAAGGATAACTATCTAAATGTTAAAGTTGTTTCCTTTTTAATAATATACCCTAGTTAACTATCTCTGAAATTAGGTTAGGAAAATAAGGACGATACATAGTAATATCAGGAGTGTAATAGTAATAGTAATAATAATAATAATAATAATAATAATAATAATAATAATAATAATAATAATAATAATAATAATAATAATAATAATAATGATGATGATGATGATGATGATGATGATGATAGTAATAATAGTAATAATAATAATATTATTAAGGGTAATATCATTAATATTAGATAAAATTACTAACACTTATAGAAAATAGTTTTAGGGATTGGGGGAATTGGAAAACCACCTAAGGTCAGCGGTGGACCGGCGGCGGCGGCGGCGATGGAGGAGGAAGAGAGGTGGAAATATCAAGGTGTGGGCTAGAGGAGAGGGGGGTAGAGGAGTGTTTGAGGTGGAGGAGGATGCAAGAGATGGAGAGGGATGGAATGAGGGTGGTGGCGTGGCTGGGAGTGGCGGCGCGCGGTGGTTGGCGCGGCGGCCGAAGGTGGTGGAGGGTGGTGGAAAATGGGGGAGGTAGAAGGAGAGGGAGATAGAGGAAGATGAAGGTATGCGAAGGTAGAGGGTGGTGGAAGCGTTGGTTGCGACGAGGGTGGTGGCAGGAGGCAGCGCGAGGGGCGGCGAAGGCTGGAGATAGCTGCTCGGGGTGGTGACTTCGCATGGCTGGGGCGGCACGTGCAGGGCGAGGCAAGGGGTGACGGTGGGTTGGTTTTGTAGAGGGAAGTGCGGGGGAGGTTCTGGTGGGCGGCGATTGTCACGACGATCACTGGCGGCAGCGGAAAGCTCAACTTTTTGGGCGGCGGCGAGGTAGAGTTTCAAGGCTATTTCAAAAAAAAGAAGAGGCTGGCTAATGGGGGTATTTATAGGCAATTTGGGGGGGGATAACAATGAAGGAGGGAGAGGGCACGCGGGGTAGGTGCGACAAGTCATCGTCCGGCGGTGGCAGCCAGCGCATGCCCTGCAAATTGCAGGGTGTGTTTGGCTCGGTGTGGGAAAAAGGAAAGGGGGCAGTACGCGTGAGGGGTAGGATGGGCAGGTTTGGTCGAAATGGGAAAGAAAAGGGATGGGAATGGTAGGAGAGGACGACCGGACGGGCAGGTGGCTATTGGCGGTGCAGGCTGCGAGTTGCAGGCTTGGCGCGAGGAGGAAGACGACAGGGCGCGGTGGACCGGGCGGTCCAGGGGAAAAAGGAAACGAGGGGGAGCCGGACGGTTTGGCAACGGTCATAAGGTTCTTAAACAAAACACGATGTTTCAGCGGGTAGAGGGACAAAGCGTTGCGTCGCGTTGCCGGTTTAGCAACGGTTATTTTGTCACTTAACGCGACGCGACGTCTCAACGAATCGAGGGACGAAACGCTGCGCCGCTCTTATATGATGGGGGCCGAACGGCGCTGGGCTGCGGGGAAGGAGAAGGAAGGAGGGAAGGAAGTTGGGCCGCGGGCAGGCCCAACTGGCGGAAAGAAGAAGAAGGAAAATGAGGGAAAATGAGAAAAGAAGAAAAGAAAGAAAAGAGGAAGAAAGAGGATTTTAAGTATTTTGGTTTTATATAAGTATTTAGAGTATTTTTCTTGGGGGTACCCAGAATAAGAATATTTAAATATTTAAATAAAAATATTAAACCTCCTTTTTAGGCTAATTTAGGGCCCTTTTAATATTTTTCATCCTAACTCCTTTTTAATTTACACACCGCCCAAATTTTCCTCCTTTATAAAAATATTTATAATTTCCTATTAATTTTCCCTACATAATCCCTCTTAATCTAAATAGAATAATAAATTAAATTAATTTCCCAATAAATCATTATTTAATGTCATATTTCTAAAATAACTAATTCTGGGGTATTTTAGTGGGGCCTCTGCCTATTCAATGGACAATGCCCCTTGCAAGTCGTGTTCAGTGCTTTCAAGTGGGCCTCGGAAATGAGCGTAAGGAACTATCCGAAATTATTAGGATTTTAATTTATCTCTTTAAAATTCATAAATTCAATATATTTGTTGTTTTGTAACCACCACTAGTGGATTTTACTCTGATAAATTATTTACCGCGCTACTCTGATTTATATATGCTTGAGTTTCCCGTAAATTGTGTTTTACTCTTTTAGCCTTATCACTTAGTACTGGAACGGTAGGAGTGAACCAGTCTGGTACTAAGTGTGGCGGCAATATCCCCAAAGTTCACGGTTTATTAATTTGCTTCCGCTAATTTCCTTTTAATTAACGGAATTTTTCAGTAGTAAATTTTGGGGGTGTTACATTTACTATGTTTATTATTATTTTAATTATTTCTAGTGGATTTACATGCCTATGACTCCCATTGAGGAGGTAACTTGGCTTACTCATTATAAAACACATTAATGTGCTCCCTTTTTTTCACCTACTCAATCCCAGGAGAAGAAAACCATATGTAGGTTTTTAAGAATTGTAAGTAGTGTGCCTACCTTGTTTTGTGCTTGAGGTCTTGAGAGTGTGGACTTCTGGAGACTATTGTTGGATCCTTAATGGATAAGGGTTTGGGGCTAGGCCCTAAATTTATCTTCTGCCCATTGTAGCTTTTACTTCAGTCTAATCTTCTCTTATGTATTTGAATGTTTTTGAGACTGTCGAGGTTTTGTTTTGTAAACATTTTATTTAATATATATATATATATATATATATATCATGTTTCTTGTGCACACTACTCTTATTTTATATTGGTTTAATTTCTTAGCCTTTTATCTAACATTGGACGGGTGCCTGACACCTACTCTATATTAGGTGTTATAGTACCACCCCATTTTTTCTATGTTTGGTATTTTTCTGCTTCCATAACATTTTAAAATAAAGTTTTTTAGTAGTGAAAAATAGGGGTGTTACAGTTTAGTATCGGATTTTAAAAGTGCTTCATTTTAAAATAATTTTCAATTAATGACGTGGGTGGGTTTAGGATACTATTCTAAAATTATTTACCCTTAAAACATTTTAAGCTAACATTGCCATTTGTTTTTAATGATTTCCCGATTACCTCAAGTGCTTTGCTGAGAGTTCAAGTGTTTTCAAGTCAAAATTTTCTATGAATAAGAGTGGATTGTGCTATAGATAGTTTTATATTACTCATGTTGTGCGGGTCTTAAAGATTGATAAGTGATTTTTTTTACTAATTAGTTATAGTCTTTTGGAGTTGATGGCCACCAACCACCATTATGAGTGCATTGTGACATTTATGGAGACTATCAGTGCATACATTGAAAGCTAGATTAGAGCACTGCATCTATTACTAGTATGAGTACTGACCCTAGTTCCAGATGATTAGATGTAGAGGGTCATGCATCATCATCCACAAATCTTCGAGGGTTAAGAAGACCCTAACATCATGGAGAGATGAGAAGACTTTTACTACTTCTGGGTTTTCATTAGACAAGAAAGTCAACATGATAGTGTACTACCTAATAGGACTAGAAGAAGCTAGGTAGAGTAGCATCCAACGTAGAGGTGGAGAGCCTACCATTTAGGGACCCTTCTTTGAGGCACTTTGACTGCAATTCTACTCCACTCATCTCCATATAAAGAATTATGACAAGTTTATGGCACTTCTGCAAGGAGGCATGTCGATATAGGATTACTACACAAAGTTCATGGACTTGATCCATTTTGCTCTAGAGGTAGAGGCTAATGAGGTGATGTAAGTTCACTTTTCATGATTGGCCTAGGGATCAAGTATTAAGAGTTGTTGGTGGGAGTTGCCCTGCCAAACATGGTAGGGATGTATAAGCAGGCTTGCCGAGACATCCAAGCTAGGAGTTCCCAGTTGGGAGGCAAGAGGAATTTTAAAGGTTGCCAATATCCTAGACATAGGAAGAAGGCCCACTTTAGGGATGGCTTTCCGCGTAGGTATGTATGGGGTGACCACCCAATCAAGGGGTCAGGTCAGGGGTGATTTAAGGAGAGGCACTACCATTGCAAGTGTTATAGAGCATATCATCTGGGAATGGATTGCAAAGGTAATAAGGTGACATGCCATGGTTGTGGTATGACAGCATTGAGGGCATATAGGTGTTGTGTTGGAAGTGGCAACATTCAAAGGAGTTAGACTCTAGCTCAAAGCACCAGATCGATATAAAAACCACAACCATAAACTTAGAAATTTCCTCCATCACCAGCTAGTGCTTTCAGCTATACTAGTCAACCTAGGGGTAAAAAAACCCTTGCATATTTTTGTAAGGTCAAGGTTCAGGTAGTGCTACAAGGATTTCTTTAGGAGGAAGCTTGAACGTGATCAACCAAACTAAGGTAGAGAATTAGGCCAATGTGGTAAATAGTATGCATATTGTTTCCACCTTTTCAACATGCATATTATTTTACCCCTAGTTCATTACATTATTTTATGCCTTCTAAATTCATAGCTAGAGCTCCTTTTCCTTCTACTTAGAGCATTTCTATGTTTGTTTTCTTGCCTTTAGGGGATAGGATCATGTGCTTTGGATTTTATAAAGGGGTGATCTTGATAGATAAGGGAGTAGGGTTTCCCTTAGATCTCATAGAATTAGAGTTCATGATTTTGACATTATCTTAGGCATGGACATGCTAGGGAGGTATTGAGAATTGATAGATTACACTTTAGAGCATGTGGTTCTTCGAGGAATAATGGGTATTAAGGTCTCTTATTGAATGTAGAACTATCTAACACACTATTTAGAGCTTTTTGTGGTGGTATTTGCTTTAAAGATTAGGAAGCATTGCCTCTATGGTGTTGAATGTTAGTTTTACAATGATCACAAGAGCCTCAAATACATATTCATATGAATTCAAGACAACGCCGATGGTTGGAATTGGTCAAGAATTATGACCTAGAATTGACTTACAATGAGGGTAAGACTAATGTAGTGGTAGATGCTCTTAGTTGGAATACATTGCATTCCTTGGGTACAATTATGTTATCTAATTAATTGGATTAAGAGCTTAGGAAAATGGATATAGAGTTGATCACTGCTAGTAATATAGAGGCAAGTATGAATGCACTCACCATCACACCTTCAATCTTTGAGGAGATTTGAGCTAGTCAACTTGGTGATAAGAAGCTTGAGATGATCAAGTATGGTATTCAAGAAGGTAGAGCTAAGGGGTTTCAACTTCACAAGGATAGTAGTGCTATATACCATGGTACGTGGTGTATACCACAAGGATGCATTGATCTTAAGAGGAAAATCCTAAAGGAAGGTCATTATACACCTTATTCTAACCATTTTGGAGGGGATAAGTTGTATAAGGATTTGAAGAATGTATATTGGTGGCCTTGTTTGAAGTAGGAGGTTCCAAAGTTTTTTGTCTAATTTTTAGCCTGTTAGAAGGTCAAGATTGAGCATAAGAACTCCAAAATTAGTTGGAAGTTATAAAGTGGAAGTGGGACAACATATCTGTGGATGTTATGGTGGGTCTTCCAAATATCTATAGTGGATTTGATTCCAACAAGGTTATTGTGGATCATTTAACTAAGTTAGTAGTTTTTATACCAACGAAGATGACATGGAGTATGGAGCAGTTATCCAACACTTACAACAAGCAAATAGTGGAAACTCACAACGTGACCTTGCCAAGGTCAATGAACTGGATTGGGAAGGCTTGAAAGTATACCTCACCTTCAGTGACACCGAGGAATTGGATGAGTGTTGACCCCCTTTGGTGTGTTTGTATGTTATATTGTAAAGGTTGCTATAGTATGTGGTGACATGAGATCCCCTTCCCCACAATTCTTACCTTGTATTCTCTTCTTTATTAGACTTAGATTTATTTCATTGTTATATATATATATATATATAGAAAAGAGATCACGTGCGCACCCTTTTTTTTCTGTACATATGTAGGAATAATTACTGACCGTTGGATCTAAATTAGATCCAACGGTTAAAGGCATAAAAACGAAAAAATGAGACTCTGTTTGTTTGCCTTCGTCGAGCATCTACGCCCCTCTGCCCTACCCCCTTCTGTTTCGCACCGACCAACAGAACCCTTCGCACCTACCTCTCCCTCTCCATTGCACCTCTCTCCCTCTCCATCGCACCTATCTCCCTCTCCATCGCACCTGCTCCTCCATCTCTCCATCTCCATTTTTGCCTCTGTATCTGCCAGCGCGAGCTCAGCCACTCCATTCTTCATCCTTCCTCTACATCGTCTTCAATTCAACTGCCACTACATTGCCACACAGGAGATGCAGACAAGCAGCACACGGCGGCAGCGCGACCTGAGCAGGAGTACAGAGGTATGTAATTTTTTCAAATTTTTTATTGTTGTACCGATCTTCAAAAATTTTCAATTTGCGAGCAGTTTTCCTCGTTCGTTTTTAACACTGTTTCTCCATTTTGGCTGCTCGTCTTCGCTGGTGTATTCTCATCCCAGCACATTTCTTCAACATACCAAAGCTCACGTCATCGATTTCATTTATTCTCCGCCACCATTTTTCGCTGGTGCTGATTCTCCTTCGTATGTCGCCATTTTTGTCGAAAATATATGATATTGTTACTGTCAAAAATTTTTCTTAACGATAGTATTAAACCAGTTAATATCTTCATTGTTGTTATATTATTATGTAATCTAGTGTTTGTTAACCTAACTTTTTGTATTGATTTGGCTAATTTTTTTTTGTATGTGTTTTAGGTTTTATTGATTAAGCATTGGATTGAAGTACTTTGCCTCAACTTTAGTTGATTTTGAATTTGTTGAGTTGATTTAGTAAATATGTTTTATTGTTTACTGAGTTATGTTTGTTGTTTTTTGATTAAATTCTGTTGTTGTTGTATTATGAATAATGTGATTAGGGTTAATTACATTAATGTGGGCTAATATTCTGTTGTTGTTGTTGCTGTTGCTGTTGTATTTTCTGTTGATGAAAATGGTGTGTTGTTGTTTTATGTTAGTCTGATTAATAATTAGATTATTAATCAGCCATTGTTGTAAATTTCTGCATAAGATATGCTGGTATGGTGTTGGTATTGTTGATTGATGTCTGAATATTGGTATCTTGTTCCATATTCATCATCATCTGTTATGAATCCTCTGATTAGGGTTAATCAGAGTAATGTTGGCTGATTTTCTATTGATGTTGTATTTTCTATTGCTGATTAATCTTGTATTGTTGTTTTATATTATTTTGATTAATAATTAGATTATTAATCTGGCATTGTTGTATATTTTGCATAATATATGGTTTAACTAACTAAATAAAGTTTATGGATGCTAAGATATTGTATTATTATTATTATTAGAGAGTTTGTGGTTTATGGTTTATAGGATTTAGGGGTTTAAGGGTTTAGGGTTTAGGGTTTAGAGGGTTTAGGGTTTAAGGTTTAGATGGTTTAGAGGGTTTACAGTTTATAGCGTTTATAGTTTAGAGGTTTAGGGTTTAGATGGTTTATGTTTAGGGTTTTTAGTGTTTACAGTTTTTAGGGTTTAGGGTTTAGGGTTTAGGGTTTAGAGGGTTTAGTGTTTGGGGTTTAGGGTTTAGAGGGGTTAGGGTTTAATGTCTATGGTTTAAGGTTTAGAGGGTTTAGGGTTTAGATGGTTTATGGTTTAGATGGTTTATGTTTAGGGTTTTTAGGGTTTACGGTTTAGAGGGTTTAGGGTTTAATGTCTATGGTTTAAGGTTTAGAGGGTTTAGGGTTTAGTGTTTAGAGGGTTTAGTGTTTATAGGGTTTAGGGTTTAGAGGGTTTAGGGTTTAGGGTTTATCGTTTATAGGGTTTAGGGTTTAGGGTCAGAGGGTTTATGGTTTATGATTTAGAGGGTTTAGGGTTTGGGGTTTAAGGTTTAGGGTTTGGGGTTTAGATGGTGTAGGGTTTATGGTTTAGGGTTTAGAGGGTTTATGGGTTTAGGGTTTGGAGTTTATAGGGTTTAAGGTTAGAGGGTTTAGAGGGTTTAGGGTTTATGGTTTATGATTTAGAGGGTTTGGGGTTTAAGGTTTAGGGTTTAGGGTTTGGGGTTTAGAGGGTTTATGGTTTAGGGTTTAGGGTTTAGGGTTTAGGGTTTAGTGTAACACCCCGAGTCGACACGACCACGCGGGGGTTGCCTTGAAGTGCTTTCGGATTGATCGGCTGGCCTCACAGATCAACACGAGTCCTTTCAGTGCGCTTTTTCCTCACTCACGCACTTTCGGAGAAATTTTTAGAACTTCCCAGAAGGTCACCCATCCTAAAGTTGCTCCACGGCCAGCACACTTAACTGTGGAGTTCTTAGGACGGAATCACCAAAAGGATGGTATATCATGTTGATATAAGTAGTCAAATCAATCCTTATAACACTCCGCTCAAATTTGGGGTATTACATTCACCCCCACTCAAAGAACGCAACGTCCTCGTTGCGCCTCAACCAATGATTATCTCAATACAACTCATCCCAAGAATCGTCCCGCTAGGTGGCTAACTGGCTCATCAGCTCACGGTCGCGGTTTCGCTCTGATACCATTTGTAACACCCCGAGTCGACACGACCACGCGAGGTTTGCCTTGAAGTGCTTTTGGATTGATCGGCTGGCCTCACAGATCAACACGAGTCCTTTCAATGCGCTTTGTCCTCACTCACGCACTTTCCGAGAAATTTTTAGAACTTCCCAGAAGGTCACCCATCCTAAAATTGCTCCACGGCCAGCACGCTTAACTGTGGAGTTCTTAGGACGGAATCACCAAAAGGATGGTATACCATGTTGATATAAGTAGTCAAATCAATCCTTATAACACTCCGCTCAAATTTGGGGTATTACATTTAGAGGGTTTATGGTTTGGGGTTTAGGTTTTATGGTTTAAGGTTTGGGGTTTAGAGGGTTTAGGGTTTATGGTTTAAGGTTTAGGGGTTTAGGGTTTGGAGTTTATAGGGTTTAGGGTTTAGGGTTTGGAGTTTATAGGGTGTAGGGTGTAGGGTTTGGGGTTTAGAGGGTTTAAGGTTTGGGGTTTGGGGTTTAGGGTTTAGGGTTTAGGGTTTATGGTTTATAGGGTTTAGGGCTAGGGTTTAGGGTTTATAGGGTTTAGGGTTTGAGGTTAGGGTTTTGGGTTTAGGCTTTATGGTTTAGAGGGTTTAGGGTTTATGGTTTATAGGGTAGAGGGTTTAGGGTTTAGGGTTTGGGGTTTATGGTTTAGAGGGTTTAGGGTTTAGGTTTTGGAGGGTTTAGGATTTTTATAATTTATAGTTTTAGAGGTTTGGATATAGGCTTGGATTAGTTTTTTGGTTTGGTATTAATAAAATCTTGAATGTGATTAAATTTTGATCTAATGGATGAGATTGGTTCTTATGTTTGTATATTAGTAATAGTTTTTATGTGACCCCTCCCCTATATATATATTTTTTTTAATTAATTTTAGTTGTTATGTGTTTTTGTCCTTGTAGGATAAATCACCGCATCACTTGATTTTTGGTTGTTTTCACCCTTCAGCATTTCCTACCTTGATTATGTCATACAACCTAATTCCTATGGGGTGAACACTCTATGCATCACTTTATTAGATGGATGATGGTGTATGCCTGTACCCTGTAGTGTGGTATTTCTTTATCTTATAGTGAATATATAGCCACACCGTATCGATGATACACCATATTGATTCTCAACCCACTTGCACCAAAATACAACAACCTTAAAATTGGAATAATCCAATTTCTATACATCTTCAATGACCCCATAGTATAACATTTTTATATATCAAAATTTTAGCTTTAAAACTAGAAACATGTAATGCTTACGATACCAATGACATATAATTACTCTGCATACAACTTTTATCATCATGAGTCTTTGTGTATAAAATATACCTATTGATTAAAAAGGACTTATAGTGCAAAACATGAGGTAAAGGGCCTCTTGATAAATAAAACAATGTATCAGATGATGATATAGAATCATCCCTTAGTATCTCCTCTTTGAACCAAAACTTAAATGAACCATTGTGTTAGTCTTATATTCATTTTTCACCTTAAGATGGATTCTAAGACTTCAAAATATCATCTGTGTTGTGAAGGACATGTAAATTAGCATTTACAAGCATGTTAGGATCTTGAATAGTGACCAAATGACATCCTTTAACCCTTTTCCTTCCTCGATCTTTTTATTCCTTGGTTTTAATACATATGGCATAAGCTTCATACAAAAATTCACAACAAAACTCAGTTACCTCTTTTATAAGTTAAGCATCAAGAATGTACCCTTTGAATATATTAGGATTCCTCATATACCATTTTATGTACTTCATGACATGCTAAAAGGGATACATCTATTGACTATAAACTAAACCACTTAATTTAACCTCACAAACCAAATGAACTATCAAACAAACCATGATGATGAAGAATGATGATAGAAAATACATCTCAAGATGACATAACATAATAACATACTACTATTACATTGAGTCTAGCCAATTAGGATCAATAACATTGTTGTACAAATCTTTATTAAAAAAGTAAGCATAGATATGACAATACAAACTCAATCAAACATAATATAACTTATAGCATCCAGTAGTAAAATTTTTAGGAGAATAAGATGATTGTGAGATTTGACCAACTTCAAGCCTTTCTTGGACATAAGGCTTGAGATATTTGATGAATAACCATCTGAAACTTTAACTCTATGTGAGCACAAGTTAAAAGAAACATTAGTCTTTTTTAGCGTAGTATAACATGTTGGAGATAGAAATGTTCAATCTCCTACATCCTCTAGTTGTAATTCCATTCTAATACTCATGTGAACCAAATCCTTCATAGCATTGTGTACATTCTTTAACTTGAAAGGAACATTAAAATATGTACCAATAAGCTTATCATATATGTTCTTCTTGATATGTATGGCATCAATGTAATATTAGAGAAATAATGTTTTCTAATACAAAAAGGAGCAAAATGTGGGTGTCTTCTTCCAAGCACTTGATGGAATTGCTTTGGCATTCTTTTTATAGAAAGATAAATTCAAGACCAATACCTTTTAAAAAACTTTGTCGCCTCTTAAAGGTCAAGGAGGGAATAACTCTTCTAAATACCCATTAAAGGCCTTTTGTTGCCTACACCTACAATAATAATGGTTAGTATGCAAGAATCTACAATGTGGGAGATAAGTAGACTTCTTGCCACAAATTTGTAAGAAAGGACAATAATTCTTGAACAAAATGTTCTAAAAATGCAACGTGGATTTAAAAAATCCATAAAGATATGATAAATGACTAAACTAAGGGATCTTAAACTCCACTGATACCAATCTTAAACAACACAAGTCACCTAAAATATTGGGCTATTATATAACACCCATGTGTTTTGTATTTTGACTTTTGCAAACTCAATTTTAAAGAAAATTTTTGGTTCATAAATTTTGAGAATGTTATACTGCATCTCGACAATATAATTGATTGTGTTAATATAATCTAATCCTAAACCATTCTTGCTACTAGGCGGTTGGCTGGCTAAGCCAAATCCATTTCACTTTCGTGGATCTTTTTCGATACCATTTGTGATACTTTAACATAATATCAATATGGTAACATTATTTTGAAAGTGCTTTAAGGATCGGTGAATGGCCTATCCGGTCAACATGAGATGAGCTGAAAAGAAATGTGCACCTTATTGGTGTAAGTAGTCTCATCAATTATTTTCTATTTTCAACCATATGCTAAAAATATGCGAGTATTATACTAGTACTAGTAGATTGCCTTGAGGAGATTAGTGGAGACTCAGTACTATAAATTTCGAGTGGTAATTAAGAGAAGTCAAAGGAGATATAGACCAGCAGTGGTTTGGGCCGTCGGCTCATCGTGTAATTCTTTATTTGCATGGTTGTCTTAGTTCTCAATACCCTATTCACCCCACTCTAGGTATCCACCAACGGTCTTTCAAGATCTGAAGTTTAATTCCTACCATTTTACGTCTTCCCTATAATCATACGAAATGTTTATTCGTGAATTAAGAATCTCAAAGGGTTTTTACTCTGTTCGGTAAATGTTCTACTCTTTCTTAATGATGAAATTAGAAGCCGGCATTATTTACGCCTCAATTATATACTCAACTCCGATCCCCACTTTAATCGATCTCTACAAGCATACTCCCCTTTGCTTACATTTCATTAAGCGTTAACAACTTGACCACAATAAACTCGTATCCACATACATATAAGTCAACGAACTAATTTATTCCAAAGCGGTTGCTTTGCATCCGAGTTCGTGACACTTTCTATTATAAAAATACTACTTGATCGATCGCCACCCATGCTTGGTGCGGCTCCTATCGTAGTATCGCTGCGTTACGTCCAACACAACTAGTATATACAATCTAAGGGGGAAAATAAAAAATAAAAATTGCTGGCATGCGCAGGCAGATTAATCATGATCAAGCAACCGTGTTGGACTGAGCGAGTGCCAAAATTAAACGCAACAGGTTAGGGATCCAGTCCAGTGAGTTCATGACAGCCATGTGCACGTTGCCTGCGAAGTAAGGTTTTATTGCATAAGATGGCGCATAGAAGAATGTTATGGCCATCGGCAAACGTGAACATAGCCTCATGCAACGCTCCTTATAGCGAGGCTACTTAATTATTAGTACACGAAATACGAGAAGGTCAAGACTTGCAAATCACTGAAAGTCAAGTTCCCAGCAATTACGAAAATCAAGTACTGCATAATAAATAAATCTCAAAGAATTTAATGCCATACATATAGTATTAAACAGAGCGCGATATAACAGCTAGCCAAATTGTCGGCTGCACCATGTGGAACTGGAACTTGAGAACTAAGGCAGCGGCGATGTATATATACAATGGGAAGGATTTGCTCGTATATCATCTAGCTCACTAGATCTCTTACTCGTAGATCTTCAACCAAAAATAAATAAATAAGAATAGAGGGAAGGGTTTAATTAACATGGAGAGAAAGTCTGCTGTCCTTCATCTTCTTCTCTCTGTGGCGGCTCTTTCCCTGAGCCTTTGGTGCGTGCACGGCGCAACCACGTTGCCGAAGCCGGTGAGGTTAGAGTGGCATTACTACAAGGTGCACAATATATGTGATAATGCGGAGAGGTTTATCAAGCATCAAGTCAAGGTGTATTGGCAGAAGGATAAGACCATTACTGCTAAGTTTGCTCGGCTCTTGTATTCCGACTGCTTTGTAACTGTAAGTGCTTCGCTTAATTCATCAGCTATAAGCATAGCAATGAACCCTTCATTCGCTTATAGGCTAGATTTTGAGCAGTGGAAAAAAAAAAAAATTTGACCCTTCGTCGTAAACTATCTTGTTTTTTTTTGTTTTTCAGGTCTTAAATTAAATTTTAGTTGATTTTTTCTTCTAATTGATAGACATTAATCTCTGACAGTCATAGAGTAAAACACTATTGCTATAAATTTCAGTTGTGTCAGACGCTTACGAGTAAATCAACTAGCCGATCAAAATGCACCGATCGGCTGTTAGAAACTTTCAAATAATAACTGTTGTTTCAGTCTCTCAATAAATTGTAACTAATTTTTCATCTCTCCGTCGTCTTTTTTACCGGTTTCAGCTGCTAAAAATGCCTTTTTTCCGGTGATTCATAGAAACATTCAGTCCCAATGTTTGAATCATCTTCCTCCCGTGTTGTACTGACCATTCTTCAAACCTGTGTGTTTTGGTTTCTTTTCAATTCGTACGTACTACGTAAGGAGAGGGCCTTCCATGCATAAAACTGCAATTTTTTAGTGTCTTCATGCCCGTACAATAAATATTAAAAAAAAAACAAAGGAAAAGTATAGGTAAGATACTATTGAATGATCCGATTCGGCTGAAGAAGTTCGTTGACTTTTCTGAAAGACACTCCTTACTAGTGCTAAATGACATAGCAATTACCATAGATCAAGGGCATGCAATTTGATTCTTTGGTGGGGTTTCAGTTTCACTGGTCAGATCTAGGATAACTGTCAGAGAGATAAATGATCACGTGGATTGGTGATTACGCTAGCTATATTGTATGAGATGCGGCAATATTTAATCTGCATGATGATGATGAGGAAGGTCAAGAGATTGACTAATTAATTACGGTTTTACAGGGTTGTGATGCATCAATATTGTTGGACGGACCAGATTCAGAAAAGACGGCGCGGCAGAATGTAGGGCTGGGAGCATTTGTTATAATTGACAAGATTAAGACGGTCCTTGAGCACTATTGTCCCGGAGCAGTCTCTTGTGCTGATATTTTAAACCTTGCAACCAGGGATGCCTTCGCTTTGGTACGCACACACCTTCTCTCTTCCCCCGCTTGCCATGCCATCATTATTAATGCGAGTTGTAGTGGTAGTATTATATATATATATATATTTTTTTTTTTCCATCCCTTATTTGGAGAACAAAATTCAATTATTAATTTTTTTTCAACATATATTAATAAAAAAGTTAATATTATAAAAATATTGTTTTAATATAGATATAATCATCATATTTTTATATTATGATATTTTTTAGTTAAAAAAAGATTATATTAAAATTTATTTTAAAAATATAAATCACCGGTCTTTTATATACGGAAGTAATATATAGCGGAATAAATCGAGTAGAGAAGTTCAACTGATTACTAACAATTTTTATTTACCTCAGGCTGGTGCGCCATCCTATCCTTTATTTACAGGAAGAAAAGACGGGTTCACCTCAAAGGCTTCATCGGTAGACCTTCCCTCCCCCTCAATGTCTCATGACCAAGCGCTCTCTTACTTCCGTTCTAAGGGTTTGGATGTGCTCGACATGACAACGCTGTTAGGTACCTACATGTATATGTGTGTGTGTATATACTAATATTATTCACACTTACCAAATGCTAGACGCACAACAAAAACCTTATTATCTGTGGAGAGTAACTAACCAATCCATCTTCACGTATGCATGCGTACGATATCTTAGGAGCACACTCAATGGGACAGGTTTGGTGCTGGCGCATTCGAGACAGGCTTTACAACTACAACAACACAGGAAAGGCAGATCCAACAATGGACCCTTCCTTACTATCTGACCTACAAAAACAGTGCCCTAAAAAGCATGGAACACATGATGCACAAGTTTGGCTAAACACAGATCCAGACACCGGTTCTAAGTACCAATTCACCAACACCTTCTACCAGAGAGTCCTAGCCAACAAGGCCGTGCTTGGAGTTGATCAGCAGCTGCTCTACGGAGAAGACACCAAGGAAATTGCACGAGAGTTTGCCGACAATTTTGAAGATTGGAGGCGGTCTTTCGCTCTGTCTATGGCTCGACTGGGAAGCATCAATGTTTTGACCGGCAGTAATGGAGAAGTGAGGAGGAATTGCCATTATACGAACAAGGACAATCCTGACCTTAAATAAAGAAAAAATAAACTGACATGATGAAAAATATACTAGCTAGCTCTCGTGCAAGGGTATAATATACGTTATTATATATGAAGTGTCGTATTACTTGAATGTTGAGTTTCGGTATGCTAGTTGGGATTCAAATTACAGCAATAAGAAACAATAAGGCTTGATCATGGTTTATTTTATTTGTGTCCTGGAGTTATTAATTTTTGTCTTCGTTAATTATTTGGTTATTAGGTGTATTGTATTATAAGCAGTTTACCAATAAGATACTAATCCGTTTATGTTGAATTTAGCCAAACCAGTTATTTTATTTATTTGGTAATGAATAATAAGGATACATATATATATTATTTCTTTTAGTATAGAATATTGATGCTTGGATTGGGGGGATCAATCGCTAGGATCCACTTAGGTCTGGCCAATTCAAATTTGTGCTTCTACTATATCACATATCATAAATAACAATAAAATATATATATATATATATATATATATATATATAGAGGGATGAATTCAGGAATATAATTTAGTGGGCCCCATTAGATTTATATTTGTACGTATAAACTATCAATATTAGTAAAAATTATAATTAATAATACCGGACGATGCATATATTTGTTATACATTTTTAAATTAATATTAATTTTAAAAATATTTAAATGTTTATACATATCCCTAAGAAATATAATTAATAAAACTATATATTATATGCGCACTTTTTTTTTTATACAAACGTAGGAATAAATACTCACCGTTGGATCTAATTTAGATCCAACGGTCGAACGGATAAAAACAGACTTACCTTCGCCGAGCCTCCGCGCCCCTCTGCCCGCCCCTTCTGTTTCGACCTTGTACCGAGCACAGAGCACCCGACTTCGCGCCTGCCTCTCCCTCTCCAACGCACCTATCTCCCTCTCCATCGCACCCGTTTCTCCATCTCTCCCTCGCCATTTCTGCTTCTGCATCTCTCCATCGACCTGCTCCTCCCATCCGTGACAGATCGAGCGAAGTACTCGACCTCCCTCAATTTCCACTCCTCTAATCCGACGAGCTTCGTAGACCAGCAGACAAGCTCAGTCGTTGTTCTCTTCGACCAGACCTCAGCTCCTCCATTCTTCAATCACCACTACACTGCCAAACAGGAGACAAGGAGAAGCGCTCGGTTTGTCTCTCCCCGTGTGCTCGAGCTCCCTCCCATGGAGCAAGCGCACGATTGCTGACCAATAGCTCCATCGAGCACTTACTGTGAACTCCCCCTCGTTTTCTTTTCCTTTATTGCTGTTTGTTCTTCCTCTTGTCTCTGTTGTGCGGACTGGTATGGTGTAATGGGAAAAAAAAATAATTCCCCCGAGGTCGAACGCAGGGGAAACCCCCTATCTGCGCACTTCCGAGCCCGATCAAAAGAGTAACCTCCAGTGATTCTTCACCGGATGCATCGAGCTCTTCTAGTTCCAGCTTGTCTTCTTCGGAGTGCTCCCCGGATGTGGATTTTAAATCCAAAAATTCTGCCCTAATCGATCGGGACGATAATGAACAGTGCGCGATCCCCAAATCAACTCCGGAGCATATTCAAGTGTCTCTCCTGGAAAGGCAATGTCCACCGATTATTGAGCATCCTCAGGACGGCCCTAATTTGCACACCCAGATGGAAATTGCGACAACGAAGATCCAATTGCAGCATCTGATTCTGCCTTCGCCCTGCCAAGCTGCTCGGGACCCCATTTCTTCGATGCCTTCTCTTCTGTCTGACTCCGAAGAGGAATTAGAAACAGAGAATAATCAAATTCCTCCTGGGAACAATTCGAAGCCCAATTTGCTGATTCGGGGAATAATCGAAACCAAACTGATGAACCTCAGGTACCTCGCTCATCCAGCTCATTTCTTCAACATACCAAAGCTCACATCATCGATTTTATTTATTCTCCTCTACCAATCATCGCCGGTACTCTTCTCCTTCGTTTGTCACCATTTTTCCCGAAAATTCTGCTATTGTTACTGTCGAAAATTTTCCATAACGACAATATTATACTAGTTAATATCTTCATTGTGTTTATATTATTATGTAATCTAGTGTTTGTTAACCTGATTTTTGTATTGATTTGGCTGATTTTCGTTTGCATGTGTTTTAGGTCTTACTGATTCAGCATTCAATCGAAGTAATCTGCCTCAACTTTGGTTGATTTCGAACTTGCTGAATTGATTTAGTAAGTATTTTTTATTGTTTGCTGAGTTATGTTTGTTGTTTTTTGATTAAATTATATTGCTGTTGTATTATGAATAATGTGATTATGGTTAATTACAATAATGTGGGCTGATATTCTGTTGTTGTTGCTGTTGTATTTTCTGTTGCTGAATAATGTTGTTCTGTTGTTTTTATGCTAGTCTGATTAATAATCAGATTATTAATCAGCTATTGTTGTATATTTTGCATAATATATGCTGGTATGGTGTTGGTATTGCTAATTGATGGCTGTATAATGGTATCTTGTTCCATATTTACAATATTTGCAATATTTTGTTTAATTTGTTACTTCAAATTGTAACTAATATCAATTTTTTATATTTGGATGACAGATATTGGAATGAAATACCGGAGTTGGATGTAAATTTTAATTCAACTTCATGAAAGTATTGGTCATTTATGCTTTTCATTGTAGTTTAGTTGATAGTGTAAGGTTTCTTTTCAAAATTGTATAAGGTTTAATTTAAGAAATTGTCAAATTTTGAATCATGGAAGATCGTTTTCCTTCTCATATTGTAAAACTAAATGAATATATATTTGATTAGTATGTTTATGGTTTACATGGTTTGGGGTTTGGGGTGTAGGGTTTAGATGGTTTAGGGTTTGGGGTTTAGGTTTGAGGTTTAGAGGGTTTAGGGTTTAGGGTTTAGGGTTTAGAGGGTTTAGGGTTTAGGGTTTAGGGTTTAGGGTTTAGAGGGTTTAGGGTTTAGGGGGTTTAGGATTTAGGGTTTAGGGTTTAGAGGGTTTAGGGTTTATGGTTTAGAGGGTTTAGGGTTTAGGGTTTAGGGTTTAGAGGGTTTAGGGTTTAGGGTTTAGAGGGTTTAGGGTTTAGGGTTTAGGGTTGGGGGTTTAGGGTTTAGGGTTTAGGGTTGGGGGTTTAGGGTTTAGGGTGTAGGGTTTAGGGTTTAGGGTTTAGAGGGTTTAGGGTTTAGGGTTTAGAGGGTTTAGGGTTTAGGGTTTAGGGTTTATAGGGTTTAGAGGGTTTAGGGTTTAGGGTTTAGGGGGTTTAGGGTTTAGGGTTTAGGGTTTAGGGGGTTTAGGGTTTAGAGGGTTTAGGGTTTAGGGTTTAGGGTTTAGAGGGTTTAGGGTTTAGGGTTTAGGGTTTAGAGGGTTTAGGGTTTAGGGTTTAGGGTTTAGGGTTTAGAGGGTTTAGGGTTTAGGGTTTAGGGTTTAAGGTTTAGGGTTTAGAGGGTTTAGGGTTTAGGGTTTAGAGGGGTTAGGGTTTAGGGTTTAGGGTTTAGAGGGTTTAGGGTTTAGGGTTTAGAGGGTTTAGGGTTTAGAGGGTTTAGGGTTTAGAGGGTTTAGGGTTTAGGGTTTATGGTTTAGGGTTTAGGGTTTAGGGTTTAGAGGGTTTAGGGTTTAGGGTTTAGGGTTTAGAGGGTTTAGGGTTTAGGGTTTAGGGTTTAGAGGGTTTAGGGTTTAGGGTTTAGAGGGTTTAGAGGGTTTAGGGTTTAGGGTTTAGAGGGTTTAGTGTTTAGGGTTTAGGGTTTAGGGTTTAGGGTTAGGGTTTACGGTTAGAGGGTTTAGGGTTTAGGGTTTAGAGGGTTTAGGGTTTAGGGTTTAGGGTTTAGGGTTTAGAGGGTTTAGTGTTTAGGGTTTAGGGTTTAGGGTTTAGAGGGTTTAGGGTTTATGGTTTAGAGGGTTTAGGGTTTAGGGTTTAGGGGTTAGGGTTTAGGGTTTAGGGTTTAGAGGGTTTAGGGTTTAGGGTTTAGAGGTTTGGATATTTGGTTTGGATATAGGTTTGGATTAGTTTTTTGGTTTGGTATTAGTAAAATCTTGAATGTGATTAAATTTTGATCCAATGGATGAGATTAGTTCCTATGTTTGTATATTAATTATAGTTTGTATGTGACCCCTCCCCTATATATATATATATATATATATATATATATATATATATAGAGGGATGAATTCAGGAATATAATTTAGTGGGCCCCATTAGATTTATATTTGTACGTATAAACTATCAATATTAGTAAAAATTATAATTAATAATACCGGACGATGCATATATTTGTTATACATTTTTAAATTAATATTAATTTTAAAAATATTTAAATGTTTATACATATCCCTAAGAAATATAATTAATAAAACTATATATTTGGTACTATACATAATAATAACAATAACAACAATAACAACAACAACAATAATAATAATATACTGTAATACTTCATTTTTAAGAACCATAATTATAATTAATAATTATGTGTGATTAGTCATAATTATTATTTAGGAGTTTTTGTATTAAACATATTATTATTATTCGTATTATTACGACAGTTTAGATATAAAAATAATCAGGTTAAAAAGTTGATAGAAATTGAACTATTTATTTTAATACTAGTTTATACCCGTAAATCTTAGCCTAATAATTTTATTAATAATCTTGACCCGTAACCCGAAATAAATCCCTAAAATTTATTTCCGATTATTTTATATTTTTCCATTCAATTAAACCCATCCCAATCCTGATTATTTTTCTATCCAGTACCCTAATCTACCCAAACTAAATCTAAAATAAAAATTTTAAATAGGTACTTCCTACTCTACCGTCTATTGTCCTTGTCTCCCTTATTTCCTTACTTCACTCAACCCATCACCTCATCTCAACCCTTTGCATTATATACATATACACACTACATACACTCACACACACTCCCCCACCCAAACAACCCCTAACCTCATGCACCCTTCCTCGAGACAAACCTAGCCCCCTGCATTATACATACACACGCATACACTCTAACCAAACATCCCTCCACTACCCAACTTCCTCCCTTTATTTTGTTTAGCCTTCCCAGCCACCGACCATCACACACATACCCATCAACCACAACCCCCTACTCCCCTTCTTCATGCCCTAGCAACTGCAACCTCCCTTCTCCCTCTACACCTCAACCTTCCTCCTTCACCATCCACCTTCATGTTTGTGCCCTGTGCCTTACCACCCATCGCCCATCTCTCCGTCCTCGTCGTACACTGGCTACCAATAGAACCACTACAGCCTCTACACCATCACCCTAGGCTCAACAGCACCCAGAAGCTACCACCGAGCTTTCCCTCCTCTCCTTCCTACATCAGCTGAACTTTTCTCCATCACCTCCACCATCATAGCTATCTCGAACCATCACCCAACCCTCACAACCACCTCAAGCCTACCACCGCTCCCTCACCAAACCAACTCAGGTGCAGCTCCACCACCGAACCACTACCTTCTTCCTCTTCTCCTTGCTCCCCTACCTGTGCATGCATCAAACCAGCCACCCTCTACCACAACTGCAGCTCTAATAGCCAACCACTATCCCACCATATCCACCAAGCCGTCTAGTACAACCAACCCACGCCACACCAACCCAGCCATCTCCGTCGCCCATTGCCACCTCTCATACCCAACCCCTCATAGCCATCTAGCCCCAAGCCTTCTCCGCATACATGGCTCATACTACTATCCAGTGTGAATTGTGTGTCTTATTTTAATAATTTTTGTACCCATATTAAATGTAAGGGTATTTTAATAATTTTTAATATATATATGTATATATATTATAATTAGTATTTTATCTGATAGATATTAACTCAGTAGTTGTGTTATTATTTTTATGTATGAAAGTTTATTAGCGAAACCTAATAGTTTTTAGTAGATACAACTAATTTTATATTTTTGTTGGAATTCAGGTAACCGTTATACCCTACTAAAAAGATAGATATTACATGATAAGACATTAGGATTTTTGGTGTATGAAAATATGTTAAGTATGATTTATTACGATATAATTATGTGTTAATTATTATTATAAAAAGCGGTAAAATGAGCATGTTATCTGATATAAAAAATTTTGGGTACTAAAGTATGATTAAAATGATTCTAATGACTAAATTTTTTTTGTGTGATAAGTATGTATAAAATAATAGGGTGTGCATGCTTAGATATAATTATAGAATAATAATTATGGATGTATGCCCTAGGGGCAATTTAGTCATTTTCAGTGTATTATGCTATTTATCCTAAAAATCATGTCTAATATGTATTATTTGTTATTGATTATGCGATCATATATTTTATACGTTTTAAAAGAGTATGATAGGGTTTTGTATACATAAATAAGTGTAAGGGCAAAATAGCCTTTTGACATAGCTAATAATTTAAATGACATAATAAATAATTAAATCATTTTATTTTAATCTTTTCACAACAAATTAATAAATAAAATGAATTTAGTATTTAAATGGATGATAACCTAATAATTATTAGTCTTACGGGCATTTTGGTTATTTCAACCTAATATGCCTAAATGTGAATAATTAGACATATGATGGCCTTAGACTTTTAATAAGTTAACTGTAGTGTTGACTTTGACCTTATTTTGGACTGTTGACTTTGGGACTGACTTAGATATTTGGAAATAAAGGAAAAATGGATAAGTATGGGAATGAGAGTAATTGTGTAATATGTGTTATCTGTGATAACCTTCTAAAATATTAATATGTAAAGTGGAAGACCTCGAGTTTGGGAACGGTTTCTCTCTAAGGGTAGCTACCCTAGAGATGAGGTAGGAGTCCTCGATTTGTTTAGTTGGTGTGTCGGTTGTGGCCCAATAAGGCCCTAGTCTACTCTATAGGTGACCTATGGATCATGTATAGAGGGTATCGTTACTTAAGGATTAGGTGTCTAAAGTGAGGAGGGTACTGTGTACATCGTGCATCAGTATAACCAGAGTGTTGTTATGCCTTTGGGTTGGATGGTTGGAGGATATCGTGATGCCTTGTGCGCTGGTATGACTAGTATACTTTTATGTTTCTGAGTTATTATTGTATCCATCTCAAGTGAATAAAAATGGAAATGATATAATTTTTTTGGAATGATCTTTATTGGATATTAGATTGGTCTTGGTAGTAGTCTTCATGCCTACCTATGATTTTTTGTAGTAGCCTTTGTACCTACCTATAGTTTTGGTAGCAGCCTTTGTGCCTGTCTATGGGTTCGGTAGCAGCCTTCATGCCTACTTGTGTTGGTATTATGTCTATAAGCATACTTGTAATGTTTGTATTTTATTATAATGTACATGTAAGTATACCTGAGATGTTATGTATTTTATTATATTTTACCCTTAAGTATATCTGTGATGTTATGTATTTTATTATACCATACCTGTAAGTATACTGATGATGTTATGTATTTTATTTTACTGTACCTATAAGTGTTCCCGTGAGGTTATGTATTTTATTATATTGTACCTGTAAGTATACCTGTGATGTTATGGATTTGTTATAACATACCTATGAGCATACTTGTGATTTTATGAATTTAGTTGGGATTGATGCTGAGATAGGAGTTATGATGTGAATGTTATGATTATTATGCTAGAGTTTGGGTTCTAATCATTACTTCTAAGAGCATCTTTGGTATGTTCGTTTAGTAAGCTTTTAGTGGTTTCAAATAAACGAATATGAGTAGTACCTGACTTTGATAGAATTTGACCGTCTAAATGATTACTGTATATCAATCCTCGTATGAATACTTAAATTTCTTGTACCATGTTAGTTGTATGCCTTGCATGTATTCCATACTAATTTTTTATATTAGTTTGGTATAAAGGGTTATTCGGTACCATAGTACTAACGGATTCCATTTTATGGTCCCTTACCTATTCAATAGACAATCTTTACCTTGTAGGACTAATTTGAGGGTAAGGTCTGATGACTTCAAATAGAGGGTTAACAGTTAAGACTATCCAGTTTTTGCCTCGACTTCTTTTGATCCGAATATTTCATGGACTCTTAAGTCCCCTACTATTTCCCTTTGTTATATTGCAATTCTTTACCTAATCTTTTTGTACCTATCACGACAATGTAATTTGTAATAAAATTTCTATGTTGCCTTCGTTATAAATGTTATTTAAGTAAGGTAATATTTTAGCCTCAACACTTAGTATAAGAATGGTAGAGGATGCTATACTTATACTGAGTGTGGTCGTAGCACCCATTAAGTTTGTAATTAACGCTTCAACAAAATGAAAATTTTTAGTGGTAAAAATGAGGGTGTTACATATAATATTGTCACCAATGAAATTTATTTATTTATTTTTAAAATAGCAATGATAGTCATATTGTAAGCGAAGAAAAATTAAATTATAGTCTTATTATAATAATTAGTGTATGTATATAAATCACAAGGGAAAAAAGACTAAAGTGTATGACATATTCTTAAAATATGATTGTAAAATGACGAAAGAAAGAAAATTTTGCATATTACACGAATAAAATGTCAAGAAGAATTTTATAATATATATCTGTCAAAATTACTTGCTAGTGTATATATATATATATATTGATATATTGTGAGCGAGAGAGAGAGAGAGAGAGAGAGAGAGAGAGAGAGAGAGAGAGAGAGAGAGAGAGATTTGCATGGGGTCAGGTGACCCATGTACTCTATACTCTCGTCATGCATGTGTCAAAAGACCAGCTTTTGTGTACTAATATAAAAAAAAATTATTTTTATTATCACCCAAAAGTTGAAATACAAAATTGAGAAACTTAACTTCCCAAACTCATCCAACAAAATTAGCTATGTACACTTAGTCTAGAAGTAGGGAAACACTATACCAAAGCAGCCAAACACACCAAGAAGGTAAAAATTCAAACTTCCCAAACAAACTCTAGCAAACTAAAAATTCTCTGGTCTCCCATATTGAGTTATGTGGCTAGAGTGGAGCAGTCAATTAATCATAGATATCCTTTTTTGATGCTCCTGACAAAGTTAAAAGATGATCTTGTTCTTACTCCCTAAGATACTATAAAGTAGAGTGGAGCAGTCAATTAATCATGTTGGTTGCTACTTCATTGACACAATATCAAATTCTCAAGGACCTTGGCTTATATGCTATTTGATATCTTACACTTTACGATAGGTGGATATCATTTTCCTCTCCTATACTACACCTTGGACATGTTTTATCTTGAGTAACTACCCATCTCACTATCATATGCATCTATAGTGGCATGCATGATTATCCAATTAATAAGATTTTGTTTCCAGTCCATCTTGATCTGACATTAGGGGTATCATTCCAACGTAGCTATATTCCACTAGCCTCACTTGATTATTGTAATATCTTATGTTGAGATTCAAGCCCTAGTTCAAGTCAATGTGTCGGAGGCTAGGAAGGGTGTCAAATGGAAGAAAATTGAAGAGGAATGAAGAGGAGAGAAGACATAATGAAAAGAAATAAATTAGGCAAAATGAATTTGAACACAGGGAAAATGATAGCTAACATGGGCTATGTTGGTGAACGCATGGAAGGATCATGCCAACCCTCAATTTTCTCCACAACATGATTTTTTCATCCCATATTTTCTATATGTTTTTGTTATGTCAGTTTAATGTCTCCTAGTTGATTTTAGGTCTTTTTTAGGCCTATATAGAGGGTGTTTTGTATCAAATTATAATATATGCATATGAGAATTCGCACAAGGTGTGAGAGACAGGAATTTTGGGTAAAATCTTGTAGTTTTAGATCAAGAAAAAACTCAATTGGGAATGGGGTTTTATAATTGAGTGAATTAATTAAGAAGGTCATTCTTGATAATCTTTATGAGGAATAACATAGGGAGAGTGTTCTTGAACTTGTATTACTTTCAAGGATTTTAATGAAATTTAATTCTTGAATCTATTCTACATAGTTTTTGTTTATTATCATGAACTATCCTAAGTAGTGTCTGAGACAATGTTTGTGTTATACATCTATCTGTAGGTTTGAGTCAGATTGAAGATAAACAAGATCTTAGGAGGAGGGAATTTTGTGATAGATTTATTTAATAGAAAGCTAGAAGAATTTTGCACTATGGAAGAGTATGAGAAAGGATGTCTGTAATACCCCATTTTTAGAAACGTTATTATATATTAATAATCGTATGATTAGTTATAATTATTATTTTATAAGATTTAATATCAAAAGTGCTATTATTATTCGTATTATTACGACGGTTTATATATAAAAATAATCAGGTTAAAAATTTTTAGAAACCGACTATTTATTTTAATCCTAGTTTTTATCCGTAAATTTTATCTGGATTATTTTATTAATAACCATAACCCGTAACCTGAAATAAATTTCTAAAATTTATTTTTGATTATTTTTTATCATTTTTGTTTTATTTAAATCTATCTTAGATCGGATTATTTTTCTACCCGATATCCTAATTTCCCTGAATTGAATTTAAAATATATTTATAAGATATATTTTCTCCTCTCTCTCTCTCCCTCTACCATTTTCTATCCCATCCCCATAAATACTCTCATGTCTCCCTCAATTTCTTACTTTACTCCACCTCCAGCTTTTATACACAAATACACACGTTACACTCCCGCACACTCTACCCAAACAGCTCCCCCTACTACTTTTCACACATCTTTCCCTGAGCCCCAACCAAACAAAGCCTTGTATACATACTTTCGATGCAGCCTTCCCCAGCCCCAAATCCAGCAACACTCCCTCTGTGCATACACACACACGACTCCCATACATAAACACACAACCCTCTGCATGCTCCATTTTGTGTAGCCGCAAACCACCATCCCCAGCACTCCTTTAACAACCAGTAGCACCACCCCCAAGCAGTGTAACACGTAGCCACGTAGCCCCGTAACACCACCACTCCCTCACCAAACCAACTCCATGTAGCTCGTACCCAAAGACCAGCATTCCCATCCTCCTCCCCCTCTCCTTTGGTTGGTTTTTCTTTCTAGCCCAGCCCCTACACCCTTCCCCCGTCGTAAAACCCAGCTCCAGCACCTCCTCTCCCTACCTTTCTTGTCCAGAACAAAACCCACCACCACCAGTCGTTCGCAGCCCCAACGAGACCTCGCAGCCACCTCCACCAGCAACAACCCATCGCCTTCCCCCGTCGCAACCCGTCGTCCTACAACACCACCCCAGCCTCCTTCCTCCAGCAGCCAAGCTTTCCCCATCACCTCCACCACATCGTATGCCTGCACTTCCCACTCCAACCAGCCGACCACCATCCCACCATCCCGTCGCCCAACCAGCAGTCTCCACCATCACCAAGCCTAGCCCAATCGCCACCCACACTGCCACCGTGACCTTTGCCCGTCACCACCAACCACCAACCAAACCCCTACACCCCAGCGCCTCTTCCATCCTAAGCCTCCCGCCAAGCTAACTAGTACCTCCCCCCAATCGCATGCAGTCCTCATGCTACAACGTGAGTGAAATATTTGTCTTATAAATTTTTGGTACCATATTAATTATAAGGGTATTTTAGTAATTTTAGAAAAATAAATATTTTATACTATAATTATTATTTTATATGATAGATATTAATTTAATATTTGTGGTATTATTTTTAGGTATGAAAGTTTAATTAGCGGGACCTAATAAATTTTAGTGGATACCGCTAATTTTATATTTTTGCTGGAATTCAGGTAACCGTTATACCCTACTAAAATGTCAAATATTGTGTGATAGCACATTCTGATTTTTGGTGTATGGAATATGTTAAGCATGATTTATTTCGATATAATTATGTATTAATTATTAGTGTTATGAAAACGGATAAAACGAGCATGTTACCTGATATAAAATGTTTCGGGTACAAAAGTATGATTTAAAAATGATTCTAATGACGGAAAAATATTTGGTATGATAATTATGTATATAATTATTAGTTTAGCATGTTTAGATATAATTGTGGAGTAATTATTAGGAATGTATGCACTAGGGGCAATTTAGTCATTTTTGTGTATTATGATATTTATCCTAAAAATCATGTCTAACATGTATGATCTGTTGTTGATTTTGCGATCATGTGTTTTGTACGTTCCAAAAGTATATGATAGGGTTTTGTATGCAGAAATCTGTGTAAGGGTAAAATGGTCTTTTGACATGATTGATGATTTAAAATATATAGTAAATAATTAGATTATTTTGTTTTAGCCTTTTCACGACAGATTAATAAATAAAATAGATTTAGTATTTAAATGGTTGATAATATGATAATTATTAGCCTCAGGGGCATTTTAGTCATTTCGGCCTAGTACGCCCAAATGTGAATAATTGGATATAGGATGGGCTTAGAATTTTGGTAGGTTGACCTTAGTATTGAATTTAACTTTGTTTTATACCGTTGACCGTAGGGTTGACCTAGATAATTGGAAATAAAGGAAAAATGAAGAAGTATAGAAATGAGAATAAATGTGTAATGTGTGTTATCTGTGATCATCTTATAAAAATACTAATACGTAAAGTGGAAGATCTTGAGTTTGGGAATGGTTTCTCTATAGGGGTAGCTACCCTAGAGACGAGGTAGGAGTCCTCGATTTATTTGGTTTTCTGGTGTGCCAATTATGCCCCAGTAAGGCTCTAGTCTACTCTATAGGTGACCTACGGGTCCTATAGGGGGTATCAATACTTAAGGATTAGGTGTTCAAGGCGAGGAGGGTACTGTGTCCCTTGTGCATCAATGTAAAACCCAAAATTCACTAATTTGTTTTTAAAACGGAAACAATTAAGATAGAAACACTTAAAACCTGTGAATTCAGGGAATGTTACCGCCACACTTAGTACCAGACCGGTTCTCTCCAACCGTTCCAGTACCAAGTGCTAAGGCTAAAGAAAAGATTTACGTTAAATTCAAATTAACAATTCATAAAAGGATTGGAAAAATCATACAACAAAATCAGAGTACGAGAAATTAAGAGTTAATTACAATACCCTTGAAGTTTCAAATAACACTTGTAACTTCTAAATAGAAATAAATTTAAACAAGATAAAACCCGATGGGTCAAATTCCGGATTGCCTACTCACTCAAGTCAGGCCTGCCACCCCAAAACAGTCTTTGATCTTAAACCTGCAAAAGAGGTTTGCTCCCCACCATCAGTGGATCATCACAGGACCCATCAACCAAGGTAGTATCAGTACGGGTCCAGTACTGAGTAAGGTGACTTGATCACTAAGGCCAACACACAAAAACATAAATCATGCAGAATATAAAAGGGCATAATCAGAAATGCATATGATCAACCAGGTAAGAGTACGTACAAAGGCCCATGAATAATCCAATTCAATTACTTAATTAATCTCTGATCAAGAGTCGATTCACACCATACTTTTTATCAAATCCATGCGAGTACGGAAGCCACTATTATAGCCGGTGGATCGGAGGCACATAGGGTATCATACCCTAACCACTATTATAGCCGGTGGATCGGAGACGCATAGGACTACGCGTCCTAACCACTATTCCTAACCGGTGGATCGGTTGGCTCCGGCTCGCATGGTGTTCCACTGTAAGTAATTAGTATCTTTTAAGCATTTCAGCAAAACTCGGGTTTGTGTTTGTTGAGCTCGGGAACCCCCACTATTATAACCGGTGGATCGGTGACACATAGGACATCATGTCCTAACCACTATTATAACCGGTGGATCGGTCGCACATAGGGTAAAAACCCTAACCACTATTCCGAACCGGTGGATCGGTTGGTCCCGTCTCAACGATCTTCCACTTTAGATAATTAATGGTTTAGGTATCTTATTCAGAATCTTTCACCGTAGACATGCACGAATCATAAATTCCATATTCATCATCATACTTTATTCACCAATTACACATGTGCTACCACCAAACCATAGACATGCATGAATCGCTCCCTTTACACTTATCCTCCAATTCTACTTCACATCTCACTCTAGGGTTTTATCCCGAAACCCTAATTTAGGCCTTAACATCCCCTCTTACTCCACCTCACATCACCTAAATCATTTTAACACTCCACACGTCACAAATCATCGATCCCATTCCCATAATTACACCTTAATCATCAAAAACACATGATACAACAAAAACCCTAAGCAACCACACCAAACCCTAATCAACCACCACAAACCATAATTAACCACTCCAAACCCTAGCTCAGTCTCCTACGTACTCAGATAATGCTCTACGTACTATCTTTCACCCAAAGTGTTTAAACGCCCAAACAACACTTACATTACGTTCCTTACATCCCAAATCAACTTTCCACACATAAATTTAATACCCATGCAGACATTAACCTCCCCATGCAAACCTTCGAACTTCTTCATGCAAACCCTAGAATTCCACTTGCTACCCTAAATTCAACCATGCAAACCCTAATACCGCCATTCAACCATCAATGCCACCATGTAAACCCTAATACCACCATACAACTATAAATACCATCCCACAAACCATGATTCCGTCATACAAAACCCTAAATTCAATCCACACAAAACCAAAGATTCACCCATATCAAACCTAAATTCAAACCATATAAAACCCAAAGATTTGTCCTTACCTTACAATTGATTATATTCTCCCACATAAAATCATAAATTAGGATCTCCCAAGAAAAACCATAAATTGGATTCCCCCGACAAATCATAAATTAGATTCTCCTAATCAAATCATAAATTAGATTCTCCCATATAATATCATAAATTACATTCTCCCAAATAAAATCATAAATTAGATTATCCCGAACAAACCATAAATTCGATTCTCCCATATAACATCATAAATTAGATTATCCCAATTAACATCATAAATTAGATTATCCCAATTAACATCATAAATTAGATTCTCCCAAACACACTATAAATTCGATTCTCCCACATAACATCATAAACTAGATTCTCTCAAACAAACCATAAATTCGATTCTCCCATATAATATCATAAATTAGATTCTCCCAATTATCATCATAAATTAAATTCTCCCATATAAATCATAAATTAAATTCTCCCAAATAGCATCATAAACTAGATTATTCCTTATAAAATCATAAAATTTAGGTCAACTCACTTCCCTTAGTCAACTTCTTTCCCCATCCTACTTTTCATCTTTTCTCCCATACAAACCACACCGACATCCTCTCATGCATGTCTTACAGGGTCACAACACATATTGTCACATACATATAGTACACATGCCATACAAAAACATACTTCAACTCCAAGTCATACCACATATAAAATATTTAATAATAATAAACACTAGATACATAACATGCGAAACACATAATAATATAATATACATAAGCACATAAAAGGCCTTAGCACTCCTTACCTAAAACGACACCGGTCTTGGAGCACGCTCCTACGCTTCCTTAAGGTTTTGACCAAATAACAACTTACTAATACAAATAACATTAATAACATTCTAACTTTGCTAAAGATATAGAAATAACAGAAATATTATAAAGGTTGATAATATAGGGTTAAATACTTTACCCTAATAATAATAATGATACTAAAATAATATCAATGAGAATATAAATAAGAATAATAATAGTAACAATAATAATAACAATAAAAAGGACATTATTCAAAAATAAGGTGAAATAAATGCTTCGGCCCCCTTTTCCAAGATAATACTAATAATAAAATAAATAATCAAATTTAGTAGTAGTAATAATAATAATAATAACAAATTTAGTAGTAGTAGTAGTAGTAGTAATAATAATAATAATATATATGCATATATACTTATAATATAAAAGGAAATAGTGCTAAAAATGATAATATATTAGTAATAATGTTAAAATGCTAATAATAGTAATAAAAGGCAAAAGCTGCGAGGCTTAATTAAAAATTTAGGTTTCTACGTCTCCTGAAATAATTACACTATTAAATAATTAATTACACTAATAATAATAATATTAATTATATTATTAATAATAATAGTAAACATGTACTAATTCTATTGAATAACTAAAATTCGAGAATAATAGTTTTTCTAACTCAAGAATACTCCCAAACCTTGAGTTGGAGGGTATGGGTGGAACCGGCGGTGGTTCCCGAAGGTGGCCGGAAAATGGATCTAAGAGAGGTAAAGATGAAAAAAAAGAGGGAAGAGGAAAGGAGAAAAATAAAATAAGCTTATGGTTCGGTGGAGGAGACTTAGCAGGAGATATTGGATGGTTTAGAAGGTGGTAAAAGCGGCGGATTTGGTGGTGGATGGTGGTTTAATGTTTCGGGGTGGAATTCTCTAGCGAGAGGACTAGCCAACTTTGCACGATTATGGAGGCTTGTACAAGGTGAATTGAAGGTCGTAGATGGTTTAGTTAATTAGAGGGTGTTGCAGGGAAGATATTAAGATGGAGAAGAGGCGTCGAGGTTAGCTGAACGCGGAGAACGAGGTGTCTAAAGGGGCGGTGGCGGGCGGTTTTCACTTAGGGTTTCGAGAAAGAAGAAGCTTCAAAAACGTCCACAACTAAGCTATTTATAGAGTTTAGATAGTTTAATAGGGTTTTGGAGATCGTCAGGATATTATTGGATTCTAGGGTTTGCGTGGCCGGTGGCAGAAATCGGCCGGCGACTGCTTGGGTTGGGTCAAAGGTTCGAGAAGTAACAGAGAGAGAACGAGTGAGAGTTGAGGATAATTGATCATGCCAAGCTCATGTGTGGGTCGAGAGGAAGAAAAATAAGTGTGAATCGGTCGGCTAAGTTCCGCGTAGCCGTCGCCGCCATTATCGGGCGCAGGAGTTGCAGCAGCGGTGACAGAGGAGAAAGGAGGAAGAAGAAAGGAGGAAGGGGGTGGGCCGGTCGGCCAGGAAGGAAAAGAAAGAGGTGAACCGGGCCAGTCGCGCCGGTTACGTCGTTCATTAAATGAGACGACGCGTTGAGAGACGAGAAGGGACGAAACACAGTGCGTAGAGGGCGGAAGAAGGGCGACGCCGCGCGGGCTGGGCCGCGGGAAAAGAAGAAGGGAAACTGGGCTGCGAGCTGGCCCAGTTCGGCGAGAAGAAGAGGAAAAAGAAAAAGAAGAAAAAGAAAGAAAAAGGAAAGGAAAAAGGAAGAAAGAAAAAGAAAAAGGAAAAAGGAAAGGAGAAAAATAATTAGGTTAGGGAAAATTAAATTAATCTAAATATTTAGGATATTTAAAAATAATAATATTTAAATAAAATAATCTTTAAATCCCTTTTTAAGCTAAATTAGGATTTTTAAAAGATTTTTCATAAATTCCATTTTAATTAGCAAAATACCCTAAATTTCTCCAATTAAATTATTTATAAAGTTATTATTAATTTCAAACTATTTTCTCCTTCTTATTTTAAATCAAATAATTTATTTAGTTAATTCCCAAATTAAAATATTTAATTAGTTAAAATACCCAAATTCCTCCTAATTAAAATACTTGTAAATTTATTCTTGATTTATCCTCATTAATTTCCTTTTATTTTAAATAAATTAATATACTTAATTAAATTTTATAATAAAACCTCAGTTAAATATACTATTTAAAATTAGAAATTTTCGGGGCATTTCAATCAATATGACCAGAGTGTTGTTATGCCTCTGGGTTAGATGGTTGGAGGGTATCGTGTTGCCTTGTGCGCCGGTATGACTGGTGTACTATTATATTTTCGGGTTATTATTGTATCCCTCTCGAGTAAATAAAAAATGGAAATGATATGATTTGATTGGAATGATTATTATTGCATATTAAATTGGTTTGGTAGTAGCCGCTGTGCCTACCTGTGGTTTGGGGTAGTAGCCGTTGTGCCTCCTTGTGGTTTCGAGGTAGCAGCCTTTGTGCCTACCTGTATTGGTATTATATCTGTGAACATGCATGTGATGTGATGGATTTCATTATACCGCACCTGTAAGTAAGCCTATGGTGGTATGCATTTTATTATACTATACCTGTAAGTATACCTATGGGGTTATGGGTGTTATTATACTGTACTTGTAAGTATACCTATGGATTATACCATACTTGTAAGTATACCTATGACGTTATGTATATTGTTATCCTGTATCTGTAAGTATACCTGTGAGGGTATGGATTTTATTATACTGTACCTATAAGTATATCTGTGATGTTCTGTAATTAGATGGGGTTAATGCCGAGACATGAATTATGTTGTAAATTTTATAATTGTGGTGTAGAGTGGGTTTTTATTATTGTTTTAGAAAGAATCTTGGGATGCTTAGTTGATAAGTGTTATTGTATTCTAAATAGGCACGCATAAACAGTAGGTAGTTTAGTGACTATTGCTTATCTGTTATGATTATTATGTTGGATCATCTCATGTATATCTTAATGTTTATACCATGTATTGTCATGATGCCTTATGGTTATTATATTAGAGTTTTCTTCTAATCATTTATCAGATAGTATCTCAGGGTTGTCCATTTGGTAAGTTCAGCTATTTCAGAAGAGTTAATGGTATGCCTTGCATGTGTTCCATTCCGTCTATCATATTAGTTTGGTATAAAATGTTACTTAGTATTGTAGTATTGAAGGGTTCATTTTCGTAGGCCCCTGCCTATTCAATGGGCAGTGGACTTTACAGGTCAGTTCCCGAGTCTAGTTGAAAGCTGTCAGTTGGTTCTGAGAGCATAGAAATATTCGGTGTCCCTTTTGTGATCTGGTTTCCAATTGTTTTGGACTTTTATGTCCTCTTGTAATTTCTCTCCTGAGTTTTGATAGACTGTTGATGTTACTTTGAACTAGTATTGTACTCATCTATTATTCTTTATATTCTGACTTTTGTCATCATATTATTTGAGTAAAGAAATGTTTTAGCCTTAGCACTTAGTATATAAATGGTAGCGGATGCCAGACTTATATCAAGTATGGCGGTAAATGAAAATTTTTAGTAATAAAAATGAGGGTGTTACAATGTCGTTATACTATTATAGAAGATAGGAAGCCCACAGACATAGATGATGCCAAGTAGGAGGATATGAAATTTTGTGCATCGAGTAAAATCTAGTTATCCCTTATTCCAAAACTCAAGTACAACATTCTTGAGGAGACAAGTCCAAAAGAATTATAGAGGAATCTAGTAAATTCACATACATTGAAGTCACTGGTGAATAAATTATTCTTCAAGAAGAATTTATTTTTGCTTGAGATATTAGAATAATGCAACCAACATGATTATTATAATATATTCCATGGGTTGATCACTTAGAATAAGAGTTTGGATGAATTATTCAAGGATGAGGACCAGGTAGTTTTTCTCTTGGCTTGTCACCCAAAGAGGTTTGGTGTAATACCCCAATTTGAGCGGAGTGTTATAAGGATTGATCTGACTACTTATATCAATATGGTATACCATCCTTTTGGTGATTCCATCCTAAGAACTTCACAGTTAAGCGTGCTGGCCATGAACCAATTTTAGGATGGGTGACCTCCTGGGAAGTTTCAGAAATTTTCTAAAAATTTCTCGGGAAGTGCGTGAGTGAGGACAAAGCGTGCTGAAAGGACTCGTGTTGATCTGTGGGGCTATCCGATCAATCCGAAAGCACTCCAAGGTAGCCCCCGCGTGGTCATATCGACTCGGGGTGTTACAAATGGTATCAGAGCAAAACCGCGACCGTGAGCTGAACTTGGATGAGCCAGTTAGCCACCTAGCGGGACGATTCTTGGGATGAACTGTATTGAGACAATCATTGGTTGAGGCGCAACGAGGACGTTTCGTTCTTTGAGTGGGGGTGAATGTAATACCCCAATTTGAGCGGAGTGTTATAAGGATTGATCTGGCTACTTATATCAACATGGTATACCATCCTTTTGGTGATTCCATCCTAAGAACTCCACAATTAAGCGTGCTGGCCGTGGAGCAATTTTAGGATGAGTGACCTCCTGGGAAGTGCGTGAGTGAGGACAAAGCGTGCTGAAAGGACTCGTGTTGATCTGTGGGGCCAGTCGATCAATCCGAAAGCACTCCAAGGTAGCCCCCACGTGGTCATATCGACTCGGGGTGTTACATTTGGTTCCTTAGCAACTAGTATGCTGATAGGGAAGTAGACACTTTATGCAGAGGAAGCTATTTTAGCTTTGCTCGAGGCTAAAAATATGGTAAGAATTGGGGAATTTACTTCAAAAAATGGATTCATTTTATATACAAGAGGGCACTCAAAGAAGGCTAAGAAAAATTCTAACTCAAATTTGAAGTGCTTTCATTGTAATAGGGAAGGGAATATAAATAAGAATTGTCCATATTATAAGAAATACCAAAATTTGAATGTAACACTATCATTTTTCACCATAAAAAAATTCATTTAAAACATTGTGGAAGCTAAAAACACACATAGAAAAAATGGGGTGTTACCGCTATACCTGAAACTGGTTATATATCCGCCACCTACCCTATTTCTAATACAAGGCTAAAACTAATTAAAACATTTAAAATAATAGAGTGTGCAAATAAAAGATTACATAAATGAATTGAAAGATTGTTTACATTGAAGAACCTTAACAATCCCTGATCAAGTCATTAGAAAACAGAAGTAGATAAAAAATACAGGCTATAATAAAAATGATATTAAGGTATGACCCTAGAATCAAAACTTCGGTCCACCATAGACCCTATGAAAATCTTTAGTTGTATGTGCTCTTAATCCCTGACCTAATTGAGCTAGGCCCTTTACTGGCCATCCCCAAATACTTGGACATGACCATCTACTTGTGGGAATGAGCAGGTGGCCAAGAAAATTGGCACATTAATATTCTACGTACTGAGTAAGCCAAGTTTATCCCTCAATGCAAACACAAGTATAGATATATATATTGTATATGGATATATCATATAACATGTGTCATAATAAAGCCACACACACACACGCGCATATATATAAAGGTAAGAGTACATAAGGACATGTTATCATGCATATCTCTAACAAGCAGAATATATCATGCTTGGTTTCACATTATCACCACATAGGTACTCACACATGTAATAGCAGATATCACCTAAACAACCTCTATGGTTTATTTTCAATTATTCAATTTTTTAGGTTGTACCCTTTCCTTATTCACATGTGATATAGGTCAATCATCCGGTCAATATTCCATTCAATAACTAATTAGTCATTTTGACCAGTAGCCAAGTGTATGAACGAACTTTTATTCCTTTTTTATCATTCACGTCATTACTTCCATTCTTATACAATTCACTTGGTCATCATTCATATTTCATCAACCAATTACTTATCTTCCATATTTTATTATTAAGAAATAGATTGTGCACCAACCAATGGTCTCATATATCATGAAAGCCTAACCAACTAAAGGACATAAATTCCAAGTTGAAGCCAATCTCCAAATAGACATAAGTCTATCGCTAAAAAAAGTTTAGGATCGTGTTCGTGAGGATAAAAATGAATCGTACGCTAATGCATTGTCTTGATGCTTAGTAAGAGGATTAGCCACGTTCCTTCACAACATATCATTATACTATTTAATTGTTCCATTCATTTAATGAAAAGCAAAGGAAAATATTTTAGATCAAAAATTTTATTTAAGAAGTAAATTTATTTCAAATTAGTGAACGTTTATTGTTTTATATTTTTATCTTTACTTTTTACTTTCTTCTTCCACTAGCATGTATTAATTGTTATATTTTTTTATTAATAGTATAATTATAATATTATAAATATTCTATTCATGTATTAATTGTTATATTATTTTAGATTGTTAATTTTTTTATGAAACGAATAGAGTATCTTCTTTCAGCTTTTTTATACTTTTATTGGTCTATAATAAATTTAATTTTTAATTCTACGTCAACTACACTAAATTTAAAATAAAAAACTTTTAATATATTTTAATCTATGCAAAATCATTAATAATTTTACATAATTAAATTTAATTAAATGTATGCTTAAAAATTAATTTAATAATATCGGTCCATTAAAAGGTTTAGTCCTACTAATCTAACCTTAATCGATTTTATTTTTTGGTGTGACTTGACAACTCCTTAATATTTTATCTAATATATATACTTTATAGATTATGATCCTAATAGGTCCAAAATCAATTATTCCAATTCAGTTTAAGACCTATTACTTTGGTCCTTAATTGAGTTTTGGTACGTTCTAGTTTTATACCGATGCACACCCCTACCTACACGTTGTATATAAGTAAAGTTGACTTGTGAGCCAATACGATTATACTTAATAAAGGCTCGAGCTGACTCATTTATTTAACTTAATAAACCAAGTTAAAGTTTTATATTTAGATTTATTTGTTGAATGAGTCAAGCTTAAACTAAAGTAAGTTTGACTCGTTTGTTTGCAAGCTAACTTATTTATAGTTACCACATTGTATAAGTACTCTATATACATTCATTTATAACAATTCATTTCACACGAATGTTGTGTAATAAATAAACTAATCAAGTATAATAATTGAGATAAGAAGATAAGACTTTCTATTATAATCTTATATTCAATAAAAAAATTTATATATATCTAGTCAATAATTAAATTTATAATGGAATAAATTAAGACAGCATTTTTATTATGATTGCCGGCTCGTAAACTAAGCTCGATTGAGTCTGTTTATCTAACGAGCCAAACTCAATACTTAACATTTAGACTTATCTAGCAAAGGAGTTAGCAAAGCCAAGCTTGAATCAGAGGATTGCACTCGACTTACTTGCAGTTGCAGCGTCATTTCCTTTCCGACGTAGCCCCTTCTCTCCGTTTATGGGTTGAGTGATTTGTGTCATTCTGTGGCAAATTTGGGCTTGGGCGCTGATAGTTGGGCCGAGCAGAATCCTTCACCGCCTTCTACTTCAAAAAACCAAAAGAATCGTTCAGCGCCATAATACGAATATCTTCAGAGGGCCATCGTGATTGCGGATAAATGCAGCATTATTAGTGAAAGATTGTAATTATCGTTTTAATTAATTAATCTTTCCGAGTTATTGAATTCAAGTCTCAGCCATTAATCCTCGCCCCAAGCTTCTATACAAAATTTTCTCTTTCTAGAACTTTTTGAATTTGTCTCACTGTGAAATTCGGTTTCTCTCTCCTCCCGTGCTTCTCTCTCTCCGAGCTCCCTTCGGTCTCTTTCACCGGATTACGCTATAACGCCCGCAAGAAAAGAGAAATTCCCATCTCCAATTTTTTTTTTTTTTCCTTCGCTAATCGTTCTTTGAAAATTCTTCATCTGTGCGTGGAGATATATGGCGGGAAGCCCAGCTTTGGCGGGCACCACCTGTTAATTTTGAGGGTTTTGAGCTGTGGGTATCGATTATATGTTGGATTCGATTCATGGCCGCGAGTGCAAATCTATCTGGGAATCAGCCTGAGCAGTCTTCTTTTAACGGTCCCGCTGCTCCCTCGAGCCTCTGCAATGGCAATTCCGGCGCCGTGCCTGATTTTTCGGCCACGGCCGCGTTGATGAGGCATAATCCTGGCATTGCTATCACTTGGAGTGCTGAAGAGCAACAAATCCTGGAAGATGGGCTCATCCAGTGAGTGCCTTAATCACCAATTTCTGATTATTTTTATTGTTTCCTGGTTGAATTTTATCGATGAAGTTGAATTTGAGTTTTACAATTTGGATTTGTAGCTCTGTAGTGTGGGTCTTTAATTTGTTATTATTCAGCCGGAGACATTTCATGAACTCTAGTTTCTCATATTATTTGGTTGCTCATTATGTTGGAGTTGAGTTCATTTTGTAATTCCAGTGAAATTAGGGATTTTTGGGTCATTCTTTGAATTTTTGCGTTTTTTTATGGACCATCATTGTTCTAGTTTTTTTCATTTAGCTTCATTTAGTAAGAAAATTCTTGTTTTGTTACGGGGCCAAGTCACCCTATGCAAAGGGAAGTGCGATGAGTTCATCTATGTAACGTTTGTTTACAGGATGTAAGATGCTAGCAATGAAGCGTCCTGAACTGACGTCTGAAATGACTTTTTAGTGATCACCAACTTTTTCATCCTGGTACGTTTGGTTTGATAATAACTTTATCTATCAAGGATCTTCCAGAGTGTGGCTAATCAAGCTAGGAGCTTTGGCCGGTCATTACCCTAGCTTGGTGATCTCTGTTTCCAGTGATGACTGATAACTGAGAGCAAGCCTTTTCCCAGAGCCTCACACTGAAATAAACCGTGGAATCTAGGACATTCTGCTTACTTGGCATGGTTAATAGCTTTAAGTACCTTACTAGAAACTTTTGATGCCCGGCCTGTTAGTAGAGTCTGCTCATAGGATTTGCACAGACATAGTTGGTCTACCAATTAACTATTTTTTTTTTCTCAGAAATGTGTAGTGGAAGCTTGCTATGCCTTGAAAAGTCTATCATTTTGGTGCTTCATACCTTTTTGATGTAACTCCTTGATCCAGGAGTTACTATGATTTCAAGGAGCTAGCTGTTTGGTTATAAGAAATTTCTTGTTATGCAATTCATGTTACAATTGCACGACATACATTGCAGATTTGCCTCTGAAGTAACTGTTGTTCGTTATGCAAAGATTGCTCAGAATTTACCAAATAAGACTGTGCGTGATGTGGCACTGCGTTGCAGATGGATGAATGTAAGCCTTTTCAGTCTCTTTATAGCCTTATATTGCCTAGTTTCAGGTGTTAGTTATTGAACCACAGTATTATCATCTAAAGATCTAGTTGTGTGATAAGTGACTTGGTGTTTTAGATACTCTTCTTTACCCACTGGAAATGAGAGTGGTGATGCTTTTTGGATTTTAATGTGGTTACATAGACCATGGCATACCAAATATGTCCATTTTATGTTAACTGGTTGGATAATGGTTTTCTTATTTATAGTGATGTTACTAAGTACATCCGGCCCCATTTTGTTGTCTCAAAAGCTACTATAACTATTGCAGTTTTACAGGGATTTAACAGCCGCTTTGGGTTGTTATGGTGTGGGATATCTTGAAGAATTCCTTGGACCTGATGGCCATGACCATGATTTATGCCTCCAATGCTTTGGTTTTACCTTCAATTTGAATAAGGGAAATTAGATCTACATGGTTCACAGTGAGCAGAAAACAATAGTTGGCTCCCTGTAGAAAGGAATGTGTTCAGCCCCCATCTCTTCTAATGTTACCGAATAGCTATTGTAGCCCTTATCTTGGTAGAGAAATGCAGAAGGGAAAAAAGGTTTCTGTATATCCATTTCCCCTTGTTAGCGGACCCTTTTTTGTCCACCAAGATCCTTCCATCAAAGTACCTTTCTCTTGATTTTTTCTTTTCATTTTTTACTTGTTCATGGATGCTTGTGAGCTTCACATAAACTGCCTTTGTAAGTTTAATCATTTGGAGGGCATTGCAGCCTTATCTTTTCCTTTTTGCTTATTGAATTGTGTAGTATGGTTATAGGACTCCAAAGCCAGATTTAGAAGGAAAATCAGGGCTTGTTCTCTTCATCTGATAGCAACACCTTTTCCATCTGATCTAATTGCCCCTAATACTATTTGATTGATTTAAACTTGAAATTATTAATATTATTAGTATTATAATTATTGTAATTAATAGTTTTACTATTTAGATAAATTGATGATGATAATAATGATAATTAGCAACAAATATTAATAACAATTAATAAGATTAACAATAATAATGAGATCAAAGTTAATATTAATGATGATGATGATGATAATAATAATAATAATAATAATAAAATGAAATAGTATGAAAAAATAATATATGAATAATTACTAAAAATGGTAATAATTATATAATAATACAATAATTATTTTTATTTCATGATGTTATTTATCATTATTATTATTATTTATATTATATATTATAATATAATATATAATTATTATTATTAATCATTGTTAGTATTTATAATTATTATAATTATTCTAACCATCATTATTATGAGTATTATAGCTATTATTATTATTATTATTGTTGTTATTGTTATTGTTGTTGTTATCATCATTATTATCATTGATTATTATTATTAATCATTATCATTGTTATTATTATTATCGTTATTGTTAATGGTAATTATTATTGTCATTATCATTATCATTACTATTATTATCTTTATTCAAATTATTATTATTATTATTATTATTATTATTATTATTGTTATTATTATTATTATTGTTATTGTTATTGTTATTGTTATCATCATTATTATCATTGATTATTATTATTAATAATCATCATTGTTATTATCATTTTCATTATTATCATTATTGTTAATGGTAATTATTATTGTCATTATTATTATCATTACTATTAATATCTTTATTCAAATTATTATTATTATTTTCATATTTATTATTATTGTAATCAGTTTTTTTTTAATATTTTGATAAAATTAATGATAATAATTACTTATAATTAATCATATAAATATTAATTACTATAATTTTTACTAATTAATAATAAAGATGATAATATATAACAATAACAACAACCTTACTATTTAAATCAATAATGATGATGATTATAGTAGCAATGATATATTGTTTTTTCTAACATTTGCATTCAGCACTCATGTGAAATAGTGAAATGTAGAAATAAGGCTAACGTTTAATGACACGAACCATTAGTTGTATGCTTGTTTACTTCCTTTACTTTACTATTGTGGAAAATAAATTAAAGTTCTTGGGCACATGTTTGACATATCAGTGGGGAGTGTTATGTCTTAGAGGGAAGTCACACAACAATCATGCAATAAAGTTGCAATATCGGAGCGTTGTGAAGAATATATTGTGTCATGGTCGTCGTAGTGTGAATGTTATTTTTATTTTATAATATGCTGTAATTATTATTTATTGATCATTTAAATATAAGTATTCAATAAACTAGTATTCTATATTATATTAGAAGCATTTAAATGAATTATTGTATGAAAAATTGTTCTAATAATTCTAAATTTATCTTGGAATGAAAAAAAAATGTTATTTAGTGGTAGAAGAGAAGGTAATAAATAACAATACTTTATTATAATTCAAAAGTAAATGAATAAGAAGAAATTATCATGCATATTTTTTTCAATAGACTTAGAGTATCTGAATAAATTATCGATTTATCGGTGATATTGTCCTATTTATTAGTACTATTTTTCATTTTATCAGTGCTAAATGTGAAAAATTTTAAAGCCATAGTGTATTGGTAATTTTCAATTGCTGTCGCGGCTAACCCAGAATGCGCTAAATAGTAGGCGCTATAGCAACGCCACAAGTTGTTGCGAATGATGCAAAAGCGAGGATGTGATAATCAATAATGATAATAATTATAGTGATGACAATTGTTATTAATCATGATTACATTATTACTACTTATAATATGTTGTTGTTAAACATTTATAGGGTAATCGTCAATCATTATTAATATTTATTTTTATTAATTTGAAATCAAAATTATATTATTATAATTATCACTATTATGTTATTCTAATTATCACTTTACTATTATTATTGTTATTATATTTTTTATGATTGTTTATTATTATTATTGTTAATCACTGTTTTTACTATCATAGTTATCATTATTACTGTTACTATTGTTATTTGTATTATTATTAAGTATAACTATAATTATAATAACAGTAATGATGGTGATGGTGATGATCATCACTATCATCTTATTTCTATTCTAATCTGACTAGCCTTCATCCTATTACATTTGATTAGATCTGAAAGATGAGAAGAGCAAGCCCTTTGCCTTATAATGCTTGATTGTGGATGTTTTATTTTCTCTTTGTTTGTGGGCATATTCTTATGGTGGATAGTTGATATTTGTGAACATTTGGTTGCAGACCTCAAAACCTTCATGTTCTGAATTTTTTGCTGATGTCACGAATTGTACTTCATTAGAGAATTTTGTCTATCCTATTTTTGGTCTCTCCTTTAACTACTTTAATTATCAGTCCATATGTTTGATTCTTGTTAAGTTAAGCATAGTGCAAACATACAATGAAATATCGGTACTGCAATTTTGCAGATTTTGGGTCAAACGTGATGTGAAATTCTGAAAATGCGGCCGTTTCAGAAAATCACATATTTATCGCTGCGATATCGGTGAAATTTCGCATATTGGCCGATATTAGCTGATATTTGTTGTGTAAAAGAATTAAAAAATCACGCCGCGACAACCTCGGCATATAAAATATCATTCGCGACACCCCGATACTGCAACACCGTGACCGCAACTGCATTCACGACCATAACCGTGGTTTTCTTGCTTGAGTGCAAATTGGTAACATATCCCATGCTACAAATAAAAGAATCTAGATTTATGTTTTGTGAACCTTGATGTGGACATACATATGACTGATGGAAAGGGATGACAACTATGAAATAATATTAGATAGGAATGTACTTACCAAAAAAAAAAAATATTAGATAGGAATGGTTTGGCAATATTATGCATGAAACTTAGTTTTATTTCCACATGTGTGTGTGTGTGTGTTTGTGTGTGTGTGTGTGTGTGTGTATGTATATGATCTAGCTAGCATTCAAGAGACGGTTAATTTGCTGAGTCCATTAGGTTTTGTGGAGGCATTTGTTATGTAGTTTTAGAAGTAAATCACAAAAGCCTATATAGGATAAGCTGAGTTCTTCCATCATATCGTATCTAAACTACTAGTCCACCCTACAAACAGATTGGTGCAATCTTTATTTTGAATATAAATAAATACATGTCTAGATATACAATTTTGATTCACTATAATTCACGAGAGGAACTGATTTAAGTATTCCACTGGTTCAGAAAAAGGAGATTAGCAAGAGAAGGAAAGAGGATCATATGAGGAAAAGCAAAGATAAAAGGGTATGTCCATCATCATGCCATTTATTTGTTGTCCTTTTTTTTACTCTCTTTTTGCGTGTTGCATGATTAATATCATGACTTAGGATCTTGTTTGATATGCATAATGGGACCGAGTTTAATTTCATGGAAACTAACTTTGTAGAAGTATATTAACAAGGGTTTCATATACTTATGTTTGGTTTACCTTGAGGAATTAGGAGAGTAGGATATGTGTGTTTTTTTTTTTTAGTTTGTATTTTTCTATCTGAGAAGCATAAATTAAGGAGAGAAGGTTGGTGAGGGGTCAGCGAATTCTAACGTATGTTTTTGACTTTTTTACTTGCTTTATACTAAACAATCTTAAATAATAATAATAAAATAACACTTATGGGGAAGTTCCTTTTCCCCACCTCACCTTCTTCATACAATATGAGGCATAAATTTTATGTCATCCTTCTACTAGAAGGAATTATGGGCCTAGAAACACTTTACCGTAGCTCAAGTGCCTAGCAATCTGTTTGTGTTTTTGTCATATGTGTATCAAAGCGAATAAATTATTGACCAGGCATAATAAGAAAAGAAGCGGAAAGGCGAAAGGTGGTTTTATGCTAGTAGTTACCATAATGTGGTCTTCATCAATCACAGGTGGTCTGTCTTAGCTTTTCTGTCACGTCCTCCTGTGACTGGAATATGTTATTATTTTTTTACTTGTATATTTTATTTGGCTTTGAGCTTGTTTTTCTAGAATGTTGCATGCTTCTTAAAGTACCCTGATTGCATCAGTGATTGTGTATGCGCTAAAAATCCTATGAAAAAAACTCCTTCAAGTTCACATGCCATGCGCGCCCCCCCCAATGCATGTATATATGATACTTTTGCCCGTCATAGAGGCAAGTTACGGTTAAGCTAGAATAGTAAATTTTGACCTTTTGATCTTAATTAAAAGGCTGAGATGAAATTGATTGCAGTATAATCATTTGACTCAACCTCTATCAATCATTTTTGTTTGCTGTTAGTTATCTGTCAGCTTTTTCTCTTTAATTTCCTTTTCTTTTTTCTTTGCTTTAGTGGACACTGGCATGTCAGGCTGTCAGCCCACTCATTGTGCAAGGCTACCAAGCTTGAATAGTTTCCAAAAACCAGAATCAACCTTCTAGTCATCCCCTGTAGGGCCTTTAGCACTGATAATAAGAATTCTAGTGCTGGTAATTATTTTATAAAGCAGTGTCATTAAAATTACTGCTTTCCAAAAGGCTTACATATGCTAATTCTCTGTCACATGCCCCACGGTGTATTAAATTTCCCTAATCATTATAATTGTTGTCGAGAAAAATTGTTCATATACAAAGATTTGTAAATATAATTAAAGGGGGAAAAAAATCTTAACTTAATACATATATACATATTAGTTTCTTACGATGTTTCTGAGCTTTCCTAATTCTTAAATTTTTTAAAATTGTCATTTCCTGCCTCTGCTTACCTTTATATCTAGCTTAATTTCATTGAGGTACTATATGCTTTGGATACTTCCATAGAGTTACTTGGATATTTTAGTTTATTTTTATTTAGTACCATCTAATTAGTATCATCAATCTTGGATTATTAAAGTGGTAATTTTTTTAATATAATTATTTTTCCTAAACTAGGTTAGGAGTGTTTTGGTCATTTGAGTATTTTTAAAATTTTGTTAGGAATGCTAAAAGTTTTTTTTTTATAAAAAAAACATACTTAAAATCACAAAAATTCCCAACATTTATGAAGGAAAAATACTTCCAATGTAGCTTAGGAAAATATGTCGCATGAAATTTTTTCATTATTATAGTATTGATGATATTAATAGGATGGTACCAAAGTGAAAATTATTTAAAAGACAATGATATCTATGAATTATTTGAAATACATGATACCTTGATGGAATTAGGCCAAATGTCATGGTACTAAGATGGGATGTATTCGAGAAATTACATGTTATGTATTAGTGTTTCCCGAACCCAACTAATTTATCCCCGCCCTTTTGACAGATCGTATCAAGAGAAATCCAAAAAAATAGGATAAGAGCTGATAGTATTAATAGCAGAGTTTAGATACACTGATTGAGCATTCGAGAGGCTCAATTCTCTCCGGTTACAATCCTTTTGTTTTTTTTCTTTCATACCCTCTCTCGGTCCCCAGTATTTGCTATAACCGTCTTAAGCTAGTCCCCACTCATCCTCTGCCACCTCATCATTTTGTGTTAACTGAATTACAGTGTTTTTCCCTCCTTGCCCTTGCCCCTCCTTCTTGCGTATGTGACCTTCACAGGTGCTCTAGGAAGGTTCATTACATTACTCCCCTCCCAAAGTTTCACCTTGTCCTCAAGGTGGAAGGTAGGAAACCTCTCCTGTATGACTGCTGCATCTTCCCAAGTGGCTTCGAATGCTGGAAGATCCTTCCATTTGATTAACACCTCCATTTTAGCTGGCTGCCCCCTTGTAGCCGTGTGGATATCCAAAAGTCCTTCTAGCTGGACTACTAACTCCATGTCTGTGGACATTTGGGCTGGAATAGTTGAAGAAACAGGAGTATCACCAATGGCTCTTCGAAGTTGGGACACATGAAAGACGGGATGTATTTTAGAGGTTAGTGGAAGGTTGAGCTTGTATGCCACCTGCCCCACCTTCTGAATAACCTGAAAAGGTCCATAAAACCTGGCTGCCAGCTTCTCATATGGGCGTCTGGCCAAGGACTGTTGCCTATACGGCTGCAGTTTCAAATACACCCGTTCTCCCACTTCGAAGGATTCCTCTTTTCGCTTTCTATCAGCAGTAGCCTTCATCCTTTGCTGGGTCTTCAGTAGGTTCAGACGAAGATCATCCAATATCGCCTCACGTTCCAGCAAATCCTCCTCTATACTATCAACAGGTGTATGTCCTCTGCCCAACCTCAAGACATGGGGAGGGTCCCTCCCGTATAACACCTTGAAGGGCGACAGTTTGGTGGAAAGGTGAGGGGAAGTGTTGTATGAGAATTCAGCCCAATGAAGCCATTTTGCCCATGCCTTAGGTTGTCCTGCAACAAAGCATCTTAAGTAGGCTTCCAGTCCCTTGTTCACTACTTCAGTCTGTCCATCCGTTTGGGGATGGTAGGCTGTGCTTCTTCTCAACTCTGTTCCATGAAGACGGAATAATTCTGTCCAGAATTTGCTCATAAAAATTCGATCCCTGTCTGTCACTATGGATGAAGGAAAGCCATGAAGCCGCACCACTTCTTTAATAAATAACTCAGCTACTGAAAAGGCACTGAAAGGATGTCTCAGTCCTAAAAAATGGGCATACTTTGATAGCCTATCAACCACCACCAGGATAGTGTCCACCCCTTTGGACAAAGGTAACCCCTCCACAAAGTCCATGCTTATCTCATCCCAAACCGCTGAAGGTAGAGGTAGGGGCTGAAGCAAACCGGAAGGGCTCTGAGTCGAAGCCTTCTGTTGTTGGCAGGTCGCACATTTCCTTACATATGCAGCCACATCTTTTCTCATGCCAAGCCAATACCAATCCGAGGCCATTCTTAAATAAGTTTTCAGATCTCCTGAATGGCCACCCACAGGGGAATCATGATATTCTCTCAGCAACATAGGAATGCAAGTGGAGGATTTAGGAATAACATAGCGCCCCTTGTACAACAATCTGCCCTCCACTACATGGAACCCCACGTGCTGCTTCTCCCCGGTCTCCAACTCTTTTTAAATTTGCTGGAGCATGGGGTCAGATGCTATCTCTTGTGTTAATGTCTCCCACACTACCCCTTGAGTAGTAACAAGAGCTCCACACTCCACCTCCCCTTCAGTCTTGCGCGATAAAGCATCTGCTACCCTGTTCGCTACCCCTAACTTGTACTGTATTTCAAAATCAAACCCCAACAGTTTACTTACCCACTTCTGGTAGTTTGCCCCGATCTCTCTTTGCTGTAGAATATATCGTAGGCTCTGCTGGTCAGTCCTCACTAAGAAATGTCTCCCTAACAAGTAATGCTTCCATTTCTGTATAGCTAAGCAAATGGCCATTAATTCTTTTTCATACACAGATTTCAGTTGATTTCTTGGGCCCAGAAGTCTGCTAAAATAGGCAATGGGTTTGCTGTCCTGCATTAATACCGCCCCAATCCCATAGCCTGATGCATCCGATTCAACTACAAATGTTTTCTGGAAGTTGGGCATTGCCAGCACTGGGGCTGTCACCATGGCTGCCTTGAGGGTCTCAAAGGCATGTGTAGCCTGGTCTGTCCACCCATAATTGTCCTTCTTCAGTTGATCCGTGAGGGGTTGTGCAATTTGAGCATACCGGACCACAAATTTCCGGTAATACCCAGTGAGTCCGAGGAATCCCCTTAGTTCCCTTAAATTCTTCGGAATCTGCCACTCAACAATGGCTCTCACCTTATCCATATCCATGGCTACCCCCTTACTCGAGATCACATGTCCCAGGTAGGCTACCTCCTGCTTCCCAAATTCACATTTCTTGATGTTCGCGAATAATGTGTGTCCCTTTAGGGTGTTCAACACTGCTCTTACATGATCCACATGTTCAGCTATGGTAGCGCTGTAGATCAATATATCATCAAAAAATACTAAAACAAACCGTCTCAGAAAAGGTCTAAAGACATCGTTCATGAGAGACTGGAAGGTGGCTGGGGCATTGGTCAGCCCAAATGGCATGACCAGGAACTTGTAATGCCCTTCATGGGTTAGAAAGGCCGTTTTGTGAGTGTCCTCTGGTCTGACTAGGATTTGGTGATAGCCAGCCTTCAAGTCTAGCTTTGTGAATATGGAGGCTCCGTGCAGCTCATCCAGTAGTTCATCAATAACTGGAATGGGATATTTGTCCGGCACTGTCTCCTTGTTTAGAGCCCGATAATCAACACAGAATCTCCATGACCCGTTCTTCTTTCTGACCAGCAGTACAGGGCTCGAGAATGCACTTGTAGATGGTTGGATTATGCCGGCCTCCAACATTTCCTTGATGAGTCTTTCAATTTCATCATTCTGAAATTGGGGATATCGATATGGTCTCACCCCAACCGGGTTGCTGCCCTCCTTGAGCACGATTGAATGCTCATGCCCCCGCTTAGGAGGCAGCCCTTTAGGCTTAGCAAAGACCTCCTTGAACTCAGCCACAGTGGCTTCTAAAAACTCCGGTATCTTAGGTTCTGTTTCAGGTTCTCCTTCCACCTGGTTCAATTCTAACCAAATCCCTCCCCCTTCCTTGCGCAGAGCACGTATCATGGCCTTCAGGGAGATTCCGGTTCGAGTTAGGGATGGGTCCCCCTTCAGACTGATAGCCTCCCCTCCCTGTTGGAATCTCATTTCTTGTGTCTTCCAATTAGTTACCACCGAACCCAGTTTTTCCAGCCACTGTACACCTAAAATCAAGTCGGAATTCCCCAACCCCAGGGGCAAAAAATCCTCTATCACTCGTACCCCTCCCTCCAATTCCAGCAGTATCCCCCTACAGACACCAGAGCCTTTTACAGCCTCCCCGTTACCCAGAGAAACGCCAAATCCTTGCGAAGGCGTGATGGGAATCTGTACTTCCTTAACCGTGGCTAGGGAGATGAAATTATGGGTCGCGCCGGGGTCGATCATCACTATCACCTCGCGCTCTCCAATTCTTCCTTTCAACTTCATCGTCTTCGGGTTAGTTAGGCCGATGACTGAATTTAATGAAACCTCAGTCGGAATCCCCTCCGTCGGCGGCTGTGATAGCTCCCCATCCCCGGGATCCCCTTCATTTTCTTCCATATCTTCATCGTCCACTAGCAGTACGCTCAGTTCCTTCTTCCTACACCTATGTCCGATGCTCCATTTCTCGTCGCAACGGTAACAGAGCCCTTTGGCTCTCTTCTCTTGTAGCTCCTTCTCGGTCAACCGTTTGACTTCGCCTGTGGACCTTGTCGACGGGCAGAGATCCTTGGGATGCTGGCAGAAGATTGGGTTTCGCTAAGGTTTGTAGCCCAACTTCTGGCTAGGGCGTGGCTGGACGATCCCCCGGTCCCCTGGAATCCAGAATGGGGCACCCGGTTGTAGACGGAATAAGGCCCAGATTTTGTTGGCCCGCTGTAACTCTTCTTCAGTCCGTTCGCTCTATTCCTCTCCTCGATCCGGATCGCCAACTCCATGGCCTGATCTAAGTTGAGGGGGTTCAACAACCGGACTTCAGCCTTTATCTCCTCCTTCAGCCCATTGATAAACTGGCCCAATAAGAGACTCTCTAGTATATCGTTCAAGGGGGCCGCCATCTCGATGAACTTCCGTCGATACTCCACCACTGTCGACACTTGAGCTGTCGCCAGCCACTGCTCATGGAGTGATCCGGCGTTTGCCGGTTGGAATTGTTGAAGTACCAGCTCTTTCAGCTCAGCCCATGATTTGATCGGTCGGCGTTTATTCTCCCACTGGTACCACCTTAGGGCGTCACCCTCCATGGCCACCACCGCCGCCTCCAGTTTCTCCTCATCATTCAAGCGATAGAAGGAGAAATACTTTTCTCCCCTCAAGATCCACCCATCGGGATCACTACCTTCAAATGGTGGCATGTCCAGCTTACGATATCGCCATCCCCCTCCTCCACTTGGAAATCCCCGACTCACACCCAATCCCCGGGGCCTCCCCCTGATCCTGCACCCCCATTGCTCCCTTCACCTGGAATCCCTCCTCTGATCCCCTCATTCATCCATGCCGGCTGGGTCTCATAATTTTCGCGATTGCCAGTCATCTTCTCCTCCAGCCTGTTAGCCACTACCTGAAGTGCTTCTCCCTGTTTTTTTTCCGCCCTCTGGAGATCCTCCGTAAGTTGCTCCCTCAAGGCTTGCCTCATCGCTCCCATCGCTCGCTCCACTACTGCCGAGACTTTCTCAGAGATGGATTCCTCTAAGAGGGTCATCCTTTCCTCCAGGGACTCCACTCTTTGTGTCGCGGAAGGGGCCATTGATCGGTATGCTCTGATACCAAATTGTTATGTATTAGTGTTTCCCGTACCCAGCTAATTTATTCCCGCCCTTTTGACAGATCGTATCAAGAGAAATCCAAAAAAATAGGATAAGAGCTGATAGTATTAATAGCAGAGTTTAGATACATTGATTGAGCATTCGAGAGGCTCAATTCTCTTCGGTTACAATCCTTTTGTTTTTTTTCTTTCATACCCTCTCTCGGTCCCCCTTCCCCCCTTTTTATATCAGTATTTGCTATAACCGTCTTAAGCTAGTCCCCACTCATCCTCTGCCACCTCATCATTTTGTGTTAACTGAATTACAGTGTTTTTCCCTCCTTGCCCTTGCCCCTCCTTCTTGCGTATGTGACCTTCACAGGTGCTCTAGGAAGGTTCATTACATTACATTGACTTATTGCCTTGTTTGTAGATTGATTGCTACTACACTCACAAGTGAGATGTTGGCACACTCTTAGTTGGAATTGTAATAATCCCTAACTGATGCTTGAGAATTTCCTTTCTCTAGACTCTTTAGTGGATGATTCCTCACAATGGAACGTGGATGATGAACTCAGCCTACTTTATAGGCAACCGGGGTGGGATGCTTTAACAAGTCATGTCAATGCATTCATGCATGCAGTGCCTTGATGATATTTGGTTCAAGTATAAATGCTTGGTTCATCTTCAATGCACCACCTATATGCACTTCAAAGATCACAATGATGCATGGTCACATAAAGGAATTAAATACCAAACAATGAACTTATGACAATTCCTGAACAGTTGTTGCTGTATGAATTAGTACATCTCATATTATTAAGTACGATTTCTCTCACTTATTTCGAAAACTATTTAGTCTGAGTAATTTAGGTTACAATTTTTATGAGACTCAGATATCTTTAGGACATTCAGACAAAAGCCTCCTTCACTCTCCTGTGACGATAAGTGATATTGTTACATTGCACTTTTGCCAAGATGGTTGTGAAATGTTTCAGGGAATTTTGCATGCTCTGAACTTTATGTTTATGAGATGAAGAGACCCATGATGCTTACACCTCTTATAAGACTGACTGTCTTCCAGAGGTTACTGAAATGCTGTTTATTTATCTATTTTTTCATGAAAAGGTCAGTGATCATTCAACAAAGATATATCATTTATCGAACAACCCTGTCAACCAGCCCTATGCTATGCCACTGACAGCTTCCTTAGATGATGATGGCATCTCGTACAAAGGTGAACTCTCTCCTTTAGAATGTATGCTGCTGATTTCAGACATAACATTGAGTTAATCTCACAATCTATGTTGATAATTTTTTATTTTTTATTTTTTAAGACCCTTTGGGCCAGGGAACATAGAAGGGTAGCTCTCCTCATTCCTCTTGTTCTGGCTTCTCCTGTTTTTGAAAAATTTAGGGCTGCTTATAGATCTTGGATTGTCCTCTGTCAATGTCATAAAGTATGTCACTGACAATACTGGTTGAAGTATGGCTAATTAATCTCTGGTGCTTATGCTTTAATGTTAGGTGTGGTTATCTGTTGTCACAGCATAATACATGCTTAGCAAATATAGAATAGATCTGTTACAACTACATATGTAATGATTGTAACTAAAATAGTATCATTGATAGGACAAAATGCTTTTGTTTTCTTTTTTTCTTTTTTCTTTCATACGATGACATTGTTGCTATTCTTTCGGTTCAATTTTTGCCCAAGTGTCTTTGACCTTCTTTGACCGTCTTATATTACCCAAAAGCATGATAAACTTGTATTCCCCTTCTCTAATTTTTCCTCATCTAGGATACCCGACTCATCCCAAGAATATTTAGTGCTACTAAAAACCTCTTTTTTTAGTGCCTTTTACTTTTCTTTAGTAGATCGGACCGTCTTACTGAAAATAAAACTTGGACTGCGAGAGAGCAGAGAAGCTCCTCTCTGACCACCATAGCTTAAAGAAACTGTGTAGCCCAGCATCTCTAAAAGGAGGATCAAAACTAATTCCTTCAGGCGTTGTGTGGGGAATTTCATTTCAAAAAGGATTCATAAACTTAATTTATGTAAATACTTTGTTTGGGTATCCTAAAATAGAATTTAGTTAGTTCTGGTAAATTTTAAAATGCATGCTAAAATTCCACCTAATAAAATTCCAAAATGAGTTCATGTTATGTTTACATAAGGGGTAAAAATAAGAAAATCAATATAAATACTAATCCAAATTCCATGTATAAAAATATTTAAACAAAGAAATTTGTAAAATCATTATTCAAAATTTCTACCCAAACAATGGATTTGTAACTATGGAATTTTAAAAATGGATCATTTTTAAAATTTTTCAAAAATTCCATTATTTGTAAAGTTATCCATCCAAACAAAGCCTTAGATGTAAGCCACAGTGGTGTATGATCTATGTGTCGCTAATTGCGTAGACGCTGCGAAACACTATCTTTTCTGGTAATAATCAAATAGAAACCGATTCAGCCTACTACATGTGGAATATGCTTGCCCGCTTGTCCATATGATATGCGGTCTAAATAATGGAATATCCATGATACTCCAATTCAATGTGAAATCTAGGAAAGTCACCATACCTTGATTTGGTGGTTTAGTTTGTTCTTATCTACAACATATTGGATACCTGAAGAATCCCCATCAAGGCCACGCGAAAGCTCTTTCCAACACAACATCCCTTGACTCTCTACATCAATTTCCTAACTCTTCTTGAAGTGGACCATGCACTTATGATATTGTATATTATTCCCTGTTAGGTCCTCTAAAGTGGCTGGTCAACGAGTATGTTTCCTCCATAACTTGAACTAGCTCCATCTAATTTGAATCCCAAAGCATCATAACACGACCCAAAGCACTGCTCAATGGGAGAAAACAATGCCTAACTGACCAGCGACACCATAGTCTTGATGAAAACCATAGTTTTAAAAACTAGATTGGTCCAATTGAAGAACCTGTGAATCAGGTGTGTGATCGGTTTGAATGATAGAAAAGACCAGTTATGCAAGCAGACTGTGAGATACAGTCAGACTGCCTAGTTTTTTCTTAAAAAAAATGCTGGTTTTTAAACAATCTGACTGTTTTGATAAAAGGTGATTTACTTTAAAAAAAATCTCAATCTTTGCCAACTAAAACTTTGTCTTGCATCTTACAACTAGTTTGACCAGCGAAGTTGCAACCTTTGAGAATAGTGACTTCATCACTAAATCAAGCCCTTCTTGAACATAAAATCAGAGAAAGAAATGATTTTGAAGGATTAACAAAGCTGACAATGTTTGCTTGTGTCTGTTGGTCAAAATGATTTACTGCCCCTCAAATACCATTCTGTCATACCTCACCCCAACTCTATGGTGCAATAACATGTTTTTGCCACTTGGCTCAGCAAATCTTTCTGTAAAGGATATCCGGTCTCCCTTCTCTCCCCCTGTTTCCCATCTTGAAAATATATCCAGCATGATTCACGCCTCACCGTTGTTATTATTATGAATCTCTGTCTGTGTCTAGGATTAGTGGGAAAACTCTCCAGCCCAAGAACACCCCCCCCCCCCAAAAAAAAACAACAAACCACACAAAAAATTCACCTCAATAGGTAGTAATATTGTTGTTCCAGCAACCCTCATCCATGAAGCTGTGGATATGAGATATTATTTTTGGCTGCAGTGATTTCACGTAACTGGTCTCCAAGCCATTTCAGATTGCCCATTGGAAATACCCGTTGATTGGAATACCCTCTCCTTTTCACTATCTTCACATTCTTCGTATCACTCCCGCAAAATCATGGGATTCAAAGGTTTTACTTTTAAGAACAATTGATCTCCACCGTCTCCCCTTCATCACCTGCCATTGGTAAGATTTGCCAAAAAAAGGCCCATTTTGACATGTTTCTGAGGGATAGAGCTAGCTTCGAATATTATTTTTCCTCCAGATGCAATTCTATGTTAATAGCTAGCTTAGTTTGTTCGGACAGCTATTTCATCTTATCCTTGGGGCTTGCACAAAACAAAGGACTGAAAACGAGTAGTTTAGAGAGAAGAATTAATCACTTTGATGAATGATAATTGTGATGCTTATGTGTGTTCTGTTCAGCAATCGGTGGTCTCACCGGAGAGCTTCTGGAGCAAAATGCACTGGCCTTTCAGCAAATTTCAGCGAATTTTACATCGTACCAGGTATTCATTTGATCCCTACTGTTTACCATTGACTTGATGAGCGTTGTCAATTTGCTCTTGGATGCATGGAAGATACCAGCACTGATCTTGAGCTTTTGTCATTCCATTGCTGCGCATATTCACATCTAATCACCTCATAAGAAGACAAAGCAATGTCTTTCACACACTTCAATTCTGGTACCGTCTCTGTTTAAGTACACTATCCCTCAACTCCTCCAGAAATATTCTGAGATCATGATCAGAGCCTCTTTCCTACTGCCTTCTTCCCTACTTCACTCCTCTCTTTCTGTGATATGGCCACACATACATGGCAGCAAGACTGTTGAGTTTCCGGCTGCAGTCGGTTTGCATTCTGTTTTGGCGGCTGGCCTTTTGTTATTTTGCATTCTGTTTCCACAGATACAGTATAACATCAATCGCTTTTGCCAAGCTCGGGAAAATATCATAAAAATTATGAATAGGTATGCTCTCGTGTGTGTATTCTGAACTACTTGCTTTTAGTATTATTGTACATTTGTTATCATGATCGTTGTGAAAATTATTATCATTATTGCCCAAGGCTTTAAATGACTGTCATTGGTGGGATTCCATGATCGGGTGGTTGTATTAAAGGCTCTAATGGTCTTTGGTTGCAGCTTGAATGAAACACCTGAAATAATGAAACAAATGCCTCCTCTACCTGTGAAGTTGAATGAGGAGCTCATCAACTCGTTCATTCCTCGTTAGCCACCCAGTATAATCATCACGCATGATTCACAAGATTCTGCATTCAAAGCGGAGCCATTGAGCTATTTCTCCCCCCAGTCAGTTGAGTCAGGTGATATTCCTTGAAAATCGCGATCCAAAAGGATTCAGCAAAATAGCAGTCTAACTAACAAGGCAGGGCCTTGATTTAGTTCATCAGAAAAGGAAACAGAAAGGAAAGATCAAGTGACAAATATCCTATTTATGTTCAATAAATAGGGCACATTTTTTTTTAATGTCAAGTATAGGCATTAGTTGCTCGTGTAGGTCATGGGTGATTGTAGAGTCTCGGTTCTGCTTAGATTGGGGTAGTAGGAAACTAATAATTTGAAGGTTCAATCCTTGCAAAAGTCTGTTGATGTTATAAATGCTTTTAGATGGAGTTAGCTCATCTCTCACGGTTATTTGAATGTTCAAATAATAAGAATGTCAGAATTTCTTCTTGTTTTCAAGTGTTTCGGCATTTTATTCATTCTTTTGCTATGGCGTTTGATAGGGAGCCGAATTCTACACACTGGCACCTTTTATTACGACACTGTCTCTTATACAAGTTTCTAACAGAGGCCGAAGCAGGCGCTTTGCAGGACTGGGTCTGAATAAGCGGAACAAGGGACGATTGCCTTTGCTCAAAATGTATGTATCTATGTGCATGGGTGATTGCCTTGCACAGCATTTAAATATTTGTATGCATACATGCGAGTACTTTTTTGTGGAAATTTTTAGATTGTTGTATAATTATGGAGGATTAGTTGAGGACGAATATAAAGAGATTTTAATTCAGAAGAAAGATGTTTTCTGCTGTCGTCGTGTAACAATTCTATGTACTCATCATATTTATATTATTCGTAACCCAGTACATTTGCTCAGCGAAATGGTTGTTCGATCATAGAAATTTGATCCCATCAGTGATCAAACAAAAAATTAAAATCAATCTGACCTGACTTAACATTTGCTTAAAGTTATATTTACGTGAAATTATATATGATCCAAAAGCTGAAATATGCGATGTGAATTGATTTGATCCCATGTCTATCCAGAGTGACATAATTAGAAAAGCTATAAACTTATGGCAAATCTGACTTGACCTAGTATTTCTGCAATTTAGTATTTTTAGATAATCAAATCCCAAATCCGGCTATACGTGGGCTAACATGATTGGACAAGAATGAATATCTACATGTAAGTAGGTTGAAAATACGTCTTGGTTAATTGATAAATGTAAAATATAATAAGTTTAGGTAGATTACACCAATTATGTTTAAGATCCTTTACATTTAATTGAATCAATAGTAACTTATTGTGATTATAACATTTCAAAAATTACTAATTTTTATTTATAGCAAATACGTGATAGTAAAATAGTTAGGTGTTATTACCGTAAATAGAGCCGACAAAAGGTAATTTGACTCAAACCTGATCCGAAACTCACCTGATCTAATGCTGACTCATATATAAGTGACTCGATCCGACCTGTAATCTGACATTAACTTGACTCGCTACCAACCTGACACGCTATTAATCCGACCCGACTTGATTCGACAAAATCAAATTTGATATTAATCAGTTATGATAAAAAAATACACATATATTATTATTTATTTAAAGCTTTTAAAAATATATTATTATTTAAATTTTATTTATTTTTCTTACTTTTATTGTGAACTTACTTATTCATCAATGACATTCTAATTTTACTGATTTTTTTGCATAAAAATATAACATTATAAAGCCGTAATAATAATAATAATAATAATAATAAAATATAGTAATTAAGAACGCATAATTAATTGCATAGTTACATGAAATTAAATTTAATACTTTCTTACGAGGTTAATGATTTAGAATAATTTTTGTGTTCAATATCTGATTTAACCAAAATCTTAAATGATTCGATTTAACTTCCTTACGAGGTTAATGATTTAGAATAATTTTTGTGCTAAATGTCTGATTTAACTCAAATCTAAAATGATTTGATCTGGGATTAGTTCGGCTCGAATCCAACCCGACCCATCAAAACCTAAAAAGATTTGATTCATCAAATTAACCCAAACCTGACTTATTAAATTAACTCAGATATGAAATCATCCGAACACGAGCTTATTCGACCCAATCCCGACTTGATAGGGCTGTAAATAGGTGGGTTCAGGTCGGGTACGTCGATACCCGTATCCGTACCTGTACCCAAACGGATATCTACTTATACATCTATATCCGTATCCGTTGGATATCTGTTACCCAATAAATAATCTGTTTACCCTTTAACATATATTATCCAATAGATAAATCCGTAACCCAACGGATAAACCCCTTTAAAGCTAAGTCAAATGACAATTTTAACCTTAATTTATACTATATTTATTTTAAAAGTAAGAGTTAAAAGGTAATTATATATCGGGTAAACGGGTACGAATATGGATACGGATATCTTACATCCGTATCTAACAAGTATTTTTTTTTCTATCCTTCATATCTATTTATCTATATCCGTTTAAGTATTCAATGGATAAAAGCCATCATATTTTGGGTAAAATATACCCTATTTACTTCCATACACCCAACTCGACCCGACCTAACCTATTTCAATCCAAACTCGACCCGACTTGGTAAATTAACCCAATACAAATCAGTTCTGCAATGACCCAAACCTGACCCGACCCGAACAATAAGGTGACCTAAAATGACCCGATCCGACCACTAAAAGAAATGACCCGCAAACAACTCGACCCGATAGTGATCCAACCCTCTATAACCCGACATGATTGCTGCCTATAGTAGTAAGTGACATGAGTCTGACTTACCATATAATTATTACATCAATCACAAGGTAAAATAATTAGAACATAAATTATAATATATATATATAAACCAACAATGAGATCAACTTCATAAACATAAATACAAGTTAGAAGCTAACTCCGAGTACAATATCCAAAAACTTATAAAAAGATACCGTGAAGTTAAGAGTCCAAAAAAAGGTATTTGGGTAAAACTAATATCTTGATAATATGACTCTATGTCCGAACACCAATTCATAATATCACTCTTCTGCACATAAAGAATCAGAAGTACAAAATCATCCATTGGGTCCTAATAGATCTATACAAAAGCATCAGGGTCGTTTGCTCATAGGAATGAGTAACACATGAAAATGATGATCAATTTGCTACATACTGAGTAAGGGAGCAATACAGTTGAGAATGATACAAAGAATTACATACATTCACATTTAAAAATAAGCATACATGTGGGATACATAAATCAATGTAAGATATAAACTGACTCCAGATCTCATTATTAGATATAACATATTCCATTCTTTTATTTACGTTGAGTTTAGAGACCTTGTTATTTTTAATCCAGTGAAACAGACTAATATACCTTTAAAAAACGTGTCGAACCAATATTATTAAGCCCGTGGAACAAACTTTACACCTCCTATGATGACATGCTCCTGACCACTATTCTTAACTTAATGAAATGATTTGAGGCATCTTTTAGTGTTAAATGCTTTTGGACACTATTATTAAGCTAGTGGAGCAGAATCCTACACCTCGCACCTAACTTACATTATCTTTCACTTTAAGTGATTAATGTCTTATTCATTTGTCGTTCATCTTAGAATCATATTATCATTCACATTAAGAATAGGAACCCGCTATTCTCAATATGGTAGAACAGATATGTAAAACACCTTGGCCCAATTCACGTAATATTTCACTTTAAATGATTAATATCGTATTCATTATTGGTTATAACAACATGAGAGACTCATGTAGATATGCGCAATACATAACTGAAATATGTGAAGAACAACTACATAGTTATCAAAGTTGTTCTCAAGGATTAGGTCCATAATCTTCCTAAGAAATCCTAGTTTCACATTTTAAGCATAACTTTTTCCATATTGATTATTTATCCACCAAATTTAGAACATCTTTCTCAAATATTATTACTACTAACATACCCAAAAATTAAGGTCTAAATCAAACATCTTACGTATGCATTAACAACCCTATCTTAAAAGTTATTATTCACAACCGCTATAAAACTCTAATTTCACAAGTAAGTCATAACTTTTTCCATAAAACTCATATAGTAACCAAATCCAATTTTCATTCCTAAAATTTCAATACTAACAATATATCTAAAATTTTTAGTCTAACTCTAACATTTTACACATGCAATGATAACTTCATTCCTAGAGTTATTATTTCCAACTTAAAACATTTTCTCATTTTATTTACACTTAGGTAATTCATAAATAACCCAAACATTCCACATTATATTATTAGCATATTAAAAACCATTAAACACATTAAATACCTAAATTTCTATATTTAACACATATTGATCAAAATGCTTTTAACGATAACCAAACACCCTTATTTCATAAAAAACCTTATATATATGATATCATTATTTTCAAACCATCAATTTATACATCTCCATACATCTTAAATATACTTATTTTCTATTTATCATACTTTATCAAGTTCATATTACAAGCATATATCATACCGACTCTCTAAGGATTTTCAACATAGTACAACAAGAAATAATACTTTGGCTAATAAAATATTTTGTCACCCAAGAAAAAAAATTTTCACCTAAACTTTGTGTCACAAAAAAATTTCGTCACAATTTTGACGCTAAAAGCCCGTTACCCTTGATTAGGGCGACAAAAAATAAATTTTGTTGCCCTCAACCTCTTATTGTGCAACAAATATGTTTTGTTGTCCTAAACCTCTATTATGCGATAAATATTTTTTTTCATCCTAAACCTCTCTTTTGTGCGATAAATTTTTGTTGTTGTCTAGACTCACTTTTGTTTGACAAAGCTATTTCTTTTGTGGCCCTATTGCTTCTTTGCAGCAAAATCAATTCCTAGTCTTTCTTTCAAGCTATAAAAATATTTTGTAACCCAAATACCAATATTCTATATTCATAATAATATATTATGCTATAATGTAGTACATTCATGTAGATACTCCACCATATTTCATTACCCTTTATAATCATATATCATTTAAATCATGCATAGATTATGATATCATTATCTGTGAGCTTGTGACTCGTATTTGGTGTGTAGAATAGCTTGGATTGGTGTGTGAAGTGTTTCGGAGAAATTTGAAGTAGAACTGTGAGCTATTCTGGAAAGATGTGAATATTTTACATCGAAGAAATTAGAATTTGGAAATGTGCTGAACATGAAAGTTGTATATCTTTCTGTTATCTTTCCAACACATCAAGAATCAGCTTTATCAGAGGTCAGATGAAGAAGTTGTGAATGAAATACTGAAGATTGTCAAAGCTGGAAATAAACACAGGGGCCCATGTTTTGGAAACACGATCCGTGTTTTTCATCAGGAAAATATGTTCTGTTTTCCGGGAGAGGCTGAGAGATAGAAAATAAACACGGGGGTACCGTGTTTATTAACACGGTCCGTGTTTTTTGGGATTTTCGCTCCGCCTCGGTTTTCGCTAATGACAGTTTCGTATAGTATAAATACCATGCGATTAGAACCCTAATCGAAGAGCGAACACCGTCTTCTTCTCCTATTGAGTTCTATTGTAATTCCTTGATGAATTGAGTGATTTATGTGAGAATTTCTTTGATTCTTTGTAATCACAATTACTTCACATCAATAAGATCATCTGTTTCCCCAATCTGTGTTCTTGAGTGTTATTCTCTTCTCAATTCTTGTGTGTTCTAATTGATTCTAATTAGATCTTATTTTTCCAAATTGGTATCGATCCACAAAAAATTGGTATCAGAGCGTTGGGTTCGTATTCGGGATGTCTACAAGATTTGATATAGAGAAGTTTGATCGGTCTGTGAACTTCGGCTTATGGAAGTTGAAGATGAAGGCGATCCTGATTCAGAATGGATTGGAGAAGGCGTTACTCGGGATATCAAAGAAGCCCGATTCGATGACAGATGAGAAATTCGAGGAGATGTAAGAGAATACATAACATAGTTAGAATGCCTTGATGTAAGAAGTCATCCATCTCAATTTTGAGACAATGAATATCACATGGCTAACATTGGCACAAATTACAAATTTTGGTTACATAATTAGTCCACACTTATGGTGTAAAGTTTTGAAGTTCAGACTGTTAAAAAATAGAAAATTTTGAATACATTTAATATACCTCATATTACTTTAGTGGGTTGTGAAGATTGTTGTGCTCCTAGAAAGCCTACAATTTGCATCATTTCAGCCTTCAACTTCTGGGTGGTCTCATCAGCATTTGCTCTAAGTTTCCTCTCTCGTTCCTCAACTTCTTCTCTAAACTTTCTCTCTCTTTCTTTGGAAATTTCCTTCATCTTTTCCATTTCGAGTCTTAAATTTTCCTCCCTTAAGGCATTTGAATGTTTAAGCTCCTCAATTTGTTGACGTAGGCTAGCCTCAATTTCATTATCTTTTATGTTCCTTAAAGGCACATGTTTAGGTCCTAGCCCTCAAACATAGCCAGAACGATACTCAAATACCGGGGTATATGATTCTTTCATACTGAGGTTATCAACTCCATACAAGTCATTTTGCTTAGCATGAAGTACAATCAACTTTTGGTATTTTTCATATGCACCATATTCTCATGTACCATCTTTTTTCCTTTAATAATATAAAATAAACATTTCATAAACCCCTTACATATTAGTATAAATTAACTTATATTTAAGTACTTCTTCATATCCTACACACCTTTTGGTCTTCTCCCATAATCTAATAGAGTTTGGTTCTTGCTCAGGCTCTTCAACCGACTCATCAACATTTTCAACTATAATAGAAGGCTCTTTTGATAGTTGATGTTACATATAATTAATCCAAGTGAATCTTTAACTAAAAGCACAAGATATCAAGGGTCAAAGAAGACAAGCCTTTACATTAACCATAGCATTTTATTCCATTGCAACACTCATCATATAAAAATATATAGAATTAGCCAATGTCAGTATTTTTTATAGAACAACAACATTAGCAACAAAAATAGAATAGTAGTAGAAAAAATTTAATTAGTATACTTACAATTTCATGAAGATAGTGTATTGTCGACTTTCTTCCATTCCTAGAAATTTTAGTTTGTCTTGATTTATTTCTATGATTTACTTCACTAATGTGCTACATGTGAAAAAAAAAACAATTAATGATTTCGTAACCCTTTTACATCTCATTAACCAATGCATGTCCATCAAATAAACTAAATTTATAAACTTGAGTGGAAATACTTATCATCGGAAAATGAAAAAATAAAATAAATAATAGAACCTTTTGCTTGGAGGAACCCCAAAAGTCTACCACTAATCACCTCCATACAATAGCATTTATGGTTTGAGGTCGGTTTGCGATAACATGTGACATTATAAATCCATTAAAATATCTATCTTTTAGCTTGAAATGCCACTGTCTATACAAAATTTTACATTGCATAGATAATGCTTTGTCAACATAACTACCCTTTGGAAGTCTCCACTCAGCCTAAACCATATATAAATATCAAACCAATTAATTAGTTATGAACAAAATGAAACATGTAACTGATATGCAAAACTAAAACATTAGCTTTAAATTTTACCTTTATCTTATTGAAAATCCTTTCTTTCACGGTAGGATCCATATGTTTCCAATTTCTACGCACATAATTCAATTTTCCTAAAATTAAAAAATAGAATTGATGGGAACGTTTTGTCAAAAATAGACATGTGCAAATAGAATTAGAATAATAAAAATTAGTTTTACCATGAATCAAGATGACAATAATTTTTTACCCACACTCCCAACTTTGTGATGAACTGGTTTATGTCATTGCCTACAATTCTATTCATTTCTTCAGTAATTTTAGCATATGGCTTTGTGGTGTGGTCATTTAATCATGAATTAAAATATTTTCCCCCACAAGTGGACCCCCGCTTTGGCCCTACATCACATAAGTATATTGATTAAACAAATAATGATAGATGTGTATAGAAAAAATAAAATTAAAAAATATATTATACAAAAATAGGCATTATTAACCCAAACCTATCATTTGTGATTGTTGTAACTGACAACGTGAACTATATGTCATATGATTGACTAACCATATGTTTGGAGCTACTTATGAAAAGTAGTTATTCATGATAACTACTTATTTTATAAACTTTTTAGGCTAAAAAATTTCTAATATAAGTAATTATCATACATAATTACTTTTGATAAGTAATTCCAAACAAAGATTAAGTTGTCAAATCGCTCATCATGACCATCCAATGAGTTCCCCTGATTTATATGCACCATAGTCTGTGATGATGAAAGATTAGATGCCATTAACCTGCCAAATTCAACAATAATAAAATAAATTAATTGATATGCTAATTAAATAAATTAGGAAACAAAAATTATGCCATTTGAAAATTTATCACCATCACCTTCGATTATGAAGGAAAACTAAAATAATGTCCTACAATATCTTCATCTGATTCTAAATCTGAATAGTAATTAACTTCACCATTTTCATCTTCGAGGCCATCCTCCTCTTCTTTTTATTCCTCCTCCTCATCCTCCTCATTAGTCATATCCCTTTTCAACATTACAAATATCAAATAATTAGGTTTAATATCATCATATACCAATGGAATTTTATTCCAATTTAAATCTTGCATATAAGAAATCATAGTAGTCATCTCATTCTCTCAATTTGCATTTGAAGGTTCACTATCATCATCAATGTCCTCAAAAATAGGAAAATCAAAATGATTTTGAGGACTTGTTTTAACAACTATCCTCCATTGAGGTTCTTTATGGGCCTTTACATAAAATTAAAAAAATAAAATAAAAATTAAAAAGTTGCCCTACTTGAGAGGCTGGTGCAAAAGGCTCATCATATCTTAACCTAATGTTAACATTAACAAGGGTAATTCCATATTTATCATCTCTCTTTACCCCCATCCTCTTATCCCATACATTGAACCATTCAAATCTAAAAATAATAGTAGTAGGACTACCACGATTTCTAATAGGGTCATATTCTAACACAATTACCTTCTCTAGTAATCCGTAAAAATTCACACTTCCACTAACATCATCTCCTTTTACCATTACTCCACTGTTTTATGTTTTCCTTCTTCTTTGGCGCTTTCTCGTATGAAATCTAAAACGATTCACAACATATCCCTCATATGTAAGCACATTCCTCATTGGACCTCGAGCTAGACATAATAGTTAATCTATAATCCTTTCATCTTCAGCATCTCTCAACTCTGTTATCTCTATTACACAAAAATTAAAAGAAATAACGTAAGACATAAATTATTACTATAATAGCTTTATTATTTAAGTCACAGATATTATTAGTTCACTTAATCTTTTTTCAAACCATTTAAAAAAAGAAATAGGTTGTCCTTCATTGGCATTTAAATACTCCCTATCATAAAGAACAACTATTAATCTTTGTATCCCTATTTACATATTCAATATTATTTATAAATTTAAAATAATCTCACTTACTCATAAAATGGTTGAACTTCTTCACAATTTCTCAGAATGTACACTTGCACTTGCTCCTAATATTTAAAGCTTAACTCTTTAAGTGTAGCCTTCCCTAACGACTTACCATACTTACAGAAAATAGATAAGCTATAGGGAAGTGGGTGATTATCATCGTCATTCCTCTCTTCATGATTGAATTGTATCTCTATTTTACTCAAATATCGTGAGCAAAATATAAGACATTCATTTGCAATTTCACTTTCTACAATTGACCCTTCTATACATGCTTTGTTGCCTACAAATGATTTATAAGTATGCATTTCCCTATAATAAGAAAAAAGTCACATTTTTACGTTTAACATTACAAAATATATTATATTAAAATATTTTAACTTTACATTAGCTTTCAAAGAGCCACATAGAACGATAAGCCAGAGGTTTTGCTAACTTCGCTTCACTGGCCAAGTGGAGAATTAGATGCACCATCACATCGATAAAAGAAGGAACAAATACTCACTCCAATTTGTGAAGGATGATAGATATATCTCTTTCCCTTTGCTCCAACACACCAATCTTTAACATCTTTGAACATATTTGCTTCAAACATCTACTCAACTCTACCAAAGGTTGAAGCACCTTATCATTTAGCACACCTTGAAAAGTTGGTTGAAGTAAATCTTGCATAAACATGTTATAATCATGTTTCTTCATCCTAGAAATCCTACCATCTTCCAAGATTATACATCTTGAACCATTGGATGAATAGGCATTGGGAATTACCAAATTTGCTTGTAGGGAAATGATCTCCCTCCTTTCAAATAATGTTAAACTATACAATGTCTTCAAAATATGGAACTTTTCCCACACGAACTTAGGATGCAAATTTGCTCGTAGGGCAATGACCTCCATCCTTGAAAATGCTTCCACCTTCTCCTTTTGCAACTTAACTTGAATTTTGTCTCCAGCAATCACAGGTGGCATATAGCAAAGTTTTGATCCTTTTACTAGAATCCTATTACCCATCAACTTATCCTTCCATGAAATCTGACCAGCCTTCGAATTATCTTGAGAAGCAGGACATATCAACTCACCTTCAACCACAGGTTTTCTAACCAAAAAAGGAACATTGATCGCACCTTCCTCCACACCTGAACCATCGCTTACCATATTCTGCAGGACATAATCAACCCTAGCAGATGGCCCGTGATCGACGTCCAATCTAGCATTCAAAGCATCTATATTTTTCCTAGGTATATCAAACAATGTTCCCAAGATATTATCACAAATGTTTTTCTCCACATGCATCACATCTAGATTATGCCAAATTAACATATGCTTCCAATATCAAAGTTTAAAAAAATATTCTTTTTCTTCCATTAATGCACCAAGTGTTGCTTAGATCTCTTTCACTTAGAATATTTACTTTTTCCAAATGTGACATTTATAACTCCACTCAATTCCTCCAAAATATCATGCCTAGAAAGTGATTTAGCTGGTTGGCCTCTTTTAGTCTGTCAAACACCGAAGTCTTTCCTGTTCAATTTCCATTTATGATCCGGTTCTAAGAATCTCCTATGTCCCAAATAGTAATGCTTATAAGAGTGCTTCAATCTTTGAGACCAAGTATCGTTATGGAAATTAGGACAAGTAAGGGTCTGTGCTCCATCTGGACAAATTAGCATAAGGTGGGAAATCATTAATTGTCCACATTAAAACAACATGCATATTAAACACCTCACTAGTATGTGTATCAAATGTTCTAACCCTATTCTCTCACAATTCCTTTAATTCTTCTATTAGTGATTGAAAAATACATATATATTATTGCCCAGTGATTTTGGGCCAGGATTTAATAAAGATAACATGAAGTAAGCACTTTCCATGCATATCCAAGGAGGTAGATTGTATGCGACAAGAATAACAGGCCATATGCTATACTTGGAACTTAAGTGCCCTCCATGGTTGAACCCATCACTCGCAAGTGTCACCCTAACACTCTGTGGATCAATAGAGAAAGTGTGAAATAATTCATTTAGAAACTTCCAAGCTCTTGAATCTATAGGATGCCTCATAATTCCATCGTCTAGGCGATGCTCTTTATGCCACCGTATATGTTCTGCCAATTTGGAGCACCTATACTTCCATTGAAGCCTAAGGATTAAAGGAAAATGGAATAAGACTAGTTGAGGCACCTTATTTCTCATATTTGGCCCATCACCATCACTGCTACTTCCATCATCCTGATTTCTATCCTTCTATCTAGCGCATCCACAAACTAGACAATTATTATACTAAGCATAGTATTTCCAAAATAATATGCAATTATTAATGCAAGCATCCATTTTTACATAATTCAACCCAAGTTCCATAGTGTATTTATTTGCTTCATATGAAGTCTTAGGAAATCCTTTATCAAAGTTAAAAGCTCAAAACTTGAAGTATCATATCAAAATATTTATTACTCACTTTGATGTGAAGTTAACTAAAAACTTTAATTTTGAAAACGTCTTACAACATGCATACAACTCGATCTCAGCATTTTTCATCAACTTTAAAAACTTCTCTAAACCAACATCATTTTCCTCAAGATACTGACACCATACCTTTGATCTACTATTATCAACACTATGAGAAATTAAACATTTGTCACATCTTGTACCAATGGACCCATATTATCAAGATCAGCCTCACCATTCACATTAACTCTATTATTTTTATCATAAGTATCATGAACACTAATATTATCACCCCTAATAGTGTTTCCATCACTTTCTCCATGAAAAATCCATGGATTATAATCATTCTTGATGCCATGCATCATCAAATGAATCCACATAGTATGTCGATTTTGGGCTAAAATAAAATTACAATTCAAGTAAGGACATTTTAGCAAAATTCCTTCTTCCTTTCCATCAAAACAAGGTCCTAAAAGTTCAAACACCTTCACTATACTTAGGATTTCTCCTATAATTTATTCCTTTATGGTTCATCCAACTTCGATCCCCCAACATTATTGAAACAATAACTACACATGAATAAGTAAATAGAAAAAGATATATTAGGAAATGTTCATCAGTTAAATATAATCAATGACTATCTTCCATTTTTATTATTGATTAAGGTGTTTTATGTGTTAATTATTAGTTATTATATATATGAAAAAAAACCATTTGAATTATGTCTAAAGGAAGATTTCTATCTTAAAATTTGATGCTTAATTTTTTTTGTATTAATTGACTATATAAGAGAACATAAGTTTAAGGATATAGACTTGTTCAATAGTTTCTAAAAGATGATTTATAATGATTAGGTAGTAGCATGATTGATCAATTGTAATATTTCCACCTAGATTGGATGAACTTATCCACCTAGATCCCCCCATTTTTCATTTTTACAAATGTTCAATCTTTAAAATAAAAAAAATAAAAAAAGTGGTCACACCAAGCTCTATAAGATAATATGGATAAAGAGAAGAAGAAAAGGAATATACACAATAACATCTAAATCACTTATGAAAACTTATATAAGCATTTGGAAAGATGGTTAGCTAGTTGTATCCACTGTCCAATGAAGAAGGATCCTAACTTGCAATTGAACTATATCTTGGTCTACTTTTTTAGTTTTAGATAATAGTGTGTTATTTGTTGCTCTAAATTTGCTCAATATTGTGCAATCCTTGTGTGTTATGTCTTTACTACCCTATTTATTAACCCTTAGATTGTGAGAAATCTACCAGCCATAGTCAACATATCCTTTTTTAAAAGTAAACAATATGTGATTGCCTTTATTGAAAAATTCTTTTTATCAAAAAAATTGATAACTACTTAAATTATCAACATTTAAAGTATTTTCATATGTATGTAGGTTTTAGGAGTGCCCAAACTCACTTTTCTTGTTGTGTAGTTATCGTAATGATATTATATATTTCTCAACTTACTCATTTTCACGTCACCACATCTAAATATTAACAATCATGAAGTTAACAAAATAATAATCATCAATATGATATTTCACACAATCATTCATAACATTTATCACATAATAAACCCTAATATGACTTGTAACCTTACCAAAAAGGACGTCATTCTCTAAGCATGTATATCCTATCCCATCTCCTTTGGAAACTCTAGAAAATCACTTAAGAAAAAAATAATGAAACATAATTAAAACTTAATGATATAATTAAGGAAATGATAAGGTATGGGAGAGTGAAATAAAGGAGGAAAAACCAAACCAAACTAAGGTGAGAACTTTAATGGCAACTTGTGCAACAAAAGGAGGGTGCAGTGGTGGAAGGTGTCAAACTAAAGGGGGTAGCAATGATAATTTGTGTCATTTGTAAGGGGTATTCAATAACCACAAATGCCAAAGGTGGTGGATGAGGATTGGTGGAGATTTGTAACACCCTAATTTTTCACTAGCAAAAAATTTTGTTTCAAAACATAGAGAAAGTGGAAGAATAAAAAACACCTAGGAAAAATGGGATGTCATCACCATATCTAACATTGGATAGATGTTTGCTTCCTATCCTATGTTAGATATAAGACTAAGAAAACCAATCAATCCAAATAGGATAATAGAGTATGTAAAGGTAATATATACACACACACACACTCTGATAAAATGTTTACAAATAAGACCTCAATGAGTCCCCAAGATGTTCAAATGTATGGGAGGGAGTAAATCGAAAGTACTAAAATATAATAGAGATAAAAATGACTATAGGAAAAATCACAAAATCTTGGTCCATTAAGGACCTATAAATCGTCTCCAGATATCTAAAATTTTAAGACCCCTAGCTCAAGATAAGGTAGGCCACTATCTCAAAAACCTACACATGGTCTTCTTGTGGGATTGAGTAAGTGATCGAACAACTAGAAACATTAGTATGCTAGGTACTGAGTAAACTAAGTTACCTCCTCAAAGGGAATCACAAGCATGAATGGCAATGACATAAAAGGGAAATAATGTTAAACACGTATCACACCCATACCATACGATTAGTCGTATATGTTCTATCATAGTCATATCATGCATCAGAATTTCATGCCATACAAAGACTTAAGCAACACATAACTCATCATGCTTACCAATATAACATATATATCAAGGATAGAAGCATATGATCAATAATAGGTTATTCCACATCTCTTTATACTTTTCTACTATTCACTTACATGAGTATCCCATTAGGTCCATTTTATAAGTTTATGAGATCCATTAGATTAATTATTTACAAGTCATTATTCCTTTTTTTTCCTTTTTTCCTTATCAAATAATGGACTGAATACCACCCCATGGTCTTACATACCATGGAGGCTAATCTAAACTAGAGGACATAAAGTTTGGTCGCAGCTAAAATCCACCAGTGGATATAAAGTTTAGCCAAAGCTAATAAACCACCTAGGTTATCAGACCCTTTAGTATTGATATCTCCTAGTACATCATCAGTGTCTAGAGTAGGCAAGACACCAAGATCTACTAAGATTCTGCCCGAAGGCACCAATAAACATCCTAAGGTTGACTAACACTTAATAACTAATGGAGGATTAGGTAATCTAATCTTATGCATAGCTCGATCAACTTTCACTTTAACTAATTAATGTGTTATTATTCCAAGGTTATGTTATCACATAAGGCCCATGTAACATCCAAGTAATACATCCACATAATCATTCCATCTTAACCGTTACTAACCTCCAACCCATGTCGTGGGATTTCCATTAGTGCTTCTCTAAGTTTAAATCAACCCATTAAGATAATCCATTTAGGTTAAGAATACAAATTAAATCATCCTTTTATGAAATCATAGCATATGCATTATGCTTTTTCCATTAAAATCTTCTAAAGGCACTTATTGTTAATACCATGAATTATGAACCACTTAATCCATCCAATAGGTTAGTTAATTCATGCTAAGATATGTTTTCTCATCATTAAAGAATCATATTATAGCATTATATAACATATAAAAACATGTCAAGTTCAAAAGAAACAAAGCAACACGCTTTGGCCAAACTAGTCAATTGATTTGGATTAGCCAAACCCTAGAGTTCCCTCAAATCAGTTGATAGAAATTGTTAGACCATTTGAATGTACTAAGACTAATTAGTTTTAACAAGTTGTTTAATGGGTTTAAGTAGATAGAAACCAAGGTCACCATAGATAACCTTTTCAATCCGTTTAGGCAACCAATTAAATATTCTAAGGACTAATCGATCAGTCTGAGTTAACCAATTGATCAGTTTACTCTTAGAAGACATTTTAAATGTGATTAAAGTTCTAAAATCCTACCATATCCAAACCATAACAGTATAATATATTAGGACTAATATTTAACATTCTCATATAAAGAATCATGCTCATTCACATGAAATCAACCCTATTTCTCAAGGATAGAGCCTTTCTCTCAAAAATCTTAAATACTCCAACATGCATCATTAAAATACCAAAATCTCATACATGCGTAAAAAGATTAAAATTTAGCAAAGTACATTAATTCACATGTTTATTCATGTCACATTTTAAAGGTAATCATGAATTGAATCGTAGAAAAATTTTACATCAAAAGGTAAAAAGACTTAAGTTGAAGGATTTCAACTTCCAAAATCTTAAAACAAGTGGTTAAAACTTAAAAAAATTCTCAAATAATCTACAAATCAAGAAAATAGAATTAAGGTAGAAAATAAACTAACCACCTCTAAGAGAAAATAGAGGAAGGAATCAATTGAATGCAAGCTTAACTTTTTCCTAAATCTAACTCTTTTTTGTTTAAGAATAAAGTAAGAGGGATCTAGAGAAAGGATCAAAAGATTGAATTAAATTAGAAAGAAATCATGGAGTGGAGAATAATTAGCACAAGTGTCAAAAAGCTTAGGGATATTCGGTTGTTGAAAGAATAGTAAGGAAAATAGATGATTAGGGTTAGTTGCAGCTAAAAATTGGTCAAGGAACAAGTAATGATATGTAATATACTGAAAACCCTAATTTTACCATTTAAATATGAGTTGATTGGGAGAATTTATCAAGAATAGATTGTCTTCCATTTTATATCTCAAACAGTGATTTTTTAGAGAAATTATATGGAGGTCAACTAGAAAAGATTAAACATAAGAAAGAAAATGGCATATCGGTGTGGAAAGCAAACATCCTAGTCGTATAATGATAGTTTGGAAATCAAAGCATAGGTTCCAGAGTCATACAAAGGAGAAATGAAGAAGAATATAGAGAGTGAGTTCATCCTCCCCATCTTCCATCAAAATCAAACCCTCAAATATGTTTGAGACAAAATTAAAGCTAGATAATGATTAGAATGGTTAAGAATTACTCAAGAACAACTTAGAGTTGGATTATAAAAGTTCAATTTTGATGAAATATTTTTTAAGAAAAAATAAGCTTTGAAAATTACTCAATATGAGAAATCAGTCGATCGGTTTAGTCAGACCAATTGGTTATTCTACATATCTGTCAATTAGTTTCCTTAAACCAATTGATCGATTCTGCCAAACCAAAACCTAAGCAAAAATGAAGCACTAGTTGATCAGTTCATATAACAAATCAATTAGTACACTAAGAAAGCCCATTTTATTATAGCTTCCTAAAACTTTCTAATTCCTTATTAAATCATATCCAAATTATAGTTCCAAATCAAGATAGAAATCATTCAAATTTCATTAAACACAAATATTTTACAATTTATAAATTTTACAAATATGGGGTATTATAAGGTGATTGAATTAATAGGAGGGGGAAATTTGTGATGGGTGAACAGTGGGGTATGCTTTGGTGGTTTCATCTGAAGGGGTTTGGGGTGCTTCAGTAAGGGTTGTCGGTGGTAGGGGTGAAGGAACAATAGTTTTAGCTTATGCAAATGGGGGAGGAATGATGTGGATCATCAGTGCTTAAGGGAAGAAAGGAAATATGGCAAATTAGGTAGAGCTTAGCAAAGAAAAGGAGAAGGCATCAATGGGGGTAACTGGTGGTATGGGGTGAGTTGTAGTGTTGAGGGGCATTGTTGGGTTGGTATGGAGCTTTAGTGATGACGAAGTTGGGTGGTGCTATTTTTTTTTTACAGAGAAATGGAGGGAGAAAATAAGTGGTTTGGGGCATTAAAAATGATATATATATACACACACACACACACACACACACACATGCATACAGTAGGGAGGGATGATATTGGTGAGATGATCGGGGTAATATTTTAAAAGCAAACCCATAAACATAAGACATGGGTGATGATGAGGGTAGGAATGTCTTGTGTGATGATGAGGGTAGGGAGTAGGTGAGGGAAGTATGGTAGAGGGAAAAGAAGAGGGCATGGTCAGGGAGGGTTCCACACAAGGAGAAAGGGAGAAGAAAGAAAATTTGATTGAGAGGGGGCAAGAGAAAGAAGAGAAAATGATAAGGGAAAAGGAAAAGGAAAAAAGATGGAAGAAAATAGGGTGGCATTAGAATTATGATTAGAATAAAATAAAATATAGGTTAGGGTAGTTAGGATAAATTAATTATTAACCATCTGAGGTTAGGGTTAGGTTGAAAAAATATTAATAACACAAATTAAATATTATAATTAGGTTAAGATTTAGGATTATAAAATTAGGTTAAGGTAAAAATATTATTTTTTGAGATTAAAACTAGGCTAATAGATTAATTAATCTACTTTAGAATAGCTAAATTTTAGGGTATTAGAGTAATCATTTCAACATTTATAATAAGTGAAATCACCTCAATACCAACATGAGTCCAACATGACATTGATGTAATACCTTATCCTAAAACCTTCAAATTGTATGTAAAATTATGTTGATTAAAATGGACGAGTTTTGGTTTTGGAAAGGGCTTTAAATTTTCATAAAGTAGTGAATTTTAGGTGCACTAATCGACTAGTTTTCCTAATTGATCAAGTGGTACACTCAAGAACTAGTAATTTTATTTCCCAATAACTAGTTTACTAGTTTGCTTAAACCAATCGACCGAATTTCCTTCAAATTCACATCCTTTTCTGATTTTGACTCAAATCTCTTTCCAATATTTATGAAAACTTCTCATCAGAATCTATTTGTAATGATGAGCATGTTTTGGTTCTTTGAGATTATTTTTATATTATTTAGATAACTCTATGATATTATTTAGCTAAATTTATCCAAATGCACTTTTTAAGGCATATGTCACATTCTCTCTTCTCCCTAACTTTCCTCTCTCTTATAGAAGCTATGGCTATGAGTTTGACTTTCTACACCACTCCCTAAACCTACCAGACCTTTGTCATATCTCTTCCTGGTCACACCTTGCCTCTCTTACCTCAACTTATGATCTCTTTACACTTTGGGATGCCTACACTCAACCTAAATTAGACATCCCTCTCTCCTACTTAGGAATGTTGACTAGCAATTCCCTCCTATACACCTCATTCTTGATTCAATTCACTCCCTATTATCTATATTTACTAATTCTCACCCCTTTCCTTTGTGAAAATTTTCTAAGAGTTGGGAATTCTCTACTTTTACTCTATTTTCTTCTCAGGTGGGAAAATAGAGGCTTCCCTCTTTTTCCCTATCCTTCAGTCAAAAGCATTATCTCTTATTTCTTATCCTAATTTTAGCTTTAGGTCTGCCTTATTTCTCTTAAGCAAGGAAGGGTTAAATTTTTGAGAAAGGTTGAATGCCTTGGGTTTTGGTTTTTGGTTTCAATTATGAGAAAATTCTATGTTATCCCATTTTTCTTCTCCTCCTTATTCTTATTTTATTTTTATTAAGTTTTGAAAATAATTTTAATGGATTTGATTCTTTAGTCTCTTAGGAATCGAGGTATTAGTAGACAACGATTAAGTTAGGATTATTCTGTGCTAGAAGAATTGCTTTAAGGTAAGGTATTTTTTTCTTTAATATGATTCTTTAGTCTCTATTAAGAATGAGTTAATTGTATTCTAGGATTCAATTATGTGGTATAATTTTCTTCTTAAAATTTAAGCATATTTTAGGTTCCCTAATATTAAAAATGATTTTGGTAGTTTTGAGCATGATATAATTTAATGCCAATATTACCATGTATCCATGTGATATTTATGTGCAACATGTATTTTTTATATTTTATGACATGGAAGAATGATAGGATTAATATGTAAAAGTTAGATGAAATTACTGTATATGAATCAGAATTATGGGTGTTATTTTACCTAGACCAATCAATTGGTTCATTATACCAATCAACCGATTGTGTGAAAGTCATTCAATTTGGGGATTTTGATCAGTGGTTGCTATATTAGTTGATTGTTTGATGAAATAGTTGACTGGTTCCTATGAGCAGTAGATTGGTTTACCAAACCTATCAACTTGTTTCCTTGTGACTAAAGTGGCCTAGTCTCTACTTAGACCCATTGACTGGTTTTCCATGAATAGTTGATCAATGGAACTAATGAGTCGATTGGTCCACTGGTATTATTTTCTATCTCGGACTGGTCAACTACTCTGCATGTATTTCTCTATGTTTGTTTGTTAACTATTATTCTTCCTTTATACTTTCTATATTAATGTTCCCATATAATTACAACATTTTAATCATGGTTCCAACCATGTTTACCTTAAATTTAATACATATCAAAATAATGATAGTTGGGCCTTGAATTGGTTAATTTTGGTATCATATCTAAACACCCAATTGGTGGCTTATATGCCTTATGATGTGTTTCATTTTGTCACTTGGAAACACCTAATTTGGATAATAATGGAATTAATTTGTGATTGTGATATCAATTGGTAATTAATAAATAATATATTAATATATCTTTCAAGATTTTTTCTCTAACTTATGGGGTGGCTAGCCAGGAGTTAGTGGGTGGGTCACCCTGTGTTTTAAAATTTTAATATCTACCTATTTCCTTCTTTACTAGGTTGCGTTCGGTAAGGAGGTATGAAAATATCTTTAAAGTATAGGATTATACTATGGTAGGCTAGTGTGGCATCAATTTTTAGTTTGGGTGGGTGAGGTATACCAATACAAGCCTCCTAGCACTTCATATTATTCATTGCTTAGGCAGGTGTGGTATTTCATCTCAACCTTTTAGCCTTCACAGTGGAGGCATTAAAGGTGTAGTAGGTGAGGTATCCTAGTACAAGCTCCATTAATGAACTTTGACCATGTGTGGTGAGTGTGGTATCCCATGATGTTTAGCCCTCGCAGAGGTGCATTTAATGTGTGGTGGGAGTGGTATCTCTAGAGAAAAGTCTCTTTGATGTATCTTGACCCCACATGATGGGTTTGGTATCCCATTGTGTATGTATACTTCCATGACTTTTTTCATGGTGGAGGATTGGGTGTGTTACTTAAACTATTGGCTTTGATTTGTGTATTCGAATTTGTAAACTCTCTTTTATTTATATTACTAATCTTGTCATTATTATCATAGACATATAGTATTATTAGTTGAACATGTATTCTTTCACAATTGTTCTATTTTACCTTACATTAGACATAGGCTAGATAACGATCACACCTCTCTCATGGTTAATGTGCCAGTAACATTCCCTGATTTTGCTTTTACGAAATCTTCCTCATTATCTTTAAAACAAAATTTTCTATTTCAATATTTAGAGGTATTACAAATTGGTATTAGAACCTATGGTATTAAATCTTGACATTGCTTTGCAAAACCGAATTTCTTTGGTTTTGTTCAAACTTTTAAAATCCAGTTTAGTTTGTGAGTGAGTGTTGATTTGGGTTGGGAGTTAGCCTTAAATTCATTACATAGGACTAACTTCTATCCTTATATGCAATGTGTTACCTCCATGAGTATTATATGTATGGTTATTAGTTGGCCTTTTCTTACTCAATTTAGTATTTTAGGACTTCAATGGTTACAAATCGGCATCTCGAGCGTTTCATCGAGGTAGTTGTGGAGAGGCAAATCTAGTGTGAAGAGGCTTCGCAACTATCGTTGCTGCCTCCTTTTCCAATGCCACCATCAAAAGATTAGCTCCACAGGGTTATTCTTCATTTCCCATTGGTATTTGAGGGTTAAGAGGACCCGAATATATTGGAGCATTGGTTGAAAAATTTTGAGAATATTTTTGCTGCTAATTCCACCCATAAGGTAAGTGAGTGGACATTAGAGTGTTCTACTTGCGAGGTTGTGCTAACGAGTGGTGGAGATGCCAATAGCTTATAGGAACCACTACATATTAGTGAGAGAATTTCATTGAGATGTTTAGGGTGCGTTTATAGTAGAGGAGTTCTACAACAACTATTTGGATTTGGGTCATTTTGCTTCAGAGGTTGACACTGATGAGAGGATGAAGGTTCACTAATTTTAGTCAGGATTGAGTCTAAGAATTCATGAGATGCTGGTGGGGACTCATGCGTAGGACTTACAAGCCATATACGACTATGCCTTGGAGGCATCATTGATTACATAGGCCCATAATGCCTAGTTAGGAGCCAAGTGGAGGTTTAAGGGTGGTTAGTGCTAAGGGAGAGAGAAGCAGTTCCAGGATACAGGCAATCATCAGTTGGGGACAATACCTCGCTATGGAGGGCATTTAACTCAGCTAGCAGTAAGGCGCTTCATATGTCAGTAGTGTGGTAAGAACCTCCTAGGGATAAATTGTGTTGGCTATTTGGTTTAGCACTATGTCTGTGATAGGATGGAGAACCATCAGTTTGAGTGTCATACCATTTAGGGTAGTGCCCTGCAAGGGAAAACACACTCGCAGGGTATGGTGGCTTAAGCACCACCAGCTCAAAGAGCTCAGTTAACATATAGTGGAGAAAGTAGGACTACTTTAGAGTAGACTGTTTAGTGGCCTTGTGCTTTTCAGCTATGGAAGGGTTCATGTAGTGTTGCAAGACCACCTCTAGGTAATCACTTAAACATGATGAGTCGGTCAAAGGCTGACAAGTTGGCAGATGTCATCACGGGTATGTCCATAGTTTATTCCTTTTCTGCTTATGTTTTATTAGACTTGGGTGCTTCCCACTCCTTTGTGTTTGCTACTTTCATATCTAGGACAACTATGATTCCTTATTATAGGATAGAGGCTTCTATTTTTCTCCAATCTAGGGATAGAATTTCATGTACTAGGTTGTATAAAGATGTGGCCTTAGTCAGTAGCTGAATTGAGATTCCGGTAGATCTTATAAAGCTTAAACATTGAAACTTCAACATGATCCTTGGGATGGATAAGCTCTCGAGATATTGAGCTATAACCAATTGCACACAAGAACATGTGGCTCTTAAGGGACAAAAGGGTTCTAAGGTCTCTTACCATAGATGTAAACCTAGGTCCTCGGTGAGGATGGTGTCTGCAAAGGATCTGGGTGTTGAGGAGCCATTAATTGAGGGTATTCTAGTGATATGAGATTTTCCATACGTGTTTCAAGATGAGATCCTGGGTATGCTGCTAGCACGTGAAATAGACTTTATGATAGACCCTCTGCTAAGGATAGAGCCTTTGTTAAAGCTCTATCTCTTGTTGAAGGTGCTTGGTATGTTGTGCACTCAGTTGAAGAAGTTATTGTAGAAGGGGAAAATTTGACCAAGTGTATCACCTTGGAGAGCACCGATCTTTTTTGTCATGAAGAAGGATGGTGGGTTGAGACTTTGCATTGATTACCAAGGATTGAACTAGATCACGGTGAAGAACCATTATCCTTTAACTCAAATCAACAACCTTTTTTATTAGTTTCATGGACTATAGTGTTTCCAAAGATTGATATCAATATCGAGGTATCATCAGTTGAGGATCGCTGAGGGGGACATACCAAACACAACTTTTAGGATGAGGTATAGCCATTATGAATTTGGTGTCATGTCCTTTGGACTCATGAACGAGCCAGCGATGTGCATGGATCTCATGAACAACATCTTGATTAGTTTGTTGTGGTCTTCATCGAAGATATCTTAATTTACTCTAGGACTCGTAAGGAACATGAGAAGCATCTAAGGCAAAATTTGGTATTGTTGAGGGCACATCAGTTGCACACCAAGCTTTCAACTTGAGAGTGCATTTGGAAAAATGATGTAGCTTTCTTTGGACATGTTATCTTGAAGGAGGGTGTGTTGGTGGATCTAATAAACACATAAAATATGCATAATCTTAGTGTATTTCAAGCATATTTATGAGTATTTGATGCATCTTTAGTGTTTAGATCAAGGATACTAATTTAGTTTGTATTCTTATGTGTAGGTATTAGCTCAAGATTGAAATATTTGATAATTTTTTAAAGTTAAAGAATAATTTAGAGCCACAATGACATTTAGAATGTATGGTTCGAGAATAAATTAAATTCATGTGTATAAAGAATTAAAATTTCAACCATAATTCAATGTAAATCCGAACAAGCTTAAAAGACATAAGTTGTTGGTATATTAAATAGCTTTCCAATGCAAATTGAATCACATCAATTTGAGATTGGATGAAAATGTTATAGTGAGAATACCAAAGACTTTCCAAACAAGTACGAATTAAGTAAGATAGCACGCATCACACATGTGGTTCGATTATGACATTCATAAAACTTCTTTATTTCTTTTCACATTTTTCTAGCCTATATGTATGTATGTATGTATGTATGTATGTATGTATGTATGTATGTATTTTAGCTTATGGTTTTGAGTATCTTGATTGGATATTTCTCTTAGCCTCTAAATAGTATCTAGATTTAGAACTCAAGTATTGAAGAAAAATGAATGATTTCTTACGCAATATTGGATTACAACTCTTTACCTTGAAGATTTTAATCAAAAGATTGGTTATTTCTTTCTTCTCTTTAATTAATTTCTTCCTATAATTGAATTTCATATTTATTTGACGCGTTCTTTATTCCCAATCATTTTTTAGTCGATTCTTTGTTTGGGATTAGAAAAGAATCAACCTTTTTGGTAATTGATGATGAATTAGTATATGTTCTTGGTGAAAGTTTGAATCTTTAAACTTAATTTCTTGAGATTGAACTTTGTTGACTCGCTTAGTCATTGAATTAGCAATCATAGGTAATTAATTGAAAGACCAAAAGGTGAAAATAAATACTGAATCTCTAAAAATTAAATAAGGAATTTGAACTATGAAAGTAGGCTAGATTCCTTAGGGATTCTATTGGATTAGCAAGAAGCTTAATGGGTTTAGCTTAAACTTAATTCTAAGAAAGTAGGTAATTGAGCTTAATTAGGCGCAATATTTAGACCTTGAAGGAGGATTTATATTAATGTAGATTACTTCACCCTTTTTAGATTAAACCAACACTGAGTGCTAAAATAATTCATCATTGAGTACCAAAGTTGTGGTAAAAACCTAATTTTGGTCCTTTATTATATTAAATTTCACCCGATTATCTATTTATTTTATTTTTATTATTTAATCTTATAATTTTATTCTCTTTTACCTTAATCATTGGTTAAGCTAGTCAAAAACATTACTTTTGGTAATTTACCCCTAGTCCTATGAGATCAACTTTGATAGCTACAATGAATCTGTATGCTTGTGGATTTTCTTATCAAGTTTTTGCACTTTTTCTAGGGACTATGGTGTTCATATTGATTATTTACGTGATTGGCCTAGGCTTGAATATCTATTTTTATTATATTTTATTAATCTTTTTTCTCTGCAGTTGACTTTCTTTTACACAAGGGCATTAACTAAAAGTATATGATGAGAATGATCCTGAACTATTGTTGATTGTTACATACATAAGAAGGTATATAAGAGAGCAAAGGAATATAAAACAAGCTATAAAGGGTGATCAGAATCAGTATCTTACTGATTTTGCTTCCTCAAATGGTCAAAGCATGCCCTCAAGCATAACAAGGCCCTCTATTGAAGCTAATAACTTTGAGCTGAAACCATCACTACTCTAGACGGTTCAGCATAATCAATATGAAGGAGGTCCTATCAAAGACCCAAACCTCCACCAATTGATTTTCTTAGAGTATTGCAACACCTGAAATATTAATGGAGTGATCAATGATGATATTTGACTCAGACTATTTCCATTCTCTCTAAAAGAAAAGGCTAAGGCTTGGTTGTAGTCATTGTCGACTAGGTTACCATTTGGATGAGTTGTCTAGGGTGTTCCTAGCACATTACTTTCTCCTGAGTAAAACAACACAAATGAGGAACTAGATCACAAGCTTTTTACAGAAGGATGGAGAATCATTATATGAAGATTAGGACCAACACAAGGAATTATTGAGGATGTGCCCTCACCATAGATTGGAGAAATGACTTATTTATCACACCTTTCACAATAGGCTTACTTACAACACTTGCATAACTATTTATATTGATGTAGGAGAAGCTTTGATGAACAAAACAATAGATGAGTCGTACACTCTCATTGAAGGTATAACTCAAAATCACTATCAATTGGATAGCTCAGAATCACTATCAATGGGCATGCGAGCATGCTCAGACATCAAAAGATTGAAGGTATGCATTGAAGTCTTAGTTCAAATATCCTCTAAAGTTGATGCTTTATTTAAAAAATTTTAAAGCTTGAGTATCAATTATGTGGCATCTACTTCAACAATTGCAAGTGAAATTTTTAGTTATGTGGGTCACTTTACACTAGAATGTCAATTAGGAAAATCCCATCCCCTAATACTTCTAGTAATGAGAGGTTAGCTATGTCAATAATTTTAATTACAAAGGAGATCCATTCTCCAACACCTATAATCCTAGGTAGAGGAATTTTCCAAATTTATCTTATACAAACCCATTGCTAAATCCTATTCCCCATTTAATTTTAACCCTCCTAGTTTTTGTGTCCTCAACCAAATCCCCCTCCTCAATGGTCTAATTTGGAAAGCATAGTGGAAAAATTTGTGATGACTCAATCAAAATTGAATGAGGAGTTTAAGCAAAAACAACAAACTACGAATGAGGTAGTAAAAAAATTGGCCTCTAAGATAGATTTTCTAGTTACGTATAATAAGATATTAGAGACACAAATCACTTAATTGGCTCAAAATGCTAGTTTTTTCTCTAGGCCTTCAGGTATGCTACCTAAACAACTCGAGACAAATCCTAAATGTCATGTTGAGTGTTATATCCCTTAGGAGTGTAAAAAAATATATGAGGGACTTAAGATGAAAGAAAATGATAGAGTACATGGTCATAATGAGACCCAAATTTAGGAAGAAGAAAATTTTGAGGAATGTGTGTGTTCCGCTCCTTATAAGCCTCCTCTACCCTTTCCCCAAAGGTTATCCGTGCCTAATTAAGAAAAAAAAATTGAAACTTTTTAGAGATTTTGAAAAAATTACACATTAATATTCCATTCATTGAGGCTATTTCTCAAATTTCTTCTTATGATAAGTTCTTGAAAGAGATCCTCTCTAATAAAAGGAAGTTGGAAGAATATGAGATTATGGCCCTTATTGAGGAGTGTAGTGCTATAATTCAAAATAAGTTGTCTCCTAAACTTAAAGATCACGGTTTATTTTTTATTCCTTTTGTTATTGGTAATGTCTATATTAACCATGCTTTGTGTGATTTAGGTGCAAGATTAATCTTGATGCCAATGTCTATTTATAAGAAGCATGGTATAGGTGGTTTGAAGCCAACCACGATATTACTATAATTAGTGGATTGATCGGTAAAACATATAGGAGGTATACTTGAAGATGTGCCTATTTAGGATGATAAGTTCTTTATCTTGATTGATTTTGTTATTTTAGAAATGGAGGACTCTAACATTCCAATTATATTAGGAAGACCCTTCTTTGCTACTACATGTGCTATAATCGATGTTAAAAATGGATGGCTCTCCCTAAATATTAGAGGGGAGAAGGTAGATTCTAATTTAAACAAAGCTATGAAACTCCCTCTAATTGATAAATTATGTTATGGGGTCAACATGATTGAGTAGTGTACACCCAAGCAATTTGCAAACCATTACTCAGTTGATCCACTTGAAAATTGTTTAATAAGTGATGACTCAATAAATGATGAAGACCCCGAGGTAGCTGCATGTGATTAAAATTTTGAATCAACCTAAACTTCTCAAATTCAAAATGCAAAGCTTAAAAGTCTAAAGTTAGAGCCAAAAATTTTACTTATGAAGATGATAAAGTGCTAAAGGTACAAATAAAACCCTTCCCATCCTCTTTAAGGTATGAATTTCTTATTCCTAACTCTATTTATCTTGTGATTGTTTTAAAGATAACGTAGAAGATGATAAAACAAAACCATGAATGCAAAAATTAAAGCACTAAAGCACTAAAACTGAAAAGTTGCTTAGAAAAATTAGGAAGCATCACAAAGTCATAGGACACACCATAATTAGTATTAAAGGAATCAGCCCATCAGTTTGTATGCTTAAAATTCCCATAGAAGATGACCATAAGCCCTATATAGAGAACCAATGTAGATTAAACCCTAACATGAAGGTGTAGCATTCCCAATTTTTGAACCAAAAATGTTTGTTTTGAAGATATTGTAGAAGAGTTTGAAAAAAAATCGAGGAACATCATCAACACATCAACCATGAGAGATATGTGATCATCACCTAGCCTATGCTTGACGCAAGACAAAACAAAACCATAAATGAAAAGCTACATGCTCATAATAATATTACAACAATACTAATAATAACACAGATAATACATATATATGAATATTATGAGATTTTACAAAATTCAAATGTAGGAAATCAAAGCCAAGAGTTTTAATAACCAAAAGAAAAAAAAAATTCCCAAAGCAATGTTAGTTAGCCTAACTCTTAAAGTATAAATATAAATCTCTAACCCCAACCTATGGCCACCTACAAATCATACTCTAACTGATAATCATATCCCTACAAATCATCCTCTACTCCCTAGACCAAAAGTTGGATCATTATAGTGACCACACAAGTACAGTATTAGTATGATGAAATTAACACTAAGGATCATCATAGTAATATAACAAGGCATGCTTACATGGAAATCATGGAAGAATAATAATGTAACACCCCAAAATTCACTATTTTTTTAAAGCAGAAGAAAATAAAAATAGAATCACTGAAAACCTGTGAATTCTGGGAATGTTACCGCCACACTTAGTACCAAACTGGTTCTCTCCGACCGTTTCAGTACCAAGTACTAAGGCTAAAGAAAATATTTACATTAAACTCAAACTAACAATTCCTAAAAGAAATCAAAAGATCATACATTAAAATCAGAGTGTGCATAAAGAATCATAATTAATAATAAAATAGAAATCAGAGTGCGAAATCAAAATTCCTCGAAGCGAATAATCTTACAATTTAAAAATGGTTAAGTCAAAATACTTAACACAAGATAATAAATTAAAAAGAGTAAATGCGAATCAGAAGAAGTATCATAATAAAATGAAATCACATGAAGAAAATTACGGCCACGACACTCTCGAAATTTAAGCCAACACATGCTCGACACTCAGCCCCAACTGATGTCTTGCCCACCTGCATAAATTCAGAAAGGCATACTACTCGTGGGAATGAGCAGCTCCCATGAAAAGGGTGATCATTACGCTACGTACCGAGTAAGGTAACCGAGCACTAAGGCCAACACGTAAGCACATAAACCATGCATAAGAATAAAAAAAAACATAATCATGATAACATAACTCATGTGATTATCCAAGTAAAAGTATAAAAGCCCATATATATAATCCTATTCAATTACTTCGTTTATCTCTGACCAGTAATCATTTCACACCATACTTTTATTCAAGTCCATATGATTACGGGAACCCCACTATTTTTGCTGGTGGATCGGTCGCGAGGGTACATGCCCTGCCACTATTTTAGCCAGTGGATCGGTCTGGCCCCTTCTCGTACGGTATTCCACTATAAGTGATTAGTGTCTTCCCATATCTTTCAACATATAACGTTTTGTTTTGTTGAGCTCGGGATCCCCCACTATTATATCCGGTGGATCGGTCGCGAGGGTACATGCCCTGCCACTATTTTAGCCTGTGGATCGGTCGCGAGGGAAAACATTCCCTGCCACTATTATACCGGTGGATCGGTCTGGGCCCGTCTCAACATCTTCCACTTTACGTGATTAATGTCTTAGGTATCTTATTCAAAGGCTTTCACCATGCACATGCACAAATCATAAATCATAAATTCCATATTCATCATCACACTTTATTCACCAATTACACACGTGCTACCACCAAACCCCAGACATGCATGAATCACTCCCTTTACACTTATCCTCCAATTCTACTTCACATCTCACTCTAGGGTTTTATTCCAAAACCCTAATTTTAGGCCTTAACATCTCCTCTTACTCCACCTCACATCACCCAAATTATTTTAACCCTCCACACATCACAAATCATCGATTCCATTCTCATAATTACACCTTAATCATTAAAAACACATGATACAACAAAAACCTTAAGCAACCACACCAAACCTTAATCAACCACCACAAACCATAATTAACCACTCCAACCCTTATTTAACCATAACAACCATAATTAGCCATTCCAAACCTCAATTAACCACGACAATTCACAATTAGCCACTCCAAACCCTAGCTTCGTCTCTTAAGTACCCAGATAATGTTCCACGTATTATTTTCCATCCAAAGTGTTCAACTACCCAAACAACGCTTACATTACCTTCCTTACATCCCAAATTAACTTTTCATACGTAAATTTTACTCCCAAGCAGACTTTACACATCCCATGCAACCATTCAAACTTTTCATGCAAACCCTAAATTTCATGCAATCATTAACTCCCATGCAAAACCCTAACTCTACCACACAACCCTAATACCACAACACAAACCCAAGATTCCGTCATACAATATCCTAAATTCAATCCATACCAACTAAATATTCATCCTTACCAAACCCTAGATTCAAATCCCATAAAACCGAAGATTCATCCTTACAAACCCTACATTCAACCATATTAAACCCAAAGATTCATTCACACAAAACCCTAATAATCCACACAAACCCTAATTATCCATAGCAAAACCCAAGATTTCTCCACATAATACAATTGATTAGATTCTCCCCTTTCATAACCACAATTTAGATTCCTTCATACGAGTCTATAAGTTAGATTCTCCCACATAAAATCATAACTTAGGTTCTCCCATATAATATCATAAATTACATTCTCCCAAATAACATCATAAATTATATTCTCTCCCACGAAACCCTACATTTCCCATTTTATTCTTTCTCTCATAAATCATTAAAATACTTAGGTCAACTCATATCTCTTGATAAACTTCTTTCTCCATCCTCATTTTTCATCCTTTTCCCCACACAACCACATCAACATTCTCACATGCATGTCTTATAAGTTCACAACACATATCGTCACATACATGTAGTATACATGCCATATAACACTACAAAAGCATGCTTGAGCTCCATGCCATACCAAATATGCAATAATTACAATAATAACATAGGATGCATAACATACGAGGCACACAATGCACATTAGCACACAATGGCCTTAGTAAACCCTTATCTAAAATGTCACCGGTCTTGGAGCACGTTCCTACGCCTCCTTAGGGCTTTAACCAAATAATAACATACTAATAAAATAACCTTAACAAAATTCTAACTTTGCTAAATAAAAATAAGAGAGATATTATAAACCTTGATAATATAGGGTTAAAGACTTTACCCAAATAATAATGATACTAATATAATAATATCAAAGATAATAAAACTAATATCAATGAGAATATAAATAACAATAACAATAATAATAATGATGATAATAATAATAATAATAATAATAATAATAATAATAATAATAATATAAGCTTTAAAGTTTAAAGTGGGGTTTCGACCCTACTTATAACTAATGACTTACCATTTATTTAATATTAATAATAAAATTAATAACATATATAATAATATTGAAATAATAAAGATAAAGATAATATTATTATTAATGGTTATAAGAACAATAGAAATAATAATACTAAAATAAATAAGTGCGAATGTTAATAAAAAATTAGGGCCTAAGATTTTCCAGAATAAATAATAAAATGTTAATAATAATTATTCTAATAATTATAATATTAATAATAATAATAATAAGAATGATAATAATCCTATAAATTCAATTAATAACTTAAAATTTGAAACTAACAATAAAATTATTTTATTACCACTCTCCATCCTTGAGTCGGCGGGAATGGGCGGAACCGGTGGTGGTTCACGGCGGTGGCCGAAAAAGAGAAGAAAAGAGAAAAAGATGGATGTTGGGAAAAAGATAGGGAGAATTGAGGTGAGATAAGAGGTGTTTATTGTTGCCCAGGAGGAGAGAGACAAAATGATGGTGGTGGTACAGCCAAAGGTGGCGGCTCACGGCGGCGGACGGTAGTTTAAGGTTTCGGGGTAAAAATTCCGGCGAAACGAGCAACCAACTTTGCACGATTATGGAGGTCCGTGCAAGAAGAATCAAAGGTTGAAAATAGTTTGGTTAACTAAAGGGCATTGCAGGGAAGAATTTGGAATGTGGCGGTGGCGCTGAGGTTGGCTAACGACGGCGGAAAATGCGTCTGAAGTCAGGGTGGCGGCCAGCTCTTGCTTAGGGTTTTCGGGGAAGAAAAACTCCAAAACTCCTACAACTAGGCTATTTATAGATTGTAGATGGTATAATAGGGTTTTGGGGGTCGGCAGGAAGTTATGGGATGCAAGAATTTGGGCAGTCGGCGGCGGAAAACGGTCGGCTAACGTTTGGGTGGATTCAAAGTTTCGCGAGACTGGGGAGAGGAAACAGATGAGATTTAATGTCCAATAATTATGCCAATTTATTCCTGGAGTTAAGAGGAAGACAATGAGGCAAGAAATGGCCGGTTTTAATCACCGTAGCCGAAGAAGCCATGGATGGGGTCGGGAGCTGCAACGTAGCGACGGAGGAGGACGGAGGAAGAAGGAAGAAGGAAAGGAGGCGGATTGGTCGGCTGGAAAAAGAAAAGAAAAGGGAGAACCGGACCAGTTGGCTTCGGTTTCTACCTTCATTAAACGGCACGCGTCGTTTCATCATTAAAGAAGAGAAAACGCTGCATTTGGGCGTACACAGGAGATGCCAGCGGCGCTGGGCCGCGGGAGGGGAAAGAAGATGGTGGGTTGGGCGCCGTCCAGGCCCAACCGCGGAAGAAAGAAGAAAAAAAGAAAGAAAAAGAAAAAGAAGAAAAGAAAAGGAAAAGGAAAAAGGAAAAAGGAAAAATTTAAGGTTTTGGGTTTAAATAAATAAATTAGAATATTTTGGGTATTTAACATAAAATATTTATTTAATAAAAATATTAAATTTCCTTTTTAGGCTAAATTATGATTTTTAAAAGATTTTCCATAAATTCCATTTTAATTAGCAAAACACCCTAAATTCCTCCAATTAAATTATTTATAAAATTATTATTAAATTAAAACTATTTTATCATTCTAATTTTAAATAAAATAATTTATTTAATTAATTTCCAAAATAACATATTTAATTATCCAAAATACCAACATTTCTCTAATAAAAATACTTACAATATTATTCTTAATTTTTCCTAATGAATTCCTTTTTATTTTAATAAAAATAATTTATTTAAATAATTTTTCTAATAAAATATCATTTAAATATAATTTATAAAATTACAAAATTTTGGGGCATTTCAAATAATACGGTAAATGCATCACAACCCGCACAATTTAAACATATTATAAATCTTCCTTTATTGATCACATAAATTCTAGTTATTAATATAGTTTGTTTAACCACACCCACCACACAGGGTTAGGACAAATCAGATGGGCTTTTTTCTAGGGATACCACACCCACTATACTTTCAGTGCACCTGGTGCGAAAGCTAACACAAATTAGGATACCACACCCACCACACGTGGTCAAAGTATATCAAGGAGACTTGTACCGGGATACCTCACCCACCCCACCTTGAATGTCTCCGCCATAAAGGGAAAAAGTTGGGATACCATAGCCTCCTAAACAATGAACAATACGAAGTGCCAAGGGGCTTGTATTGGGATACCTCACCCACTCAAACTGGACACCAATGCCATGGAAGCTTGCCACAGTATAATCTTATGCCTCAAAGATATGTGCATACCACCTAACAACCACAACTCGGTAGAGAAGAAAATAGGTACTAAGTGAAAAATATAAACCGCAAGGCGACCCACCCACTAACTCCTAGTTAGCTACCCTGAGATTTAGAAAAAAAACCTCGAACAAAATCTTAATATATATTTATTAATTATCAAGTGATATCACAAATTATAGATTAATTCCACAAATAACCAATTAGTTCTTTTCATATGATAACACCAAACACATCACAAGGCATAAAAGACACCAATTGCTTATTTCCAAGTGATGACACCAAATACAAAAAAAATAATCCATTATTATCTAAATATGTTTTTCCAAGTTATAACATCAAATACATCAAAAGGCATAAAAACAAAAAATTAGGTGTTTAGAGATAATACCAAAATTAAACAATTTAAATCCTAAATATCATCATTACGCCTTATAATTATAGGGTAAACATGGTTTTAATCTTAATTTAAATATTTTAATTACATAGAGGTATTAACATAAAAGTCCAAAAAGAAGAACAATAATAAATAAATAAACTAAGCGACATACAATCGAATCAGCCTATCAGTCCCTAGGACTAATCGACTGGTATAGTCATACCAAACTTGAAGAAAAAACATCAACAAACCAAATGGCTACTTGGTCTCAATGATTTAATGTTCATAGGAATCCAATCAATAGATTTAGTCCAACTAGTTGATGTGTCTAAGAAGATACTAGACCATTTTGGTCACAAGTTCATTAGTTAATAGGTTTAGTGGCTAGGTCGACTCTTCATAGAAACAAGTCAATCAAATTTTCCAAACTGTGCGACTATTCTCACAACTAATCAATGGTTTAAACTAAACAAACGACCATTATGGGTAAAATAGCACCTAAAATTGTAATGCATGCACTAAAATTCACCAAACATTACCATATTAACCCTAGCATGCTTCTATATCATAAAAAAATAAAGAGACATGTTGCACATGAACATCACCCTAAAAGGGGGTGAATATGGTTTTATAGATCAGATATGATAGAATAAAAATTATTTATGAGACATATAAAATTAATTAATGGTCACATAGACCATGTTTTGAATTAAAATTTTGCCAAATTATTGTGATTTTGATTAATGTCATGATTAATCCTTACCTCAAAAGTTTCAAAATCTTAGGAGTGATTTAATTTTAATCATAGAAATTTTATTCCAATTTCTCTTCTAATTGTTGTGAATCTTTCTTCATTTAATGGTTTAGTGAAGATGCCCCCCTATTGATATAATGTATCTACAAATTCTACGCATACATCTCCTTTTTCAACATGGTATATTATGAAGTGATGTCTTATTTCTACATGTTTAGACTTGGAGTGTTGAACTAGATTTTTTGTGAGACTTATAATACTAGTGTTGTCACATTTAATTTAAAATTTTCAAGTTTAATCCCATAAATCACTTAGTTGATGCTTAATCTACATTAATTATGCACCACAAGCACCATGTGTTTTATATTCTGCTTCAATTGTAGAAAGCGCTATATTAGATTGTTTCTTGCTATGCCGACTAACTAGGGTTTCTCCAAGAAATTGGCAGGTACCCAAAGTACATTTTCTATCAGCTTTATATCCCTTAAAATTAGTTTCAAGATATACTACTAAGTCTAGAAGAGTATCACTAGGGTCAAATAAGTTTAGGTTATGTGTGTCAATAAGATATCCAAGAATTCTCTTGATGATGGTCATGTGAGATTGCTTGAGATTATATTGAAACCTAGCACATAGGCATACACTAAATATGATATTAGGTCTAGATGTTGTAAGATAAAGAAGTGGTCCAATTATACCTAGATATTGCTTTTTATCAACTGCCCTACCTTTGTCATCCATGTCAAGCTCTATGGTAGTGGCCATAGGTGTGCTACAAGGTTTGCTATCATTCATTTCAAACTTCTTGAGTAATTCTATCATTTACTTTTCTTAGTTGATAAATATTTCTTCCTTTGATTTCTTGATTTGGAGTCTGAGGAAATAAGTCAACTCACCCATCATGATCATTTCAAGCTCACTATACATTAAGGTAGAAAAGTCCTTACACATGGACTCATTAGTAGCACTATATTATGTCATCAATATCTATTTGGTCAAGAAATAAGTACTTTTTAGTTTTCTTTATAAAAATATTTCTATCAATTTTAGCTCTTTCAAAAACCTTTTCTAATAGAAATTTATTCAAACTTTCATACCAGGCTCTAGGAGCTCATTTTAAATTGTAGAGTGCCTTAATAAGTTTGTAAACATGATTAGGTTTTGAGTCATTTTCACAATAGGGTGGTTGCTTAACATATATCTCTTCTTCAATAAAAAAATTAAGTACAACACTTTTGACACCCATTTGATATAATATAAAGCACATGGATGATGCAAATGCAAGAAGCATACGTATTACCTCAAGTCTAGCTATAGGAGCAAATGTTTCTTCAAAATTAAGCTTTACTCTTAGTTATATCCTTTAGCAACCAATCAAAGTTTGTCTATACACAATTCCCCCTCTATCTAGCTTATTTCTAAAGACTCATTTAGTCTTAACGATGGGATTATTAGTAGGTAATGGGACTAATTCCTAAACTTGATTTCGCTCTTACTTGTTAAGATCATATTACATTTCCGTGAACAAATTTTCATCATTCATGGCTTCCAAGTGAGACTTAGATTCCATTTGAGATAGAAATTTAAAATGATTGCAAATATTACCTAATGAAGATCTTGGTACAACTCCTCTTATTAGATCACCAATGGTGATCTTCTAAAGGTGCCCATAATCATATCTCCATACTCTAGAAAGGTCATCTCTCACTTCATCCTCTTATTGATTGATTTTAGGTTCTTCATCTTTCTCTTCTTCTATGTATGGCTTGTCATCATTTTCCAAAAACCTCTCAACTTGGATGGAAGGACCTACTTCTTCCTCTTACCTTTTATAAACACTAGAGGAAGATTCATCAAAAGCAACATGTATGGATTCTTAAACTAATATTGTTCATTTGTTGAAGATTCCATAATATTTACTATGTAAAAAGTACCTAATGAAGATACCTTAATCTACTTTGGAGTTAAAATCACATTTGGTTTGTTACCTTTTTAGAACTCATAGGGTGTCTTTTCCAAGATGAATCATATGAGTACTCTACTCATTACTTAATTTATGGTGGCAATGGCTTTGGCCCAAAAGTTATTTGAAAGCTTGGAGTCACACACCATGGTTCTTACAACCTTCTCCGAGGTTTTGTTTTTCCCTTTTTGTCACACCATTTTGTTGTGGTATTCTTGGTGTTAAAAAGTTGTGGGTAATGCCATTTTGATCACAAAATTCCATGAATATGGCATTCTCAAACTCCTTTCCATGATCTAATTTTATATCATGGATCATAGTTCCTTTTTCTACTTGAATTTTCTTTACAAGAACAAGAAAAGTGTTAAAAAGCGTTATCTTTACTAGAAAGAAATAATGTACAACTATAACATGAGTAATCATCTACAATGACTAGTGCATACCTACAATTGTCTATGTTATGTGTAATACTCCAAAATTTTGCTAAACCTAGTTTCATATAATTAATACATTAATCTATTTCTAACCTTAGGAAAATTTATTTTAGCCTTAATTTAATTCCTTAATCCCAAAATCTTAACCTAATCCAATTCTTTGACCCGGATAAATTATATTTCTTAACCCAATTTTAATTATGGTAAATATATATCATTAATCTTAACTATTTTAGCTAATCAAAATTTAATCTAATCCTAAATCTTAACTATATTAGCTAATCAAAATTTAATATAATCCTAACTTTAAGCTTTTTTCCGTTTTCTTTTCTTTCTCCTTTTCTTTTTCCTATATGTAGTCATTTTCCTTGTTTGTGTTTTCCTCCTCCTCTACAACATACCACCATCACTCTCAACCATCATCTCCCACCTCTTTCGTTGAAAATTTCCTTGCCACCATCATGCACCATGACACCATCAACCATCACCCCTTGCCACTCCCTTGTACCTCTACCTCTGTTGCCACGCTCATCACCATCAGCATCATCATCCTATACATCTTTGGTCATCGTAAACCACCACCTTAAACATATATACACTACTCTCTCCTCTCTCCCTCCCTCATTAATTTGCATCATTTAATATACACCATCATAATCCACTCACCACCATATCTTGGTAGATCAGCCACCACTCCCCCTCACTATCGGTGACCATCACGGACCACTATTGTGGTTTTCCCTTCTTATTCCCTTGTGTGCTGCTACATTTTGTGCGGCACACCACTGTGTACCACTCTTTTTCCTTATCGCACACCTATGCATGGTATTATAGTTGACTCATACATACTCGCATATGTAATGCATTGCCTCAGCATGTTCATGCATCCCTGATTGTTATCACCTATGCAAGCATTGCATGAGCACGGCTTTACCTCCTAGGCACAGCCTGCCCATGCAAATTCCTAGCTCATGACCTTGGTGAAAAAGCATGTCACATTCCCGTGTAGCCCCATTTTTTTTTACCGTGCACCTCTTTTTATACACCCAAACACCACCAAAATTTCACCATAGGACCACCATACCATCCACTATACTTTCAAAAAACTCAAGCTTTCCTTTAACTCTATTTATTTCCATTTTTACCCTCCTTTACCTTAAAGTTTCCCTCATTTATAACCTTTGAATCTAATTGTGTATTATCTTATTTTTGTAGGTGATTTTTCAATGATCTCGAAGGAGGCGGCTTAGGATTTACGTGCATACAACCGAGTATCCTTGTTGGTAAGGATGCATATCATAATAAGGACTTTATGTGTATGTGTATGTGTATATGTATCTGATTTGATATTGGACATGTCATATGATTGATGTTAGTCTATGATATGATATCTTAAGAGCAATGAGATTATGGAAGTATGCTTTCGGTATAATGTTGGATATACACCTATGTATATAATTGAGGATATGATTCTTGAATGAATATTGGAGATTCGTATGTATTAGTATTGGGATTTATAAGGCTTTGGAAGGATATGAGCATTTCAACTACCTAAGTGTGTTGTGGTCATTTAACGATAAGTAAATGGTCGTGATTATGTTATTCAATTATATGTCTTGCATACCCATATGAGTCTTTCATGATAATCTTGAATATACAATCAACTCTAATAAAATACTAATCATTTAAAGTGAAAGATCACTTGAGTCGGGCTAAGGTGTTTTTATGGGTGTTCCATTGTAACACCCCCAAATTTCACTCCTGAAATTTTTTTTTGAAAGGATAAAGCGGAAGCTAGGAGAGAATTTGAGAAATGTTACCGCCACATCTAACACAAGATAAATGTCAACCATCTATCTCATGTTAGATGCAAGGCTAAAACCTGTCAAACAATTACATCTGAATTTTAACAACTTATCAGAGTACGAGAAGATTAAAAGACAATTACAACACCATTAAATTTTATATATAATACTTGAAACTTCCAAAAATAAATACAGTTAGACCAGACAAAACCCGATAGATTAAATTCCGGATTGCCTACTCACTCAAGTCAAGCCTTCCACCTCAAAACAGTATCTGATCTTAAACCTGCACAAGAGGTCTGCTCCCCACCATCAGTGGATCATCACATGACCCATTCAACCAAGGTAGTATCAGTACGGGTCCAATACTGAGTAAGTTCCACTACCTTAGTCTATGGGAGAGACGTAACTATACATCAAATGCATATTAAACCATGGTACAACACGTTGATACAATATCATGCATATTCACAACCCACAGCATGAATCTTACCATCCACCTAGAGTAACATATAAAACATATATAACATCCTATTTAAACAGATAAGCGTGGTCTAACCGAAATGTAAAGTAACTCATGTGCCTCAGGCAGGAATAATCCATATTATTAAAACTCAATACGTGATATACTCACGTAAGCAACATGTAGTAATACAGATAATAAAAGCTGGCCATGGTCCAATTAGACTTATTCTTTATTCTCATTAATAATATGCTCATTCCACACATATTCTTTAATAGTCCGTGTGAGTGCGAGAACCCCACTATTATAGCCTGTGGAACGGTCACGAGGGCCATGCCCTGCCACTATTATAGCCGGTGGACCGGTCTGGCCCCGACTCACAAGGTGTTCCACTGTAAATGTTTGTATCTTTCCCAAGTCTTATTATCATTCTGATTAGTTTGTTGAGCGCGGAATCCCCCACTATTATAGCCGGTGGAACGGTCACGAGGGCCATGCCCTGCCACTATTATAGCCGGTGGACCGGTCACGAGGGTAACATACCCTGCCACTATTATTTGCCGGTGGACCGGTCTGGGTCCGGCTCAACATCTTTCTCTGTAAATAGTTAATGTCTTAACATATCTTATTCAAAAGGTTTTCACCATGGATATGCATAAATCATTCTCTTTATGCTTTACACATCACAACCAATAAAATTCCACATTCATAACTACACTTAAATCAATAATACACATGATAACGCCAAACAACTCTAAGCAGTCGTAACCAACCCTAATTGTCCACACCAACCCGTGGTTAACCACTCTCATCCCTACTTTACCGTAACAACCGTACTTAGCCATCCCAAACCTTAATTATCCTCAACAGTCACAATTAGTTACTCCATCCCTGCTTAATCACAATGTCCCAGAGTTAATCACTCCAAACCCTAATACCACCATACACGTTAATACCTCCATAAAATCACAATACCACCATACGAACATTTATGCCACCATACAAACTTCAAGACTCCCATGATGGTTCCCAACTCATATTACCATTTATCCTAACATGCATGTCCTAGTGGGCCATAACATATTACATCATAAACATCATACATATAACTGTCATGCTCATGTCACGGAAGCACATACAACATACCTCAATCTCCAAGCTGCGCTATACATAAGACAAGTTTTCCACAAATCATATAATACATGGCATAGCATGGCATACACAACATTCAACACATCCGTGTCACACATAGCACAAGGCCATTAGCTTCGTCCTTACTAAATAACCATAAGTAGAGGTAAGTAGAGACTTACCTGGATCCGAAGCTAGCTAAGCGAGATAAGAGGAAGAGAGATCACTAGCTCGTGGATCCACGAGAAAGCTTTCCAAACAAAAATCGATAAATCGGGGCAAGGGAATGCTGGGGAGGCTTCGTCGGGGGTCGGGGGTGGCTCGCCGGTGGTCAGCGAGGCTCACCGGAGCCAGACGGTGGCAGTGCAACCTGCATTTGCTTCTCCTGCGCGCAGCTGCTGTGGTGGCTCGACTTCAGTCGCTGCTGCGGCTACTGCTTGCTGTGGCTGCCGCGCGGCGTCGGTTGCAGGTTGTGGTCGACGGTGGCTGGAGGTCGGCGAGTAGGGAGGAGGAGGAGGTGGCGGCTGGCTAGGGTTGCGAACAGGTGCGCACACAGGGCACCTACGGGAGCAGGGGTCGGGGCACTTGGGAAAAGAAGAGAGAAAAGGAAGAGAAGAGGGGCGGGGGTCCGACGGGTGCTAGGTGCAGGGTTTTTTTTTTTTTTTTTTTTTTTTTTACAAATACACATTAGATAAAATACTAAAAACATCAAAATATTATTGGAAGATTTTATCTAAAATTTATTTCGAACGGGTCCGAAGGCTTAAAATTAGTAAAATGGCTATATAAAGAATTTCGGAAGGATTTAACAACGAACATAAAAATTTATATTATTTACGGAAATGTATTATAAGACCTTGAAAAAATTATTTAAAAGTATATAATGAAATGTTTAAGTCAAATTCTAATAAATCAAGACTAATTTTAATAATTTCCGAAATCGATTTTCCGCAAACTAAAAAGCGTAGAACGGAAGAAAATTAATTTCAAAAAGAAATTCTTAAATAAGTTTCGAAACTATTTTTAATTTAAACTTCCCGAAAATATTACATTCAATTAATTAAAACGTCGATAAAATATTACTTCCCGAAAATGATTAATTACATTCAATTATGAATTCAAAATCGTTGATAAGTCCATAAAACGAATCGAAATTAAAATAATTAATTGTTTACATCAAATTACGCTAATAAAATCATTAAAATTAATAAATCTGGATTTTAAAAATACAGGGTATTACATCCATTGGATAATAATAATGGCTCGGGTTTGTTGTTACTGAGGGTTGCATCAATCTATCCCACCAAACTAAGAATAGTGGGGGCCCATACTCAAAGTGAATGAAAATACAATTGAGAGATAAAGTATTAATGGAAAAGATAGTAATCATTTAAAGTTAAAGACTACATGATTTAAGACAGATGTATTGAGTCTATTCTACCGAATAATAATAGTGTCTTTGGTGTTCTGTCTTTGAGAGGTGCTTCAGACCATTCGACTTATTTAAGAATAGTGGCTTATGTGCATTTTTGCTCTAAGAGGTGTTAAATCCGTTACACTAGATAATAATAGTGGCTTAGGTGTGCCTTCCCTTAGAGGTGTTTCAGACCGTTCCACCAGTTTAAGAATATTGAGGTCTTGAACTCAACTTAAATAAAAGATTTAAATATGATATATCTATATAGCAAAACCTAAAATTAGTATTTACCCGGCACAATTTATATTATTACACGTATGCTTACTTTATGATGTGAATTCATGCATTATGTGCAATTCTTCTTCGACTGTATAGTTACCTTACTTAATACATAGTGTATTGGTCACTCATTTCAAGGGTGCTACTCATTCCTATGCGTAGATAACCCAGATATCTTTGCGCGGGTCAATGATGTCCCAATGGATGAGTTTGCAGCCCTTGATGCTTTATATATGGAGGAATGATTTTTGTCAAGGTTTTTGGTGTAGAGTCATGTTATCTAGATGTTAGTTCTAACCATATACGTTATTGGACTCTTAGATCCATGGTATCCCTTTTTGTATTTTGGATTATTGTACTTGGAGTAAGCCTCTAAACTTCTAATGTTAATGAAAGTTCTCTCAATTTCTATATATCATGTTTTACGTTCTAATTATTTTACCTTGTGATTGATGTAAGGATGGTATGGTAAGCCAGACTTATGTCAATTATGATAGTAACACCCAACTATTTGATAATATGCTTTCGCTTAAAGTGAAATTTTTTGGTAGTAAAATCTAGAGGTGTTACAAGTTAGTATCATAGCTTTAGTTTTGATTACCGTAATTTGTTTTCAAATTCAATTTTCAAACAATCCCTTATCTGATTTTAATGGTCTATTTCACATTTTAGAAAAAACCCAATTCTTTAAAAACTCATATTAGCTTATGAGAAATCGAGGATGGGTAGCTTAGATGGCCTTTAAAATGTGATTATGAGCACCATATGTTAGTAAACTAGGAAAGGTTTTACCTTAACACTTTCGATATCTTACAATTAGCTAGCTATAGAACTTAACAACCATGTGGGTTATTTGGAGGAGATTTTTGAGGCATTCATCAAATTTGTTAGACGTCTTCCCCAACCACCACCTCCACCTCTACATCACCTATAGGAGGGTATTGGAGAAGACAGGCTTTGGAGGGTCATAAGACATTACCCATTGCTCTATACTGGTGATGGGGACCCGATTATCCTAGAGAGATGGATTCAAGATATGGATAGGACGTACTAGGTAGTTAATTTCCCACTTGCCTGGAAGGCAAGCATTGTTGCTTTCTTCCTTCGAGGAGCTAGCGACATCTAATAGGTAGGACGCCATGCATAAGGAGGAATATTGATGTCCTAAGAGGAATTTAAGATGATGATCTATGCTAAGTTTTATTCAGAGAGCCTTAAGAACGACAAGCTGAAGGAGTTCATGTAGCTTACTCAGGGAGGCATAATAGTGAGGTAGTACCACAAAGCTTTTGATGTTTATACCAGGGATCATAGGTAGCAAGTCTATAGTGGTCTATCATTTTGAGTAGGGGCTCCACTTCAACATCTATAAGATGATGGGTATCGTGGCTTTCCAGGACTTAGCCACGTTGTACGAGTATGTGTCACTGCTACTATGATATAGAAGTAGGCTTCTATTCTGAACAAGAGGAAGCCTAAAACATAGGGATATAGGGATTAGATTTAGTTCCAAGGAGGTGAACCTCTGAGTTATCAACCCAAGGGTCTAATTGGTGGGCAGAGCAAACCTGCTAGACCGATGAGACACTTCATGTCTTATTTTTGTGGTTGGGATCATTCAAGGTGAGATTATCCGGACATTCCTATTCAATGTAGGACATGTGGTCCGTTAGGTCACCAATCTTTTGAGTGCCAGTAGTAGAAGGGCCAATTCTAGCAATAGGGACTCCTTGCACCTCTATGGTAGGCATATCAACAGTAGACCTACCAGCAGCCACAATAGCATTTTTAGTAGGGAGCACCTACCATAGCCAATGGACAACCTAGAGAAATTCATGGGAGACCACAGGGGCCTCACCCTCTCCCTCAAAAGGGAGGAGGATAGACTCAAGGTTCTAGAAGGTATCATGGAGGATATCGGGGAGGACAGCCAGGTGGGCACCTAAATGTCATCAGGTAGATATAGGCTAGTCGATAGTTAGATGTAGTCATTAGTACGTTCTTTATCCTCTCCCTAACAGTATATATGTTTTTTTATTTGAGGGCACATCTGCCTTTTATATCTACTACTTTTGTTGCCAGAGCCACCTTATCTCTATCTTCTACTGTATCTATTTTTGTGATATTGCATTTGGGGGACAGATTGAATTGCGCTAGTCTCTACTCAGATGTAACCTTAAAGATAGGTGGGTTAGACTTCCCAGTGGATTAAGTTGAGTTGGACCTATAAAAATTTGATGCTATCCTGGGAATGGATACGTTGGGGAGACATTAAGTTACAATAGACTACGTGTAGGAGCAAGTTGTCTTATGAGGACCTTTAGATGCTAGGGTCACTTATAGGAGATATAACCCTATGCTTAAGATGAAGATTTTATCTACCCCACACGCTATGTTCATTGGTGCAGAGGGGTTACCCAATGTCTTTGTGTGGAGTTCACAAGCTGAGTAAGGATGTATCAGCGTTGGAGGATATCTCAATGGCTTAAGAGTTTTCTGACATATTTTCTGAGGAGATGCGAGCTATGTCATTGGTACATGAGCTATACTTAACTATTGAGTTGGTGCTAGGGACCAAGCTGGTTTTGAAGGCACCTTACTGGATGACACTAGTAGAGTTGTGGGAGTTGAAGTCTCATCTAGAGGATTTAGTGGGGCACGGGTGCCCTTTCAATGGGATCTTACTAAGTTATTGTTTAATTATGTGGGATGGTCCCCTTAGGTACCCACACCTACTTGAATTTTGGAATCACTTTGGTATTTTTTGTAAAATTATATGATGAAGCATCATGATCATACAGTATAAAATTCTTTTCTTATGAGTGGAGGTGAATTTTTATTTTTTGTGTGCCTACATACTGTAGATGAGTGCCTAATTTTTTTCACATACATTACAACTATTTGATACAGGGGAAGTATTCACTTGATGAGTTTTAGAGGCTCTTATAAAGAAATTATTTTGTGTTTGGTTTTTAATTACCTTCTTATTTTAATAGCCTAAACCTTCATGGTCCTTACAATACTGTTGAGCACCTAACAATACATTTAAGCATTTTTCACCATTTGTAAAGGTATATGCAGTCTTTATAAATTTATCTTATTTTGCTTGTAGATCAAATATTTTGGATTAGAATTTATCTATCTTGACTCAATGATCACAACAAATGTACTCCTTATATTCATTAAATTCATTTATTTTATTTTCTAGCTTAGTTTTGACAAGAAGCATGCGAGATTCAAGAAGAATATTTTCATTTAATTCAAGAGTATGTTGGAAATTTAAGTGATTAATAAACCTCTTCATGTTTTCTTTTTCCTTAGTCAGTTTATCATTATCACATAATGAATCACATAAAACACATAATAAGTCATCATATGAGTATAATAAGTTAGATTGTACCTCATCGATGATATCTTCATCATCAAAGCTTGTGGTTGAGGTGGAGATTGATGATTTCTCTCCTAGAGCCATGAAACAAAGGTTGACAACTTCTTTCTCTTCATTAGATGGTTCATCTTCATTTTTGCCAAAGTTAGCCATAGCTTTTCTTGATCCTTGCCTTCCTTTGTTGTTACTTATGCTCCATTTGTTCCTTTCTATTTGTTTAGCTATTTCATTTCTAAACTCATAGTAATTACAAATGACGTGCTTGGCTTTTCCATAATTATGGCATTTGATCTTTTCATCCATGTTGACTTCTCTGGGCTTCCTTATGTTGCTTGAGGAAGGTTTTCTATTTCTATTTCCTATTTATTAGAGGAACCTTTTAAATTGAGTGGTTATGAAAGCCACTCCTTCATCATTCATGGAAAGTTCCTTTTCTCCTACATCACCTTCCTTTTCACCCATATATTCAGCCACTAATGGTTATCTAGAAGAAGTGGAGGCTTTTAGTGATAGGGGATTCTTCTTTCTTCTTTCTGATCCATCTTACATTTTTTTTATTGATGAACCATAAGATTACCGAAGAGCTTTCAATTGTTATTTTGCTTAAATCTCTGGATTATTTAATTGTGGTAAATTTGGGGCTCCATTCTTTTATAATACCTTTCAAGATCTTTCTTACTTGCTATTTTCAATGATTTAATTCCCTAAAGCCTTAATATTGTTGACAATGGAGGTGAATTGATTGCTTAGGTTGTTGACGCTTTCACCTTGCTTCATGCTAAAGAGTTCATACTCTCTAATGTGAAGAGTGATTATTTGATCCTTCACCTATTTTGTCCCTTCATAGGTGAGCATGAGCTTATCACATGTTTCGTTTGTAGTTGAGCATGATTGGATCTGATGGTAATCACTTTCACCAAGCTCACATTACAAAATCATGATGGTTTTATTGTTGATAGTTAACATCCTCCTTTTGGCATCAGTGAGTTCATCCCTTGTCTTTTGTACAAGTTCACCGCTAACCTCCTTTGTGATTTTGATTAGCCCTTTAGTGACTATTGACCACATGTCTTAGTCTTGTGATTTTATAGAGAATATCATTCAGTTCTTCCAATAGGCAAACTTCTCTCCATTTAATAATGGCAGTTTAGTAGTGGAAATGCCTTCAATTAGACCAATGGAACCCATTCCACTTATGGATATTTTTCACCTCAGATTTTTGAATCTTTTGAAAGGTTCTCTTACTCTTATACCAATTAAAAGTCACCTTAGAGGGGGCGAATAGGTTTTTATGGAACACAAAATGACAAAATAAAAATTAACACACAACATAGAGTAGTTCAAGAGTGAACTACTCTTTACATCCATTACCAAAAGGTTCTCCCTTTTTAATTTTAAAATAGTGATATGTCTTTTATAGATGATCACTCTTCTCTCAGTTTACAAGCTTTATTATCTAAATGAAACTCTAATAGATTATTTACAACATGAAAAATTTATCTTCTCTGGACTCTCCACATGGATCTCTCAAGAATGATAGACAAACACTTACTAACCCCATTAAATGAATTTTGTGAGGAGGTTGTGATTAAAGATAATTCTCACCAAGAATACAAGATATAAAAGTGTATAACTTTGGATGAGATGTAATCTAGCTAGATGTAATCATAGATATTACAATTTGGAAACAGTTCTAGCTAAGAGAAGTTAGCAAAGTGCACCTTTCAGTAAAATCTCATAATTATGAAAATCTGGAAATTTTAAGTGAGCGATTGGATGATTTGGGAGTAAAAGAATAAATGCACAATAAATTTTGTTGAAAAGTAGTTGTAATTAATACATAAGGAACTTATTTATAACAGTTACCCTCATTGTATAACCGTTAGACACAAAGTTCCTAAAACTCTGTATTGCCCAATGGGCAGAAAATCAACATTTAATACTGACTAGTTGATCACTTGTACGGCCAGTCAATCGGTGGTTCAAACCAGCCGACTGTTAATGTTTAGAAAGAAAGTGAAAAGTTAAAATTATGAGAACCAGTCGATCGATTATGCAAAGTGTACAATTGATCCTAAGAACATATGTGAACAATGACATGATATGGTAAGACCACTTCCTATGTTCATTTTACCATTTGATTGGTTTGTTCAAATTGGTCTATCGGTTATGAACCAATCGATCAATTGGAAGAAACCAATTGATTTTTTTTAAATAGATATGAATAGTTTTCTAGAGGAGTGAAACCCATGGACTAGTTGGGTAAACCAGTCTATTGCTTTTCTCAAAACTAGTCGATGAATTTAAATAGAGACAAACGAGTTTCTAAAAGAATGAAACCCATAGACTAGTTAATAAAACTAATCCATCGGTTTGGTATAACTAGTAAATTGGTTTGCTACACCAATCAATCTGTCTAATTTTAACTCATTTCATGCCTTTGATTAAATTGAACCAGTCATTTGGTCTAGGGACCAGATGACTAGTTCTGATTGGAACCACCATTTAGTTTTGAAAACACTTTTTAAATATTTTATGAAATGAATTCAAGTCAAGTGTTTTTAAACAAATTTTTTCAAAAAGTTATAATTTATCTATGAACTTTACTAAACTTAACTCTTCGCAATAAACCCAATAATTAAGAAATATTATCCTTAACCTTCAAGTCTTAGTCATCTTCTATGTGTTATTTTCTTATGCTTGGAAACCTAATTACTCTTTTACATTTTCACATTTGGAGAATGCTTTGAGTGGATGCATTTTAGTTTTCCTTATAAGTTAGTTATTATGTATGCACACTTTAGCAAACACATTAGTTATCAAGACACATTTATTATCATCAAAATAAGTATAATGACATTATTTGGCCTTTGAAGTCAACAACACACATATAATCCAATGGATACATGGTGATGTAGGAATTTGAAAAAAAATCAAACTCAAACTACAAAATCATGCATAAAATTAGAGAAACCAACAATGCTTAATTTTATAAAGAAAGTCTACCACATGCTTGAAATTTAGAATACAATTAGTCCATGCTCAACATAAAGCACATCAAGAACATAGAACCATAATAAGCAACAAAAACCTCATTTATATTAAAGATTCCCAAGAAAATCAAAAGTCAAAACCATTAAAACTCCGTTCGAATCAAAGAAAACCAAAAAAAAATTTAGAATACCAATAACATAAAGCAACTCAACACTTTCCCAAAAACATAATTCTAAGAAAAATGAATCTAGAACCTTCAATTTTCTCAACCCTTAGTGTAATATCCCATTTCTATAAGCCTTAAATATAAACCATTAATTATGTGAAATAGTTTTAATAATTATTTTAGGATATTTGGTAATAAATATATTGTTAATATGTGTATTATTGTTATGAATTATAAGATACAAAATTTAATTAGGTTAAAATTTGCTAAAGAATGTGTATTAAATTTTAAACCTTAGTTGGATATTAATTAGTATTAGTCACATCGAGTAAACCCTAAATTTTGGTAACATGATAATTTTATCTGGATATTTTACCCATATCTGTATCTAAATAATTACCCTACCTTATGATAGATTTCCTTAGCTAACCCAACTCCCTTTACCTCGACACACCTTAATCCTACATACTAAACCTACACCTTACCTCCTTCTCTCCCATGTTTTCCTCTCTCTGTTTTGATCTAAAATTTCCCTTATGCCATCCTCTTCTTAACTCCTTCTCCTCTCCTTTTGTTTCATCCCATAACTTGAGCAAACCTCTATCTAAAAATCCTCTTTATTACTCTATTGTTTCTCTTTCATCCTCACCATTTTATCTACACCACAATCCATCATTGGCCTCCTTTTCTAACCATCGGCCACTACCACCAATTCCTCACCCTTGACCCGACATATCCTGCCAAACCCACCCCAACAAAAATGCACAACCTCACTAAAACCAACCCACCTCCCTTGTCTAACCACACCAAAGCTTCTCCTTCCCCTCGGCTTCAGTCGCTTCTATAGAAACCACCACCACAACACTGGTCATTCCTAAAGTTCCACCTTCCTCTCCTTCAGCTAAAATCACCACAACTCATCCTCCATAAATAGCCAAAACCACCAAAGTTCCCCCCTCATCCTTTAGCCAAATTTGGTGAAGCACTTTCCAACTTGCTACACCATTATCCTTGACAGCTTCCCCTTCACCTTTGTTCTTTTGTGCCACCTTTTCTTCCTCCCCTTTTTGCACCTTTGATACCTATTCTCCCCTCCCTTACACCAGCCATTCCTATCGAATACACCCCCTAAGATTTAGCTAAAGTTTTTGTTACTCCTCTCCTCAACAATTTCCATCAAGTCCTCTTTTGTTGCTTAAGTTTTGTTTGGCTTCATTTGTGTTGCTTCAACAAGTTATTAATCCTTTAGTTATAATATTAAATGCTAATACATATGTTTTTTGGTGTTAAATTCCTGGGTAATTCTTGAGGATCTTGGAAAAAAATTTTGTGTGAAATTAGATTAGGTAAATATAATTAGTCATAAGATAGCAGAATTTAGGTGCGAGAATGCTAGGATTTTTTATACCTAGAATCAAGCTAGGGAGCTCTCATTTTCAAGTATTATTACATGCTTGATAAAATGATAACATGTTGAATAGATGATATGTACAATTGTTGAAAGTTAAGCTATATGCATGGTAAAATGTTATATGATTTACATCCACATGTCTAAGGTTTTGTTACGATTTTCATTCTTGTCAAGTTGTGATTTAAATTCCATAGTAAATTCTTCATGATTGCTAATACATGGTAGTTAGTGATTCACATGGAAGCATATACACATGATTAGGGTTAGCTTGTGATGATTTCTATTCACATAACCTAGGGTTAGAGATATTTTCCTTCAAGTATTGTTATGATAGTTTCCCTATTAAAATAAGATATTATGTTTTAAATATGTACGCCCATTCTACATAAAATATATAAGATGTAAAAGTTCTATGATTTGTACAAAATGGGTCCGGTTATTTTTATTTAAATAATTAATAATCTATGCTAATACAAATACATTTATGTTTTATATAACTTAATATGTATATTTTTGTTAAAAAATCATCTAAGTGAAAAAACAAATATATTAAATTATTTATGTTAACTTTTTAAATGGTGTTTTAATGCTTTTAGTAGGGATGTAAACAGAGTGGGTTAAGGGCTGGTATACCGATATCCGATAAGAAAATCTGTATCCAAATCCTTACCTGTACCTGAATCCATATCCACTAACATATCTATATCCGTATCCGTTGGATATCTGTTACTCGATGGATTATCCGTTTATCATTAATGGATACTATCCAACGGATAAATCCATCATCCGATAGATAAACCCATTTAGAGTTAAGCCAAATGACAATTTTAACTTTAATTTATATTATATTTATTATAAAATTAAGGTTAAAAAGGTAATTATATATAGGGTAAACGAGTACGCATATATATACGGGTATGGTCACGGGTACAGGTATAAATATCCCATACTCGTATCCGTACCCGAACCCGATGGGCATTTTTTTCATCATCCATATCCGTATCCATATCCATTTATTCATATCCGTTTAAATATCCATTGGATAAAATCCGTCGGGTTTCGGATAAAATATGCCCCGTTTACATCCCTAGCTTTTAGAATACAATGTTATACATATTGTTTATAAAGTAAGTATACAAAAATAAAATTAAAAAATAAATAAGGAACTTATTTAAGATTAATACAATAATGACAAATATAATATCAGTATGTATTTATATATGTATACATATATATATACACACACACATATGTATATTAAACGGGTCTAGCGGGTCGAGTGTGGGTCTAGAATTAGACCCAGACCCAGATCCTTTAAGGTAAATATAGATCCAGACCCGTCAGGTCCAAAAATCATGGACCCAGACCCGCTAAAAATGAGACGGGTCTAGCGGGTATGGTCGGGTCCGAGACCCATTGCCATCCCTACATTAGAGGCTAAGATTGATTTGCTTGCTAAAAAATTTGACAAAATTGGTAGTACTTCTTGTATGCAGGTACAGGCTAATGCACCTATGTGTGAGTTATTTTGTGGATCACACTTGAGCACAGAATTTCAAGTTGGGAATCCCTTCCAAAAATCTTATGACCAAGTGAACTACATAGGCAATAGTTATATGAAACTGAACAATTTCTACTCCAACGTACACAATCCTGGATGGAGAAACCATCCAAACTTCAGTTAGAGAAATGAAACCCCTACAAAGCCTCCGAGATTCACACAAAAATGACCAACACCTCTAGCTCCCTTACTGCCCCAATAGCCTCAATCTTCTTCCCTTGAAGAGATGATTTCCAAGTTCATCACTCGCACCGAGAGCAACCTTAAAAAACATGAGACTCAAATTCAAGGTCACCTTCAGAAACAAGATGCCCGCCTCCAAAATTAGGATGCATCCATCAAGAACCTAGAGGTACAGATTGGACAACTTGCTAATGTCATTTCATGGAGAGTACCTAACACTTTGCCTAGTGATACAATCATTAACCCCAGAGAGCAAATCAATGCAATAGCCTTATGGAGTGGAAAACCACTACCTGAACCATACCCTCAAGAGCCTAAAGAAGTTGAAGAAAAAGCTCCTGAAGAGAAATTGCCTGAATCAAAACCTAAGATGGTCCACACTTCACCTCAAGAGGTAAAGGCATATGTTCCTCCTCCTCCGTTTCCAGGTAGGATTGTACAATGTAAGTTATATGCTCAATTTGCAAAATTTCTTGATATGCTTGAGAAAGTGCATGTCTAAGTCATATGTGGTTTTGAAGAAAACCATTGCAAGTTCTAGTTTCCCGATTCATGGTGGTAGACACACATAAAAGAAAAATAAGATATTGTACAGATGTATCAGTCTAAAGGCTCAAAATCTCATTAGGTCCAAAAATTATCTAATTCTAACCCCTTTTGGCAAAGAGTAAATCAGCATAAGTGAAACTACAATACTACAAGAATGTTAAGGCATGCATAACTCTAAATTTCTCAAACACAATTACACTTGTCTCATAATAATGCAATCAAAACATTCAAGCACATAAAAATCTATTTTCAAAAGATGATTCAAAAGGTCCTAACATACCAAACTAAACACTCATGTCATTGCAAGACAAAACATACTCTTTAATATCATCAATGAAGGGTCATTTCCTTTTCTTTTCTTTGTTTGTTTTGCTTTTTTTTTTGTAGATAAATATCTAAAAGAAATAACCAAGGAAAAAGATAGCAACACTCATCAAAATAAAATAGGGAAGAATAGAATACTAACTAAACGACAAGGATAGGCCAACTTCTCCCCCATGATTATGTATCACATTATCCTCAATGTGGAATAAGAAGCAAAAAGAAAAGATGGAGAAAAGATCCATAGGTCAATCTGATGGAGGAGGTGGCAGAGGTTAGTGGATGATGTGATGGTGGTTGTGTTGGTGGCGGGATAGCGGCGGCGTCATGCATTTGTGGCGGTGGAGAATTTAGTGGAGGTGCAAAGAATTTGCTTGTTTAATTTCACACCTTCACACTCAAATAAATTAACCATGGTCATCACTCGAATTAGAATTTTCACGTCACCACCTACAAATCCATCAAACAAAAGCCATAAGGAATCAAAGAGCAAACAAACCAAGTGAAACAAAATAAGAAAAATAAAATAAATAAAATAAAAAACTTGGGTTGCCTCCCAAGAAGCGCTTGTTTATAGTCATTAGCTTGACTTTCTCACTTCACTTAGGATCATCCAAAAGAATGGTGGTTTTGAGGGCTGCAACCTCACCACCTTCATACACCTTCAACCTTTGCCCATTCACTTTGAATGGTTCTTTATCAGGGCTAGAGATTTTGAATGCTCTAGATAGAAAAGCTTGTGTGATTGTGAATGTTCCTGACCATCGGGATCTAAGCTTTCCAGGGAACAATCGCTAAAGAGAATAAAATAAAAGCACTTGTTGCCCCACTTAAAATTCTCATTTGGTGATGTGTTGATTAGGAATCCTTTTCGTGCACTCCTTGTATAGCCTCACACTCTCATATGCCTTAATCCGGAATTCATCAAGTTCATTCAATTGAAGGAGCCTCTTCTCACTTGTAGCTTACATATCAAAGTTAAGGAGACGGGTATCCCAAAATGATTTATGATCAAGTTCTGCAGGGAGGTGATAAGATTTTCCAAAAACAAGATTATAAGGGGACATTCCAATGGGGGTTCTAAAAGTGGTTTGATAAGCCCATAGAGCATCATCAAGTTTTAAGGACCAATCCTTTCTAGAAGAGTTAATTGTTTTCTCAAGAATTCTCTTAAGCTCACGGTTTGACACCTCCACTTGACCGCTAGTTTGAGGATGGTATGGGATAGAAACCTTATGGTTAACACCATACTTACTCAAAAGAGCATTAAATGCTCTATTACAAAAATGAGAACCCCCGTCACTAATGATAGTCTTAGATGTCCCAAACCTTGAAAAGATATTCTTTTTCAAAAATTTGGTGATGACTGTTGCATCATTTGTGGGAGTGGCTATAGCGTCTACCCACTTAGATACATAATCAAATTCCACAAGAATATATTCATTAAGCATAGACTTAGGAAACGGTCCCATAAAATTGATTCCCCAAACATCAAATAACTCCACTACAAGAATGTTTGTGAGGCGCATCTCTTGTTTTCTAGAAATATTTTTCATTCTTTAACACCTATCACAAGTCTTAGTAAAGGAGTATGCATCATGAAATAAGGTAGGCCAATAGAATTCACATTGCAAGACTTTTGCAGCCGTTTTGGTGGGGCTGAAATGGCCACCACACTCTTTACTATGACAATGAGATAATATAGAATGCATTTCATGCTCAGGGATGCATCTTCTAATGACATGATCATCACAAACCCTATAGAGGTAGGGATCATCCCAAAAGTAGTACCTCAGATCATGTAATAACTTCTTCCTTTGATGAAAGGAAAGATCATTTGGTAAGATTCCACTTACAAGATAGTTCACAATATCAGCATACCAAGGATGATTTATAACCGCGTAGAGTGTCTCATCGGGAAATACGTCTTGAATAGGTGTAGGTTCCTGATTGACCTCGTAGGTAGAGGGTAAACAAGAAAGATGATTAGCTACTTGATTCTAGCTACCCTTCCTATCCCTGATTTTCAAGTCAAACTCTTGCAACAATAAAATCTACCGAATGATTCAGAGCTTTGGATCCTACTTAACAAAAGATACTTCAAGACGACATGGTTAGTATAGACAATGACATTTTTAAGCAATAGATAAGGACGAAACTTGTCAAAGGAGAAAACCACAACTAACAATTATTTTTCAGTTGTTGCATAATTCATTTGTGTTGAATTCAAAGTCTTACTAGCATAATAGATAGTATGAAAAAGTTTGTCCTTACGCTACCCCAAGAATGATCCTATAGCAACATCACTAGCATCACACATAATCTCAAAAGGTAAATTCCAGTCAAGAGTAACAATAATCGGACCATCCACAAGTTTTTCCTTCAAAGTGTTAAAGGCAACCAGACATGCATTAAAAAAGTTAAAGGGCACATCTTTAGCCAACATATCACAAAAAGGTTTTCAAAATTTTGAGAAATATTTAATGAAACGTCTATAGAAACCTACATGGCCAAGGAAACTACGAATTTCTCTAACACATGTAGGTGGAGGAAATTTCTCAATGATTTCAATTTTTTCTTTGTATACCTCTATCCCTTTACACAAAATCTTATACCCTAAAACTATTCCTTCCCAGACCATCAAATGACCATTTTCCCAATTTAGAACTAGATTAGTATCCTCACAAAATTTTAGAACAAGTTTGAGATTATCTAAGCATGCATCAAAAGACGACCCAAAGACCAAAAAATCATCCATAAATATTTTCATGAATTTTTCAACCATGTCATAAAACAAGGCCATCATGCATCTTTGAAATGTGGCTGGGGCATTACAAAGACCAAAAGGCATCCGTCTATATATGAAGGTACCATAAGGACAAGTGAAGGTAGTCGTCTCTTGGTCCTCATGGGAAATAGGTATTTGCATATAACCGGAATACCCATCAAGAAAGCAATAATAGTTCTAGTAGACACGCCAACCTGTAATAGTTCTAGTAGGCACCAATTCGTTATTATCATTCTTGACTACTGTGATTCCCCCTTTCTTGGGAACCACTTGGATAGGACTAACCCAAGAGCTATCAGAGATTGGATAGATCATACCTGCATCTAATAGCTTAATTACCTCATTCTTCACCACCTCTTGCATTTTTGGGTTCAATTGCTTTTGAGGTTGGATCACTTTCTTGTGGTTTTCTTCCATGAGAATTGTGTGCATGCACATGGAAGGGATAATCCCTTTAATATCAGTAATAGTCCATTCAAAGGCCTTCTTTCATTCCTTAAGCACTCTCGTCAATTTTTCTTCCTACAAATTAGTCAAAGCTGAAGAAATAATAATGGGAAGTGTATCATTATGACCAAGAAATGCATATTTTAAATGCTGAGATAGTGGATTGAGCTCTAGCGTGGGAGGTTCCTCAATGGATGACTTCAATTTTGGAATCTAGGCCCTCTCCAGCCCTCGTAAGGGGACCATAATGTGACGACCATATGGTGGATTTGAATTCAAGTATTGGACAACCTCTTCTTCTTTCTCTTTGTTGAACCAAACACCTTTCTAGGGGATCCTGCACAACACTTGCTTAAAAATAATCATTAATTACATTATCCAAGATATCAATGCGATAACAAGTGTTATCATCTAAGGGGTATTTCATGCTCTTAAATACATTAAAAGTGACTTCTTTGCCCTGGAAATGAAGAATGAGCTTACCCTCTTGGACATCTATGAGAGTGTGTCATGTTGCTAAGAAAGGCCTACCAAGAATTAAAGGGACTTTGTGGTCTTCCTATATATCTAGCACAACAAAGTCAATAGGGAAGATAAATTTTTCCACTTTAACTAAAACTTCTTCAATAATACCCCTAGGATATTTGATAGATCAATCAGCCAACTGAAGGGACATATTGGTGGGTTTTGGTTCCCCTAGACCTAGACGCTTGAAAATGGAGAAAGGCATCAAATTAATGCTAACTCCAATATCACACAACACCTTTTCAAATTTTAAATCCCCGATCACACATGGGATAGTGAAAATTCCTGGATCCTTAAGCTTAGGAGGAAGTCTGTTCTGCAAGATTGCAGAGCATTCCTCATTCAAACTTACTGTTTCAAACTCATCTAGTTTCATCTTGTGAGTGAATATCCTTTAGAAACTTCCCATAAATGGGTATATGTCTCACAATGTCAAGAAAGGGAAAATTAATGTGCACTGTCTTAAGCATATCAAGAAATTTTGCAAATTAAGCATCTAACTTGTGTTGTACAATCCTACCTGGAAACAGAGAACAAGGAACATATGCTTTTACCTCTTGAGGTGAAGTGTGGATCGTCTCAGGTTGTGATTTAGGCACTTTCTCTTCAAGAGATTTTTCTTCAACTTCTTTGGGCTCTTGAGGGTATTGTTCAGGTGGTGGTTTCTACTCCTTAAGGCTATTGCAATGATTTGCTCTTTGGGGTTAATGATTGTATCACTAGGCAAAGTGTTAGGTGTTCTCCCTGAAATGGCGTTAGCAAGTTGTCCAATTTGTGCCTCTAGGTTCTTGATGGATGCATCCTAATTTTGGAGGTGGGCGTCTTGTTTCGGAAGGTGAGCTTAAATTTGAACATCATGCTTTTGAAGGGTGCTCTCGGTGTGAGTGATGAACTTGGACATCATCTCTTCAAGGGAAGAACATTGCTGCTATTAGGGTGGTAAAGGAGTTGGAGGTGTCGGTCGTTGTAGTACAGTGGTGTTTAGCACCGTTTCTGGGGATTGGCAGCGAGTGACATTAGGACTCAAGGAATTTATTGTGATCTAGACATTTATTTCTTTTTTTTACATTCTTTTTGTTATGGCTGACTAATCTTGGGTGTAGGAGTGTTTCATTTAGTGCAAGTGCATTAGTGCATGACCCGCGCTAGTGGGGGTGAGTTAGTGCCACTTGATTCCAAGATCGAGAGAACCATCTCACATTTACGCAGGTCATACACCACAAGTAATAAAATGGAAAACAACCCTCCACCCCATGATGGATTTGGAATAAGAAGGGTAAGAGAATCGGACTTATGCTACATGTAGCAGTAATACCCAGCAATTCAGTAATTAACGCTTTCCTTCCTTGATTAAGAAAAAAGGTATAGCTAAAGCTAAGATTAGGAGAAGAAAGAAGGGATAGAAGAAAATAAGAGGCAAGCCTCTATTTTCCAGCAAAAAGAAAAAGGGGGAAATGAAGGAATACTCAACACTTAGCACTTTTCACTAGGTAATGGAAGAAGAGAGCAATAATAGGTAAGAAATGAAAATGAGTTAGGAATATAGGATATATAAGTAAGGGCTAGTTTAAATCCATAGGATAAGGGGAGAGAGAGAGATAGAAGGCTGGTATGGTTGAGTATGGGCAACCAAGGGTTAAGGACAAACATGATGGTGTAATGGAGGTTGAGTGTAGTCAGGAAGAGACATGGCATAAGGTTAGTTGATAAGTCAGGGAAATGGGCACAAAGTCAAACAAGTAGCCCGGTTGGCATAAGAGAGAGGGGGAAGTGAGGGATAAGAGAGAAGGTAAGATATACCTCAAAAAGTATTTTTAGAGAAATTTAACTAAGTAAAAATCATAGAATGATCTAAATAATTTAAAAATAATAAAAAAGCAACTAAATAACCTCATTAGCACAAATGGATTATAATTAAAAAAATTCATATATATTAGAAAGATATTCAATTCAAAATCAAAAAATAATATGCAATCGCAAGATAACCAATTAATTAGTTTGATAAAATTAGATGATTGATTTGTTGAGAATAAAAGTATCAATCGCTAAGTGCACCAACCAATTGGTTAGGCAAACTATTCAATTGATATGCCTAAAATACAGACTTTTATTAAAATTTCAATCCCTTTAAAAAACTAAAACCAATTTATTTTATATTAATATAATTTTAAATAAATTTTGAAGGATTTTAGGATAAGGTATTATGGAAGGAAGTTGCTAAAAAATATGTGCTTAATGTACTAGATGTTAGGGTAATTTATCCTATTTCACATAGTAAATGGGTTAGCCCGATCCATGTGGTTCCCAAAAAAGGGATATAACCATAGTTAAAAACGAGAATAATGAACTCATTCCTACTAGGACAGTTATGGGTTGGAGGATGTGCATGGACTATAGAAAGTTCAATAAAGCAACCAGAAAAGATCCTTTTTCCCTTCCCTTAATAAACCAAATATTATAAAGATTATCTAGGTATTTTTCCAAATCCTTATTCATCCTTGTGACTAGGAAAATACCACTTTTACTTATCCCTATGAGACCTCTTCTTAAAAGCGCATACCTTTTGGTCTTTGTAATGGCCCTGCCATTTTTCAACGATGTATGATGACTACTTCTCTAATTTTATAGTGGACATTATGGACGTGTTTATGGATGACTTCTCCATGCATGGCACAACATTTGATGGTTTTTTTTAGCTAACTTGTCTTGATTTTTATAGTGTTGTGAAGAGGTTAATTTAGTCTTAAATTGGGAGAAATGACACTTTATGGTAAAGGATGGAATAGTTATAAGATAAAAGGTTTCTGAGAATGGAACTAAGGTTGATTAAGCAAAAGTAGAAGCCGGTTAGGAAAGTAAGAAGTTTCTTGGGACATGCCAATTTATATTGGCATTTCATTAAATAATATTTAAAAATTGAAAAACCCTAACTAACCTTATTCTTAAGATGTTACTTTTAATTTCACTGATAAATGTCTAAATACTTTTTGTGTGTTGAAGGAAGCACTGATAATAGCTCCTATTATGAAACTGTCGTGCTAGAATATTCCATTTGAAGTTATGGCTAGTACAAGTGATTATGCGATTTTAGTTGTGTTGGGCCAAAGGAAAAAGAAGATAGTTCATGTACTTTATTATGCTAGTCATACTCTTGATGAGGCCCAAGATAAATATGCTACCACAGAAAAGGAGCTATTAGTAGTTATTTTTTCCTTCAAAAAGTTTTGTTCTTACTTAATGGGGTCCAAAGTCATCGTTTATACCAACCACTCTACCATCAAATATCTTTCGAGCAAGCTAAATACCAAGCCTAGTTTGATTAGATGGATTCTACTACTAAAAGAGTTTGGCATGGAGATAAAAGATAAGAAAGGAATAGAAAATCTAGTGGCAGACCATTTATCTAGGATGAAGAAAGAGTTATATGGTAGGGAGGAGACTAAATTATCAGTTAATGAATCCTTCCTAGATGGTTAGTTATTATCCATAGAAATATTGGATGCTCCATAGTTTGTGGACTTTGTAAACTACATAGTGTGTGGAGTATTGCCCCTAGATCTGAGCTACCAAAAAAAGAAATTATTTACAGACTTGAAGTGTTATTTTCAAGATGAACCATTTCTATACAAATGGTGTGTTGATGGGATGTTCAGAATGTGTGTTTTTGAAGATAAGGTTACATGTATTTTCCACTATTTTCATTCATCTTCCTATAAAGGACATGCAAGCACTTAAAAGGTAGCTATAAAAGTTCTACAATCAGGTTTCTATTGACCAAGTCTTTTCTTAGATGTGAAATAGTTTATGATATCTTGTGATAGTTGTCAGAGGAAAGGGAAAAATTTGAAGCAACACGATATGCTTTTACACTCCATCTTGTAAATTGAGGCTTTTGATGTGTAGGGTACATATTTCATGGGACCATTTCCACCATCATGTAACAACTAATTCATCTTAGTGGTTGTGGATTACAACTCTAAGTGGGTAAAAGCAATAGCATCCCCCAACAATGATGCTAACATCATTATGAAACTATTTGAAACATAATCTTTCCAAGGTTTAGGGTACCAAGGATGGTAATCAAGGATGGCGGTTCACACTTCATAGAAAGAAAATATAAATCTCTCTTGAGAAAGTATTGGGTCACTCATAAGGTTGTTATGTCATATCATCCTCAAACTAGTATCCAAGTGGAGGTTTTAAATCAGGAAAGTAAGAGTATCATGGAGAAAACAATTAATTGCTCAAGAATTAACTGATCTATGAAACTCCTAGATACCTTATGGGCCTATCAAACTACCTAAAAGACACCAATAGGTATAAGACTGCACAAGTTGGTATATGGAAAATTGTGTCATCTCCTAGTTAAGCTAGATCTATCAAGCTACTCAAATTTTATATGAAGATTTCTACTAAGAGAAAAAAATTTCAACTTCATGAGTTAGATGAACTACAATTAGACTCTTATGAGAATGCCCAGATTTATAAAGAAAGGATTAAATGATTACATGATTGATGTGGTTTTTATCAAAGTAACGGAAGGTTGGATCCAAATTTGTAGTAGAAGTTGTCACCCACGATCTAATGCAAAAATAATGAAGTGAATTGGTGGATTATGGACGAAGAAATTGAAGATACAAGTGAAGGTACTCGAACCTTCAAATATGTCGAGATTTAAGATAGTTTTGAGGAAGGACTATCCCGGATCTTCCTTGCTCAATGTAGACCCAAAAGGGAGGATTAGACTTTAGCTTTCTTGCTCAAAGTTTTATCAAAATTCTTATTATTCATTCTATTCAATTCTCCCCACAAAGTTGTGCACAACATGGTTTATATAGGAGAAGGAATAATCTTGATGGTGACTAGCTTAAACCATCCGAGTTTAGTCCCTTAATTCATCCCATTAATCATGGTTGAATTAAGCCCATATTAACCTTAATCCAAAGCATAATATCATTGGTTTAATGATACAAAGGATTAATATTACAAAGCTATACAATAGAGTAAGATACATACATGAAATTATAGCCATACCCTAACTTACATAAAATATACTTAGGGTTAGGGTTTACAACAAGTTTATAAAAATAATGAATATCATCACTCTATCTCTTGTTGTAATGTATCACCCCATGTATGTCATAGTCTTACATGCCTTGGAATACTTGTACACATCAATGTGTATGAACATCATCTTCTTGCAAATATGTAACATACCTACAAGAATAACATGAATGTTTTTCAATGTCAAGCATATTAGAATTATCAAGAATATTTAACATGATAGGCTCCAATATTATGAAAGCTAAATCATCTTCCTTACCTTGAGGATTAGAATGAATATTACAATCATTATATTCAATGGATTCTCCTGCATCAATGATAATAATATCATTTGAAGAGAGTTTAATCAAGGAGATATGGTGTTGTTTTTCAACTCTCATTTGAATCTTTTTCTGCACAAGCTCAAGTCTAGATGGTCCAGACCTTTTAAAGTCTTTGAGGTTTTTCTTAGTGGGGTTATTGAAGTGTGGAGTAAAACAACTAAATCTTTCAAGGTGAATGGGCAATGACTAAAGCTCTATATTATAGGGGAACAAAGAAAGATAAGGGTCACTTATACCCTTTCTGACTCCCCCCCCCCCATTCATTAGAGAATTGAGCATCATAAGGGTTGAGCTCCTCACCATAAACAAGCACTTTTTGGGAGAAAACCCAACTTTCCTTCTTTTCTTTTTCTTTTTGTTCTTTTCTTCTTCCTTATTTTATTTTATTTTGATTTTATTTATTATTTTCATAAGCAATCAGATAGTAACGAGTTTAATTTACAATACCTTCATTTCTATAGTCTTTTCATGAGTGGAAGCTCCTCCAAGACACCCTTGCTCCACCTCTTTCTGATCAGTGATTTATATCATACTACATTGGGGATAATGTTGATCTTAAGCTCTGGGGTATGGGTTCATTATGCATTGATGATTATCTATGATTACCTTTTTTTATACTTATTCTCTTTTTTTTAAATCTAGGGAAATTTTCTCCTGGTGATGATATGAATCTTTAGCCTTTATCAATAATTGAGCTAGATAGATTCTCATTAGTCAGGACTAGGAAAAAAAAATTAACCCACATTTCACCTAATTCTCAAATAATTTTGATTGTAAGTTAGCAATAGGGGAGAATTGGACTTGAATCTTCTTTTATATTATAGGAGTTAGATTTTATGTGGCTAGCATCATAACCCTCATCATATTGAGATAAAAGGAAATTAAATAAGGTAGACATTCAAAATCGGTGAGAACTTGAGCCTAAAATTGGATGTATTACATATCCAATCATGATTTTTCTATCCTTGTGTGAAATTATCCAATGGTGTAGGAGACTATAACTTGCATTGAATCTCTTTGAGGCCACATATAACTTTTTCATGCATAAAAAATGATTAAAGCACGTGTATTTTCTTTGTAGTCCACATTAGCCAAACATAATACCATATGCTATTTTTACTTTTGATTAGGCGTTTTGAGCTTATGAGACTAATTATTTTTTATTCAACCCACATATTTAACCTATAATTTTGAATGACATCCTTATCCTTGCATAAGCTAGGGGTGCATAATTTATGATACAATGGGTTATGTGAGTAATATGGTGTAAGCTTGGGGTATGAAATGAGGTTTCTAGTTTTCTCATTCTTTCTTTTTACTCTCTAAAAAAAAGAGAGAATAAATAAAAAAGAAGAAGAAATATTGCAAATCAAGAATTATCTTTATGGTACATGTAATTGTGGGTAGTAAAAATAATTTATTATGATGCATCTAAGGGAGTTGTTAGAAGAAGTTCTTTGGTAAAAGATGGAGCCTATGTGTATGTTATTGATCTTTCTTTTAGATATTGTGTTTTTCATTTCTCACTCCACTATTTATAGGCTTTTGGGTACACTTTCAAATATCTATCTTGCCCTACAACAAAATAAAAGACCTTATAATTTTTTGCATGAATTAGTTTTCAAAGTGGTAGAGAATTGAGATGAGATGCAAGCCTATAGATTGAATACATCCATTTATAATAAGTTTGAGTGACGTAGCTCTACCTTTAAATACATGAGAGATTGAGAGTCCACATGCCCTAAAGCAAGGTCTACCGATTTAACTACCTGAATGTCTTAATTTTACTACTTTCAAATTTAAGTTAGTTACATGAATTTTTTTTCCTCTTACTTTTGCTTGAGATTGGATGGAAATGTTATCCTTGACCTGTGAAACTTATGATAACAAATAAATTTTTAAATTTGATTTATTGAAAGCTGTGGAAATTACTTTGTTAAGTCCCCATAAAATGTGTTTATCTTTTGATATGTTGGATACTAGTTATAGGATTGATGAGGGGGTGATCCCTACTCCATTATCTTTCCCTCCTTCTATAGTTCATATTTATTATTTTCTTAAGGACATAAGCATAGGGGAGTTGAAAAAAACATAAAATATGCATTATCTTAGTGTGTTTCAAGCATGATTTATGAGTGTTTAAAACATATTTCATGTTTAGATCAAGGATATAACTTTGTTTTGTATTCTTATGTGTAGTTATTAGCCCAAGATTGAAATATTCAATAATTTTTGGAAGTTAAATAATAGTTTGGAGCCATAATGAGATTTAGAATGCATGGTTTGAGACGAAAATGGATGCACGTGTATAAAGAACTAAAATTTCAACTATGATGCAATGTGAATCTAAACAAACTCAAAAGACCAAAGTTGTAGGTCTATTCAATATATTTCCAACACAATTTGAATCAATCAATCTAACGTTAGACAAAAAAAAATATTACAACCATAATACCAAAGACTGTCAAAATGAGTACGAATTCAGCAAAACAATACATGCCACAAATGTGGTTCAATTACAAAATCTAAGAAACTTATTTATTTCTTTCCAAATTTTTAAGACCTATATATATGTATTTTATCTTAGGTTTTAGAGGATATTTATTGTATCTTTCTCTTAGCCACCAAATAGTATCAGATCTAGAACTCAAGTATTGAAGAAAAAAAATAAAGGATTTCTTATGCAAGAATGGATTACAACTCTCTACTTTGAAGATTTTAATTAAAATATTTGTTATTTCTTTATTCTCTTTAATAAATTTATTTATATGATTAAATTGCATATTTATTTAATGTGTTCTATATTCCCAATCATGTGTGAGTAAACTCTTTGTCCAAGATTGGGAAAGAATCTAACTTTTTAGTAATTGATAATAAATTAGTATATGTTCTTGGTGAAAGTTTGAGTCTTTAAAATTAATTTATTGTGATTGAACTTTGTTGACTCACTTGATCACTAAATTAGCAATCATAGGTAATTAGATGAATAACGGAAGGGTAAAAATTAATACCAGACCTTCAGTAATTAAGTAGAAAGTTTGAACCACAAAAGTAGGCTAGATTCTTTAATGATTCTATTAGATTAGCAAGAAGCTTAATGGGTTTAAATTAATATTAATTCTAAAAAAATAGATAATTGAGATTAATTAAGAACAATCTTAAGACCTCAAAAGTGGTTTTTAATTAATTTAGGCTAACTCACCCTTTTTAGTTTAAACCAACAATGAGAACTTAAATAATTCTCCATTAAGAACTAAAGCTATGGTGAAAAACCAATCCTAACCCTTCATTATATTGAATTCGACCCAATTAGCTATTTATTTTTAGAATTATTATTTAATCTTACAATTTTATTTTATTTAACCTTACTCATTGGTTTAGCTAGTTGAAAACGTAAACTTTTCTAATTAACCCCTAGTTCTTGTGAGATTGACCTTGATATCTACCACAAATCTGTGCGTTTACAGATTTCCCTATCAATATCCTTTAAAGATCCAGTCCATATTAGAGTGGCCAACACCAATGAATACTAGGGAGATATAAAGTTTTCTAAGATTGGTAGATTACTATAGGCATTTTGCCTAGTATTTTGCCAAGATTACTCATCTTTTGACTACATTGTCAAAGAATAAAACACTCTTTTACTGGGATAAGAAGTGCCTCAAGGCTTTCGAGGTGCTTAAGAGGAGATTGAATTCAACTCTAGTTCTTACCTTATCATCGAGTATAGTAGAATTTTAGGTGTATAGTGATGCATCCAAGCATGGTTTAGGGTGTGTGTTGATGCAGCATTAGAGGGTAGTTTCATATACTTCTCACCAATTGAAGGAGCATGAGAAGAATTATCCCATTCATGACCTTGAGCTAGCTATAGTGGTTTTTTCCCTAAAGATCTAGAGATATTACTCATATGGAGTGTATTGTAAGTTCTACAGAAACCATAAGATCCTCAAGCACATTTTCACTTAGCGTGAGCTGAACATGAGAAAATAAAGGTGGCTAGAGATGGTTAAATACTACGACTTAGAGTTGACCTACCACAAGAATAAGGCCAATATTGTAGCAGATTCTCTTAGTATAAAGGCTTCACACTCCTTGGGTTCATTAGTTCTTTTAGATTGGATTTGTTATGAGCTTTAGGAGATGGGCATTGATAGCACTGGGTTTGGGGATCTTAAGATGAGGATGGGCGCTCTCACAATAACACCGACCATTTTTAATGAGATCCAAGCTAGCAATCCAAGATGTATCAATCTTAAGCAATTAGACAAGCTATAGCATAGGGTACAGCACTGAGGTTTCAAATTTTTTAGGATGGTAGCATTTGTTTCTATGGTAGATGGTGTGTTTTGTATATTTGTGGGTAGCTAAAGAGAAAGGTTCTAGAGGAGGGTCATCTTGCACTTTATTCCTTCCATCTTAGAGGGGATAAATTGTACAATGACTTAAAATAAATCTATTAGTGGCCCTATATGAAGCAAAAGGTTGTAGACTTTGTAGCTAGGTGTTTGACTTGTACTAAGATTAAGGTCAAGCACAAGTGTCTGACAGGGTTGGTTCAGTCAATGTAGGTTCCCAAGGGGAAGTGGGATAGCGCATCGATAGAATTCATGGTTGGTTTACCAAGGGTCTGCAACAGTTCAAATTTTATTTGGGTTGTAGTTGACAAATTGATCAAATCAGCAGTATTCATATCAATGAAGTCAATCTAGAGTATGGAGCAGATGGCAACTACTTACAAGAAACATGTGGTACAATACTATGGGGTATCCAAGGACATTGTGTTGGACCAAAACTCTAAACTCTTATCGCACTTTTGACATAACTTGCAAACAAATTTTGGGACAAAGCTGAAGATGAGCACTAATTTTCATTCGACTATAGATGTTTAGACCAAGCGCATTATTTAGATTTTGAAGGATATTCTTAGGGCTTGTGTGCTCAAGTTTTAGGGTAGTTGGGAGCATATCCTAGACTTGATAGAATTATCCTACAACAACAGTCATTATGTGAGCATAGGGATGCACCTTTTGAGGCACTCTATAGATAGAAATGTTGTAGCCCCTTGTGCTAGAGCTACTCAAGTGAGGCAATTATGTTGGAATCGAAAATGGTAGAGGACAATGTCAGACAAATCATTCTCAATCAATATTGGATGAGGGATTATCAGGATAGGAAGAAGAGTTATATTGATCTATGAAGTAGGACAAATGGGTTTGAGGTAGGTGACCAAGTGCTTATAAAGGTTTCTCTCATTAAGGGTGTGATGCATTTTAGTTGAAAGAGCAAGCTTAGCCCGAATTATGTTGAATCTACGAGATTTTAGAGCCAAGCGGAGAGTTTTTTTTTTTTTACCAACTTGCCTTGCTTGTTGAGCTTTCATGAGTGCATAGATTTTTTCACATATCTCAGTTGAGGAGGTAAGTGGTAGATTTGTTGGACATCACTCATCTAGAGACCATTGAGCTTGATGATGCCTTATCTTGTGAAGAGTAACCACTGAGGATCCTTGACACTAAGACTCATGAGATGCGTTTGAAGCCATCCTACAGGTGAAGATCTTATGGTCACGCTATAGATTTGAGGAATCCACATGGGGGTCCAAGGGGAAGATAAAGACAAAGCATTAAGAGATTTTTGTTTAGGTGTGTTGTGCGGGTATTGCCGCTTCTTTTAAGAGGGTAGTACCCATCTATCGTGTAGTAAAGCTTAGTTGTTATTTTCCTTTTTCTTGATGGCTTAGGGTTTTGTTATGTCTTGAGCTTATAATGATATTTTCCTAAATTATTTCCAATGTTTATTATAAATTCTAATTAGATTCTGCTTGTGCTAATGTGCATATTTTCATGTTTTGGGATTATTTTTACATTATGTAGATCACTCTATGATTTTATTCAGCTAAATTTCCCCAAAAGGCCTTTTTTGAGCCATATCTAACCTTATCTCTTCCCCCTTTTCTCTCTCTTGTGGTAGCCATGGCTGAATGTTTGCCTTTCTACACCACTCCCCTAACCTACCAAACCTTTTCCATGTATCTTCCTTGTCACACCTTACCTCATTTACCTCAACTTGTGATCTCTTTACATTTTGAGTGGCTCACACTCAACCTAAGTCAGAATTCCTTGTCTCACACTTGGTTATTTCAACTATCACTTCCCTCTTATACACCCCATTATTAATTAAATTCAATCCATGTCATCTACATTTGCTAATTCTCTCCCTTTTTCTTTGTGAAAATTTTCCAAGTGTTGGGCATTAACCACGTTTACTCTCTTTTCTTCTCTACTAGGAGAACAGAGGCTTGTCTCTTGTTCTCTATCCTTTGGTAAAAAATTATTGCCTCTTCTTTCTTCTCCTAATCTTATCTTTATCTATGCCTTGTTTCTATTAAGCAAGGAAGGGTTAAAGTTTTGAGAAAGGTTGAAGACATTGGGTTTTGGTTTTGGGTTTCAATTGTAAGAAAAGGCTATATTTTTTTTCATTTTTCTTCTCCTCTTTCTTCTGACTTTTTTTTATTAAGTTTTAAGAAGGAACTTTAATGTTTTTGATTCTTTATTATGTCTTGATAAACAACCATCAAGTTAGGAATACTATGTGCTGGAAGAATTTCTTAAAGGTAAGGTATTCTTCTCTTTAATATGAATAAGGACTTTTGTTATTTGTTGTGGTTCCATGTTATTAGTATATTTTTATATTAAGCATGAGTTAATTGTATTCTAGGATTTGAGCATGTTGTATAGTTTTCATATTGAACTTTAAGCATGTTTTGGGTTCCCTAATATTATGCATAATTAGCATTTTGGAGCATGATGTCATTTGATGTGAATATTACCATGTATCCATGTGATTCTATGTGTGCAGTATGTCCATTATGTTGGGATGTTTTTGGTTCTTTCTAGTTATTTAAACTCTTGGATTTGATTCCTACACTTAGATTTGTAAACTCTATTTTATTTATATTACTAATCTCACCATTATTATCATAGACTTGTAGGATTATTAGTTGGCCATGCATTCTTTCGCTATTGTTCCGTTTTGACTTGCATGAAACATGAGTTAGGTGATAATCGCATATCTCTCATGGTTGATGTGGTAGTAACATTATCTAATTTTACTTTTACAAAGGCTTCCACATTATATTTAAAATGAAATTTGTAGTTCAAAATTTAGGAGTGTTACACTTGGCCCAATGCTAAACATATTTAACTTAAAATTCAACTCTAATATGTAAGCATAAAATGGACCAAACTCTAAAATAATTCCATACGGCTAATCAAAAGTACTAGCAAATTAAAATTAAAAACTATCTAACATGCACTTGAGAGTTAATACCAATCCAAAAGTATAAATGAACATACACAACCTACATATATCATCGAAAAAATAACCAGCCCAAAGTAATCTGAACTTAAGCAAACCTTACCTGAACCCAGATTCAATGGATAAAATGACCGAAGATAATACAAACCTAAAATGACTAGATTCAAAAACAACCTAAAATTTCCTTAATGGTCTTAATAACTCTATTTAACCTTCATCTCCATTAATCATGCCTATGGTGTATCAATTATATGCATACGGTGCACAAATCTTATTTGTGATATACATTTATCCATGCTAAATATCCTACAACCAATAATTAAACTTTTGACTCACTCATATTGTAAAATAGTCATATGCTACTCATCCATCTATAGGTCTAGAAAATTTATTGTGAAATGTTCCCTAAAAAAACTATTGCAAAATGATATATCATGTGAGATACTGTAACACCCCAATTTTTACTACTGAAAAATTGTATTTTACAACAGAAGTATATAAGTAAAATATTGGGGGTTACCATTGTAATTGACATTAGTCTAATTTATTCAATCATCCTTACATAAATTACAAGGATAAAATCATTTATAATAACACAATGAAATTAGAAATGAAAGAAAAACTTATAATACAATATGAGTTTGGAGATTAACTCTGAGTTACGATAATCAAAAGGAGGAATACCATGGATCAAGAGTCTAAAAAGGCATCTGGGTAAATACTTCTATCGAATAACATTACTCTTCACCTAAACACCCAATAAAAATAAGATCACACATCCCCACATATTGCATCATAGGAAGCATAGTCATCTAGAGGATCTTATGAGACCTAGACACAAGAATCAAGATTTCCTTCTCGTATAAATGAGAAGCACCTATAAAAATGGTGGTTAGTACCCTACATACTGAGAAAGGGAACAATATTAACAAATCGAGGATACAAATAGCACATGCATTCATAATAGGTGTTAAGTACACAACTAAATAAATGAAACATCTTATAAGATAAGGACTGATCCAGGTCTCTTTATTAGATATAACTATTTTTATTCTCTTATATGCGTTGAGTACAGGAACCCCACTATTCTTAAACCAGTGGAACGGTATGAAGCACCTTCTCAGGGAAAATACACCTGAGCCACTATTATCATCTGGTGGAACATATCTAAAAACGTTACCTTCTCGAGGTAAAATGCTCCCGCGCCACTATCATCTTTTTTGGAACAAATATAAAAACAATACCTTGCTCCTGACTCGCATACTCTTCCACTTTAAATCATTAGTATCTTTTCCATAGGTTATACTATTATATTTTCATTTCACGATGAGCAGGAGACCCACTACTCTAGTGAAATGGATTGAAACAACTTCTTGGGATAAAATGCTCCCAAGCCGAAGCCCCTATTCTCTCTAGTGGAATGGATATTAAAAACATTATCTTCTTAGTGCAGAACGCTCCTAAGCCACTATTATCTCTAGTGGAATGGAATATAAAAATATCACCTTGACCTTACTCACACGTTCTTTGATTTTAAATGATTAGTATCTTATTCATGATTGATCACATTAAAGCAGATAAACACATCACACAGGTCAAGGTCTTTAATCTCCTCAAACCCTAATTACACACTCCTAGTATACATTCTCCCGTATTGATTATTCAACAACAAATAATAATATATCATTATTTAATATCATCATTAGTATCATACCCGTAATTCACGGTCTAACTGCCACATTGTCCATATACATTAATAAGCTTATCCAAGGTACTATTTATAAAATTACCAAAAACCTAATTTCATAAGTAGTCACAATTCTTCCCATAATACTCATATTATTACCAAGTTCAATAAACATCCTCTTAATTCCAATCATTAGCAACATATCTAGAATTTAGATAGCCTCTAGGTTTTACAGATGGAATGAATACGTTATCATTTTAATTTATTATACCCTAATTATACCATTATTTTATTTTAAAGAACCCAAGACAAACAATAATACTTCCAAACACTTCTTCGTACATCATTACCATAATATAATCGACCTAATACATAAAATACCAAAAATTCCTTATTATCCCATAATGACCAAAATACCCTTAAGGAAAACCAACAACTCTTATTTTATAAAATCTCTCACCTTCCGCAATCATTATTTTTCCCAAATCCACCATTTATCATCATACTTCTTAAATATGCATATTCCACTTATCTTGGCTTATTTGGCCTACATTTCATTCCATACAATATACTTTCCACAAATATGACATTATTATAACAAAATCATATCCATACTTTTTACCCATTCTAATTTCCTTTCAAACATATATTCCATATAATCACAACATACAATCAACAACATACATTAAGTCATATGGCAATAATATCATGAAAAATACACATATCCCTACAAGTAATTAGCAAAAAAAACCCTAAACATCGATCAATATCCTTACCAATTAGGACACTTGCCTCTAAGCATGTAAATCCTAGACCTCCTCCTTCGAGATCATTGGAATACCACCTATGAAAAATAACATAATACACACTTAGACTCAAAGAGTATAATCGAGGGAGAAATTAAGGTAAATATGGTGAAAATGGAAATAACAGTTGTCAAATGGAATCTTTATATGTGTAGATGGATCGTGGAATTTATGATGGAGCTATGGTAAAAATTTGGGGGTGTTTGGATAAGTTTTGGGGTGAAAAAAGGGGTGCATTGTACAGTTGTGCTACTGATAGTGCATACCCTAGTCGAGAGTTAGAATCGTGCATGACTAGGCAGTGTGAAGTGGCATTACTATGCTCAATCGCTGAGCAAATAGACTTAAGTCGAACAGATGTGCATTGGCATGTGATACGGCCATGTGCAGGCCATGCGATTATGCAGGGGTAGGTTGTGTAGGGTTCCACAAGTATGCGATAAGAAATTTCAGCGCTGCATGATCATACTAGAGGTCGTGCACAGGCCATGCATTTTATGAAAAACATGACAAACGTAAGAAAAGGAGAGGGGAAAATAGGTGGTGGTCGACGGTAATGGGCGGTGAAAGTGTTGGGGAAGGATGGGGCAACCCTGAGTGGTTGGTCTACAGGTGTTGGGTAATACATGGCAGCATACGGTGGAAATGGTGGTGTGGTAGGCAAAAAAAGGTATAGAAGAGAAGGAAAAAAAAGAAGGAAGAAAGAAGAAATAAGAGAGGGGCTTAGGGTAGAGTTTTGGACACAAAATGTGTAGAAAGTAAGGCAAAACAAAAGAGGAAGGAAGGAGAGTGTGTAGTGTGTGTGTGTGTGTGTGTGTGTAGAGAGAGAGAGATGGGTGTGTACATGGGGAAGAAAATGGCAGTGGGAGGAGTGTGAATGGACAATGGTGTAGGTCAGGGTGGTAAGTGAGCATGAGGGATGATAGTGGAGATGATGGTTCAGTGTTGGAGAGCTTACACGAGGGTGTTGACAAGTGATGGTGATGGTGAGTGAGTGTATGTTGCGTGAAAAAGGAAAAAGAAATGGCAGGGAGATAAGAGTGACGTGCAAATCAGCAGGTCCAGAAGAGGAAGAGAATGATAGATGATGGATGAGGGTGACTACAGAGGTGATGGGAGATGGTGCAAGTGGGAGGAGGCAGCACAGATATAAGAACAAGGCAAGTTGCAAGTTGCAAAAACTAAGGTCAAGCTTTACGACAAAGCTAACGGGAGAAAGGAGAAAGGAAGAAAATGAAAAGGGAGAAGGTTGTGAATTAGCTTAGGTAAATTTTAGATTAGCCAAAATAGGTATGATTAGTGGTAATCTCAATAAATTGGAAATTGGGTTACAAAATATGGTTTATTCGAGTCAAAGATTAGTATTTAATTAAGGTTTCGAGATTAAGAAATTTGGATAAGGCTAAAATAATATTTTCTCAAGATTATAATGGAATTAAAGTGTTAATGATACGAGATTAGGATAAGAAAAAAAATTGGGGTATTACAAATATTATTAGCGAGGTACATCAAACACCAATGGCAAATTTATGCACACTTCAATACATTTTTTTTAATAAGACAATATCATTAATAATAAGGTTTGCACACCAGCATCAATCTATGACACTCTCCCCACCTTCTAGGGATGTTTGAGAGGCATACTAATCATTTACCTAGGCCTTCCTTAAGGGATACATCATAAAATGCCAGGGGGAAGCCAAGTGATACAACTAAACAAACATACACAATTATATCCCCTTCTGCTAAGACAACGCACCATCATAGCCTACCAAGCACCCTATTACACTACCCGCCTAAATTACAGTAGGCCCCTCCCTTAAGCCATGCATCGAACAACCCAAGACCCTTCAAAGTCATGTAATGAACACTCTCACCAATCCTTGTTTCGCCATGCTAGTAGCAATATAGTTCACTTCACAGGGCCGATAATCCACTTAGAAATCTTGCCTTGAGGTGCTGAGATTGTTGATAAAATTTTGCTAAAAAAGTTATCTTCCAAGGACCAGTACTGGGCTCTTTGCACCACCCCACTGTATTATTGGAATTCAATTCAATTTGGATCTCCAAATGCTGCATCCAGATTTTCTATACCAAGAGGACACATGCCATATGGCTGTAAATCACCTCTAGCTCATTGATATCCAACATAGTCCGGTAGTATAGAGAATAAGGATCTAATGTAACAAACCCCAAACCGCACCCTAGTTAGGAGATGTTACACGCCCCTATCAATATGAAAGAACCCACATAGGTAGCAAGCCTAGCGCACAACAAAACCAAAGAATAACACTGTAATAACCAACTTTATTACAAGGTTACGAGTTATTACCTAAAATCAAACAATGCTGACAAAATAGATAGACAAATTATTACCATTCTGATTATCAAAAGCGAGAAACATGATAAAGTCTAACAGACTAAAAGATCATCAAATAATACTCTAAAATAATAGGCTCATACAACCAATCCCAAACTGCACCCTCAATATCAGTCATTTCAACAAAGCTTCATGATCGTTATGTGAAATGTTAGTAAAGTAATGAGCAAAACCACATATCAACAAGTAACTGGCCAGCTGGCCAAAACAGAGACCAAGCAGTAAAATGAATACACATCCAAAATGATTTAAAAAAATATCTTTTCTAAAAAAATCATATAGATACTTTGAGAAGAATAAATTGTTACACTTTTAAATACATAAATTATTTAATTAGATAAATAAATTAGAGAACACTATATCAATAACAAACATAAATAATTTATAACAAATGATCCAAAATTTTAGGTAAGATAAACAATCAATCAAACAATTACTCAATCGAACAAATATAGAAAGGTTAGTAGGACCCTACAATCAATTCCATCAAAACGATAAAAAAGCAATGCTAATCAAAATAAAAGCTTTAGAATAACTATGACTGTTATGTATGGCTATAACAATGCCATACTAATCGATGGGTTCCCCGGTCGCTAACGAGGTCTAGAAGGACATCGTAAGTAGTACACTACAAATAGAAGCAGTATTGATTAGTTATCCCACACTGCCAATTGGGTCAAAAAGGATTTGCACTGCCCTTAGGGAGCATAGTCACGAAATATTTCCAAAGATATCCTACTAACAGACGATGAAAAAATTTATCAAATAATAAAATCACCACATTAAATCAATCAAATATTAATAAAAGCTTGATTACATTTCCATTCAAAATACAGAGTACAAAATTTAGATATTTCATAACTTAAGATAGTTATAGTATATAAAATAATATTTTTTTAAATAGAAAATGAGAACTAATTTCAATAAACATATATTTAAGTACAACCTCGTGACGTTATTCAGATCAATATCAACTAGACAGTCAAATAATCTTATAACTCAATTTAGCTTACTTTTAATACAAATTAGAAACACTAATTAAATAACTTATTCATGTTTACCCATATGGTTTATTTATCAATTTATTTCCAATATTTAATATTCATCTCTGAATGGTTATACCAAAATATTTAATTAATTAGTATCTTAATTCTCATTATTTACGCACAAAAATAAGATCTAGAATTAGTTAGCTTATGCCTTGATTGACAATAATATAATAATCTAAATGAATTAATATTTTCCTCGGCTAAATCTGCTACCCCTATCTTGTCATCCTAGCTCAACGTAAAAGCTCTATCAAAAGTAGGTTAGGCTACCGACAATACCATCACAATAATATTTTAACTATTCTTTTCATTCCACTTCTTCCCTTCTTTCTTCTTTTATTATTTATTATAACATATATCACCATCAAGTGGTGTTTTATACTTTGTACTACTCTATTGCGTTACTCTATGAACTCTCACCGTAAACATTCTCAAAACAAAGAGCACCAAAAATAATATAAAATAAATGGATTTCCACTATCTTTATTCCGAAACCATAAGTGCGGCCTTCGAAGGATACCACCCTAAGGACAATCTCCCATAGCGTCACCCATGGTAAATTTACTAAAGAGTGGAAACTAATAATAAGATAATTTTATTAACAAAGTAAATAAGACTTAGGCTAGCTTATTAACTTAGTTGTTTGACTAAAATTAAAGGTTAATCTTTACTTACTTATAATTAATAAATAATCAACGAACCGAAGAAGTTATTGTCGTATACCTTTCAACTTGCTCGTAGAATTAACTATTCTTACTCTTTTCTCTACTCCTCCTTTGCTTACCTTACCTAAATGAAATTGGTAGAGTTAAGAGCAGGTCAAACGATTTAAACTCTTGGTCTCTGCTCTTATTTTTTTTCTCTTCCTGTGTGCTCCATTACAGTGGTTTAAGGGTTAACTTAAATAGAATTGGATTACTTTTTGAAATGTAAAACTATCGGTTAATATATAATTAAAGCAAATACTTAGTCAATGATAGCTTTTAGTTGCAAATAATTCGATGACTAAGGCCATTTGTTACAACTTCTTATGATTAATCTCCTAATATCTTCTTTCTCCCCACTTTCTCATAAATTATCTAGTAATCGAGACATGTTGTTGTTTTTTATTTTCTTTGGGTTCTCACATCTAAACCTCCTATGGCAAGCACGAAGTAGACCTCCTATAGTCGCCTTTTTTGAGTCAACACATAGCAGAAGCATCAGTGTTTCATTTTAGTTTCCCAAGCAGCGGAGCTTTTCATAATTGGTTGTGCAACCCCATCTGTCAGGTCTCCATAGCATGCCTAAATTTTTGCAGGCAGCTCAGCATGCAAACCACTTCATCCGGAGAGTATGGGAATACCGACACTGAAGCTTTGATCCACCACACCATTTTGAGCAACACCATATCTTATATGGAGGGAAAGTAGTTGGATTGGTTTTAAAGAACCCACATGGTTCATTTCTTCCCAATGCTCCACAAGATGACCATAAAAGCCAACTTCTGCACTTTACACTAGAACTTATCATTCTCTGAACACCTCCCCTGGTCAATAGACTAGATTAAGGTTTGTGGAAAGCACCATTAGATTATAGTAATGTGGAACCACCATGGCCAAATTTCTCTTGTCACTCCAATCCGCAAAAAAAAAGATTATGCACATCCTCATCTTCAAGGTCACATGAAATGTATCTTGTGATAACCACAACCCCTATTCCCCTATTCTTAAGAAAAATTCTAATAGGGGCATTTTCCCTTATCATAAGTCATACAAATATCTCAATTCCTAGGTGAACTATTTTGAACTAAAAGGTGGTACCTGGATTAGATATCGGCCCATAATAGATGTTAGTTAGACTGTTAAGTATCGCTTAAATCGAGAACCGGTCCCTCTTATCAAAGCCCCAACACACTATCTTCTATTGTTTGAGTCAATTGCACATTCCTGAGAAGCTCATGCAACTCCAACTTCATACTAAGCTCCCAATCAAACAAAGGGCGATGTGGTGCCACATACCACTTCCATGTATTTTGCTTTCACTTGCCCATATCATAGATGTTGCTTTCCTTATTAGTTGCTAGGGTAAAGAGATGTGGGTACACCTCTTTTTGGGGCTTATCCCCAATCCACACATCCTCCCAAAAATAAGTACCACATCTATTACCCACCTTTTTCCTAATTTCCTTGCCAAATACACTTCTCAGCACTGTCTCCCCCAATATTGCAGTACAGACATATGCCCATACTCATCCATGTTTAGGCATGCTCCATGATTGCGGGCCACGCCAAAGGAGTCGGCTATATTTTCCATTGATTACCTACTGCCATAGGGCCCCATCACACTATTGTAGGAACAAAAACCATTTCATCAATAGTATCTTATTTTTGTGCCAGAGTTTCCCCACACCTAACACTCCCAATTTTATGGATCTGGAAACCATATCCTAACTAACTAGGTGAATCCTCCTGTGTTGGAGGTCATTACCACTCCACGAGAATCACCTCATTATTTTTTCAATTTTATCGTCACCTTTGTAAGAAGTTTAAAATTAGACAAGTAGTAAATTGGGAGGTTAGTGAGTACTGACTTTATAAGAGTGAGTCTTACCCCTATATACAAAGTATTACCCTTCTAAGTGGCTAATATTTTCTCGATCTTCTCAACCACCACATCCCAAGATGATTCCCTGGATAAATCCCCTCTAATAGAAACTCTAAGGTACTTGAAGGGAAATATACTAACCTTACACAGCAAAATTCTAGCAACATTCTCCATCCATCATTGCTCCTCCATATGAAAACATATTAACTCACTCTTTAGGAAGTAAAATTGCAATCCTAATGCCATATAGAAAGCTAATAGTGCACATTTAATGTTGCATAAAAAATCATCCCTTGGTGGATAGAAAAAGATCGTATCATCTACATATTGGAGATAGGATATGACTCGACCTTGCCAACTAACTAGTACACCACTCCAGAGTTGTAATCTTATCACCTTCTTCATTACCAAGTTTAATACTTCTATAGCCAAGTTTAACTGAAAAGGTGAAAGGGGATTTCCTTGTCACAACCCATGATGGAGGTTGAAAATTTTGGTCGCAGAACCATTCACCAAAGCTAAAGGTGACGCAGTCTTCATACAATCATTCATCCATCAAAGTTATTTATAAGGAAACCCTGGGCTAGCCAATACCCAAACCAAGAATTCTCAGCTCAAGCTATCATAAGCTTTGTGGAAGTCTATTTTGAAGAGAACCAGACCTATGTTACACCTTTTATGAGTCATAATGCTATTTATTATGTTACTGTCCTAAACAAAGGCTAATTGAACTAGGCTAATCACTTTTGAGAGGACTTACTTAAGCCAACCTACTAGGACCTTTGCAAGTATTTTGTAAAGACACTTACTAGGACTCCCAAAATTCATCCATCATCTTTTGTATATCCTCCCTTAATAGATCCTAAGCACTCTTTATGAAAGAGAAATTAAACCCATCCAGACCAGAGGCTTTGGAGTTATTGCAAGAAAACACCGCTGCTTAAATTTTTTCTTTTGAGAAGGGAGAGATCAGTGCATCCTCAACACTTTTGAAATTCTTTGAAACTCCAAACCTTCAAATATTGGTCAGTCGTACACCCTCTCCTTGTAGACTCCTAGGAAATGGTCATATGTACCCTCCTTAATCGATTTTGGATGATCTAAGATGGCACTCCCAATCTCTACTCACAATAACATGTTCTTCCTCTATCTATAAGTAGCAAAAACATGGAATAACCGTGTATTTCTATCCCCTTATCATGGCCATTTACATCTATCCTTTTAAGCCCATAATGACTCTAGCCAATTATTCCACCTCTAAAGATCTACCTGCAATAATCAACATTTCTCATGTTTTCATTCATTAAGTCTCCATGCTATCTTTTTTTTTTTGATTTCATGAATATCATCCTAAACTGAGCTTAGTTGTTCTTAGATGGAGCCAAAAGTCTCCTTATTCCACCTCTTGAGTTGACCCTTTACTCCTTTAAGTTTGGTATTGGTTAGAGCATAAACCCTATCCTCTAACCATGTTTCCTTAACCACCTCTACATATTTGGGATGATCAATCCTGCAATTTAAAAATCATAAGGGCTTTAGGCCAAAATCAAGATAAACCGATGATGCCCATAAAGAACAATGATCATACACACCTCTCCTCAATAAAGACAACTTCAAGCTTAGGAATCTCTGAACCCATTTTATATTCACAAAAATTTTGTCGAGAATGCTAGCTCAATTCCAGCAAAACCACGTAAACACACCACTAGAATTGTTTACTTCCACCGCCTCAATCTTGCTTATGAGCTTCTTAAAATCCCATACACCACTTACCCCTACCATGCCACTACTACGATCGATTGTGCCAAGCACCTCGTTGAATTGGCCTATGAATAAGCTTGGATAATTTGCCTCCACCTAGAACTCATAAACTTCCTTCCATAATGTCTCTCGAGTATCTACATCACATGGGCCATACACATTGATTATTGCACACACAAAACTAAAGGATTGCAAAGTCCCTTTTATGGCTACCCAAGATATAGTTGTTACATGTTCTGGAACTCAAACACTCTCTTGTCCCACACTATTAGGAGACCACCTGACCATCCTTCTGCACCGTCTATTTACCACTGCATATCAATGTTTCTCTAGATGTTCTTGACGATGGAGCTTGCCTCCCCTTCAATTTTTGTTTCTTGAAGATAGATAAAGTCTAGAATGAGATCCCTAACCACAAGCGTCCTAGGATGGTGTAAGTAGTTCTAAGCCTGCCTATTTTAGGGGGCCTCAATTTTATATATCTCATATAGTATTAGTATAGGTAAAACACAAAGAGATCATATAACGGTCTAAGAATATAGCATAGTTGATGTGCTATTTTGGATGCTGGCAGAAGGCCGGCGCTCAAGTCTCCCAAATTCCAAATTTTTTCTTCAAAATGAAATCAAGTCAATAAAAAAATCAATACAACCTACCGACTACCAAGTGACACACAACAATTTTAACACACTTTTTCTTTCTTATTTTTTATAAAGATGACGTAAAAAGAGAGCTTCCTTTATATCTTCTTTATAATTTTTAAAGTTATAAACACCAAACCTCAGTCCACTCCCACCCATAATTACCAAGTGACACACATTAATTTCAACACACTTTTTCTTTTACAAATCTAACATAAAAGGAGATCTTCCTTTATATCTTATTTGTCATTTTCAAAGCTTTCAACACGAAATTTCAGATCACTCCCACCCATAATTATTATTAGTCTGGGGAATTCAAAAATCCTATTTTTTTCCTCATTTCTATCCACAACTGTTTTTGGTTGACAGCATCTATTTTTCCTTCTTAATTCTTCAAAGTTCTAAGTTCTAATTTTGCCTCCTATAGTCTCTTGTCTTGCCTGTAATTTTTTGCTCAATTATTATTTTGGAGAAGAATAATTTATTATCATTTAGGTAATTTTTCCTTAAATTTAGTCTCACCTCTTGCATTATCATCGTAAATGAGGGTATAATTTAGAATTTCATATACTTTGTTTGTTGCAGGCTTATTGTTGTGCTTTTAGTTGTTTCTTTAGCTTAATTTTAGGTCATCATCTTTCAAATTGAGTTTTAAAGATAAAAATTGTAAGTATTTACCTTTCTTATCTTCATCTTGTTGTTTAAGATTATTTATATCTTATAATTCGATGTAAATTTTGGTGAAATTGTAATAGAATACCATTGTCCATGGTGTGAATTAGTAGTACACCTTAGAAATCATACATGATCAAGCAAAGAAAAAGTATTTCTTCTTCAAATATTATTGAAAAATCAGATACCATTAGTATAGCTAGAGTGAAAAGACAAGAAGTATATCTACTAGTGAACATATATGTATATTATTGATAATAATTTTTAAAATGTTGAATGCTCTTTGATATTTTTTATGAACTTTGGAAATTAAAATGCCTCCAACTAGGAATTTTGAATCCAGATATGCCAAACACTAAAGAAAAAGAAAAGATGAGCAATTGGCTGCTAGTCAAAGAGCAGCTCTTAACAAATTTGTTAGTAAGCAAATTGATGAAAACATATTTCAAGAGTGTGATATGAATTTGGATAATGTTTTTGTGAACATTTAGATGAAACTATGGAAGAAGATGATGTATTAGAAGAAAATATGGAGCATATTGTGGAGGAAAATGAAGTGGAACATAGTTTAAATGGTGATGGTAATGATGTTGGAGAAATTCACTTAAATATATTTGATCCTAATAATTGGGACAATCTTAATCCTAAATTAAGGGATTTATTAGTAAAAATGTCCTATAAGAGATTTGTTATCAAGAAAAGGTCCCAAGGATGGAATGATAAGACAATTCTTTTCTGAATTCTATGATAAGTATTTATCCAATGGAGAGAAGTGTCATCGAGATTGGCTTGTGTATACTAAAGATCTTGACAAAGTATTTTGCTTTTGCTGTAAAGTGTTCAAGAACAAACCACAACCAAGTCAATTAGCACATGATGGAGTTAGTTACTAGGGACACCTGGCTAGCAAATTGAAGGCACATGAAATAAGTCCTGAGCATATCAATCATATGTCTATATAGGTTAAGTTGTCTATGAGACTAGAAAATAATCAAGTTATTGATCAAGTTGTGCAAGACCAAATCAATAAAAGAGATAGAGCATAGGAGGAAGGTATTGCGAAGATTGTTTACAATGGTAAAATATCTGGCTAAACAGAGCCTAGCCTTCCATGGAAGTAATGAAAATATTTATGAAGAAAATAATGGAAATTTTATGGCTTCAGTTGAATTAGTGTGATACCCTGATCCAAAATCCTTCAAATCTTATTCATAATTATGTTGATATAAAATTAAATTAGTTTTGGTTTTAAAATGGCCTTAAAATTCTAATAAAAATGTGAATTTCAGGCATATCGATCGACTAGTTTACATAACCAATCAACTGGTGCACATGGAAAATTAACCTTATTATTCTTGAAAAGCCATTCAACAGGTTTGCCCAAACTCATCAGCTAGTTTATCTATGATTTCAGATCTATTTATGATTTTAATTCGAATTTCTCTCTAATGATTATGAAAACTTCTTATTTGAGTCCAATTATGCTAATAAGTATGTTTTCATTCTTTGGTATTATTTTCACATTATTTTGATCATTACATAATTTTTAATTAGCAATTTTTTTTCAAAAAGACACATTTGGAAGAAAGCTTCCCTTTTTTCTTCTCCCTCACCTCTCCCTCTCTCTTCTAGCCAATGGGGATATGAGATTAACTTTATGGACACTTTTCTTGACTTACCAACCCACTACCATGCCCATCACTGACTGCACTTAACACCCTACCACCCCCATCAAGTCAGCCCTCTCTTCTTGGCTTATCCACACTCAAACTCACTAGTCTTATTCCCCTTTTCTCCTAAAAATGTTGACCAGCTTTTCCTTTATACTCCTCATTGCTGATCTATTATCATTCCTCACTTGTGTCCCTGCTCTCTTCTCCCTTATCCTTGTAGAAATTTTCCCTAAGTGTTCAGAATCCTTCCATTTTTCTCTCTTCTTCCCTCTAGTGAGAAAAATAGAGGTTCTCTTTGATTTTCTCCTTTGAAGTAGGCAAGAATTATGTTCATTTTCCTTCTTCTAATATTGATTTTGTTTCTCTCTTGCTTTCCTTAAGTAAGGAAGAATTAAGGTTGAGAAAGGTTGGAGATTCCAACTTTTCCTTTCATACCCTATTTTTGAGTTAGAGGTAGGGTTATGTGTTTTTCTTCTTCTTTTGACTTCCCATAGGTTGTAACAAAGTTTTGAAGAAGATTTTTAATGGTTTTTACTTTGATTCTCTTAGGAATTGAAGTTATGCTAGATAAGTTATCCAGTAGGAGTTTTGTGCTAGAAGAAATGCTTCAAGGTAAGGCATGCTTATCTTTAACATAATTAGGTTTCTGTGGTATGTTGGGGTTCATGTGTTAATGCTTATATGAGTATGATCTAAATGTGTTCCATTCTATGAGTATGTAGTATAATTCTACCCAAGTTAGTGTTATTGGAGCTCTCTAATTTTAAGCATAAAATGGGTTTTTTAAGCATAATTTGTTTAAGTATCTACATTACCATACATCTATGTGATTCTATGTATGTGGCATTATTTCTATGTGTGTTTTGACATAGAATCATGTTAGGATTAATATGGTAATATGTGGTAAATTTTGGTATGTGTTTTGCAAATCTAGGTAGTGTTTTACCCAGACCTATAAATTGGTTCCTCAAACCCATTGATTGGTTATGTGAGCAGTGGAATGGTTTAGGGTTTTGGATTAGTTTGTCGCAAGATTAGTCAATTAGTTAACAAACCAATTGACTAGTTTTGATGAGTAGTCGATCAGTTGGTCAAAACCACCAATTGGTATCCCTATAAACCAAAATTGTTTGGTCTCTACTTAGACCCATCAATTGATTTAACCAAACCAATCCAATGGTTACTATAACTAGTCGATCAATTGGTTAAACCCATCGATTGGTTTCTCTGCTAGCTAAAATGAGTTGGTCTCTACTTAAAACCATCGACCGGTTGGGCCAAATAAGTTGACTAGTTCACATGAACATTCGATCGATGAGGCCAACAAATCAATTGGTTCTCTAGTGTTGTTTTATTCCAAGTCTTGTACGATCAGACCAATTGATTGGTATGAAGGAACCGATAAACTGGTCCAGCTGGAAGCCACCTGGTTTGTTGTAAATTATTGTGCCTCTCCTAAGCCTTTTTGTGTTGGTACTTCCATGTATTTAAAACATTTTAATTATGATTTTAATGATGGTTGACTTGAGTTAATATGAACCACCATATGGTACGTGAGACTTAATTTTTGGTTAAGTTTGGTGTTATCTCTAAACACCCAATTGGTGGCTTTTATGCCTTATGGATGATTTTAGTGTCATCTCTAAACACCCAAATAGTGGCTTTAATACCTTGTGATGTGTTTGGTGCTATCACTTGAAAATACCTAATTTGGTCTAATAATGGATTTTAATTGTGTTTTGTGTTATCACTTGGAGACATCCAATTTGTTAATGTGTAGACTTTATTGTGATTTGTGATACCAATTATACATAAATTAATGATTTAAGATTTTGTTCGAGCTTTTTTCTCCATCTTTCGAGTTAGCTACTAGGATTTAGTGGGTAGGACACCCTTAGTTATATTTTTCACTCAATATCTATTTCCTTCTCTACTGAGTTACATTGAGTAGGGGGTATGCGCATATCTTTGAGGTATAGGGTTATACTATGGCAAGCTCGTATGGCATCAATGTCCAGTACGGGTGGGTGAGGTATCCTAATACAAGCCCCCTAACACTTTTTATTATCCATTGCTTAAGCACGTGTGGTATCCCAACTTTTTAGCTCTCATGGCAGAGACATTTAAGGTGTGGTGGGTGAGGTATCCCAATACAAGCCCCATTGGTGTACTTCAACCACATGTGGTGGGTGCGGTATCTAAATTTGTGGCAAGTGCACTTGAAATGTGGTGGATGTGGTATCCCTAAATAAAGCTCCTTCGATGTATCCTGACCTTGTATGATGAGTGTAGTATCTCGTTATGGTTATTTGTGCTACCATGACTTTTTTTATGATGGAGAACTAGGTGTGGTCGAACGAACTATCTTATTAACCGCAACTTGTGCAGTCACTAAAGGAGGGATTTTAATATGGGTTATATTGTATAAATTGCATGTATTAATGTATTTCCATACTTCCATGATTTCTATGCAAGCACTCCATGTTGTACTTGAGTTTTCCATTATGATATCACCATGTTGTTATATGAACTCAATTTGGTGCATGAGCCTTACCATATTTTAGGTAGTATGTTTTACCAGTACTTCACCATAGTGATACTACACTTGTGTGGTCACTATGATGATTCAGCTTCAATTCTGGAGAGCATAGGATGATTTACATGGTTACGAATATTAATTAGAGTATGCTAAGGGTGTTGATGTGATCCATTAGTGGGTCATTGCTTGGGGATGGAGGTTTATGATTGTGTCTAAGAGTTAGGCTAATTGATTATAAGTATTTGCCCATTGTATTGGGATGATTTTTTATTTTTGATTATTTAAACTCTTGGCTCAAATTCATGTGCTTGATTTTGTAAAACTACCAAGTTCATCCTATCTATAATATTGTTCTAGCCTTTATTATATTATGTTGTCATGTTAATGGTATGATCATGCATTTTTTGTTTCTTATTCTGTTTTGTCTTACATCAGGTATGAGTTAGGTAATGATCACACCTCTCATATGGTTGATGTGGTGATAACATTCCCCAATTTTATATTTCAAACACTTCCGCGTTTTCTTAAAAATGAAATTGTTTGGTTCAAAAATTGGGGATGTTATAAGTTGGTATCAAAGCCTATGGTTTTAAATCCTAAAGTTGTTTTACGAAAATGAATTTCTTTAGTTTCATCCGAACTAGTAAAATCTTATTTAGTCTATCAGGTTGGAAGTTAGCCTTAATTTTATAGAATAGAACTAACTCCTAGACATATGTAACTAACTCCTAGACATATGTGCAATGTGCTACCTTCATGTGTACTAATGGTGTAGTTAGTATTCAATTCCTCTCTAACATGGCTTAGCATTATAGGGTTTTGATTGTTGCAAATCGGCATCTCAAGCCTCTCATGGAGATAATTAGAGCTTTCATGGAGTGACAAATTCAACGTGAGGAGGCTCCACAGTCACAGCCGCCACCTCCTTGTCTAGTGCCGCTACCAAAGGATTAGCTTCATTGGGTCAATCTTCATCGCCCTTCTATTTTTTAAGGTCGGGAGAACCCGAACATGTTGGAGAGTTGACTGAGGGAGTTTGAGAAAATGTATGCGGTCAATGGTTACCTAGAGAGTAGGTAGGTGGATATTGGGGTATTCCATCTATGAGGTCATGCTGACGAGTGGTGGAGAGGTAAGCAGTTGAGGGAAGCTACTACAGACTAGTGGAAGACCTTCATTGAGATGTTTATAGATCGGTTCTATCCTACTCACCTAAGGATGGAAAAGTACAATGAGTTCATAGGGTTACATTAGGGGACATATTCAATGAAGGAGTACTACAGCCATTATTTAGACCTAGTCTACTTTGCCCTAAAGTTTGAAACCAACGAGAGGAAGAAGGTGCATCATTTCCAACTAGGGTTGAGTTTGAGACTCTAGGAGATTCTAGTGGGGACTCGTGATCAGGACCTATAGGCTTTGTACGATTATACCTTGAAGGCATCAATGATTACTTAGGCTCATAGTGCCTAGGCAGGGGCCAATTGGAGGTTTAAGGGAGGTAAGTGCCACGAAGGAGAGAAGAGGTTTCAAACCTCATGCATTTATTAGTAGGAATGGTACCCCACTTTGGAGGGAAGTTGTGTTAGCTGGGTGTGAGGTATTTCATCTGTAAGTGGTGTAGTAAGAACCACCCAATGAAGGATTGTATTGGGCAGCTGGTTTAGTGCCATAGTTGTGGCTGGTTTGGCCATTGTCAATTTGAGTGTCATTCCCTAAGGGGCAGTGCTCTATAAGGGCAGGCACATTCACAAATAATGGTGGCATAGACATTGCCAGTTCAAAGAGCACATCCGATAGATAGTGGAGCTAGCAGGACTACTCCGTAGTAGAGGATGCATAGGCCTTGTGCTTTTCAACAAGGGTAGGGCTTGGGCAATGCTACATGACCACCTCAAAGTAGTTGCCTAGATGTGATAACCCAATCAGAGGCTGACCAACAAGTTGATATTGTCATGGGTATGTTCGCGGTTTCTTCCCTTCCTCCTTACATGTTTTTTGACTCGAGTGCTTCATATTCCTTCATGTTTATTGCTTTTATAGCTAGGAAAACTATGGTTCTTTTTCATAGGATAGAGACTTATGTTGTGCTCCCATCTGGGGATAGATGTTCTATTCTAGGCTATATAGAAATGTGGCCTTAGTTGTTAGCAAGATCGAGCTTCCAATAGACCTCATAAAGCTTGAGCTTCGAGACTTCAATGTTATCCTTGGGATGGATATGCTCACAAGATATCAAGCATTGATTGATTACGCACAGGAGAACATGATTCTTAAGGGACCACAAGGTGCTAGGGTCTCTTATCGGAGATGCAAGCCTAGACCCACAAGGAGGATGGTGTCTGCAATAATACTTGATTATACTCCAAATATTAGCAAGCAAAAGCAGATGACAATGGTATTGAGGTGTGTTGATGTCTCTATAATTCCAATAGAGGTACAAGAATATTTTTTTATAGTTTTTTTTTGTAAATGACACAACATGTCAAGGGTTGTTTGAAGGCTTACAAAATATTATATGTCATCTTGATCTTGATATTGATAATGTGAGAGGTCAGGGATATGATAATGGATCAAACATGAAGGGGAAACACAAAGGTGTACAAAGAAAACTCCTAGATATTAATCCTAAAGCATTTTATATGCCTTGTGTTTCTCATTCTCTCAACTTAATGTTGTCAGATATCATGACGTCTCGTAGTAAAGTAGTATAATTATTTGGAGTTGTATAATGCATTTATACATTGTTTGTAGATTCCACAAAAATATGGAAGCTTTTCAAAGATAATATATTAGAAAAAGGTTTTACTTTAAATTCATTGTCAACTACAAGATGTGAAATTAGAATTGATAGTGTGAAAGCAATTGTAACTCGAGCTCCTAAGATACGAGAAGCTCTAATTTAGCTTGCCGAATGTGACATGGAGGTAAAAATTAAAAGTGAAGCTACTTGTTTGGCAGAGTATGAACTTGGAAATTTTGAGTTTATTGTAGGCATGGTTATTTGGTATCATATTTTAGCTAAAGTTAATATAGTTGGCAAAGATTTAAAATCTAAGGATATGTGTATTGAAGTGGCAATATATAGTGTGAAGGCACTTATTGCTTTATTTGAAGAGTAACAAGAAGTTGGGTTTGAGAAGGCTTTGGATTTTGCTAAAGAAATTGCTCATGAATTAGATATTAATCCTGTGTTTCCTAATAAAAAGATAAAAATGATAATTCGGAGAAAAAGACATTTTAATGAGGTTGATAATGAGTCACCACGACCAATCAATGAAGAATTAGCTCAAGAATGCTTCATAATTCAATATTTTATATACATAGTTGATCAAGAAATTGGTTATTTGGAGAGAATGTTTGAGCAATATAAGCAATATGAAGACACATTTGGCTTCTTACTTACATCAAAAAGGTTGAATTCACTAGGTATTGATGAACTAAAGATGATTTGCAACAATCTTGAGAAGAAGTTAGAGAATGGCCTTATTTTAGACATTAACTGTGAGGATTTATTCAACGATTGCAACTACAACAAAAAAAAATGCCAAAAGAACATGATATAGCTAGTGTAACACTAAATTTCTTGAAAAGAATGAATTGTTATCCAACAAGTTCTCTTGCATATAGAATTTTGTTAACTATTCCAATTACAGTTGTGTCAGCAAAAACAATTTTTTCATAAATAAAAACATTTAAATCTTACTAGTGATCAACTATATCGCTAGAAAGACTAAATGTCTTAGCTTTTATATCAATTGAAAATGATTTTTGTAAAATCTTAATTATGAAAGGTTAATTGATGATTCTGCTTCTAAGAATGTAAGGAGATCAATGTTTAAAAAATAGTTATGCACTAGTTATAATCTTTTCTCCTTTTGATAACACTACTGTGATGGTAGCTATTTTTTCATGGGATTCTTTTACTTCTGGTAGGCCATGATTATTAAACCCTAGACGTAACGACGACCCAGAGACTAACATGGATAGGACAACATCAATGGTCAAGGTCGCATCTGAATGGGTTTCATCTTCTACTTTAATGTCCTTTCCATATGTCATCACACTTTATGAAGGTTGATCCCTTCATTGTAGATTTAATCTTATAATGTTCCCCTTTATCTCCTCGGGTCTATGATAGGGGTCATTCCCTACTGTAAGTGAAGTCAGAGTATAATTCTATAGTATTTTTGTATAAAATAATACTCTTAAATAATATCAATACATTTTGATATGTATAATTTTATAACAAATTAATTTAAATAGTAACTAATAAATTAAATAATTTAATATATTAAAAAAATAATTAGTAAATTAGGATTTATCAAATTAATTAGGGTTTCTACATTATGATTTCTATATACTAAGAAAATCTAATCAATTAATAAAATAAATATAGATAAATTAAGTAATCACAATTTATTACTAACAATTTAACTAACCAAAAGTTTTAAAAAAAAATTCTTGCCCTCCTCACTTTCTAGTTGTGGCTTCCTATGTTCCTCAATTCAATTTCGTGCGAGTTACAACAGTCGATAGACCTCAGTAGGCAATGCTGTGGCAACAAGCCAACAACGGTCGTGTAGGGTTAGGGCAACAAATCACTGCGTTTAGCACAAAGAAGAGAATGAATAAGGGACAAATACAAAGAAGGACGAAGGTACCACGTCAAAGAAGAAGGACGAAGTCAAAGAGGAAGGGTCACGTTGGCCTGGATTCATCGTCATCATCGATGGAGTGTGACATAGCCAGCAGTGGTCTCTTGAGGTAGTAATGTCGAGCAATTGAAGAAGGTGAAAGAGTTCAAAGAACGTCGAGGAAGGTAGGGCAGAAGGTCAAAGAAGATGTTAAGGAGTAGGACGGAGAGAGATGATGGGTAAGGTCATAAAGGGGTAGAAAAAAAACTTTAAAATGATGTCGTTTTACAGTTTTACTTAAAAAATAATTCAAGAGGCGGTTAAATAAGGGATTTAATCCCGGTACCTTATAGTCAAAGACATAGGGGCATGAATAGTTCAACCATTCATCCATCTTTAACTATTGATATAGTGTCCTTCACATAGAATATAAATTTAATTTCTACAAAATAAATACATTTACTACCCTACTGTTAGGGTTCCATGGTGTCTTGGGACACCACGCAGAACCCTAGCTCTATGCCTAGAAGGAAGAATTCCATAACAAATGAATTCTCAATGGAATAGGTGCTTGCATACTTATTTACCTTTTCCCTAAAACTATCAATAGACGTCCTTCTACCCTCGTTAACTGAGTCGTTATTTATGGTACCCTCTCAATCAAGTTTTGACACATATCCAGTTAACCTCTTCAAGCTCCATTCATCTACAGATCCTCCCTCTCTATCAACCCCCATTCAATTGATAATTTCCTATCGACCTCCCTTAGAGACAAAAATGGATCACTCCTTGTAATATCCTACAATTTTGCTAAAATTAATCCCATATAATTAATACCTTAATCCAATTATAATCTCAGGAAGATTTTATGTTGACCTTACCCAAATTCCATAATCCCAATATCTTAACCTAATCCAAATCTTTGACCTAAATAAATTATATTTCTTAACCTGACCTTAATTATGATATATTTATATCTTTAATCCTACCTAATTTATCTAATCAAAAATTAATCTAATACTAACCTTAAGCATTTCCCCTTTTTCCTTTTCTTTCACCTTTTTTCCTTTCTCCTTTTTCCTGCCTCCTTCTTAAGCTGAATTCCTTAACTCTTCTACCTTGTATTTTCTTTATAACATACAATGCATAACCATCCCCTACCACTCCCTCATTCCCTTGCTACTATTGCTGCCATGATCATCACCATCAACACGATCATCCCCTGCCTCTACTGCTATCAATCATCACCATTAACATCATCATCCTTCACATTTTTTCCCGTCACATGCCACTACAATACACATTTATATACACTACTCTCTCCTCTTTCCCTCCCTCATTTATTTGCATCATGTGTCGCTAAATTTTATCAAGCACCACATGTCTCACCCAAACACCACCATACATTCCACCACACTTCCACGCAACTCAAGCTTCCCTTTGACTCCAATTATTTTCATTTTTACCCACCTTTACCTTAACTTTTCCTTCAATTATAATCTTTGAGCCATGCACTCCCTTTTTCACACCTAAACCTCACCCAACCACCACTAAAATTTCACCATAGCACCATCATACCTTCCACCAAACTTACATGCAACTCAAGCTTCCCTTTGAATCCCGTTATTTTCATTTTTAACCTCATTTACCTTAATTTTTCCCTCAATTATAATCTTTGAGACTAACTGTGTATTATCATATTTTTATATATGATTTTTCAACGATCACAGATGAGGAGGTTTAGGATTTACATGCATAGAGTCTGATGTCTTTATTGGTAATGATACATGTTGTAGCTAGGACTTTATGTGTATGTATATATGTATGTTCTTTTATGTTGGACATGTTATTCTATGATATGATACTTTGATAGTAACGGAATTTAGAATTATTTATTTGGGGAATAATGTTGGAGATGATATCTAAGTAAATAATTACGGATATAGGTTCCAATTGAATATTGGAGATTTGTATGTAATAGTATTGAGATTTATAAAGCCTTGGGAGACTATGAACATTTTAACTACCTAAGTGTATGATGGTCATTTGAGGATAATTAGGTGTTCATGATTATGTTAGTCAATTATATGTCTTATATACCTATATGAGTCTCGCATGATAATCTTGAATAAACAATCACCTATAATAAGATACTAATCATTTAAAGTGAAAGATCATATGAGTCGGGCCAAGGTATTTTTATATAATTCTATTCCATAGGACAATAATAGTGGCTTAGATGTGTTATCCTTGAGAGGTGCATCACTCTATTCCATCAGATTAAGAATAGTGTGGTCTCATACTCAATGTGAATAAATATACAATTAAGAGATTAAGTATTAATGGAAAATACTAATCATTTAAAGTGAAAGAATACATGACTTAGGATTGAGGTGTTGAGTCTATTCCACTGATTTAAGAATAGTGGCTCATGAGTATTTTTGCACTAAGAGGTGTTGAATTCATTCCACCAAATAATAATGGTGGCTCGGGTACGTTGTCATTGAAAGGTGTTTCAGACCATTCTATCGGTTCAAGAATAGTGGGGTCTCTGAACTCAATATAAATAAAATATTTAAATATGATATATTTATGTAGCGAGACTTGAAATCAGTATCTACCTAACACTATTTATATTATCCCACATATGCTTGCTTTCTTATGTGAATTCATGTATTATATGTAATCTTGCTTTGATTGTACTGTTACCTTACTAAATACGTAGCATACTGATCATCTGTTTCATGGAGGATGATCATTCCCACGAGTAGACGACCCAGATGTCTTTATATAGGTTGAGGCTGACCCAATGGACGAGTTTAAAGCCTTTGATGACTTATATGTACAAAAGTGATTTTGATATCAGGGTTTTAAGAGTAGAGTCATATTATCTATACATTTGTTCTAACTAGATACATTTTTGGACTCTTAGATCTATGGTATCCCCTTTTGTATTTTGGATTATTATACTCAGAGTAAAACTCCAAACTTTATCTAATGTTTATGAAAGTTCCCTCAATTCCTATTTATCATGTTTTACTTTCTTATTGTTTTGCCTTGTGTAAGGATGGTATGGTAAGCCAGAATTATATCAATTATGGTAGTAACACCCAACCGCTTGATAATACACTTCCACTTAAAACAAAATTTTCTAGTAGTAAATTACGGGAGTGTTACACTCCTCCACATTGATGGTGAAAATAAAATCTTCATCTATATGCCTCATATAATGAGTGTGTATGTTGAATCTTCATAGTTCCAACGTGCCCTCTTGAATGTGGGTGTTGTCCACTAAGACTACCCTACCCCTTTGTGAGCCGATACTAAGAAAAATTCCGTATGTTTAGCCAATGAGTGGGACACCCCTTATCTCCAGCCAAGCCTCCCTTCATTCTAACCTATGGCTAGGCCTCCAATATTCTAAAGTTTAGGAAAATTTCCTTTAGCCACAAGCAGCCTAAAGCAAGCAATGCTTCCTTACCCTCTAGCTCTAATAACGTTATTAAGTGTTGTTTTCCTCCATCGTAGTGATAGTGATCCTCGTAACTCCTTGAATATTGATTTACATTTCAACCATATTTGTTGCTACCATTAACTTGGTCATTCCTACTAGGCTCCATTTCAAAATGTGGTGGTTATTTTAGTTTATCATCCCAAACACTAACATATCTTCTCCTTCTTGGCAGATTCAGCATCCTCTTCTACAATGGCTAAATTCAGCTTCTCCACTATTGTCTCCTCTAAAAGCCACCCTTTACTGTAACACCTTAAAATTTTATAAATCTTTATTTTTGAGTATTTAGCTTTTTATTCAAAATTTGATCCAAAACTTTAACCTAACTATATTTTTAATTCATAATCCTATCCATTTATCAAATACTTTATCCTAATTAGTTTCCTTCTGTTTCTTTTTCCTTACTCCTCACCATTAACTAGTTATTTTCTTGGTTTTTATTTCATTAACTGAAAATCACAACCTAACCAAACTAAATGTTAAACCCACACTCAACCTATGCCCATTTTCTCTTTCAAAAACTCCCATGATCCCTGCCACTATCCTCTATCACCTACCTTCTCCCTGTTTTGTGCACCATCTCCCTCATGTTTCCTCTTTCACACATGCGACAACACCTTACAACTATTCTCTTTCCCTTTCAACTTTTTGGGCATTCTTGTAGCAAGCATTCAACCCAAACTCCCTCCTCCCTTTTGTTCCTTTCTTAGCCTTCAAATCCCCCTAGCAGACCACAATCTTGTGGTTGCCCCTAAAATTTACCATCTTCATGCAATGCCTCACCACCCAAGCTTTTTCACCAACAACCACCACCTACGGCACCACACTCCTAGCTTATATTCTCCCATCCCCTACATTATTATTTTTTTTTCCAATAACCACCATCACCATTCTCCCTCGATCAAGCAACTCTTCCCTTCCACACTTCATGCCATCAATCCTTATGTCGTGCCACCATCACTTTTGGTAGCATTTTACCCAGCCAAACACCACCCCATCTTCCACCACTTTTGTCCCTAGCACTCTGGTCTTTCCTCTACTCTTGTGATGGTTGTCACTTCTTACATGCAACTCCAATGTAACCATCCCTCATCTACATGAGCCTTACATGCAGCTCAATGCCTATTGTTTCCATCCTTCATGCTCATCTCCTACCTTCAATGTGACTAGCTCTTACAGCTCAACCCCTTAGCAAATCTTCTCTGTGTTGAGTTTACATTGCTTGTGAGCCTTGTGTACCAAGATTGAGTGTGAGTTTCCCATATTGTGTGTGTAGTAAAGTTTGTGTTTCCATATGTTGAGCTTGTGCTACCCTTTGTCAAGTTTTGTGATGCATTTGTTGAGCTTGTGCCTTACATGTCAAGCATGGGTTGTGCTTATGCCTTTTGTGTGGAGCTTGTGCCTTACGTGTTGAGCTTGAATCACTAACCCTGCCTTGTGTTTAGTTATCCCTCCCTATGTGAGTCCTCCATGCTTTTCCCTAAGTCTTTCCGGTCATTGTTGGTTAGTGTATTGTTGGTCTTGTTTTGTTAGTTTGATACCTTTTTTCATCTACATGTTTAGCTCTAATATATGTTTTTTGGGTTTTTTTTTTTTTTGAGGTGAAGAAGGAGGATTAGTGGAGGATAGGGATTTGTGTTAGACTGATTGTATTTTGCTATTTTTGAATAAAACTAAGGTAACTCATATACCTTACTAAAATGTAAAAATCACATGAAAGCATATTAGATTTCTGATGTGTTAAGTTGTTATTATTTCCCTAAGTATGTCTTGTTATGTTGTATTTATTTTCCAAATAATGGTAGCATGAAATTATGTTTACTAGAGTATGTTAAATTATTTATAATATTACATGTACAAAAGAATACTAGAATAGGTTTAATGTTGTTGATTAATTATGTATAATGTATATGTATAATATGATAGTTTCATCAAATTATTATTATTTGTATACCTTATAGATAAATTGGTCTTTTAAGCGTATCATGTTTATATTACTCCAACATGTATGCCTAACATGTATTATATGACATTAAGTATGAAAGTATGTGCTTTATGCTGAATTAGATAAGCATGATAGAGCTTTACATGCTTAATTATGTGTATTGGCAAAATAGTTATTTTTCATGACTAGTAATTTACCTACACGTTAAAATGTACACTTAACATATTTTATCTTTTTCATGATAAATTGTTGATAAAAATAAAGTTTAGTATTAAAATGCATAATAATGTGGTAAATATTAGTTTCAAGGGCATTTTGGTTATTTATGACCTCATGTGCCTAAATATGAATAATTAAACATATAATGTCCTTAGTAGATTGTAAGGTTGACCTTAATATTTACTTGACTCTGGCTTAGATCGTTGACCTTAGGGTTGACTTAAATAACTGAAATTGAAGAAAAGTTGTTAAGTATGAATGCTTTAATTATTTGTGTACTATGTGATATTTATGATCACCAAATAAAATACGCACGTTTAAAGTGGAAGACCTCAAGATTTGGGAATGGTTTACTCTCTAAGGTTAGCTACCCTAGAGATAAAGTAAGAGTTTCTATTTTGTTTTGGTTTCATTAGTGTGCCTTAGTGCTTCAATAAGGTCATAATCTACTTTATAGATAACATACAAGCCCTATAGAGAGAATCAATACTTAAGGATTAGATACCTAATTTGGAGGGTATTATGCTGCCATTGGTGCACTAATTTGACTAGTGTACTTAATACATATCCAGGTTGTATGGTTGGAAGATATAATGTTGTCGTTGGTGAGAAAGTATGACCAGTGTACTTTATACATCTTTAGATTGTCTCCTGTATTCCCTAAATAAATAAAATGGAGGTAATTATTGATTGATTATTGATACCCTTGGTTATCTTGATATCGATTATGTTATCTATGATGCTTAATAACTCAAATGGAAGATCACATAAGTTAAAATCAGTTGTCGTTGTTATCGTTCCACTAGATATAATAATGGCTAGAAGTATTTTAACTTACAATTGTATTTGTTATCATTACACCCAATATAATAATGGTCAAGAGCTGGTTCATGATTATACTAGTCCATTGGATATAATAGTGGTTCCTAGGAGTGTATTGCCCTAGAATGTGTGTGTTACCACTTCACTAGATACAATAGTGGTTCACATGTGTGTTTTGCCCTAGAAGGGTTGATATGTTGATACCGTTCTACCAGTTATGAATAATAGAGTCCATGATCTCAACATGACTAAGTAATTGGAATGGTTATGACCACTTCTTGAAATTATATGTGGTTAATAGTAATGGTATGGTGAGAATATGATCTTGGTGATGATTATGATATAGTAAGGTTATTGTTCTCTCTATCACATGTGTTATTTGATATGTTTATTTCTATTTGTCCTCTTGTAATTTCTTCTATAAGCTCCATGTAATATTTGCATGCTTAATACTATATAGTGGTTTACTTATTATCATTGTATTGATGAGTTCCATTTTATAGTCCCATGTATATCCAATGAATAGTTGTAACTCTGTAAGAATATTTTGATGATACTTGTTGGTTTAATGGTTTTGTTCTTTTACTTGTGATGGGATGGCAATTTTTCCTACAGGTTCGGGAGGGCATCGAGGATTTCTGATTCTGATTCAATTTTGGGCAGAGATTTCACGGATCGGGTTCGAGTTTGGGGTTCCCATCCCCGAACCGACATCAAAATTTTTGTATATTATTCAATATATATAATTTTTATATAGAATATAAATTAAAATATATTATAAAAAATAGATTGAGAATCGGGGATGGGGTCAAATATCATGTCATATTTTAAGGTCGGAGAATAAATCGGGGATAGGAAATAGTTTAGGGATCAAGTCGGGTATGAGAGTTTATTCCATACGGAAATCGGGTCGGGGATTTCCAAATAAGAAAAAAACAGGGATCAAGACAAGTTCGGGGATAATTTTGCTTATCAAGTTCAGGGATGGGGAACCACCCCATCCTCATCCCTATGTTTAGGTTTGATCTAAAGTATTATTATCTGAAATCTTTCTCAGTCTCTCTCTCTCTCTAGGCTCTTTATATCTATCTTCTCATCTCTATTTCGTATTATGTATTATGGCAAAATCAAGTGTTGCCTACACCTAATCAGTAAATACAAAGTTACTTTTGCTTTGCACGCAGCATAGATTAGATATAGAAAATATATCTTCTATGTTGATTGTGGCATAATATCCCCACATTTATCGTTTTAGCTTCCTCAAACTTGCTTTAAAAAAGTAGTTCATAAATTTTAAGGGTATTATATATACCTTCTCCCGTCTTAGCTAACAAGCCAGAACTCCTACCTCATTACTCGCTTGTCCGCTGGTGTTTGCACCTCCCTCCCTCATTCAAAATGTCCTTGCCCAAATCTTGCGAACTTCGCCATTCTTACAATGATGGCCTTGAACCTAGCTTCCTCTTGTCCTCCCTAACCATAGTCCTAACAACTTCATCCTTAATATTACAATTGCATCTATCACCTTCCCATGGGCTTGAAACAATAGTCGAAGTATCAATATGTTAATGCCCATTGGCAAGTAATCCACAAAGAGCGTAAATCCTATGTCATCATGCACTCCGAGACTGGCATGTTATTTCTCATATGGAGAAATACTTGGTAACTTTTGAATCTTTCATTCAACTTTTTTAATTATCAGCCTTTTTTATCCCAGTTGGGGCATAAGAAATGATGTTTAGTTATAAATATAAACCATAATTATAACTTTATCCTCTTAATTAGCACAAATAGATTAATAGAAGTACAAGAGACAAAGGATTTAACTTACATGCTTCAGGCAGTTTTATTCCTTAAAGGATATATATATATATAGGGTTAGACAATTCTTATATGACACCAACTACGCCAACTTAGTAAATTCATCCCCTAAAATCATAACACATACAAATACAACATTAATTAAACTATTAGTTGAAATAATTATTAGATTATTGTCTCAACATTTAAGCACACATTAAATAAATTAGTCCAATTAATAATATAATTAATGTTGTATAATTGTTCTTCGTGGATGGATCATCATAAAGACGTGCTAACCTAATAACTTCGCCTAAAATTTTCAAATCAGATATTCAATCTTCATGATCACATATATAGTCGGGCTATGGCATACTGGGTGGCCAGAACCAGGCAGGTTTCCTATGATCTTCCATCAACTCATAGACAAAAAGACGTGAAAAGAGGAAAAAAAATGTAGATGACAACATGAATGAGGTAATAGGATGTCCCAGGCTCTAGAGCGAAGTACAAGGGGTCATTAAATTATCAAATTCGATAAAGTCACAGGTGTATGCATCTAGAGAGATGACAACACTGAAGAACCAACGAGTAGCTGACCATCAACTTTAATTCCATAGCAGATAGCAAACTACAAGACTTCACAGAGAATGATATATGTGCAGGCTAAGATATCAGTCTTCCACAACCATGACAAACTCTGAAGCAAAAATCAGCCAAGAAGCTGAGACGACTCTTCAGTCCAAGCTGCCTTCATCCTGCAAGAGAAATGATTCGTAAAAGACAAGCTTAGTTATCTTTTTATTCTTGATTATCTTTCCTTCCTCTTTCACTTTTTCCCCTCATGAGGGCAGAGAGGAATGTGAAAGTCTACACAATTGCACCCAAAATTTCACCCTTCACAACAAAATATTGCATTATATCAACAAGAAAACTTTTAGTCTAAGTAGGAAAAATGTTAAGGAAACCAAAGGTATTAAATAGGTCTTTTTATGTGAAAAAAGAAAACAACTTCAAATAGCAATTTTAGTCTAAGTTGGACAAAAGTTAAGGAAACCAAAGGTATTAAATAGGCCTTCTCATGTGAACAAAGAAAACAACTTCAAATAGCACTTGATAGGGTAGCAAAGGTTAACACAGCACAAGCCCATGAGAAAGTGTATGATCTAGTAACATCATTTTGTTTCCAATTTCCCTTTCTAGTCAATTGAGAATTTACAGCATTAAAAGATGTCGTTCTTTAGACGAAGTCCCACACTTATGATACAGAGCCTTCCATAGACCTTCGAAGCACAGGTGACATTGGAAGTGAAAGCAGAACTCAATCCAGGGTAGTTTCTCAAGAATAATTATTATGGAAGGTCATAGGTTTCATCACCTTCAAAAGCAATATGAAATAAATAAAATTATAATAAAGAATAGAAAAATATTTTGCACCAATTATAACTAGAGATGATGTGTCCACTACGGAAGAAAAACCCAAGGACTAGCTTTCAGCTCAATAATTTAAATACAAACTCCAAAACAAAAAAGAGACTGCCGAAACTCTCCTAACAAACAATCTCATGTCAGTTTGGTCAAGAGCCATTGACTAGGCAAACTCCTGGAATTGAGGGGCATTTCAATCAAAATAAAATCAAAAGACATTTTCAGGGGGTTGAGATATGAATACAGGAGAGAAGTATAGGAAAAATGAACCAATATGACTTTTTTCCAGGAAGAAAGTGAACCAACAGGAGCCCAAGCATGTTTTCTTAATGGTATCAGCTTTATATCCCCCTTTTTTTGGTAAGTAAAATACTTCTCCCTTTGTCTCTAAACGGAAGCCTTTTTAGCAATTTACACACTATTTTAGAAGGTAATAAATATATCCCTAATATGACAATTACACCCTTCATTGGTAAATAATATGTTAACTAATGCATAAAAGAACAAAGAAAAGATAGGTAAAAATGAGAAGTAAGCATTAACTTTTCTCAAATAACTATTATTTTGAAATAAAAATTTTGAACTAAAAAAACCTTCCTTTCATAAACGGAGTATATTAATACTTGCCAAAAGCATGAATACGTACGACCCTCCTCAACCCACTACTAGATCATCAATACACCCCTTCCAATGAGCAAATTTAACAAATCTAGCAGGGTGCATACTGGCTACTATGAAAGCAACCACCTGTAACAATGCAACACCAGAATGAGAAACCTGTCTAAAATTTCTAGAGTTCCTCTCAGACCAAATCGATGCAACAAAGGTAACAAAGACAGCTCTACGCAACTCCTTCACCTTTGGTTGTCTCGTGAATTTAGCCAAGGTCTGCAGTTCTTCCTCCCATGAGCATAGTCTATCTCTTCGGTCAAAAGCTGTTCCAATCTTCCACCAAGTCTCCATACTATAAGAACACTCCATGAAAAGATGTATAGGGGTCTCATCCTTCTCATCCAAGCAATGGACACATTGTAAGTCTGATGCATGCAGTTTTTTGTCAGCAATCTTCCCTGAATAGCTGGTTGTGTACACCAAACCAACGGGTACCACCAAACTCTTGGCCTCCTATTCCATATCAAATTATAAACTTTATGAATACTATATCTAACATCCATATCTGTACAAAGCCCCCTAAGTTATGGATCCAAGAAAAGTGGGACAAACATTCTTAGATAAAAAAAACCTGTTGCAACTGCCAAGAACAGCAATGAGTGGCTGTGAATTGCCAAACTGAGCATAGTTTGAGATAAACAGAATACCCCCACTTCACTTATTATAGCAAGTCCTTGTTCCTGATATTCCAGAGAATTTTGCCTATCACAACTTTGTTCCATAGATGCATATTAATAAGACCCAGCCCACCTTCCTTCTTAGGCAAGCAAACCACAGTCCAAGCAACCAATGCCTTCCTCAAAGCATCTGTTTTACCTACCTACTGGAACTTACAGCACATGCTATCAATATGATGGACTAACCTCTGAGGTAAGATGAAAACTTGACTCTGGTATATCTGGATATTGACGATAACATATTTCAATAACTGCTCGCATAAGAGAGAATATGAGAGTCCCAGATTGAGAGTTTTTTGGCCGCCTTCCGTACCAACTCATGTATTTGCCCACAGGTCAAACAGGCAGCTGAAAGTGGAACATCTAGAAACGGAGAATCTGTTCCTTGACTTCTGTATCAACTCCACCAAAATAGATATGGCATTTTTGAGGCTGGATAGTGACACCTGAGCTACCAGAGGTGGAACGAACCATCTCAATAAGCTTCTGAACATACTTCACCACCCCTCAACAAAACAATGACATGTCATTGGCAAATGACAGGTTTTTGAGTTTTAGGTCCTTGCATCTGCGATGACACTTAAAATCCTCAAGCCTCTAAACACCTTTAAGCATTCTAGTAAAATATTCGGTAACAAGCACAAATAAATAGGGGGATCAGGGTCCAGTAATTCTTTTCACACCTTCCTTCTCGGATTAAGGGTAGCAATTCATCCCTGAGGTGCATGATTCTCCTGAACATTCAAGATTGTTTTAGATGACACTGCACGTCCTCCATATTCACCTCTTTAATATATATATTGGGGACCCATTGAATCCAAGTACTTTTTTTAAGGGTCACCACCTTGATATCCAATCATCCTTCTTCTTTGGATGACAAATTTTACTCCAGGCAATTCTAGCTTTATGCTTTCCAGTAGTGACTGACCAAAATCACTCACAGCAAGAAGCTTTGATTTACTTTAGCAAGCCTTGGGCAGTACAAATAGCTAGGCACAAAAGTTGTTGATACCATTACAGTACAGAATTAAATAGTTTAATATTCCAGGTTAAGGCAGACTAGCTAGTTACCTCAAAACTTTTCCAAAAGATTGATCAAAGATTTAAGAATTGAAACGACAAATTTCGGAAATAGCCAGTTGGCCTCGTTGGGTTACCCTCTTTGGGCATAATTCCCACCCCTCATTAGCGTTGTTCTTTGTAGAGAAAAGCAATCTGACCCTAGTGTTTATTGCATAGAAGATAAGATTTCCTTGTTAGCATAGAGTGACTAGAATTGATTAGTGAAACAGCTAAACATGCCAACCCAGTCAACTTCTACACGCAGGGCTGATTTGTGAGGCAACATGAGGCTCGATGTTTCCATAAATTTGGGTCTGAACAACTTACAGTTAGGCTTTGAATTATAAGCAGGATATAATGGCATTAGTTAAAAGGTGAGTCGCATTTAAAAATATGACCATAGGCTGGGTATATATGAGCTCAAAAGTAGCTAGTTATCAAGCTTACGATTTGAACAAAGCAAACAATGTAGACAATTTGGATTATTTTTCTAACTTCTTCCAAAACTTCATTTTCAATTTAATTCGTCTACTATTTGCATATGAGAGTATTACAGAAAAATATTAAAAGGTCAAATCAACTTTACATTTGTATCAAAAATAATCCGGAAACTAGCCACTTGATCATTATAAAGACATTCTAAGTTTCACATGTCTATCATTTTAGATGATTGGACAATCTGGAAGTGAAATATCTATATCAAAGGTATGTTAAACAATAAAACAGAAATACTATCATACTTGATAGTTAGGTGAAAAAGAAAAAAACACACAAACTGAGGAAATCAAAATCAACATAGAATCTATTAAGGAAATTCTTCTTCAGAAAGAAGATCAAGTAAAGTATCTTGAAACAGAGTTAAAAGAAACCAAAAGCATTATACTTGAAATTAAGGGTATGCTATGAGTAATTTAGAAATCTTAGGAAATAAGGTATCTGAACTTACTAAAATTTCAGAGCAGATTGAAGGAGACATTAGAAGGCTAATAGAAATACTCAGTGAAAAAAAGGAAGTAATAATCCTAGAAGGATTAGAGAAAGCCCATATTAAATTACAAGATGCAATATTACTGATCTTAGAAACATTTCACCTGAGACAATGAATCAACTTGAAGAAATCATAAAACTATTAAGGGACATAAGAAGCAAGAGTCACGATTGTGCGGCTACAAGAGATATTGAAGAAATCTTTCGAGAAAGACTAGACAAGGAGGAAAGGAAAGAAAAAGGTTTTTGAACTTACGGAGAGTCCAACAAAAGATAAAGGAATAAGGTTTACCAAACCTAGAGCGGTCTAATGGAAGGATTGGAAGTACAAATAGAGAAACTTAATGCACTAATGAACACCTTAAGTGTAAGAGAAAACATGGAGGAAGAAGAAATTGAAGATCAAAACGAAATAAGCTGACTATGGAACTGATCAAGAAAACTCATACGAGGAAAGAGAAAGCCCGTATGAAAACCAAATTCTGTTAAGATTGAGGAAATGGGTGAATCTTTGAGAAGAAACACAAATACACATGCATATAATTATGCATTCACAAAAATCAAAGTTGGGTATATTCCACAAGAATATCAACCAAAACATACAATAGATACAGAAAGTGATATACTTAACCTAGATTGTGAGTCTAAACCCTTAGATTAAATCCAGGAATGGTAAAACAAAATGAAAATACATATAATGCTAATTGCAGAACTAAGAAATCATCCACCGACAGATGCATACTATTATTGCCAATATAAAACATGAGGACATGTATCCAGATATTTAGACAAGATGAATGACATAGACAAAAGATGTCAGTTAATGCTATTGTAGTATTAGATAACCTATTATCATCTTTAACCACAGAATTCTCAGGAAGAAATCTAGTGGCACAATACTTAAGGCATCAGAAGAATCAATGTGGAAAATAATTAACCTTAAATTATGCAATATGTGTTATTTAGAAAACTTTATATGTGAATTCACAAATAGTTTTTACAAATTAGAAAATAAGGATAAGGACATAGAAGCAAGATTATTCCTTAATAAATTACCCAAGGGAGTAGGAGAAAGTGTAAGAATAATGTACGAAGAAATGGTAAATAACTGGAACAATTGGTTGTCAGATAACTGCCACAAGAATGTGGTTAGCCAAGGAATGTACCTTATAACAAGCCAGGAAGGAAGCAAATATATATTTATGTTGTAGCAAACAAAGAGATACCCCAGGTAAATACGGTTGTAACACTAAGAAATACAAGAAAAGAAAGTGGAAGAAAATACCATATAAAAAATGGAGAGAAAATAGGTATAAATAACCACAAAAGTACTTCAGGAAAAGATGAAGATTTAGAGGGAAAAAAAAATATATTGTCCTAAGGGAAAAAAGACAAGACGATGTTGGCTATGTCAGGAAGGCGGCCACTATGCCAATGAATGTCCAAAACAGCAAGGAAAACCTGAAACACAAATTTTGAAATTAGCATTCGATTTAGGCTATGAACCCATCGAATACTCCAATTTTTCAGAGGGGGAGGATATATATGAATTTGAAACAGAATCAGATACCGATTGAAAAACATTCTTACCGAAGGAAATAGTAACGCAACCTTTATAAAAATCGAGTTAGAAGGAAAGAGCCTTTCAACCTATATTGACTGGAGAAACCCTATATTTTGGCAAAAGAAATGTCTTGCAAAAAATGGACTAAGCTAAAAGAACCAAAAAGAATTATGGTAGCAGATAAATCAATCCACAAAATATGATTTGTAGGAATAATGGTTGAAATTTTAATTGAAGAAAGGATTTTTATCCTATCAACAATCTATTTACATGACTCTGGACTAGATATAATAATAGAAAATAATTTTCTTAAATTATATCAACTATTCATTCAGCTGAATAAATACCATATGCTTAACATGTCCAAAGTACAAGGGACAGAAAAAGCAACAGACAACAACAAAGATAATTAATACCAATGAATTTATCCAAGGAATCCTAGGAGTGCAATATCACCTGAACAAGATATGGTTTTATTTTAGAACCATAGACGAAACCTTAGATAATGTCTGTAATCTAAATCCATTAACCCAGAGAAAAACAAAAATGAGCTAATAGTCATTATAAAATAAAATAAAATCCTTCACAAGAAGTAAATGTACCAAATAGAATTTCATATAGTATTAGGGATGTTGAAGAATTCAAAACGGAAAGTAGTGAACTCCTGGAAAAAGGTGTAATCAGAGAAAGCTGTAGTGCACACACTGCTCCAGCATGTTATGTTGAAAACCATAATGAAATAAAAAGTGGAAAAAGAAGGATGGTAATTAATTATTAAAAAATGAATGAAGCAACTATAGAAGATGTCTACAAGTTGCCAAAGAAGGCTTACATCCTAGAAAAACTCAAAGGATCAGATTGGTTCACTACCCTTGATTCAAAATCAGGATATTGGCAGTTAAGGCTTTCAAAAGAAACAAAACTATTGACAACATTTACTTGTCCACCTCAGAAACATTATGAATGGAAAGTGTTACCCTTGGGGTTGAAACAAGCACCATCAATCTATCAAAGATTTATGGATCATTCATTAAAATAATTAGAAGAATTTTGCTTAGATTATAATGAAGATATAATATTTTTCACCGAAGGAAACAAGGATGAACATATTGAAAAGGTTTTAACCATCCTTGAGAGAATTAAGGAAAATGAGATAGTAATATGCAAGGAAAAGTCTAAGGTAGCCAACAAGGAAACTGAATACCAGGATTAAACATAGGTATTAAAGGACGAATAAATCTACCACGTTATACGCAAGAAAAATTAGAGAATCTCTAATCTTAGAATACAAAAGGCAAATACAAAGATTTTTGGGATGTTTAAATTACATCTCGGACCAAGGGTTTCTAAGAGAATTAGCAAAAGAAGGCAGCTTCAAAGAAAGATATCAGAAAAGGTAAAATGGGACTGGACTCCTGAAGACACCAATGCAGTAATCTGGATAAAACAAAAAGTCAAGGTGTTACCTAAATTATATAACTCAAAAGTAACTGAATTTTAATTATTGAGGTAGATGCTTCTCAAAATACTTGGGCAGGTTGTATGCTGGTCTTAGGGAGTGGAAAGCAGCAGCTCGGACTGGATATCCAAGGGCTTATAGTTGAACCTAATTATGCATCTATGAATGGGGCATTCTCCCAGAATGCAATTAGGAAATCCCAAGGAAACTTGGTTGATTCTAACACCATAGCTAATAAAACCATACTAAATGAATCTTGTCTTAGCACAATTAATTTTGAACAAGATACTCTTGTTTGAAAAGGGACCGAAAGGTTACCAAGCAAATTATGTCGGTATACATCTAGCTCTGACTAAGCAAAACTATCCTACCCATGAATTAGAAGTTTAGAATGTCTAATAGTACTAAAGAAATGGATGGTAGAGTTATTGCCTACTAGATTTGAGCTACGTATAGACTCAAAGCATGCACTCGGATTTTGGATATATAAACTTGATGCAGGATCTCACAAAGGTCGCCTAATCCAAAAACAAATGCTTTGCAGATACATTGACTAGATAATGGAAGCTATCAGAAGACGGATCCGGAACCAGATAAATCAAAAGGATCGGAAAATCGAGGCAATTCAATGGCAGCTAGAAATTGCATAGAAAAAAAAGAGATGAGCTTATTCAGGTCACTTTGACCAAATGAACGAACCAGAGGCAGAGACCAAGGAAGAAGAGTTTGAAAGCTTTCCTGAACTCCAGAAACATAAACCAGCAAGGATACCAATACGAAGGAAGTCATGGGCCGAAATGGTTGAAGAAGACAAAGAAAAGTAAGAGAAGCTAGTGGCATCTCAACAACCAAGTTGGGCCACAAAGCCCAAGATGAAGAATGTAAATGGTACGTCATCTTTATTGGACCAATGAAGGGCCTTTACTCCAATTAGTCCATAGCAAACAGCCACATCATATTAAAAATGTTACTCATAAGTCATATACGACTAAGGAAGAAGCCCAAAAGGTATGTTCCGAAGCTTATAAGACTATAGCCAAAACTGAACCAAAAAAGTGTGAAGAAAAGTTAAAGAGTCCAATGTTAAAATTACCTACACTAACAAGAGGATTCAAAGAAAATAACCTTACAGAAAAACAATGAAGTCCATTCCACCAAACTTTTCTATCCCAGAAGGAAAAGATTCGAACCTAAGGTAAACATTCTACCAAATGCCGAACCTATAGACATATACCAAGATTATCAAAGTAGATTAATAGACTCAATCTACTTTGAGAAAATGACTGCCTTTAATGAGTTTCCACCTAAGGTACAACCCATAGTTAAATTTTATGAAAGCATGAAGGCCAAACAGAAAGAGATATTCATCAAGATGTTCTCATCTTATCCAATTTTCCAAAGCAGTGATAAGCTTCTCATACCATCCATCGTTGTAGCAATAATGGGAATCTCTAACAATAATGGTATGATGGCATTGCCAAATCATCAACAGAGGTATATTATGCCACACAAACACTAGGAAATAAAAGACATAATCTCAACCAAATAAAGATCAACTACTGTAGATCCAATCTAATCATAGCCAGTCTTTACCCTAATGATCATACTAAAGAAGGAATAAAGGGGATAGATACTTTGACCAAACCATTCTTGGATATCACATGAATATTTGAGGAAATTCCGAATGACTTAGGCGTCAAAATTTGCATCAAAATAAGAAGAAATCCAAGACACCGCTGCATCTATTGCCCTGAAATTAGTTCAGATTCAGCAAGATCTGGCCCATATGAAGACTACCCCACTTTCCGGGGGGAGAATAAGGAAAAAGCCAAAGAAAAAGCGTAAGCACTTACGGCAAGAAGCAAAAACGTAAGCACTTACGCCAGAAAAATGTAGAAACTCAGAAAGGGTTAGGCAAACCTGTCTGCCACCCATCTATGTTTTTTATTTTACGCGTCAATAAATGGTCCCCTATCCTATTGTTTACTTTAGTAAAAGGAACTACAATAATTATAGTGCGTCATTCTAAGGGTATCATAGACTTTCCAAACCCTTAAGTTTTTGTAAAAATTGGGTGTCGAGCCCCTCATTACAACTCAGACGTTAATGAAAGGTTGAGGTTTCTCTTTAAAAGATTACTTCCCACAATGTTAAATCAATCGCTGATTTTGAATAGCACAACTAGGTTTCACAAATTAAATTATCCATTCATTTTATCTCACTTTCTGAGAAGTTAATAACTATCCTTACCTTTTAGAGTAAAATGTCATTTTGGTCCCCTAGAAATGGTGCGTATCATTTTTATTTTTATTTTTTGTCCAAATTAGTCTTTGTAGATCAATTTACAAAAAATGATAGAAGTTGGTCAGTTCAAGTTAGATTTATTCACATTTTTCCTCAAGTATCTCTCTATCCCCTTAATTATTCTCTTCCAACCCTTGATGCCTTTGTAAATAATTTTTTACATTTTCCTCACTTTTCCCAATCCTCACTTGCTTAAAATAGTAGAGAGTAATTATGAGAGAATGAAAATGATCAACAAGACATTAAAACAAAATATGAGTAAAATAAATCTGATTTAACCAATCAAAAGGACCAACGTAGGAAACAAGAAATTGATCTACATGGATCAATTTTCACAAAAGAAATTGATCTACAAGGATCAATCTTCACAAAAGGAAAGAAATGCATGAACCATAGTAAATAAAATTTTGACATTAAATCAAAGTGTCTTGATTTATGATAAAGTTTTCAAACTAAAAAAAAAATTGAATATATAAATACACATCATTTCATTTCGGCCAATTATGTATGAAATGCAGCCTAAATTGAACCAGACAAGCTCAAAACATAGCTAAGCCCAATACATGTGGAGTAAAGATGTGTGAATATATAAGCAACACTGAGAATAGAGTAACCAAACATGTGGAGCATTGACAACATCCTCAGTAAGCATAGGTTAACAACCAAAACACTCTACATATCTTCAAGAAGAATCCAAAAGGCAGAATCTTCATAATGAGTTACTAACACATGGTAAAGTGGTCAAACTCACTTGAAGCATTCAATTACATTGATTTTTACACCCACGGCCAACTTCCTCTCATGAATATTGTTTATACCACTTGATTTGTATCACGTTCAAAATCAACATCATGATGATTTTTCCCAGATCCATCTTACTCCAATTAGCAAAATGGTGCATAGAGACAGAGATGGTAAAATTTATTTGATATCTAAATTATAATAGATAGGGCAGTTTGACTAAGCAAAATAAGAAAGATTTTTCATGAGTAAACTAGATGAGGACCCCTCAATATCATCAAGCTTCAAAAACCTTCAACCAACAAAACCAATTGAAGAAAAAACTGATGCAACGATCAATCAATTAACCCCTTGTTTGGAGTTAATTTAAAAATATATATAATTATTTAAAAATATAGGCTTAAAGTTCTAAAAATAATAATTATTTTTGATAATCACTTCTACTAAGTAGTTCCAAGCATAAGCTAAATCTTTTAGTGGGCGTACTAAAACATGAAACCATATGAAATAAACTACAATTGATCATGAAATGAGTGAAATTCCCATAATGATGACCTCAATAGAGGCCTCTATATAGACGGTTGTTTTTGCTAGTCAGATTACTTGATTTTTTTATTTTTATTTTTTACTTTATTTCAGCTAATTTGACCCATCAAATTTGTAATAGAGTTCAAAATTAATCATTTCTTGTACCAAAACATGTTATTAAGAGTTTTCAAACAAACAAAAATTGTTAAAGTACATACCTATAAGTGTTGATACATACTATTGAGTATTGTTATATGGAAAATACATATGGTATGGAAAAAATTTGGTCTCAAATTACCCAAGTTACCCTTTTTAGTTTAGTTTGGCACCATGAGCAGTGGCCAGATTGTGCACTGCTCAACATGAACAGCGACAAGACGTGAGTTGAGTAACAACAATATTATGCGCTCCTCTGATAAACTTGTGTCACAATTGTGCGTTGCTTACTGTGAGCAGTGTGCATCCCATGGGTTACTCGTATGGTGTCACAAATATACTAATATAGAAAATTTAAACTTAGTTGGGTTTGAACAAAAAAAGGAAAGCTAGGTAATTGAGGAGAAAAATAAGTAACTGGATCTTTAGGCAGTACCATACGCTCCTTATCATATCTAGTGGCAGGACCATGCCCTACTTACAATGAGTAGCATCAGGATTGTGCACTACTCACCATGAGTAGCAGTTTAGTTGCGTCAATATTGTGTATTGCTCATGGTGAGATGCGTGCACGTCGTACAATGCTGCACATGTTGTCACAAATGTAAAGCCGGATTTGGTTGGGTTTGAACGAAATAAGGGTAATATAGGTAGTTCAAGCCGAATATTTTTCATGCAGTAATTTTTTGCTTTCCATACAGATGCTACGATATTATTTCATTTGATCTTCAGATTGTTTCCCAATCGCAGTCTAAGTGCATCCCTGTGTTGATTGGTCAATGATTTCAGGACAAAAAAGAACAAATAAACCAGAGTAATATTTGAGACGCACGCACGAACACACACAAAAAGACATGTTTGACTGAATTCGCTGCATGGGTCAAAATTTTAAGATAATATTCAAATAATCTAATTGCCTAGAATAAAGATGAAAAATGGAGGTGTGACTTATTTCATCAGAGTGGAAGACAAAGGGTTAGCAAAAAGAAACAACTGGGACAAGCAACCCCAAAAATTGCATTTTGAGACAGTGATAAACATGCAGGATGTAGTCACATGTGAGGAAGAATAAGGAATTCAACAGAGTACACAGCATGAATAGATCTATTTAATAGAAATACCTTGAGCTAGCTTTACCTACATTGAAGAGCTACACTAAGTTGAATCTTTTGAGGAATGCCATTGACCAAGTTTTACAGGAAAGACATGCTCAGTGCACATCTTTCCTTAGCTATCACTCTCCAGTAACTCACTTGAGAATAGCTCCTCTCATGGATGGGTAAATAAATACAACAATAGCTGCCCACTGAGTAACTTTTGTGATCTTTGAATCCGTTTTGTTTGGATCGAGGTAAATCGAGTGAGCGTACGCTTTAAAAGTTCACCTAGGTAAAAGAAAAGATCGGATAAATGATACTAATTGGATAATATTAACCTAAACTGAATGATGTTGTTTAATCCAATTTGATTGAGGCGAATAAAAATTAAAAAAATAAACAAATGATAAACACACCCTTTTATTAATAAAGAACTCTCTTCTACAAGAACTTAGCATATGTATAAGTTTCATGTAATTTTTCCCTTCCCCTCCAACGTACCACAAATATGACATTAATAAAATTGAGGTTAATGGAGCTAAATGGGGGTAATAGTTTACCCCCAATAACGCAGGTTAATCTTTTGAAAAATGTGGTTTGGGTTGAACGGAGGTGAATGGTTTTCATTCACCCAAGCTCTCTTTATAACATTTTTTTTTCTCAAAAGGGGGGCAACGAAAATCCTCACACAATGTAGCAAAAGAATTGCAAGACCAACCTCCGAACAAAGTATACGCTATATCAAGTTGAAAGTATAACGAATAAAGCAGTACTACCTCAATCGGACTAGAATTTTGCGAAGCCAACTCTAGACAAGCCACTCGCGATTCTAGGGACCCGAATTTCTGTTCCAACTGCAATAAAACAGTTCAAAAACCAAAGAGACAGATCAATGATTACCTCGCAAATCAAAAAGAAGTAACAACTCCAACAAAAGACAGGGTACAGATTGAAAAAATTCCGGGCATTCTTATGTTCAAAATGCAAGTCTAAATTAAGTAGGAAAGAGAGAGTCAAAGGGAGCTTGCCTGAGAGAGAAGAAACTGGCGATCGCTTAAATGGTCCTTGTATATCATTTGAGCAATTGCACCGCCGGTAGCCAAGAAGCCAGAGGTAAACCACAGCAGCCTTCTTCTCAGCATTTCCCGATAACCTAATTAATTTCCCCGCCCCCTATTCCAAATCAGGACAATCAAAGCGCGTATCGCAAGAAACGATCTGCCTTCGTTACGACTTACGAGCTATTTAACCCCCGGTTGGGTAATTATTTAATATTAATAATTACTTTTAAAACACTAACACTTAAGAAGTACTTAATTTAGTAAAAACATTGTGTAAGTAATTAACACTAAAAATTATTTATTGTACCGTATTTGATTTTTATTTTTCTACATATTTATCTTTTATTTTTTATCTTTAATTTTTATCTTCTTATATCTATATCTTTTGGTAATAATTAATATATAAATTCTTTAATTTAAAAATTTTTAAATCATATGAAACACAAAAAAATTATAAAAAAAAGTATAAAAATATTATAAAGTACTAAAAATATTATATATATATATATATAATTATTTAAAAAATTATGAACATTCACTAAATAAATTTTATAAAATTTACTAATATCTAAAATTCAAATAGTGATATAATCAAATTTTATGTTATACAATGAACATGCATTCATAATAAATATTATAAAAATAAATAGCTCGTCATACTTGGTAAATATCGTTTACAATCTTACACCGTACCATTTCAATTTCTCTAACAGCTCTACTATTTACATATTGTTCACCATCCATGTTCTTATTATTTTTATCTCACTAGGAATATTTGATATAGTAATTAAAACCTTGTTGAAATTCTAATCAGCAAACAACGTTTACATTTTTATTGAATAAAATACTTCAAAGCTAATTCAAGCAAATATGATATGTAATTGATTACTTAGCTGAAGTATATCAAAGGTAGTCCATTAAGGAATGGATGATATAGCTAAAGAAGATAGCAATATAAGTACTATATCTTTAAAGAATGAACACAATGCGCTAGCCTGAGAAACAAAACGCTGGGTAGAAAAGTTCTTAAAAGCAATAGCAATGCTCTACTAAAACTGAAAAGGGCAACAAAGGCAGTGTATATGTCTGCAAGACTTATTCAATGCCCTTCTTCTCTATGAACATGTAGCAGACATCATAATTATGAAGAATAGTCCCCAAAAGACAAGCATTATTGTTAACACAATCAAGAAGAAAAAACTCAAAATTCCCACAAGTATCTTATGATTATTCACCTATATCTAAACTTTCTGCCTTCTACAGTTCTTTATCTAAAGGCAAAGACAAATTCTTATCTTTAGTGTCAATATCCATGGGAACAAAAGCAATGGATGATATGCACCATAACCAAGTTTTAAGATGGTATTTAAAGTTTCAATCAACATATCAACACCAGGTGCACACAATGAGGATACATGTCACATTAGTTCATCCAATCCACTCGACAAAGTTGTTGATGTATCCACGGTGAGGGCACACAAATAACTCGTGGAAGTAAAAAAAGCACGAAACAACTGAATGCATTGCAATCTTTTACGGCTTGGAGGCCATTATTATTCAAGCACAAGGCATCTAAGCACTTGGTTATACATGTGTATGGCTTCATATGAACATAGTACACCATCAATAATAGAATCTCTGAAAGCAGTTGTAATACTTATAATTTTTGAGCAAGAAAATTTTATTTTTAAGATAATACAAAAGCGATTGAAAATAAAAACTGGGAAATATTATTACCACATCAACAATGAGAGATGTGTGATCATCACCTAACTCATGTCTAGTGTAAGGTAAAACGGAACAATGAACAAGAGATATATGCTCGTAATAATGATGTAATAATACAACATAATAAGGGTGGGAATAATATTATAGATAGAATGAGTATGATAGTTTAAAAACCAAATACAGGAAATTGAGTCAAGAGTTTAAATAATTGGATATATAAAAGCTTCTCGATGTAGTAGGCAAAACACTGTTAACCCTAACTCTTAGGCATAAATATAAACTCGAACCCCAAGCAATGGCTTGCTAATGCCCCACATTGTCACCCTTAGCATACTCTAACTGAGAGTCGTAATCCTGCAAATCATCATCTACTTTCCAAACAAGAAGTCGGATCATCACAGTAACCATTTAAGTATAGTATCGGTACAATGAAGTACTAGTAAAACATACTACCTAAAACATAGTAATGCTCATGCATCACATTGAAGACACATAACAGTGTGGTGATATCATATCAATATAATACAACACTTAGTCCCAAAGTAGTAGCACAACAATATATTCTTGCATGGAAATCATGGAAGGATAATAATATAGTAAATACATCACAATCCAGACACTATAAAACATATTAGAATTCTTCCTTCAGTGACCACACAATTTTTGGTTAATAAGATAGTCCCTTTGTTTACACCCAGTTCTCCACCATGAACGAAAGTCATGGCAGCATAAACAATTACAATGGGATACCACACCTACCATATAGGATCAAGATACATCAAATGGGTTTTTTAAGGGATACCACACCCACCACTCATCAAGTGCACCTACCATAAGAGCTCACACAAATCGGGATATCACACCCACTACACGTGGTTGAAGTACACCAAGGGGCTTGCATCGGGATACCTCACCCACCACACTTTGAATGTCTCCTCCACGAGGGCTAAAAAGTTAGGATAACATATATGCCTAAGCAATGGATAATATGAAGTGCCAAGGGGCTTGTATTGGGATACCCCACCCACCCGTAATGGACACTGATGCCATGCTGACCTGCTACAATATAATTCTATACGTCAAAAATATGTGTATATCCCTTACCAACCATAACTCAGTAGAGAAAGAAATAGGTATTGAGTGAAAATATAACCACGGGGCAATCTGTCCACTAACTCCCTGTCAGCTACCCTAAGAGTCGGAGAAAAAGGCTCAAACAAAATCTTATTCTATTAATATATTTTCAAGTGATATCACAAATCACAAATAAAATCTGCAAATAACAAAATGGGTGTTTCCAAATGATAACACCAAACATAATTAAATTCCTCTATGAACCAAATTAAGTATTTCCAAGTGATAACATCAAACACATCACAAGGTATAAAAACCATCAATTGGGTGTTTAGAGATGACACCAAACTTACCTAAATTCAATTCCCAATTACCATTATTATGATTCCTATTAAATTTAAGGCAATCATGGTTGAAATCATAATTTAAATATTGTAAATACATGGCGGTATCAACACAAAAATCCTAAGAGAATAACAATAATCAATAACCGAACCAGGTAGCATTCAGCCAGACTAGTCAATCGGTCCCTATGACCAACCAGCTAGTCTGGTCATACCATACCTGAACTAAACAACATTAGAAGACTAGTCAACTAGTTGGCTTCACGGATCAACTGTTCATAGGATCCAATTAATGTGTTTGGTCCAACAAATCGATGGGTTTAAGTAAAGACCAACCCATTTTATCCGGTAGAGAAACCAGTCGATGGGTTTAACCAATAAATTGACTAGTTTAATCCAACCTATCGATAGGTCTAAGTAGAGAACAAACAATTATGGTCTATCTAGACACCAATTGATGGGTTGACAAACTGATCAACTGTTTATTGAAACCAATCTACTAAGTTTATCAAACCAATCGACTGATCTCACGACCAACCTATTTGATAAACTGGTTGGCCACTATGAGATTTAAAGAAGCACAGGGTTTAGCATCTTGTTATATTAAGAGTTGAAGCTATACCAAAAGTATTTATGCCACATAATCAAAACATAACCATAAAAGGTTTCAAAATGCTCTATATTTCCCATTGAGGATAATTAATGTGATAACCTTAATTAATTAAGCAATTATTCTATGAAGGAATATACATGACCATACCAAAGGTTCTCATGCCACATAATCCAAACATAATCATAAAAGGTGTCGCAAATCTCCATATTTCCCATTGAGGGTAACGAAGGTGATAGTTATTATTAACTAACCAATTATGGCATGAAGGCGTCATCCATTCATATACATATGCTTAATTCACCATTTATTTTCCCTTCATTGTTTCTTTTTATTCACTAAGGAAAGTCTAGGTGGATCCTAGGAATAAGGTCAAACCCATATTCAACGAAGGCAACAAATATGCAAGATAGTAAAACATTCCCAAACAAGCCTTAAGGAACAATATTTGGTCCCCATAAATCATGGACAATAATCAGATTATAAAGATTATAGAAATATAGAAAATAGGATAATCAGTCAATTGCAAAAGCGTATATGTGGAACAATAGAAGAGCTCCATCCATTGACCAATGAAGCTTATCAGTCGATCGACTAAGATTGAAACACATCTTAGGATAGTCATAACTAGTTGAGTGAAGGAAAGTTTTTGTAACATCCCAAAAATTTGTTAATTTTTTTTAGCATTTAGCTTTTTATTCAAAACCTAACCCTAAAAACTTAGATTATTATTTTTTGCAAATCCTTGATTGGTAACTCAAATAAATTCTTAAATAAATTATCCTAATTATTTTTAATTACCACTTTCTTTTTTATCTTAAACCTCCCTCCTAACAAGTTAATATTTTCCTGATTTATTTTTCTGGCCGAGTACCCTAATCTAACCAAAAATAAAATAATTCTACTCATAGCCTGGTTTAACCCCCGGCCATTTATCCTTCATGCAACCGTACCTCTCTCATGCTACCATTTATGTTGTTCCATTTTTCCTTCCACTAAACACTCCCCTTATCTTCCTTCATTTTTTCACACCAATCCTCACCTCCATGTTCGTAGACCACCATAATCACCAATCGACTACAAATGTTCCTACTCCCCCTCCTTTTTTTTATGTTCAGGAACCAGATCAACCAAATTCCTTCCATCACCACCCCAACCATCCTCTTTCTTTTCCTTTATTCTTCCTTCCACCACTCATACTATGGGTTCGCTTGTCCATCACCAACCATCCCCATCTTTATCCACTACTCCATCTATCATCATTTCCTCCTAGTTGGGCTCCTCTAGCTTCGAGAGACCACCTTCATCACCTCTTCCCTATGCTATTCTTGCACCATCAACAACACCACTACCAACGGTCACTACTAGCAATCATTATCATTTTTTAGTGATTAAGCTCAGCAAGCTCAACCTAACTCCCACCATACTCTTTCATTGAAACCATCACCACCAACCTCAACTTGGTTTCCACTTTCTCAAGCCACCATTCACGTTCTCATCTTCCACCATCTTCGCCACCATTGCATTAGCTCCACCTACCATCCTCACACTCCTCAACCCTTTTTATGTCATCTTGCAGCCCTCTACTCAACTTTGTCACCACTCCATGATGCCACCTTCATGCAACATAGATCCTTTACATAATCCTACCCCTTGCTATGTTGAAAACTACACAACCCCTTCACCACTTAAAAAAAAACACCTAACTTTTCTCTTCCCATCCTACCTCCCCATTCGGCCTCCACCCTACCACCATCCTAGAAACCACATTCTCCACCTTGCCTTGGCAGCCGCAACACAACCCTCACCCCTTCCTCTTACCTTAGTCGTTGTGTCCCCATTCACAAACACACCCCCAACTCCAAGACTCATGTTACCCCTACCCATACAACATGAGTTTTTCCTTCTTTTATTTTCTTATATTTCCATTCAATTTTAGGGCATTTTGATCATTTTTATTTTGATGATATTTTAATTTTAATTGCTATTTATGACTTAGATCTTAGTATATAAATTTTTTATTTTATATTTAGGTAAATAAGCTTGATTAGTGGAGCCTAATAATTTTTAGTATGTTGCTTATATTTTTGTGTTTTGTTAGAAATTAAGTGACCCATATGCCTTACTAAAGGGTTAAATATCACATGATAGAGTATTAGGGTTTTAGTGTATAAATTGTAATAAGCACACTTGTTATATTGTAAATATTTGCCTAATAATTATATTATGACATTTGGTAAAATGGAGTATGCTTTTGTATGTCGGGGATAAATTATATATGATATGTATATGTCTAATATAATAGGTTGATCATGCTTAGGTGTACTTTTAACATGATTATTATTATTGTATGCCTGATACGTATTTTAGTATTTTTAAGCGTACCATGCTATTTGTCGCAATAAGTATGCCTAATATGTATTATTTATCGTTGAATATGGAAATATGTGATTTTTGATGGTTTAGAAATGCTTGTTAGGGTTTTATGTGCTAAATCACGTGTGAAGATAAAATGGCCATTTGACATGTTTAGTAATTTATTTGCATGCTAAAGTATTTTAATTAATATATTTTAGTCTTTTCATGACAAGTTATTAAATAAAATGGTATTAGTGTTTAAAATGGATAGTAATGTGGTATTTATGATCTCAAGGGAATTTTGGTCATTTTCAACTTAATGTACCTAAATGTGAACAAGTGAACCTAAAGTGTTCTTAGTATATTATTAGGTTGACCTTAGTGTTGACATTGATTGTTATTGTCTTGAACAATCGAAAATGAGTAAAAATAGTTAAGAATGAAAATTAGAGTATCTATGTAATATATGGTTACGTAGTTACCTTAATAAAATACTAATATTTAAATTGAAAATCCTATAGATTGGGAATGATGGCTTTTTAGGGGTAGGTACAATAAAGATGTAGTTTAGCCCATGGTTTGATTTGGATTTTTCTAGTGTGCCTTCATGCCTTAGCCTCTATTTAGATCTACAGACTTCTTATAAGGTATGTATACTTATGGATTAGTTGTCCTTGTTAGTAGGGAACTATAATTCATTCATGTGCCGGTGGAATAAGGTTACTTTAGTATCCTTGGGTTGATAGTCAATAAGACATTATATTGCCTTAGTGTGTCAGTATGACCAAAGTACCTTAGTGTATTTGTTTTGATATGATCTCCCATTGAATAAATAAAAATAGGAATACTTATTATTGGTTTAGGATGATTTTGGATCGGTGAGTCAGTAGTAGCCTTCATGCCTACTCGTGGTTCGGTAGTAGCCTTTGTGTCTACCTAGAGTTCAGCAGTAGCCTTTGTGCCTACATATAATTTAGTAGTTGTCTTCATGCCTACTTGCGGTGTTTTAGAATGTATTGTTATGAATGTTCTGTTTATGAGATTTAATATAGATGTTATGGAAATTTGATTGAGAATAGTTCTATGTGTTACTTCAAAGGGCACCCCTTAGACACTTGGTTGATAAGTTTCATTTATGTTTTAATTGAATTAGTATAAGGAATATGTGGAATTGGTAATTTTTGCTTGTTTGACATGGTTATCATAATTCAATCAGCACATGTATATTTCACTATTTCGGACCATGTTCTCCTATGATGTCTCCTATATATTCCAAGTGATCTTTTTATATTTAGTTTTGTATTGTAGGTTACTCAGTATTGTTGTCCTGATGGCCTCACTTTAAGTTCCCCTACATATTTAATGGGTAGTATCAGTGGTGGAGCTAACATATCAACTCCATAGTGTCCCCATAATACATAATACTCTGATTCTATGGTGTCCTCATATTAAATAATAACCCAACAATTACTCAATCTATCACTCTTGTTTGTTTAATATATATTTCAAATCCACCAAGGATGACCATTTCAAGTAGAAATTATAACTCCGATCAAACTCCTATGAACGATAATGCTCTTAAGTACACTATGCAACTATAATCTAGTCACCTAGTCATGATAGCTTATATTTGAGCTTGTTGTGAATTCAAAGTACTAAAATAAAATTATCATCACTAAGTAGACAATTTCAACAACTTTTCCCAACCACTTAGGTCTATATATTAAAATGAATTACATCAATCCATCTAGCTAACATAACATATGTAATCATAAAAGAAAATAGAAAAAATGAATTTAATTCTTGTATCATATATTTTTTTCCTTGAGGAGTATATTTTGTTTTAATATCAAAACCAAACAAATTCTACCACAATACATACTTAGAAGCCATGAAAAAAACACATTTCATCAAGGTCTAGAAAAAGGAGTAGTGGAGATAAAAATGGAAACACTAGGAACTGATCCCTTGTATGCCACAAGACATACAAAACTCCAAGATACTGAACCACTATGTGAATTGAGGTGTAACTCATGGTGTCCTATCTAGTTCACTATTTTGTTTATCTGAAATATAATGTTCATATGATAGTATTCTTTTCAGGGCTCTGTGTTGTCTCATGACACTGTGGAGGAGCCCTAGCTCTACTTATGGAAAGTGGTGACTTTACTGGTTAGCCTGTGAGAATAGCTTGAATGCAAGTAATTTTGGGTTGTGATTTAGGATTATCCAATGTCCAATTTGATATCATTTAATCTGGATATTCCTAAACTCTTATATCCTTCTACATTTTTTTTGTAAGTATTGAACAATTTTGTATTATCAAGACAATGCTAACCTGCATGTAATATCCTTTTTGTTTATTATGATTGTATTATTAATTTGAGTAGAGTAATGTTTTAGCCTAAACACTTGGTATATGAATGGTAGAGGAAACTAGACGTATACTAAGTCTGGAGGTAACATCATGTGTTTTTATTATTTAAGCTTGTGCGTTTAACTCTTTAAAATAAAAATTTTAAGTGCTACAAGTGGAGGGTTTTACAATATCAATCAACCGCAAAAGCACTATCAGTCCACTAAAGTCTCCCATCAGTCGATGATTTATAGGAACATCTCAATGGTTGACACATAACAGTCGATTAGAAAGCATAAAACATATATTCGAACAAATACACTCAATAAATCAAAAGAAAATATCATTTGACTAGAGAAACACCATCATTTTACTAAAGTTCCCCGTAAGTCAATGGATCATGAAGATACATTAATAGGCAAGGCACATTGGTCAATTAGAGGTATTGATGATGCAACATTAACTTTGAAATTCACTTATAAAATCTACCAATATTCTAGCATAGGATTATATAAACTAGCATGCATTAAAATCATTCCAAAATGTATTTCTGACATCTCTTCATGATTTAAAACCATTAATAAAAAAAAATCATTCTCATAAGTCAAAATCATCATTTAAGCATAAAATTTCCTAATACATGCCTTCTACACTGAACAACCCCATACATGTCAAACAAGCCATATTTTCTGATATGAAATCACTAGCACACACATATTCTCACATATATCATGCCTCAACGATTCAATTCCCACTCACTCCACTTAAGAGGCAAGAATGAATTACCAAAGTAGCAAGGAAGGCAAGTGCAAGAAAGAGCCTCACAAGTTTACACCACCTTCAATCTTCCCACATAACTTCAAAAATTGCAATTAAAACTCATAAAAGGGTTCCTTAAATCATTTGAAAAAAGGTGAGGAGACAAGAAGAAGGCTTGGGGTGTATTTTTGGAAGTTGAAGAACACAACATTAAAAGGAGAGGAAATATGACATGAAAGGTCCATTTTTTGTAGAGAAATGAGGGTTGTGGATATATGTAATTCAGTCCCTTACTCCCCCCCATCCTGAAATCAAGTCACATGAGGCTCATTAGGTTTATAAATCACTCTAATTTTAGTTAGTAAGCTGAAAGGTAAATGCTGATAGATTCTAAGGCTTGTATCATAGAAATTCAGGCGCATAAAAAAAGAAATAACTAAAAGGAGAAAGATACATAAGCCTGTGTGGCAAATGGTCTCTTGGGGTAAGGGAAAACCACTCATATTAGATAGAAAAGAAGAAAAATGGAAGAATATGGAGACAAAGGTGATGATGTCACCTTTCAACAATTTGCAAATCTTACCCGTTAAACCCAAATTGTGCGATTAACAGGTTTAAACGGTTTGGAAAACTTGTAAAAGTAATTTATAAACCATTATCAACATTAAAATTAAGTCATCAAATAAATTGGAAAGAATATTGATTTAAAAATAGAAATATTATTGGTCCATCCCAACAATCAATTGACTATTGGGATGCATTGGTCGATCAATTATTCATCGGTAGGAACCTCAAGAAAATATAGCATACATCAATCTACCATGGTGAGTAGCTGACCAATGGGCCAGAAAACCCATTTCCACTCATTTTCCAAAAACTTCCCAAATCCTATGCAAATCAAATTCAAAATACACTTCCAAAACAAGGTCAAACATCATCAAATCATCATCAACCTCATAAATTAACACTTATCAAACCAAATGCAACCACTAATAAAACAACCAAGCCATGACGCAATCTTATTCTCCCGTTCTCACCTTGAACTTAAATCAACCAAGGTTATCATACTAAAACATTGTTTCAAATGTGGAAGCTTGCTAAAAAAATACAATTTTAATAAAGATCAACAAGATCCCAAAATGCTAAAAAAGCCAACTCTTCCAAACCCATAGCACAATTAGAATATGTCCAATTACTCAAACACACTCTCCACTCAAAATCACTAATATATCCAAGCCAGAATTCTCAAGATACAAAAATACCTAGAAGGTACCCTACACCCATGAAGCTAAGGCTAGCATAGATGATTCAGGTAACTGAACTCCAACACTAAACTCTAATCATGAAGGTCAAAGAGCACATTTAACTCATGAAAAAAAATCATTTTTCAAAAAAGACTCGAGAGAGGTGAGGAAGGAATTGAAAGTGGGAGTAGGGTTGAGCCCATAAAATTAATATTGAGTAATCTAATTGAATTAATATTCTAAAAATCTTAAATAATTTCCTTACTCCCTAAAATTGTGGTTAATCCAAAATTATCAACCTATAAGGTTTAACAATCCTTGAATCAAGTTTCAAAATCAAAATAGTATAAAGAAATAATTCTAGTACAACTAATTGAATGGTTTTAGCATGCCAATTGTTGTAAATAGTCATTTATATTTTTTGTTGTTTAGCTGAGTTTTTGAAATCGATAATTGCTTCACAAATTTTCCTCTAACTTTATTAGCAATGTCTTTCTAGGTTTAAAGCCTTGCACCTAGGATAAGATATATGATGACCATATATCTTATTTTAGCCATGCCAGTAACACTCTGGTTTGATTTTTTGCCATATTATTGTAAATAAAATTTTACGGAAGTGAAATGGGGGTCTTGCATGCATTCCTAGAATAAAGAACAAAGTTAGGTAAGACATATTTATTATGTAACCCTCACATTATTATTATTATTATTATTATTATTATTATTATTATTATTATTATTATTGGAATCCCATGCCATGCGTGCATGTGTTGAATTTTGGGTCATGACTCATGAGCACCCCCCACTATAATACTTTGAAAATTTACTTAGCCTAACCCCATACCATTAACACCCTAATTTGATTCTAATATCGAAAATTCTTATTTTAACCTAAACCCAATTTTTTAATCCTAAAAACTTTAACCGAACCCTCCACACTCCCACTTCTTCCTCTTTGTTTGGCCTCCACTCTACCATTTTTGTGTCCCAAATTACTACCTGAGATCCCCCTCTTCCTTCTCCTTTCTTTCTTCTCTTTTCTTCTCCTTCTTCCTCCTATTTGTGCCCTATTTTGCTTAGGCACCACTAATACCACCACCAAAACCATCGTGCACCACCACTCGCCACCTATTGACTAATGGACCTACCAACAAGGTCACCCCAGCCTTCCCCAACACCGTCACCAACCATCATTGTTGATTGCCACTTATTTATCCTTCTTTTTGTCCTCAACTATCACATTTTTAAGGAATGCACGACCTCAATCATGGTCGTGCAGCACTAAATTTTTCTATTGCACACCCATGCAACTTAATACAACCTGTATGTGCACCATTACACGCCCGCACATGGCCCAAACACACGCCCATACACACTTGTTTGACTTATGACCTATTTGCCCAGTGATCAAGCACGATTGTGCGGCTTTGCACTATCTGTCGTTTGGCCGTGCGTGATCCTTCTTCTTAGCTTGGGTGTGCACCGCCTATAGCACAGTCTTGCAACCATCACATTTCTGTTGTGTACCCCTATTTTCAATCCTAAACCTTATCCAAACACCACTAAATTTTTTCCATAACTCCACCACACATTCTATTACACATCCACACATCTCAAGCTTCCATTTGACTACGGTTATTCCAATTTTGGCCCTCTTTACCTTAATTTCTCCTCTGGTCAAACTCTTTGAGCCTAACCATGGATTTTATTGTTTTTCATAGTTAGTAATTCGATAATCTAGGAGAAGAAAGTCTAGGATTTATGTTCTTAGAACCTGGTATCCTAGGTGGTCAGGATACTATTCAATATTTAGGGCTTTTGGTGTTATTTGCTTGTATGGTTATGTGTGTTTTTTATGATATCATTCATCTATGATTTAATACATGTTAACAATGATATGTTATTCTAATATGGATATTATGTTTGGAAGAAAGTAAGAATGGGTAACAAATATCATTATGATTTTATTGTGATAATGATAGATTTGTGGAAATATATCTTATGGTATGAAATACGGGTTAAATGAGCTTTGATAAGTGGACATAAGTATTTTCATAAGGTATGATGATAATTGATGGATTTGGAAAATAAAATGTGTAGAAGGTATAAGATTTTATAAAATAAAGGTTACCATTTATCCTTAAGGGTATTTTGGTCATATGGATAATAGGAAAGTTTTGGTACTTTATGTGTTAAGTTGATTAAAAATATGATAATGATATTCTGAGAAATGTTTGGGAGTATTGTTGTTTGTCTTAGGTTCTTCAAATGAAATAATGGTTTAATTAGGGTTTAATAACTTAAAATGATAATATCATTAATCTGCATGTAAAACCTAGAGGTTTTTCAGATTCTGAATGTGTTGCTAATGATTGGCCTTCTGAGTATGTAGATTGAATTTGGTAAGCATACGAACATGATAGGAGGTATTATGACTAATATGTGAAATTGGGATTTTTAGTAATTCTGTGATTAGTACCTTGGATGAGATTATTAATGTATGTGTACGATGTAGGTGTTAAACAATACATTTTGGGTATGATAATAATGATGGGATTCGAAGATGATATAATATAAGTTGTGTGGGATAATCAACATAGGAGAATGGATGCTAAGGGGTGTGTGTTTAGGGTTTGAAGAGACTTAAGGACTTTAAATTGTGCTATGTGTCTATGTTCCGTATTGTGTTCAAGGCTTGTGAATCAATCATGGATAAGATACTAATAACTTAAAGTGAAAGAGCATGTAAGTAGGGTCAAGGTAATATTATATATATCCAGCTCCACTAGGGAGAATAGTAGATCAAGAGCATTCTGTCCTAGAAAAGTGATGTTTTTAATCTCCGTTCCACTAAAAAGAATAGTGGCTCGAGAGCATTTTGCATCGAGAAGGTGTTTCATTCCATTCCACCTGATTAACAATAGTGGGCCCCCTGATCATCGTGGAATGAAAATAGTATAACCTATGAAAAAGATACTTATGATTAAAGTGGAAGAGCACGTGAATCAGGACCAATATGTTGTTTTTGTATATATCTCGTTCCACCAAGGAGAATAGTGGCTCGAGAACATTAACATCCTCTTGTTCCATTTAATTCATTTCCTCCATTGTTTGACCATCCTCAAGCATTAACAAACTTCAAGCAAGATTTATATTTAGTCCCTTAGTGTCTTGTTATACAAAAGGGAGTTGGTTTATAGTTTTTAGATGAAGTTCTTCTAGCATATCCTCTTATTTTTCAAGATTTTAAGTAACCCTATAATTTTTCTCAATGGCATGATTGATCTTTCTTTTATTTCAATTTTAATCATCTTTGATTCAAACTTATTTAATTATGATTATTATGTATGTTTTTATGATATTTCATGGTTTTCAAGGTGGTTTTTGTGTGTGGTGAGTTTGGCGTGAGCTTCCACCATTTTTCTTACCATTTTAAAACCTTAAAATGAGAGGTAAAATCTAGTTTTATTATGGTAAAACATTCATTTGATTGTTATCAAAGGTGTATTAATGGCTTTTTATGGTTTTTGCTTCTTTATTACGGAATATTTATCATGTTTTGCTTGTAAAGTGAGTTAAAAGCATGCTTTATGATGTTTTTGAGATTATTTTTGACACTTTATTAGTTCTTTTAAAGTCATGATGCAAGAATTGGACAGAAAAGCAAGAAAACAAGTGATTTTGATACCACCAACTTTCTTATATGTTTATGCACTAAAAGAGTAAATGGAAGGTCGGTATAGAAAGAATCTCCCAGTTGAGTAGAATCGAGTTTGACATCGAAGTTGTGATCCTAGAAATGTGTAGAGGAGAGAGGTAGAAGAAGATAAAGCCAAGGTCATCTCTCCCATCAATTATCCTAATCGGTTCCTTGGATCGATTTTAGTTAGTATTTTTGGGCCAAATGCATTATAAAAAAGGCTAAAAAACTTGTAGGAATAATTCAGCATGGGTTAGAAAAGGTTCCATTTTTGTATAAGAAATTTTTTCAAAAATATGTCCAACTCAAAAAACTAGTCGATCGATTTAGCTTACTAGTCATCCATTCTACATACCATTCGATAGGTTCCCTGATTAGTCAATCGGTTTGGTCGAACAAATTTTTTTTTTCTAAAACAACAAACTAGTCTATTGGTTCAATTAACCAATCAATCAGTTTGCTAGGAAAACATATTTAAATTAAATTTTTAACTTCATTTCAAACCTTAATTTACATCAAACCCAATCATAATCTCAAATCAAAATCAAAATCAAACACCAAATTTTGGCATAATTTCTCCTTCAACACTTTACAAAAAGATGGTGTATTATAGAAATCATAATGTGATGGCTCCAAATCTTAAGTTCAATGAGAACCTCTCAAAGAAAATAAGTTTAAATAAGAAAAAACCCTATTTCAACTTTCTTGAATCTCATAAACATACAATGATGAAATAAAATAAAATTTTTAACCTTCTCCTTTAGTGTCAGTAATACCCCATATTTTGAAACCTAATTCCCATCAAAATATCTATTTTGATTTATGAAATTTAAATTTAAATTTTATTAACATTGATTTATTTTATCTAAATTAGTATTTTTGCACATATTTGATTAAATTTTTAACCATTTTAATTTTTATAATATTTGCAATGATGGTTTCATTTTATAGAATTTTTGATATTTTTAACTATTTAAAACTTCTTAATCATAAACTTTAACTAGTGGACTTAGAGTTAATTATTTTAGGTTGTTTGTTGAGATTTCCATTTATCACTATGTTTGACCAACCAATTTCTTTTACATTTTCCCTTGATATCTTCTTATTTTAGGGAGTAAAAGATCAAAGAGAGTATATTATAGATTCTCAAGCTAAAGTGTTCTTTTTCTATTCATTGTTTTCTTGAGATTAGGATTATAGGTAAACTCACTTGAACACCTAATAGATAGGAAATTAGGTGTTAGCATTAATTTTTCATATTTTTAAATTATAAAAGTATGTATGCTAGTTTTGTGTGCAAACATGTTGACACTGGAAGAATATGTGTGTGAGTGTGATTGTTGTTTAGTAGAGTGAAATTGAAATTAATATGGAAATATTATTTTCATCCATGTTGAGTGGCACATGATTATAAATATGTTTAGAAAGTTTGAGCATGATATATGTGAAATTATGCATGTTCTGCCCCTTGTTTTCATTTTAGAATATTTTGGTGAATGAAGCATATATATCATTTATTGATGTTTATTCATGCGTGGATTGTGTGCTAGATATGTTAAGGGTAAATTTGAATATATTGGTAACTCTATATCATGATCTTGATGTGTTAAATTATAGGTTAAAGATCATGTTTTCATTTGGGTTGGTTGGATTCCGTGGGAAGTTTTATGCCTCCTTTAGAATGCATATGAAATATTATTTAATATTTTGCGAACCTTTTTGTGGCATGGTTGAGTGGGGATTATTGTAGGTCACCATAGTGTTGATTTTAAATAATGAGATTGTGGAAATGGTAATATATCTAGAATTCATTAATAACTCAAGTGTAATACTAAGTTATGGGATTTAAATGAGTATTCTCAATTTGGTCACTAAGATAGAGTTGTACAATAAATGTTTTCCCTATTTATATTGTATGTGCTTTCACCATTGGAGAATTAGCAATGCCTTTGTTTACAATATGGGTGTTCTATGGCTATGGAACTTATAAGGGGCATTAATACTTAAAGTTTGAGCATCCTTAATGGATCATGATTTTCTTAGTCAATAATGCTTTGAATGATGCATTAATCATTAGTGCTTTGACTTTATAATTTTCCTCTTAGATATAAAAATTAAGTGAATTGTGTGATAACATTAGATAATGGATAAAATAAATGGGCCACATTGCATGTTCTCCTACAGACTTATTCTTATGTAATTTCTTATTCTACTATGATTCACGAACTTCTATGTTGTGCATGATTTAATTATGACACCATGTAACGTGAATATTTATGAGCATGTTATTACCATATGTTGAGTTTTGTTTACTCAATACATCATTGTATTGATAGTTTAATGTTGGTTGAAGAGTGATAGACAGTAGAAATTACTAAACGCAAGTATATACAGTCAATAATACAAATTGAGTGAGTTATCATCTCATTGAGATTGAAAGAAACTAAATTGCTTGAGAAGAATATACTAAAAGGAAGAATATAGAAATAACACAATAATCATAATTCCTCTCTATTAACATGTTGAATACTAAGAAAATGTAAGTAGGGTAATGTATAAGCTAACAAAAAGGAAATGTAGACATGCTGATAGGATAATAAACTATCAAAGTTAAATATTATAGGGATAAGAATCTCAAGTCACTTAACATTGCAACACTCTCCACACTATAGCATGTCATGTCTTGTAGGAAAAGAACAATTAGGGTGAAGCATACTCTCATGTTGTCACCATCTTGGTACATGTTCCTTGGCAATGTCATTCAATGAATGTCCTAGTGTCAATGATAAAGCCTAAACACATTGTTATTCTACTCTTGACACCATTCTGACATGACCCACCATGCTTATCCTTCTCAGGCTCCAAATGGTTATATAAATGTTAAATGTGGCCAAAATTCAGCACACCTATGCACACAAAACATCAAACTAAAATACACATTCATAGATGAATTATGCTATAACATTTAAAGTATTACAACATCATGATCCAATTGCTCCTCCCCCAAATAGGTTTAGTTCATGCTAACCTCCATAAAAAGAAAAATAAAGTATTAAATTAAAGAGAGGAGGAGAGAAGGAAATTGATTAAGAAGGGGTTGGGTAACCCTACTTTAGCTTGAATTATTCTTATTCTACTTTGTCTTCCTCCTTTTCGCTGGGTTACTCTGTACTTTCTCTATTTTCATCAATTATCCCCATTTTCCTTTTTGACACTTTCTCTTGTTTGTTTAAATAGAATGTGAAGGAGGAATTCAAGGGCACATATGGCATTTTAGGGGGGAAATGTATAGGTCTATTAGGACTAAAGGATAAAAGGAAGATCTGATTCCATTCATCATTAACCACTTATTATTCTTATAGGTGGCTCAAAAATGATAGTTGTTTCCTTGACACCATTTTGTGTAAGCTTGTTTAGTAGGATGCAACATCTTGCTTTGTCACATCGACTTGTAGTGATACTCTATCCAATGAGACACCCTAAAGACACCATCATTAGATTTTCTCTAAAATGCAAAAAGATGATGAATAGGCTAAAAAATATTAAGTTGAGATCATGTAAGATGAAAGTTTCTATTTTCTCTCACTTAGGTACACAAAGTTGTAAGGTGAGAAAATTTTGTGGGAAGCCACACCCTAAAGCCTTAAAACTATAAAAAAAATACATAAAAATGTAGCCTAAAAGGGGGTTAAAATATGCATTCTTTGAGTGTTATCAACTCCCCCAAACTTAAGTAGTTGCTCATCATCATAAGCCTTATTCCAGTTTTGAGCAAGAAATACACTAAAAATTAGTCATTGTGTGAATAGAGTGTGACTCTTGGCCTTTGGCCAAGTTAAGAAACAAGATAGGAATATTCAGGAAGGAAACTAAAAACTTACTGAAGGAGAAGGAAATATTAACTTACGTTATGTGTGTAACTATATAAGTCTCTCTTCAAAGTGTCCTTAGATTAACCATAAATCCTAAGGTTAGTTAGGTAGCTCGAGACCTAGCCTTAAGGGTTAGGGTTTAGATCTCGTACGATGTTGGATTTTATTGGGTAGATCATCTTATAAAGTGAATTTCAAATATTTTTTTTACAAAATAACATCTTCCTCTTTTGTATAGGGTCTATAGCTCACTTAAACATATATATATCAAACACAAATCACTAATTATTGCTCCCTATAAACTATTCTAAAAGTGCTATCAAGATACTCTTTACCTTACAAAACCATTTGAAGTTAGTGTGAATACGAGTCTCATGCAAACACCCTTGATTATTAAATGTTATGGACATCGAGGCTATAAATATTTCTATTGTCATTTATAGGTTTTCCTATCATATTTTTTGTTGGTAAGGGCACTTCCCTTATAGTTATCAAAAGCTCCCCCTATATGATTCTTTACCTTATAAGATCCAACTCCTATCTTAGTCACCACTACCTATAGGGTTTATTTCTTCATACTAATCCCTCAACCTAGTTAACCTGAGCACGATCATGTCAGGGTCACGTAGGTAGTTGTGCACTGAATGTTGGTCTAGTAACCCTTCCATTCCTTAGGAAGTAGGAAGAGAAAAACTCAAGTGTGATTTTTTTTAAATGACCTCACTATGATTTCTCAACTCACAACCCTACATAAGGGCAGGGCCTATCATATGCATTTGACTAAATTATCAAGTTAAATATGGCATAATTGGGGAATTATGCATTGTAAAATATTTCATGTGGTAGGGCCAAGCAGATAAACTACCTTATTTGGTAAGTAGGGTCTAGACAAAGTAATTCACCCTATGACCAAAAATTAAAAAGGGTACTATGTAAAAGAAAGTTATAAAAAAATACTAATATACTCATTAAAATTTAAGGATAAAATGTGTAAAAAAAATATTAAGCTAAAATTAATATTAAAACCTTAGTAGGGTCCTCATTACTATAACTAAAAAAGAGGTGTTTCTAGTCTTAGATATCCCCCTAATGACATACCTTGATCCTCACTACCATAAGGTGAAGGGTGAATAAAGATATATGTGCAAATGACAAAACCTTACAGGGCCTTATATAAAAAAAAAGAAACTAAAAAGAAAATTCATTAGGACAGACACCTTATGGTGCAACCTTCACTTTGAAACACAAAAGGATGGTAAAGGGTATGTAAGGTTTCTATGGTCTTCCTTGCATGCCAATACCCTATTGTTCTATGGTACCAGTCAATCCACCTCCTCCATTAGCCTCTTATTTCTCTTCTTTCTTTATCATTAACCCCTCCTTAAGATCTGTCATCATTAACCGAACATTCTATAAGGCATACATAAATTTAGCAATGGTTGTCAGAATCATTTTTTTCCTATGGATAATTGCATCCATGCCTACCTTGATGTTTTGAAAGAATATCTCCAATTTCTGTATGCATTTCATAGATGAAGGCACTTGATCCTTAGTAGTAGAGGATTTCTCAAATCTTTGATAGGTGTAATATTCATTACTAATTCATAAACGTCTTGCAAGATTGCTCACACCTTGGCACACAACCCAACCATTAATGAGGGAAATAAAATAGACATGTAAGCTTTGTTAATGAACCCTTCAACTGGTTCTACAGATGATTCCCCACATCCGCACTCTTATTTTTCATCACAGAGTATAAAAAGATTATGCGCTGAAAAGGCATTGTGAAGTTGTGTATAGTGGGAAGTAGGTATGTATAACATAGGAAATAGTGACATACTTAAATAGCTGGTAAGAGATCCTAGTGAGGGAAGTAGCAAGAACCACTGGAGGAGTTTTTCCATTGGTTACCTATCTTAGCACACCACTTTAGTACAATGCCAACCAACTCATTATATGGGTTATTGATATTTTCCAAGTTGTCAACATCATAATGAGGGATTGCGAACATTGTGTTGATAGTGATAGAAAGATAAGAAACACATTTACATCTCTCCCTAAAATGTTTTCTTCCATTTAGGGTTGAGGTTAGTGGAGAACTCTAACACCACAACAAGGCAAAAGTTACTTGGGTGCTTGTTTAGGGCGACACACAAGTAATGGGAAATAGGGTTGGCTAAGCAGGAATTAGGTACTTCAAAGAGAAACTAAACTCAAAATAGATGGCTTGCGTCTTAAAAATGTTAAATTCTACATAGCTTGATCAAAGAAAATTTTGATTAGTGTGGATGGTGGAATTATTAATTTTTTATGAATAAGAGCTAATTATGGATCTCCATCCTCCTCCTTAGTGTTATAATGATAGTAAATAGGAAAATAATGGGGCAAAGTGCGATGATGAAGATGTTTATCATTAAGTCGGTTAAGGAGTTTTGTGTTGTTGAGTTTAAGCATGAATGACAAAATGGATAGTTAGCTGAGTAGGAGGCAAGGTAGAGTTGTCAAGTGAGGATAAGATGGGAATGGATGTGGCGCTAGTGGGAGTAGTGGTGGCAATTTCTATGTTTTTGACCTATTTCTAGGTCAATGAGGTAGGAGAAACTAATGTTTTTTCAATAGGTAGTGGGAAAAGAGGATCTAGGTTTTGAAGGAGGTTTGTCAAAGTGTGATCTTCCTAAAGTGAGATAGTGTTAGGGCGTTGGAATCCATATATATTTTTGTAGAATTCAGTGAGAAAGAAAGGAATAAAAGGAGTTGAGGTTTTTTTGTTTATATAGTGATATGATGAGAAAAAAAGTAGGTTTGATTTTTTTAAAGAGGGAGATGGAAGTTAAAGGGGTAAAGGAAACACTCTTGTTCAAGGAATGTGTTAGATAAAAAAGAAGGGGATATAGAGGATCATTTTTAGAAGGAAAAGGTAACTATAATTATACCACCTAAAATTAGGAGCAAGATTTAGGAAAAATAAATGTCCCCACAACTTACTATGTATGACCTTATAATAAGCTCTCCCTTAAATGGTTATTCCATGTCTCTCATCTTGCATTATGTTACCAACTTTTACATGAAAATAAAATCTCATGTCAGTTTTTTTTTTATGTGACAGGGCAATGAGTAAAAGTTTTTCCTCATCAAAAATAAGAAAAGATAAAGCTAAAAATAAATAAAAGATAAAATAAAAATAAAATCCTTAGATTTCCTCTTAAGACTACTTGATTTAACTTCATCAGATGCCTTGTAGGGTTATAATACATGTAAGGTCACAATCTAGATTTCCTTGTTGAATTTCTCTCCCTACCATGGCTTCACCCTATGAACATTCACCTAGAATACTCCCCCTATTTTACCATCTCTTAATTCCATGAATTCATAAAGATAGGTGTAACCACCTCATAGTCCTAATCATCTTAACTTTAGCTTCCTTAGAAACAACCTTAACCTTAAGTTACATAGGAGAAAACATTTTTAAGGTTGTATTTCCTTAGTTTATATGTGTTGTCCATGCTACTTCTTTATATTTTCCTTATAAAAGCTAAGTGTTCTTATAGGTTAGGTGTCTTAACTATTCTAACTCATTGATTTACAACTTCCTCGTTTCTCCTATTATAGCATAATCTACATTGATAGCATTTAAGCCCTAATATAGATTGTTTTGTAGTTCAACAGGTAATTGAAATGCCTTATCATATAAAATTTTATAAGGTGCCATACCTAAAAGTGTCTTATAAGTATTCACATATTCCCACAACATCTCATCTAACCTAACTAACTAATCCTTCCTACTAGAGTTTACCACTTTCTCTAGGATCCTCTTGATCTCCCTGTTGGATAGCTCAATCAGGTCACTTGTTTGTGGATGATATAGTGTAGCAACCTAATGTTGTATCCCATATTTTCTTAACAATTATGTGAACAATCTATTGCAAAAGTGGATTTCTCTATCACTTATGATTACCTTGGGGGTTCTAAACCTTGAGAAAATGCTCTCTTATGTGAACTAGGTGACCACTTTAGTTCAATCCACTTGGACATATAGTTGATTGCTCCCAAGATGCATTCATTGCCAAATGAGGGATAGAATGATCCCATGAAATCCATACCCCTCATGATAAATACTTTTAACCCCATACTATTTGTTTGGGGAATTTCATTTTATAGGCAGATGTTCCTCACCTCTTGATGTTTGCAACAAATTTTCAACACCTCCTTATCATCCTTAAAAAATGGTAGGCTAATATTATCTACATTTTAATACTTCTGTTGTAGTGTGGATTATTCTAAAGTGCATACCATAGGGTGTAGCATGACTTGTAGTCAAGATGAATCTAACTTATTTTACGTTTTACATCTCTTTGATAATGTGTTCCTAAGAAAGGTTGAGTTATGCCTTTTTCTTCTTCTTCTTCTTTTAATTTTGTTTTACTATGTTTTAAATAGAAATTTTAATGGTTTTGATTCTTGATTCACTCAAGAAATCAATATTTTGGTAGAGACCATCAAGTTAGGAGTATTTGTGTGTGAGAATATTTACTTTGAGTTAAGGCATCCTTATTTCTAATAAGAACAAGGCCTTGTGTTATTTAATGTGGTTTCAAGTTTTTAGTAAGTTTCTATAGTGTGCAAGTATTATTTTGAGTTATTGGATTCGAGCATGTGGCAATATTTAATCTCTTATATTTTAGAGCATGTTTTGAGTATTTTGATATCATATATCAATTTGATGAAATTTAAGCATGATCTTGTTGAGCATCGATTCTAACATGTACCTATGCGAGTTTATATGAGGATTATGTATGTTTATGTATTTTATAACATAGAAGTATGTTAAAATTAAATTGAAAAAGTTTGGTATTTTTAATATGTGTGCCATTGGTCTGGGCTTTATCTAGCCCAAACCAATTGACTCGTAGTTGTAATCAATTATGTGGTTAGGTAAACAGTTGCTTGTGCTAGTATTCACAATTGGCTAGTTGGTTGAATAATTGATTAGTTTGATGAACCAGTCAACTGGTCTATATGAGAAGTCAATCCATTCGACTAACCTATCGAATGGTTGCTTTGTAACCATAGTTGTGTAACCTCTACTTAGACACATCGATTGGTTTATCCAAACCCATTGACTTGTGTCTATGAACATTTTAATGTGGAAGATAATAGATGAATTATTCTTTCACAATGCAGGATCTTTTGTTTTGTTTCTTGACGTAGAAATGATGCTTAAAGATGGTGTGATGCTCGAATATGGAGGTAGTCTTCAACAAGCTCCATTGTTTTTAAATTGATCTTCACCAAGATCAACTCGGTTCTAAAGATAAATCATAAAGTTTTCTCCAGAGTATAATACTTGAAGAGAAAGGAAGAATTTCAAAAATTCTTAAAATTAATTTTACTTGATTCATTTATTCTCCTATGTACAAGTCGACATACATGTACTTGAGGCCTTAGTTCCTCTTTATGAACCAAGCCCAACCCAACCGATTTGGCAAGCTAAATAAAGAGCTAAACTAATGCACTGCACACTTATATTATACACATAAGAATCTACGATTAGAAGTTACAAGACATTACAAGTTTTAAATCAAATATCAAAGCTAAACAAAACCCTACTCATGCAATACATTAAATAATCAAGTAATCAAGTTTTGTGTCTTCTAGATTTATCTTTTATGCAACTTTGTGATTCTTTTCTTATCATTCTCTTGTACACTAGATGTCTTTGGTGAGTTCTTCTTCTTGAAAATACATATAACACCTATAAGAATCACTCATTAAAACATGATAAACATTAGGGTTATCATTAGGATTTTCAAGAACAATTGTCTCCATCTCCAAGTATGATAAATCTCGATATTTAATAATAGAAGAGTGATATTGAGATGTTCCTGCATCACTTTCAATCAATTGGACCAATTATTCGATTGGTTTCACTCTATGTGTTTTCTTAGGTCTAGTGTGACCAGACTAGTCGACTGATTCTAGAAATCAATTGATTGGTCCTCCTGAAATTTTCATGTTTACATGTAATTTGATGCTCTTTCTTTGGGACTTCCGTATTAATATTCCCATGTTATTATAACAATTTAGTTATGATTTCAACCATATTTAACTAAAATCTACTGGGATCATGATGTCTTGAGTGGTTAAGTTTGGTTTTGTCTCTAAACACCTAATCGGTGACTTATATGCTTTGGGACATTTTTGGTGTTATCACTTGGAAATATCCAATTAGTTTTGAATGGAATGAATTGTGATTTGTATTATCACTTGGAATTTAATGATAATGGATTAAGATTTTGTGTGACCATTTTTATCCGACTCTTGGGGTAGCTAGATAGGAATTAGTGGATGGGTCTCCCTATGCTTTTATCTTTCACTCCATACTCATTTCTTTCTCTATTGGGTTACATCTAGTAGAGGGTATGCACATATATCTAGTGGTTGAATGATACTATGATAGGCTGACAAGATATTGGTGTCCCAGTATAGGTTAGTGAGGCATCCTAATACAAGTCCCCTAGCACTTTGTATTGTCCATTTTTTAGGAGGGTGTGGCATCCTAACTTTATGTAGCCCTTATAGCAGATGCATTCCAAGGTGTGGTGAGTGAGGTATCCTAGTATAAGCCCCTTGAATGTATTCTGACCAGGTGGTGTGGGTATAGCATACTAATATGTGTTAGCCCTTGTGGCAGGTACATTTGATGTGTGGTTGGTGTGTTATTTCTAAATAAAATTCCCTTTGATGTATCTTGACCCCATATTGTTGATTTGGTATCCCATTGTGTGTGTATCCTACCATGATTTTGTTTATAGTGGAGAACTAGATGTGGTTGAACAAAATATCTTAATAATTGGAAGTATATGCTCACTAAGAGAATGATTAATGTTATGGTATAAATTATGTGGGTTTAACTAAATGCATATATTATTAGTTCTTCCACGATTCTTGTATGAGTATGCTTTATCATATTATATTCATGAGCTTGGAAGTTATATCATCATCATATGTTCTATATCATTTTACTACATGGCATCAATGTGTATCATGAGCTTCTACCATATTTTAGGTAGTTTGGTTTACCAATACTTCATTGTACTGATACTATATTTGTGTAGTCACTGTGATAATTTGACTTCTGGTCCAATGAGTAAATGATGATTTATAGGGCTATGCCTCTTAGCTTGAGTATGTTGATGATGATATCATGGGCCAGTAACCAACCATTGGTTGGGGATTGAGAGTAGAATTTCCATTTAGTTGAGAGTTAAACTAAGAAGCATAGATTTATTTTGCCCACTATGTTGGGGTAGTGATGTAGGACTACTCCAAGTAGTCACTTGAGTGTGATGACTCAATTGGAGGCTAACAAGCAAATATATGTCATAATGGGTACATTTTTTTATTTCTTGTCTTCCTACATGTGTACTATTTGACTCGATTGCTTCACACTCCTTTAGGTATACCACTTTCGTATCTAGGGAAGCTATAATTCCTTCTAATAGGATAAATACTTATGTTATGCTCCTATTTAGGGATAAACTTGCATGTACTAGGATATATAGGGATATGGTCTTAGTTATTAATAGAGTTAGACTCTTGGTAGACCTTATAGAGATCAAGCTTCGTGATTTTGACTTAATTATGAGGATGGATATGCTATCAAGATATTGATTTATGATCAATTGCACACAAGAGTGCGTGGTTAACAAATTACTAAAGGATGTTATGGTCTCTTACTAGATATGTGAGCCTAGACCCTTAGTGAGGATGGTGTCTACAATTGTTCTTGGTGCATTTGTGCAGAAAGGGTACCCATTGTACTTATGTAGTGTTTAGGACCTAGGTGTTAAGGATCCATTTAATAAGGATATCCGAGTGATATGAGAGTTTCCATACGTGTTTTCCAGTAAGATCTTAGGCATGTTGACAATTTGTAAGATAGACTCCACAATCGACCTTCTACTAGAGACAGAGTTTGTGTCAAAGATACCCTATCTCATGGTGTCGATTGAGATCACATAGTTACATGCTTAGTTGGATTTATTAGAGAAGGGGTACATTTGACTAAGTGAATCACATTGGGGAGAGCCAAAATTTTTTGTTAGGAAGAAGAATGGTGGGTTGAGGCTCTACATCAATTACCGAGGACTGAACTAGGTTATAGTGAAGAACCATTATCCTTTACCTCAAAATGAAAACCTAATTGATTAGCTATGTGGGTTTACAATGTTCTCAAATATAGATCTCATATATGGGTACCATCAGTTGAGGATTTTCAAGAAGGAAATATTGAAGATACTTCTAGGAAGAGATATGGCTGATAAACACATAAAATATATATTATCTTAGTGTGTTTAAAGCATAATTTATGGGTTTTGATGCATATTTTGTGGTTATATTGGGGATACTTGTTTGGTTTATATGAAGCTTGAGACCGATATAAGGAATTATTGAGGATGTGCCCTTACTGTAAATTAGAGAAGTGGATTATTGTTCACACCCTCTACAACAAGCTTACTTACAAGACTTGGATGAAAGTTGTTGCTAATACAGGAGGAGCTTTGATGAACAAAACAATAGATGAGGCATACATTCTTATTGGAGGCATGATTTAGAATCACTACTAATGGGCAAGTGAGTGTGTTCAAACATCAAAATGTGGAAGGTATAACATAGATGCCTTAGATCATATATCCTCTAAAGTTGACGCTTTATTTAAAAATTTTGAAAACTTGAGTATCAATTCCGTGGCATCTACTTCAATAATTACATGTGAAATTTATAGTTATATTGGTCACTTGATTTAGAATGTTAATTAAGAAACCCCCGTCCCTTAACATTTTTGGGAATGAACATGTCAACTATGTTAATAATTTTAATCAAAAGGAATATCCATTCTCCAACACCTATAATTTGGGGTGGAGGAATCATCCAAATTTGTCTTATAGAAACCCACCTCTAAATCCCATGCCCGCATCTAAATTTTCCCATCCTAGTTTTTGTACCCTTTAGCTAGATCCCCCTCCTCAAAGGTCAAATTTGGAAAATATAATGGAAAAATTTGTGAGGATTCAATAGAAATTGAGTGAAGAGTTTAAGAAACAACAACAAACTATGAATGCGATAGTAAAACAATTGGCCTCTAAGATGGATTCCCTAGGTATGCATAACAAGATGTTAGAGATACAAATCACTCAATTGACACAAAATGCTAGCTCTTACTCTATGCCTTTGGGTATGCTATCTGGAAGACGAATCCCAAAGGTCATGTGAATGTTATATCCCTCAAGAGTGGAAAATAATATAAGGGACCTAAGATAAAGGAAATCATGGGGTACATGGTCATCATGAAGAAAAAAGAGAAAAGATGGTAGATGAGGATAATGAGACCCAAATTTAGGAAGAAGAAAAATTTTTAGAAATATGTGCCTCCCTCTGTTTACAAGCCTCCTTTACCCTTTACCCAAAGTGTAGCCAAGGGAAAAAAATTGGGAGATTTTTAGATATTTTGGAAAAATAAAATTACACCTTAATATCTCATTCGCTGAGGCTATTTATCAAATGCCTTCTTACACCAATATCTTGAAAGAGATTCTCTCTAATAAAAGGAAATTTAAATATTATGAGACTTTGGCCCTTAATGAGGATTGTAGTGTTATAATTCAAAATAAGTTTCCTCCTAAACTTAAGAATCCCGATTCATTTTCTATGCCTTGTGGTATTGGTAATGTCTCTGTTAACCGTGCTTTGTATGATTTGGGTGCAAGCGTACGCTTTATGCTATTGTTTATTTAGAAGAAGCTTGGTAGAGGTGATTTGAAGCTGACCATGATATCACTCTAATTAGCGGATTGATTGGTAAAATATCTGGTAGATATATATGAAAATGTGCTTATCTAGGCTGGTAAGTTCTTTATCCTGATTGATTTCATTATTTTAGAAAAATAATAGGCCTCTAACATTCCAATTGTATTAGAAAGACCATTCCTTGCTACTATAGGTCCTATAATTGATGTTAAAATTGGAAGGTTCTCCCAAGTATTAAAGGGGAGAAAGTAGAATTTAGTTTAAGAAAAGTTGTGAAAATCCCTCTAACTGATAAAATTTGTAGGGTTGACATCAATGACAAGTCTACACATGAGCAATTTGCAAATCATTACGCAATTGATCCACTTAAGAAGTGTTTGGTAAGTAATAGCTCGATAAAGGATGAAGACCCCGAGGTAGCCACATGTGCCCAATCTTTTGAATCAACCTCAACTGCTCCTCTTTGAAATGCAAAGCTTGAAAGTATGGAGTTATAACAAAAAAGTTATACTTGTGAAGAGGATAAAGTACCAAAAGTAGAACTAAAACCCTTCCTATCCTCTTTCAGGTATGACTTTCCTAGCCCTAACTCTACTTATCTTGTGATTGTGAATGCATATCGGAATGAAAATGGAATTGATAAGTTTTTTAGAACATTTAAGAAGAATTTCAAGGTCATAAGATACACTAGGAATGATATTAAAGGAATCAACCCATTGCTTTATATGCATAGAGTTCTCATGGAAGATAATCATGAACCCTATATAGAGCACCAACATAGATTAAAGCATAACATGAAGGAAGTGGTTTAAAAAGTGGCGCTTAAGCTATTAGATGTTGGATAATTTATCTTATTTCAAATAGTTAATGCGTTAGCCCGAGCCATATTATTCCCAAAAAAAGGGGGTGTAAACGTAGTTAAGAACGTGAATAATGAACTTATTCCTACTAGAACATTTATGGGTTCAAGGATGTGCATTGACTATAGAAATTTGAAAGGGAACCCAAAAGGATCATTTTCCCCTTCCCTTTATAAACCAAATGTTTAAAAGGTTAGCTAGGCACTCTTATTTTTGTTATTTGAATGCCTATTTAGGATTCTTCCATACCCCTATTCATCTTAGTGACTAGAAAAAGATCACTTTTATATGTCCCTATGGGACCTTTGCTTATAGGCGCATGTTTTTTGGTCCTTGTAATGCTCCTTCCACTTTTCAACGACATATGATGGCTATCTTCTTTAATTTTATAGAGGACATTATGGTCACGTTTATGGATGACTTCTCCATGTATGTCACTACTTTTGATATTTGTTTAGCTAACTTATCTTGAGTTTTGTTGTAACACCCCCAAAATTCACTACTGAAAATTTTATTTTATTAAAAGATTCAACGAAAGTAAGTAAAACAAACTTGTGAATTTCGGGGATACTACCGCAGTGATCAGTACAAGCCCAGCACTCGGCCAGTCTTATACTCACCACAAGGCTAAATAAAAACTACCATACATCATTACTGAAATCACAAATTCATAAAAACATTGAAATGTTCATAATATGAAATTAGAGTATGTGTAAAGAGTTATAATCTAAAGGTACATAAGTAAAATTCCTCAAAGGGAAATAAAGCTACAGTACGATAACACAAGTCTGAATAAACAGATACAGAATAAGGGGAACATAAAAAGTGAATTAGGCCACATTGCTTTCAATCCCCAAGCCAAGTTCATGCTCAACTCTCAGCCCCACCCAATGTCTCATAAGCATCGAAGGCATCGAAAACAATATCACTAACCTGCACAAACTGGGAATGAGAAGCACCTATAAAACGGGTGGTCAGTACGCTACATATTGAGTAAGGTAACCATGCAATTAAGGCCAACACGCAAAGGCACATAACACAAACATGATCATATAAACAACATACCATCATCATAGATAGATAAAAGTCAACTTATAATCTGAATCAATCGATTCTTTAAATCTTTGATCAATACTCATTTTACAACATGCTTATTATCATTCCACGCGAGTGCGGGAGCCCCACTATTATAGTCAATAGACCAGAAACATACAGGGCATAACGCTTCTGACCACTATTATTGCCGATGGATCGGTCTCCAAGGCAAGATGCTCCTGGCCACTATTATTCACTAGTGGACTGGTCTAGCCTCGACTCTCATAGTGTTTCACTGTAAGTACTCGGTATCTTTTCCATGCTTTATCATAATTATTCGCCAGTGGATTGGTCTCCAGGACACCCCAGCTCCTGGCCACTATTATTCACAGGTGGACCGGTCTGGACCCGGCTCAATAATCTTCCTCTTTAAATGGTTAGTATTTTATTCATGTCTTATTCGACAAGTTTTCACCCTGGGCATGCATGACTAACTCCATCTACACTCGTAACACCCAAAAATTCACATTTTTTTATATAAAACGGAAGCAAATAAATTAAAACCTATAAATTTCAGGAATGTTACCACTGTGATTTAATAAACATCATAAATTAAATCCGATAAACAAGACTTCAAATAAGCATTAAACAATTATAACATAGAAGTCAGAGTGCGTGAAAAAGAGTCATAAGCCAGAGTGTATTGTCAAAATTCCAAATATGGAAATAAAGTTTACAAACGGTAAAAGTTACGTCTAGGATATTCAATATAAAGTAAAAAAGTCATAAAAGAGAAATCTGGCCACGCCGCTCTCGATCTTCGTGCCAAGTCCATACTCAGTACTCAGCCCTGCCTGATGCTGCATGAACATCAAAGGCATCAAAATAGGTATCAATAGCCTGTATAAAGTCAGAGGGGCCTTCTGCTCGTAGGAATGAACAAAACCCATGAAACGGGTAGTTCGTACGCTACGTACTAAGTAAGGTAACCATATACTAAGGCCAATACATAAAAGCACATGATTCAAAAATGATAACATAACAGCTTACAATCATTCAAATAAATAAATAAATAAAGGCCCAATTATAATCCGGATAAATTAATTATTTAATCTCTGATCAATACTTATTTCACGCCATACTTTTTATCAATTCATGTGAGTATGGGAACCCCACTATTATAGTAGGTGGATCAGTCACTTATAGGGCAAAACACCCTAACCACTATTATATACTGGTGGATCGGTCTAGCCCCTGCTTGCATGGTGTTCTACTGTAAGTACTTAGTGTCTTTTATGTGTCTTAGCAAACTTAGAGTTTGGTTTATTAAGATCGGGATCCCCCACTATTCTATCCAGTAGAGCGGTCACTTATAGGGCAAAATGCAGCTAACCACTATTATAGCTAGTGGATTGGTCACTTATAGGACACAACACCCTAACCACTATTATATGTTGATGTATCGGTCTGGGTCCGACTCAATAATCTTCCACTCTACATAATTAATGTATTACCGTGTTTTATGCAAAAGTTTCACTCTAGACATGTACAACTAACTCCCTCTACGCTTATCCTCTAAAAGGGCCCGTTCCATATCTTGAGACTCCTACACCTCTTAACTTGCCCTAACATTCTTTTCTCCTTACCCTAACTCGCATTAGAGGCTCAACTCCTGAGTGTATGGGTCAAGGTCCACTACCTTACACCTCCAAGTCCACTCACTACCTCACTCTAGGATTTTCTCCAAAAACCCTTTGGGCCTATGTGGCTCATCCTTCTCCACCTCACACAACCCAAACTATTTTAACATCCTATACAACATAACCATTGGATTCGACCCTCTTCAACTAACTTTACTCCCCAAGTGCACGTGTGACTATGAAACCCTAGGTGGCCACACCAAACCCTAGTTGACACGCCAAGCCCTAACATCCTCCTTTCCACACATCACCCCCCCCATTTCTCACCTTCCACTTTTATTTTTCCATGATGCTCATGCTCATCCCTCACATGATAATCTTCCATCCTTATCTCATACTCCACTCACCCTTATTTATTTTCCCTTTTTACCACCTTTTCGGATTAGAGTTTCCTCCCATACCCTAGCTCGATCTCCTCTGCACCCATATATTGTCCCACGTACTATTTTTCACCAAAAGCCTCCAATCATTGAAACAACTGTTCTATTACCTTCCTCACACCCCAAATCAACTTTCTATACGTAAAATTCACCCCCATGCATACTCTATCCATTCCATGCAAACCCCCAAAGTTTTTCATGCAAAACCCTAAAACTCCCATGCAAACCCTGGATTATTCCACGCAAAATCCTAGGTTCCTCCACACAAAACCCTATATTCTTCCACGCAAAACCGAAGATTCCTTCATACAAAACCCTATATTTCTCCATGTAAAACCTTAGATTCTTCACTCATGGATCATGAAATATGTAGGTCAAACTCACATCCCTTGGTCAACTTTAACACATAAAGTCTTAGCTACACCCTTAACTAATACGACACCGGTCTTGGAGCACGCTCCTATACCTCCTTAGGGTTCTGACTGTATTCACCTATAAGAGGGAAAAACTAAGGATTAGGTACCCTCCTACCAAAAATACTGTTATTTCCTAATTCATTCTAATATTAGGGCTGTAGATAAAATAATGATATAATAATAGTAACACTAACAAAATACTAATATTGCTAAGGATAATAGTAATAATAGTAATATTGGAAAAGATGATAATATAAGGTTTGAAGATTTTCCCTAATAATAATAATGATATTAATAATAAAAATAGTAATAATAATAATAATAATGGTATAATTCGAAATAATATGAAATAGGGCTTCGACCCTTCATTGAAATAATAATAATAATAACAACAACAACAACAACAATAGTAATAATAATATGTAATAATAATAATAATGATGATGATGATGATGATGATGATGATGATAAAAATAATAATGGTATTAATCAAAACTAATGTGAAGCAGGGTTTCGACCCTGCATTGAAATAATAATGATACTAATAATAAATAAATAATAATGCTAATAATAATAATTACAAAATAGGGTCTCAACCCTATATAGTAATAATAATAATAATATAAAATTAAATTGAATAAGACTAGTATAATTAGGTTTTAAGGATTGAGAGGGTTTAGGGTACCACCTAGGGTTGGTGGTGACTGGCGGTGCATGGTAGCAGCGGCGGTAGCTGGAAAAAGGGGAGAAAAGAGAGATAGTTGAGTGCTGGGAATAGGAGAGGAAGAATGAGAGTGGAAGTTGGGGTGGTAGAGGATGCCCAGGTGAGGAGAATTAGAATGAGGGTGGTGGTGGGGCCAAAGGTGGCGGTACACAGCGGTAGTTGTGGTGGCTGAGAGTGGAGGAAAGGGAGAAAGAGAGGAGGAGAGGGAGGAAGGGAAAAAGGAGGGTAGGGGAGGTAGAGGAAGGTATGCAGGGTAATTTGGGAGGTGTAAGAGGTGGTGGTTGGGCGGAAATGGTGGCAAATGGTGGTGTGAAGGGTGGCAGAGGTGGAAGTGTGATTGATTGGCAAGGTGACTTTACACAACCAGGGTGGCTTGTGTAAGGCAAATTGAGGGCGAAGGGTGGTGTAATTTGGTAGAGGATGATGTAGGGAGTGGTGTTGTGGGTGACTTGAGCGACGGTGCTGCGTGATGAGGACGGCGGTGGCTATGGCTTTTGATCGAGCGGTGGCGAACGAGAGGAAATTTTTGGGTTGCAGGAAAAGGCTCAACTCCAGGGCTGGTTATGGGGTATTTATAGGGAAAATGGAGGGGATGGTTAGATGGGAGACGAGAGACGGGAGAATAAAGGAAGGTAGGTGAGGAGCACGGACCGGCGCAAATCAATTTGCGGTAGGGCATGATTGGCCAGGAAAAAGGAAATGGCAGGTGAGAAGGGAGGGAGGTTGGATGGGTCGAACAGCAGGCGAGTCAGTAGGGAAGAGAGAGGAGAGATTAGCCAGTCAGTGGTGAGAATCTCGGGGAGTTGGGGAGGGAGTTTTAGGTTGACAAGGAAGGAAGAAGAAGGTAGGGGTGAACCGAGCAGTTGGGAAAAAAGAAAAGAAAGAAAAGAAGATGAGGTGGACCTGTCGGACGATGGGGAAAATGAAACGTGACATATAGGCTTGGGTCGCGCCAAAGGAGAAAAGAAAAGGAAATGGGAAATGGGCCACTAGGCTGACCTAGGTCGGGGGAGGGGAAGAAAAAAGAAAAGAAGAAGAGGGAAAAAGGAAGAAAAAGGAAAGAAAAGAAAGAAAGAAAGGGAAAAGAAAAAAAAGGAGAAAAAGAAAAATAGGTGGGTTGGGATATTTAGAATATTTTGGTATTTCTGGGATATTTAAAAATAATAATATTTTAATAAAATAATAATTAATTCTCTTTTTAGGTTAATTTAGGATTTTGAAAGATTTTTCCTAAATTTCATTTTAATTAGCAAATCATTCTAATTTTTCCTAATTAAAATATTTATTATTTTCTCCTTGATCTACTCTAATTAATTCCCTTTTATTTTAATAAAAATAATTAATTTAATTAATTTTCCTATTGAATCCTTATTCGGCCAAAATTTCTAAAATTAGGGTTTTGGGATATTTCAACACTTATCCTCCCAAGAGGGTTCGTCCCATATCTCGAGACTTTTGCACCTCCAAACATGCCCCAACATCCTTTCCTTATCTCACTTACTCACACTGGAGGCTCAACTCTTAAGTGTGTGGGCCAAGACCCACTACCTTATCCCTCCAAGTCCACTCACTGCCTTACCTTAGGGTTTTCTCCAGAAACCCTAATTTGGGCCTATGTGGCCTATCCTTCCCTACCTCACACACTGAGGTCATTTAATACCCCACACATCACATTCCTTAGATTCAACCCTCACCATTTCACTTTACACCCCTAAATACACGTGTGACCACAAAAACCCTAGTTGGCCACACCAAACCCTAGCATCCTTCTTTCCACCAGTCACCCCTCTATTTCTCACCTTCCACTCCTACTTTCCCATGATACCCATACTCACCCTACACATGACATTCCTCCACCCTCATCTCATACTCCATTCACACTTAATTATTTTTTGAAATACCCCAAAAATCCTAATTTAGGAATTATGGCAAAATCATGATTTATTAGGAAACTTTAGAAAATAAATTATTTTATTAAATAAAGAGGAAATTAATTGAGAAAAGTAAAGAGAAAATAATAAATAAATTCTTTAGAAAATTTTGGACATTTTACTAATTAAAATAGAAGTTAAGGAAAATTTATCCAAAATAGCCCAATTAATCTAAAAATAAATTTAACTATTATACTTAAAATAATTATTATTAAAATTAAATATCTAACTTAAATATATATTAAAAAAATACCAAAATACCCTACCCACATATTTTCATTTTCTTTTTTCTTTTCTTTTCTTTCTTCTTCTTTCTCTTTTTTTCTTTTTCCTCCCCCCGACCCGGCCCAGCCCGTCGCGTAGCCCAGGCCCGCGCCGCTCCCCCTTTCTTTTTCTTCCTTCCCAGCCGGTCCGGTTCTCTTTTTCTTTTCTTCTTTTTCTCCCTGAGCCACATGGTCCTTATATCTTCTTCTTCCCCGAGGCGTGGCGGTGACCGAGGAGCTGCAACCCAGCACTCCGCCGGCCACCATCGTTGCCACTGTCCTCCCTTTCCTCTCCTGTCTCTTTCTTTCACTAATTCAGCCCCATCCGACCTTTTTCCCCTCTCCCGAGCACCCTTCCCTTTCCATTTCCCTCTTCCCTCGAGCTTGTTGTCCTGCCATGGCAGTGCCGCCTCGACTGCCACCACGGGTGACATGTCTGGCATCCGCACCCCCTTGTCTTCTTCCCCTTGTCTTTGCCCAGCCAATCGATCTATATATATCCCCTATATCCTGCCTTAATTCGAGTTTTGATTTTGAAACCCCTAAATCAGCCATTCTCATCGTCGCCCCATTAGACGAGCCGTCCACCGCCACCGCCTATCGTCAACGGCCAAAACCCCCCCAAAACCGCTCCTTTCACCACCCTCTACCTAACCAAACCCTCCTCATCCCTCGATTTGCCATGCACGAGCCACCCCGGCCGTGCAAAACCCCCAACCCAATCAACATATTTTCACCTCTCGCTGCCCCTCGCGCCGCCTTCTGCCGCCACCCTTATCGCAACCAACACCTCCTCCACCCTCCAAAACACCCAGGGAACCTTCCCCTACTTCCCATACCGTCATCTCCCCCTGCCTCCCTCTCCTTTTTCCTCCCCCATCTTCCACCACCTTCGGCTGCAACACCAACCACCGTGTGCCGCCACTCCCAACTGCACCACCACCTTCATTCTACCCCTCTTCATTTACTGCACCTTCCTCCACCTCAAACACCCCTCCACTCCCTCTCTCTTAGCCTACATACCCATTTTCCCCCTCTCTTCCTCCTCCACCGCAGTCGCCGTCACTGCCACGCACCGCCGCCGGTTCCACCACTAACCTTAGGTGGTGCTCCAACTTCCCCAGCCCCTAAACTATTTGCTATAAGTGTTAATAATTTTATTTAATATTAATGGTATTATCCTTAATATTACTATTATTATTATTCTTATTATTATTAGTTTGTATTATCATTGTTAATATTATTATTATTACCATTATTAATATCATTATGTATCACCCTCATTTCCTAACCTAATTTCAGAAAATACTTATAACTAGGGTATGTTATCTAAAAAGGCTACAACTTTAGCATTAAAATGGTTATCCTTATTATTATTATTATTATTATCATCATCATTATTATTATTTTATTACTATTATTGTGACAAAAACACTTGAACCCTTATATTATCATTATTCAAAATACAAATTTTATCATTATTATCTTTAGGAATATTTGTACTTTGTTGGTATCGTAATTATTATATTATTATTTTAACCCTAATACTATTATTAGACTTAGCCTTAAAAATGATAGGGTTTCTATCACTATAAGCATTATCATCACTATTATTATTATTATTATTATTATTGTCATTATTTTGCTATAACTAGTATTAGTACTATTATTATAAGAATAAAGCTATTAGGTTTAATACTATAAGTATGGCATTAAATATTTAAAATAAGCATATTTTGGCTAGTAATATCTAGTGGGCTAACTTGAAGATAAAAACCCTAATTTTCACGTATAATACTCCCTTTAATAATAACAATCCTAACCTTAGACTAAAATAAGGAGTAATGGTACTTTTGGTAGGAGGGAAACTAATCCTTAGTACTTTCCCTTTCATAGGTGAATCAAACCAAAACCCTAAGGAGTTGTAGGAGTGTGCTCCAAGCCCGGTGTCGCTTTAGGTAAGGACGTAACTAAGGCCGCTTGTGTGTTACGTGTTTTACTTGCCTTGGATGCCTTGTATGATTTATATGTTGTGTTCTATATGTTATCTGTTTTTATTGTGTAGCGTAGCTTGGAACCGAGGTATGTTCTCATGCTCTTGTCTGGTATGTGCTAATATGGATATGCTGCAAATATGATGTGATGGGACGTGACCCTTAGGACATGCATGATAGGTTATTTGATGAGGTGTTGTGGAAGGGGGGCATGAAAGGGAAAAATGAGAAATTAAGATAACCAAGGGGAAGTAAGTTGTCTAACGTAGGTAAGGATGACCTAGGTAATCTATGATCCGTGATTGGACTAGAAAAGGGGATTTAAATAAAATGGAAGAGTGGGAGAAACTAAGGTTACATGGGAGGAACTAGGGTTTGCATGGAAATAATAGGGTTTGGCATGGTAGAGATCAAGGGGTTTGCATGGGGAGGTTAAGGTTCGCATGGGGGCGAACCTTACGTATAGAAAGTTACTTTGGGACGTGGGAAAGGTAAGGAAAGGTCTGTTTGGGAGTCTGGAGGCTCGAGGTGAAAAATAGTGCATAGGATAATATAAGGGTACCTAGGGATCGACCAGGGTTTGGGTAGGAAACCCTAATTTAAGAAGGTGGAAAAAGAAAAAGGAAATAATAAAAATAAACGAGGAGGAGCGAGGTATGAGGGGGGAGTTGAGTCTGAGGGAGGCGTTATAGTAGTGTGGGATGTGGGAAGCATAAAAGGAAGGGCCACATAGGCCCAAATTAGGGTTTTTGGTAAAAACCCTAGGGTAAGGTGGTGAGTAGACCTTGGGGTATAAGGTGGTGGGCCCTGATCCACACACTTAGAAGTTGGGTTCCCGGTGTGAGAAAGTGGGTTATGGGTAGGGCTGTGCAGAAAAATCGGGATCCAAAAAACCGATCCGGTATCCGAAAAAACCGATCCAAAATTTTGGATATCCGATCCGATTTTTTAGTGGATAATTTGATCCGTAAAAAATATCTGATTTTTAAGAATAAGTGAGTTATATTTAGGCATAATTTAATTTATAATCTGATATTTTTCTTTCAATCTTCAAGTTTGGATCATTTTTTTTACTATAGTACATGAGTCCAAATATAATTTACTAAACTAAAGTCTGAAATAAACATCCACACTCTACAAATAGTCAAATAGGTCACGACCTACACACACGCAAGCACCCAAACCAGAAAAAAAAACTATTAAATTTTTTGAACCTCTTAACTTAGGTCATTCCACAGTTCTAGAGCGCCATTGTTCACAAATCTTGATTGCTAATTTTTTTTTTGATATGATTAATCATGTATTTTATCTTTTTGTATGCAAGTTGAATAATTAAACAAGTGTTTATGCTGAAAAAAATTTTTAGTTATAGATTATATATGTAAATTTAATAATCAGATATTTTTTTTCAATAATCTGATATATCTGATATCCGATCCGATATTTCGGATATCCAATGTTTCGGATATCCGGTGTATTCGGATACGGATTCGGATATGGGATATCGAATATCCGGTCGGATCGGATATCCGAAAAAAATATCCGATCGGATACGGATATCCGACAATGCTCATCCCTAGTTATGGGAAGGATGTCGAGGCAAGTTAGGAGGTGCAGAAGTCTCAAGATATGGGCCATGCCCTCCTGAGAGGATAAGTGCGGGTATAGCTAGCCATGCATGTCAAGGGTGAAAATCTTTTGAATAAAATATATTAAGACACTAATCACTTACAGAGAAAGATGTTGAGCCGGACCCAGACCGGTCCACCGACAAATAATAGTGGCAGGGTATGTGTAACACCCCAAAATTCACTACTTTTTTTTAAAAGTAGAAGTAATTAAAATAGAAATACTTAAAACTTGTGAATTCTGGGAATGTTACCGCCACACTTAGTACCAAACCGGTTCTCTCCGATCGTTTCAGTACCAAGTGCTAAGGCTAAAGAAAAGAAATAATCAATTATAAATCAATACAATCCAAATTCTAAATAAGCATTAAACGACTGTAAAACAAAATTCAGAGTACGCATAAAGAATCATTATTCAACTTAAAAGAGAAATAGTTAAAACCGATAAAAGATTAATAAAAGTAAATAGAATCATATAAATACTGAAATACGGTCACGACACTCTCGAACTTGAGCCAAACATGCTCAACACACAGCCCAAACTGATGTCTCGCTCACCTGCATAAAGTTAGAAGGGCACACTACTCGTGGCAATGAGCAGCACCCATGAAAAGGGTGATCAGTACGCTACGTACTGAGTAAGGTAACCGAGCACTAAGGCCAACACATAAGCACATAATCCATGCATAAGAATAAAAGAGCATAATCATGTTAACATAAATGCATATGACCATCCAGATAAAAGTAAAAGGCCCAATTATAGTACGGATTAATTACTGAATTTATCTTTGATTAGGAATCATTTTACACCATGCTCTTTATCAAATCCATACGAGTACGAGAACCCCACTATTTTGCTGGTGGATCGGTCTCCAGGGCACTCTGGCTCCTGGCCACTATTATAGCTGGTGGATCGGTCACTTAGGGTACATACCCTACCACTATTATATGCCGGTGGATCGGTCTGACCCCTTCTAGCAAGGTGTTCCACTGCAAGTAATTAGTATCTTCCTATATCTTAACAACATATATGGTTTGATTCGTTGAGCTCGGGAAAGAAGAAGGAAGGAGATGGGGGGCTGGACCGGTCGGTCCAGAGGAAAGAAAAGAAATAAAAGGGAGGAGGTCGGGCGGTCGGCGTGGGTCGAAGGCGTTTAAATGAAACGTTGAGTTTTGGTTGAAAAGGCGTTAAAACGCAGTGTGGCGTGGGGCAGAAGAAGGATGCGCGACGCGGGCTGGGCCGTGCCGAAGAAGGAAGAAGGGAGGAGTTTGGGCCGCGGGAGATGGCAGCCCAAACGAGAAAAGGAGAGGAAAAAGAAAAAGAAGGAAAGAAAGAAAAAAGAAAGAAAAGGAAGAAGGAAAAAGGGAAAAATAAAAATAGGAGGGTTGGGTTAAATAAATACATTAGAATATTTGGGATAGTTAAAAATTATAATATTTAAATTCCTTTTTAGGCTAAATTAGGATTTTTAAAAGGTTTTTCATAAATTCTATATTAACAAAACACCCTAATTTTCTCCAATTAAATTATTTATAAAATTCATATTAATTTGAAAATATTTTATCCTCCTTATTTTAAATAATTTATTTAATTAATTTCCAAAATGAAATCCTTAATTAGCTAAAATACCCAAATTTTTCCTAATTAAAATACTTCTAAATCTCTTCTTGATTTTCCCTAATTAAATATCCTTTTATTTTAATACAAATAATTTATTTAAATAATTTTTCTAATAAAACCTCATTTAAATATAATTTATAAAATTAGGAATTTTCGGGGCATTTCAGTATATTACCCTCGTGACCGTTCCACCGGCTATAATAGTGAGGGATTCCGTGCTCAACAAACCAATCATAATAATGATAAGACATGGAAAAGATACGAATTTTTATAGTGGAACACCTTGTGAGTCAGGGCCAGACCGGTCCACCGGCAAATAATAGTGGCAGGGTATGTTACCCTCGTGACCGGTCCACCGACTAAAATAGTGGCAGGGCATGTCCCTCGTGACCATTCCACAGGCTATAATAGTGGGGTTCCCGCACTCACATGGATTGATAAAGACTATAATGTGGATCAATTATAATTATCAGAGATCTAGTGAAAAAGTTATCTGGTTCATAACCGGTATTGTTTATCTGTATTATTGCATGCTATCTACGTAATCATGCCATGTGTGCTATGTCATTTATCTCTGTGTATGTTGGCCTTAGTGCGTCTATTACCTTACTCAGTATGTAGCGTACTGATCACCTGTTTCATGGGTGTTGCTCATACCCATGAGCAGAAGACCCATCTGAACTTGTGCAAGTAGAGGATGATATCTTCGATGCCTACGACACTTCTGGTGGGGCTGAGCGTTAAGCCTAAACCTGACTTGGGGATCGAGAGCGATTCGGCCAGACTCGCTTTCTTTTATTGGACCTTGTATTATCATATTTTAGTTGTGTCTTCGTACTATGCTTTATGTTTTGAAAAACTCTAGTCACGTACTCTTTGGTTTGTAATCCTAAATCGCACTCTGATTTCTGTATGACTTGTGTTTTATTAATGATTTGTGTTTAATGATAACTTTATTTAGCCTTAGCACTGGAACGGTAGGAGTGAACCGATCTGGTACTAAGTGTGACGGTAATGCCCCCGAGTTTACGGTTTTATCCCTTCGCTTCCGCTAAACCCTTTTAATTAAACAAAATTTTTCAGTAATAAATTTGGGGGTGTTACATTTTTACTTTCGCCACCATTTCAAATTAGGGTTTTCCTCCCAAACCTAAGCTAGGTCTTGTGTGCACCCTTATACTAACCTATGTACTATTTTTCGCCCAAAGCCTCCAATCACCCAAACAACTCTTCCCTTACCTTCCGTACACCCCAAGGCAACTTTTCACACATAAAGTTCATCCCCATGTAGACTCCATCCACCCATGAAAAATCTCAAAGTTTTCATGTAAAACCTTAAAATTCCCGTACAAAGTTCACCCACTCTTTTATTTTATTCATAGTCCTCTCTTAATTTCCCTTTCATGGATCATGAGATATTTAGGTCAATCCCATATCCCTTGGTCAAATCACTTCCCCTTGGTCAACTCATTTCCCCATTTTCCTTTTTCATCTTTTCACCCCATATCATTACATTAAATATCCTAGCATGCAAGTCCTAAAGTGCCACATCATAATCACAACATATACATATTATACACATGTCATAAGAAAACATATGAGCATACCTCAACTCCAAGCTGCGCTACACATAAAACAATTATAATGATAATCATAAGATACATAACATATCATGATACACGGCATACAAGGCATGTAAGACACATAACACGCATATGGCCTTAGCTACATCCTTACCTAACACGACACCGGTCTTGGAGCACGCTCCTACACCTCATTAGGGTTTTGAGTGGGTCTACCTATAAGAGGAAAAAATTAAGGATTAATTTTCCTCCTACCAAAAATACTATTACTTCCTACTTCATTCTAATATTAGGGTTGTTATTAAAAGAGACTTCATAGGTAAAAATAGGGTTTTTATTCTCAAATTAGCCTACCAAGGTATTACTAGTCAAAATAGGTTCGTGTTAAATATTTATAGCCATATTTATATTATTTAAACAGATAGCTTTATTTCTTCTAATAATAGTACTAATACTAGTTGTAGCAAAAATAGTGATATTAATAATAACAATAATACTAATACCTATAGTAATAAAAACCCTAGTATTATTAAGGTTGAGACTAATAATAGAGTTAGTAGTAAAATAATGATATAATAATAGGAATATTAACAAAATAATAATATTGCTAAAGATAATAATAATAATAATAATAATAATAATAATAATAATAATAATATTTGAAATAATGATATTTATATAGGTAGAGTTTTGAATTCTTTTAAAAAAGTAATAATAGTAATATAATAAGGCTAGCACAAATAATAATAATAATAATAATGATGATGATGATGATGATGATGATGATGATGATGATATTAATGGTGATATAAATAAGGATAATCATAATATTTATTTAAATAGGGTTCGACTTCTTTAAATAATATCGGGATAAATATCCCAATGCTACATTTAGTAATAATAATGATAAAAATAATAGTCATGATATCATAATAATAATAGTAATAGTAATAATAATAATAATAATAAATAATAATAATAATAATAATAATAATAACTATAGTAACAACAACAACAACAATAAGAATAATAAAAGTGTTAAGAATATACTAATAATAGTAATAGTCGAATAGTAAATAATAATAATAGGGTTTGAATATTTATAATTGCAACAAAGCAGTTAGCATTAATAATAATAATGATGATGATGATGATGATGATAATAAATTTAATAAAAATAATGATAATTGAAATAATAATAATAGGGTTTTGACCCTACACAATTATAATAGAATTAATATCCTAAGGCTGTAAATAATAATAAATGTGATAAATAACAACAACAACAACATAATAATAATAATAATAATAATAATAACAATAATAATAATAATAATAATAATAATAACAATAATAACAATAATAATAGTAATAATAATAAGATAAATACAAATAAAAAGGATAATGTTTGCATAATTAAGGTTTAAGGATTGAGAGGAGTTAGGGTACCACCTAGGATCAGCGGCGGCGGAGGAGAAAAAGGGTGGAAAGTTGGGTGTTTAGGGTAGGAGAGGGGGAATAAGAGAGGAAGTTGTAGTGGTGGAGGATGCCTAGGTGGAGAGGGTTGGACAGGTGGAGGTGGCACGGCCAAAGGTAGCGACACAGGCGGCAGGGTGTGGTGGCCAAGAGTGGTGGAGAGGGAGGAAGGGAGGAGGAGAGGGAGGTAGGGGAAAAGGAAGGCAGTTGTTGTAGGAGTGGGTTGGCAGGGGAGTGGTGTTGCTGGTTGTTGTAGGAGTGCTGGGGATGGTGGTTTGCGGCTGCACAAAATGGTTGGGGAGCTGGGCGACGGTTGAAGTAGGGGAGCTGCTGGGTGATCAAATAAAACAGGGGGAAGGCAGGGGAAAGGTGGTAGAGTTGGTGCGTGGGAAACAAACGGGGGAGGGAGGGGAGTAAGGGTTGTTTGGTGAGGGAGAGTTGAAAGAAATAGCGGGGGGCTGCTTGTGGTGGAAGGCTGCATGCGTGTATATGTATATTATGCTGGGCAGGGGGCTTGTTTGGCGGAGTGTGCGAGAGTATGTGTGCAGTGAGAATATAGCGTGCATAAGTGTGTATAAATGCAGAGATGAGTTGGCGGTTGAGTAAAGTAAGAAAATGAGGGAGACAGGCAGAGTGTTTAGGAGGAAGAGACAACAAATAGCAGAGGGAGAGAGAAGAAAAAATATATTTTTTTTATTTTGAATTTAATTTAGGTAAAATAGAATATCGGGTAGAAATATAATTCGGGGAAAAAAATAAACCGATTTAAGATAGGTTTAAATAAAATGGAAAAGATAAAATAATCAAGAATAAATGTTAGGAATTTATTTCGGGTTACGAGTCGCGGTTATTAATAAAATAATTAGGCTAAGATTTACGGGTATAAATTGAGATTAAAAATAAATAGTCGATTTCTATCAACTTTTTAACTTGATTATTTTTATATCTAAACCGTCGTAATAATACGAATAATAATGACACTTTTAATATTAAATCTTATAAAATAATAATTATAATTAGTCATACAATTATTAATTTATAATTAACGTTTTTAAAAATGGTGTATTAAATTACTACTCCCTTAAAAGGGACTTCGCCCCCGAAGTTAAACAAAATCAAACTAACTCATTAGAATCTCAGGTGATCTACGAACAAAAGTAATTTTTACAAGCTGGGGGTCACTACCCCCTTAAAAGAATTGGCCCTAATCGTGCACAATACCATCAAATAGACATGCAAAGAACATACATTCATCAATAACATACAGGTGTGTAGAATTAACGAGGGACTGCAAACAATCAAGTACACAACAACTCATCCTAAAACACCTAATATGATCCACTTTATAACAAAACAATTCCTCAAACCTCCAATAATGATCATGCTCGTTCCTCTAAACAAGTTAACACACATAGAAATTCATCAACTAGATTACTAGGAATAAAGTTCCATTTATGCACCCAACTAAACATGGTAAAATACGAAACCAAACAAGGTTTTTAGGAAATCAAACCCAATGACTAAGACCATACAAGGATAAACTTCTAACTCACAATCCTCACAAGACTAATTCGGGTTTCAACACTTTTAGGAATAGAAAATTTCGAAACTAGAAGAGAGGATTTTTAAAACCAAAGCTCTGATACCAACTTATAACACCCCCATTTTTACTACTAAAAATTTTTGTTTTGCGGAAGCGTTAATTACAAAATAATGTGTGTTGCCACCACATTCAGTATAAGTCTGGCATCCGCTACCATTCTTATACTAAGTGCTAAGGCTAAAACATTTCTTTACTCAAATAACATGATGACAAAAGTCAGAATACAGAGAATAATAGATAAGTACAATACTAGTTAAAAGCAACGTCAACAGTCTATCAAAACTCAAGAGAGAATTTACAGGAGGACATAAAAGTCCAAAACAATTGGATACTAGATCACAAAAGAGACACCGGATATTCCTATGCTCTCAAAACTAACTGACAGCTTTCAACTGGACTCGAAAACTGACTTGCAAAGTCCATTGCCCATTGAATAGGCAGGGGCCTACGAAAATGAACCCTTTAGTATTATGGTACTGAGTAACCCTTTATACTAAATTAATATGATAAATAGTATGGAACACATGCAAGGCATACCGTTAACATTGTATAAGACATATACATACACATACAAGGATTGAGATACAATAGTTATTTAGATAATCAAATTCCATCTTTGTCACAAACCACTCATATTCATGCATATAAAATTACTGAACTTACGAAATGAACCACTCAGAGATACTATATGAAGTATGATTAAAAGAAAACCCTAGCATAATAACCATAAGGCATCATGACAATGCATGGTATAAACATTAAGATATACATGAGATGATCCAAACACAATAATCCTCATAGATAAGCAAATGTCACTAAACTACCTACTATTCATGCGTGCTTATTTAGAATATAATAACACTTATCAACTAAGCATCCCAAGATATTATATGAAGCAATAATCAAAACCCACTCTACACTACAATTATAATCTTTACAGCATAATTCATGTCTCAGCATTAACCCCAACCAATTACATTACATCACAGGTATGTTTACAGGAGGTAAAATATACTCAGATCCCTAGCATTACAAGTACAGTATAATAAAATCCATAACTTCATAGGTATACTTACAGGTATAATATAATAACATACATAACGTCACAGGTATAATTACAAGTACAGTATAATAACCAAATACATAATGTCACAGGTATGCTTACAAGTATAGTATAATAACATCCATAACCTAATAGATATACTTACAGGTACGGGATAACAATATACATAACGTCACAGGTATACTTATAGGTATAGTATAATAACATCCATAACCTTACAGATATACTTACAGGTATAACGTAATAAAATGCATAATACCACAGGTATATTACAAGTGTGATATAATAAAATCCATCACATCACAGGTATGTTCACAGACATAATACCAACACAGGTAGGCACAAAGACTGCTAACCCAAAACGACGGGTAGGCACAACGGCTACTACCAAACCAATCCAATATCCAATAATAATCGTTCCAATCATATCATTTCCATTTTTATTTACTCGAGAGGGATATAATAATAATCTAGAGACATAACAATACACCAGTCATACTGGCGCACAAGGCATCACGGTACCCTCTAACCATCCAACCCAGAGGCATACCAACACTCTGGTCATACTAATACACAAGGCACACAGTACCCTCATCACCTTGTACACCTAATCCTTAAGTATCGATACCCTCTATAGGGCCCATAGGTTACCTATAGAGTAGACTAGAGCCTTACAGGGGCACAACCGACGCACCAAAACCCAAACAAAATTGAGGACTCATACCTCGTCTCTAGGGTAGCTACCCTTAGAGAGAAACCATTCCCAAACTCGAGGTCTTCCACTTTACGTATTAGTATTTTTTATAAGTGATCATATATAACACGCATTACACATTTATTCTCATTTCCATAATTATTCATTTTTCCTTTATTTCCATTTATCCAAGTTAACCCTAAGGTCAACAGTTTAATACAAGGTCAGAGTTAATACTAAGGTCAAGCTACCAAAATTCTAAGGCCATCCTATGTCCAATTATTCATACTTGGGCGCACTAGGCCGAAAATGACAAAAATGCCCTTGAGGTTAATAATTATTAATTTATCAACCATTTAAATACTAAATCCATTTTGTTTATTAATCTGTCATGAAAAGGATAAAATGAAATAATATAATTATTTATTATGAAATTTAAACTATCAACTATGTCAAAAGACCATTTTGCCTTTACATAGGTTTCTACATAAAGAACCTTATCATATACTTTTGAAACGTACAAAACACATGATCCCAAAATCAACAATAGATAATACATGTTAGACATGATTTTCAGAATAAATATCATAATACACAAAAATGACTAAATTGCCCCTAGGGCACACATTCCTAATAATTATTCCACAATTATATCTAAACATGCTAAACTAATTTTATACATAATTATCATACCAAATATTTTTCTGTCATTAGAATCATTTTTAAATCATACTTTTGTACCTGAAATATTTTATCAGATAACATGCTCGTTTTTATCCGTTTTCATGATAATAATAATAATAATTAACACATAATTATATCAAATAAATCATGCTTAACATATTTCATACACCAAAAACCCTAATGTGCTATCACACAATATTTATCATTTTAGTAGAGTACAATGGTTACCTGAATTCTAGCAAAAACGTAAAATTAGCGGTATCCACTAAACACTATTAGGTCTTGCTAATCAAACTTTCGTACCTAAAAACAATACCACATATACCAAATTAATATTTATCAGATAAAAAAATAATTATAGTATACAATATCTATTTTTCTAAAATTACCAAAATACTGTTACATTTAATATTGGCACCAAATTCTTAAAATGCCACACAACTCACGCTGCATGCAGCGTGATTCATGCATGAAATAAAGTGGCACGGTTGCGGCTGGGTGAGGGTTGGTCGGGCAAGGTAGGGAAAAAAGGGTGGCAGCTCGATGGGGTGGAGATCAGTGGGATGGCTCAGTGGTGGATGCAGGGCTGGTAGAGGCGCAAGGGTGCAGGGGCTCGGTTGGTGGTGACGGGAAGGGGTTACGGTGGCAGTGTGGTTTGCGGTTGCGAAGTGGTGGAGGAGTGGTGTGTTGCTCGTGGCTGCTGGGATGAAGAGAGGAGGTGGGATGTTCTATTTATATCCCTACTTTGATAATATTGTTCTCTTACATAGTCCATAGTTTACTGATTACCCATTTTATGGGTGCTGCTCATTTCCACTAGCAGAAGGCCATGAATCTTATGTGCAGGTCTCATAAGATTAGTTAGATGATTATGCTACTTATAACACCTTATGCGGGGACGAGTGACTTCATATTTATTAGGGTTGGACGAAAAGTAATTGTTATCCGGTTTATGTATTTAACTGGATACTCTTTTTGGACTCTTGATCCATAGTATCCCCATTTTGTATTTTATATTGTTAAATTTAGAGTTATGCTCCAAACTTAATATTATACTAGAAATGTTCTTCTTCTTTTTTTTCTAAATTATTTGTGTTACTTTAAATGTTTTAGCCTTATGATTGATGTAAGAATGGCTGCATAAGCTAAAATTATATCAATCACAGTGGTAACCCCCACTATTTTACTTAATTACTTTCGTTGCAAAACAAATTTTTTAATAGTAAAAATCAAGGTGTTAAAACAATGTATGATAAGAGTATCCCTGGAAGAGAGCCTAATCAAGGAGTTATAGTGCTTCTTTTCAAATCTCATTTGAAGTTTTTTCATGTAAGCTCAATTTTAGATGGTTTGGACCTTTTAAAGTTTGTGAGGTCGTTCATAATGAAGATTTTTAAGTGTGGAGTGAAACAATGATATCTTTAAAGTCGAATGGGTAATGATTAAAGCTCTATATTGTAGGGGAACAAAGTGAGAAAGGGTCATTTATACCCTTTCCAATCCCCCTTCGTCAAAGAATTGAGCATAATTGAAAGCAACCCAAGTTTTCTTCCTTTTTCATTCTTCTTTTCTTCTTTATTTTATTTTATTTTTTTGATTTCATTTATTATTTTTATAGGCAATCAAATAGACATGGATTTAAGTTCCAATACCTCCATTTATGCAGCCTTTTTATGAGTGAGAGGTCCGTCAGGAAGACCCCTATAACACCCCAAAATTTACTACTAAAAACATTTTATTTTACAACGGAAGCATAATTAAAATAATCAGATGTTGCCATCGTAATTGACATAAGTCGGACTTACCATCCCAACCTTATGTCAATCACAAGGCTATATAATTTAAAATGCTTAATAGGATAAAATCGAAAACAAGAGAAGTTTCATAATACCAAATACGAGTTTGGAGATTAACTTCGAATTGCAATAATAAAATACTACAAAAGAGATACCATGGATCAGAGAGTCCAAAAGGGGTATCAGTGTAAAAACATTATGTAGAAAACACGACTCTTGGCCCGAACACCTAGTATAAATAAATGTCACTCTCCCCCATACACTTCATCAAAGGCAGCGAAAGCATCAACTGGGTCTGCAAAGACTTGCACAAAACTATCAGGGTCATCTACTCATGGCAATGAGTAGCACCCATGAAGATGATCAGTACACTACGTACTAAATAAGACAACAATACAATCAAAATTGGAAAAACATATCATTATACACATTCACAATGGAAAATAATATTCATGCGAGATACAAGAATCAACACAAGGTAATTACTGGTCCAGGTTTGTATTATTAGAATATATCAAGATCCATTCTTTTATTTAGGTTCAGTTCAAGGACCCCGCTATTCTCAACCGGTGGAATGGTTATCCCACCTCTGGGCAAAACACTCCTGGTCATTATTCTTACTGGTGGAATGGTTAATAACATACAACCTTGGGAAATACATTCGGCCACTATTCTTACCGGTGGAATAATTAATAATATAAATTCTTGGGGTAGAATGTTCATAGATAGTTCTCGTCCGGTGGAATAGACATATACAACCGTTCTTAACTCACGTAGTCTTTCACTTTAAATGATTAGTGTCTTATCAATGATTATAATCGTTATTGGGATTTATTTTAAATCGAGTTCAGGGACCCTACTATTCTCAATTTAGTAGAACGGTTATTCCACCTGAGGGAAAAACACTCTTGGCCACCATTCTTACCAGTGGAACGGTTAATAATATACAATCTCGGGGCAAAACGCGTCCGACTAATGCTCTCGTCTGGTGGAACAGACATATATAATCTATCTTAACTCATGTGATCTTTCACTTTAAATGATTAATATCTTATCCATTATTGATTTATGAGTACAAAAAAATTAAGGAAAGCAAGGGCATCAACATACAGATAACAAGATCGTTCTAAGAGATTAACATGCTTATTTTCCTCAAAAACCCTCAATTCACAATTTAAGTATAACTTCCCCCATATTGATCATTTATCCACCAAATTTAGTATATGTTCCTCAAATAATATTATGATTAACATACCCAAATTTCAAGTTATAAATCCCACTCCTTACGTATGAGATAATAGACCTATCTCAAAAGTTACTATTCATAAGGCTCTAAAAACACTAATTTTACAGGTAAGTCATAACTTCTCCAATGAGGCTCATATAATTACCAAATTAAATATAAATCCTAAAAATATCCATATTAACAACGTAGCCGAAATTCATGGCCTAACTTTAACATTTTACACATGTGATAATAACATTACCATTTTAAGACTATTATTCCTAAATTTGGATATTTTCTCATCTAAAGAACTTACGACCTTCATAATCACTCTCAAACACTTCATGTGTAATTATTAGCATATAATAATCCAAATAACATATTAAAATACAAAAATTCCCATTTTAACCATATTGATAAAAATGACCTTAAAAGTACCTGATAGCCCTTATTTTATAAAAATCTCATATCTTCAATATCATTATTTCCAAATCCTCCTTTTATAAACATACATATTAAATATAATTATTTACCACTTATAATAATTCATTAGGCCCATGCTACTCTCCCACAATTTATACTTATCCACAAAAATACATTCAAGTATAATATCATCGTATCCACATATCTTTCGTTATTCTCACTTCTGTTCTATCATATAATTCATATTAATATATCATATCATCATCAACATGCATTTTAATAATATAATAACAATAACATGATAACACACACAATCATACAAACATTTAACACAAAACCCGAAACATCGACTTGTATCCTTACAAATAAAGGCTCTGGTCTCTAAGCGCGCTTATCCTAATCCGCTTCTTTTTGAAACTTCTGAAATATCACCTAATAATAATTAAAAAACCATAATTAGAATTAATAATATAATTAATGAAGGTTTAAGGTAATGGAAGAGACCAAAGTGGGGAAAACCTAAACTAGGGTTCGAAGAAGGCGTCAGCCAAAATTTATGTAACAAAGGGGGGATCGGTTGGGGTTTGTCGAGCATGGGAGTCTAGCAATGGCAGCAGCAATGGAGGCTGAAAGGAGGGGGTGGGATTGGTGGAATTGGCCAAAGGGAAGGGGTGAGAAATGGTGGAAAATGGTGGAGTACAGAAGTAAACTTTGGATGTTATGGTCGAATGTGGGTGTGTTGGGCTTCAGTGGATGTTGTTGCAGGTTGGGGAGGGGTTACATTGGCTCCTATTGTAGCTAGAGGGGTAGGAACAACAAATCTTGCTACAACAAAGGTAGCGAATAAAAGAAAGAAAATGGTGCGTGAAATACCCCAAAAATCCCTAATTTAGAAAATCATGGCCAAATAGGAGATTATTAGGGAATTTATTAAAATAAACTACTTTTAGTGAGATAAAAAGGAATTAATAGGATAAATCAAGAAGGAAATTATAAGAGTGTAAATAGGGGAGATTATGATATTTAGGTTAATTAAGGTCTTCACTTTTGAAATCTATTAAGTACCTTAAATTATATAAAATAGGGAGGATAAAATAGTTTCAAATTAATATAAAATTTTTTTAAATAATTTAATTAGAGAAAAATTAAGGGGTTTTGTTAATTAAAATGAATTTAGGAAATTTTTCCCTAAATTAACCTAAAAATATAATTTAATTATTGTTTTGATAATTATATTTTATGAAATACCCCAAATTACCCAAATTATACTAGTTAAGGCAACCACTAATCTTCCTTATTTTTCCTTTTTCCCTTTTCCTTTTTTTCTCTCCCTCCTTTTTCCTTTTTTTTCTTTCTCCCCCCTTCTCTTCCTTATGTTTTCCCCGGACTGGGCCGCCCCGCTGGCCCAAAACCCCCTCCCTTTTCCTTCTTCTCGCCGCGGCCCAGCGAGCCCGGCCGTCTGTGACCCAAAACGCGGCGTTTCGACGCTGAAGTCGCGAAAACGCCGCGTCGCGATAAGGAAGTAAGCAACCGTTGCCAGACCGACTCAAACGCCGCGTCTTGCCCAAAAATAGACCAAAACTCCGCGTTTCATTTATGGGAAAAATAAACCGCCGCGCCCGGCCGGTTTCTCCCTTCCTTTTTCCCCTTCCCCTGGACCGCCGGTCCAGCCCTCCTTTCTTCTTCTTCTTCTTCTTCTTCCTCGCGACGCCGTTTCTCCCCGCCTGCAACTCGACCTCGCCGGAAAACGCAGCGGCGAGCGTCCCGTCCCTTCTCCGTCCTTCTCTCCTGTCTTTTCGTCCCTGATTTGACCTTACCTTGAGATGTGACCAATCGGGCAGCGTTTTCCCCGCACGCAAGCCCTGTCGTCCTCTCCGGCGGGTCACGATCTGCAAATTGCAGACCTACTCCGGTCAGCCTCGCCGGACACGCCTCCACCTACCCTCTGACTCTCCCTCGCCTCCTTGTCGTTTTCCCGTTCCAAATCCTCTATAAATAGCCCCGGAAATGGCCTGAATCGGGTTCGATTCTTTGGAACCCAGAAATCCAACCCGTCGCGCCGCCCCACTTTCAGCCGCCTTTTCCTCCGCCCTCGGCCACCGTTGCCGCCTGCCCTTACCACCAAAATCCTCCCTGCACCGCCCTCTACGCAACCAACCTTCTTAGCCACCCTAACTCGCGCCGCACGTGCCGCCCTGGCCGTGCGAAAAACCCTTCCCGAATCGGCCCTTCCAGCCCTGGCGCCACCTTCGCGCCGCCACCGCCGGCCACACCGCCGCTTGCAGCGCCACCACCACCCCCCAAAACGACCAGCAGCTCCTGCCCTACCACCCCGTACCTCCCTTTCCCTCTGGTTTTCCCTTCCCTAGCCTCCACCACCATTTTTCCCTCTTTCCTTTCCTCCACCGCCGCCGCCGCCGCTGCTGCCGCCGCGCCGCCGCCGCCACCACCACCCTAGTCAGGTTGTCAACCCCCCTGAACCCTAAGTCCTAGAAAATTAAATAAATAAATGAATAAGATAAGTAAATAATAATAAGGGTTAAATGATTAAATAAATAAAGGTGATTAGTGGGATTAATATTATTAACTAATATTATGAGTATTATTATGAGTAATATTAACACTATCATTATTATTACTAATATTATTACTACTACTAATACTACCACCCATACTATTATTATTATCATTATATTATTGTTATTATTATTATTATTATTATTATTATTATTATTATTATTGATATTACTATTATTATTATTATTGCTATTATTGATATTACTATTATTATTATTATTATCATTATTATTATTATTATTATTATTATTATTATTATTACTATCTTATTACTATTATATTAACATTATTATTATTATTACTATTATTATTATTATTATTATTATTACTACTATTATCATTATGGATATTATTATTGTTAGTATCTTTATTATTATTATTACTATTATTATTATTATTATTGTTATTATTGTTATTATTATTATTATTATTATTATCCCTATGATTATTATTAAGCATTATTACTACTAACATTACCATTAGTGTTATTACTATTATCGTTATTATTGTTAATATTATTATTAATATTAATATTATGATGGCTATTACTATTAATAGTATTACTAGTATGATTATTATTATTACTATTATAATAATTATTATTAATATTATTATTGTTATTTTTACTATTGTTATTGTTAGCACTATTATTGTTATTATTATTATTATTGATATTGTTATTATTATTGCTATTATTCTTAGGGTTGTGTTATTGTTATTATTATTACTATTATTATTATCATGGTCATTATTTTGCTATTAGTATAATTATTATTATTAATATTGTTATTGTTGTTTTACTATTGTTGTCGTTATCATTATTATTATTGTTATTATTATTATTATTGCTATTACTATTACTATTATTATTAGTAGTAGTATTGTTGTTAATATCATTATTATTATTGTCTTTACTATTTTATTATCAACGTTATTATGGCCGTTGTTATTAGTATTATTATTACTATTATTATTAGTATTATTATCATTGTCATTATGATCATTACCATTATTACCCATATTACTATTATTAGTGTAATATTACTATTATTATTTTCATTATTATCATTAGCTGCTATTATTTTTATTAGGAGCACTAGTATTATAAATAGTACTCTTACTAGGGTAGGTATTATTGGTGCATATTATTAATGTTGTTAAGACCCTCACCTTAGTATTTGGATTGCTAAAATCTACTTAATTAGTGATAATCTGTATAAGTTATCGTAAGAATAGTAATAACCTACCCTTTATTTATAAACCCCATTATTAATAGTAGCCTTGGTATTAGGCCATGATAGGGGTAAGATGGGAATTTTGATAATTCTGGTAGAGGGAGATTAACCCTAAGTATTCCCTCTTATAGGTAAACCGGGTCAAACCACCGGAGGTATAGGAGCGTGCTCCAAGCCCGGCGCCGATTTAGGTAAGGACGTAACTAAGGCCGCTTGTGTGTATTACATGTTTTATTTGCCTTGGATGCCTCATGTGTTTTATATGCTATATTACGTGTATGTTATCTGTTCTACCGTGTAGCGCAACATGGAACCGAGGTACGTTTCCGTACTCTGGCTTATATGTACTAGTATGGCATGATACAAGGATGATATGGTGTGATGTGACATGCACGTTAGAATGTTTTGATGAGGAGTTGTGGAGTGGGGGCTTTGAAAGAGAAAAATAAGCAAATAGGAAAACCAAAGGGAAGTATGTTGGCTAACGCAAGTAAGAATGACCTAGGCAAGTTATGATTAATGAATGAATGGGAAAAAGGGGGATTTAATAAATAGGAGAGTAGAAGAAAGTAAAGTTACTTGGGGAACACTAGGGTTTGGGATGGAAACCCTAATTTGAGGAGGTAGAGAAGAAAAGGAAAATAATAAGAATTTATGGGGAAGAGTGAAGTATGTGGGGAAGTTGAGTTGAGGGTCATGATTTGGGTTCCCGATGCGAGAAGTATAATAAATACAAAGGGTGTTAGTGGCTTAATATAAGCGTAGGAGACAGCTCGGTGACCTAAACCGAGTGAGGATATAGATAAGATTGGATGTGTGACCTGTGTCCTATTTGCTGTGGATGCCTTATATGAATGCTGTGTTGTATTCTAAATGTCGTTATCTTACTTGTTTCGTGGGTAATGTGGCTTGGAAACAAGACGTGTACTTATGTTTTATTAACATGTGATAGTACGATTATGTCGTCAGTTTTGATGTGATGTGTTGAGAACTCTGGCCATGCATGATATGCCCTCGAATAAGATACTTTAAGACACTAACGACTTACAGAGAAAGATGTTGAGCCGAACCCAGACCGGTCCACCGGCTATAATAGTGGCAGGGTATTTTACCCTCGCGACCGTTCCACCGGCTATAATAGTGGCAGGGCATAAGCCCTCGCGACCGTTCCACCGGCTATAATAGTGGGGGATTTCGTGCTCAACAAACTAAACGCAAAAGTGATAAGTCATGGGAAAGATATAAATGGTTACAGTGGAATACCTTGTGAGTCGGAGCCAGACCGGTCCACCGGCTATAATAGTGGCAGGGTATCTTACCCTCGCGACCGTTCCACCGGCTATAATAGTGGCAGGGCATGGCCCTCGCGACCGTTCCACCGGCTATAATAGTGGGGTTCCCGCACTCACAGGGTCTGGACAAGATGCTGATCGATTATATTCAGAGACCTGATAAAAGAAAAGTGACGTTTGGTGTGTAACCTGTGTGGTTTATATGTGTTATTGCATTCGATCTATGTATCTATGCTATGTCTGCTATGTTATGCATCTTTGTGTGTGGGCCTTGGCACCTACGCCCTTACTCAGTACTGGACCCGTACTGATACTACACTGGTTGAATGGGTCCTGTGATGATCCACCAATGGTGGGGAGCAGACCTTTGATGCAGGTCTTGATCGTTTACTAAATTGGGGTGGAAGGCTAGATCTGAGTGAGTAAGTGGTCCGGATAATTACCCTTCGAAAATCGTGTGGTTTAATCGTATTTGTCTTTAGAGGATACAAATGTTGTATTTAACTTTTCAAGGGTTTTATCGTATCTTGCTATTCCGTTATTTTAAGTATTCTGATATATGGACCTTTTAAATTGTATTTCGGAATGTAACTTTTACCTTCGCACTCTGATTTGTAGAACTCGTGGTTTATGAATGGTTGTTCTGGTTTTATTTCTTTCTAGCCTTAGCACTTGGTATCGGGTCGGTAGTTATGGATCGATCTGGTACTAAGTGTGGCGGTAATGCCCCCGGATTTACGGTTTTAATTTTCCTGCTTCCGCTAAAACTTTGATTTAAACGAAATTTTTCAGTAGTAAATTTGGGGGTGTTACAAGTTGGTATCAGAGCTTTTGGTTGTTGAGAATCGAGTTTCGGTAGAGATTCGACTCTCACGATCCTAAATGTTTTAACTAAAAATGTATTTCACTGATTCAAGCGTTTCCCCTTCTTTCAAAATCCGGACTAACTTGTGAGGTTAGTGTGACTGGGTAGCTAGGCGACCTTATTAATTGTTGTTGTAACTATACCATAGTATCAGATCATCGTGATTGTAGGTGTCGGATTTGTGCTAACCCCGTATCCTAGAGGTTGTGATTATTATGGGTTTTTAGTTAGTTTGCTCTTAAGGGGGTAGTTACCCCCCAAGTAACCTAGAATTTCCTTTGGTAAACCCTAGTGCTAGGCGTAAACCTCGGGGACGAGGTTTTTCTTTAAGGGGGTAGTGATGAAATACCCCAAAAATCCCTAATTTAGAAAATCATGGCCAAATAGGAGATTATTAGGGAATTTATTAAAATAAACTACTTTTAGTGAGATAAAAAGGAATTAATAGGATAAATCAAGAAGGAAATTATAAGAGTGTAAATAGGGGAGATTATGATATTTAGGTTAATTAAGGTCTTCACTTTTGAAATCTATTAAGTACCTTAAATTATATAAAATAGGGAGGATAAAATAGTTTCAAATTAATATAAAATTTTTTTAAATAATTTAATTAGAGAAAAATTAAGGGGTTTTGTTAATTAAAATGAATTTAGGAAATTTTTCCCTAAATTAACCTAAAAATATAATTTAATTATTGTTTTGATAATTATATTTTATGAAATACCCCAAATTACCCAAATTATACTAGTTAAGGCAACCACTAATCTTCCTTATTTTTCCTTTTTCCCTTTTCCTTTTTTTCTCTCCCTCCTTTTTCCTTTTTTTTCTTTCTCCCCCCTTCTCTTCCTTATGTTTTCCCCGGACTGGGCCGCCCCGCTGGCCCAAAACCCCCTCCCTTTTCCTTCTTCTCGCCGCGGCCCAGCGAGCCCGGCCGTCTGTGACCCAAAACGCGGCGTTTCGACGCTGAAGTCGCGAAAACGCCGCGTCGCGATAAGGAAGTAAGCAACCGTTGCCAGACCGACTCAAACGCCGCGTCTTGCCCAAAAATAGACCAAAACTCCGCGTTTCATTTATGGGAAAAATAAACCGCCGCGCCCGGCCGGTTTCTCCCTTCCTTTTTCCCCTTCCCCTGGACCGCCGGTCCAGCCCTCCTTTCTTCTTCTTCTTCTTCTTCTTCCTCGCGACGCCGTTTCTCCCCGCCTGCAACTCGACCTCGCCGGAAAACGCAGCGGCGAGCGTCCCGTCCCTTCTCCGTCCTTCTCTCCTGTCTTTTCGTCCCTGATTTGACCTTACCTTGAGATGTGACCAATCGGGCAGCGTTTTCCCCGCACGCAAGCCCTGTCGTCCTCTCCGGCGGGTCACGATCTGCAAATTGCAGACCTACTCCGGTCAGCCTCGCCGGACACGCCTCCACCTACCCTCTGACTCTCCCTCGCCTCCTTGTCGTTTTCCCGTTCCAAATCCTCTATAAATAGCCCCGGAAATGGCCTGAATCGGGTTCGATTCTTTGGAACCCAGAAATCCAACCCGTCGCGCCGCCCCACTTTCAGCCGCCTTTTCCTCCGCCCTCGGCCACCGTTGCCGCCTGCCCTTACCACCAAAATCCTCCCTGCACCGCCCTCTACGCAACCAACCTTCTTAGCCACCCTAACTCGCGCCGCACGTGCCGCCCTGGCCGTGCGAAAAACCCTTCCCGAATCGGCCCTTCCAGCCCTGGCGCCACCTTCGCGCCGCCACCGCCGGCCACACCGCCGCTTGCAGCGCCACCACCACCCCCCAAAACGACCAGCAGCTCCTGCCCTACCACCCCGTACCTCCCTTTCCCTCTGGTTTTCCCTTCCCTAGCCTCCACCACCATTTTTCCCTCTTTCCTTTCCTCCACCGCCGCCGCCGCCGCTGCTGCCGCCGCGCCGCCGCCGCCACCACCACCCTAGTCAGGTTGTCAACCCCCCTGAACCCTAAGTCCTAGAAAATTAAATAAATAAATGAATAAGATAAGTAAATAATAATAAGGGTTAAATGATTAAATAAATAAAGGTGATTAGTGGGATTAATATTATTAACTAATATTATGAGTATTATTATGAGTAATATTAACACTATCATTATTATTACTAATATTATTACTACTACTAATACTACCACCCATACTATTATTATTATCATTATATTATTGTTATTATTATTATTATTATTATTATTATTATTATTATTATTGATATTACTATTATTATTATTATTGCTATTATTGATATTACTATTATTATTATTATTATCATTATTATTATTATTATTATTATTATTATTATTATTACTATCTTATTACTATTATATTAACATTATTATTATTATTACTATTATTATTATTATTATTATTATTATTACTACTATTATCATTATGGATATTATTATTGTTAGTATCTTTATTATTATTATTACTATTATTATTATTATTATTGTTATTATTGTTATTATTATTATTATTATTATTATCCCTATGATTATTATTAAGCATTATTACTACTAACATTACCATTAGTGTTATTACTATTATCGTTATTATTGTTAATATTATTATTAATATTAATATTATGATGGCTATTACTATTAATAGTATTACTAGTATGATTATTATTATTACTATTATAATAATTATTATTAATATTATTATTGTTATTTTTACTATTGTTATTGTTAGCACTATTATTGTTATTATTATTATTATTGATATTGTTATTATTATTGCTATTATTCTTAGGGTTGTGTTATTGTTATTATTATTACTATTATTATTATCATGGTCATTATTTTGCTATTAGTATAATTATTATTATTAATATTGTTATTGTTGTTTTACTATTGTTGTCGTTATCATTATTATTATTGTTATTATTATTATTATTGCTATTACTATTACTATTATTATTAGTAGTAGTATTGTTGTTAATATCATTATTATTATTGTCTTTACTATTTTATTATCAACGTTATTATGGCCGTTGTTATTAGTATTATTATTACTATTATTATTAGTATTATTATCATTGTCATTATGATCATTACCATTATTACCCATATTACTATTATTAGTGTAATATTACTATTATTATTTTCATTATTATCATTAGCTGCTATTATTTTTATTAGGAGCACTAGTATTATAAATAGTACTCTTACTAGGGTAGGTATTATTGGTGCATATTATTAATGTTGTTAAGACCCTCACCTTAGTATTTGGATTGCTAAAATCTACTTAATTAGTGATAATCTGTATAAGTTATCGTAAGAATAGTAATAACCTACCCTTTATTTATAAACCCCATTATTAATAGTAGCCTTGGTATTAGGCCATGATAGGGGTAAGATGGGAATTTTGATAATTCTGGTAGAGGGAGATTAACCCTAAGTATTCCCTCTTATAGGTAAACCGGGTCAAACCACCGGAGGTATAGGAGCGTGCTCCAAGCCCGGCGCCGATTTAGGTAAGGACGTAACTAAGGCCGCTTGTGTGTATTACATGTTTTATTTGCCTTGGATGCCTCATGTGTTTTATATGCTATATTACGTGTATGTTATCTGTTCTACCGTGTAGCGCAACATGGAACCGAGGTACGTTTCCGTACTCTGGCTTATATGTACTAGTATGGCATGATACAAGGATGATATGGTGTGATGTGACATGCACGTTAGAATGTTTTGATGAGGAGTTGTGGAGTGGGGGCTTTGAAAGAGAAAAATAAGCAAATAGGAAAACCAAAGGGAAGTATGTTGGCTAACGCAGGTAAGAATGACCTAGGCAAGTTATGATTAATGAATGAATGGGAAAAAGGGGGATTTAATAAATAGGAGAGTAGAAGAAAGTAAAGTTACTTGGGGAACACTAGGGTTTGGGATGGAAACCCTAATTTGAGGAGGTAGAGAAGAAAAGGAAAATAATAAGAATTTATGGGGAAGAGTGAAGTATGTGGGGAAGTTGAGTTGAGGGTCATGATTTGGGTTCCCGATGCGAGAAGTATAATAAATACAAAGGGTGTTAGTGGCTTAATATAAGCGTAGGAGACAGCTCGGTGACCTAAACCGAGTGAGGATATAGATAAGATTGGATGTGTGACCTGTGTCCTATTTGCTGTGGATGCCTTATATGAATGCTGTGTTGTATTCTAAATGTCGTTATCTTACTTGTTTCGTGGGTAATGTGGCTTGGAAACAAGACGTGTACTTATGTTTTATTAACATGTGATAGTACGATTATGTCGTCAGTTTTGATGTGATGTGTTGAGAACTCTGGCCATGCATGATATGCCCTCGAATAAGATACTTTAAGACACTAACGACTTACAGAGAAAGATGTTGAGCCGAACCCAGACCGGTCCACCGGCTATAATAGTGGCAGGGTATTTTACCCTCGCGACCGTTCCACCGGCTATAATAGTGGCAGGGCATAAGCCCTCGCGACCGTTCCACCGGCTATAATAGTGGGGGATTTCGTGCTCAACAAACTAAACGCAAAAGTGATAAGTCATGGGAAAGATATAAATGGTTACAGTGGAATACCTTGTGAGTCGGAGCCAGACCGGTCCACCGGCTATAATAGTGGCAGGGTATCTTACCCTCGCGACCGTTCCACCGGCTATAATAGTGGCAGGGCATGGCCCTCGCGACCGTTCCACCGGCTATAATAGTGGGGTTCCCGCACTCACAGGGTCTGGACAAGATGATGATCGATTATATTCAGAGACCTGATAAAAGAAAAGTGACGTTTGGTGTGTAACCTGTGTGGTTTATATGTGTTATTGCATTCGATCTATGTATCTATGCTATGTCTGCTATGTTATGCATCTTTGTGTGTGGGCCTTGGCACCTACGCCCTTACTCAGTACTGGACCCGTACTGATACTACACTGGTTGAATGGGTCCTGTGATGATCCACCAATGGTGGGGAGCAGACCTTTGATGCAGGTCTTGATCGTTTACTAAATTGGGGTGGAAGGCTAGATCTGAGTGAGTAAGTGGTCCGGATAATTACCCTTCGAAAATCGTGTGGTTTAATCGTATTTGTCTTTAGAGGATACAAATGTTGTATTTAACTTTTCAAGGGTTTTATCGTATCTTGCTATTCCGTTATTTTAAGTATTCTGATATATGGACCTTTTAAATTGTATTTCGGAATGTAACTTTTACCTTCGCACTCTGATTTGTAGAACTCGTGGTTTATGAATGGTTGTTCTGGTTTTATTTCTTTCTAGCCTTAGCACTTGGTATCGGGTCGGTAGTTATGGATCGATCTGGTACTAAGTGTGGCGGTAATGCCCCCGGATTTACGGTTTTAATTTTCCTGCTTCCGCTAAAACTTTGATTTAAACGAAATTTTTCAGTAGTAAATTTGGGGGTGTTACAGTGCGGTAGTTGTTGTCGTAGGTAGTGGGGTGTCTTGGTGGATTTTACTGAAGGGTAAGGGGAGGTTTTGGAGAGTTTTGCTACAGCTAGGGGAGTTGGAGTGGTGATTTTTGCTGTAGATAGCGGTGAGGGAATGGCGAGTTTTGCTACAACTAGGGGGGAGGTGCAACAAAGGCTTCCAAATCTTGGGGTTGAGGCATGGAAAATGTTTGCAGGTGGAGGTGTATATGGTTCGATTGGGCTTGTTGATGGGGGTGATTTTTGGGCTATTTGGAGGGTTAATTTTTGACACAAAATGAAGGGGTGCAAGGGTTAAGAAGAGGATGGCATGTAGGGAAAGGAGGAGAAAACAAGGAGAGTAAAGCAAGGGGAGGGAATTGTGCATGGCAGGGGAGGGGTATGGTATGAGGGTGGTGCAGGGGTGGTGTACCAGGGTAGAGGGAGAGTAGGGTGAGGTAAGAAAACATAATAGGGTAGTGGTAATTTATTTAGGTACAAAATCAGGTAAAGTATTTGGGTAAAAAACTAGAATAGGTTTATTTGACAAAATGCATACCGGTTACGATCCAAACCTAGGCTTAAATTTTAATATTCACCTTTTAGCATATTTTAGCCTAATTAAATTTTACAACAAATAAGTCATAATAATATTACACATATTAATGATAGTTTTAGTATAAACACCCTATAATAATTATTATAACTAATACACATAATTACCGGTTATAATTATTAGGGTTTTCTGAAAATGGAGTATTACACCCCCACTCCACCTGCTTTTAATTGTGAGTTAGCATGTTCCATACACCCCTGCACTCATTTAGTTCATATAACATTGGGGATAATGTAGATATTAAGCTTGGGGGTGTGGGTTCATTATGCATTGAAGATTGCCTATGATTCCTCTTTTTTGTTTTTGGTTTTGCTTCTTCTATTTAAAAAAATGGGAAAAAATATATATAAGGAAATGATCTTCCAATGATGATATGAATCCTTAGCCTTTATCGATCATTAAACTAGATAGACCCTCATTAGTCGGAACTAGAAAAACTTTTTAACCCATGAATCAACTGATTCTTAGAGGCTTTTGATTGTAAGTTATCGATAGGGGAGAACTGTACTTGAATGATTTTTTTAGTCTTATAGGAGTTAGTGTTTATGCGTCTAGCATCATAACCTTTATCATATTAAGACAAAAAGGAATTAAATTTGGCAGGCATTTAAAACAAGTCAGAGCTTGATCCTGAAAATGGATGTACTACATATCCAACTATGATTTTTCTTTCATCGTGCAGTATTTTCCAATGGTGTAGGAGACTAAAACTTTCATTGAATCTCTTCATGGTTATATATAACTTTTGCATGCATAAAAAGTGATCGAGGCACATGTATTTTTATTCGTAGTCCTCATTAGCCAAATAGTCTACCGTGTACTATTTTATCTTTTGATTAGCCTTTTTGCGCTTATGAGTCTAGTTCTTGTTAATTCAACCATATATGTAACCTCTAATTAGGATTGTAATCCTTTTGAAGGGCTTGGTGAACAACTGAACAATGGCAACATAATGCATCATACGTAAAGGAGAAGAATAATTTCAGGTTGAGGGATGAAGAATGAAGCGGAGAAGGGAAGGTTTGGGGGGTCCGGAGGGAGACAGATTTTATTTGTGGGTATATTTTTTCTATTAGATTTGATTAATAATTAAGCTAGGAGAGAGAATAATGATTAGATAATTAACATATTAGTGATTAGATTGTAATTTGTTTATTAGGAGGGAATTATAGAAAATTATCCTCTAATATTGGGTTTATACAGTTAAGGATAGTTTGATTTGAAAATAGTTTTTCTATAAATTAAGTATTTATTTAAAGCTACTTATTAAAAGTAATTATCCAAGATAACTACTTATTTTGAAAAAAATTCTAGTATAATTTTATTTAAAAATAATTAATTATATTAAATAATTAATTTTGATAAGTAGATCTAAACAAGCCTTAACATGAATATAATTTTTGTACAAGGATCAAAATAAGAAAAATCATAAACCATAGTGACCATAATGATATTTATCTCACACATTTTATATGGAATTAAAAGGTATACATAACATTAACTAGTAGAACACACGAGCTTAATGTATGGGTGGTTATATGTTCAAACCTCCAAATAATAATTCGTTTGGTACTTGGGTAAAAGATGTGAAAAAATTATCACTATATTTAATATCTCTTATATAGTTCTATAAAATAAGAGAATTTTTGTCAATCAAATACTTCTTTTAGATCTTAATTTACTCTAAAATAGATATTCTATTAAATATATTTTTATTATTCCTAAATACTTGATATAAAATATACGAAATAATAAATAATTATTTACACATTTATTATTACTCCATACCAAATATATCCTAAAAGATATGTATTGTTATAATGAAAAATACATACCTATAAAACAATGTGTATTATAGTACCATGAGTAAATGCGTACTTTTTTTTTAACATTTGTATTTTCTTTTAATTCTTATATTTGTAAAATTTTTATATTCATATTATAGAAGATTTATACTTTTTATAATATACAAACACACACATATTTTTTTTTTATATGTGAGAAGTATATTAATATAAATATCTATTTATATAGTAAGTTTTAAAAATAATTTTTATACAATTTTTTTAGTAACTCAAATTAAAAATATTTTATTTTAAAATATTATAAAAAATAATCACATTAAACCGTGGTTCATCCAGCTTTCATCGTCCCAAGTTTGTAAAACCTTAACAACACGTTTGGTTGGAAGGAATAAAATTGTGGGAATAGGAATTAGAGGAGAGATTTAAATATTCTATTGTTTGTTTCGAGGGAGTGAGAATTAAAATGGGATTGGGAATGAGATTTAGAGGTGCCAATTCCCATCAATTTATTCCTAAGGGGGAGGTGATATTAAAATGATGGGAATGAGAATAGAAGATAAAATTACCAAAATGACCTTATATTAATATATAAAATTATATTAATAATATTAATTATGATGATGATGATTATTTTTATACTAATTTTAATTTCAAAATTCTCTCATTCCCATTTACCAAACGGACAGTTATAACTGTATTATAATTATTATCTTTATTATAACTCTAATTATTATAATAATTAATTATAATTAAAAATATAATAATAATAATAATGATAATAATAATAATTACTATTATCTAATCTGATCGGATCTAACCTAATCAAATATGATATGATGTTATATGATCTATTACGAGACAAACAAGGTCGAATAATGGAAAAACATAATAATAATAGGTTATATATATACACACACACACAAAACTATAAATATTATAAATATAAGAAGGATATTTTTGTAAATTTATAATTATATTTCCAATCTCATTCCCACATACCAAACACAAGAAACTTTTATTCCCAAGTTAATCCCATTAAATATCAAACATAAGAATGAGACTAAATAAACTAATTCTCACTTCTTAATTTTCATTCCAATTTCCATTCTTTAATTTCCAATCTCCCCGAGCCGTAACTGTCCAGTGCCCTATATGTCTCTCTCTCCTCTGTCTTTCTACCATTGAAGTTTCCCTTACTGCTCTTCCTAATTTATTTACGGTCGTTGATCCATATCCCTATTTCTCCCGCGAGAAATTTCATCTCCGTGTGTGATTGTTCTTGGTTCTACTAATTTGATTTCATTTCGTAGGGTCTCGTTCTCCTTCTTTCCTCCTGCATCCTTGAGTTTCTTGAATTCGACATATCTAGGGTTTGCCGCTTTGTTCCATCAACCGAGACTGGCGATTCTGGACGTTAAGTAAATGGCGGATAGGCCAGATTCTGTCCGGCGATTTTGCGATGTCGAAGCCTATGTAGTTGATAATTTGGAATTAGGCATAGAGTTTGAGTTTGCAACAGTAACTGTCTCTGAGGAGTTTCAGATTGGACGAAGAGAAGAGCAAGAATCATGCTGAGTGTAATACGGGTGCACCTTCCTTCCGACATTCCTATTGTAGGCTGCGAGCTCACGCCTTACGTGCTCCTCCGTCGACGTGATAACTCTATCATCAGTGAAGATGTTCCAGAATTGGCGCCAGTTGATGGGTACTTCTTGAGATATAAGTGGTAAGTATTCCGTCGACTGTTGCTAGCCTTCCCGGCGAAATAATTATGAAATAGTGCATTTTGTGCTGTGTTCGCATTTTAGATTCATTCAGTCGATCAGGGTCAATCTTCTTGTGTATTTTGTATTAATTTGTTTATTTTTTGCTTTTGCTTTTCTTTAATTATTACTTATTCATTGCCGAATGGGTTATAGCAACTCTGAAGACATGGTTGTACGGTGAATTATGATATGGATGAACTTATTTTTATATGCCCTTATTTTTCATTGCCGAATGGGTTATATGCCCTTATTTTTCCTTCCAGCACGAGTACCGTTGATTAAGTACTTCTTAGTTTCATCCGGCTAACAACATTGTTACTTGGACTATTTGTTGAATTAAAAGTACAAAGTCAATGAAAGTTATGATGTTCTTTTTATTTTTCTCCAAATATACTCGTGTGTGTTTTTTTTTTTGGGGGGGGGGAGGGGTGGTTAAGTGTTATTGGGGGCATAAACAATCTGTAAGATTTCCATTTGATATGAGCTGTTAATTTGTGATGGAAAACCCAGTATCTTAATCCCCGTTGAAAGATTGCAGAGCTTACAATAAGTGGTTATGATGACCTAGGGTTCATTTTTGCTTGATTTTAGCCTGTTCTGGATAAGGTGGCATTTGTAGCAGTGGTTTCAATTGTTCTTGCAGTCGAAGATGCTTGTGCTTGATTTTTGGGCTTTCCATTTTTCTTTGTGGTGGCCTTATGAGTTTTTTTTTTGGGGGGGGGGATTGGGAAATACTGTTGGAAACTGTTGGTTTTGAATCAGCTTCCACTTCTAGCTAGAGAAGCATCTGAATCACTGGCTTGAGAGCCCTATTTATTTATTTCTTTTATGGTTCATTTTCTGGATTGAATTCATCCCTGTAGTGATTGGATGAACTGTTGCTCTGCTCAACCCTGTATTTTTGTTTTTAAATATTCTGCTGATTGTTGCTAATACATCTGCAAACTTTAGCAAGAAATATGCTACAGCCTACAGGATGGATGTTGTTTAGAATAGGGCTGTGCAGAAGTTACTGTGTATGCTGTGCTGAGTGTTGTATGTGAAATACCCTCATCTGGTGCATATATATCTGGCTCATGGATGTATCTGTGCAAATTATTTGTTATATATATGCTCCTGCAAAGTCATTGATAAATCTAGCCATCTCAGTTTAGTATTATCAGTGTTTGAAAAGGCATCTCATTATTTTTAATATATATGCTATTGCAAAGTTATTGAGATATCAAAGTATCTTAATGTAGTACTATCAGTGTTATATGATCAATAAAATAACTAAACCTCTTATTGGAAAGGAAAGGGAGTTACGAAAAAAAGCTCATAGCAACACTAATAGACTTTATTTTGAATGGAAGAGGGAAGATGATATTTTCTGTTGAGAAGAAAACTCTTATTAGCGGGTTTTAGGCTTTATTTTTATAAATATGGTAACTAGATCTCACTTTGGGAAGGTAAGGGAGGATAAAAAAAGTTCATCGGAAGGAAAATAGATGTAATCTTAAATGGAAAGGGAAAGGAAAATATTTACTGTGTAGAATGAAAGAAAAAATCACATTTTTTGGAAATCAAAAGCAATATCATACTAGGCGATTTTGGCTGCTTGTTTGGTCTAGGCACATGCCAAAGTAAGATTAAGGAGACGATGATTTTTTTTTTTGAGAATGGTTTTGGCATGTGTTTGAGTCAATAATTGGATTGACTTTATGTACCTTAGTTGGCAAATCAATTATTTATCGTTAGTTTTGACAAGGCGTTGTTCAAATTTGGCGTACATACAAGTTTGGATTTTTATTTATTTATTAATTTAAGACTTTTTGTTTGTTGACATTTGTCTTTGTGTTGACATGGCAAATACAGTTATGGTAAACAGATTTTGTGGAAAGACTTGTGGAAGTCACCTTCTTTTTCATCATTGTTAGTAAAGTTATGGATGTTAGAGTGGCATTTTCTTTCGGATAGTTTGAAATTGGAATGGCCTAGAGGATTGGCTTAAAGTTGGAATGTCATAATTAGGGCCTTTTTTGTGATATAAATGGTGATAACTTAATATAATCCCAAGATATGGAGAAAATATGTATGAAGTCTATGAGGCCCAAAGAAAATAATGGCATGGAATTGGGCCTTGTTAGCATATCAGTCTTTATCATAGTTGTATTACCCTTTAGCTTGAAAATTTCCATTCCTACCCCATCTACACCAATGACTATTTCTCATATGTCGTGGGGTGTTTATAGAGCTGCTAATGGCCAGAGTTATCCTCTGGTGTCAGATCTGATGAGATATTTGCTTAAAAATGATTACATGTTTTGTTGCAAAATCTTGTCTAACATGATCATTGACAGGTGCACACGCATGTCCTCTACTTTAAGAAGTCAAAGTATTCATGATGAGAAGAAAGTTTTTTTGACACTATTACACTTGAATGGATCTAGATGGTTAATTTCCTGCCTTTTTGACGTGTCTTTTAGGGTCCGTATACAAAGTGATAAGAAAGTTGCAGTTTGCAGTATTCACCCTACCGAGCAGGCGACACTGCAATGTTTAGGTTGTGTGAAAGCCAAAATTTCTAATCCCAAAAGCTATCATTGCTCTCCAAAGTGCTTTTCAGATGCCTGGCAGCATCATCGCCTCCTACATGACCGTGCTGCCAATGCTGTTAATGGAAATAACGTTGAAGAAGAGCTGTTTGGGCGCTTTAGCTCGGGCTCTGGAGTCCTTAATATAAGCTTGCCTCCGTCAACTTCAAATGCTAATTTGCCCATTGGGTCAACACCTATGTATCCTGCTGCTGTTACACAGAGGAGTGGTGGGGAAACATGGGTTGAGGTTGGCTGCTTAAAGACTTACTCTCCATCTGCTGATGATATCGGTCATGTTCTTAATTTCGAATGTGTTGTTGTTGATGCTGAAACAAAGCTACCTGTTGGATCTCCTATGAATATTACCACATCCAGGGTTATACCTGCTCCCACCCCAACTCCTCGTCGCTTGATTTCTGTTGGTGGGATGGATATGCTGGGGCATTTTGACGCGGATGGTCATCTTTCTTCTTTAGGAACTTTTACTGTGCTCTCATACAACATTTTGGCCGATGTATATGTGACAAGTGAAACATACAATTATTGCCCCTCTTGGGCTCTTTTGTGGCCTTATCGTAGACATAATTTGTTGCGTGAGATTGTGGGATATCATGCTGACATTGTTTGTCTTCAAGAGGTATGGATATATATTTTTTGGTTATTGTTATCTTAATATGTTTATGCTCCTCTTTAAATTGTCGTTAACGTTTATTTGATGAAAAATAGTTACTTTTATTATGGCTATTGTAAAAAGAAAAGATTGGAAGGAGTGTTATTTATTGTAGCATTTAAATATTCTACTAAAATCACCTATTCTGCAAATCATGTTTCATGTTGCAATTTTAGAGTTGTATTGCAATAGTTGTGGGCTTGTGTCTATCAATGTTAACTTTTGTAAACCTGCATATAATTTTGGTCAGCTTGAGAGAAGGTTCTTGAGGAAGTACTATGAGAAAGGTCTGTCAAATATTTTTCTGATCAAAGAGTTAGTACTTTGAAGCTGCCTTTTCATACAAATCTTTGTGGTCATCACTATAGCCGCATATAGGAAAGGTTCTTGGTGGTTGGTAGTTATTTTTCGATGCATGATTTTCTAGTTGCAACTTCTCATAATGGCTACAGTTTCTTTCTTACAGGTTCAAAGTGATCATTTTGAGGATTTTTTTGCTCCTGAACTTGGCAAACATGGATATCAAGCTTTGTATAAGAGAAAAACATCGGAGGTTTTATTACACTCATTTTGGCATTTTACAAGTGATCTCCCATTTTGATTGTAGTCATTCAAGAGCTCTGTCTGTCCTCCAGGTTACCCAGACATTTGATGGTTGTGCAACATTTTTTCGCCTGGACAGATTTACACGTGTTAAAAAATACGAGGTTTATTTATATGTCTTGGTATATTCTCTGTTTCTGTATCTTCCCTGTCACCTTTAAATTATTTTTTGTATATTCATTTCTCTAGGTTGAATTTAATAAAGCTGCAGAGTCTTTAATTGAAGCTGTGGTTCCTAGTGCTCAGAAAAAAATTGCCTTGAATCGACTTGTTAAGGTATGTTGCTTGGTTTCATTTCTGTGTCTATTTTTGTGTGTTCCTTTTGTTGACTGTCTTCAAACTTGTTATTTTAGGATAATGTTGCTCTGATAGCAGTCTTTGAGGCAAAATTTAGTCATGAAGGAGCTGATAATCCTGGGAAAAGACAGCTGCTTTGTGTGGTAAGATTTTTCTTGTGATCCTTATTGGCCCCACTATCCCTAGTTTATCCATCCCATATGCTCTTATCCAATCTTGTATATTTATACATGATATTGAGCATCTTTTATAATTTTGAAGCCGTAACAAACATGAGCTAATATTTTCCTAACATATAGATTTTATCTCTCATCTTGGTCCTTTGGACTCCTAACTCATCTTGCATCGTTTTGGTGACCCATTCTTGTCTAGTCATTAATAAGATGAAGGGAAGAGAATCATAATGATAATATTATAGCTTGAGACAGGCTAGAGCTAGATCCCATAATTTGTTATAGGATAAACGGTAGAGAACTAGAATGAGAATGCATGTTATAGGCCTAAGAGGAGTAGATTCCATAACTTAGGGGACCTTGTAGCCCCCTTCCCCCTCCTTCATTTGTAACCTACGTTGAGTGGCATGAACTATTTGGATGAATTTAAGGAGCAGAGGATGGTGAAGGAGGGAAAGCTGCCCAGTGTGTGAGAGAGGAGGAGATTTGGGAGGGGGTTTAATATATTTCATCGTTGTTAATGGGGACTGGGAATAAAGAGTGGGGCATGAGAATTGGATTGTAAAAGAACAAAATACCCTCACTTAAATTCTTTATAAATTAAGAAATTCCCAAGTTTAGATTAAAAAAAAGATTGGAATTTCTTACATTATTTCCATTCCTATTTCGAAATACCCAATGTAGTAATTTTTTATTCACAAGTTATTCCCATTATATGCCAAACATGGGAATGGAAATAGATAAATCAATTCTCAATCTTTTAATTCCCAAATTTCCTTTCCCATTTGCCAAATGACCCCTTATTGTTATTGAAGAGTCCCTTTATATAAGAACTACAACTTTAGAGTCACCATAAGTGGCTAGTCTTAAATGGCATTTGTTTACAATACTCTCTTCACGACTTATATAATCTCTACTTAATAGACTATGACTTTGGATCCAAGGGCTTATTCCTAACATCATTCATTTATGAAGCTAGGTAATAGATATAATCTAGGATATTTTATTATCATTTTAATAATACTCTAATAATAATAATATTTAGGTCAATTTGGTGGGCTTATTATAATCTTTCCCATCAAGGCACTCGACCTGAAGGTCTTTTTCATAACATTTTTCTCCTCGTGGACATCAGGTTATTCCTCAAGCTCAAAGTGAGGTTATTGGTGGGTGAACTTTTTAACATTGCAATCCAAGATCGGTGGTCTGACTTGCTCTTCTAACACACCGATGCTTTAGTAGTTCCATACTGATTATGGAGCTCCAAAACTTGTCATGGTTTGACCAGGTTTGCTTGGCCTTGTGTTCTTCTATGAATGGCGCGGGCATACAATTAAATATTGGTCCCGATTTGCAATATCGGCCAATGTGGATTTTGGGTCAGCCGATATGCAAAAGTGGCAATATGCGATGGTTTTAGAATTTCATGTATTTATTGACAATATATAAGTTATTTGCTGATATTTTACCAATATTTGCCAATATTTATTGTGACAAAAATAAAAAAAATACGCCGCGACAATCGTAGCATATAAAATATCGTTTGTAACACTTCAATATCACAACACTGCAACCGCAATTGCGACTGTGACCACTGTTTTATGGCATGGGTGTGGGTATGACTTTTGACCAAGTTACAATATGTAGGCTAATCATGAAGATGTGTCCCGTGACCTCAATAGCATTGCCCGTACAAATATTGGGATGCTGTGTGTGTGAACCATTTGAGATCCTAGTCCAAGTGATTTGGTGGGGAGTGAATGGGAATGTGTAGAAGTCTAATGCGGTTGAATTTGCTATAGGGGTAGACCCGGACTTGGATGGTGTGCCTCTTCATCTAGGCTTAATGAAACGTGGGCCCTTGCCTTCCTCATGTGGGTGACTAGAAAGAATCTCTGGGGTAGATGGCATAGTTGGATATATACAATGTTCTTTGATGTTCGATGGGTCATCCTTGTAGTAGTTTGGAATAATCTAATATGATCCACACTCTTCATAAGGTGAGCTCATCAAGTTTGGGTAGATCCAAAGAAGCTAAAGATTAGTCTTGAGTCACGGTGTAAAGGATTAGTTTCGGTGGCTGTAATGGTCCACCTATCTTGGGTTGAGGCTAAATCTCTTCGCTTCGTGCTCTTGACACTATAATGGAGCCTGAGGCTGAGCTCGGGGTGTAGGAAAACAAGTGGCCCATAATTCTTGTAAGTCTCCATTAGTGTTTAGGAAAATGATCCAAATCTTTGAGGTTGAAGCTAGGATTAACATCATTGCCCTATGTGGTAGGTTATTGGAGGAGAAAAGCAGGCTTGGAGATGTCAATCTAGAGTCTAGTCTATCTATTAGCGGTTGGGCCCTGAAGTTGCTACTAGAATCAAGGGGGGACCAATGGACCTAGTGGCCATAATATAACCTAGTAATAGGTGGGCACAACTTGGGATGGCCGAGGTGTGGCAACAACTCCATGGGAGCATTGGACGATAGGGTTAAGGTAGGTGACAAGATGCGGGCATGATGATGAGGGTTATCCTAGGAAGTGAGGGTGTTGGTGTTGACCACTATCATTTTTAGTTGGTGATGGCTAGGGAAGTTGAGCGAGGGCTAGGAAAAGTGTAGGGTATTGGTGATCACATGGGTGAGAGGTAAGGGTTGGGTGGTGTTGACGGTGATTTGTGGAGGTGTTGGTGTAGCTATGTGGTGGTTGCGAGTAATAAAATAGCGGTCGCGATTGCGGTTGCGGTCGCAGTGGCGTGGTATCGGAGCGTCGTAAAAGATATTTTATATGTCGCGGTTGTTATGGTGTGATTTTTTATTTTTTTTCACAATAAATATTAGAAAATACCTGTAAATATCGGTAAATATCGGTAGAATATCGACAAATATCGGTCGATAACCGATATATGGTCGATAAATATGTGAAATTCTAAATTTGTCGTGTATCGCCAATTTCGAGTATCGGCTGACCCAAAATTCGATAAATGTTGGCTGATATTGCGTATCGGGACCGATATTTAATTGTATGGGTGGTTGTTGGTTGGCAAGTGCTAAATAGTGGTCAGTGGTTGAAGAAGCGCGCCTAAGGCACAAGGTGATGAGGGGTGGGGGCTTCTCGGGTGTTAGGCAAGGCAATGTGAGTGAGGCGCATGTAAGGACTTAGGGGAGAGGAGGAGGCATTTTTTGGAAAAGGAGAACCTATTATAGTTTTGATTGGGGAGAGCTATAGTTGTTTTTGGAAAAGATGCACATTCTACAATCAATATAGGTTGCAAGCCTACAAGTAGAGTTAGGGTCTTTAGGGAAATATAAAAAAAGAGAGTAAAATTCATTTTTTAAACGCACTGGTAGTATTAAACTAATATAAAAAAACAGAGTCAAAGACAAAGAGACAGACTGTAGAGAGCTGAGAATTAGAGATAATAGAAAGAAGTGGTCCATAGTCCACATTATTTGCTAGTATTGGTATTATTAAACTCATAGGTTGTTATTTTTCTAAGTATTTTCTTGTTATGGTATGCTTTTTTCTAAAACTTAGTCATCTAATAATTTTTTAGCTTTTTTGAGTAATTTTAGCGCCTCACATCACCTTGTGCCTAGTGCCTAGGCTCCAGGCCCCCTATCGCTTAGATGTGCCTTAGGCCTTTTCAAACATTGGTAGTGGTTGGCTATTTAGGTAGAGATGGCAGAGGCATTGATATTTTTGTTTGGGGGGTTGGTTAGTGATGGTGTTGGATGTTTGTGGTTCCAAGCTGAGGGAGGGGGTGTTTTGAGCGGCTGTGGCCGGTGGAAGGGGGATGCAAGGGTAGCGGTAGTGGGAATGATGACAGCTGTGATTGGTTGAGTGGCGGGGTGGTGTAGCTGCCAATCTTCTTATGAAGCAAAATTAATCTGGGCTAAACATGTTCAAGTTATAGGATCCCATCCCAAGACTAACCTTGCAGAGGCAAGGTTGAGTCCTTTTCGCTCTACGACCTAATAGATCACGGGTTTAACTTGTCTGATGTTTGGGCTCCATTTGACTTGGCAGAATATCATAATTCATTTTTATGCCATGTTCTCTCGTACTGGCTAGTACCCCTAAAACATTTTCCCTCCCTTTCTTGTGTGTTTCTCTCAATCCCTACTTCCTTCGCATTTCTCTCATCCATTGTTTCATTTCTTAATTATAGTGTATCAAACATTTGTTTTCAATCGAAACGATGAAGTTATGGCTAATTATAGCTCATTAGTGATGTTGATTCATTGATTGGCGAGTATGATCATTCCATGGTACCATTGTTTTGTTGCATATAATCTTTGCTATCGATTTTGTTGTAGACTCCCGCTAATTGTCTTGGCTATCATGATGATTTGGCTAATTGTCTGCGGTGATTATTTGGCTTAGGTGTTGGGTGCATAATTTTGAAATTGATATGGTTATCATGCTGAAGATGGAGGGAGAATGATCCTAGCAATCCTCATCCTTATGGCGAAGTCAATTTCTCAATAAAAAATATTACAACAGGTTAATTTACGTAGGTCCATGGCCAAACCACCAACCTTGCTCGTTCCAAAGTTAGCCTAAGCCCAAATAAACTTAAACTCCTTTTCTTGGGCAGGCCTTGACCGGACCTTAATTTTGACCCAAACAAACCCGACCCTGACCCCACTTGAGTTGCCTACTAAGTAGGTCTACTAGGGGCGTTGCGCTCGTCATATTTGGGTTGGGGCCTATGGCTTCAAGCATGACTTCTTCCATATTATCATAAGTTCCATATGGTGTTGGTCTTGGGCTCTCATAGCTTTGATCGTTTCATCCATCTTCCAAGAATGCTCTTATGCCTTAGCTTGCTTATCTTTTGGGAAGAACAAGCTGTTGCGTCATACAAGTTAGTGGGGTCATGAACTCATGATTCATGACTATAGTGGTGGATTGCTTTAATAAGAAGTTGTTATAGGCCGTAGAGTTGGATTGTGTCATTGGCCTAGATTCCATAATTCATCGGACCTTGTTGAGCTTACGACCCATTTTGCTTTTCCTCATTTGTAACTCAGTCTAGGATGAATTTTTAGTGGGTTCTAGCTGAATTTAGTGGATGAATATAATGAGTAGAGGATGATGGAGGGGAGGGGCGAGTTATTAGAGAGAGTGTAACACCCGTAAATTTATTTGTTAATTTTTGAGTTAATTAACCTATTTTTTTGGGGACAACAAAATAATTTTTTATATCAAAAAAGAAAAAAAAAGAAAAAAAAAGAGTAAGCATAACTTTTACCCATGACCTTTGGGTTTATTGTTATACTTCAGTCCATCTAAATGCTTTGGGCTTACAAATATGTGTGGTCAGTGTCATATATATATATATATATATATATATATGAAATTTCCAGCCTAAAGATATGGAAATAAATATAATAAGCATAGAATTCTATGAGAGTTGGAATTATAGGTTGTTGTAGCTGCTTCATGCACTGGCTCGTGAATGTGTACTGCTTTCATTATCTTTTTAATTCAAGTGCCATCCTCATTATTTTGTTATGTGCATGCTTCTTGTTCACTGAAGGGCATAAATTGTAATAAGCCCATTCTCTGCTGGTCGATTCCTTATTAATATTAGTTTAAAGATTTGTGACTCTTGCCTTGCTTTTTTAGCCTTTAAAGTACTCATCTTTGTTGCATATTGCTGACCATTGAAATGGAAACTACCCCTAGAGGTGCGTGCTTTTAACCATGCTTCTTGTTACCTTTTGGCAACATGTGCTTGAATTCTGTAGCAACTAGTTTTTGTTAACTTCTCATCTAATAGTTTTTTTGGTTTCAGATATTTTTGCCAGAAAAAGTTAAATCCCATTTCTCAGTGAAACAATGTATATTACTAGTTACTTTGTCATTTGCAGATGGTTTTGTTAGATGGATTTATCATTGGTCATTGATTTTCAATTTTTATGGATATTTATGACGAACGGATTTTTGTGAATAGTTATCATGGTTATTTTGCTAGGATTAATTATGTCTGTGGTCTTGTATATTTTATGTGCTATGTGAGCATCGTTAAATAAAATATTAATTACTTAAAGTAAAAGATAAAGAAATTGATTGTAAAATACCCTTAGAATGATACCCTTAGGGGTGAAGAACATGTTAGCAGTAGATCAACTAGAGGACTTCCATGGACCTATTTGCTATTTATTGTTATTCTGTTTATTTTACCAGGTTTTGGTATCCCTATCCATAGTTGCAACCAACTAGCGAATTGCATTTATGGCTATGGATTGGGGAGTGCACATTAGTAACTTTCTTATCTACATGTTGGCCAGTTTTTGTATTCGTGATGGAGTAGAGGGCTTCCCTTGGTCACTTTTGGTAGAGCGATTAGAGGGTTTCCATGGTTCTACCAGCATTCTCTTCCCGCCATGTAATTCCCATGAATTAAAATGTATTGGATGAAGGATTTAGTTATGCGATTAAATTAAAAATTTTATACCTGGTATTGGAAAAAAATAGATATATTATTCAATACTTTGTTTTATCACAATACTTGATCAATGGTTTTACTATTGTTAATTAAATTAGTCTTAATATTTTATATATTATTATTATAAAAATAGTTGAAGTTTATTTCATATTATATTATGTGTGTATTTGAGTTATGTTATGTGTGTATTTGAGTTATGTGTTACTTCCTCTGATTGTGGACCAATTTTTCTAGTGATGCTGACCAACTTGTTTCTAATTGGGGATTGAGTGAGGAGATGTTCATTTTTGATTATTTGGTTTTATTCCTAACAGGATGCCCCAAAAAAAAAAATCATTTAAGGTTGTATTCTTTTGTGACCGTGTTCTTAGTTTCACTTAAATTTATGATAAATATTTATCTTGATTGGTTTTATTTTACTTTAATTTAGCCTCAATATCTAACTCGGTTAGGTATGATATGTCCGACTTAGTTAGGTGTGGCGGTAATAGCCTTTATTTTTAATATTTAAGCTTTCACAAATTATTTTTACTGTATTTTGAATTTTGAAAATTGCGGGTGTTATAGAGAGGGAGTGATTATGGTTTAGTACTCAACTATTTAGTCAATTCCCTACCTTATCTCTTATTGTTATTGAAGGATCCCATTATATAGGAATGTACAAGCCTAGAATTACCATAATGGAATGAACTTAAATGGAAAATGATGATTGTACTGATATTATTGCACAATATAATCTCTTCCTAAATGATATAATCTCTTACCGAAACTATAACTGCTGCCTAACAGACTATGGCTTTGGGCCTAAGGACTTTCCTAACATCATTTACTAAGCTTAGCTATCTAATAGATATAATCTTGGATATCTTATTCTGATTTTAATGATATGCTATAAATAATTCATAGATAGATATATTTGGTGGGCTTAATCTAGCCTTTCCCACCAAGGCGCTGGGCCCTAAGGCCTCTACCAATGTAGAGATTGGGAAGAGAAGGGAATCGAGCTAGTAAGCAAGAGTATACAGTGGGGGAATAAAAATCAATTCATCAATCAACAACTATCAATTTCACGGTAATAACAATTAGCTAGTGTGGTAACTGATAAGTATAGTCTATAGACCATAAATAGTTAAATGTGTGATATTAGGACCTTTATATGACAAGCACACTTCCTTAAAGACTTATTTTTTTCAATGCTAATTTCCTAATTGTATTATAACATGTATTTTAAACATTGATGTGGTTCTCATACACTATCATAACAAATATAAGTGAAATTTCTAATTATTCTCAACATGTAAAATAAGTATCTCATCCGGGCATTTGGCCTCCAAAGTCCACCTAGTATAGTAGCAGGTCTGTTTTAATTCTTGCACCTTGCCATGGACTGCCAGTAGATAGCTTGCTGCAAATAAGGGAAAACTGTGTATAGGCTATTGCCTGTGGTTCTATTGCTATAGCTGGGAGCATGTGAGATGCTAGGTTGTATGGAAACGGTAACAAAACATGGAACTGGGGAAACAACAATTTTCGGGGAAAACTAGGGAAGCAGAAGTGTTAGGGAATGACAAAAAGAATTCTCTTTATAAATATAAATTCAAAGGCATAATTATGAATGCTTCACTATCATTAGGCATCAATTGAGAAGACTGCTAACCTTCATAATTGTCATTTTAAACTTAAATAAAATAGTTACAGAGACTTTTAAAGTTTATATGTGAGGGCTAAAAGCTTTTGAGAGGTGGGAAAGTGCAAGCGAGAGTTGAGGCTTTTGAGAGATGGGAGAAGTTGGAAAATTGGCCAAAATATGAATGATTCACTTCCTGTTTGGAAATGTTTTGGGAAGGGGCAAACGGTGACCCGTAGAATTTCCATACAAGGTGGGATGTAGTCATGAGACATTTTTCTTCAGCACCAGATGCTTCTCTTGCTTTCATGCACCAGTGTGCACCATAGTGACTGTGGTGTTGGGGGTTAATAAGTGTAGTAACATTTGATGGTGCTCTGTGAACTTTCTAGGAAAATTGCATGATCTCCTGAATCTGATTTTGTTGCAACTTGTTAGCAGGCTTGTTGCTTGCTGTACATTGATTAATAACGTGTACATCATTGCCCCATAAAAGATGGTGCAGTGGCAATTGTTTATGATTGAAATTCAAGTACTATGCAGTTAAAATGCATGGCCGGATCTTATTTCATTAATTTTTATTGTGGCTTTTAAATCCTGTGATGTTGAGACTAAGAGCTAATTGTGATGTTAAACTGCTGTAGTCTAAACTGCATCATATCAATTATAAAACCACTTTTGCCCAGATTAGTGGCTGTGGTGATTTACGGCTGCTTTCATTTTATCAGCAGATATTGTTAATGCAATTATTTGTATTCTTTAGTGTTTCTGCTTTATCAGCAGTTGTCATTGCCTTTATTCCTGCTTGTTTTTTTTTTTGGTTGGTATGGGCTACTGAGGTTTTGATGCTCTTTTGTGCTTCTCTTCTGTACTAGACTACTAGTGTTTGGAATTTTTTCCATGATCTCTTTTTCATTGTTGCTGTCCAATGAATCATGTGCTCTTACCGGACCCAATGCATGCTTGTAATTTCCCCCTATTTTTACAATCATACCATAGTGGTCATGCACTTTTGTTGACTAAATATCTATTTTCTCACCTTATGTGATTATTATACTATTAAATGTTAATTTTCAACACAGTATGCATTTATTCTTGGATGTAAATATTGCCAACTGGTCTAATGTGAGCATTTGGTGAATTGGTCCAGGCAAACACACACGTGAGTGTCCATCAAGATTTAAAGGATGTCAAGCTCTGGCAGGTTGCCCAAATTTGCTTTGACAGTTTAGTATCATGTGTTTTACCCTTTTGATTATTTCTCAAGTCCTGTGTCTTTATTATGCCAGGTTCATACTTTGTTGAAGGGTTTGGAAAAGATAGCAGCTAGTGCTGATATCCCTATGTTGGTTTGTGGAGATTTTAATTCAGTTCCTGCAAGGTGATATTTCTGCTTTCACACCTTTTTTTTTGTTTTACTTTTTCTTTTGGGTGAACTTTAGTACGAGCTCTATAATAAGGTTACCGAGGGGGTTAATTTTGAATCCTGTTACAGCGCTCCCCATGCTCTTCTTGCGATGGGCAAAGTTGAGTCAGCACATCCTGAATTGGCAATGGATCCTTTGGGAATCCATAGACCGCACACTAAACTTTTGCATCATCTGCCTTTGGTAAAACTCTGTTGTTTCTGCAGTTGATATTATTAAATTTCTTACTTGTCTGATAGGATACAATTGACACAACTTTTCAATTCTTTTAGGTTAGCGCTTATTCATCTTTTGTAAGAGGGGTGGGGTCTGCTTTGGAGAAGCAAAGAAAGAGAATGGATCCTCAGACAAATGAGCCTTTATTCACAAATTGTACCCGGGAGTTCATTGGAACACATGATTACATATTTTACACAGGTAAGTTTGGTGCTGTCAACTTTTATTGATTTTCATTTATCTATTCCTCTTGCTATTGCTGTGGTCTATATGAAGAATCGTTTTTGAAATACTGGAGATATTCTATTTAGTCCTTTGCTTTATGAATGAATGACATGTGATTTCAGCGGACTCTCTGACGGTCGAATCATTACTTGAACTGTTGGACGAAGATAGCCTGAGGAAAGATACTGCACTTCCTTCTCCTGAGTGGTCCTCTGACCATATAGCACTTTTAGCTGAATTTCGATGCAAGCTTCGATCCCGTCGCTAGTGTGTGATTAGAAGGTGGTAAATCATTGGATGGGTAATTCTTTGATCTTTCTTATCTTTCCTTAACATCTTTGTATCCTGACTCCAAGCAATTTAGCGTACTTTCGTGTATCTACAATATGATTATGGCGTGGGCCTGTGGAGTATTATTATATAAGGGGTGCTTCCTACAACATGAGAAATTTGAATCAAAGCCATTATATTTGTCAAAAAGGCTGCAATTATGTCAATATTATTTAAATCTCTTGTGACCTACCTCTTCCCCATGCTCAATTTTTTCCCTCAGTCTGAACACTATTATACTCCAAGGACAGTACATCATCCAAATTTAATTCACCAGACATCATGTTGATCTCTCATAAATTAATGTTTAGTTATCGAAGTTTGTAAGCCTGGGAGCTCTTGCACTGTTCTACCGTGGTGGGAATAAAATAATCTCCATCTCTGCAACTGTGTCACGTATGTACCCAGTCCCCAATGACAAAACCTACTACTTGTGTTGACAGTTATCACTCGTTCAGTGATCTGATCAAATAATAATTTGTATTAAGAAAGTCATTTCATTTCGTAATAATTATTTAGGTAAGTCAATTTAGGAACAAGGTTTGCAGCTTTGAGCTTCAACTTTCAGTTAAGACATTTGTTTCTGTTATAATTGTTGTTTGTTTATCAGAAAATTTAATAGAAGTCTAACTGGGCCCCTTGATTTTATGAAAGTCCAACGATCAAGGCTTTATTTTTCCCACTCTCACCCCAATCTCATATCTCAAATGAAACATCCCCTATATGTGAGGAAGTGTATAAACATTTCGTCCTATTGAGCAATCAACTTCTAAAGGAATGATTTGAGTAGGTGCTATAATGCAAAGGCCCCCTTGATGTTTTAAACTTCCTGAAAGGAGGAAAGAAGGGGGGGGGGGGTGTTTGTGGCAAAGCGGAATGCATTGATCATTTGATGATGGGAGTAAAAGAATGCTACAGAAATTCTGTTTATGCAGGTTCGCATACATAGGCGTCCTTGCATTGTTATCTCTTTCTTCCATGCGCTTGTCTTTGTTTGAGATGTTGATGGGATTGTTATGTATTTGTTGTAGCCTTTCCCCATTAGATGGTGTGCCATTTTATTTAATTGGTGCTGCTGCCTTGTATAATAAGCTTATCTGATGTGCATGAAAACTGGATGCTTCCTGCAGACGGAAAAAAGAAACATTAAATTGGCTCTGTTACATTGGGTCTGATACAGAACATGTGGCCTGTGCGACAATGCTAGTTCAACGGGTATTATTTTTCTAATTTTATTTTCTCCCTATAAACGCGTGGGATGCTTCTCAGCACTAACATATTTGCTTGATGACAATTTGTTTTGCTAATAGTGAGTAAACTTCTTAAGTTCTTATACTCGAGGTGTTTTGATGGGTCTTGTTTATTGATGAAAACTTAGCGGGCTTTCGGGAGATGTGTTGAGCTATTTTGATACATTTTCTTATTTGCCGAACATGGAATGCCAAGGATTCTACCTCCATCGATGCTTGGGTTCGAAGGAGCAGAGTTTTTGTTTTGTTTTATTTATTTATTGTATTTTTGCTGTGGAACTGAGACGAGAGGGATCAAATTTGTCGCAACCTGGAGTCTGGAGCCAAATTTGTCTTACATTTTGCATAATGCACTCACAGGTTCATTGACGGAGGATCTCGAAGTTGAAAGATAAAGGATCCTGGAATGAAGGGTATATGCATGGAGGGCAAATGATCCTCATCTGTTGCTTGTTCATCTGTGATATGCTTTACTGGGCTATACATGTCTCATAGAAAATAATGATTCTGTTTGCTTAAAAATTTTCCTTTCCCCATCATCGGAAATTATGATTAGTTTATGGCATCATTTTGGGTAGGTGAATGTTTACAAACTTTCCACATATCCCAAGTAGGTGATAATGTTAACGCAGAAGATAGCCAAGGAGATGGAATAGCATGAGATATTTCTGCCGATCACGAGGATTCTACAGATTTGTGTAGCATTCAATACATGTACATGTACTGGGTCTGAACTCCACATCCTGTAAAGTTTGTCTAATGATGTCGGCAGGACATTTTCTTGAAGAAATATTGCTCCATATATCTTTATATTTTAGTATATTTTTGTACAGTTACAGTATGTCTCTATATTTTTATTTATTTTACTATGTATCTTTACATCCTTGTTTAAATTGCTGCCAATGCTTTAACGTCGAAAGTAAAGATGAATTGAAGGTAGAATATAGAGACAAAGTAGGCATTAGATGTTTCATTCTCCTTCCGTCATCCCAGCTTCTATTTATTTATATATTTTTATTCAAACTTCAAACATCTGAAGCTTAAAACTAGTTTTTATACAATTAATATAATTGCAATTAGAATACCCAACCCCCTAACCTCACTACCTCAAATTGCAATTAGGAAACCCTGGAAAATTAGTTGGCCTTGTTATTGCCTTTTCTTCTCCTGTCCGATATGCCACGACAATCAATATCTTCCAATGAAATTCAAAAGCTATCCTCAAACTTCAATGCTTTTGATTGGAACACGCAAAAGAGGATTGATTCAATTTTCGTTTCAACATTCTACATCAAGGCAGGCACATGTAAAATCGATGCCAAACTCGCAATACGTCTACATATGATTTCGCTGGCAGCAAAATTCACTAGTATAACGGAGAGCTTGAACCTGCAACAATGTGGGGATGGATTGCTAATCTTAAAATAGAGTACTTTCGCAACATGTACCAAGCATGTCAGTTGTTTTGGATAATTGACAATAACTAGCTTTCTCCTGCCCATTGAAAATCTTCTAGTAAGGACTACGAGGTGGCTTCGCTACCATAATTGGGTGTTGATTTGTAGCTGGATTGTTAGTCAGAAGGGGGCCTAATGGTGAAAGTGACATATAAATTGAAACAAAGCTTGCATGGATTAAATCTCATATTTACTACTTAATTAGGTTCTACTAAAAACCTGACATTGGAAGCTAACTGGAGTTTCGGGTGAAGCATTCAAAAACAAATATGTTGGAAAAAGTGGGTCTAAGAAGTGTTCGGTGAAGGCGGCTAGTAGGGAAGAAGATGATGACGGTGTGGGTGGTAGTGAATTTGAAACCAAACATCATATATATATGAAAGACCTTTCCATTTATTTTTCTTTTTTGATGTAATTAGGGATGTTGTATAAAGTGAGTTATAACTTTAAAATAATTTAGATTTGAAAATTATGATTTTTGACTTTATATTACGTATAATTTTATTTATTATAATTACTTGCTTTTTTAGTCATTAGAAGGTTGAAGATAAATGGTAGATTGAAGGTTGAAAATGAATTAAAAGTTGAAGGTTGAAGATATAAGGATACACGTGTTATTTTAGGTCAACAATTTATTTAAGATAGCTCTCATGTAATAGAAAATGGATGGAAAGGCATATGGTATATTTTTTGTTGTTGCCAAAATAGGGGTATATAAGTATAACAAATTAAAAGAAGGGATATATAATGTAATCTTGTCAAAATGTAGGAATATGTAGTGTAGTATATCCTTTTTATTTATTTATTTATTTATAGATATTAGCGTTTGATTCCAAAAAATCAATATTTTTCTTCATTATAACAATGAAATCAAAGTTGTGGTATAACTATGGGGATTTCATATTTTTCATGTTGGCTTTGGTAAAAAAATTTCTTAAAAGGATGTGTAACTATGGCTTGTCAGCATTTAAGGCTAAAAAAATTTAAATGGTAATCGCTATTTAAGAGAAAATGTCAAATCAAGGTTGTTATCTGTTCGATGACTTGCTTGGATGTGACCCTCACCTTTAGGGGAGAGGGAGCTTGAGAGCACCATTCGTTGCCTTCACTGCTTGTTATTGTTGTAGTCATTCTATGGCTTTGCCATGCTCCAACATCTTCTTCGATTGTTGATGTTGGTTAAGCTCACTTCATTCCTCCCACAATTTTCATCATCTTATTCTTTAAGCTTCATGCTTTGGTTTTTTTCATCGGTTGCGTGACACCATTACCATTTGGAATTGCAGGTGAAAATTGTTTGCTTCACTTAGGTTATTTGGTGAAGATGTAGTTATTCTTAGTTTCCACCCAATGTGGTATATAATGGTTGTGCTGTAAGTTTTATATTATGATGCTTAGTTTTCCTTTTTCCTTGGGTTTCATATGTTAGGTTTCCCTACATGTGTTGAGTCATTTCCTTTGTAATAATGCTTTAGGCATGCATCAAACTAAATTATTAATAATATAACTCAAACATAATGTCCTCTTACTCTCCAGGAAAAAAATAATAATCAAATCATATTATAGTTTTAACTTATCACACATGTAAATTTGTTATGATGATAGCTTTTTGAGACATCATCATCATCATCATCATCATCATCATCATCATCATCATCATCATTATTATCATCATCATAATCATCATCATCAGAGCTGGCAAAAGTTGACCTGACCCGCTCAACCCGACCCGACATTGACCCGACCCGACAATGACCCGATAAAAATAAATCCGACCCGACTTGACCCGTCATTGACCCGACCCGATAGTGACCCGACCCGGTATTAACCCGACCCGCTTCGACCCGACCCAACGTTGACCCGACCCGACAATCACCCGATCTGACCCAACATTAATCTGATCAGATATCAAAATATATTATAATAATAATAATAATAAATTACATATATTTTATTATTCATTTAAAGCTTTTAAAAATATAGTATTTTATAAATTGTACTTATTTTTCATAATTTTACCTAGATATTCTTATTTATTAATGATATCCTAATAAGATATATTATTAATAAATAAAAAAGGCAAACATTCAGTTATAAGCCTGTAAAATAATTTTCAAAAAGTGTTCCATTACATCCACTAATCCACTTATTTGAAGAAACTCTTAATAGAATAAACTCTTGATGCTCACCTTTATTTTATAAAATTATCTTTTCTTAAGTAATCAAATATTTTAAGTAATCAAATAAATATAATATATGATAAACATCTAATATTTTTACTTGTAAAATTTATAAATGTTTAAAGCAATCAAATATAATATTATTAAAACTTATGAATATCTTTATTATTTACTTTTGTAAAAATAAAACACATATAATATTCTTATTTCATTTATCTTTACTAGTGATCTTATGATTGTATTGTATCTAATATTTACAATATAATAAATGATCATTATACATTGTATATTCTTGTTATGCTCAACTTTATTTTATAAAATTATCTTTTCTTGAGTAATCAGATATTTTAAGTAATCAATTAAATATAATATATGATAAACATCTAATATTTTTACTTGTAAAATTTATAAATGTTTAAAGTAATCAAATATAATACTATTAAAACTTATGAATATCTTTATTATTTACCTTTGTAAAAATAAAACACATATAATATTCTTATTTCATTTATCTTTACTAGTGATCTTATGATTGTATTGTATCTAATATTTACAATATAATAAATGATAATTATACATTGTATATTCTTGTTATGCTCAACTTTATTTTATAAAATTATCTTTTTGTAAGTAATCAAATATTTTAAGTAATAAATTAAATATAATATATGATAAACATCTAATATTTTTACTTGTAAAATTTATAAATATTTAAAGTAATAAAATATAATACTATTAAAACTTATAAATATATATTATTTTATTTACCTTTGTATAAATAAAACACATGTAATATTCTTATTTTATTTATCTTTACTAGTGATGTTATGATTGTATCTAATATATAAAATATAATAAATGATAATTATATATTTTATAGTATTATTATACTCACCATTATTTTATAAATTATTTATTTTTGTATAAATAAAACACATATAATATTCTTATTTCATTTATCTTTACTAGTCATCTTATGATTATATCCAATATATACAATATAATAAATGATAATTATATATTTTATAGTATTATTATACTCACCTTTATTTTATAAATTATTTACTTTTTTATAAATAAAACACATATAATATTCTTATTTTATTTATCTTTACTAGTAATCTTATGATTGTATCTAAGATATACAATGTAATAAATGATAATTATACATTGTATATTCTTTTTATGCTCACCTTTATTTTATAAAATTATCTTTTTTTAAGTAATCAAATATTTTAAGTAATAAATTAAATATAATATATGATAAACATATAATATTTTTATGTGTAAAATTTATAAATATTTAAAGCATTCAAATATAATACTCTTAAAACTTTTAAATATCTTTATTATTTACCTTTGTATAAATAAAACAAATGTAATATTCTTATTTTATTTATCTTTACTAGTGATCTTATGATTGTATTGTATCTAATATTTACAATGTAATAAATGATAATTATACATTGTATATTCTTGTTTTGCTCACCTTTATTTTATAAAATTATCTTTTTTTAAGTAATCAAATATTTTAAGCAATCAAATAAATATAATATATGATAAACATCTAATATTTTTACTTGTAAAATTTATAAATGTTTAAAGCAATCAAATATAATACAATTAAAACTTATAAATATCTTTATTATTTACCTTTGTATAAATAAAACACATATAATATTCTTATTTCATTTATCTTTACTAGTAATGTTATGATTGTGTCTAATATTTACAATGTAATAAATGATAATTATACATTGTATATTCTTGTTATGCTCACCTTTATTTTATAAAATTATCTTTTTTTAAGTAATCAAATATTTTAAGTAATAAATTAAATATAATATATGATAAACATCTAATATTTTTACTTGTAAAATTTATAAATATTTTAAGCAATCAAATATAATATTGTTAAAACTTATAAATATCTTTATTATTTACCTTTGTAAAAATAAAACGCATATAATATTCTTATTTCATTTATCTTTACTAGTAATCTTATTATTATATCTAATATATACAATGTAATAAATGATAATTATACATTGTATAGTCTTGTTTTGATCATCTTTATTTTATAAAATTATCTTTTTTCAAGTAATTAAATATTTTAAGTTATCAAATAAATTATAATCAATTATAAATATCTTTGTTTGATTCAAAGCGCAATATTTTTATTATTAAAATTTATAAATATCTTTACTATTTATTTGTGAAAATAAAGCGCATTTAATATTTTTAATTCTTTTATATGCAATATTAATCTTATGATTGTCTGTCTCTATTATTTATGATTTATGAAATGATAATTACTTGGACTTGAATATGAGTAAACCCGTCAAAACTCGACCCGACCCGATCCATTAAGTTAACCCGTAACTAATTGAATCCAACACGTCAAATTGTATGAAATGACCCCACCCATCAACTTAAATCGAAACAACTCGGACATAACTAACCCGTCATATTACATGAAATGACCTGAACGGGCCGAAGCCACCTACTCATGTGAAATAGAAAATGACCCGAAACCAACTCGACCCTACCAGTCAAGTTAATCAAAAATTATTTGAATCCGAGTTTTCTTAACCCGAACGACCGAACCTGACTCGACACGACAAATGAACCCGAAATGACCCGACCCGAAACCGACCCGACCCGACAAATTGACTCGAAATGACCCGACCCGTTAATGACCCGACCCGACCCACAACTGACCCGACAAATTGAATGACCCAAAATGACCCGACCCGAACCCGACCCGCCCGACCCGATTGCCACCTATAATCATCATCATCATCATTGTTTAATTACATCAAATTAATATAATTAGATAAAAAATTTCCAACTCAACTTATAATAGTAGACTTGCATCCAACTTTCTCTTGGTAATGAACTAATTTAGGAGGATCATCCATTTAAAGGAGATTAACTTGTCCTAGCTAGTTAGGAGGATTCTTGTACAGAGGAAGCGATACCAAATTCTAGCATGGGGAAGAAGGTCAAGGATGATGTGACTTACCACTTGGTTCCAGGTTTAGCAAGGGTTTGGAGGAAAATGTTTGATAGGGTGTCAGTGGGGTGGTCTACTTACTCAGTATAATCATCAATTCCCACATTAGGAAAGCCATAATACTCATTTTTAGTACTAGAGAGGTAGGTGGCCATCTTACCTCTAACCTTGATGGCCTTGATGTGATGCGTTAGATCAAGATTATAGTAGAAATCAACCATGATAGTTGGATAGAAGAGGCTAAGGTATTTCACAAGTTTTCCTTATTGATGGAATTTTCATATGGTCTTATAGGTAAGGATAATTTCATACAAGTCGAGCCCTTAATCACAGTAAAAATCTATATACCTCAGAGCATAAAATTAAACTTCATTTTCAAGTGAGGTAAATTGAATTAGGGTTGAAGGTGGAAACTTTAGGTTTTTCACTAGTGGGGATAAGGGAGCAATGCCATCCTCTACAAGTTATTAGTGGTGGTATGAGGGTGTTTCTTTGATTTTTTCTAGGAAATGAATTTTTTCTTAGCTTAGGCAGTGGTGACATGGATGATGTAATGAGTAGCGTGCTTTGGTGTAATAAGAGTGGAATTGTTGGGGGAAGAGGAGATGGGTATGGTTTTGAGTGGAGATTATAGCGTTGATGTTTTGACCATTGTGATCTCAATAATATTTTGGGGCTTGCTTAGTATAGGAAGGTCATTGAGGAAGTCTTAAATGTCATCTTCTTCTTGAGTGGCTTTTGGGTTGTTGGTTAATTCAACCATTATTTCTTGTAGAGGGTTGATAGTATTTGCAGAATGAGGGTGATAGTTTGAAATAGAGAATGATAATGATTAGTTAAGAATTAGGGGAGAGGGGTTAAAGTTGATGTGAGGACAAACTAGGAAACAAGGTATGCAATTGGCATGTTCTGCTTGATGCATGGGGAACATGTTGTTTCATGATGACCACTTTGGTTATCATCATCTCGAATTTCTATTCTACCCACCTTATGGCTCTTCATCATGTATCTCTACAACTCAACCCTTACTTCTGTATGTCCTATGATAAAGAATGAGGCACATGCTAGGGTGGAGTGGGTCAAAATCTAGTGAAAGAAATATTTACAAGCAAGGACCCTATTGACTAAGAAAATAAGGTGGAAAAGAAAACTAAGGTTAAGAGGGTCAAAATGAAAAAAAACATAAATAAATTAAATCCTTATACTGCCATATAAGAGCACTTGATTTAATTCCATGTATAACCAGTTGATTGATTAAACAAATCCAATGGTAGAAAAATTTTCCCCAAGCAACTAGTCAATTGGTATCCAAAAACTAGTTTACTAGTTTGGTAAGTGGACTGGTCTTTGCAACCTATTGAAGGGTTACGCAAGTCTAAAAAAAATCAATGGATAAGAAAATCTTGCACTATGCAACTTATAACATCCCGATTCGATATAACCATGTGGGGGCTACCTTGGAGCACTTTTGGATTGATCGGCTGACCCTATAGATCAACAAAAGGATGGTATACCATGTTGATATAAGTAGCCAGATCAATCCTTATAACACTCCCCTCAATTTGGGGGTATTACATTAAGGGGGTGGTTACCGCAAGTAACTTAGGATCCCTAGTGCTAAGGTGTAAACTTGGGGAACAAAGTTTTTCTTTAAGGGGGTAGTGGTGTAATCCCTCAAAATGTTAAAAACCTATAATTTAATCAATAGCTATTATTTAGGATAAATTAGCTTTTAAATTTATTTAATTAAATTATTTTATGAATTTTTGAGTATATAAAATTGGATAGGAATATTTCAAAAATTAAAATAAATATTTTATTATTTAATCATACTCATTTTATTTAAATAGTTTTCCAAACCAAAATTTTATTTAAATAGGTTTCTAAACCAAATTTTTTCTAAAATCAACCTTTTTAAACTCATATATTAAATTAAATTATTAAATTTATTTATCTACCAAAAATATTACCTTCGATTACTTTATAAATTAAATTATTTTATTTTTTCCTTTTTCCCCCTTTCCTTTTCTTTCTCCTTTTTCTCCCTTCTTTCTTTTTCCTTTTTCTTCCTTCAGGCCACTAGGCCCCGACCTACTTCTCCCCCTGCACGTTGCGCCACTGGCCCATTTCTCCCATTCCCTCCTCCTTCCCTCGCACAACAACACATGCCCCCTTCTTTCTCTTCTTCCCTTTCCTCTCCCTACCACACGACCAACCACCTGCCACCCTATAGCCTACCCCAGTCGGCCACCTTCTCCCCTCTTCTCCCTCTCCTTTTTCTTCTCCTCACCAGCCCTTTTCTACCCCATTTTGATCCCTCTTTCCCTCTCTCAACCTTACTTTCTCTCCCTTTCTCCCCTTTATTCTCTCCCCTGTTTCTACCACCGCCGCACTAACCCCTTGTACCACCTCCTGCCATCTTCTAATCCTACCCTACACCACTACACCACCCCTCAAGCCCCCTACAACTCACCTCCTTCCTCTCCTCTTCTTTTTCTTCCTTCTCAGTAGCCACCCTGCACCTCCTCCTTCTGCCGCCTCTACAACCACTTGGACTACCAAACCCCTCCCTGCAATCTCCCCCACCAACCCCACACCTTCCTTGGGCGAAATAAATCCCCTCACCCCTCAATTCCCTCATCCTTTTTCCTTCCTTCTCAGCCCCCTTTACTTGGCAGCTACCTTCGCAACCTCTTTGCTGCCACCGCTGTTGGCCTTGGCCACCAACAACCTATCCTTGACCACCACCTACACCTCCTCTCCACCCCTGCATCCTTCCCTTTCCCTAAATCCTCGCCCACTTGCCCTCTTTCCTAGCCCTAAAACCCTAACCTAAAATTAGCCTTTCCCTTCCTTTCCTCCACCAACTTTAACCCTTTCCTCCCTTACTTTGCATGCAACTCATGCTGCATAAGTAGTATGAGTTATTGTATGCCTTGGTCTAATTTGGTTAATAGGTTTTAAGGTATAATAATATTTAAGTTAAGTATTTCATTAATTAAGTTTTATAAAGTCATATGCTTTGGTTTTCTCATTTCTAATATAATAAGTATTGATATTATTTTTAGGTATTGGTTTTGCTACTTAAACCTTGAATCTTTAGCGGGGATACTGGTAAGGTTTGATTTTTGTGGGAATTAAGGTAATCATTAAACCCCACTTAAACGCATGGATAAACATATGTTAGTACATTAGGGTTTTAATATGTTATTATGCATGATATATGTTGTCTAATATAATGTATGTAGTTGCTTATATTGTTTGATAAAAAGGAAAAGATGAAAGTTTATATGCCATGAGTGGAAATAATGCTTAAGGAAGGAGTTTTGTTATTCAAGGAAATGTTAAGTACTTATCCATGTTATATTATTTTATTGTGACTACTGATGCATGAATAATATTATTGTGAGCCCTAGAGGCATTTTAGTAATATGTCTTGTGCAAGAGTATGGCCTAATATGTGAGGGTGATAATGAGTATTATGTGGAAATATAATAGTTGGTGGAATTGGATGATGAGAATGGAGTATTAATATTAATATTCATGTAGTGATGATAATTTAATGAAAGTGGTGTAGTAAAGGGAAAAATGATAAATTTGTAAGTAAAAGGGTATTATGGTAATTTTGGAAGTAAAGGGCAAAATGGTAATTTTGTATGTAAAAGGATAAAAATGCTAATTTTGGAAGTGAAGGGCAAAATGGTAATTTTGGAAGTAAAGGGTAAATTGGTAATTACGATAATGGCAAAGGGAAATTTGGTAATTATGATAATGTAGAAGGGCAATTTGGTAATTTAACCAACTAAAGGAAAATTTGATAATTATAATAATAGAGAAGGGTAAAATGGTAAAATAATAATGGAGAAGGGTAAATCGGTAATTATAATAATGGAGAAGGGTAAGCTGGTAATTATAATAATGGAGAAGGGCAACTTGGTAATTATGATAATGGAGAAGGACAATTTGGTAATTTGACCAATCAAAGGGTAATTTGGTAATTATGATAATGGAGAAGGCCAACTTGGTAATTATGAGAATGGAGAAGGACAATTTGGTAATTTAACCAACTAAAGGGCAAATTGGTAATTATGAGAATAGAGAAGGGAAATTTGGTAATTATGATAATGAAGAAGGGTAATTTGGTAACTTAACCAATTAAAGGGCATTTCGGTAGTTATAATAAAGGAGAAGGGCAATTTGGTAATTTAACCAACCAAATGGAAAGTATGGCAAGTGTAACAATTATAAAGGGTGATTGGTGACCTAATAAGTGTGAGAGATAACTTGGTAACCTAAACCGAACAAGGGGTAATTTAGTAATTATGCAATACGAAGGGTAGCATGGTAATTTGGCAAGTAAAGAAGGGATGACTTAATAATTGTACAAGTAAGGGGTAATTTGGTAATTATACAACACGGGGGGTACTATGGCAATTTGGAAATTATGCAACACGGGGATACTATGGTAATTTGGCAAGTAAAGAAGGAATTTCTTAATAATTATACAAACAAGGGGTAATTCGGTAATTTTATAGAGATGAAAGGGATAAATTAGTAACTCGTATCAAATATATTGCCGTAATAACGAAGTTTTGTAATAAAACTCAAGTAACACTAAATAGCAAGATAAGGGTATTTGACAATCAATAAGTATCATGAGAACGAATCCTACATTGGAATTGGATGAGATTAAGATGGTCTTAATGATTGCTCTATGTTATCTTGGATAACCGTATGAATAAGTAATACCTAACGATATTGGAACGATTGAAAGTGAATAAGTATCTGATCGTTGTGTTTTTCGTGATCACCTTAATTAAGACACTAATAATTAAAGTGAAAGACCTCAAGATTGGGAATTGTGCCTCTTTAGGGGTCACCACCCTAAAGACGTGGTTTAGCCCACGGTTATTTTGGTATTTGTTGGTGTGCCTTTGTGCCCCAACTAGGCCCTATACCTTACTCTATCTAGCTTTACATACCTATTTAGGGGGTATGCATACTTATAGATTAGGTGTCCTTGTCGGTAGGGTACTAAGTAGCTGTATGCACCAGTGCGAACCAGGGTACCTTTACATCCCTAGGTTGATAGTTGAAGGGTATTGAGTAGCTTGTATGCACCAGTGCGACCAATGTACCTTTGTGTCTCTGAGATCTTGATCTTCCCATCGAGGCAAATAAATTGAATTGTTGTGATGATTAAAAAGGAAAAACACTAATCGTGAAAGTGAAAGACTTGTGAGTTGGGGCCAGACCGGTCCACCGGTGAATAATAGTGGTCATGAGCGTTTTGCCTTGGAGACTGGTCCACCGACAAATAATAGTGGTCAGGAGTGTTTTTCCCTATACATATTCCAGTCCACCAGCTATAATAGTGGGGTTCCTGCACTCACATATATATAATTAATTCATAGAAAAATACTAATCACTTATAGTGGAACACTATGTGAATCGGGGCTAAACAGGTCCACCAACGAATAATAGTGGTCAGGAGCGTTCTGCCCTAGCGACCTGTCCACTTACAATAATAGTGGTCATGAGCATTCTGCCCTGTATGTATTCCGGTGCACCGGCTATATAGTGGGGTTTCCGCACTCACATTGATATATAATTTGAGAGATGACTTAATAAGGATGGACTAATAGCTTAAGGCCCAAAAGTATTAATTTTACATTATGACCTATTAATATTTGATGGACTTGTTAAGTATGTGAATGTTGTGTATGCCTATCTTATTATATATGTATATAGTTTTGTATCATGTGTTCCATTGCGGGCCTACTTTTCATTGTGTTTTAAAGGGTTACTCAGTACCATAATACTGAAGGGTTCCATTTGTGGGGCCCTTGCCTATTCAATGGGTAGTGTCCCTTGCAGGTCCTTTTCAGGTGTTATTCAAGTAGGTAAAGGAAAAGAGCGTAAGGAATTATTCGAAAAGTCCTAGGGTTGCTCTCTCTCTCTCTAACCCCTAGTTTAACTGTGGTCCTTATTCTTATAACCACCATTGGTAGATTCTATTCTTGTAAATTATTTATTACACTACTCTGATTTAAGTATGGTTTGAGTTTCTCATAAATTATATTTTACTCTTTTAACCTTAGCACTTGGTGCTAGAATGGTAGGAGTGAATCAGTCTGGTACTAAGTGTGATGGTAATATCTCCAGAATTCACAATTTTATTATTTTGCTTCTGCTAATTCTTTTAATTAAACAAAATTTTTTAGTAGTGAATTTTAGGGGTGTTACACAACTAGTCAAATAGTATCCAAAATCCAATTGACTAGTTTAGACCAATTGATGAGCTTTTACAACCAACTGATAGGTTAATTAAATCTAGAGAAAAAAACCAATGGTTGAGAAAATCTTGCACCAAGTAACCAATTGACTAGATTTTACAACTAGTTGAATAATTAAGCAAATTAAGAGAAACAAAATTAGTGGGCAAGAAAATCTTACACCAAGCAACTAGTTGATTGGTATCTAAAAACTAATTGATTGGTTTGGACTAATGGACTGGTTTGGGATTGCTCATTATTTATTAACCCTAGGTTTTCCTTGAGAACTAATCAGTTGGTTTATCTGAAAATGAATCAATTGGTATTTGGTAGAAAGCAAATACCAAATCCAAAATCAAGCAATTCACTTTTCAAGTTAAATCAAATTAAAAAAAATTTCTGATATGAAAATTTGAAATGTTTTAAAGGAAAATTTTATGATAAATCCTAAGTGCTTGAAGATCAAGCATGCATACATAGTGACCTAAAAAAGGATTAATAAAATCTACCCAAAACTTTAAGTCTTGAAGTTTTAAAGGTATTGTCCTTGATGCTTGAAACTTGACTACTCTTTTAAATTGAAGTATTCTAAGTATTTGGTTGAGAGTGTTCACTTCATGTGAGAAATTGTAGTACATGCACACTTGACAAAACATTATTATATCTTTAATTAGTTTTTTTTATCATCAAAATAAGGGTTTGTGACCCATTAGGTTAATAATCTCTCTCCCCTTTTGATGATGACAAACAAAAAGGAGAAATGATGGTAATTCTAATGTATAAGAGATGTAAGAATCGAGAAATTACCATATGTGCATCTTATTATCCAAGCCATCGCTGGATTTTCTCCCCTTTAGTCATAAATAAATGGGGCTAATCAGAGAAATATTAGCAACTATGATTTAGGAGCATTCATAGATGATCCTCAAGATGATGGTGATTTAGGATACTTGATTATGAAGCTGATCACATTATGTGTCTTTGATCATAATACTATGACTAACTTTGATGATTTTACTTTAAGTCATTCTTGCAGGTATGTAACATATTTTCATGAATCAGATCAAACCATTTAAGAAGTCAAGATACATAAAATTTTTAAGTATTACAAGCTATTACAAAGGAAGATATTGTGCATGAAAGTCAACCCCACAAGTCAAGAAGGCATAGTCAACCTTTTAAGTCTATATAATTATTTTTATTAGGATTCTTGTTAGTTGCTTTTATGTACTAATCATCTTACTTTGTTTTTAATAGTCTTTGTTGAGTCATGAATTATATAGGGTATAAATACATTGTTAATACTAGTTTATGTTCTAGTTAACCATTTATATATCATGTGGCTACATTAGTGTGTTGGTTAGCAATGTTCTATGCCTATATATACATGATGACACAAACATTATAACATGTTGATGCTTGAGTATATTGAAATCTAATATAAGTAATTCACTTGGTTAATTCTCTTTTTGCGATTGCATAATTCTTTTAAAGACTACTTGGAGTAATCTTAGATAGGTGGCATTTTAAGTAAGTTCTTTAAGTTTTTGTTGAGTTCTTGTTGAATTATTTATAAATTCTTACTTGTATATCTTCATTCCTTCTTATAATTTGGACGGACACCAATGCTATTTCATTTTCAATCACATGAATCTTCATCAATCTTTGAAGACTTGTGCCATTGTTGGTATCAAAGACTCAATTAGCTTTATTCCAAATTTGAACTCCATTCACTCCTTTCTTGTGCTTCCACCTATGTGATATTCCAGATTTTATTCTCCCATGCAAGTAAGAAATCTTCAACTTCAAAGTTTGAAGGTAATCAAGTCGAGTAGCATAACTTCAACCCAACCTTCGTAAATCTTCATCCTATTCTTCATATCTTCAATGTCAAAGGTTGAATATTGTATTCTCTTCATCTATGCCTTCGAATAATGAAGCTAAGTGATCGATTATCCTTCTTCTTCTTTCACTCTTCAAGCCTTCTTCTTCAAATTTCCTTAGTTTTCAACGAATCCCTTTAAATCTTCAAGGTGCTTGAGTGTTTTTGTGATTATTTTCCACGTGATAGTTTCTTCTTTCTCCCTCGTGAAGTCTCTTCTTTCTCTCTCCATTTAGAGTCGAATGATATTAATAGATTCAACATCAATATTGTTAGATTATAATATAGCAAAATCATTACATTTTTGTCTATCCTAGTTGAGTATCATCTAGACATTCAACTTGTATTCTCTTCTTCAGAATTTGATCACAATTAGAGAATAAGATTTTTTCACTTGTATTCAATTATTCTCCTTTATTTCATCATTTCTTTGTGTTCTTTCCTTTAAGAAAGAACCTATATTATTATCCATCAAGATTATGTTGAAGTTTATCGAGAACTCTTGATACTACATTCCAGCTTTTACCTTCCATTTCCATCATCTTTTTGAGATCAAGAAATCTTTAAGAATCTTTTCAAAACATCAAGAAGACATAAAATAGTGATTTCCAACATTGATTGAAGTTGTGCCTAGTATTTATTTAGAAAATAATTCAAGCATGGGTGAAGATGTATCAATGAAGACTATGTATGATACTTTTCAAAAAATTTCAACAAGTGTACATGGAACAAATGAAAAATTGTAGCAACTCCCTCCCATTAAAAGCCAACTTCAAAGGTTAGAATCAAGGATAGTTGACCAAGAGATTCTTCAAAATATGCACAACACCATAGAGGCTATAAATAATAGAGTAGAGGGTATGGTAAGGAGGGCAGTCCAAACTCAAGGTGGATAAGAGCACAAGAGAATGGATCAAATGACCTTATCCAAAATCAAAGAGGCTCTGCAAATCATCCACTAAGGTATACCTATTTTGAAGATAAAGGTATAAAACTCGACCTTCCTGATTTTTATGGTGAATTAGATGTTGAGTTATTTTTTGAATGGTTGCATGAAATTGAAGCAATATTTGACTTTAGAGAGTATAATAATGAACAAAAGTGTACATTTTCAACTCTCAAGTTCAAAATTTTTTCTAGGGTTTGGTAAGATAATCTTAAGAGAACACGTGAAAGGCAAGACAAAAGTAAAATTAAGTCTTGGGAAAAGTTAAAGAAACACCTAAAAAAATTATACCTAAATATTATGAGCAAGAGATGTATTTTAAATTGATTACTCTTAGGCTATGACTTCTTAGTGTAGAGGAATACACTAGGTAATTTTAAAGACTAGTACTCTTGTATGAAATGTAAGAAAGAAAATAACAGAAGTATGTTAGATACTTAGATGGCCTTAATAACTTGATTAGGGACAAATTTGAAATGTTTTCTTGTGATTCTCTTGATGATTTGACTAATTTGGCCTTAAAAAGTGAAAGACAAAATAAGTATACCAAAGCCTATCATAATAGAAGTGCTTTAATTTCTACATCCAATAAAACTAATTCTAATGTATCTACGTCAAAACGTGGGACACATATCTATTTGACTAATGATAAGAAGAGTAATCCTAATTGAGATGATAATGGTAAAAATAAATTTAGTGAAGTGTCCATTAAGAAATGTTTAAAACATAAAAGATATGGTAATTTATATAGGGAATGTCCTAATCCAAGAGTTTTGACCTTAAGTGAAATTGAGAACATGGAACCATGTATTAACGATGATGACCTAGAAACTAAATTTAATGATGATGTCTTAACTATGTATGGAGAGGATGGAAATCATTATTTAGTACTTCAAAGGGCATTATAAATACAACCTAATGATCAATCTACACAAAGTGATAAAATTTTAAAAATTAAGTATAGAATTGGTGATAAGGTTTGTAGGGTCATTATAGGTAGTGGTTTATGTACTAATGTTGCTATTGAAAAAATGGTCAAACAATTAAGGCTAGTGACTGCTATAAATTCTAAACCATATTCATTACAATGTCTTAATAAGGACAAAGGAGCGAGGTGACTAAACAAATCTTAATTACCTTTCTCACTAGTGATTACCATGATAAGGTATTATGTGATGTTTTACCTATGAACTCCTGTGATATTTTATTAGGAAGACCATAACAATATGGTAGAAATGCAACTCATGATGGTGTGACTAATTAATATATTGTGATAAGGATAAAAAGAAATATAAGTTGAAACCATCCTTAATGTGATTATATACAACCATTTGATATTAAAAATATTTTATTCTTACATGAATGGAAAATGATTAATTACATTGAGGTTGACGATATATGTTATGCCTTAATAGCTAAATCATCTCAGTTTGTGGAGAAAAAGTCTAGCAATTCAAACATTACTAGTTTTCTTGATGAGTATAGTGATATATTTCCTGATGATTTACCTCTTAGACTACCACCTATTAGGGGTATAGAGAATGATATAGATTTAATTTTTGGAATTTCTTTACTTAATAGACCCGCTTATAGATGTAATCCATAGGAAGCCAATGAATTACAAAAATAAATTTCAGATCTAGTAAATAAAGGTTATGTAAAAGAGAGCATGAGTCCTTATTGTGTACTTTCCTTATTAGTTTCTACATTTAGGAAAACTGTTTGATAAACTAAGGGAAACTAAATTATATGGGAAATTGGAAAAGTGTGAATTTATGATTCTAAGTATAGTTTTTCTTGGTTATATTATTAGTGTTGAGGGTATTAAAGTTGATCCTATAAAGATACAAGCTATTTATGAGTGGCCTATTCCTAAAGATATACATCAAGTAAGAAGTTTTTATGGGTTATCTAGTTTCTATTGGATATTTATTAAATATTTCTCTACTATAGTTGCACCTATTACTCAAATCATGAAAAAAGGAGAATTCATTTGGGAAAATGAAGCTAATAAAGCCCTTGATACTCTCAAGGATAAATTATGCAATACTCCTATATTATATATTCCTAATTTTGAAATACTCTTTGAGGAAACTTGTGATGCAAGTAGGGTAGGTACCATAGGAGTTATTTATCAAGAAAAGAGAACTATAGCATACTTTAGTGAAAAACTAAATGGTGCTAGATTAAGGTATTCTACATATGATAATGAATTCTTTGCCATCATACATAGTTTAGAGACATGGAGCCATTATTTGAGGCCTAAACCCTTTGTATTACATTATGATCATGAAGGATTGAAATATTTACATGTTTAAAAGAAAATAAGTCCTAGACATGCAAAGTGGATAAAATTCTTACAATTCTTTGTGTTTTCTGTCAAACACTTGGATGGAAAAGAAAATATAGTGGTCGATGCTCTTTCTATAAGGTTTGTATTACTTTTTATATTAGATGATAAATTGTTAGGTTTTGAAATGATAAAAGAAATTTATCCTAATGATGAAGATTTTCATGAAGAATATTGGGTATGTAAAGAAAATGGGAACCATAGTAATTATACAATACAAGATGGGTTCTTATTTAAAATTAATAGACTGTGTATTGAGGTTAAGTATAAGAGATTTAATTGTAAAATAGGTACATGAAGGAGCTATTGTAGACCATTTTGGTACTCATAAAACATTATAGATATTGCACGAAAATTTCTATTGGCCACACATGATCAAGGGTGTATAAGTTGTAGTAAACCGATGTGTTACTTGTAAAAAGAGTAAAAGTTTTTTTTTCCATAAAGGTTTATGTACACCATTACCTGTGCCTAGTCAACCATGGGAAGGCTTAGTATGGACTTTATCTTAGGGTTGCCTAGAACACAAATAGGTAAATATTATATATAGGTCATGGTAGATAGATTATCTAAAATGGCTCATTTTATTCCATTCAATAAAGCTGATGATGCTACACATGTTGTTGACTTGTATTTTAAAGAAATTGTGATACTCCATGACATACCTAAAAGCATTATTTCAGATAGGGATGCCGAGTTTCTTAATTAATTTTGGAAAACATCATGACACATGTTAGGCACCAAGTTATTATTTAGTACTTCACATCATCCACAAGATGATGGATAAAATAAAGTTACTAACCGTAATCTTGACACTTTGCTTAGAGGATTGATAAGTAAAAGTACTAAAGATTGGGATATTAAGTTAGCTCATGAATACTTTTCTTATAATAGAATTCCTTCAAGTACTACACATTTGAGTCCATTTGAAATTGTGTACAAAGTGAATTCCTTTATACCAATTGATAATATTACCCTTGAAGAAAGTTGAACTTTAAAACTATAAGGCTAAGTAACGAGTAAAGTTCTCCTAAAATATTTATCAACAAATCAAGGGGAGCATAGAACAAGCTAATGCAAGATATCAAAAACAAGCTAATAAACATCGCATTCAACATGTATTTTCTCATGGTGATTTAGTGTGGTTACATTTACATAAAGAAATATTTCCAAATCTAAGGAATTATAAACTAATGTCAAGAGTAGTTGAGCCATTTAAAATCCTTAGAACATTTAGAGAAAATGATTACAAACTTGAGCTTCATAAATCATATGGCGGTGTTTTAAGGACATTTAACGTTGGTAATTTGTCTCCTTACTTTACCGATGTCAATTTGAGGAAAAATTCTTCTCACTTAAGGGAGAATGATTCAAGAGCATCCATAGATGATTTTCAAGATGATAGTGATTTAGCATACTTGATTATGGAACCGATCACATTATGTGTCTTTGATTATAATACTATGACTAACCTTAATGATATCACTTTATGTCATTCTTGAAGGTATATAATATATTTGCAGGAAGAAGATCAACCCATTTAAGAATTCAAGATACCTAAGATTTTCAAGTGTTACAAGCTATTTCAAAGAAAGCTATTGATCATGAAAGTTAACTCTATAAGTTAAGAAAGCCTAGTCAACCTTTCAAGTCAATATCATTATTTTGATTAGGATTGTTGTATTTTTTTCATGTACTAATTAAGTTACTTTGTTTGTAATAGTCTTTGTTGATCTATGTATTATATAGGATGTAAATACATTGTTAATACTAGTTAATGTGCTAGTTATCCATTTATGTGTCATGTGGCTACATTAGTGTGCTAGATAGTAATGTCCTATACTTATATATATGACGTTGACAAACATTGTAATATGTTGATGGTTGGGTATATTAAAATTTAATGCAAGTAATTCACTTGTTTAATTCTCTTTTTGTGATTGAATAATTCTTTCTAAGACTATTTTGAGTAATCTTAGATAGGTGACATTCAAAGGTTAGTTCTTTGAGTTCTTATTGAGTTATTATTGAATTATTTATAAATTTTGGCTTGAATATCTTCATTCCTTCTTCTAATTTGGACATCCATCAATCCTACTTTGTTTTCAATCACACAAATATTCATCAATATTTGAAGACTTGTGTCAAAAGGGCTTAAGTATACGAGGAATCCCATCCTTAAATTATGCTCTAGTTGATAAAACTTGAGTCTTAAAGATATAATAGGGTTATTTAAAGTAAACACTATAATAATTTGACACTCCCCACCGAGGGTATGCATTAGTATTTAAATATTGAGTATTTCTATCCTTAAAAATATTAATGCAAGTGTTAATGTGAGTCAAATCATATGAGCAAAATTAAAAGAATATGATGTAGGAAAGACTCAAATTCCTTGTGTGTATATATATATATGTAAGGCATCAATATAAGAGAGAGAAGTTAACATACAACACCAAATAAGAATACATGTCAATAGTTAACGTTTATGATTTGAATAAGAAAAATGCAAATAACACATGTATACCCTAACAAAAAGAATAGAGAAATGTAACCAAATAGTTGATGAAGATGAAGGACTATATCAAGAGTCCTAATTCCCACCAATGATGGTTGAAGTATAGCTGGGAGGCCAGGTAGGATTTGAATATTAAGAGCAAGTAGGAGCAGCTACAAGTCAGTGAGGAATGGAAGTGATATCTGCTAATGGATAATACTCCAACCAAGGATTTACCTCATGAAATATTGATCCATAACTATCATTAGTATTTATAGTGCCCTCTAAGTCATCAAAATCATTCTCAACATCATCATTTATATGATCATCCCTAGTTGTATAAGTCTCCCAACCGCACATGATGTCAAAAATGGTAGGTGGTGGTGTATCATCCTCATTAGTAGTGTATGCCATGCCAATGTCACCTCCATCAATAGAAGTAGGAACATCCTTAGTGGGAGGAAGATCACTGTGTATTTGGAGCTACAATCTCTATAGTGGAATAAGAATGGGTAGATTAAAGAAGTTGTTTAAGCCTAGTGATCCTTGTCCTATGCTTAGCTAAAGTCTAGCAAATTCATGTAAATCGACACTTTATAATTTGTAGGCCTATAATGTGTAGTTCATGAAGGCTTTGTATAGTGGTGCTACCCTTAAGTAGACACAAGGTTTGACCTTTAGAGGTTGATGGTGATAAAGAGGAATGTCGAGTAGTAGTAGGAGTCTCTGAGGTATTGAAAATGCTTATAACACCCCATATTTTACCACCATTTTTTTAAATAATATTTGTGAAAATAGAAATAATAAAACGATACTAAGAAAAATGGGATACTGTTGTCGCACCTAACATTGGATAGATGTTCTACCATCCATCATATGTTTAAAAAAAGGCTAATTATTCAACCAACCAACAAAAAAGTAGAGTATGCAAACATATACCATAAAAGATGATAAGAGTTAGGGTTTACATAATCAAGATCATATTGGGCCCAAAACACACTAATATACATAAAGAGACAAGTAACTAAAATAGGGTAATATAATAAAAATTCTAGGTCTCTCAAATACCAATAAAAAGATAACCACTAGAACATCCACGCTTGCATTCACCATGTGAAACACATAAATGGGCTAGCTACAGGCCACCACTAATTACCTACACAAGGTGCTATACTCTTGGGATTCAGTAGGTAACTAATTAGACAGGTATGATAGTATACTGTGTACTGAATAAGCCAAGTTACCTAACCATGGAATTTTGTGATACACATATTGTCATTATAGGTATATAAGTCATGATAGCACACACAAACATACTTATGTAGTAACATACTAACTCACGTGCTTTACTAACAAGTTATCCTTAACATAGTACTTTATACATGCATATGGAAGTAGATAACACCATGCTCAGTGATCGACATGGAATTCGTGAATATTTCATGCTTCACACTAAGTGTAGGAAGTCCACGATTCATCATGCTTCCATAAATTTAGGAATCATAGATAACAACATATGATCGTGTAAAGTGCCATACCAATAATGTGAGCTAATTAATTAAACTCTAAGGTGAATTTCATTTAATCATTCTTAGGAATCCAATCACAAATTTATATAAACATTTATTTATTTTTCTTTTGGTAATGGGTTTGATTATCCCCCATGATCTCTTAAGACCCATGTAAGTTAAACCAATCACCACATTATATAAGTTTGGCCAAAGATAAATAAAACACCTATGTTATTAGACCTCTTAGTATCGATACCCCATTATACACCATTAATTTATAGAGTAGGATAGACACCAGAATTAACTAGGATCTCGCTAGAAGGAAACTATCATAATTGTCCAAAGACAGACTGACCCCTAGTAGCTAATCAAGAATTGGATAATCTAGTTTCGTATAATGCTCCATAAAATTTTAAATTAAGTGATTGCTGTTTTATTTACCAAACCACATGCCAAAAAAATCTTGCATAGTATAATAAGATAACCATGACCACATAATTATTCCAAGTTATCCATCATAACCCATTAAGGGCACTTAGTGGTGATATAATTGACACTTGACTAATTTAATCAACCAATTGAGTTAATTAATCCATGATAAATAGTGTATTTTCATCATTTAATAATCATATCATGTAATCATATCAAGTACTAAACTCTTATAAGGTTAATAAGTACCAAAGAAAGCTTTCTGGCTGAAACCGGTCAATTAGATCTATTTACCAATTGATTGGTTTGTCACAGCTAGACCCTAGTGCCCCTGTTGAAACTAGTTAATTGGTTAAAATAAATGAGTTAATGGGTTCAAGCTAATACCCAAAAAAAAAATTTCCACATACAAACCAATCAATGGGATAACCTAACCATTAACTATAGAGACTACATAATCGATTTGACCAAACTAGTTAATCATTTTGTACAAAATAGTTTGCAAATGCATTATCATACACAAATTTAGGCCTCAAACATCAACCATAACATAAAAAATATCATTGGAAACTTGAAAAAACTAAGATTAAACATGCTTAACCACTCATTCATGCTACATTTCCAGTTAATCAACAATATACATGTATAGCTCACATTATTTCCAAAATAAGAAAACTCAAGACATGGGTCACAACAAGCACAACTTCTATCATATATGCATATTGATTGATTCCAAACCTAGCTACATGAACCCACATGTATTATCACTCCATACCACAATGCAAGAATGACTTGCATTAAGTGAATCTTAGCTAATAATCACACAAAATAGAAAAAATCCTACCTAAAAATTCTCAAACATTGAACATTTTAAAAGAAAAGATTTAAACTCAATAGAACTCTTAAAAATTAAAAAAATAAACAAAAAAAAGAAGAGATTAGAAAATAAAAAAACTCATGGTCTATCAAATAAGAACATTAAGGAAAGGATTCAAGCCCTCAATATTTTTATAAGTCTAACCCTATATTTCTTATGAGTAAAATAAGAAAGATTTAGATGAAGGATTAGAAGAGGTGTAAAAGATTAAAAACTAATTGTAAGGAAAGAAAGTATGATTGAAAGCAAAAGAGAGGGAAAAATAGAGGCAATTTGGTGATTGATAGAAAGTGAGGAAAATAGAAGATAGGTTTGTCAATATAACCCTAATCTTATGGGAAAAGAAGGGAGAGGTGTATATAATGCCAAAATTCTAATTATCCTACTCGAGTTTTGGTACCTTTAGGCAAATTTCTCAAGGATATAAGGTTAACTTCTTGCATAGTTAGAATGGTGATTGTTGAGGAGTTATAAAGCAACACACCATACAAAATTAGTGACATAAGAAGGGAAATAGGATAGAAAGGAGAGGGAAACAAAATAGTAATATATTTTAGGGTTTAAAGGACAAAATAATATATCTTATAGATGTATAAAATATATAGAATTGAGGAGGTTTCTAGAGAAGGAATGAAATAGTATCACTTGTGTATGAAGATCAAAAGGTCTAATATTTACTCCTTGGACTTTGGTATATCTCCCAAACATGGAATCAAGTATGCCTTCTAGAGTCCCATGTACCTCTAACCATCGAACAAACCTCTTACTCTTACATAGTATCTCACTCTCATCCTCACCGATTCCAAAAATCCTATACAAGGTTTGCATAGTAGGGCATATGGGAATTCTAAAGATGAGTCTTTGGATGGTGTAAAAAGTGTTATTAATGGAGAGGTTTGCAAAGAAAAGGCAAATTAGGTTGAGATCATAGTCATATCTTAGATTGAGGAGAGCAATGAGTTGGCGACATACAAAAGTGTCCATGTAAGGTAGCCTGTACTTCTCAGTGTAATTTTTTATAGTAATACACTTGGTAGGAATAGTGGATTATCTCAAAAGGAAAAAAAACCCATTTTCCCTGTCTATCATAGGAATAGAAATTATCGAGTTATATAAGACTTCTCAAAAATACCACTAAATTGAATATCAATGGGAATAGTAGAAAGAGGCCTTAGTGGAGGATGGTAATGGAGAGGAAGGAGGAGGAATAATATCATACTTCATTTTCTTAGTCATCTCCATAACTCTTCTAGTGTTAGAGGTAGATAGTTTATGATCAGTCATTGTAAAATAAGATATCAAAATAGAAAAGTAGCCAAAACAAGTTCTATAACCTATAAATAATAGGGATAGAGAGAAAAAATAATATAAAACTAGAATTTAGGGAATAATAGAGTTCCTAATATGGTTTTTTGGTAAATTACAACTTAGAATTGAGAGATATAGTTCAAAACATTTACCTACTCAAGTTGAAATTAATGATTGTACTTTAATCTTAGATCAAAATTAATTATAGTGTAAATGGTTTCAATGAACTTGGTGAAGGATTGGGTGAGAAATCAAGGAGAATAGGTATATTTGGTTGATTGAATAAAGAAATATAAAAGAAAGTTGAATGGTTGGGCAAGTTGTGTGTTGGTTGTTTATGTATACTTGAAACCAGTCGATTGGATTTTCAAAACTAGTTGAGTGGTTCATGAAAACCATTAAATTTATATTGAAAAACCAATTTATTGGTGTAATCCAACCTTCAAATGCAAATAAGTACCTTTTAGGGTTATCAGTTGACTAGTTTTATTACATGTCAGTGAGTTGGTTCCTTTAGACTAATAAACTTTAATTAGTTTTATGAACTGATAATTACGTATAATTTTTTATAATAATTATTTTAGGGTGGTTGTATTAAATATGTTATTGGTATGTGTATTATTATTATGACATATTAGATATAAATTTAGTTATTTAAAATTGGATAGAATCTAGGTTATAAAGTTTAATCCTAGTTTAGGCCCTAACCATTATCAAGTAACCCTAATTCTAGTAATTGGATGTTATTTCCCTAATTCAAATTTTCTAAATATCACCCTATCCTATACTAGATTCTGACCTTACCCTACTCCCTCTACCCCATTGTAATCTTCTCCAACGCCATACCTCCTTGCATATCTCCTTCTTCCCTATTTTTTCCACTCTCATGTCTTGCTCAACTCTCCTCTTCACACCACCAATCATTTAAATATTTCTCATTCCTTTTTTGTGTCATTTTTCACCCCAAAAGTGAAGCCTACACTTCCTCTCCTTTCTCCTGAGCTCCCTCAAGCAAGAATACCTTTTTGTTCCCTATCTTTCCTCTCATCATCCACTGCATATTCAACATATTTTTAGCAACACATGCCACCATTGGTTCCCCTCCTTGAAACATCCATATCCATTATTCTTGAGCCCTTGATAAAACTATTCCCACTAATGAATCCCTCCTAGCTATGCACAAATCCATAGAAGCCACCACCCCACCTTTGACCAAAAGCATTGAACACCCATCATTTCCTTTAGCCAAAGCTATCAAACTCGTCCACCTTAATATCCACCTTAAAGAGCGAACCTATATATGAGAATGCCATTTTCTTAATATATCGTCCACCTTAATATAGCCTACACTATCCTCCCCTTATATCGGTTATCCTTGCCAATCACTCCCCTAGTAATGGCCAAATGTGCCATTGCTCACCCATTTTTTTAACACATCCCACCATTACCTCCTCCCTTGTTTCGTGAGTTGTTGTTGTTCCTTATTTACTTAGTTAACTTCTAACATTTTCCTAAGTTGTTTTCAATTAATATTTTCAGTTATTGTTGTGTTTTTTATATGTTAATATAATTATTGTTGAAGGTAATCCTTGAGGTATCTTGGGGGAGGCGATCTTTTGTGTAGCTTGGAATTAGGTAAATTCAATTACTCATGAGACTGTAGAAATTATTTGCAAGCATGTTAGGATTGTTTAGTTTTAGAATCATGCTAGGGTTTTACATCTTTCAAGTATAATGACATGCAAGATAAAATGATGACACACTAAATAAGTGGTATATATGATATTAAGTTAAGCTCTATGTATAAGCAATATATTAACTGATTTATGTATGCATGTGTAGGGTTTCATAAGGGGTTGTAACCCTATAACATGATGATGCAAATTTCATGATGAATATCTCATGATCATTATTGTATGAAAGCTGAGGTTGTTATAAAAATCATAGAAACATGTACGCATCATTAGGGTTAGAGTATGATAATTGTTATTTGTATCCTGTAGGGTCAGGAATATTTTCTTACATGCACCATGATGTTAATTAGCCTATTAAATGCTGTATCATGCTATAAAATTCACATACATGCTGCATGAAATTTCATACATGTTATAGACACTTTATTAGGGTTTGTGGGCACAACTTATTAAATGCATAAAAAGTGAAAAATATAGTTAATCGCTAAATCAAAAAAATTCCATATGCTCTAAAATAATGTGAATTATTATCTTTTAGCCTTTTCATGATAAATTTATCATAATAATGATGTTTTGTATGAAATTAGATACGATAAAAAAATTATGGTTTTGAGGGTATTTTGGTAAATTTTGACCTAATGCATCTTTTGTCAATAATTGAACATTAGGATGACCTTATAATTTTGATAGGTTAACCTTAATATCAACTTTAGCTACTGTGAAATAGACCAATGAACTTATGATTTACCTTAATAATTGAAACAAAAGGGAAAATGATTAAGTATGGAAATGGGATCTATTGTGCAATATGTGATATTTGTGATTACCTCATAAAATATTAATACTTAGTGCTCATTTGGTTAGGGGGTAATAGGGGTGGAAAAATTACTCCCATGTTTTATATATCTTATATAATCTAGTTAAAATCAAATATTCTTATTCTAATAAATACCCATTTTAGATCTTAATTTGATCTAAAATAGGTATTTTATTAAAAATATATTTATTATTATTATTATTATTATTAAATACTTAATATAAAAGATAAAAAATAGGAGGAAATTTTTTCCACTCCTATTACTCCTATACCTAACAAGCTATTAAAGTGAAAGACCTTGAGTTGGGAATGGTTGCTCTCTAAGATTAGCTACCCTAAAGATGAGGTGTAGCCCTCATTTAGTTTTGGTTCATCAGTGTGTTGCTATACCCTAATAAGGCCCTAGTATATACTCTATAGGTAACCTGCAAGACCTATAGGGGGTATCAATACTTAAGGATTAGGTGAACAATGTTGAAGGATACTGTGTTTCCTTTATGAGATAGTACGACTAGGCATATTGCTATGTCCCTAGGTTATAGAGTAAGTGTATTATGTTGCCTTTAGGTGCTAGTATGATCGAGTGTACCTTAATATCCCTAGGCTGCTTGTGTCCCCCTTAAGTAATTAAAAATGTAAGTAACTATTATCCAAGACTATACAAAGAAATTGATTTGGATGGTTGGTTTAGGTTATGTCTTAGTGCCCTACCTTGGTATTTGGAATCAAGTTGAGAAATCAGTTGTGGTTATGGTTTCAATATGCCTATTGTGTGCCTTGAGATGATGTGAGTTAGTTAAGTACAATTGATTATTGAGTATGAGACTTTGATGATATATATGTCATCCCACGATTACTGTATATTGTTATGGCATATGTCTTATGTTTTGAACATGTTTTCATATTATTGTGTGATTATGTGTAATGTGGTTATGCTACCTCTTGTGAGGTATTGTGATTTACTCTATCTAAGGGAGTTGTATTGAAACTATATTTATAGATGACTATGTGAAGGACATGGAGTGATTCAAGGTGCATAATAATGTCAAGAATAAATAGAGCCCTTGGGAAGAGGTCCTATTCTCTGAATGGGCTTACAAGTTTAAGAGCTAGGCCAAACCAATTTTGTACCATTGGTTACTAGTTTTTGTTGTTTCAGTTTTTCCTTCGGGCTCTTATTTCTCTCGTTGTATTCTTTATTTACATTATTGTTTGGAAAATATTTAACCGTCACTTTTATTTATGTATTATCTCTTACTTCCGTTGTTTTATGATGGTTATGATTTATTTTAAGCCTTTACACTTGATATAAGAGAGGTGAGAGACCTAAACTTATGCTAAGTGTGGCAGTAACACCAAATATTTTTTAATTAATGCTTATAATTTTTTTAAATTTTAAGTAGTGAAATGGGGGTGTTAAAATCACCCATGCATTGATAATTTAAGCACAAATCAAGGCCACACATACATGGGCTTTACACATCAATAATACGTGGCTGATCATAATATTGGAGAGACAACTAAATTACATGAATGCCATCCCAAGTTTTCTCATAATAGTAGTGAATTTGTCCTTATTAAGTGGTTTTTATGAATATATCACTCCAATGATATAGTCTATTCTCAAGTTCTACACTCACATCACCTTTTTCTACATGGTTTCTAATAAAGTGATGTCTTATTTCGATATGTTTTGACTTGGAGTGTTGGATTAGATTTTTAGTGAGGCAAATAGCTCTTGTGTTATCACATCAAATTGAAATCTTTTCAAACTTAAGGTGATAATATCTAAGTTTTTGTTTAATCTATATTAATTTTTCACTACAAGCTGTAGGTGTTATATATTTAGTCTCAATTGTGGAGAGTGCAACACTAGTTTCTTGTTATGCTAACTAACTAAACACTCTCCTAGCAATTGATAAGTATAAGAAGTACTCTTCCTATCAACCTTGTACCTTGTGAAATCATCATTGGAATATTAGACAAGGTCTAAGAGGGAGCCTCTTGGGTAAAAAAAATCCTAATTTATGTGTGACAATTAAATACCTAGGATCTCTCTTAACCACAATTAAATAAAATTCCTTTGGATTAAATTAATAATGAGAACATAAACATACACTAATCATGATATCAAGCTTAGAACATATACTAAACATGATATCAAGCTTAGATGTGGTAAGGTAAATAAGTGAGTAAATCATAACACAATATCTCTTTTGATCCACTTGTTTACCTACTTTATCTTTGTCTAGCTAGGTTGTTATAGCTAATGGTACTTCATGGTTTGCTTTTATTCATTGTGATTTTTTAAGCAACTCATTTGTATACTTTTCATAGTTGAAAAAATTTCCCTCTTTTTATTATTATTTTTTAATTTAAAGACCAAGGAAATATGTCAACTCCCCCATCATACTCATTTCAAACTCATTGCATACTAACTTAAATTCGTTACACATGTACTCAATAGTAGCACTAAAAATAATATCATTCATATAAATTTGTGTTCACAGCAAGCCCTTCTTGGTTTTCCTTAGGAGAAGTGTTATATCGATTTTATTTCTTTTAAAACATTTTTCTAAAATAAATTTACTCTATCTTTCATACCGAGCTTGTTTTAAACCGTAAATTGCTTTTTTGAGTTTGTAAACATAATTAGGTTTTGAAACCTCTTCAAAATAAGGTAGTTGCTTAACATAAACTTCTTCTTTAAAAAACCATTTAAGAAAATGACTTTTCATATCTAATTTATATACGATGAAGGATATGGAAGAATTAAATGCAAGTAGCATATGTATAGCCACAAAACTAGATATGGGGGAAATATTTTTTCAAAATCAATGCCTTCTTCTTACTAATTAGGCTTTGTTTCTAACTACAATGCATCCTTAATCTAGCTTGTTTCTGACGACCCACTTAATCCCAATTATGGGTATAATTTGAGGTATATTGATCAACTTCCAAAATTGATTTCTCTCAAATTGATTAATCTCATCTTGCATTTATATAATCCAAATTTCATCATTCGTTGCTTCCAAGTGAGACTTAGGTTTCATTTAAGATAAGAATGTAAGATGGTTACAGATGTTACCTCTAGAATATTGATTAGTTGCTCATCTTTATGGATCCCCAATGATGAACTCTTAAGGATGTCCATGGGCATATCTCAAAACTCTTGGAAGATCACCTCATTGCTTATAGAGAGGATGAATGTAAGAAACTAAGAGCTAATCTTCCTTTTCCCAACTACTAAAAAAGATAGAGAAACTCTTTGCTATGAAAAAAAAGTATCTTAAATAGTGACTTTGACTTTATAATGCCCCAAAATTTACTACTAAAAAAATTTATTTTTAGTGGAAGTGGAATATCAAATTAACTGGGTGTTACTACCATATTTGATATAAGTCAAAATTACTACACTATCCTTATATCAAATACAAGGTAACATAGTTAAGACTTAAAACATGATGAATAGTGAATAAGAGAAATTTTGTAAACATAGATAAAGTTTGGAGATTACTCTATGTGTAATATCAAAATACAACAAAAGGGATCTCATGGAACTAAGAGTCCAAAAAAGTATCCAGGTAAAAGGTAACCATTGGATAACATGACTTTATGCTTAACCCTGATACATAAGAATAACTCTTCCAAATATATGACATCATATGCAACAAAATCATTTGAAGGGTCCTCATTAACATGCATAAAAATATCGAGGTCATCTATTCATGGAAATGAACAACACCTATGAAAATGATGATCAATATGCTATGTACGAGTAAGGTAACCATACAACCAAAGTAAGGGTATAAAGAGATAAAGTATATGTGTGTATTAATAATAAGTAATGCAAGGAAAATAATGATTCCATAACTCATTATTAGATATAAAAAGGTCTATTGTTTTATTTACATTGAGTTTAGAGACCTCACTATTCTTAATCTAGTGGAACGATCTACAACACCTCTTAGGGATTAATACACCTGAAACACTATTATTGTATGTTGGAGTGGACCCAAAATATACGACGAAAAAAGATCTTGGCCACTATTTTTAAACATATGGAATTTTTGAAGCACCTCTCAAGGTAGAACACACTTGAGCCACTATTATTTTCTTATAGAATGGATATAACACCTTGGTATTGAATCAAGTAATCTTTTAATTAATGTGATTAATGTCTTATCCATTAGTACTTTTCTCAGAAATATATTATCATTTATCTTAATTTTAAGGCCAACTATTCTTAATCTGGTAGAATAGATTGATGCACCTCTCTAGAAAGAATGCTTCTAAGTCACTATTATGATTTGGTGGAAAACACCCATCAATCTGGTAGAATAGCTGTTTATATCAATGTAATAATATAGGACTCATTTAGGTATTCACAACATATAATTGAAAACAAATGAAGTGCAGCCACATGGTCACTGGGGCATTTTCCAAGAAAAACGTCTATAATTTCCCTCAAAAGCCCTAATTTCATAAGGTGAGCATAAATTCTCATTTTATTGTACTTATGGTACTCAATATTTTTCCAAATATTACAAGCATATTTAAAATTTATTTCCCTTTTTAAATCACAAAAATTCCATTTTTAAATCCTTATTAACCAAACTGCCATTCTTTTATCCAAAATCTAAGAATTTTATATTAGGTAACTTGCATCTTACTCAATCATAATTTAATCAAATTAGTTAGGAAATAATTGATGACACCCTCAAAAACTTATCAGGCCATGACTATTTCCCACATTATTATCAAATGGCCATAATGCCTTTACGATAACCAAAATGCTTATATTTCTTCAAAGAAATTATGAGTCCCAACATTAATGAATTTCAAACTCCAACTTTATATATGCACCACATATCTATATTCATGCCAAGAAACAAAAAATTATACTTTCTCATTTTCTCACTTCCAAGATATCATATAATAAGATTATCATAATCAATATTATCTAAATAACATTACCAAACATTATATCACCTATAAATACACATTGCACAAACAAACTATAACTATGGCATGTATCTTTATCAAAAGGGAAACTAGTCTCTGAGCACATAAACCTAATCCTTCTCCTCTAAAATCAACAAAAAATTACCTATGAAAATGAGAATAAAACATAAATAAAAGTTAATAATAAAATAGAGGATAAGTAATGGTAAAGGAGTTTGGAAATGCGGATAACCAAAGTGAGTGGAAAAGCTTAGGTTACATGAGAGTATGGTGGTGCTAAGGTGGATCATGAGTTGTTCTAGGAGGGAAGCATGATTGTATTGAGAGAAAGTCAAAGCTTCTTGAGTAAAGCATGCAGTGCATGCATGGGTTGAGGTCATGGAATGTGCATGGGTGGGGTGTACTAGGTGAGCATAGATTGTGTAAGAAACCGTGTATGGGTAATTTCAGAGGGGAAAAACTCAGGCATGAAAGGGTATAATATTATGCACATAAATGAAAATAAAGTAGATCATAACCGGGAATGGGAAAACTAAATGGCACAGGGTAGCAATGGTTGGGTAGTGATGAGCGGGAATGATGGGTTGGTAGTGGTGGTTGGTTTTATAGGGAAACAATGGTGGTTAGTGGTTAGTGGTGGTGAGTGGTGTTGATGGTGGATGATAGTGGTGAATAGAGCAACAAAGGGAAGAGGAGAAGGGATGATGGTTGGGGTTGGAATGCTCGATAAAAATGGAGGGAATAAGGGGTTAGTTTGGAATTAAATAAGGTAGTGCTTGGGAGGCTATATATACATGCTTGTGTGCATGGTGAGGAACAACATAGAGGGAAGGTAGAGTTTTCATGGTTCAACATGATTGGAGGAATAGTTTGGGTAAATTTTCATCAAAGATATCCCTTAAGATGTGGAGTTGGTGGTGGTGATGATGAATGTAGGATTGGCAGGTTAAGTGGGCAGGCATGTCATAATGGATTTGGTTAGGAAGAGAGGGATTCACTCAAGAGGAATGGGAAAGAAGAAGAATAAAAGGGAAGCTAGGAGAGAGAAAATAAAAGGGAAAAGAAAAGGAGAAGGAGCAAAAGAATAAAGAGTACAAATAAAATAAGTTTAGGGTTAGGATCAAAATTAGGTTAAAATAATGTTGATTAGGGTATTAGTGTAAAATTAATTATCAACCATCCATAGTTAAGGTTTATGTTAAAAATATTAATGAACAAAAATAAAGATTAGGATTAGGTTAAGATTTTGGATTAAGGGATTAGAGTAAGGTATAAATATTAATTTTTTGAGATTAGAATTATATTAAGATATTAATTACTTAGGATTAAGATTATATTAGATTTGGGGTGTTATAGATTTTTCTATCAACTAATGAATGAGGAATCTTTTAGTTATAGTTAATCTTATGCAGAATGGTGGAAACAAATTGAATGTTCTTCTAGTGATGTCAAGACCAAAGTCTCAAGTATTTCTTCATTCTCATCTTCTTTTTCTTGGTGCTCCTTAGGCCTTAATAATTCTTCCTCAAACAAGCTACCTATAATATGGATGGGCATACATCTTCATCATGTGTAACTTGTACACTAGATAAAAACTCATCAAAAACCACAAAAAAAACTCTTGAACTAACATTATTCATTTGTTGAAGATCTAGTAAGCCTTACTATGTAATGAATAGCCAATGAAGTTCCCTTCATCAAATTTAGCATCAAAATTATGTAAGTTTTCCCCCTATTGTTTAGGATAAACCATTTGCAACCAAATGTGTAAAATTATTCCACATTTGCTTTATCTTTATAGAGCTCATAAAGGGCTTTCTTGTGTATAACACGAATTAGTACCCTATTTATTAAATAATTTTCTATTGATATAGGTTTAACCTAGAAGTAGTTGTGTAACACCCCCATTTTTTACTATTAATTTATTATTATTATTTTAAAACATTTTGGAAGTGAACAAATACCAAACACACCTAGGAAAAATGGCGTGCTACCACTACACCTAACATAGGATATGCGTCAACCACTTATCTTATGTTAGATACAAGGCTGAGAAACCAACCAATCAAAATAGGAGGATAGTGTGCAAGAAATAGGACATATAGTTACTGAAGAAAACTCATACAAAACACGACCTCGTTGGTCCCCAAAATATTCAAATACATGAAGGAATATCCAACTAAAGTATATAGCTACAGTGGGAAAAAAATAAAGATAGGGCATAGCCTTAAACCCTAGTCCATTAAGGACAAAAAAAAGTCTCTAGATGTCCAAGCTCTTAAGCCCCAATTCCAAAATTAGGTAGGCCCACCACTAGCCATCCTAAAAAATCTACAAATGGTCTTTTGCTCATGGGATTGAATAGGTGGCTAAATGAATGGGCACATTAGTACACTTTTTACTAAGCAAACTAAGTTACCTCCTTAATGGGAGTCAAGCATAAAAAGGTCCTAGCATAATTTGGATATCGTACCGAACATATATCATGCTTATACCATTTAATTAGATACACATGCTCTGTCATGGTCATATAATGCATCAGGACTTCATTCAATATGTGGATCATACAATTCATGACTCATTATGCTTATCAAAATAACATAAAAATCATGGATAACAATATAAAAGGAAGTAAGCAGTTTATTCAAACATCTTTTTAAGGCTTCTATCATCCATTCACATAATTTTCCATTGGGTCTATTTTTCAAGCTTGCATACTTCATTATGTTGTTTATTTATAAGTTATAATTTCTCTTTCCCTTTCTTTTTATTTTTTCTTTATCCACATCCTTATTCTTATTCTTCTTCTCATTTTTAATCATACCCTTATTGATTGGTGGATTGTTTTTCACCCCATTATCTCATAACCATGGAATCGTATCCAAACTAGAGGATATAAAGTCTAGCCAAAGACAAGTAACCACCAATGGACATAAATTTTGATCGAAGAAAAGTAACTCACCTAAATGAGTAGACACTTTAGTATATATACTCTCTATTACATCATTAATTTCTAGAGTAGGTAAGGCATTTGGATCTACTAAGATCCTGCTTGAAGACACTAATAAACACTCGAAGGTAAACTAACCTTCGGTAGCTAATAAAAAATTTGATAACCCAGGCCCATGTACAACTTAAGTATCTTCCACTGTAAATGATTAGTGTATTATTTTCCAAGGTTATGTTATCATATAAGGCCTATGTAACATCTAAGTAAAACATCCACACACATTCCATCTTAACCATTATTTCCCTCCAATCATGTGGTAGACTTTTCATTTATCCTTAGCCAAATTTAAATAAACTCATTAAGGTAATACATTTATGCTAAAATCTAGACTATCTCATTCAATCATAACATCATAGCATACTCATTCCAATTTACTCATTAAAGTCTTCCAAGGGTACTAGATAAGAATATCATGTACTATGATCCTTTTAATCCATCCAATAGGTTAGTTAATTTATGCTAAGATGTGTGTTATCATCATTAAAGGATCATATTATATCATTTTGCAAAGTCACAAAGCATAACAAGTCCAAAAGAATAAAACATCACACTTTGGCCAAATTGGTTGATTGATTTGGCTCAGCTAAACCCTAGAGTTCTTACAAACCATTCAATTAGTTTGGTCAGACCAGTTGATTATTCTAAGACCAATTGATCATTTCTGACAAAGTGGTAAATGGGTTTAAGTAGATAACAACTAAATTCACCACACACCATCTGATCCATTGGTTTGGGGCAACCAATCGACTATTCTAAGGACCAGTCAATCAGGTTGGCTTATTTAGTCCATATATTATCTCTTATACAACACATAATAGACATTTTAGATGTGATTCACACTCTAAAATCTTACCACATCCTAATCAAAACATGTCATAACAAAATTCTAATATTTAACATGCTCATAAACTCAATCTTGCTTCACTTTTAGGTAAATTGACCCTATTTCCCATAAATATACCTTTTTTATCATAATTATTAATTAATTAAACATGCATCATTTATAAATTCAAACTCTCATGTAGGAATATAAATTTAGCATTTTATAGAGTACACCAACTTAAATTCTTATTCATGCCACATTTCAAAGGTAAGAATAACTTATTTGATGTAAAAAACAACTCAAGATGGAAGTTCTAAACTTCCAAAACCTTTAAAAAAAGTTGAAATTCAAAAATAATTAAATAACTTTCACAAATCAATACTTTAAATTAGAGAATAAAAAAGACTTACCAATCCAAGAGAAAGACATAGAAAGATTCTACTAAAAGGAATTGAACTTCCTCTTAAATCTATCTCTTTCTTACTTAAGGATAAAATAAGAGGGAAATAGATAATGGAACAAAAGAGTGAATAAAATTCAAATTTAAGCTCAAAGTGGAGAGAAATTAACACAAGTGCTTGAGGTCTCAAGTATTTTAGAGGCTGAAAGAAAGGCAATAAGAATGATTGATTAGGGTTATTTATAACTAATAAATAGGTTATTTAATAGATCAAAATCCCTAATTTTATGGTTCAAATATGAGATGGACAGCTGGATATATCAAGAATAGGTTGACTTCCATTTCAGAGCTTGATTGGTGATTTTCTGTAGAATGTAGGTCTAGCTTATCTAGAAAATATCGAACACAAGAAGGGAAATGGAAGATCAGTGTGGGAAGGAAATCTCCCGGCCATATAGGGACAGTCTACAAATCAAAGCATAATTCCAAATATCTAATAGGAGAGAAGAAGAAGAAGATATGAGTAAGGTCATCCTCTCCCTCATTTGTCCAAATCGAGCCCTTAAATCTATTTGAGGTAGCAACTAAAGAGAAATAAATAATCAAAAGCATTAATGATTACTCAAGAACAACTTAGATTTGGATTATCAAAGTTTTATTTTGATGTAATAAATTTCCTAGAAAATTAAGCTTCAAAAAGTACTCACCTCAATAAACTATTCATTCAGTTTTTATAGACCATTCAATATGTTTGGCTGAATATAACCCTTAGATGAAACAACGAACTAGTGAATTGGTTCACTAGAAAACTTATTTTACCAATATTTTCTCAAATTAATTATTACCTCAAACCCAAGCTATATTTACAATCAATATTAAACATTATCAAATTTATTAAACACAAAAATTTCCATTTTATAAATCTTATAAAAATATGGGATAGTAAAAATGGGGGAATTTGGAGTCATACATTGTATCCCTTGCTACTTCCTCCCAGGTCCTATTCTTTTGTTATGCAACACCATTTTACTATGGATTCCTTGAGGTATAGAAGTTGTGAGAGATGAAATTTTGGTTGTAGAAGTTGGTGAACATGGAATTTGCAAACTCTTTTTGATGATCATTGTTCCCTTTTCTATTGCAATTTTCTTAGAAATCACAAAAAATATATTGAAAGCATCATCTTTATTAGATAGAAATGATGTACATGTATATTGGGAGTTATCATCAACAATGACTAGTGTGAACTTTTCCTAAAGAGTTGAAGATTCAAAGGTTAGAAGGAATTAGGTTTGATGTTTTGAATAATAAGAAGAAGAATTTGAATATTCAAGCAAGATTCAAAGAATATTGGAAGAAAGGTATGATTCAAGAAAGATTCAATGAATATTTCAACAAACTTTGAATGTTTCTCCAAGAAGACATTCAAAGTATCCTATCTAAGATTACACCAAGTAGTCTTAGTTAGAAATATTCACTCACAAAAGAGAGAAATAACCAAGTGTATTACTTATATTAGATTTGAATAGGATCAACATTCTATGTTACAATGTGTTGATTATGGCTTATATAGGTAGTTACACTTTTCTAAGTAGTACACTAAGGTATCCAAAGTAATATAAACATGACTGACTAGAACACTAACTAGTAAAGCAACATAGCACTAACCTATATAATATATGAATCGAATGAAAACATTATTAGAAACAAACGTAGATAATTATTACATGGAAATAACTAATAAGATTCATAATTTACTTAAAAAATGATAAATAGGTCTCCTTGACTTGTAAGTTTGACGTCCGTGCATAATATCTTCCTTTCACTTATAATAACCTATAACGTATGAAATCTTAGATATGTTAATATCTTGAAGTGTATTAATCTTCTCTTTACAAATATATTACATACCTATAATAATTACTCAAAGTACACTTGTTAAAGTTACTCACATTATAAATATTATCATCAAAGATAAATATTTTAATAGAATCCATAACTAAGTATGCCAAATCTTCATTATCTTGAGAAACCATGGATGCTCCTGCATCAATGACTAGTGCATATTGACAAACATTCATGATAGGGGTCCTAGTAGGCCCAAACAAACCCCCATGTAAGAAATAAGTGGTTTGGATATGGTCACATCTTTTTTTAGGTTTAAAAGTGACCCTTTGTTGTTTTTCTTATTAACATGAATCACATAATCTATCCTTTTCAAAATTTAACTTAGGAAGACCACACACTAAGTCCTTTTTAACCAATTTGTTTAATATATCCATATTATCACGTGCTATTATTTTATGTCTTAAACATACATCATTACATATGGCACATAAGCATGCATTATGCAATTTGATTTATTTCACAACAAACATATATACATTGTTAATGCGTGGGAGTATGAACGATACATATTTGTTTGCCTCATTTTGAATAATGTAATGAGAGTGAGAGAAGTTAACCAACAAACCTTTATCACAAAGTTGGCTTATGTTAATCAATTTATGCTTAGGACCACTAACCAAATACACATCATCAATAAAAGGATTAGAAATACTGGTATTGATGCTACCAACTTCAAGTATTTTCCCTTTGGAATTGTTTCCAAAAGTGACAATTCATCCATCATAGGATTTTTCTTTAGAGAACATTATTTTTATCATCTATCACGTGTCTTAAAAAACCCACTATATAGGAACTATTTGTGGCTTCTTGTTTTCACCTTGAGGCATACCTAAAACCATAAATGTCCTAGTTTAGGTGACATTTCATTAGGTCTTTGAGGGGTTATTAACCAATCCTTGAAGAATGGTTACATTAGGCACCACCACCTTCTTTTATCTTACAAATTTACTATTTCTATCAAATTTGCAAGATGATTCCACATGACCGCCTTTTACACATACATCATATGTAATAATATTTATTTGTCTTTGAGGCCTTCATAAAGAAGCTTTTAAGGGTTTGGTGTTTCATGAATTTCTTGTAACTATATCCTAAAACCTCACAGATCTTATAATATTATTGAGCACCCAAAAAAAGTTTAATCTTTCTTTACCCTCGATGAAAGTGTTGGTTGTCTGGACAAATTTGCCACATTTGGATTGGAGATAAACTAATTTTTTCCTAGTTGATCTGTCTTCATTTTATGATCACAAATGATAAATTCCTTATATTTTTCAAATTCTTCACATTTTTCTTCAAGTTGAGACATATGAGATTCAATGAGATAACTTTTTTGAAAATATTGTTAGCCTGTTCATTTAGGTGACCATAAAGTAATTTCATGTTATCCTTTTATTTTTCTATTCTATCGTTTTCATATATGATAAACACATAGTAATTTATCATAAAAATAGAGAAGGTTAGATTGTACCTCATCATTTTCTTCATCACTTTCAAAGCTAGTGAAGGTTGTTAAGGTGGATGGTTCATCTTCTAATGCCACGAATCATAGCTTATCTACCTCCTCTTTACCCTATGGATATACCTTTTGTTAAAAACAACCATGGGCTTTCTTAGATATTATTTTCCTTTTTTATTATTATTACTTCCTTTACTCTTAGCCATTTATTTTTTTATCTCATTCTAGAATTCATAGTAATCTAGGATATACCATGCACACTTTTTCAACAATGATGACATTTGATTCTATCATCTTTGTTAGACACTCTTGGTATTATTGAAGAGCTTGTAAAATATATTCCATTTCTTCCTCCCCTAACCCCTTTTGATCTTAAGAACCTCTTGAATTAAGTTGTGATGGGTGGAACTTTTGCATTATCCATAGGAGCTTCACTATCTTCAACATACCCATATTACTCTTCATAATCTTTAATGGAAATTCCCTTTTTCTTAGAGGATATGGAAGATTTAAATGCAAGTATCTTATTTTTATTTTCTTCCACTATCTTGTCCATATTAGATTCATGGACTAAGAGGTTCCCAAAAATTTCACTCATTGTCATTATTGTGAGATCCATAGCCTCTTCAATTATATTTGCCTTGGGTCTTAATCCTTTGAGTGAGCTTATAATAGTTTCCTTACTTGTTCCTCTTTGGCGATAGATCTTCCCAACACCTTCAAATGATTAAAAATGGTAGTGAAGCAATTGGTGAGGGAAGTAATGGAGTATCCTTGCTTTATTTCGAATAATTTGTATTCTCTAATGTGAATAGAGATTTGTTGTTGTCAAATTTGTCTTGTTACTTCATGTGTTACCATATGCTTATCCCATAATTCTTTTTTTGGCCACTCATGATTGGAATACATGGCATTATTTATCTCATAGGCCACATTGAAGAATCATGATAGTCTTTTCATTGTGGGTAAGTCTTATCTTTTCAACATTCATGACTTCATCACGAATTTTATCCATGATGCCCCCATCTATGATATTTGTAAAACAAATTATTCCTTTAATGATCATATTCCTTAAATTGTAGTCTTATAATTTGATGAAAAACATCATCCAGTTCTTCCAATATACAAACTTTTACCAATGAACAATGGTGATTTGGTTGTGGAAATTCATTCTCCCAATCTAATTTGATCCATTTTATTTTTTGATCTTTGCACGTTGGATTGTTAGATCCTTTAATAATAATTTAAAAACATTGTATAGGAGGTGAATACAGTTTTTGGATAAAAATTAAACAACTAAATTTTACACAACATTTATAGTGAACCAAGCTAACCTAAGGTAGATTATTACACATCCATGACAAAAAAAGTCTTCTCTTTTTGGGATTTTAACCTCACATGTGTTTGTATAGATGATATCTCTTTTAGTTTATAAACCCATTAACTTAATGGAATTTATAGAGAATATTTAAAATATTTACCTAATTATATTCTCTATATTCTTCTCACAAGAGCCTTTTCACGAATTTTGGGCAACACGCAACCTCAAAATGGACTTGAGTAAGTGTCGTGGTTGATTACAAGAATTTCCTCACAATTTACAAGATTGAAATTAAATAATGATTGGGAGGAATAAATCTATGTAGTGTTTATGAATGTGAAAGTGAATAACAACTAACTTTGATCTTTGCAAGTGAGCACTAAAGATTTCTTAAAAAAGATTGAGATATGAAAGTGAAAAAGTGTTGAATTGCTTGAGAAATCTAGTTTTAATAATAAAGAGTAGTTGAATTTAACCAATGACTTGTAGAGTGTTTTTTTTTTCTTTTATAGATTCTCAATATTTAGTATACATTGTTTGGAGAAAAAAATGAATTAAAATAAGGATTGAAAAGAATGGAAGAGCAGTAAGACAGGGTTTAACAATGGGGAACAAGAAGGGGAATTACCTTAGTTAGGAATATGGAGTAGAGAATTATAAAATGTTACTAAGGAATAGAGAGCTTGAGAGAGAGTATTAGTGTGTGTGTATGTGCTTGTAAGTGATGAGAATCAAATAAAGAGCCCTTAACCAAGCTTCATTATTGGTACACACAATGGAAATATTGATAAGAGAGTTAATTTGTGAGGGGTGAAGAGTGAAGGACAAGGGTGTAAGAAGACCTCATAATGGTAGAGGATTTGGGAGAGAAATTCGAGCAAGAAACACAATCATCAGTAGTAGCATGGGCCAAAGCTCCAAACCAACAGAAGATAGGGGGAGTAAGAAAAGTATCTTAAATATACTTTTTAAAAAAATTACCTCAATAAATTTATGAAATGCTCTAAAAATTATGAAAATATTTTGGAAACACTTTAAAGTGTTGAATAACATAGTTATAATAAAGTAATTATGAAGTTTCACAAAAAATGGGTTAATATTCAAATAAAAATAGATAAAAAAGAGAGATATCAATCAAACCATTTAATTAGCATCCTAAAACCAATTCACAAATTTCATTAGGATTCAAAACATTTCCAAGATCAACTAGTCTATTGATTTGTTGCCAAACCTATTGAATGGTAACCTAGTGAAAAATATTTCCCTACAATTTTCAAATTCTTTCCAAGAATCTTCAAAACTAAATCATTTTGTACACAATTAAATAAAAAGTATTATATTTTAAAGAGATTAAAATGAGGTATTATAGTAATAATCCCTTAAGAGAGACATATTCTCCAAATTTAACCAAAATAAAACGTTTTAAAAAAATAGAAATCTTGTTAAAATCCTAACCACCAAGTCAAAATTTAACACATATAAGTAAGAACAAGAAACGAGGGTACTCAAAAGGTTTCATCCCTATACTTGCATAATGAATGTTGTTGTATGAAAACTCAATTAGATTTAAATGATCATCTTAACTACCCTAAAACTCAATTTTATATGTCTGTAGCATATCTCCCAAGGTCTTGGTAGTCCACTCGGTTTGTTCGTCTCTAGATGAGTGGAATGTGGTGCTCATCTTCAACGATAACCAACTTCTTTTAAAAGTGTGACAGAAATATATAATTTTTATCTAATATAATATCTCTAGGTATCGTATAGAGCCATATCATGTGCTTCAGGTAAACACTAGCTAACGAATCCATACTTTAAGTTGACTTCATCATAATCAACACTACTAATTTAGTCAATTGGTCAACTATTACCCACATAGAATCAAATCCACTTTGTGTCTTTTGGAAAACCAACAAAATTCATATAAATGTTTTCCCACTTCCTCTCGAGAGTCTCAAGAGACTAAACTAACCCTATAAGTGCATAATCTTAACATTCTGTTAGGTCAAGTATCTAATGGTAAGGTCTGCAACATATTCCTACATACGAGGCCACCAATAAATACACTTAATATCCTTGTACAACTAATCCCCTCTAGGGAGGACAGAATAATGTACATGGTGACCCATCTCAAGAATCTTCCTTATAAACTCAACATAAATTTACAAGATACATTAAATAAATTGGAATATGTACTCCTATCCTCATGAATCTAAAACCTTAGATCTCTTCCCTAAGCTATACCCTATCTAATCCTCTCAATTTTAATGTCACCATATTGACTACCTTGGATTGTTTTCAAAGATAATAAAGTGATTAGGAGAGTGATCATTCTCCCCTTAAGTTCTTGAAACCCTACAATGTCATTTTACATATCCTAGAGCTCTTGATGTATATGATCTAAAATCACTAATGAACTTATTGAAGGCAAACTCTTCATATTTAGAGCATTTCCAAAGCATTATCCTTATTTTGGTGGTAGGATAACTTGAATTTGTAGTCCTTGACTAACACAAGACATCTCCACTACCTCATTTTGACTCTTATTGATTGAATATGTAATTGAGGCTCTTATGATTATAAATACCCTATATAGAATTTCATATAGATCATGTCTATAGATCTATAAAGTGAAGACAAATGTTACAAAACCTAAATCATGAGCAAATAGTTCTACTTGTGTTACTTCAAATTATAGAATATATAAGCCATTACCCTTTCATGTTGTACCAATACACATCTTATACTTTTTTTGGATGCTTTATTATACACTTCAAATCTTTATACCAAAGGGTAAAGTAAACATTAGAGTTGAAGTCAACCTTGGACCAATACACATCGTAGACTTTGTTTAGATGCTTTATTATACTTCAAATAATTGTAAAAAATGGTAAAGTAAGCATTAGAGTCGGAGTCAACCTCCTTTTCAACTATTTAAAAGTCTTATTATGCCAATCATCTCACTAAAATTATACAGTATTATTTAATCAAATTGTTAAAGGATAAGATATTTTGAAGAAGCCTTGGATAAAACCTCAATAGTAGCCTGCTAATCCTATAAAATTATGCACCTATCTAACATTAATTGGCATTGACCACTTTGACATTACCTAAATCCTTAAAGAATCAATTGCAATAATATCCCATGAGATCACATGTCTAAGAAATACTACGTCATATCACTAGAATCTACAAGTAAAGAACTTGGTGCACAACTAAGTTACACTCTAAAAAGCCAATGTTTATATGAAGTCTTGTTTGTACTCCTCACAAGTCCAAAAATAAATAATAATGTCATAAATTTCCCTAAATATCTAGTTAATGAGACTCATGCACCCTGATAGAGCATTAGTGAGTTTAAAAGACATCACAAAAAAAATCATAATGCATATAACTCATTTGAAACACCACCTTTGAAAGATCTTACTAGGCAGTCATCAACTAATGATAGCCTGATATAAGATTATATGTTCCTCACAGTCATTTGGTTTAACCCCCAAAAAATAAATATATAATCTCAAACTACCATCCTTCTTCTCAACAAAGAGATCTAGAACACTCTAAGGTAATACACTCAATTGATGGTAGCCCATCTCCATCAAATCTGTCCTCAAGAAACCTACACAAGACCTCTTGCTTGTAGGATTGAGTAGGGGATTACAATAACAACCCCATTAGTATGAATGCATATTGAGAAAATAAATCTGCCACTAAAATGAGTCAAGATATAGGAAATATCCACACAATATACTCATTGTATGACATACTAAGAGTACATGCAATACTCCTACTATGTCATTCATATACTATCACACCAGGTCATGCATGCCATATTTGGATCCAATAGAACTTGCTTGGTCATAATGATGTAGGCATATAGGGATATACAAGTTATATTGTACATATGGTATTCTAAAGGAAACTTGAATCACTTATCTTATCCATGTCGTAGTACATAGAGTGTACTCGTATAGTAATGGGTATAAAGACATACATATACGACTCTACAACCATGGATTCTTACAATAGGTGAATTATGATTATACTTACAACGATGAAAACATACTGCAATAAGGCATTCAAAGGAAACAAATTATTGCACATGTTATATACATAAATATATATACAATGATAGGTATGCCACATTATACATTAATAAGAACACATGATAGGTAGAACATTAAAGGGTTGAAACATGGGATACATAATATACTTATCAACCATTAGTTACTATCTTTGGTTAGAGTGATAACATCATTCCTACTATGTGAACTTAATAAATAATAAACATGATTTTACACTAACTCATAATATAAGTAATGTCAAAGTTCTTAAATTCTCAAGAGGTAAAACTAAGTATTATTTTAGTGAAATAACCATATCAATATTAAGCATATAATAGGATAAGGCTTTGTTAATACATTTATTATCTTATGTTATGTGAACATATAACTATTTTACAAAATTATTGAACAATAGGTGGGATCATTCCCATGGTCTCTCAATACCCATGGAAGTCTAATCAATAAATGGACATAAGACTTGGCTCATGCCAAATTAACCTAATGGACATAGGTCCTAGCTCACCAAATTAACTTAGAGAACATAAGTCCTAGCTCATGCCAAAGTAACTTGGTGGACATAAATCCTAGCTCATGTAAAAGTAACTTAGTAGACATAAGTCCTAACTCATGCCAAAGTAACTCTCCTATAGTGACCATATTCTTTAGTATCGAATCCTATAATACATCATTAGTGTCTAAAGTAGGAAAGGAAATAAGACTAACTAATATCCTCGGATCACTGAGGATCTCACCCGAAGGCACCCAAAGGTAAAATGTCCAAAGGTAGACTAACCCCCGCTAGCTAATTGAGGATCAAATAATCTAGAAATATAATAATGCTTGTTACAATTTAAGTGATTAATATTATCCCAAGTAAAATAGCATTTAGATCCAAAAGCAACCATATAATATTCTCGCATCATTCAGTGTTCTTATTCAGGGTATTTTAAGTGATCAACCCATTAATTGATCAATTACACCAAAAGGTGAAATTATACAATGTTAAATTCAGCCACAATGTTCAAGACACCATTTGATTTTCATTTAATTATCTTGTTCACTATTCAAATCAAGGTCAAGCCAAGGATAAGATCAAAGCCATAGTTTCATTACTGAAGCACAATCTTACCTTACATTAAAGAGTATTCCAAGTTAATCCTTAAGGCTAAAGTTGAAGGTCTAATTGGAGGTGACCTAGAGTCCAATCCTAACTCCTATTATTTATATATTTATCTTAGTAGCCAAGTGAATGTCAACTCAAGGCCATCACATAGGTCCATGTTGTCTTCTTTCATTCATGCTAAGTCTTTTAAAACTACAAGGTTACACATTTTAGGGCTATGCTATAAGTCATTAGAAGTATATTAGCCATCGTTATGATTCATTACATAGATCCTAGTCATATAATCATATACTCGTGTCATAGTTAAGGAAAATGCCCAAATTGCTAAGGTTAAGGTCACATTGGTCAACAAGGCTTAGTTTTCTCTTTACTATTTTTAATCCATAAATTAAAATCAATTAACAAGGTAAAATTATAGATGATGTAATCTTAGATCACCTTATATGTATAAGGAAACTCAGGTATCACATTCAGAAAGCATTTGGTAAGAAATGTAAATCTGGCAGAGGCTAGTTGATGTGTTTGCAAGAACTAGCCAATTGTTCTGGCCACTACCAAAGCTTCATAGTGGTGGTGAACTATTTGACCAATTAACCCTTCTACTCAATTAGTCTAAAGAAACTAGTCTATTGGTTTAGTCAAACCCATAGATGGATCAAAGTAAAGGCTAGGACTACTGCGGTCATTGACCAACTAGTTGATTGGATGGCTTGACCGATTGACTATTCAAAGAATTAGTCGATTGGTTTAGTTAAAAAATTTGATAGGCTTAACCTAAGACTAAGACCACTAAGTTGGAGACTCACTAATCAATGGGTCTACTAGACTAGTTGATCGGTCCTAGGGACCAATCAATCGGTAATTGAGACTAGTTAATCGATTAGGGAAAAATAACCCTAACAAAACACACTTATGCATAATTATATTCCATAATCTTTATCCAATCAATCTTAACATCAAATAATCAATATTTTTAGCAAGTAATATTCTTGAACTGATATGTGAAATATCAAAATCATGTTACAAATCTCAATAAAATCATGTTACACTTTATGAACTTATTAGAGCTAGGAAATCATACATCATATTATCTTCATGCTAAACCATCATGCATACAACTTATACATCATATTATGCATGCAAATGTTGTTGAGATGCTCAGAATATCAAGGTTAGCTACTAATCTAAATAATAACCATAAAGCTCATGCATAAAAAATATAAAGTTAGACTTACTACCATTCTTTCATTTATTCAATATTAACAAGGTCCATCATACTTTCATCACTAATACTCATATTTCCACCTACATACAGAAAATATGCTACAATTACCCGTACCATTTTCCACAAAAATAGAGAAGACAATAGTTTACCTCAAAAGAACTTAACAAAGCCACAAAATAGTGTAAAAGTCTTTGAAAGTCCAAACCCCTTTTCATCACTTAGACACCTTTTAGGAAAGTAAGATTAAAACTTATTAATCTTTTAAAATCATAAAAAAATGAATAAAATCAAAGAATATGTAGAGAAATTAGAGAAAAGCCATCCCTCAAGGAAAAATAGAAAACCCAAAAGGTACTAGCTAATCCCTCACTCTTTCCCCAAATTTAACCCTGTCTTATTTAAGAACAAAATAAGAAAGAGTTAGAGGAAGGATTATAAGAGGAAAGAAAGATCATAATCAAAGGATAAATGAATAAAATGTGGGTAAAGCAAGTATGAAGAATAGTAGATAAGTTCGGTGGTTAGGGAATGAATGGGAAAATTGAAGGCTTTTATCAAAATTGCTAAAGGATTTTGGTAGAAAAGAGAGAAAATGGGGTTTATAGATATAGACCCCAAACCCTATCCCGAATACAAGCTTTCAAGTGCAAAATTAGGAAGTTCAAGGTTGTCCTTTATGCCTTTGAGCTCAAATTGTGAAAATAGAAATGTTCCAGGGCAAGATGCCTCAGAGTTTCAAACATAAGAATGGAATAAAGGCAACAAGGAAAGGGAATTGAAGTCAACAATATTTAGAGGTCTCAGGGATAAATCACTTGCTCAAGAATCCCTCCACGAAGAAGAAGGCAAGTAGTTGAAGTCATGAAAGTGATGTATGAAAAATTATCCCTCCACGAATATATTGAAAATCAATAAAAAAAAGTTATCCCTGCTCAAAAGCTTTGTAAAAATCATAAACAAAATGCTTAGACATAATTATGATGTTAAAAAAATTTAGGGGAATATTTGTAGTGAAAATTAAGCCTAAAGAACAACTACCTTAGTTGAACCATTTGACTGTTACCCTAAACCAGTCAATCGGTACCTCTAAACCAGTCATAGAGTTTTTTTTTACTAAAACCAATTATCTTCCACAATCCAAAACAATCTAAAAAAAAACATACCAACCTTAAACCCACCTCTAAACCACGATCAAATTCACTTAGTTCACAAATAGATGCATAGATTAATGCACATTAAAGAACCTAAAAAGCGGAATATTATAATTATACCCTAAGAATGGGTTGGACTATATTAGATACTACTCAAAATATATTTACCTTAACCTACAATGATTATGGAAATGAACATGTAACATGAATTAGTTAACTCTTAGGTAGACCCTACCACATTTCATATCATAGTTGGCAAACTACCCTTCATAATGAGGTACATACCCCAATCCAATGATTATCCCTAGAATGGAATAACTTATCTTCACTAGAGCATTGACAACTATCAAACCTCCTCTTGCATGCTAATAGAGAATTCACAACTTGGATGACCCAAATGATCTCTAAAGCTATTTTATATATACTGATCAAATCTTGTGTAGGGTTCCCCATTAATAGATTCTCAAAACTAAATATTCAGGTCCAAGAAAATATTGTTGACCATCATATGATGTAGGAGAATATCTTGAAAACTTTTAATCTTCTTCTTCTAATTATGGAGATCAAGAGGAATTAGCATACATGGACATATAACCAATTATGCTTAAAAATTCATATACTTCTAATGTTTTGTCAAGTCATTCTTCTTGTAGGTGTTGTGTATGTATGCGAAATTCATAATGGTTGAAGATCTTTTAGGTAAAAGGCAATGGAAAGGTATTAAAAGATTAAAAATTTCAAGGAAGAACAAGGCTACAAATTTAGAAAGTTTTATCGCATGTGATTACTTCTATATATAGCATTATTACGTTGTGTAGCTTTATTATTTTTGTTATCTACTTTGTACTTCTTGTAAAATTATCATTATAAATTTATTTGTAAGTCATGAATCATGAATTAGGAAGGTTAAATCATTAATGATACTAATAATGGGCTTCTTAATGAAAATGCCTACAAGGTTCCATACCTATATAAACTCTTTTACTCAAAGGATTCCATGCCTATCAACATCTTCTTGTTCTTGTTCTTCTCCTTTATCAATTATGTATTAAGAAGTAGCAAGGGTGATCTAGTGCAAAGTATAAGGTTCTCATTATAGGAGTTAGATCTTAGATTAGATCTACTCAAGTTCTATCAACATTCAAAGATAACTGAAGTCTAAACACTTGAATTTGAGGGTTTGGTTTCTATTTTGCATCATTTTAATCCTTCAAAAAAGATATTGAAGTGTTGTAAAATATTTGAAGACAACCTTCCACATCATCATCACCTTGTTTGACTTTGCTTTAAGGGCAAACCAAACTAAGTCTAGAAATTGTTTGTATGGATCTTACACTATAAATAAGCTTTGATAGAGTGTCATAAACTCAACATATTTAGCTAGGAAAACGTACATAAGGTAACAATGATCCCACGACAACTCCAAAATATACTCCTAGAACATAGACACTTTACTTCTGATCTATTGACACCTTTGAAAGGCATCAAAGTTACCCCAAAAATAATATTTTATCATGTTATTCCTCCTCTGATTGAGAAATCTACTCTCAATAAAGTCTTTTTTTAACATCATGGATCCAACTATTAGGGATATTTATGCATATACTAAATGATTTATTTTTTCTTGAGGAAGATGATGGAATTAAGGCAAGAATTCCACTAAAATAAAATGAGAAGAAGGGGGAGAAAATAAGGACAATACTTGATTTACAAGTAACCCTTGAGATCAAACACTTTCAATTACTACTCAAGGTTTCAATTCTTGCGATAAAAAATATAAGTTTTTGAATATTGTAAGATAAAGTTATTCACTTGAATCTTTGAATATGCTTGTGTGTGTTCAAACACAAAAATGGGAAACCAATAATTTTTCTTTTTTTTTCAAAATGAACTCTAGTACTTTATAATAGAGTTTTAAGTCCTTTCTAGTTATAAACTAACTTAGAAAAGTGAAATGGTTGATTTCATTACAAGAAAAAATAACTAGTTATCTAAGGAGAATAACTAAGCTAATTTAAGTCTAACCAAGCAATAACTAGCCAATAACTCTCATGGCTTGTAAAAGTTGACCTAAAACATCCATCATGCTTAAAATATTATTTTTGAGGTTTCTTACAAGTTCAAGGGATTAAAAAAACTATCCAAGACATCATTAACAACTAAAGTAAAGATATAATATTTATCATTTTACATGGCCTAAATTATAAGTACAACTAATCACGCTAAAAAGTCCACAAAATTTTTTCTATAAACCCTCTTCCTAAATTAGACCTATTGTGATACTTTATGTCCCTTGAGTTTTTTTTGATATAAAAGATCCCAAAAATTTTACCAAAATTGTTGCTATAATATATGTGTATTGGGATGCTTAACTTTATCCTTCCTTAGTTGATTTGGGAGACATTTAATGATCCCTTTAAAGTTATAAACAGGTAGTGGCTGGAGTGTGGGCTTTCATAGCTTGTATAGCTTACATAGAAAATTTATTCTCAGTTAGTTTATTGAATTCTTCAATACTCTTTCTTGGGTTGGTTGGGAAGAATAGGAATATAGAATATTTAATCTTCAAAATATATCACTTGGTAGTCTTCTCCTTTACCTATGTGATTTTTACTAGCCATAATACTTAGGCTAACTTAATCTCACCTAGATTGAGCTTATTCAATATTACAAACAATTAAAAGTACTTATAGCACTTACCGAAACAAATGGTTGTACTAGCTAGACAAATAATGCCTAAAAGATAATCCAATTAATCAATAAAACTTAAGAGATAAAAAGCCAATTAGATTCTTCCTAAACTAGATTAAACATATTGACATGTAAAAAAAACTATACTAGACATAGGAGCTTATGCTAGTTAACTATTAAGGAAAACTATATAGTTCTTTTTAGTAATGTCAAGTAAAAATAAAGAAAATGCAACTTCCAATCTCCTTGTTATGTTTCATCCAAAAAAATTTCCTAAAGACTCTAAATTCATGTAATAGGAAGCCAATAAGTGATCAGTGTTGCCAATGCTAATTGAGGCTAGTTTTATCTCTACACAAATAACATAAAGCCTTTTAAAGCTTGATTGATGAATTAAATCTCATAAGATTGGAGATGTTGATGTTTGATGATTACCTTGGACTTTTTATGGATTCTTGAGGATCAATCTTGATGCAAATGTGACACAATTGTTATAATATGGTTCTCTATGAATAAATTTGAGCTTGATAAAGATGTTAGATTTATGTTTAGGGAAAGAACCAAATCATTATAGTTTTCATAATACAAATTAAAAATTATGGTGGATGCTTCCACATTAGATATACAGGTCCTTTTAGCCCTCAAAAATTAGTGGATGTTGACATGATACTCCATGAAATCAATCCTCACGCAGGTATTAGAACTAAAATGGTAGTGTGGTTGCAGTGCCTCCTCTCACTGTATCTTCCTCATTGTGTAAAATCCCATAGTCTCCATAAATTTCTCAAACAATTCAAATCAATGATTAGTCGCCATTTAACCCCTGGAGTTTTAATGTCAATTTAGAAAGAGCAATTCTATTAAGCACATAGGTTTAGCACATAAAAAATCACAATCACATAATACCAAACAATTATTTTTTGTGATATTCAATCATCAAGTAATGAAGAGCAATAAATATATCAATCAAAGTAAGTAGAAAATGATAATTTTCTATAGGATTTAGTAAATTTCTTAATCCATGGATTAGGTTAGGAGTTTTATTTATGAATTAATAAATATAATAATTACTCAAATACAAAATTTCTCTCTCTTAGGTCAGATCTCGTATAATCCTATTTCTGATTGTTGTCCTCCATTTTAAGTCCTCCTTACCTTTCTACACATAGGATTTAATCACCTCAAATTTCATGCATAACTCTATGAGGATAAAAAAAAGTTTTAATACATTTTAAATATTTCTTTATCAATCTCCACCATATAACAATCTCACTTAGAGACTAAAAAAGTAAGCAAGCAATTATCAACTCAATGCACACAAGCCGCAAGTAAACACATTGGCTTAATTAAGAAGACTGTTTGAGGTCAGAGACAACATTAAATTATTATTGTAAACACACTTTGCCAACATAGTGGGATTCTTCAAATCTAATAAATTTTTTAGGATCAAGACTTCATATTCCATAATAATACGAATAAAGTGTTATTCTCTTGATATGCTTCATTCTCGAGTGAAAGTATAGATTTTTTTTACAAGATAAATTAAACTTTGAATATTATTATAGAGTATGAGAATGCTTTTCTTCTAGTCTAGAGGAAATGTAGATGACTGCACCATCTCCTTTTACCTATGACATAGCCACATACTCAACTTGAGTTATAGACAAATAAATTTATTTCTTAAGCTTGGACATATACTTAATACTAGTACCTCCTATAGTGAAGATGCATCCAAATCCCTACTAAAACTATCATCAACAATCCTTCCACAATAACACCAAATCTATTGGATGAAAGTAAAAGCCAAGAAGACTAGAATTTGTCGGTGCTCTCTCCTCTCTCCTAGTGTTTAGTGAGTATTGGTTATGGAGAAGAAGAAACATTCCTCGCTTGGATCTCTAGTGCAGGAAAAACCAAAGGTTGTTGTTGATGGTCTGCGAGAATTAGCTAAGGATGGAACCAAAATAATTTCATGTAACCTTGAGACAACTAAACCGTTGCATGTAGGGACTATTGAACAAACCCTACTAGAGGAAGGAGATTTGATTGATGTCCTTTTGACTACTGATCGAGAATAAAGTGTGAGGGAACCAAATATTAATATCTCGTCTACCCTAGTGAGGAATCATGCAGGGTTTTTTCTGGATCTGAGGGAGACCATGCAGGGTGTTTTGCTGATGATGAAGGCTCATCGAAAACCTATGCTAAGGAATCTGTCTGGGCTAGGTTACAACCTACTCCCCACCCCCAATTTAACCTAGAGGGATTTGGTTCTAGGAAATATAATTCCTAGCCATGGCCAAGCTTTGAATTTTCATAATCCATCATATGGTAATGGCAGGGTTGTGGTTAAACTTGACAAAGAGGATGTAGATTCTGAAGCACTCCATTAGGCTAATACGTTGATAGGGTTTGTGTATGGACAGACTCCCTCTTATAATCAGATGAGTGCTTTTGTTAAGAGGCAATCGTCGGCTAATCAATCCCCTTAGATCATCTTGCATACATCTGGATTTTATCTATTTAAATTTATATCTCAGGAGGATGTTGCATGGGTTCTTAGTCAGCATTGGATGTTTTTCAATCACCCTTTTGTTCTGAAGAGGTGGCATAGGCGTTTACAGTTCAATCCTGATGAGATGCAAATCCTCCCTTTATGGATTATCTTTCCAAACCTCCCTTTGGAATATTGGTCTGCAAAGTCTCTCACCAGAATAGCTAGTGTAGTTGGTAAACCAGTGTACACTGATTCTATTACTACTTCTAGGGATAGAGCCTCCTATCCAAGAGTTTTGGTTGAGGTTGATGTGAAACAACCTCTGTTGGAGTCTTTCTTAATATTGGATCCTGAGGGGATGGAGGTGGAACAGAAAGTAGAATATGATTGTAAACCTTTTTATTATCCATTATGCGATTGCTTTGGGTATGATCAGAGGAGGTTCAAGGCAACACAGTAGGATAATATTATTGGCCATGACAAAGGAGGGGAATGGAGAATTGTTAGGGATCTCAGAAAAGGAAAGGCTCCTGCTGATGTTGATCATAATAAGTCAGATTCCATGCAGAATATTTCTTTGCAACCTTTATAGGAGGTTTTCAATGTGATTGGTAATGTTGTTGTGTCAGGTGGTAACCTTCATGCAGGTGGTGCTCTTCCTGGAACTACATCAGGTAGGTGGCCTTGTTGACTGCTCCTAGTCCTACTGTTCCTTATCCTCCCTCTGTTGCAGGGGGGAAGAAGAGTTCTCTGGTTGATTCTAGGGTGGCTAAGGCTGTGCAGAGATCTGCTCCTGTTTCTGAACCAAGATTTACCAGACTTAGAGCCACTAAGATTGGATATCATGATTGTTCTGGTGGTGAGCATGGACCAATGGTGGATAGGGTTGATGGATTCCAGGGGGGACATTTTTCTATTCTGAATCCTGGTGAGCATGATTAGTGCTTGGAATTTAAGGGGACTGAATAAGACTTCCAAGCATAAGGAAGTCAAGAGATTTTGTGCTAGGCATAAAGTGGATTTGTTTAGTTTATTGGAAACCAGGGTTAAAGAACCTAATTATGCTACTGTGATTAATAAATTTCAACATGGTTGGTTGACCATTAATAAATATTCTCATCACCCAAATGGTAGAATTTGGGTCCTTTGGAATCCAAAGGTATGGCTGATGGGATCTTATTCTATGAGTGACCAAGCAATTTTATGTCATGTCACTAATTTACACACAAATGTTAGTTTTTTGTGGCTTTTGTTTATACTTATAAAAATGGTGTTTCTAGAAAGGCTCTATGGCATTGGTTGAAGACACACTCTCTAGGAAATGCTCCTTGGATTGTGGTAGGGGATTTCAATGTGGTGTTGTAGGATTCAGATAAGTTTCTATGGCATTGATGTCCAGAATTTCAAAGATTGTTGTTAGGAATTGAGGCTGTGTGATCTGCAAAGTCAAGGCTATCATTTTACTTGGTCCAGCCATAGAGAAGGAGAGGAGGAGGTTTGTTGCAAGCTGGATAGGGCTCTTGTGAACTTTCAATGGCTGGAGGCTTATCCATAATCTTTGGCAGAGTTCTTAAGTCCTTTAATCTCTAATCATTGTCCTGTGGTTATCCACCTTAACATTTCTTATTTGGTAGGTCCTAAACCTTTCAAATTCTTTTAGTTTTGGACTGAATATGAGGAGTTCTTGCCTATTGTTAAGAGAATATGGAGAATTAAGATGGGAGGGAACTTTCTGCTCAAAGTTTCCAAGAGGTTGGATCTTCTAAAGCAAGAATTCAAGCATTTTAACAGAGATAATTATGGCTCTATTTCTCATAAAGTTCAAAAAGCTAGAGAGGAAGTGGATGCTTTGCAGCATATCTATTATTCCAATCCAGGCAATGCTAAACAGAGAAATCTTCCACAAGTGAAAGAGAAACGTTTCCATCATTTTCTTTATTGTGAAGAGCTTTTCTATAAGCAAAAAGCTACCAACCACTGGCTTAAATGTGGGGATTCAAATCACAAATACTTTTATGCCAAGGTAAAGGAGAGATGTCAAAGAAAAGTAGTGGTTTTGCTCTTAGATTATGAAAATAATGAAGTTATAGGTTCTAATCACATTCATGATGCTTTCAACAAATATTATCAACATCTCTTGGGATCAGGCCCATGTATGGAAGGTGCACTTGATCCTTTTGTTCTGAACTCAGGTGTGCATCATGCCCAGCATGTTGGTCTTTCTGCACCTATTACAACAGAGGAAGTAAAAGAAGCTATCATCTCAATGGGGGATACTAAAGCTCCTAGAGTAGATGGTTTTTCTACAGGGTTCTTCAAGGCTAGCTGGCCTATTATTGTAGAAGAAGTAGTATGGGCTGTTAGAGAATTTTTTTTACTTTTGGTTTTATGCCTAAAAAGCAAAACATTACTACCCTAACTCTTATTCCCAAACAACCAAATGCAAATAAGGTTATTGAATTTAGACCCATAGCTTGCTTCAATGTGTTGTATAAAATTATTACTAAAATTATTGTTCAGAGATTGTAGCATATTATGCCCAACATTATTGACCTCTCTGAGAATGCCTTCATTAAGGGGAGAAGCATTGGAGAAAATATTCTTTTGGCCATTAATTAGTCAGGAAGTATTCTCAAAAGGGCATATCACCTAGATGCATGCTGAAGATTGATCTCAAGAAGGCATATGATATGGTTAATTGGGAGTTTTTGCAGAATTCCTAAGCTTGTATGGTTTTCCTATCCACTTTATTAAGTTGATTATGGCTTGTGTGACCATAGTATCATATTCTGTCTCCTATAATGGTGTCCTGGCTTCTCCTTTCCCTGGGAAAAGATGATTAAGGCAAGGAGATCCTCTATCCTTATCTCTTTGTGTTGGTTATGGATTATTTTAGCAGATGTTTGAAGAAGTTGTGGGTTGATCCCAAGTTTAATGCTCATCCTAGATGTAGAGGATTACAGCTAATAAACTTAAATTTTGCTGATGATTTATTGCTGTTTTGTAAGGGTAACCTACAGAGTGTGCAATGTCTTCAAGAAGTTTTGGCTCATTTTTCTGCAACTTCAGGGCTTGTGGTTAATTCCAATAAGTGTTCTGTATTTTTTGGGGGTGTTGATGTCCAAACATAGGCTGTTATTCTGGATTACCTCAGTTTTCCTGCAGGGAGGTTTCCAATAACTTACCTGGGCCTGCCTTTGACTTCTGCACATTTATCTGCATCTCATCTACAACATTTGCTTGATAAGCTAACTACAAGATTGAGACATTGGAGTACTTTTTTTCTGTCCTATGCAGGGAGACTGTAGCTTATTAAATCAGTGCTTTTCAGTATTGATGAGTTCATATTTTGACACATTTTATACCCTTATAATCTTAGTTTTTGGTAGTTTATTTAACTAATATAGGGGAATAATTATTGTTTTATGCTTAAGTGGTAAAAATTGTATAAATTTTATTATTTGAGCTAAAATGATATAAATTAAGTATATTTAGAATAAAAAATTATTTATTAATATTTATTGAATTTTATTTTGCAGGTATTATTATTTTTAAATAAAAGAAAAAAAAAGAAGTCGACGTTTGGCCCAACGGCCCAAACGCCACTGAAACGAAACCAAACGAGCCACACGCAGCACAGCCTCCGTCAGTGTCAGCCGAAGGAAAAGAAAAAGAAAAAGAAATTGTTGCACGGAAATAAAGGCAAATAAGGAAGAAAATTTTGAGGAAGAATTTAATACCGGTAGAATTTATTTCAGATAAAATTAATTTTTATCTGAATAAATTCTTGATCTTTTATCCAAAATTAATTTCGGTTATTTCTTTCTCTTATTTTTAATTTATATTTTAGATATATATTTCTATGTAATTAATTCTTTAATTATGACTGGCTGATTGTTTATTGTTAGGGAATAATTTGAAACCCTAGATGAGGATTTGAATTATAATTTTATTTTCTTTATTTCGTGAGATTGTTTCTTGACTCTATGTTAATTGCTATCGTTTATATGTATAATTCTGTCAAGTATAGTTTATTTGGTGCATGCTTTGTTCTGGTTCCTCATAAGTGACAGTATGTAGGATTATTTGCCTGCTAGGTGGCCATCTAAATATACTAGAATTTATATGTATAAATTGCAGCTAGGTTAGATAGTAATTCACCTAATCGTTTTGTGATTCTAACCGAAGTGGTAAAACGTTTCGATACGTGTGGGTCAAGGAAAGGAAATACAGCTAGACATGCTTTTTGTACTAGTTTGGGTACTTAGATTGACAGCCTTCCACTTACACTTAATGCATTAAATCTAGTTAAATATAGGAGCCGCTTGTTGCTGCTATACGGCTAGTATTTAATAGGATTAATATTGGCGCTTTGTCGTATTAATTAATTAAGGGAAGTAATATAAGGTGTATAGACCTGCTTTTGGTGTGCAACTTGGTCGATCTCATTCTCACGATTAAATATTGACTTAGAAGTAAATATTATATTACGACCTAATCTAGTGGTGGATTTTTATTTCCCTAACATATTTCTCATATCTGCAGTTTTCCATTATTTTCATTATTAGTTTATTTTATTTACTCCTTTTATTATTATTTTTATTTTGATAACCCCCATTAGTATTTTTCTTATTTATTTATTTAGTGTTATTTAGGATTTTTATTTTTAGTTTTAGTTTTATTTTTAAGCTAGTTAGATAGAGGTGAGCCCTCTCAATCCCTGATTTAGAACGATACCCTTATTTACCAGTGCTACAATTGATAACAAGAGGGTTTAAATTGCGTGCCGGCTACGGTACCACAAATTTTTGGCACCGTTGCCGGGGATTGGTAACTTCACCTTTATTTTGCTAGTATTTTTAGTGTGTTTTTTTTTGTGTTTTTGTATTTTTTCTTTTAGTTTTGTTTTAGATTTTCTTAGGATTTTTGGTGTGTTTTGATATTAACCTTTTCCTTTGAAGTATTAGTGTTTTCAGGTAGCTATGAGAGGATCCTTTGGTTATGGACAACTTTGCTCGAATCCTAATGCAAGAGTAAATGAGGTAAGTATGAGTAGTCTTGAAGATAAACTTAACAAACTCACTGCTCTTGTTTTGCAGGTAGCTGAAGCTAGAGTTATTAATACAAGTGGAGTGTGTCATACGCAAGGAAATCCATATGCCTACCATGAAAAAGCTATGAGAGGAGGAGGATGGACACAACCTAATGCTCAGTCCTTCAATGGTTTTCAAGGACATGATCCCTATACAAGCACATACTATTCAAGAATGAGGCATCAACCCAACTTTGGATGGGAGATGAATGATCAGTATCAAGTGCCATATCAAGACCCTTACACGCACGAATATGGAGCTTCAAAATATTATCAATATCCTCAACAAGATTCTTCTCCAGTTTCAGAACCCTCAAGTTTAGAAAAAATGGATAAGCTTCTTGAAGAACTGATAAATGGTAAAAACCAGTTGGTAGAAAGCCAAAATCAATTGATACAAATGAATGATCATTATTCAGTGCCATATCAAGACCCTTACATATGTGATTATGAAGCGTCGAAACATTATCAATATCCTCAACAAGAATCTTCTCCAGTTTCAGAGCCTTCAAGTTCAGAAAAAATGGATAAGATTTTTGAAGCATTGACAAACAACCTAAATCAACTGGTGCAAAGTCAGATTATACAAAATGAAAGGGTGTTAGTGCTAGAGGAGAAAATGGGTGATATGGTCAACATGATGAATCAATTACAAGCACAAGAAGAGCTCTCTAGTACTTCAATTCCAAATTCAAGTCATAGTTATGAGGATGATGATGCCATATCTAAATGTGAGGATGAGCTAATTGAGGAGGTTTCCATGAAAAACATTGAAAAGCAAGATCAAGTGGAAGAAGAGCTTATAAAAGTAGAAGAAGAATCTCATCGAAATGAGGATCAAGTGAACAAAGAGAAGTATATAGATGACAAGACTATCACTTTCACCTACCATATACCATCTTTGAACATTTATTCCCCAATTTTGCTTAGAGATAACCATGAGACACAAGGTAAGCCTTTGAACCACTTTGATTTTATTTATGATAACCATACTCCTTGTTTTTCCTCTTTTAGCAGGTTATATGGATCCAAGAGTGAAGAGAGTAATCAAATCACCTTGGATACATTTAATATGAAGCGTGATGCTCCAAAGGAGAGGTTATGTTGGAAGGACGTGTTTAAAGATTTTAAGATAGGAAAATATGTTCCTTCGATAGAGAGATTACTGTATTGGACATTGGGCAAAACATTCTCTCTCTACACACGAGCTTAAATTCCATGCTAGGTAAGTTACGTTCTTGCTGGCAGAAGCTTATCCATTTTTTCTGAGGGAGATAGGTATGGCTGTGGACCCAGTCTTTATTTTTTGTCATCAGCATAATGAGACCAGAGATCATTTATTCCTGTTTTTTCCTAATACATCCATCCTTTGGAGGACCATTAGGAGAATTGCTGGTAGAAGTGACCCCATTATGGGATGGGACCAAGAGGTCAAGATCTTAACTTCAAGAACTAGACAAGCAACAAAGAAGAAACACATTTTAGGTGCTTTATTTTTCTCTTACATTGCAATTGTTTGCCATGAAAGGAATCTTAGAGTAGTTTAGCATAGTACTAGGCAGAACTGTGTTCTTTTGAGGATCATTATTATGAATATATCTAGGAGGCTTGTCAATCATACTTATTCTGCTAAGTATGCTAGATGGTTAGGGTTGCTTGATGATATTGAGTGTACTGCTACTTTGTAATCTCTGTTTTGATAGTAATAAATTCTACTTATAAAAAAACACCAACTCTATCAAACACAAGGGGTCGATTTGCAATACACTTTAAACACCTCAAAAGCCACTTAACTAGTTACATCTCAATGTGTCTTCCCAAGTACTAACATAAACTTGGAGACCACTCCAACAACACGACTATTACTTGATCTCATGCCCATTTCCAATTGAAAACGTGACATCAAATTGAAAATACATAAGGAAATCTCTCTATACATGAGACTTCCAATTGAAAATACATAAGGAACTCTCTCCATGTATTCCCTCTTCTATTATCTTCAAAGAATGCACCTTTAATAACTTGACATTAATTTATAATGGAATTATCCTTCACTTCATACCTTGAACATGGAACCTGTAAAGAACCTTCTTAATATAATAAATTTAACATAGTTTCAAGGGCCCTTTTGAAGTGTTCATTGAAATCTTCATGCTAATTATCTAATTTACATAAATGGATTCTCTCATCTCAATTGCTTTTTATAATCGTTTCTTCTTTGTGTCCTCAATGGATTTTATGCTAGTACCTAAAATTAGTATGTCATCTACATATAATAGAAAGATAATGAAAGAGCCATTAAATATTCTAAAGTAGAAACAATGATCCTTCTCACTTCTTCCGAAACTTATTAAACTTCAAGCACCAATGTCTTAGTAAATTCTTAAGTCCATACATGTTATAACCATGTTATCACTACATGTATAAATTCTCATCCAAACCATCATGTATGAATGTTACCTTTACATCTATATGATTTAGATGCAAGTTCCTAGAAGCCATGATAATCAACACGATTCATACAGTAGTCACATTCACCATAGGAAAAAAATATCTTATTATAGTTAATGAGATTCTTCTATGAATACCCCTTAATCACTAATCTTACCTTATACCTCTTGGTGCCATCAAGTGTCTTCTTAATCTCATATAACCATTTTTTGAGTAATGCACTCTTCCAAACTAGTAGTCTAGTAAATTCCTTGGCTTTATTATTTTCTAAGGGTAAAATCTCATCATTCATGGATTGATCCCACTTAAAAGAAACCTTGATGTAGGAGCATCTCTAGAACACTATCAGTCTTACTCTTCAAATGATGAAGAATTAGCATATTTGGAGATGGAACCCATCGTGCTTGAAAATTCTTATGCTTCTAATATTTTATCAAGTAATTCTTGCAGGTATTATACTTGTTCGTAAGAAGCTCATGTCGATTGAAGATTTTTGATGTACAAGGCAATGACATTATTAAAGTTGGATAGCTTTATTATTTTGTTGTATACTTTGTAATACTTGTAAATTATCATTGTAACTTTTTAAATATGTATTGTATGCATTAGAGGTTTATTTCATTAATAAGGGCTGATTAGTGGAATTGTTAATGAAAGGGCCTGCATGGGTACATGCATATATAAACCCTCGTACTCATTAAACTTGACACATATAACATGATATGAAAAGTTCATTTGTGAATTTCAAAGGGAGCATCACGAGAGAAAGTGAGTTCTTCTTCTCTTATCCTTATTAAATTCATATTATTGAGGAGTATCAAGAGTTTAATATTTATAAATAGTAGATTTTTCATTAAAAGGAATTAGATCTTGGTATATATCTAAGCCACCCTACTAAAGCATTCGAGAATCATTAACATCCAAGGAAGAAGTTGATTGAGTGGTGTATTTTTGTGACTTTGTAATCACTCAAAGAAAGTTCCTAGTTGTAGAATATTGTTTGAAGATAATGTTCCTCATCAAAAGTGGTATCAAAGCATGTTTTGAAGGCGACATTGCAAGGGCACACAAATTTACAAGTTAAATAACTATAATCCACTACCTTTGAAGTTCAAGTAAGGTTCTTGATTCATCTTGATAAAATTATTTGAATCTTCATGATTTTTAGTTGAATATTTGTGAAAAAATACATGTTACACATGAATCTTGCATGGGATAGTAGGATCTGGCATGGTTCTTGCATAAATCTTGAGTGATTATACATGTTAGGTTTGACACCAAAGTATGAAATTTTATGTTGAATTTATATGCACAATGTTATGCTTGTAATGTAGATGAATTTTAATGTGTGAGTTTAAAAATTTTTGTATGAGAATGTGCATGTATAGGATTCCTTTTCTGTTGGTTGGTCACTTTCAGTGATCACATATAGGAGCTAAGATACCTAAGTGTACACGGCTTGAAGGTTTGCTTGGTTTATGTTAGTAGGCGAGTAGTGTGTATGCGTTTCTATTTGTTTTTAATAGTGTTTTTTTGGTGTGAGTGTGTTTGAATATTGTGATTTATTATCATGTGGAATTAGTGCATTTTTAAGTATTTCTTTTCCCTACATGAAAATTTTCTTTTCACATTCGAATGCATGCATAAGTGTTGTAAGTGTTTTCGAATAGGGTTTTTAAAAAAACTTGCATAGTTCTATAAAAAGAATAGGGTTTTAGTGTTTTCCATTTTGTGTTGTGATTTTTAGTTTGTTTGAATATTGTGTATCCAAATCATTGAACTCAAATTATTGTACAAGAATCAAATCAGAACCATATAGTGGGGTGAAGTGATTTGGTTTGAGTAAGTTAAAACCTAAAGTGAAACTCGAGTGTGGTATAGTGTTGGGGTAATCAAATCATGTAGGGGGAATAAAATTTCCAAGCCACGTTTGAAGTTGAAAAATTAATAAAGCTATTACCAAACTAGATTGCTCAAAAATTCCAAAAGTCAAATCTAGGTCAAAAAGGCCTAAAGGCCTTCCTAATTTATTATTCATCTATTTGGCCATTCAATGATAAAAATACTCTTTTTAAGACATGAAACCCTTATAGTAGGTTTATATATCCCAAAAATGAGTAAAACACCATAAATTACTCTAAAATTGAAAAAAAAGAGAGAGGAAAAATGGACAAAAACATTAGATATTTTAGGCTTAACTACTATAAAATAAGGTTATATGCTAAAAAAAATTTATTCACACAAAATCATTATTCATCAATTAATAAAAATTTCATTGGGATTTACTATTTATCAAAATTAACATTTACATGCATTTACTATTTCAAGGATCAAGGGTTAATGGTCAAATGTTTTACTCAACAATTGACTCTAAATCGTGCTAAAGACCTTTTTAGGGTAATTATATCATTTTATGTTCAAGATAGTCAAAAATATGATTGAATTCAATTTCAACCCAACTTATGATAATTAGCATGTAATTGGGCCAAGAACAAGTTGAATAAATGAATAACATGATGAATATACTTAAGAAAACCTAGAAATTTAGTAAAAATTAAAACATATTAAACATGATTATTTGCTGACATGGTATATACCAAGGTTAATCTATAATAAAAAAAAGTATATAACATGGCATCATCCATTTAAGAAAACCCACAAAATCATCATATACATTTTAATACCTTTAGCAACACTTCATAATGCCAAGAACACCTAAACTTTCAAATATTTCATGGTGCAGGAGCAAACACTTAAAAATTGGCTTTTATAATTATGGAACCAATTATTCTTCATTTGGAAAGTATCTCCCATAAATTTAAAGACAAACGGATGGTTATATTGCTCGAAACATAACAAATAAGCAATTAAATGTTTACGTGCATGTGCATGGCATGCAAGGAGGGAGTAACTACGTGCATGAGGAGTATGTTGGCAGTATTTTTGAGCCTTATTAAATCAAGTTAGCATAGAGGTAGCATAATATCTTTTAGCTTGGAATATTTTGGAATATGCTTTAGCTAGCGGTAGAAAGGTTAAACTATTCATAAATGTCGAGCTTATGGCGTGTATGATGATTATTGATTGAGGAATTGAAGTTGAAGATCAGGATTGAATGAATTCTGTGTGAGTTCAAGCTCAAGCAAATCGAATATGTGTGAATGGTTTGGCTTGAAAGTTTTGGTCTCTTTGTCTATGTGAATTAGAGATTAATCTATATCTTTTCTAATATTATTAATACATATTTTACTTACCTAATTAACATAAAATTCCTACTCTATTTTGTGGCTAAATAAAACCCTAAATTGTTATACCACAACCGAAACCCTAAAACATTCATTCAAAACCCTAACCATCCATACCAACCAAACACCACCTTATTTTCTCTTCTTTGAACCAAACCATAACCCTAAACCTAAACCATGATTCCAACCTACATCCAAACCCTAAATTTTAAAACCTCATCATCATCATCTCATCATATTTGAATCACATTCATCATTAATTCATCACCATCGAATCATCATTACCATCTACGAATCACCATCATCAATTTTCTACCATAATTCAAACCACCACCATCTTATTTGAATCACTTTTTAACCTTTATTCTTTAAAATACCTATCACTGAGCCTTTATCATCTCATCCAAACTCCATTCGATCCATTAGATCCACATAATTGAAGATTACATCCTCCTATACACATTAATTTTGGTATCAGAGCTTAGGTTGGTGAAATTGCAATAAAGATGCAATCTTTCTTTCAAGATTCTTTAAGATTCATCAAGAAATAGTATTATCTTCAAGAACCTCCAAGAATTCAAAAAGAGAGAGAGATAGAGAGGGGGTCATTTCATTAAGGCTTATTTGGGAGAGTAATAATTGGTTGATAAGAAAAATAATGGAGAGCCAAGGAAAAGACTTAAGAGATTTTCTCAAGACATTAATGGATGAAATCAAGGAGGTAGAATTATAGGTAGGAAGATTAGAAATTTTTCAAGCCCACGATTCCCATGTACAACCACAAAACCAAAGGGAACAAGTAGAGGAAGGACACATGAGAAGAGCACAAAACCTGGGAGAATAAGAAGAAGAAGAGAGCATAGAAAATTACTTAAGGGCACATGGCACTTTGAGGAGAACTTATGATGATGTGGAAAAGGGAATCCGCTTTGATCTTCCTAACTTAGAAGGTTATCTCAACCAGGAATCTTTTCTTGAATGATTGCAAATCGTTGAATCAATTTTTGAGTATAAGGAAATTGATGACGAGAAACAGTGTCGGATAATGACATTAAAGTTTAAAAAGTTTGTTAAAGTGTGGTATGATAATTTAAAAAGGAGATAGGAGAGAGAAGGAAAATCAAATATTAGGTTATAGGAAAAATTAAAAAAAAACATTTGAGGAAGAAGTTTGTGCCTCGGGAATACGACTAAGAAAATTTTATAAAAATGACTACATTGAGGTAAGGGTTACTTGGAGTTGAAGAATACATTTAGGACTTTGAAAGGCTAGCTCTAGTATGTTATGTCCAAGAATGAGAAGAAAATAATTTTACACGATTCATCGGGGGTTTAAATATGAATATTTGGGAGAAGGTAGAGATGTACCCATATGAAGTATTTGAAGAACTAGCCAAGTTAGCTATCAATTTCAAGAAAAAGTTGTAGAGGATAAATCCACCAAGCAAGTCAACCAATGCTCCATATGGTTTTACTTTCAATGGTGTGTCTAAGCCACTAATTTCTCAAGCCACAAGTCAAGATCATGCTAGGAAGTTCACTCCTAAAGAAAAGGGAAAAAATCAAGTGGTTGATGAGGTGAACAAGTAATGCTTCAAGTGTGGAGGATATGGCCACTTTACTCGAGATTTTCCCAACCAAAGTGTGTTGACTTTGAAAGAGATAGAAAATATGGAGGCTTATGAAGAGAATTAAGACCTTGATGAAGACTTATAGGATGCAAGTTATATCCCGGAGGATGCTTTGGAAGAAAACCAAGTGGATTGCTATGTGTTACAAAGGGTAATTCAAGTACAACAACAATCTTTACTTACTCAATGGGAGAAGATTTTCAAGGCCAAATGCAGAAATTGTGATAAAGTGTGTGAAGTCATCATTGATAGTGGCTCATGCACTAATGTTGCTAGTAAAAATATGGTGAATAATCTTGGTTTAATGACCAAGAGTCATCTAATACCATATTCATTCCAATGGCTCAACAAAGATAAAGGCATAAGGGTAACCAAACAAACTCTTATCTCTCTTAAGATTGGAAATTATTTTGATGATGTTTTATGAGATATTATACCTATGGATTCTTATCACATTTTTTTAGGGAGGCCATGGAAATTTGATAGGAAGGTTGTGCATGATGAGGTCCTTAATAAGTAATTGGTATGCAAGGGTCAAAGTTTAGACTCAAACCTAATCTAGATGGGAAGGATTCAGTTTTGAGGAATGTAAAGGAGGATGTTGAGTGTAGGAAAGAAAAAGAAGAAGAATAATATGGATTTGTGGATCCTTAAGGAATGTGAGATGAGTGAATCCATCATAGATAAGGATATAGGCTATACCTTAGAGCTAAAAGAGCTCCAACAAGGGGAGAATGCTAATATGGATCCGAAATTGCAACAAGTATTGAAAGAGTATGCCGATGTGTTTATGGAAGAGTTACCTAGTGGCCTTTGAGAGGTATTTAGCATGCTATTTATCTTATGATAGGAGATCCATTACCGAACAAACCAACTTTTAGATGCAATTTAGAGGAGGCTAATGAGCTATAAAAACATGTGCAAGATTTGTTAGACTGCGGTTATATTTGGGAAAGTATGAGTCCATTTGGCGTTCCAGATTTGTTAGTACCTAAGAGGGATGGTATGTGGGGGATGTGTATTGATTTGAGATCCATTAAAAACATCATAATCAAGTACATATTTCTAATTCCAAGATTGGATGACATGTTAAATGAGTTGCATATTGCAAAGGTGTTCTCAAAGATTGATCTTAGAAGTGGCTGCCATCAAATGAGGATATGGGAAGGGGACAAGTGAAAGATAGCTTTCAAGACTAAGTATGGGTTTTATGAGTGGTTGGTGATGCCATTTGGGTTATTTAATGCACCAAAATTCCATCATAAGGTTGATGATGGGGGTACTTAGAACATTTCTTAGGGCCTTTGTTATTGTTTACCTTGATGATATCTTGGTATATAGCCAGAGCAAGTTCGAGCACATATGAAATTTGAAGAGAATGTTTGAGAAGTTAAGAGAAGCAAATGGTAATATGGATAAGTGATATATGAGATTTATATGTTATTTTGCTAAGTAAAAATGTCATTTATTCCTCATTATTTTTATAACATTTAATATTTTCTTGAGTTTTTCTCTTTTGGATAGATTTTGCGGGAAAAGATAAAAATGAAGAAATTCAAAGGAGAAATCAATGGAAAGAGAAAAGGCAACAAAGAACACATCAATAGATATGGAATCAATGGAAGAAAAGACTAGAAATGAAGAATATATATCAAAGGGAAGATTGTGTTGAAATTTTATGAAGAAATAATGAAGGAACAAGAAACACGGCCCCCTCGTGTTTATGAAACACGACCCGTGTTTTTCTATCAGCACACAAAATTTTAGCATTTAAAATTCAGCATTTGGCCGAGAGTTCAAGGAAAAATACGGGGGTCTCGTGTTTTCTAACACGGACCGTGTTTTTCTCAAATTCTATAACCGTTCGCGCAACTTTTCCTCGATATATTTCTAAAGTTTAAACAATCGGAAAGGTGGTTCGGGGGAGTTTGAGAATGGGATTTTCTCTTTCTCTCTATACTCTCTAGATACCACATGTAATTTGTAATTCCAATTCTCTTTCTCTCCATTGTATTCAATTGAACAATCAACACTCTACAATTCAATTCGATAAGTTCTTCTCCATTCCTCTTTTAATTGCAAGTTTTGATTTTTGATTGAATGCAATTCAATTCTCTTTGTTGCATTATTATTTTTCTTGTGTTTGGTGTTTCATTGTTAATTCATTTATAAGCATTGATGTTAATTAAAGACTATTGCATTTAATTGTGTGTTATTGCAATTATGTAGATAGTATAAGGTAGGAGGATTTGATGACGAAATTAGGGTTTTGGATTTTGAATTCATGATTCTAGATGGAATTTAATTGAATTGATGGACGGAATTGAATGATCTCGCATCATAGATTAAGAATTTAAACTAATTAGACTGATCGTCTATCTAGTTTAGATCTTAATCCGCTAGGATAATGAAATTAATACGTAATTGTTAATTAACGTTTCCAAAGTAGCAAAAGATTAATTATTAATCTTGTCCATTAATCATTACGATTGCATAATCCAAGCTTTTGTGATTATGATTATAGTTGGCTGGTTCCCGTTCATAATGTTACCATTAATTGAATCTAGTGTTCGTAACCTAGGTTATTAAATGGTTATGAAATAAATTGAGAGCATATTCAATTTATTAAGGTTGAGAGGGAGTATGGGAATTTGTTATCCTGAATTTCCTAAGTCAACATTAAATAGTTTAGAATCATTCTTCTTATTTGAATGTTTGGCATTTTAATTCCATCATCAATTCATTCCTCCCCTATTTGTCAATTAGTGATTAAGATTTAGTATCATCAAATTTAGTATAAGAATCAATGAAATTGTATAAACAGGGTTATAACATCGATAGCAAAATTAGTGATTAGAACGACATTCCTTGTGGGTTCGACTCCTTCTTGCCGTATACTACGTATTTAGAAATTAGGATTTATTTATTAAATTTTTTGTGCATACGACAGCGCATCAATAAGTGTGATTTCATGATGGAAAGGGTGATATTTTAGTTTATATTGTGAGTGGGGATGATATTCGAGTTGGTTCATCAAAGGCAAGTATAAAATCATGGCATATCCCTACAAATGTCTATAAAGTTTGAAGTTTCCATGAGTTGGCCTCTCTATATAGGAGGTTTATCAAATACTTCCCTATCATTGTAGCACCTATTACACAGCTGATTAAAAAAGGATAGGCCCATTGAAATGATCAAGCAACGAAGGCTTTTGAAGATTTAAAGACAAAGCTCTGTAATGCACCGGTATTATCTTTACCTTGTTTCAATAAATTATTTGAAGTAACATGCGATGTGAGGGGTGTAGGTATTGGGGGTGTGCTTTCACAAGAAAGGAAGCTAATTTCTTTCTTTAGTGAGAAGTTGAATGGTGCGAGACTCAACTATTCAACACACGATAAAGAGTTATATGCTATTGTGCATTATTTAGGGACATGGAGTCATTACTTGAGACCCAAGCCTTTCTTACTACATTCAGATCAGGAGAGTTTGAAGTATTTGCATGGTCAAAATAAGGTGAGTCTAAGGCATGCTAAGTGGATAAGCTTCTTGCAGACATTTGTGTTTTCTACAAGACATATGGATGGTAAATAAAATATCAAGACAGATGCAATATCAAAGAGGACCATGGTATTTATGATGATGGATGCAAAGCTTTTGGCTTTGAGATGTTTAAGAGTCAATATGCCATGGATAATGATTTCGCTATGATCTTTGAAGAGTGAAAGAAACAAGGGAGTTCTGGAGCTTATGTAATTCAATATGGGTTCTTAATCAAGCACAACAAATTATGTAAGTTGAAGACTTCAGTTCAAGACTTGCTAATCAAAGAAGTGCACGAAGGAGGAATTTTGGGACACTTTAGAGTTTACAAGACCTTAGAGTTGCTGCAAGAACATTTCTATTGGCTGAGAATGCAAAAAAGGAGTACAAGCTATGGTTACTAGGTGTGTTACGTGTCAAAGAAGCAAGAGTTTCTTTCACAAAGGGTTATATGTAGCTTTACCTATGCTTTCTTAACCATGGGAAGGTCTTAATATAGATTTTATTTTGGGATTACCTAGGAAACAACGAGGCAAGGATTCTATTATGATTGTAGTAGATCAATTTTCCAAGATGGCTCATTTTATTCTATGTCACAAGACCGATGATGCTACCCATATTGTGGATTTATTATATTACTCCCAAAATTTACTACTAAAAAATTTCATTTAATGAAAAGGTTTAGCATAAGCAAAATAACAAAATGTAAATTATGGGGATGTTACATGTTGGTATCAAAGCGAGTTTCGACCGCTCTTCCAATTTCATACCTTTTTAATCTGATACCATAAGTTGGTATCTAAGCTGGTTTTGACCACTCTTGTAATTTCAATCATTTTAAGCTGGTCCCACAAGTTGGTATCAAGTATTTTCAGAAAACCTTTCTCAGTTTTTAAATGTTTTGATTTGATACTATAAGTAAGTATTAAAGTGTTTCACTGAAGTTTTGAAGGTTAAATGATTCTTCTAAGGTTTTTCCCCTAATTCTCTATTTTGTTTCGGAAACTGAATTAGCCCTGAGAGTTGGGTATGGGTAGATTAAGTGACCTTGGCTTAGGTCACCTAGCTTGAGAAAATAGCACATTTCCTAATGAACTTTTTTTTACAACTAACTCAAAATGGACCGGGATGAACGTGTCAACAACATAGAGAGGGCGTTCGAAGTGCTCATGGGAATGGCTCAATGTTCCCCAATACCTCAATCTCCAACCACTTTGCCTTTGATGGGTATCGGAGAGGACTGGCTTGATAGAGTTTCGCATCATTGACCCCAGACCTATGACAGGAAGGAAGACCCCGTGGTCCTAGAAAGTTGGATGCGAGATTTTGATAGAACCTTCGAGGTGCTCAAATGCCCTAAGGAGTGAAAGATGAACATTGCGGCGTACTTCCTTGAAGGACTATCTGACACTTGGTGGAAAGACCTTCGAACCCAAGGAGGACGATTATCATCTTGGGAAGGCTTCAAGACTATCATCCGCACGTGTTTCTATAAGGAGAGTCTCAAGAGGGAAAGACTCAAAGAATTTATAGAGCTGACGCAATAAAGCTTGTTGGTTCGAGAATATCACACACGATTTACTGAGTCGTTAAGGTTCACCCCAAGAATAGCTGCTAGTAAGGCTACAATAGTCTTCCCATTTGAGCAAGGACTTCACCTCAACATCCGAAGCATGATGGGCGTCGACATTGTCCACGATCCGAATACGGTGTACGAGTGGGTGTGTGTCGCCAACTCCTTGGTCCAGGAACAAGCATCCATCCTGGGCAAGAGGAAGAACGAAGATACCGAGTTCAAAGAAAAGAGTCGTCGTCCTAGTAACAAGATTTTATGGGTCCAGACTAAACCTCAAAATAAAGTTTAGTGTAAGAAGAGTCGGAATGCTTCCAATGGCAAGGTCAGCAAGAGATTGGTCTGACACTACCATTGTCATCATTGCAGAAGAGATAATCCAGGCAAGGATTGCATAGGAAAACCGATTCAATGCCACGACTATGGATAACTTGGGCATATGAGCTACGAATGCTACAACGCACCCCGTGAAGGCATCCAAAGGTCACAACAACCATCGGTTAGGCTGAATCGGGCGATTGTAGCAACCTATTCAATGTCGTTAATCAAAGCAGATGGGCAAGCGATTGATCGTGCTACAACTTCTTCAAACTTACCGTCGAGTCCTGCGTAATTGTTTGTAGTATTAATTATGTGCGTAGTTGTTTTCCTTAGTTAAGTAAGTTTTTCTTTAAGGGGGTATTTACCCCCAAGTAATTTAGGATCCCTCTTTGCAACCTTAGTGCTAAGGTGTAAAATTCAAGGACGAAGTTTTTCTTTAAGGGGGTAGTGATGTAATCCTCCAAAATTTTAAAAACCTATAATTTAATAAATAACTCTTATTTGGGATAAATTAGCTTTTAAAATTATTTAATTTAATTATTTTATGGATTTTTGAGTATATAAATTTGGATAGAAATATTTGATAAATTAAAATAAATATTTTTTTATTTTATCATATTCTTTTTATTTAAATAATTTTTTTAACCAATATTTTACCAAAATTATCCTTTTTTAACCCATATATTTAATTATATTAAATTAAATTATTAAATAAATTTATTACCCACAAATATTACATTCTATTATTTTATAATTTAATTTTTCCTATTTTCCCTTTTTCTTTTCTTTCTCCTTTCTCTCGTTTTTTCTCCCTTCTTCCTTTCTCATTTTTCTTTTTCTCCTCTTCGGGCCGCCAAGCCAGCCTGCTCCCTTTCCCCACTCTGAGCTTGGGTCGCTAGCCCACTTCCCTCCCCTCCTCTCCTTCTCTCGCGCATGTCGCAGCCCAGCTTTCCCCCTTCCTTTCCTTCCTCCCCCAGCGACCGGGCCAGCCCAACTCTTCCTTTTTTTTCCCTGATCTGCCTGGTCCTTCCCCCTTCCCCTTCTTTCTTCTTCTATGCCCCATCCAGCGTCCCCCAACTTTTCTTCATCTCCATAAGTGCCACCTCAAAAACCACACCCAGCCACTACCCTCTACAACCACTTGCCACGACCTACCTCTCCCTCTCTCCCATCATTTTCTTTCCATTCTCGGACATAACCAACCTTGCAAACCCATCCCGCATGCCCTATTTCCCCCCTTCTTCGTCTCCTCTTCCGGCCACCCTACCACCTCCCTACCACCCTACACTCTGCCACCCGATCAGTCACCTATTTCCTTCTTCCCCCTCTTCTTTTTCTTCCCCTCACGAGCCACTTTCCTGTCCATTTTTTGAGCCCCTTACCCCCGATCTCCTCCTCCCCATTTTCTTCCTCTCCATCTTTTCCCCTCTATTTTGCATCACCGCCTCCCTCTACCATTTCCACCGCCACACTGACCCCCCTGCACCACCCCTTGCCACCCTCTACCTCATCCCTACACCACCACAACATCCCCTTGAGCCCCTCTACAGTCCCTTATTCCTCCCCTCTTCTTTTTCCCTTCTTTTTCTCCTTTCCCGGCAACCTCCCTGCCACCACTCCTTTCGCCGCCTCTGCCACCACCTGAACCACCAAACTACTCCCTGCAACCTCCCCTACTGCCCCCACACTTCCTTTGGCCAAAAATAACCCTTGCAGCCCCTCATTTTCCCCTATCTTTTCCTTCCTTCTCAGCCCCCTCCACCTTGACAACCACTTTGCAGCCTCGCTGCCACCACCAACAACCCATCCCCGACCACCACCTACACTCCCTCTTCATCACTGCAACCTTCCATTTCCCTAACTCTCCTCCACCTGCCCTCCTCTTGGCCCCTAAGACCCCAACCTGAACCATCACCCCCTCCCTCCTACCTCACCACCCTTGACCCTTTTTCCCCCTCACAACCTGCATGTGGCTCACGCTGCTCATGCAGCGTGAGCTCCACATTATTTTGGGAGTTGTTTTGTTTAATTATTAAGGTATATTAATGGCTAAGTAAAGTACATGATTAATTAAGTTTTTATAAAGTTTTGTCCTTTTTTATTTTCCTCCTTCTAATATAATAATTATTGATATTGTTTTCTTAGGTGTTAATTTTGCTAATTAAAACTTGAATCTTTAACGGAGATTTCGTTAAACCCCACTTAAATGCATGGATAAACACATGCTAGCACATTAAGGTTTTAATATGTTATTTTGCATGATATATATATTGTTTAATATATTATATGTAGTTGCTTATAGTGATTGATAAAAAGGAAAGCATGTTATTTTATATGCTATATGTGGAAATATTGCTTAAGGATAGAGTTTGGTTAGTAATGAAAATGTTGAGTACTTATCCATGTTGTATTATGTTATTGTGATCATTAATACATGAACAACATTATTATAAGCCCTAGGGGCATTTTAGTAATATGTGTAGTTGTTAATGAGTATTATGTTGGAATGTAATAGTAGTGGAGTTGGATGATTAGAATGGAGCATAAATATTAGTATTTTATGTAATGATGGTAAATTAATAAAAGTGGTGTAATAAAGGATAAAATAGTAATTTTATAAGTAAAAGGGTATTATGGTAATTTGGAGGTAAAGGACAAAATGGTAATTTTGTAAATAAAAGCGTAAAGTGGTAATTATAATAATGGAAAAGGGTAATTTGCTAATTATAAAAATGAAGAAGGATAAAATGGTAATTATAATAATTAAGAAGGGTAAAATGATAATTATGATAAGGGAGAAGGGTAAAATGATAATTTAATAATAGAGAAGGGTAAAATGGTAATTCGGTGTAAATGAAGGTAAAATGATAATTTAATAAAAGATAAGGGTGAAAAGATAATTTAATAAAAGAGAAGGGTAAAATGGTAATTCAACGTAAATGAAGGTAAAATGATAATTTAATAAAAGAGAAGGGTAATTTGGTAATTATAAAAATGGAGAAAGGTAATTTGGTAATTTAATTAACTAAAGGGTAAATTGGTAATTATGATAAAGGAGAAGGGCAATTTGGTAATTTAACCAACTAAAGGGTAAATTGGTAAGTATGATAATGAAGAAGGGTAATTTGGTAATTTAACCAACAAAAGGGCAAATTGGTAATTATCTAACCAACTAAAGGTCAAATTGGTAATTATGATAATGAAGAAGGGCAATTTGGTAATTTATCCAACTAAAGGGCAATTTAGTAATTAGAACAAATGAGAAGGGCAATTCGGTAATCTAACCAACTAAATGGGAAATATGATATGTATAATAATTATGAAGGGTGATTGGTGACGTATTAAGTATGAGAGATAACTTGGTAGCCTAAACCGAGTAAGAATGTGGCTAAGAACAACTATGTGTGTGTTATATGCCTCGTGTGCCATGTGTTATGCCATGTTGTGTACTTATGATTATAATGACTAATTACTTATAGCATAGCTTGGAGTTGAGGTATGCGTATGTGAATTCCTTATGGCAAGTGTACCATGATGATATGTGTTGTGCTTACGATGTTATATGATGTGACCCTCTAGGACATGCATGCTAGGATGTTTAATAATATGATATGGGGTGAAAGGATAAAAAGGAACAAATGGGAAGTGAGTTGACTAAGGGGACACGAGATTGACCATAATATCTCATGATCCATAAGGGGGAAAATAAAAGGATGTTATGATCAAAATGAATGAGTGATGCAACTCTTGCATGAGAGATTTCTAGGGTTTACATGGGATGATCCTTACGTAAGAAAGGTGTTAGGGTTTGAGCGGCCAACTAGGATTTCATGGTCACGTGTATAATTAGTGAGTAGAGTGATGGGATTTGAGTTGAATTTAAATGAGATGAGGTGTGGGACGATAAAACAAAGGTTGGGCCACATAGGTTTGATTAGGGTTTTAAAGGAAAATCCTAGAGAGTGGTAGTGAGAGAATTTGAATGTCATAAAGTGATGGGCCTTACCCACACCCTTAGTAGTTGAGTTTTCGTTATGAGTAAATGTAAGGAGGAATGGATGTCGGGGTGTGATAAGAGGCACAAAGGTCTCAAGATATGGGACGGGCCCTCTCCGGAGGATAGAAGTAGAGGTCAGTGACATGCATGTCAAGGGTGAAATACTTTCAAATAAGATTTGAATAATACACTAATCACTTAAAGAGAAAGATTTTTAAGCCAAACCCAGACCGATCCACCGGCGAATAATAGTGGCCAGGAGAGTTTTTGTAACACCCTAAAATTTACTATTTTTTTAAAAGCGGAAGAATTTAAAATTTAAAATCTGTGAATTTTGAGGATGTTATCGCCACACTTAGTACCAAACCAGTTCTCCCCGACCGTTCCAGTACCAAGTGCTAAGGCTAGAAGAAATTTAATAATCAATTAAAAATCGAACAAATCTAAACTTCAAATGAGCATTGAACGGTTGTAAAACATAAATCAGCATGCGTGTAAATAATTGTAATTTATATCTAAAAGAGAAATAAGCTTACAACTGATAAAAGGTTCATCTGAAATACTCGATACAAATTAATAAATTATAAAAGGGTGAATTCGATACAAAAGAAATAACAGGAGGAGATAAAATAACAAGAAGATTAAATCCAGCCATGCCACTCCCAATCATCGAGCCAAACATAAGCTCAACACTCAGGTCCGCCTATTGTCTCACCCACCTACACAAAGTCAAAAGGGCCCATTGTTCGTGGGAATGAGCAGCACCCATGAAAAGGGTGATCAGTACGCTACGTATTGGGCAAGGTAACCGATGCACTAAGGCCAACACATAAAATCACATAAACCATGTAGAAGAATAGCAGTAACATAATGACCATCATGATAACATACTATTGCATAATCATTCGGGTAGATATAGAAAGGCCCATTTATGGTCCGGATTAATTACTTAATTAATCTCTAATTGAAAATTGATTCACACCATACTTTTTATCAATTCATGCGAGTACAGGAACCTCTCATTATTTTAGCCGGTGGCTTGGTCACTTATAGGGCATCATGCCCAAACCACTATTATAGCCGGTGGATCGGTTACTTATAGGGTAAAACCCTAACCACTATTCCTTACCGGTGGATCGGTTTAGTTTCTACTCGCATAGTGTTCTACTGTAAGTAATTAGTATCTTTTAAGTACCTTAGTAAAACTATGGTTTGTGTTTATTGAGCTCGGGATCCCCCACTATTATAGCCGGTGGGCCGGTCACTTATAGGACATCATGTCCTAACCACGATTATTCGCTAGTGGATCGGACACTTATAGGGTAAAAACCCTAACCACTATTCCTAATCGGTGGATCGGCTAGACCCGGCCCAATAATCTTTCACTTTAAATGATTAATATCTTCAGTATCTTATTCAGAAGCTTTCATCCTAGACATGCATGAATCACTCCCTTTACACTTATCCTCCAACTGACCCGTATTATATCATGAGAACCCTACACCTTCTAACTTGCCCAACAACCTTTTCTCTATACTCAAACTCACACTAGAACTCCAACACTAAAATATGTGGGTCAAGGCCCACTACTACACACCTCCAAGTCCACTTATTTCCTTATTCTAGGATTTTTCCCAAAAACCCTAATTTAGGCCTAAGCGGTCCATCCTACTCCACCTCACACAACCCAAATCATTTTAACACCCCATTTTTCACAACCCATCGATCCCATATTCATCATCATACTTTATTCACTAAGTACACACATGTTACCACCAAACCCTAGTTAGCCATATCAAAACCCTAGTTAACCACACCAAACCCTAGTTAACCACTCCAAACCCTAGTTATCCACAACCAACCATATTTAACCACTCCAAACCCTAGTTAACCACAACAAACCATAATTAACCACTCCAAACCCTAGTTAATCGCTACAACCCATATTTAATCACTATAGACCCTAACTCGGTCTCCTACGTAACCTTATGATGCTCCACGTACTATTTTCCATCCAAAATGTTCAAACACCCAACAACACTTACATTAGCTTCCTCACATCCCAAATCAACTTTCCATACGTAAATTTTACTCCCATGCAGACTTTACACATCCTATGCAACCTTTAGAACTTTTTATGCAAAACCCAAAAACTCCCACGTGAAGTCCTAGATTCAACCATGCAAAACCCTAGATTCCTCCATGCAAAACCTTAGCTTCCTCCATACAAAACCCTAGATTCTTTCATATAAAACCCAAGATTCCTTTATATAAAACCCTAGATTCTTCCATACAAAATTTAAAATTCATCCATACCAATTCTAGATTCAATCCATATAAAAACTCTAGATTAAATTCTCTCATGCAACACCATATATTAGATTCTCCCATGCAATACCATAGATTAAACCCTCCCATACAAAACCATAGATTAGATTCTCTCATGTAACACCATAGATTAGATTCTCCCCCACGAAACCATATATTAGATTCTTCCACACAAAACCCTAAATTTTCCATTCTATTCTTCCACTCATAGATCATTAAAATACCTAGGTCAACTCACATCTCTTGGTCAACTTATTCCCCTTTTGTCAACTTACTCCCCTTGGTCAACTTCTTTCCCATTTTCCATTTTCAACCCTTTTTCCCAAACAATATCACTTTTATACATCCTCACATGCATGTCTGAAGGGTCACACACCAACCATCACATACCACAATATTTCATCACATACACATAGTACACATGCCATATAATAACACAGAAACATACTTCAACTCCACGTCATACCACACACAAAATAATTACAATGATAAACATATGATGCATAACATACAAAGAATTTAATGCATATCAACACACATGATGCCTTAGTAACACCTTTACCTAAAACGACACCGGTCTTGGAGCACGATCCTATGCCTTCTTAGGGATTTGACTAGTCTTACCTATATGAGGGAAAAGCTAAAATTAAATTCCCTCCTACAAAAAATACTATTATTTACTAACTTATTCTAAGACTAGGTTTTTGATAAAATAATAACATAATGATAAAAAAAATAACATTAACTAATTACTAACTTGATAAAGATATAAGAAATAATAGTAATATTATAAAAGTTGATAATATAAGGTTGAAGACTTTATCCTAATAATAATAGTAATAATAATGGTACTAAAAATAATAACAATGATAATATTAATAAGAATAATAATAGTAGTAACAATAATCATACTAAAAATACTAATAATAATAATATGATTCAAAATAAATGGTGGGATAAGGGCTTCGACTCTTCACCAAAATAATTCTAATAATAACATCAGTAAATTTAGTAATAATAATAATAATAATGAAATACTAATAATAATAATAATGATAAAAACCATAATAATATTACAAAAATAATAATAATCATAATGGTAATAATAGTAATGATAAAAAATGAAGATAAAATGAAGTAGGGTTTCGACCCTGCATTGAATAATAATAGACTTAATAACTAATAATAATAATACTAATAATAATAATAATAATAATAATAAACTATAATGATAAAAATATTAAAAATATGAATAATAATAAGACTTGATATTTATACTACTACTACTACTACACTTTAAAATAGGCACAATAGGGTTTCCACCCTATATAAATAATAATACTAGCATCGATAATGATAATAATAATAATAATAATAATAATAATAATAATAATAATCATAATCATAATGATGATGATGATGATAACATCATATTAATATTAATAATAAAGAGAATAACAAAAATAAGAATAATAATAATAAAATCGAAATAAAAATATAATAGGGCTTTGGCCCTCAATAGAAATAATAATAATAATAAAATAATAACAATAATAATAGTCATAATAATAATCGCATAACAATAATAATAATAATAATAGCAACATTATTAGTAAAATAGTTGTAATAATAATAATAGTTTCAAAATAGTAATAATAATAATAATAATAATAATAACAACATTAATAAATAAAATAAAAACTCATAATAATACTAATAATATTAATAATACTAATACTTATAATCTACTCAGCCAAATAGGGTCAGCCTTAATAAGAAATAATAATACTAATAATATTGAACTTAATAATAATATTATTATTAATACATAATAATAATATTCAAATAATAGGCTAAAATTGAAATGAAATAAAATAAAATTAATTAAATAGGAAAAAAGGGCTGAGAGGGTTTAGGGTTCAACCTTAGGTTGATGGTGCACGGTGACGCCAGCGGTGGTCAGAAAAAGAGAAGAAAAGAGGAAAAGTTAAGGGCTGGAAAAAAGATATGAAGAATGAGAGTGGAAATAAGGGTGATTATGGTTGTTTAGAAGGAAAGGAATAGAATGAGAGTGGTGGCACACAGCGGTGGCGATGGTGGCCGATAAAGGAAGAAGAAGAGAAAGAGAGGAGGAGAGGGAGGAAGGGGAAAATAAGGGTAGGAAAAGGTAGAGGAGGGTTTGCAGAACAAATTGGGAGGTGTAGGGGAGGTGGCCGTGGTAGGAAAGGTGGCTAATGCCGGTTCGAAGGGCGACGGAGGTGGAAGAGAGGGCTGATTGGGAAGCAAACTTTGCATAGCCACGGTGGCTTGTGTAGGAAAAATTGAAAGAGATGGGTGATTTAGTTAGTTAGAGATCGGTGCAGGGAAGACTTAGGTGGGAAGATAGGGCGGCAGAGTTAGTCGGAGCCGGCAGAGATGGTGTATGAAGGGGTGGCGGCACACAAGGGGGATTTTGGTAGGTTGCGGGGAAAAAGCCCGAGATCGAGCTAATGAGAAGTATTTATAGATCTTAGATGAGAGGGTAGGGTTCTGTGGGTCGGCATGGGAATAGGGAAGGTTAGTTCGGGCTTACCGGCGGCGAGGTTGGCCGGTAGAATTTTAAAGACGTGGCAGGGTGTTACGCAAGAAGAAGGGAATCGTGTGCAAGAAAATGGGAGATGTGGCTGGGTCAAAATGGTCGGCGAGTAAGTAGGGAAGTGGGAGAAGTGAAACGATTGGTCAATAGCACGATCGGCGGTGCAGGTCATTGATGGGAGGAAGAGGAAGAAGAAAGAAGGAAGAAAGGTGGGGGCGGACCGACGGTCCGGGAAAAAGGAAAGAAAGAAAAAGGAAGGAACGAGGCCGGTGGGCACAAGCTATTTTTTTTTTAATAAAACGCGACATTTCGATAGAAAAAGAAGAAAGGTGCAGTGCGGCATTCTGGGCCGCTGAAGAACGAAGGAAAAGAAGAGGAATGGGTGCGGGCTGTGAAGAAAGGCCTAGGTAGGGGGAGAGGAAGAACGCGGTGCTGGGCCACCGAAGAAGGAAGAAGAAAAAGAAAGAATTGGGCTGCGTAAAGGCCCAATCGGGAAGGAGAAGGAAAAAGAAAAGAAGAAGAAAGAAAAAGAAAGAAAAAGGAAAGAAAAGGAAGAAAGAAAAAGGAAAAAGGAAAAGGAAAAAAATAAAAAAATGAGGGTTGGGTTAATTAAATTAATTAGGATATTTGGGATATTTAAAAATAATAATATTTAAATCCCTTTTTAGGCTGGTTTAGGGTTTTTGAAAGGTTTTTCATAAATTTCATTTTAATTAGCAAAACACCCTAGTTTTCTTCAATTAAATTATTTATAAAATTCCTATTAATTTAGAAATATTTTCTCCTTCTTATTTTAAACAAAATAATTTATTTAATTAATTTCCAAAATAAAATCCTTAATTAGCTAAAATACCAAAATTTTCCTAACAAAAATATTTATTATTTTCTTCTTGAATAGCCCTAATTAATTACCTTTTATTTTAATAAAAATAATTAATTTAATTAATTTCTAAATAAATCCTTAATTAGCTATAATTCTTAAAATTAGGTTTTGGGGTATTTCAGTTTTGCCCTGCATGATCAGTCCACTGGCTATAATAATAGGGGATTCCGTGCTCAACAAACCAAACGTAATGAAGCTAAGACATGGGAAATACACTAAGTACTTGCAGTGAAACACCATGTGAGTCGGGGCTAGACCGGTTCACCGACGAATAATGGTGGCCAGGAGCGTTTTTCCCTGCATGACCTGCCTACTGGCAAATAATAGTGGTTAGGAGCGTTTTACCCTATATGTATTTCAGTCCATCGGCTATAATAGTGGGGTTCCCGCACTCACATGGATATATATAAAACCCGTGAGATGATTGAATAATGATGAACTAATGACTTAAAGCCCAGAAGTATTGATTATACATTATGACCTATTAATACCTGATTAACTTGTTAAGTATGTGAATGTATGGATGTGAATATTATGTATACACTTGTCATTATGTACGAATATAGTGTTGTATCATGTGTTACATTGCGTGCCTATTTTTAAGTGTTTTTTTAAGGGTTACTTAGTACCATAATACTGAAGGGTTCCATTTGTGGGGCCCCTGTCTATTCAATGGGTAGTGTCCCTTGCAAGTCCTTGTTCAGGAGCTATTCAAGTGGGTAACGGGAAAGAGCATAAGGATTATCCAAAATCCTTTTGAGTTCACCTCTCTCTCTTATAATTACTAGTTTTAATGTAACTTGTATTCTTGTAACCACCATCAGTGGATTCTATTTTAGTAAATGCTTTACTACGCTACTCTGATTTAATTATGGTTTGAGTTCCTGTAAATTGTATTTTACACTTTTAGCCTTAGCACTTGATACTAGAATGGTAGGAGTGAATCAGTTTGGTACTAAGTGCGGCGGTAATATCCCCAAAATCCACAGTCTTATATTTTACTTCCACTAACTCTTTTAAATGAAAACAAATTTTTCAGTAGTGAATTTTGGGGTTGTTACAGGTCACATATAGGGCAACATGCACCTAACTACTATTATAGTCGATGGATCAGTCACATATAGGGCGGGACGCCCTAACAATTATTCCTTACCGGTGGATCAGTTTGGCTCTACTCGCATGGTGTTTTATTGTAAGTACTTCATGTCTTTTATGTGTCTTAGAAAACTCAGGGTTTGGTTTGTTGAGCTCAGGATCCCCCACTATTCTAGCTGGTGGATCGGTCACATATAGGGTAACATGCACTTAACCACTATTATAGCTGGTAGATCGGTCATATATAGGGCGGGACGCCCTAACCACTATTCCTTACTGGTAGATCGGTTTGGGCCTGACTTAATAATATTCCACTTTACATGATTCATGTCTTACTCGGAAGTTTCACCCTAGACATGCATGACTAACTCCCTCTACACTTATCCTTCAAAAAGTCTCATCCCACATCATGAGACTCATGCACCTCCTATCTTATCCAACAACATTTTCTCTATACTCAAACTCACACTAGAACTCCAACACCAAAATATGTGGGTCAAGGCTCACTACGACACACCTTCAAGTCCACTTATTTCCTTACTCTAGGGTTTTTCCCAGAAACCCTAATTTAGGCTTATGTGGCCCGCCCTACTCCACCTCACAAAACCCAAATCATTTTAACACTCCACACATCACAACTTTTAGATTCCACCCTCATCATCACACTTTACTCACCAAGTGCACGTGTGATCATGTAACCCTAAGTGGCTACACCAAACCCTAGCTGGCCACACCAAACCTTAGCTCAGTCTCCTATGTACCCTTATGCTGTCCCATATACTATTTTTCATTCAAAGCGTTCAAAACACCAAACAACACTTCCATTACCTTGCTCACACCCCAAATCAACTTTTCATATGTAAAATTCACCACATGTATACTTTATACATCCCATGCAACCCTTTGAACTTTTTCATGCAAACCCTAAACTCCCACATGAAACCCTAGATTTACCCATGAAAACCCTAGATTCTTCCATACGTACTTAGATTCTCCCATGCGAAACCCTATATTTTCCCATGCAAAACCCTAGATTCTTCCATGCAAACCCTAGATTCTTGATACAAAACCCTAAATTCTTCTATGCAAAACCCTAGATTCGTCCATGCAAATCCTAGACTCTTCCACTCATGGTCATGCAACATTTAGGTCAAATCCACATCTTTTCACTCCATCTCATCACATTACATAACCTAGCATGCATTTCCTAAAGGGCCACATCATATCACATCACATTTCACCACATATACATGTCAACATATATAATAAGAAGGCACATAAGCATACTTCAGCTCCAAACCATACTACACATAAAATAGTTATAACGATAAGCATAAGATATATATAATATATCATGACACAAGGCATACAAAATACATTACATACGTAAGGCCTTAGCTACACCTTTACCTAATACGACACCGGTCTTGGAGCACGCTCCTATGCCTCCTTAGGATTTTGACTGGTCTCACTTATAAGAGGGAAATACTAAGGATTAGATTCCCTCATACCAAAAAAATACTATTATTTCCTAATTTATTCTAAGATTAGGGTTTTAGATAAAATAATAATATAATAATAGTAACACTAACTAAATACTAATTTTGCTAAGGGTAAAAGTAATAATAGTAATATTGGAAAAGATGAAAAATGTAAGGTTTGAAGATTTTACCCTAATAATAATAATAATAATAATAATAATAATGATGATGATGATGATATTAATAACAATAATAATAATGATAATGATAATAGTATAATTCAAGATAATTGTGAAATAAGGGCTTCGACCCTTCCCCGAAATAATAATAATAATAATAATAATAATAATAATAATAATAATACGAATTATAGTAATAATAATAATATTAATACTAATAATAATAAAAATAATATTAATATTATGAAATAAAAATAATGATAATGATAATAATAATAACACATAATAATAATAATAATAACAATAATACTAATATTAATAATAATCAAAATAAAAACAAAATAGGGTTTCGACCCTCAATAGTAATAATAATAATAATAACATTAATAATAATAATAATAATAATAATAATAATAATAATAATAATAATAATAATAATGATGATGATGATGATGATGATGATGATGATGATGATGATGATGATGATGATGATGATGATGATGATGATGATGATGATGATGATGATGATGATGATGACAATGATAATAATACATAATACATAATAATCAAAATAATAGTAATATAATAAAATTAAATAAATAAAGCTTGTATAATTAGGGTTTAAGGGTTGAGAGGGTTTAGGATACCACCTTGGGTTGGTGGTGACTAACGACACTGGCGGCGGTGCACGGTGGCGGCAGCAGTGGTAGGAAAAAGAGAAGAAAAGAAAGATAGTTGAATGTTGGGAAAAGGAGAGGGAGAAAGAGGGTGGAAGTTGGGGTGTTTATGGTTGCCTAGATGGAGAGGAGTGGAATAAAGGTGGTGGTGCGGCCAAAGGTGGCAATGCATGGTGGCGGTTGTGGTGGCCAAAAGTGGAGGAAAGACAGAAAGAGAGGAGGAGAGGGAGGAAGGGGAAAAGAAGGACATGGGAGGTAGAGGAAGATCTATAGGTGTTTTTGGGAGGTGTAGGAGGAAGTGGTGGCTAATGGTGGTGCGAAGGGCAGCGGAGATGGAAGGAATGGTTGGTCAAGAAGGTTACTTTGCACGGCTGGGGTGGCTCGTGCAGGGAAAATCGAGGGAGAAGGGAGGTGTAATTAGATAGAGGATGGTGCAGGGAGTGCTCAAGTAGGAGGCTTGGGCGGCAGTGTTGGTTGACAGCGACGACAACAGTGTCTAAAAGGGCAGTGGTGCACGGGAGAAGTTTTCTAGGCTGCAGGAAAAAGCTCGAGCACAGGCTAGTTATGGGGGTATTTATAGGACTAAAAGAGGGGATGAGGTTAGAGGAAAGATGGGAGAATAGGGCAAGTAGGTGAGGGCACCGGTCGGTGACGACAGGCCGGCACAATTCAATCATGGCAGAGGGTGGTGTGTAGGAAAAAAGGGGGTCGTGCATGAGAATAGAGGGAAGTGGATTGGGTCAAAGTGGTAGGCGAGTCAGAGGGAAAGAGAGAGGAGAAGTGGCTGGTCAATCGTGTGTGGTCGGCGGCAAAAATCTTGGGGAGTTAGGGAGTTGTAGGTTGACCGGGAAGGGGAAGAAGGAGATGGGCGTGGACCGACAGTCCAGGAAGAAAAGAAAAGAAAGAAAAGAAGGGAAAAAACCGGCCAGGTGACGGAAGGTAAAAATGGGGGTCAAAATGCGGCGTTCCGAGGCGGGTAGCGCTGAAGGAGAAAAGGGTAGGGGAATTGGGTCGTAGGACAGACCCAATTTGGGGGAAAAAGAAAAGAAAAGGAGAAGGAAAAGAAAGGAAGAAAGAAAAAAGAAAAAGAAGAAGAAAAAGGAAAGAAAAGGAAAAGGAAAAGGGAAAATAGGTTGGTTGGGGTATTTGGAATATTTTGGTATTTTAGGATATTTAAAAATAATAATATTTAAATAAAATGATATTTAATTTCCTTTTTAGTCTAATTTAGGTTTTTTGAAAGGTTTTTCCTAAATTCCATTTTAATTAGCAAAACACCCAAAATTTTTCCTAATTAAAATATTTTTTTTCTTGATTAGCCCTAATTAATTCCCTTTTATTTTAATAAAAATAATTTATGTAATTAATTTTTCTAATAAATCCTTAATTAGCTGAAATTCTTAAAATTAGGGTTTTGGGGTACTTCAAGTTTAGCCTACTAGTCGACTGTTATACCAACCAATCGATTGATTCCCCAAACCACTTGATCAGTTTGGTTGAGAAAAACCCTTTAGCTGAAACAAAAAACCAGTCGATTGGTTCATGGATCTAGTCGATCAAACCGCCTAAAAACTCATTTTATCCCATTCCTAAAACTTATTCAATTCCAAATTTTACTCAAACTCAATTATATTTCCAAATCAAAACCAAACATTATCAAATCTTAATAAATACAATAACTTCTCATGCCATAAACTTCACAAAAAATGGGGTATTAAAATGAGAATGAGGGCATGATTGAGCCATTCAAAGTTTCCTTAAAATCGATCTAATTTTACAAATTCTATTATTTTGTTGTTATTTTTTAGTCTAAGTAAACATATAGCCTAAAAAATTAATATTAGTTTAGCATAAGTCTTAGATACTGATACATATGCTAAAGAAGTTGGCACATGCTTAATGGAAGATGGTGGCTTATGGGATAATTAACCACCAAAAGTTAAAATGGAGAAAAGAGATGAGAAGTATGATAATATTTGATTTGAAGTAACCAAAGATCAAACACTCAAAACTATCACTCAAGGTTTCAACAGTTGAGATAAACATTGTGAGACTTTTCACTCAAAATAATGTTTTCACTCTACGTTGTAGAAGGGGGACATAGGGAGTTCAAAAATCTGTGTTGTAATTCAAGGGGTAGTGTGTTGTATTGTATTGAGGCTACCCATATTTATTGTGACAGCCATGGTTACAAAAAATCCATTATACCCTTCCCCTTTACCTACTTAGTTACATTCTAACCATTCTTTACTATCTAGTTATCTAATACAAGTTGGCAACTAGTTGGATGAAAACTAAAATGAGGTTAGCCCATGTGTGGTATTTTAACATTCATATCACAGCATAGAGCTCCTTATATGTTGAAAGGGTAGGTAATAAATCAAAATACAAATTACTCGATCAGCCCCATACCTAATCAATCATCTCCCATACTTAGATAATTAAAATAATCTGATTTGTTAACTTGGTTGACTTTCCTCACCTACTCCACCATCCACTCGTCTTCCTTTTTCTTTTTCTCTTTTTTTTATTTTATTTTTCAAAATCAACATTGGGCTTGGCCTGATTTGGCTTCTTAGGTGGTATAATACTTGGAAATAATAATAAAATAGCCGGTTAGCTTTAGGCTTGATGTGCCATCATATTCTTCATTAAAAATAATAAAATATTTCATATAAATATAATTAAAAAATAAGGGTAAAACTAAAAGATAGACTTTGATTTTTTTAGAATATTTTTTTATATATAAATTTAATGATAGATTGATTTTTTTTTAGTACGGTTGAAGTATTAAACATCGAATAGTGAAGATAGACCAGAATAAATTTTTACAAACTTTCACATGTGCCGTCGACCCTATAAAAATATGAATAAGGCTTATCATAAATATGGTTGAGGGCTAAAGAGCAATTACGTTGGAAATCTAATTATCTCCATTGTATTTTGTTAATATCCATGAAAGCTTGAAACAAGTCGTAAAATTTGCCTCGGATCTTGTCGTAACTTGAAGAGAAAAGATCTACTCATGAAATTAAAAGGAAGACGGAAGAGTCCGTGGGGATGCAATAAAAGGTGTAGGCAAGGGAAGTTTGGACTGCAGAGTCGTTGCCCTTCTTCCCTCCTCCTCCTGCGTGTGTAATGGGACCGATAGCCGATAGGATCTGGCCGACTACGCATCTCCACGCATACCCGCGGTTTATTATTATTATTATTATTATACAGCTAACTGCCCTGAACTTTCTCTTTCAAAACTTAGTAAAAAGAATAGAGAAAAAGATAGGAGACGGAAATAATGTTTTAAGTATTTCTGTCAAAACGGTCGAGAGCCACATATCCAAGGAGGGCCACGAGGGTGTGCGCTGGGAGCAATGGCTACCCTTCATTTTATACTGAAAAAATCTCAAACCCTATCCCCGAGGCTGTGAGCTGGCTGCCTTCCCATATATCTTAACCAAAACAAAATCTTCCCCCGAAAAAACAAAAAAGGCTCATTACAAGTAATAATCCTCATTGAATTATGTCCACCAAACACGTCTTCAGACTCTACAGTTCTCTTGTTTCTTTCAGTCTTTAATTCATTTAATTTAATACTACAACAGGATGCAGTCCAGTACTACTAGTTGCTGATAATATTAACCGTACGTTTGCTTTAGACCCCCCACACTCTATTTTCCTCCCCGGTCGCTCCTCATATTCACCTCCTATTTATCCACTTTGTATCAATTCAACCCTTTTCTTTCTGTCTTATTTTGATCTTCCCACGTCCTGAATAATCTTCAGGGTTCTTTTTGTATCCTTCTTTCATAAATCCCAAAGCCTTGGCATCTGGGCACCTGTTATCTTCTCTCAAAAGGCCAAAAATTAATTAGGCTTTGGTTGGTGGGCTGAAGGGTTGTTTGGTTCAGAGGATAAGGGATCAGGAGTTTTGAGCGTAGCTAATATATAGTAATTCAAAAGAAACGAGAGATGAAAATCCAGTGTGATGTATGTGAGAGAAATCCAGCAACGGTGATATGTTGTGCAGACGAAGCGGCCTTATGTGCTAAATGTGATGTCGAAGTTCATGCGGCAAATAAGTTAGCAAGCAAGCACCAGAGGTTACAACTCCAAAGTCTATCCAATAAACTCCCTACTTGTGATATTTGCCAAGTAAATACCTTCACGCCTTCTTCCCCTTGTTCGTAAACTGATTCTTGCCTGCTAATCCTTTTATGGTCCTTGTAGTTTTCTCTTCGTTTGTTTTTATATCATGCTCCTTTTATGTATTACTTCTTTGTTTTTTTTTTGTTAGTTTGCTGCAATAGTAATCTGATTGCCTATGGATGTTAGATGATACAAACGGAGATCTGATCTGATCTGATTATTCCATATATATATATATATATATAATTGGGTGCATTTGGGTGCAGAAGGCAAATTGTGGTAGATCCTTGATTCCTGATCCCGCTTGAAATGAACTGGGATATAGTTCAGTATATAATCATCTATCTTATTTTATTATTAGTGCTTCTGTGGTTGCAATTCCTCTGACGTAGCCAGCAGCACTCAGCCTATCTTAATAACAACATCAAGTCAACACCAACCATATCGGCCCCCAGCGGGCAGGGATCTAAACTAAATGGTTGTATGGGGGTGGGGGGCTAGTGATGGGTTATCGTAAAATCATGTTTCTAAAATATTGACCCCCTGTGGCGAGATGATTATTATCACACTTATGACGTATGGATTTTTCTTGCCTTGAGGACTTATTTTATTTATTTTACTCACAAAATATTAGTAATCTCTTCCTTCCCTGTTCCTGTAAACAAACAACAATCATCTTCCCTTCCTCTTGTTCATCATCCATGCCTGTCTGCAGGAGAAGGCAGCCTTTATATTCTGTGTGGAAGACAGAGCCTTATTCTGTCAAGACTGCGATGAATCGATTCATTCGGCAGCTACCCTCGCCGGGAAACATCAGAGATATCTAGCGACGGGTATCAAAGTGGCCTTAGGAGGGTCTAAGTGCAGCAAGGAAACTAATGAAAAGGATTGCAACGAGCCATCGAACAAGAATGCGGAACAGATTGCTATTAAGTTACCTCCACCACAACAACGATCACCTACCTTCTCGGCTCCGTCGTCGTGGGCTGTTGATGATCTGTTAGAATTCTCTGAATTCGAATCGTCGACGAACGATAAGGTTAGTGGTTTGACATGCTTGAGCGTGCAATCACGCTTGTGAGGTTTGATTTTATGATGTTGGTTGGGACTTGGGATAGATTCTTATTATTATTATTTTTTTTTTTGGCGAACAGAACAACAATATTCAAAAAGGTGGTCTTGAGATGATAGGAGGAGAGATAGATTGGTGGTCTGATATGACGCTCTTTGGTGAGCAGCTTCCTCATGAAGCCCCACTAGCTGCAGCCGAGGTCCCTCAGCTTCGGGTATCGTACCCAGGCAATAATGCAGTACAATACAACAGATCAAACAAGGCGGCTTTTATGCCTCACCACAAGAAGCCTAGGATTGAGATCCCGGTCGATGACGACGAGGAGGAGTTCTTCATTGTCCCTGATCTTGGTTAGATTAAAACCCTGTGTTGTGTCCGGTAGGTACGATTGGTTTCTTTCTAGCAAAAACAAAAACAAAAACATTTCCGTCTGTTGCTTTCTTGTACGACAGAAAAGCCTCACTTATGTATGTGGCTTGGTCGTACGTACGTACCGCGCTCGAATTCTAGCTTACATTAGTACTAATGTAAGGCATTTTGCTAAACAGGCTTGTCCGCGCGGATCGTTCTTCTTTCTTCTGTCTGTCTCCCTCACACACCGTCTGATGATGTCTATGATATCATGCATCATGATGTGTGGTAAATCAATGGTGTATGTATAAACTTGTTCGATGTTTTGTGCCCGCGTTTGATTGCGCTTGGCTGCTGATTAGCAGCGTTGGTTTTGTTCTGTCATCATTGTTGGTTCTGCGTTCAATTTCATCATGCTTCGCGTTGTCGTGAGACATGAAGAGGCAGTAAGTTAGTACCAACAGTATGGGGTATATGTGTATAAATAGTATGAGCTGCATCTTTCTTATTCCAACGGAGAAGTCTTAAGTTATACATACATTACCGTAATCAATAGTAAAATTCTATATGAATATATACATAAACAATTCATAGAGGCGGTTAGGTCCAAATCACCTTTTGCGTTTCTTTCTGGTTTTGTTTTATGCAGAGCGCACGAGGACTAAAGTAAGTGCTCCATCGTGTTTCTACCTACAAATGCGATGACATTTAAACTACAGGAGGGCAGGCAGCCCCAACTCTTGGCGTGTCTATGCGAGAAAATTTAACAAACGAAAGGGAATTGGGGGGAAGAAGGTTTCTTTTCATGACGTCAACTCCGTTTTTATCGTTCGTTCACTTTGTGTTTTTTCTTCCTCCTTAACCAATGTACTAGCTAGGTCAATATAAGTACAGCTTCAGATGATCCACCACACTTCAGTGCAGACACAACAAATTCTCAAAATTCACTACTATTGTAAGCTAGGAGCTTTATGGTATGATGATGCTCGGAATGAGGAGGCACTTGATTATGCCATACCCACTTTCCTTCACCTTACTAACCACCACTATACTCTTACTATCATTGGGATCTGCACCACTAAGGCTCACTCAATCCACAACCGTACCATCCGACATCGAAATCCTTCGTTCCTTCAAGGCTGGGATCGACCCCAATACCATTCCAGCATCGTCATACGTCGCCTCTTGGGATTTCAATCTAGATCCCTGTGAGAGCACCGGGGCACGTTTTCTTGGGATCTTATGCACGATCCCAGATGGGAATTCCAGCACTAGGATAACAACGATTGATCTCGACGGTGTCGGATACGATGGATTTCTAGCTAAGGAAATCGGCCAGCTCACCGAGCTAACCGTATTAAATATCGGTAACAATAAGTTTCGCGGCCCAATACCAGATAGCATCATCAACCTCGACAAGCTAGTGAGCCTCGACCTATCTGAGAATTTCTTCACAGGCAGTATGCTCCCTGAAGCTGGAAAGTTCAAGAGGCTAAAAAGCATCAATCTGTCTCACAACAAGCTCTCGGGCACCATTCCTACCTGGGTCTCGAATTATCGTAGCCTCGTTACGTTACGCCTATCAAACAACGGATTCTCGGGCAGGCTCCCGAACCTTGCAGGGCTATGGCAGCTCACGACACTAGATGTCAGCAGCAACGGGTTATATGGGAGTTTGCCACAGCTACCGATCAATTTAAGGACTCTGATACTCAGCCACAACATACTTTCAGGACATATTACTCCTGTTGGAAGGCTTGCGAAACTTATAACTTTGGATCTGAGCGATAATAGATTCGGTGGGACCATTACCACCGACATTATGTCATTACCGGAGGTCAGAGCTATAAATGTCTCAGTCAATTGGCTTACGGAAATTGAGGTACCTAAGTTTTCTGGGAATCCAACCCATCTTCAAGAGCTGGATGTGCATGAGAACCACTTACGAGGTCGCCTGCCTACAAATTTGGTAACAATAGGAACTCTAGCAACAGTCGATCTGTCTCATAACCAGTTTTCTGGTCCTATCCCTACTGATTTCGGACTTAAAGCGGCTACATCGTGGAGGAGTTTGTTCTTGGACCATAACTTTCTAGTAGGAGCATTACCGCCTGAGTTGAACAGCACTAGGCTGAGGATTAGAGGCAGCCTTGCTCAAAATTGCTTGAGGTGTCCAAAGACTATTTCTGTATGTCGTGGAGGACAACGTACTGCCGCAGAATGCGCAGGGCAAAATAGCAGCAGCGACTGAGCATCAATCTCAACTATAGCGTACTAAATAATAGTTATATATATATATATATATAGTCCCACGCATGTGGGTGGAATTAATAACTTCCATCGAACATTAGTTAGGAGATATCCTACATTACATCATGTTTGTTCCCTAATATATTTTCACGTCCAGGTGACGTAGATAATTGCTTTGAAGTACTTGTAATTAATGACAGGCTTCGCCAAGACTGTTGAAGCATTCCTTAAAACAGTACACATAAAGGACCACATTTTATTCATTATTTATTTCTTTACTTTTCTGAAGACGATGAAACCAAAAGTTGCCAACACTTTTTTCTACTTTAGTTAATACTAACATTTTACTCCTGATTCTCGCGTCCGTTACTGCTAGACTGACCATCAAGCGTGGATCAAATATTGATACTCTAAACCTTAATGCTCATGTAATCATACAATGCCATTCAAGTCAAAGTGTTTGTACACGAAGGGACAATATTTGACTCTGAAGTATGTATGGATGGACTCCTGGAATGTACAGATAAGCATAACCACTACTGCTGCTGGAGATAAACCCCGGATTCTCTTTAAGAAAATAAGAGCTTCCTTCACCTTCGTTCTTCGATGTGGGTGTCAAAATCATCACCTGATAAACATTCCTTATCATCCGAATCCGACACGCTTGTGGAGTGGTCATACATAATCTTTAGTGTAATCTTCCGCGTGTGAATGCATAGCAAAATCAGATCCAACTTCTGAAATGCCGGATGATCCACAAGCCAAATTAAGTCTCCCGTCACTTGTTTGATGTCCATCACCATGCTTCCTGACTGTATTTGAATTCTCCAGCTCAGCAATAGCATTGGCGTTCTCGCTTTTCCGGTCACCGTAAAGGGCAATGTGCCTGTAATACAACTCCAGTTCTTTTTCGCAGACAGCAATGAAATGCCGCACGGTTTCCAAAGACTGCTCATACTTCGACTTCTCTAATGCCTAAGAGACATGATGAGATTTACTGTCAAAATTATTATTTTTTTCCTTTTAAACACGATAAACAAAAAAGATGAACACACTCCACACTGGTCACTTAGCATAGCTAGAAGCAGCAAAGCATGCATCTCTCGACAAGGATCGAGGAAAGCTAAAAACTAAAACAATTTGAATTATCCTATTCAGAAAACCAGATCAAGGGAAACTATACAGAAAATGAAGAGATAATATCAATTAAAAAAAAAACAAAAAACAAATACACGCACACAAAAACATTCATTGCCCTTTGAAACTGATTCCTGACGAAACAAGATGGTGAGCAAATCAGCAAGCAAATGAAATTTTGGGCCAAAACCAGACATGCAAGATTGATTAAACGGTAAATTCTTCCTAAAAAGTGAACAGAAAGTACCGCAAACTATTGCTCACTGAAAAATGAAGAGAAACAATAAAAACAACACATTTTTCAAAATACCAATCGTTATGCTATCTGGATTGGGAATTTTTTCCCTCATTCACAATTACAAACATCTTTACACCCAAAATGCCAAATGGCTCATGACGCAGCCAAGGGTGATACAGCAAGTGGGTAGGAGAGGGAGGATTTACAGATGATTACAACCAGAAACCTCCACTGCGGCGAGGCTATTTCAATTACTTTCAACCCCCATCCCATGAGCTTTACCAGGATTAAACTAACAAGAACATAATTCAATGGGTAAGTTTGGGTCACAGAGCCATTACTCTTAAAATATGATATTGTAAGAAAACACAAGATTTTGTCTAGCAAGAATACACCACCAAGAACATTTAAAATGCTAGGAAGTACAAAAGGAGGACGAGGCCCAAAAGTTTGAAGACAAGTCATTCGAGCCTTAGTTGCTGCCACCATATATTACATATGGAAAGAGAGGAATATGAGAATCTTCAGGAAGGAGTCACAGGATCCACGATTCATACAAAAACAAATTATATCAGATTTGGCTGGGAGGATGACTAGATTTCAGCAATGCAAATATTTTAATCAGTTGATGGCAGATATAGAATTATAGATACCTTAAGCTCGGTGTTTTTTTTGCTTTAGAGTGGTTTTTGCTATTGTGTTTTCTCGTACCATTTGTGCTGAGAACAATGTGTATCTCTCTTGATTTTTGAAAGCAATGAAATACACACAATACACTTATCAAAAAAATAAAAAATGCTAGGAAGTCCACAGGAAACCATTTTCCATTCTAACATTTGCAGGACTCAAAACTTCAACCCACTAATCCTTGCCGGATTTACTAGTAAACTACTCCATAAATGTTTATTCCAAATACACAAACCAATGAGCTTTTCATTTTCTTTTGACAACAGCTGTGATTTCAGATGATACTTCATGGATTAGCAACAAAATTGAAGAAAATAACCACGGTAAAACACGAATAATGGTCGGATGAGCAGCAATAAAAGCCTATGAGGAAACGCAGGGTAGACTCCAAACCTTTTTCTTGGATAAAGTATCAATGGGTGACATAACTTCAGGCTGCACATAATCCTTGCCACGATAAAATATAATAGTATCATCTCCGATAATTTGAATGGGGATCCCACCACTCAATCTAGCTATTTCCTGTGCATATTCCTGTATTTGGCCCGGTTTGCAAGGCTTGCAGAAGACCTTGACAGTTTCATGTTTCTTCCAGTGCATATGCATGTTAAGAATAACCCCTCCAAAAATACCTCTTCTGCCAACTGGGACATAATTGGAACCTTTTTGCGCCATCTTTTTGAAATAAAACCGTTCCTCACCAGTTATTTCAATAGGTTTGACCCCAGGACCCTGAACCTGAGGAACTTCATACCGTTTGAGTCGTTCAACCAGCAAGGCTTCTTTGATCCTAGCCTGAAAATGAAATAAGTTGCGGTCATAAAATCAGCAGAGTAATAATTTTACAATTCTGACTCATTCTTTGAGTCCTTAGACATAGTCAGAAAGTAACAAAAAAGCAGGTTTATTCATCTGGGATTTTGATTCAGAGGAAAATTGAAATATTAGCAGATCACTAAGGACAATTTCTAAATAAAGATTGCAACTGAAGCATAAATTTTGTGTAAGGACACGAGAGATGGAGGCAAGACAACATAACATAAAGTTAACACAGCCATGATGAGAAAGGTTCAGGACCTCCATCCTATAGGAGACAGCTACGCCATTCAATAGATTGCACTGCCTATTTGTTATTGTTGCCCCTCCTATACCCCAAACTGGGAAAGATACAGACCTTTTAGATACAACAGGAAAAACCAAAATCCTAGAGTCACCTCTAACCGTAATGTTTTACATCACTTGGACCATATGCAGTGTGTATGCAAGCATCTGTATTGTGTCAGATATGTCAATTTTCCTGAACTTCCAAGTCTGTCCACCAAAATGAGGTGTTAAGTGCACACCTCTACTAGTAGTGTTTTACTTCCTCAAGTCTCAAAACATCATCATCTTAAATCTTCAGCAAAAGCCATTAATTTATGGGCCAACCAAAAGGTCCACTTAGCATCAACTTAGGAGCTACTCAAAAGTCAAAACAAAAGACAAAAATATATTTATGTTCTCTAAAACATCCATATTATCATATATACACCATGATGCAGTGCCATCGTCTTTGAAGGTACCAGCAGCAAATAATATTACTAACGCTGTCAGATGCCAAATAGTATAAGCTTAAGGAGAGGCAGGTCTTCAAATGTGTTCATCTAAAAGAAATCCATAGGGAAAGGTCACAATCTAGCCCTCCATTCAACAGTCAACTAGGATTTGGCCCTTGGACGGGTTTTTGGCGGTAACATGATTGTCTTTCCAAATGTCATCTTACAAGCAATGTTGGGAATGCAGCGACATCAAACATTTATCATTTTATGTGGGTAGTCAAGTGCGACAAATCTTCAGATCTATTTTGACACAAACCAAAGCACTTAATCTCATTGAATAGGGATAATGGCATCAGCACTCAAAGATTGGAAATTTCGCCACTCTCAGGGTTTCATAACTAAGTTTCAAGGCATGTGCTCATTGTATTGATCAGCAGTCTAATACATGATGAAAAGTAAAAATTTGGCTCTTTCATACTTTTTCTTTTCTAAATTTTGTGAATCTTCAATGATGCTTAGGAATAAAAACAAACCCAAATTGGCCTTCAAATAAACTTCAAGTTAAGTTCAACCACCGGTCAACAAGCTGCTACAGAAAGTTAATTGCTGGACCACCAAACACCTAAGTTAAACAGGGAGGCTGAAATTTCTCAACTCAGTTCTGATGACGGTTCATCATTTTTTAGCACAAATATTCCCCTTACCTAAGAAGGTATTAAAGTATGAAAAAGGGGTCTGTCAAACATTTTTCAAGACAGGTATGGGGCACAAATCAGTGGAGCATTGGTGACTTGGGAGTAAAATATGCTTACAAAAGGAAAAAGTTCAACTGGAGATCCGTGACTTAGTTACATGGAATAGGACAGCAATTTGCAGATATCAATGGTAGTTAGCATTACATAAGCAGAGTTTGTGGATTTGGTGGATTCACATTGTTTACATAAAGGGTAGGGACCTTGGTAGAATGCCAACATAAACCTTACCACTCTTGGGTGTGCTGCAATATGCTCAGCTTGAGAACATCATTACTTCGGTTTGTTGAATCAGGTGTGTATAGATAACTATATATAGTATTGCAAACACCTTTGACAGGATCAGGCCAAGAGAAGATAAACCGAGTTGAGCTCTGTTTGTTTGGAATCATGATGGAATGCCAAAGCATAAGCTGATCATGTGGCTTGCTTGTCAAGGAGGGTTGCTATGAAGAGATAAGCTACCAGGGTGGGGAATAATAGCAGATGATAGATGTGAAGTGTGCGGACAGACCTCTGAAACTGTGTCCCATGTTATGGTGACTTGTGAAGCAGCAGCACAATGTTGGATATTGATTTTAAATTGGCTGGTCGACAATCAGCAATTTCAGATCTGGCAGGAACTGCAACAATGGATGACAACCACAACTAGGAGTAGGCAGGGACATGCAGGAGTAGAAAGAGTAGTAGTGGCAGCACTGATTTATGGTCTATGGCTGAACAGAAATTTTGCAATTTTCCAGTACAATGTGGTACAGCCCATGCCGGTAAGTAGAGAAGCAGTAAAGAAAGTTTTCAGTGGACTAAGTACTAGCACTAAGTGATGCATGAGGAATACAAATTGGTTCAAGTAAGTGTGGAAGTTGATTTGGGTAGAAACCATTGAAAGGAAAAAAGAGAAAAGATGAGGGAAAAGAGGCATAATATGATACATAGACACCTCCTATGATCATATACTTACAATCACTAATCAAGGTATTCAACCCTTGATATCAAGAAACTAAGATTTTTGAGAAAAAATCAACCAAAGTCTTCACTTGACTTTGAAACTATCAATCTAAGAATTAAGAGAAAATATGATCAGCCAAAGTTGCCTTTCATATTAAAAGAATCTCAACACTCATAAGGGTGTTCTAGCTTTCAGATGCAATTCAAAAAATAAATGAGGGCTGACTTGGTTAGAGTCAAACTAAAGGTTACCTAAGAGGTAACTTTCCCAGTTTGAATCTAACCAAAAGGTGTTAATCGGCCAACAATTTTAGCCTGCTAGTACTTGAATTCTGCCCTGTTCCATCCCCCTATAATACCCTTACAAACTAACTTAATTAATCCAACTAGTTAATAAGCTATCAAGAAGGAAATAATGACTATTTACAAGAGTAAAAAGCTACTTTAATAGCCTTTAACAGGGCTGATTCTGGTAAAGTACTAAAGTAAAAAAAAAAATGTCATAAAAAGGACCATTAAACTCTCCAAAATTTGATTGCTGCCATTGCTTCCTCCTCTCTTTCTCCAATAACCCAAAGAGAGTGACCCCACTTGCTGACCTGTCCTGTTGGCCTGTCTGCTGACCTGTCCGTTGCTGTTTCTGCACTTTTGTCTGAAAATAACTGACTAGACGAGCCATTTTCTTCAGCCAATTACAAAACCACCAGAGTTGTCAAAAGGTGTGGCTTGGTACTAGATTGTGCATAGCTTGCTGCACTAATTAAGTTCTTTAAAATAGCCCAAATTAGAAGTGTTTAAGGGTTTCTAATTTAGAGAAATGAATCACTTAATTAGTCTTAAGTGTTCAGGATGCTCTTGAAGAATCTTCTATGATAGGCATGAATTATGTCGATCATATGGACTTAAACATGAAGATTTAGTGTGATTATAGATATTTTTTTCATACTTTAGTCCACTTGTTCTTAGTTACTGCTCTTGATCATATTTTATAGGTATTTGAAGAAAATGGGATCAAAAGGAGCTAAAACGCAATAGCCGGAACAAAGGACGCAAACGCGAGTGCTCAAAGTATGAAAAGGAATAAAGACATGCAAATCGAACCATGATGCGATCTGAATTTGAAAGAGTGTTCGACATGAAAGTTGTAGATACTTTTGCTAGCTTTCAACGAAGAAGTTGAAGCAGCCGACACGAGGGGTCATGTTGATACACGATGAAAAATCCTTAAGCGCTTGTCAACATAGAGTGGCCGTGTTTATTAACATGGCCATGTCAATGAGCGGTTATGCATTCATAAGCTTATTTTTCGCTCAATTAAAGAAGGAACAAAAGAGACCAAAAAGACGGTGATCTTGGGAGCACAAAAAGGATATCTAGGGTTCTTTGCTTGGCATTATCCAATCCAATCCAACTCCCAATTCATCCACAATATCCCATCTCTTGATCTCAACTTCTTGTTCCTAGACAGATGGATTAACAGTCAGGTAAATAGTAAATATATTAAACCGAAACCTGTGACATATACGCTGGGGACACCCAAGTCAAAAATAGCTTACCACATAATTGGTAGCTTAATACAAGGGTTGGATGCAAGAGTAAGTTACCAACTAACACTGAATTACACAACACCAACCACCAACTTGGTGTTTCAAAAATGAGGGACCTATACACATAAGTGTGAATCTGCACTACAAGTCTTGCAATATCAAGATCCTTAGACTTAAAGATAGTTGCGTTTCGAAGGTGCCACACCATGTAAATGGTAACAGCTAAGGCACTCCTACAAGTCCAAGTAGTGAACGAGTGATCCTTTCTCTATCTTCTCAAAACTTGCGAGGTACTAGCAAGTGTGGAACGTCCTCTTGTAACACCGAACCAAGACTGGATAGTTAGCCAAAGAGGACCAACTTAAGGGCACCTAAAAAATAGGTCCTCATGAGTTTCATCTCTCAAATGGCAAAAGGAACAAACCAGAGGACCATGAACATAGGAGAGGTGGTCCCTAGTTTTCAAATTCTGCAGCAAGGCAAGCTAAAGAAAGAATGAATAGCACTTGGTCCAGCATCCCTTCCAGAAGACATGAAAATCACTCCAAGGTTCAACCTTCAATCGCAGGAAATTATAAGCTTTTTTAGTGGAAAACCACCCCCCAGAAGACCAAGATGAAAGGAGAACTAAGGCCTCTTCATGTGTCCCAGCATGCTATAGAAGAGATTGGTACACCAACCAAAGTTTCTTCATAAAAGGGGAGAAATCATGGGAGGATCTAAAAGAACCCCAAGGCCAACCCTTAAGATAATTGGTATGAATCTATTTAGTCCATAAGATTTCCTTTTCATCTTGAATGAACCATATATACTTACAGAGGAAGGCATTATTCCGAACATGTAGATCCTTCAAACCAACACCTCCTTCTTTCTTAGGGAGACATAAGGCCCTCCAAGCCACAAGGGATTGTTTACCTTGCCAAAGGAAGCTTCGACAAAAGGAAATTATCCAGCTCAGCACCATCTTTGACAAAGGAAAAATACCCAACCAAAAGCTCATAATCCCTTGAATAACCGAATTGAGTAACTCCAATCTCCCAGCAAACGACATAAGGTGGGTCTTCCATCTTGAAGAAAGAGGATATTATATTGTGCCTTTGGATTTTATTTATTTTGCAATTGATGTAATGCTCTATATTTAAGATGTTGAGCTTAATAAAAGCCATGATTGACTAATTGATTTGTGCTAAGGTGAATGAAATTCTCTAAAACAAATGTATTGAGAATCTTAACCCTACCCAATTTAATTTCCTGTCATGTGTAGTGCTAATGCTTGAATTGGTATAATAGAGAAATTGATCACTTTTCCATTATTATTTGGAGAAACCTATCGGGATTAGAGAGATGAGCCGAAGTGGGCTCCGTTAGCAAGACTAGAGATCAAACCACAAGGTCGAAAGGCGTTGATTAGACCTCTACAGCTTAAAAAAGAGAATATGATCCATAATAATGTGTTGCCTATTTTTGCATTCATACTAGAGATAAATGAATCTCAATAGACAATAGGGTGCACTGACTCAAGAGAGTATTACACTACATACTTTAGTTGGAGTTCATAACTAAGTATTTTGGTTTGAGATTTGAGGTTAATACTCAATCATATTGGGGTTAAGGAGATTGACCGGAACCTTAGCCTTTTCTCTAACTGAATTTCACTTACTCTTATTTTATAGTTAGATTTTTATTTTTACTTTTTTTTGCAGATTTTCTTTTTATTTAGAGTCAGACATTATCTACCCCCTATCATCAGTCAAGACATAGGAGATCTTTAAACCATCTCATAATTGCTCACTCTCTAGTCCCTGTGGAATCGACCTTTCATGCTACTTCAATACCATGCACTTGTAATTAGAAGTCATTATTCTACATCTTAAAAAAGGTTTGTCATATAAGTGGAAAAGTACCCACACTAAATGTATTTAAAATATTTCCCATATCCGATAATACTTCAAGCCTATAAGTGTTATCAACAATCTTCTCAAGAATCTTAAGTGGGCCATCACTTCTTGATATGTAGGATTAAATAGTCATGATTGTTCTTTCTTCATTTAGGAAACCTTTCTTTCCCATACCAAATCCCCAACTTCATACAAATGTTGTTTCCTATTCTTGCTTGCTCTAGCTTTGGTCATCTCACTTATCTTTTCTATTCTTGCCCTCACTTGTTCATGAATCTTTTTCATTGCCTAGGATCTTTCTTTTGCCTCAAAATTCACATGTGCTTTGATTGGGAAGGGTAAGAGATCAACAAGAATTATGGGATTTATTCCATAAACTACCTCAAATGGTGAGTCAACTATGACAGAAGTGGGTGATATGTTCTAAGCAAACTCAACATAACAAAGTTTAGTGTCTCAATCCTTCAAGGATTTGTGAACCAAACTTCTAAGGAGCACAGTGAGAGTCTGGCTTGTTACTTGTATTTACCCATTATTTTGTGGATAATAGACAATACTAAAGAAAAGTTTTGTACCAACTAGCTTACATATAGTCTTCCAAAATAACTAAGGAACTGGATATCCTTTTTTTAAATAATGGATTTGGGAATACCATGTAACATTACTATTTCTTTGGAGAAAATATTAGTTATGTAAGAACTATCATCTATTTTGTCACAAGCAACAAAATGAGTCGTCTTAGAGAATCGATCCACAAACACCATTATGGCATATTTTCACCTTCGCGTTTTAGGTAATGCCACAATGAAATCCATGCTAACATGGTCCCATGGTTTGGTGTGGGATGGGTAAAGAGGTGTAAAGCCCTTGATGGAAATAGCTTTTAGACTTTTGGCAAGTGATACATCTTGCTACTATACATCCCTTAACATCTTAGGCAAAAAAAAAAAATCTCAAGCTAGCCTAAAGTGCTCCCAAAGTACATCTACTGTCTTGTTGATTCCAAAGTGCTTGGCCAACCCTCTCCCATGTACTTCTCTCGCAAACAATTCTCAAATAGAGCACTTGAGGATGCACAGCTTGTTATTATTTTAGAGGAACCTATCATAACTCGTGAAGGAGCCTTTGATCTTGCCTTGGTCTTAAAAGATTCATCTCTCCTGTAGAGTTCTTTGATGCAACTTAAACCTATGACTCTTGCTTCTAACAATGAAAACATACAATAATTCTTAAAGAAGGCATCTGCAACAACATTAGCTATGTCACTCCTATGTTTAGCTATAGAAGAAAATGATTGCAAGAACTCTACCAACCTAGCATGCCTAGATCTTAGTTTATGTTGCCCATTAATATACTTCAGATACTCATGATTTCTATGCATTATGAATTGAGATGATCTAAGATAATGAGACCAATGATCTAAAGATCTAACAATGGCATAAAACTCCTTGTCATAGGAGTTGTCACTGGATCTTATCCGTTGAGTTTCTCACTAAAGAACAAAATTGACTTTCCTTCTTGTAGCAAAACCGCTCCAATGCCCTGTCACTAGCATGACACTCTACTTCATATACTCTCTCAAAGTTAGGTAAGGCTAAAAAACATATTTCACTTAATTTTTCCTTGATGCTCTCAACAGCTTCTTGAGATCCCTTTGTCCACTTGAACTCTCCCTTCTTCAAGCACTCAATAACACTCAGTTATAGGGGTCAATAGAGTACTAAATCCCTTAATGAACCTCATATAAAAGAAAGCTAACCCATGGAAAGACCTCATGCCTAAAAATAGATGTGGGTGTATGCCTTGTATTTATTACCTCCGCCTTCGACTCATCCATAGCAATCCCATTCTCAATCACAACAACATCGAGGAAGGTGACTTTAGGTACAAAGAATTCACACTTTTCTAGCTTATAATACAACTTGTTCTTTCTAAGAGCTAGGAATACCATCCTTAAGTGATTTACATGATCTTCATTAGAAGAGGAATACACAAGTATATTATCAAAATGCACTACAACAAATTTAGAAATGAAAGAACGTAAGACTTCATCCATGAGTATCATGAAAGTACTTCATGCATTTGACAACTCAAAGGGCATAATCATCCGTCCGTACAAACCGCCCTTTGTTTCAAACATAGTCTTCCATTCATATCCTTCCTTCAATCTTCATTTTAATCCTCAAATCCATCTTTGAAAAGACCATGTAAGCAATCCGATAAATCATCAAGCCTAGGAATGAGATACCTATACTTGATGGTGATTTTGTTGATAGCTCTACTACCAACACAAAATCCTCATGGATCCATACTTCTTTGTCACAAGAACAGCTAGTATTGCATAGGGACTCAAGGACTCCATCATTAGTCCTTTCTGTAACAACTTTTCAACTTGTTTTTGCATCTCCAGAGCCTCCTTAAGGTTGCATCTATAGCCTAGTTTGTTAGGCAGTGTAACACTGGATAGGAGGTCAATCTAATGTTCAATCCCTCTCATTTAAAGGCAAACTAGGGAGCAACTCTTGAAATTCTCCCAACAAGATCTGAACCCAAGGATCATTACTGACACTTCCATATTATCTTCTAATAACAGCAATAGATAAACATGTTTACCCTTCATAACAACCTTATCTAAGCAATTTTCATCAATGAATAAATACCTTTTACATTGCACATCCTCAGTCTCTAATCTAGGCTGAGAGAATTAAGCGGGATAAATATGATGCTCTTGCTAGAAAATTTCGGACAATAGTTATTTTTCCTGCATCATGCTTTAAACTCATATCACATTGCCATGGCCTGCCTAGCAATACGTGGCAAACATCCATAGGTACAACATCATATAGTACTTGGCCATGGTAGGTTTTACCACTAACATGGTTCCATTGTCACCAAGTATGGCACACTTGGTTAGTTTTACCTCATGGTAGGTTCTACCAATTGATAATGGAACAAGTAATTGCTTAATTACCACTACCATGCTTCCATTGCTGAGCCACTATAATTTATAGGGCCTTGTATGGTTTGTTGCGAGAAGATCAAGTTTTTTCACCAAGGTACAAGAGGCTACATTGACACAACTTCCTCCATCAACAATGTGAGAGCAAATTCTATCAAGTATGGTTCACTTGGAAAAATACTTTCTCTTTAAGACCTATAATCAACGGCTTCCACAGTGTGCAACACCCTCCTTATAATTAAGGCCTCTCCAACATTGGGTGGTGCTATTTCTCCTTCAACTTCCTCGCTAGAAAAGAGTTGTTCTTCCTCTTGCTACTTTAGAACAGCTTCATGGATCTCAACAAGTGTCATCATCCTAGTTGGAACAGATGAGGGAGAATGTGCATGGCTTTTATGGCAGCACTAGCTTAAGTCATTGAACTAGTCCAAATTATCAGATCTCAAGCCTTCTAATTTAGAGAAAAATTAATGATTAAATTAGTATTAAGTGTTTGGGATGCTCTCGCATCACTAAGAGTGAAATTTATAGGGGCTTCTTACCAAGTATTGACAAATTCACATAGCACACATCTTAGGTTAAAGGTGGATATTGACGGTTGTACTTGCATTTCAGATTGGTATTAGCATAACAGTTAATTAACCCAAACAAAAATCAGTTAATTCTCCTGCCCGTACAAGTTAAAAGCATTGCGTGGCTTTTTGTGTTATGAGAGATAACCTAAACCATTTGTGAAGGCCTCAAATTTATGGCCACATGATAACCAAACCTATGTTCATGTATCACAGCGACTTGTATCATATGAAGGTGCTACCAATAGAGAGCATGATGAGCTCAATTGACATCTCTAGCTGTCAACAAGGCTCATTTAGTCATGGAAAAAAAGGAATTAGAAACTAAAACCTAATAATATTGAGAAAATAAGTGAAATATGAGGATAATTATATATGTATATATAAGAAATTCTTCAAACCTTTTCAAGCTTGTATTTGAGTCTTTCATCAGCGCTAGCAAACAGTAGCTTCTTCTTCTTCCCATTAACAGTAAGGCGTCGTGGGTCACTCTTACTGGCAGCTTTCCTCTTTTGTTTCTCCCTTCTCTTCTGCAGCTTAAACCTCTTCTTCGTTTTCCACTTATCTTTCTTAGGAGGATCAATTTCATGAATATCAAATTTAGGTTTTCCTTGAGAAATTACCAAATTAACTGATCCGTAACTAAAAGTCCTGAATGCCCAGAAAGACGTTAGAAAGGAATTCGTAAAATCCAACTCTGATTTGCAACTAATAGCCGTATGTCTGATGGGATAGTGTAAAGTTAACCTGAGTGGAAAAGAAAACATAAGCGAAAACACAAAAAAAAATTGTGCGAGCAAAACAGAATCACTTTCAGCTTTATATAGAGAATGACTGAGGAGAGTTTACCTTGGAGAGATAAGTTCATAAGTCAGTCGTTTAGTCAGAGAGTAAGTTGCAGATCGTCGGAGGAACCACCGATAAAGTGAAACTGCCATGAAGGAGGCAAATACATTACACATGGGGTGCTGAACATCGTGTCTAGCAAGTCATCAGCATCGGAAGCAGCGGAACCACGCTACCCGGATACATTTATCGTGTTGCATCATCTGGGGAAAAGGGCTTGAATTTTAATTTTTTTTATATGAAGTAAAAAAAATGTACTCTAGGCATAGAAAGAGAGATACTTAAACAGAAAGATATGAAGTCATTGGAAGAGATTTGTAGAATGAGAGACATAAATCTTGCAGGACTTTCACATTACTACTGATTCACTTCGCTCAGAAACGGAGAGGATGAACAGTATAGAACTGAATTGCCGGTACATAGGATAGCAGTAGACGGTTGTGATTCCTTCTTGGTTGGTGGAAAGCGCTTAGACAGGGTATAATCGGAAGCAGGAAGAAAATACACGTTGGGGATTTTAATTGCAATTTACCCCTTTTTTCCTTTCTTTCTTGAGCAACTAATCTTGCAGATGTTAAGACTAAAAATTTCTTTCATTACATTTGAATTTAGTTAAGGCACGGATGGAAATCAAATGGTAGCACCACTATGGTATGTGTGTTGTTATGATCATATTAATGTAACACTCGAAGTCAATACAATCACATGGGACTACCTTGAAGTATTTTTTAATTAATCAACTGGTCTCACAGATTAACAAAAGTCCTTTTAACGTGTTTTGTCCTCACTCGTGCACTTCTTGAAAATTTTTTAAAAAATTCTAAAACTTTTTGGGAGGGTCATCCATTCTAAAAATTATTTCACGACTAGCACGCTTAACTGTAAAATTCTTAGGACGGAGCCACCAAAAGAATAATATACCATATTTATATAAGTAGCCAGATCAAACCTTATAACACTCCGTTTAATTTGGGGTATTATATTCACTCCCACTCAAAGAACGCGACGTCCTCGTTACACCTCAACTACTAACCGTCTTAATACAGTTTATCCCAAGAATCGTCCCGTTAGGTAGTTGACTGGCTCATCCAAGTTCAGTTCACAGTTATGGTTTCGCTCTAATACCATTTGGAATACCCTGAGTCGATACGACCACGCGGGGGCTACCTTGAAGTATTTTTGGATTGATCAGCTAACTCTACAGATCAAATAGAGTCCTTTCAATGTGTTTTGTCCTCACTCATACACTTTCTGAAAAAAAATTAAAAAATTCTAAAATTTCCTATGAGGGTCACCCATCCTAAAAATTACTCTACGACCAACATCCTTAATTATGGAGTTCTTAGGACAAAATCAACAAAAGGATGGTATACCATGTCTATATAAATAGCCAGATCAGACTTTATAACACTCAAATTAATTAGTCAAAAATGGTGATTAAATCAAATTTCTTCTTATGTTTTTGTTGTTTATAGCTATATATATATATATATATATATATATATAGGGTGAGGTTCACATGCAAACTTTTATTAATATACAAACATAAGAACCAATCTCAACCATTAGATCAAAATTAAATCAACATTCAAGATTTTATTAATACCAAACCAAAAAACTAACCCAAACCTATATCCAACCCTCTAAACCCTAAACCCTAAACCCTCTAAACCCTAAACCCTAACCCTCTAAACCCCAAACCCCAAACCTTAAACCCTAAACCCCGACCCTCTAAACCCTAAACCCTCTAAACCCTAAACCCTAAACCCTAAACCCCAAACCCCAAACCCCAAACCCTCTAAACCTTAAACCCCAAACCCTAAAACCCCCAAACCCTATAAACCATAAACCACAAACCCTCTAAACCCTAAACCCTAAATCCCCTAAACCCTATAAACCATAAACCATAATAATACAAAGAATCACCCTTACTTTTATTAGCCCTGTTTTCAAAAAATAATTAGATGAATGATAAAACTTAATTGATATAATATTTATTGATCCTAATTTACTTCAATATAAGTGCAATTAAAATAATTTTTACCCAAGTAAGGTTTATACTATCAAAATATTATTTTAAAATATTAAACTCAATTTATTTGTATTCTATTTATCTAGCTAAATTTTTAATATTTATTTTTACATTAATTCTCCTGGGCCCAAAATAAACTTTAGGGCTTTGCCAAAATACCTAAGGGTGTATCGGAAAGAAAAGAAAGGTAAGAAGCAGTCTATAAATGGGCCTGATTGATCTAACATAACATAGTTTCTCTCCATTGTCTTTCTTTGGTGAAATACATAACATCATAGTTGTTAGTTAGTGCTCTGGACATGCAAGATGGCATCAATGGGTATTATCATAGAATAGAACCTCAAGTATTCCCTCAGTCGCCACCTACTATCATAGAATAGAACCTCAAGGAAAACCCTAGCTAACTAGCCAGATCCTCGATCATGAGTATTATATATAGACAAGCAGCAGAAAGACAACTGGTGCAATATAATAATAATAACACAATATATTAGCCATCCAGAAACTGTATTTAGTTAGTTAAAATCTAAGGCAGTAAGTATAATGTCACAATGGCAGCTTCAGCAACCGTGCACAGTCGAATCCTAACCGGGGAGTATTCTTCATCAAATACTGGTTGCGTCGCACAAAGAATCAGGAATCAGATGCAAAAACATGAAAATGTAATAAACAAGAAGTCTTACCATCCATCTGCATTAATAAACAATACTAATAATATACCTGGTATGACTTTTGTTTAGCTGATTTCTCGTTCGAGGCAGACAAATTACCAAATGACTGAATGCGAGGATTATTATTTAGCGATTTGGTTCTAGAATTTTCCAACCGGCGACGGGTTCAACGATTTATATTAATAGAATTTTCTATTAATTCACTACTACCTTACAGAATACCACAAGTTACTCAGCACATCTACAATTGATTAAGCTTGTTCTTGTCGACATTCAAACACATTGGATTCGACTATAGTTACTCCCAAAACACAGAACTCTATTTAAGATCAGATTATGCGACAGTTTCCTATTTCAGGCTTCACTGCACCATTTTAATTGACCCTCCGACCATAAACAACGAACAGAAGATCGAATACCTCTGTGCTCCTGCTCAGGTCGCGATGCCGCCGCTTCTTCTTGTCTCCTGTGTGGCGGTGTAGTGGCGGTTGAAGAATGGAGGAGCTGAGGTCTGGTTGAAGATAACAGCGGCTGAGCTCGTCTGCTGGTCTACGACGCTCGTCGGAGTGGAGGAGGAGAGGAAATTGAGGGAGGTCGGGTACTTCGCTCGATCTGTCAACAGATGGGAGGAGCAGCTCGATGGAGAGATACAGAAGCAGAAATGGCGATGGAGAGATGGAGAGATGGAGAGATGGAGAGACGGGTGCGATGGCGAGGGAGAGAGGTGCGACGGACAGGAAGAGACAGGTGCGCACGGGTCTGGGGGTCGGGTGCGAAGGTAGAGCACCGTCGAAAATCGAAACAAAGGGGGCGGGGCAGAGAGCCTATGCGCAACCAATTTTCTCCGATTCTTATTTCTAACCGTAAGATCTAATTTAGATCCAATGGTTAGAAATTGTTCCTATATTTGTACAGGAAAAAAGGCATACACATGATCTTATATCTATATATATATATTAATGGTCCAAAATTTATATATTAGAAGTAAAATTTTAATATATTAGTAGTAAAAAGATCAATAAATTAGTGGTAAAATATTAATTTTAAGTATAATAATGGTGATTCTATGACTTCATATGTTTTATATTAACTATCTTATTTTGATTACTTTTTATTCAAATGAGCAGGTAACATCTGTTAGATGCTTGTTGGCATCAATGATTTCGATGTCTAAGGTAAGATTTATTATTAGATTAAGAGTAATGTTATGGTTATCTAAATCTTTTCTAAACTTCTAGTATTATTTTTTCTCTTGCTTTTGTTTTTTCTTTTTTCTTTTGTAATTATGTATCATCTGGGTTCAAGTAATTCTCACACTTGATCATTTGGTATGAACTTCTATTTAGCTATGCACTCAGCATGGGTGGAGCATTGAAAGTATCTCATATATGTTGGATACAGTGGTAATATCCTACAATTTTTTTTAGCTTTCCTAAAACCTTTTAAAAAAATCAATTTATGAAAATGGAGTTATTACATTTACTTACTATAAGTGATAAGGACTTCGAGGATAATATTAATAACAATAATGGAGGAAAAATATTTAGAACACTCGACCATAAGGAGTGATAAAGGAAGGAAGAACAGCCTCAAAGTCTCTTTTATACTATACTTACTCAAACACTTGAAAACTAAATCACAGGGACAATTCATGTAGTTTTCTTCAAATTTCATGCATGGAAAAGTTAAGAGCACAAGGAGAGGAAGAAAAATAAAGTCAACGAATAGCTAGACTAAAGGGGGGACAAAGACGTAAGAATAAGATCCACATTTTAAGGCTTTAAAAATATAGAAATCAAAGGGGAAAAAATCCATGAGCATTAGTAAAAGTAGCATCAGGTGTAATGGATGGATCTTCAAGGATTCATGGATATTTGTTGGTTACTATTCCATAATATAAAGCTTCGAAGGTACATCTTCAAAAAAAGGTAAGTATTTTAACTCACAAAATACACTAAGTATTTATAAAATTGTGAAATAATGTGGAAGAAAGCAAGGGATCTTAATAAAGCAAAATCAATAAGTTAAGGTAGGGAAGGAAATTTGTAGGATGAAGGATGCTTAGTTGCAATTAAGTGTAGTAATTGTAGGGTAATCAATCAAAAAATCAAATGAATATAAAATTATCCTAAAAAAATATTTATACCTAATTCATGATCCATAATTAAAGTTAACATTGAAAGTGGTTTGCTTAAAGGTTAGATAAAAAGGTCAAATATTAAAATTGATTTTTATAACTTATAAAAATTGAAATGATATTTTTAACTCAAATAAAATTTAAATTATATGGCCTTATTAAAGTAATAAGGTTCAATAATGATTTTTAAGGCATGGCAAAGGCAAAACTATTAAAAGGAAAAACTTTGTAATGATAACTCTTTATATCACTATAAAAGTATGACAACACATAACATAATACCTTAATGTAGAAGAATATTAAAAAATTTAATAGTTAAAAGTGGTTCGAAAAGTCATATGGAAGCAAAACTATAAAAAGGGTTTTAAAACTCCTAAATAAACATTAAAAATAATAATTTTATTTTAATCAACTTAAAATTTTAAATGAAACTTAAAATAGTATTTAGAACTAAAATATATGTAATAGAAGTGGTTCGATAAACAGATTGAAGGCTTAAAGTTGCATGAATGGATTTTTTGAAAGAAAAAAAAAACTTTTTTGGGAAAATGTATCACTCAATGAATTAATTTTGTACTCATTGGTGAAAGTTTTACAAAACTTTACAAAGTTCCATAGAAAAAGGGTTACGACAAACCTTAGATAGAATAAATTGAAAGAAAATAAATTTTCAAAAGCTTATTCTTAAAATGTGAATTCCTCATTGTCTTGATTAAGAGATTTCCTCTAAAATTGAAAATGTAAATGCTAATTTTGAAGCTTAAAATTTTTTAAGAGAAAGTAAACAAAGTTTTGGAAAGTGTTTTATTTTGAAACCTTAAGTAGGTCATAATCACAAAATGAAGTTGTAGTTTTAGAATGAAACCTTATTAATGTTTAAAACAAATTCAAATCTTCAAATAATAAATTCTTTAAAATGATTACATACTCATTAATAAAATATGACTTTGAAACAAAGCTGTACTAGTTTAATGAATCGATAATTTGGAAGCAAACTTAAAATATGAAAACATAGCTGAAAGAAAATTTGTAACCATAACTTGTAAACAAAATTTTATTATAGTAAATCATATTCGAAGGGAAATTTATAATATTAAATCACAACTAGTATGTCATAGGTCGATAATTGATAATCATAAATCTTAAATCATAAGTTATAAATCAAAAATTATGATATCAAATCAAAATACGTATTTGATAGTGGAAATATAATTTTAAATTGATTCTTAATCTTAATAAAAAAAATTAAAATCATAGTCATTAAAAATTTATCAAATAAGATCTAAATGTTGAATGATCAAGTATAACATCAAATGAAGTTGAAACCGCCAGTAAGCATTCAAAAATAAAACATAGTAGTAACCTAATATGTAATTGTCATAAAAGTGAAAATACAAGTGAATATATATTTCATGGTGCCTTTCGATTAAATTTATATTTTTAGGAAGAATGTTGTTTCACTTGAAAAATAAGAGAAATATTATCCAAATCATACTTTAAAACCAAAATACTCTTTCATAAATAATTTTCTAGACTTTGATGCATGAATTTTCAAAAAGCTATAACTTAAAAATGATCGAAAAACTCCATTAGTATTTTGTGAATTAAAATTTCATTGAAATAAAATAGATTAATCTTAAGAAGTGAAATGGTGCTATTGAAATTCTTTTCATATTGAAGAGCTTTTCATAAGTTTTAATCACAATTTAAATAAAGGTTTAAATCACTCTAATATATAGTTGATAATTCTACAAATTACATTATGTCAATAGAGTTAAACACAACTTATGAAAACTAGATTTTTAAAATATAGGAGATTACAATATTTCCCCTTGAAAGGAACTTCATTTTTAAAGTTTCATAAAATTGATGTAAAATGAAATTCACTCAAAATAAATAGAGTGAATTTCAACCAAAATAAAGTAATGCAAAGATTAATTAGAAAGAAATAAATTATATGAGGCTAAAACAACCTATAGGGTTCTACCCACTTAAAAGGTAAAACGTTAATCTAATATTAAGTTAGAGTAAGCTAATACACCTAACATGTTAAGCCAGAATACAACTTCCCATAACAAATCACTCACAGGGTTGATTCGAGTTCCAAATTACTCAAACCTTTCAGAGAATCATTTCAATTTCTCTTTTATACCAAAATTTGAAAACAAAATCCCAAATTTCAAAACCAAAAGCTCTAGTGCTAACATGTAATATCACCAAATTTACGACCTGAATATTTTGTTTTGAAAAAATAATTTGAGTCAGCTTCATAATAATTCAAAATGATTTTACCATCACATTTAATATAATCCTAGTGTCTACGCCTCTCTTATGCCAAGTGTAAGGTTAAATTGTTTTAACTAAGTTAACAATAATTACATAAATTAATGAGAAATCTCAAATGATATTATAAATCAAAACTATGCTAAAATGTTAGCAACCTCCTAGTACATTGCTAAACAAAAATATAAGTACAATGATACAACCAAAAAAGATAGAATGGACATAAAAATATCCTAATACATAAAATGACACTTATATAATGCAACATCAAGATAACCCTCACTCTTAGCTCCATCCTAACAAGTACATATCTCCATTACATCATCATATACCTACATAATACTGTCCACAAAAGTATGATGATGTATTGAGTAAACCATGCCCAGCATATAAAGACAACATCCTCACATAATACAAATAAACATGGCATTGACATGACATGGCATCGATAATCATGTGATGAACCTACGATAATGAGATATATGCATTAATAAAATAAGTAAATGTGATAATAAAAAATATAATATCATACTTACAAACAGCATGATATTATATTATTTGAATATTTGTTTGAAAAGCTCCACCAAAAACATGCCCCCTCCCCTACAAAAGGTAATTATCTACATGTTTTTGGTACAAAAATTTATAATCTATTTTTATTTCTTCCTTTACTTCCATTGGAAGGACCGCATCCCGAACAAACACATAACTAGAAACAACTTATATCCATATATGGATTTATAGTAAGAACAACATACATGATCAAACTAGACATAATCCCATATACAAGATGGAGGGGAGCTATAAAGCTAGATGCGAAAGTCTTTATCATAATCAAGAGTTGTGAGCTTGTCCACTACACTATTAATTTATCTACAATCATGTATGATATGATAGAAATCTAAGCTACTTATCAATTGTTTACAAGCAAGACGTAACCTAACACGAGGATGGTGGTTGGCAACCACCCTATTTATAATTCACACAATAGTTATGTAATCACAATTAAGAAGCTCATGTTTAATATACCTATCATTTGCCTCTTTTATTCCATGCAAAATGCCCCAAATCTCAACTCCCATAATCATACCAAAACCTTGTTTTGCACAAAAATCATATATCCAACGTTCATTATTATCTCTGGCCACACTATCCATAGTTATAGGTCCCGGGGTTTGATTGTGTATTGCAATCAACATTCAATTTGATCATGTTTGGGGGTGGTAGCAATAGCCCAACACAGTTGTCTATTTTGAGTACTTTGACTGATGCAAATCAACCAATGAATTCCAAGCATTCTTTTCCCCTTAAGCAAATTTTCAATCCATGTAGATACATACACCAACCATATAGTATTCCCATAGGTGATATGTTAGTTTTGCCAAAAACATATCTTCAAATATGTCATTCCAAGGATTACTATCCACAATGTCTCCCTTACCAATAAAGATCAAGTGTGCAACACAGGTTCTTTGACACCTTGAAAAAGATCTTATTATCCTACCATAGGGATAAGTTGGCACCACACATTGTACAATCATGGAGTGCATTAATCATTTTCCCACTCAAAAACCCACATAAGGAACAACTATTTTCATTAGTAAGGTGTCTTGTATATCCCACTTCATTAGTCAACAAATGATTGTTAGCTATCAATCACAAAAAAGTAGGGATGTGTTGACATACATGTAACTTCAAAATTAAACCTAGCTATAGCCATATTCAACATTGAAATCCATTAAACTAAGGTTCTTGTAACATCAACAAGTCTCCTCTATGAAAGATTATGTTGAAAAATGTCCCACCTCCAGCTATTGTGTTTGTCATGCATATCTTGGACATGCCATTGTTATTTAGCATTTGTTAGTTTCACTAATGCATCTTGACATAGGCCCCCTACCCAATCCACCAATAATCCTAATAACAAGTTTGATCCCTAGATTGGACAACCTATATTAGATCTTAACAATGAAAATCAAGGTCTAAGTCTTTAATTAAGATGTTCACTGACCTGCAAAATTTAAGAGCAAAGTTCTATTTAAGATTTGAAGTTGATTCACTTTTTTGCAACATTAAATTATTTCAAAAGTAAAAATTAACTACAAATGAAATATAAGAATGACAAAGGTTATAAATATATATATAAAGCTAGTGGATTTAAAAAGCCACCACATTCGTCTTCCACAATTTGAGGGAGGTAAAACTAAAATGTTGAGAAACAGGTGACATGTATATCATAGTCAATATCTTTCTAACATAAGAAACCTTAGCATTGTTGTTCCCTAATATTTTGAGATTCTACTCTAGCCAATAACTCTCACAATGAATAGATATCATAAGGCATCTTCTATGTGATATGTTGTGAAATGAAGTAGATTGAATGAATCTTAACCAACATTGGAATTAATAAGATAATGAACAATTGATAGTATTACAAAATATAACTATTAAGGTAAAAATAGATATCGTTATTTGTCCACTTGTATAATTATAATATAATTCAACAAATTATTAATGAATTACATAAACCAGTAATTCTCAAATAATGGAGAACACTAAAAAGAAGAAGAATAAATTGGCTTGCATGACTTGATGGATAGGGTTTTATCATATCTCTTTTATATCAGATAAAACCCTATATATCATATAAAACCCTACTAGGCAAAACAACTTATTTCATAAAGTAAGAAATAAACATAGCCTATATTTAGGTAACACGAGACCCCTGTGTTTATTTCTTTACTATTGACTTTTGTCCAAAAATTATCCAAAACATTTTGTGGATAAACATGACAGGTGTTAATAAATACGAGCCCTTGTGTTTATCACAAAACTCGTAATATCAACTTCAAAACTTCATTAACGCCTGTGCAAACCAACACAATGCTATTTTCTATAGCAAATACCTAATCAAAGCTCATAATTCTCCACCTTAATGCAATATTTGTGACGCATAACATATACATACTTCTACAAAAAAAATGACCCAACAAAAAACCTTATAGCCTATGAACAATGATCAAGTCCAATAAACACTCCAAATTATCCACAGTCAGTTGCTTTGTTAGCCTATTAATTGGATCATTCAAAGTATCCACTTTTTCTATCACAACTTTGCTAACAACAAAAGTACCCTGGGTAAAGTGACATCTAGCTAAATAGATAGCATTTTAGCTATCACCTCGACTTACTAGAGTACCATGACCAAACCATAGCTCACATAATAAAACACCAAGCCACATGCCTTCTTAAAAAGCCTCTATCATAGCCATATAATCTACCTTAGTAGTGGAAAAAGCTTCCACCTCCTACAAGGAAGACCTACAATAAATGGCTAAACCAATAAGATAAAAACACATATCCACCAGTGGATTTCCTCTTATCAATGTCTCCACCATAATTAGAGTCCATGAACCCAACTAGCGAATCAGCTAATCTCCTATACTTTATACAAGTTAATGCAATACCCTTCAAGTACCTCAAAATCTACTTCATTGCTTACTATTAAGCCTTTCCGAAATTTATCATATATCAAATCACAAAACTAATAGTTTAAGAGATATTAGGCATAACACATACCAAAGCATACATGATACAACCAACAACATTCGAATATGGAACAGTAGCCATGAAATCGTCTTCCTCTTTAGATTTTTAACAATCTAAAGTTTACAATCTTAAGTGAGTATCCAATGGAGAGCTCATCGTCTTTGTATCCATCATATGAAGCTTCTCCAACACCTTATTCACGTAGGACTCTTGTGATAAGTATAAAAGCTTCCACTCGTAGTCTTTTATGATCTCTATGCCAATAATCCTCTTTGTGGATCCAAGATTATTCATCTCAAATTCACTATTCAACATTATCTTTACCTTATCAACATCAGACATGTCTTTTGTTGCCATAAGCATGCTATCAACATATAGTAAAAAATACACAAGTAAGCCACCCTCTATCTGAAATGCCCCAAAAATTCTAATTTTAAAAGTTATAGTTAAATAAGGTTTTATTAGGAAAATTAATTAAGTAAATTATTTTTATTAAAATAAAAGGAAATTAATTAGGGTGATCAAGAAGAAATTTATAAATATTTTAATTAGGAAGATATTTGGGTATTTTAACTAATTAAGGATTTTATTTTAAAAATTAATTAAATAAATTATTTTATTTAATAAGAGGGAATAAGTAGGTCCAAATTAATAGGAATTTTATAAATAATATAATTGGAAAAATTTAGGGTGTTTTTGCTAATTAAAATAGAATTTATGAAAAACCTTTTAAAAATCCTAAATTAGCCTAAAAAGGAAACTAAATATTATTTTATTAAAATATTTTTATTTTTAATACCCAAAATATTCAAATTAATTTAATTGGCCCCAACCTACCTATTTTTCCTTTTCCCCTTTTCTTTTTCTTTCTTTCTTTTCTTTCCTTTTTCTTTCTTCTTCTTTTCTTTTCTTTTTCTTCCTTACCCTCCCCAACCTGGGCTAGCCCAGCGGCCCAAGCCCTTCTTCCATTTTGTTTCCTTCCCGCAACCCATTCTTCCTTTTCTTTCTTTCTTTTCTTCTTCTTTTGGCAGCCTAGAGCATTGTGCTTTATCTCTTTTTCTCCCAAGAACGCAACATTTAATTTAAATGCTCCATCACCGCGTCAATCAGCCCGGTTCCTTCCTTTTTCTTTCTTTTATTTCTTCCTCGGACCGCCAGTCTAGCCCCCCTTTCTTCCTCCTTTCCACTGTCGATCTGTAACACCGCCCACCTCTGAAAATGGCGTCGTCGGTTACGCCCATTTTGACCGGCCGTTTTCCTCCCTTCCTCTTCCCCTGATTCGGCGACCTCTTTTACCCAACCCATCTTCCTTTCTTTTTGCGCACTACCCTTCTTTTTCCTGCCTATACCCTTGCAATAATTTTGAGTTCCACTGACCAACCGTCGCCGCCGGTGACCCTAACCCTACTTGCCCTATTCCCACGCCGACCCATAGAACCCTACCCTCTCATCTAAGATCAATAAACACCCCTCATTAGCTTAATCTTGGGACTTTTTCCCCCAACCCATCAAAATCCCTCCTGTGCACCATGATGAGTTCATATTTTGACATATTTTATACCCTTATAATCTTAGTTTTTGGTAGTTTATTTAACTAATATAGGGAAATAATTATTGTTTTATGCTTAAGTGGTAAAAATTGCATAAAAATTATTATTTGAGCTAAAATGATATAAATTAAGTATATTTAGAATAAAATATTATTTATTAATATTAATTGAATTTTATTTTGTAAGTTTTGTTTTTAAATAAAAGAAAAAAAGAAATAAGACCTTTGGACCAACGGCCAAAGGCCGAAGGCCCAAAGGCCTAAAACGAAAAAGAAGCTGCAGCGAAAACCAAACAAGCCGCACAAAACGAAAACAATAATTAAAGAAGAGTCAGCGCAGGTCTGACGTAGAAAGAAGCTACCTCCATCGGCTGCACGGAACGAAAGAAAACGTAGAGTGAGGGTTGACGTGGCGTGGGAGACACACGCATTAAAAAGGAAGGAGGAGTGTGAAAGAGAAAGAAGTTAGTGCGGCAGAGTCGCATTAATTATGTCGAAGAGGGAAAAAGCCAGAGAGGGACGGAGGAGGCAGAGCCTTCTGAGGCTCTATGGAGAGCGATGCAGAGGAGAGAAGGCAGCGCCGCACGGAAACCAAGGCCAGACGAATTGCACCACACCACCGTCAGCGAGAATAAAGAAAAATAAAAAGAAAGAATTGCACGGAAATAAAGGCAAAGGCAAGGAAGAAAAATGTGGAGAAATTTATACCGGTAGAATTTATTTCAGATAAAATTAATTTTTATCTGAATAAATTCTTGATCTTTTATCCAAAATTAATTTCGGTTATTTCTTTCTCTTATTTTTAGTTTATATTTTAGATATTTATTTCTGTGTAATTAATTTCTTTATTATGGCTGACTGATTATTTATTGTTAGGAAATAATTTGAAACCCTAGATTAAGATTTAAATTATAATTTTATTTTCTTTGTTTCATGAGATTGTTTCTTGACTCTATGTTAATTGCTATCGTCTATATATATAATTCTATCAAGTATAGTTTATTTAGTGCATGCCTTGTTCTGGTTCCTCATAAGTGATAGTATGTAGGATTATTTACCTGCTAGGTGGCCATATAAATATACTAGAATTTATATGTATAAATTGCAGCTAGGTTAGATAACAATTCACCTAATCGTTTTGTGATTCTAATCGAAGTGGTAAAACGTTTTGATACGTGTGGGTCAAGGAAAGGAAATACAGCTAGACATGCTTTTTGTACTAGTATGGGTACTTAGATTGACCGCCTTCCACTTACACTTAATGCATTAAATCTAGTTAAATATAGGAGCCGCTTGTTGCTGCTATACTGTTAGTATTTAATAGGGTTAATATTGGCGCTTTGTCGTATTAATTAATTAAGGGAAGTAATATAAGGTATATGGACCTGCTTTTGGTGTGCAATTTGGTCGATCTCATTCTCACGATTAAATATTGACTTAGAAATAAATATTATATTATGACCTAATCTAGTGGTGGATTTTTATTTCCCTAACATATTTCTCATATCTACGGTTTCCCATTATTTTCATTGTTATTTTATTTTATTTTATTTGTTCCTTTTATTATTTTATTATTATTTTTTTATATAACCCCCATTAGTATTTTTCTTATTTATTTATTCTGTGTTATTTAGGATTTTTATTTTTAGTTTTAATTATTTTTAAGCTAGTTAGATAGATGTGATCATGTGAGCCCTCTCAATCCCCAGCTAGAACAATACCCTTATTTACCAGTGTTACAATTGACAACAAGAGGGTTTAAATTGCGTGCCGGTTACGGTCACACCACACCGCCGCCACTTCAGACACTTCCTCCGCCGCTATCGACCAACCACACTACCCACTCCACCCACCTAAGCCTTCCTTGCATCGTCCTCTACCCAACTGTACCTTCCCCCTCCCTAGATTTTTTCTGCACAAGCCACCCCAACCGTGTAAAGTTCTCTTCTCAATCAACCTATTCTCTATGAAATGCCCCAAAAATTTCTAATTTTATAAATTATATTTAAATGAGGTTTTATTAGCAAAATTATTTAAATAAATTATTTTTATTAAAATAAAAGGATATTTAACTAGGGAAAATCAAGAAGAGATTTATAAGTATTTTAATTAGGAGGAATTTGGGTATTTTAACTAGTTAAGGATTTTATTTGAAAATTAATTAAATAAATTATTTTATTTAAAATAAGAAGAAGAAAATAGTTTCAAATTAATTATAATTTTATAAATAATTTGATTGGATAAAATTAGGGTGTTTTGCTAATTAAAATAGAATCTATGGAAAATCTTTTAAAAATCCTAATTTAGCTTAAAAAGGGATTTAAAGATTATATTATTTAAATATTATTATTTTTAAATATTCTAAATATTCATATTAATTTAATTGACCCTAACATAATTATTTCTCTATTTTCCTTTTTCTTTCTTTTTATTCTTCTTTACTTTTTCTTTTTCTTCTTCTCCGAGCTGGACCAGTTCCCTTCTTCCTTTCCTTCGGCCCAACCCGCGCGACCGGCGTCCTTTACCGCCCTCGTTGCGCTGCGTTTTTTTGTCTTTCCTCACTAACACTCTGTGTTTCATTTAATTAGCCTTCGACCCGGGTTGACCGCCCGACCTCCTTCCTTTTCTTTCTTTTCTTTTCCTCTGGACCGACCGGTCCAGCCCCCCTCCTCCTTCCTTCTTCCTCCTCTCTCTTCCGTCGACGCTGCTGTAACTCCCACCCCCAAAAATGGCGGCGCCGGCTACGAGGACTCTGACTGGCCGATTCACCCCTATTTTTCTTCCTCTTGACTCGCATATTAGCTTGGAATGATCGGTTACCCTCAACTCTCGCTCATTCTCTCTCTTTGGCTTCGAGAACCTTCGACCCAACCCAAGCAATCGCCGACCAATTTCTGCCACCGGCCACGCAAACCCTAGCATCCAATAATATCCTGCCAACCTCCAAAACCCTATTAAACCATCTAAACTCTATAAATAGCTTTGTTGTGGATGTTTTTGAAGCTTCTTCTTTCTCGAAACCCTAAGTGAAAACCGCCCGCCACCGCCCCTTTAGACAACTAGTTCTCCGCCTTTAGCTAACCTTGACACCTCTTCTCCATCTTAATCTCTTCCCTACAACACCCTCTAATTAACTAAACCATCTACGACCTTCAATTCACCTTGTACAAGCCTCCATAATCGTGCAAGGTTGGCTAGTCCTGTCGCCAGAAAATTCCACCCCAAAACATTAAACCACCATCCACCACCACATCCACCGCTTTTACCACCTTCTAAGCCAACAAATAACTCCTGCTAAGTCTCCTACACTGACCCATAGACTTATTTTATTTTTCTCATTCCCTCTCACCTCTTTTTATTCTTTTTACCCCTCTTAGATCCATTTTCCGGCCACCTCCGGGAACCACCGCCGGTGCCACCCATACCCTCCAATTCAAGGTGAAACCCTAGACCTTTTAAATACTTACTTTCGAATTATTGAGGATTATTATGCTTTTATCCTAATTTTTAATGTTAATTCGATTCTAATTATTATTATTATTATTGTTATCAACTGTATCTTAATTTATAAATTTTATTGACAGGTTTCGGAGTATTATTGAGTAATATAAATTATTATTCTCGAATTTTTCTTATTTAATGGAATTATTACATGTTTAATACTATTGTTAATAATATTATTAATATTATTATCATTAGTGTAACTATTTAATTGATTTGGTAATTATTTCAGGAGAGGCAGAGACCAAAAATTCTAATTAAGCCTCGCACTTTTACTTTTTATTAATATTATTAGCATTTTTAACATTTTTTCTAATTATATTGTTATTATTATCATCTTTATTAACTTTATATTATAAGTATATATAACTTTAATATCATTATTAAAATTTTGAATGGTATTATTATTAAATTGGGGTGGTTCAAAAACCACCTTGTAATTTTTAAGAATTTTGGTATTATTAATATTAAATTTATACTAATAAAAGTATCATTAATAATATTATACTTTATTATTATTATTATTATTATTATTATTATTATTATTATTATTTTATCATTACTATTTTGGTGAAGGGTGGAAACCCTTATATCACCACCCCTTTTCGAATGGAAATAGTAATTTAGTTGTATACTTAAGTAATATTTTGTATAGTTAATTATTGTGTAATATTATTTTAATTAAAAACTAAATCTTAGAATAAGTTAGAGAATAATAAAATTTTATAAGGGAGCCTAATTCTAGTATACTTTTATATTATAGGTGAACCCAATCAGCCCTAAGGAGGCATAGGAGCGTGCACCAAGACCGGTGTCGTTTTAGGTAAGGGGTGCTAAGGCCTTTTATGTGCTTATGTGCATTATGTGCTTCGCATGCTATGTATCCCATATTTATTATTATTAGTTATTTTATATGTGGTATGACATGGAGTTTTTTGTATGGCATGTGTACTATGTGTATGTGACGATATATGTTGTGACCCTGTAAGACATGCATGAGCGGATGTCGATGTGGTTTGTGTGGGAGAAATGATGAAAAAGGAGGATGGGGAAAGAAGTTGACTAAGGGAAGTGAGTTGACCTAATTTTATGGTTTTATAAGGAATAATCTAATGTATGGTTTATGTGGAAGAATACAATTTATGGTCTTATGCGGAGAATATAATATATGGTTTTATTTGGGAGAATGTAATTTATGACGTTATATGGGAAAATCGATTTGATGGTGTCTCCGGGAGAATCTAATCTATGATGTTAATTGGGAGAATCTAATTTATGATGTTATATGGGAGAATCAAAATTATGGTTTGTTGGGAGAATCTAATTTATGATGTTATTTGGGAGAATGTAATTTATGATACTATATGGGAGAATCTAATTTATGATTTGTTTGGGGGAATCAAATTTATGGTTTTGCTTGGGAGATTCTAATTTATGATTTTATGTGGGAGAATCTAAGTTATGGTCTTGTATGGAAAAATCTAATTTGTGGTTATGAATGGGAGAATCTAATCAATTGTATGGTAAGGATGAATCTTCGGTTTTATATGGTTTGAATTTAAGGCTTGGTAAGGATGAATCTTTGGTTGTGTATGGATTGAATATAAGGTTATGTATGGAGGAATCTAGGGTTTTAATTATATGGAAGAATCTAAGGTTGCATGGTTGAATTTAGGGTTCACGCGGGATTTTAGGGTTTGCATGAAAAAGTTCGAAGGTTTTGCATGGGGAGGTTAATGTCTGCATGGGTATGAAATTTATGTGTGGAAAGTCGATTTGGGATGTAAGGAAGGTAATGTAAGTGTTGTTTGGGTGTTTAAACACTTTGAGTGAAAGATAATACGTAGAGCGTTATATGGGTACATAGGAGACTGAGCTAGGGTTTGGAGTGGCTAATTGTGAATTGTTGTGGTTAATTAAGGTTTGGAATGGATAATTATGGTTGTTATGGTTAAATAGGGTTTGTAGTGGTTAATTATGGTTTGTGGTGGTTGATTAGGGTTTGGTGTGGCTGCTTAGGGTTTCTGTTGCATCTTGTGTTTTTGGTGATTAAGGTGTAATTATGAGAATGGAATCGATGATTTGTGATGTGTGGAGTGTTAAAATGATTTGGATGATGTGAGGTGGAGTAAGAGGGGATGTTAAGGCCTAAATTAGGGTTTCAGGATAAAACCCTAGAGTGAGATGTGGAGTAGAATTGGAGGATAAGTGTAAAGGGAGTGGTTCATGCATGTCTAGGGCTTGGTTGTAGCACATGTGTACTTGGTGAATAAAGTATGATGATGAATATGGAATTTATAATTTATGATTCGTGCATGTCCATGATGAAAGCTTTTGAATAAGATACTTAAGACATTAATCACGTAAAGTGGAAGATGATGAGTCGGGCCTAGACCGATCCACCGACATAATAGTGGCAGGGCATGTACCCTCTCGACCGATCCACCGGCTATAATAGTGGGGGATCCTGAGCTTAATAAAATCAAACCCTACGGTTGCTAAGATATGGGAAAGACACTAATTACTTACAGTGGAACACCGTGCGAGAAAGGGACCAGACCGATCCACTAGCATATAATAGTGTCAGGGTATGTTACCCTCGCGACCGATCCACCAGCTAGAATAATGGCAGGGAATGTTTCCCTCGTGACCGATCCACCAGCTAAAATAGTGGGGTTCCCATAATCGTATGGACTTGATAAAGAGTATGGTGTGAAAATATTTCTATAAAGGATTAATGAAGTAATTAATCTAAACTATATTAGATCTTGGCATTTTCACCTGATCGTTCATTGGCCTTTATGTTATTGTGTTAGTGATTATGCCCTGTTATTATTCTGCATGGATTATGTGCTTATGTGTTGGCCTTAGTGCTCGGTTACCTTACTCAGTACGTAGCATACTGATCATCCTTTTTATGGGTGCTACTCATTCCCACGAGTAGTATGCCCTTCTGATTTGTGTAGGTGGGCGAGACATCAGTCGGGGCTGTGTGTTGAGCATGTTTGGCTCAAGTTCGAGAGTGTCGTGGTCGTATTTCAGTCTTTATGAAATTATATTTCCTTTTATTATTTCTTTGTATTGGAGTTATCCTCTTTGATTTATTACCTTGTATTCAGTATTTATCCTCTTCGATTTCGCACTCTGATTTCTATTTTATTATGGTTCATAAACGTTTATGCGTACTTTGATTTTTAACGTATGATCTTTCAAGTTCTTTTATGAGCTGTTGGTTGAGTTCAATGTAAATCTTTTCTTAGCCTTAGCACTTGGTACTGAAACGGTCGGAGAGAACCGGTGTGATACTAAGTGTGGCGGTAAGATCGCCAGAATTCACGGGTTTTAATTCGATTACTTCCGCTTTTTTTTTTAAAAAAAAATTTAGTGAATTTTGGGGTGTTACACTCTGCCCTTGCCACCCTTCGCGCCACCATCCGCCACCACTTCTGCCACCCTTTTCACTTTCCAAAAACCCCTACAGACCACCCTCTACCTTTCCCTACCTTTCTTTTCCTCTTCCTCCCTCTTTTCCTCTCTTTCTCTTCTTCTTCCCCATTCGGCCACCGCTGCCGCTGCCGTGTGCCGCCACCCTCATTCTATTCCTCTCCTTCTAGATAATCATAACCACCATTACTTCCACCCTCTTTCTCTTTCTCTTTTTCCCAACCCTCAACTTTTTCCCTTTTATTCTCTTTTTCGGCCACCATAGCCGCCACCGTACACCACCGACGGTGCCGTCTATCACCACCAGCCTAAGGTGTAACCCTAAACCCTCTCAACCCTTTTTTCCTATTTAATTAAGCTTATTTTATTTTATTTCAATTTTAACCTATTATTCGATGATTATTATTATTATTATTATTATTATTATTATTATGTATTAATAATAATATTATTATTAGGTTCAATATTGTTATTATTATTTCTTATTAGGGCCGAGACCCTATTCGACTTATTTAGATTATTAGTTTTAGTATTATTAATATTATTAGTATTATTATGAGTTTTATTATTATTATTATAAGTAATATGTTTTATTATTATTATTATTATTATTATTACTAATAGTATTTTTACTATTTTGGAGTAGGGTCAAAAACTCTACTTTATGTTACTCTCGGCTTAGGTTATTTTATTACTACTACCACCACCACCATCACCACCACCATCACCACCACCACCACTACTAGTATTATTATTTTTTTTTTTGTAATTTTGATTATTATTTCATTACTATTATTATTACTATTTTTATTAATAATGTCCTAATGATATTATTAGCATTATTTTGGTGAAGGGTTGAAGTGTAACACCCCAAAATTCACTTTTTTTTAAATAGAAATTCTTAATTTAGAACCCGTGATTGTTGGGGATGCTACCGCCACACTTAATACCATACCGATTCACTTATACCGTTCTAGTATTAAGTGCTAAGGATAAAGAAAAGCAATTCATAACATTATTAAATAATCCAGATTTATAAGTACGGAAATCAGGTACGCGTAAGTCCTTACACAATCCAAAACACGAGAATTAGTTTTTTTTTTCCGAGAAAAGGAGATAACTACAATAATAAAAATGTTTCTCAAGTACTAATCATAAATAATAGACATGGTAATAAAAATCTCAAGGAAAGCCGGCCACGTCACTATGGGAGCAGGTCCCGCCCCAATCATCACTCGACCCCTCCTGATGACCCATAGACATCGATAGCATCGTAATACACATCTCCTACCTGCAGCAAGTCAGATGGGCCTTCTACTGGTGGGAATGAGCAGCACCCATGAAACGGGTGATCAGTACGCTACGTACTGAGTAAGGTAACCAAGCACTAAGGCCAACACATAATCACATAAAATAATACAGGATACCAAGAGATCATAGAGACTAGAACCATAACATACAGGCATACGATCATTCAGGTAAAAATACAAAGGCCCAATCATAGTGTCGATTAATTACTTAGTTAATCTTTGATAAGATCTCATGTCATACCATGCCTTTATATCGATTCCATGCGAGCACAGGAGCACATCACTATTATAACCAGTGGGCCGGTTACATATAGAGCATCATGCTCTAACCACTATTATTACTGGTGGATCGGTCACAAATAGGGTCAAACCCTAACCACTATTATAACCGGTGGATCGGTCGCATATAGGGTAAGAACCCTAACCACTATTCCTAACCGGTGGATCGGCTCGGCTCCTGCTCACATGGTGTTCCACTGTAAATAATTAATGTCTTTTACTTGCCTTAGCAAAACTTTGGTCTATTTTCATTGAGATCAGGATCCCCCACTATTGTAACCGGTGGGCCGGTCACACATAGGACATCATGTCCTAACCATTATTCTTGACCGGTGGATCGGCTGGTCCCGTCTCAACATCTTCCACTTTAAGTAATTAGTATCTTAAGTATCTTATTCACAAGTTTTGACCCAAGCATGCATGACTGACTTCTACTTTTCTCATCTTCCAGCCAGAATTAACCACCACTATTACAATTAATCCCGACCTCCCCTAACTCCCATGAAAACTCTAACTCCACCTAAACCCTAACTCCCCGTCCCATGCAAACCCTAACTTCACGTAAACCCTACTCCCATGCAAATCCTAACTTCACGTAAACCCTGTTCCCATGCAAACCCTAACTTCACGTAAATCCTGCTCTCATGCAAACCCTACTCCATGCAACCCTAACTCTCCGTCCCATGCAAACCCTAACTTCACGTAAACCCTACTCCCATACAATCCCTAACTTCCATGCAATAGTAGTACCACCATGCCCAACCCTAGCACCATGCAACTCATACAAAACCCTAACACCGTACAATATATTAATTCCATGCAAAATCCAACTCCCATGAAACTCCCCATTATTATTTTGCAATTCCATCATGCATGTCTCAGGGCCATATCACATTGTATTAATAACATATTTATACACATCATTCTCATGCCACAATCATCTAACGAAACACACCTCAACTTCTATACATGCTGCATTCCTAACACTTATATAATAATTACATGAAATACATGACATATCATATCACAGGGCATGCATGGCATATAAATCATATATAACACAAATGGCCTTAGCACCCCTTACCTAAAATGACACCGGTCTCGGAGCACGCTTCTATATCACTGGAGAGCTTTGATTGGGCTCACCTACTATGGGGAAAATACTAGGATTAGGTTTCCTCTTAAGAATGCTATTATTTCTAACTTATCCAAGACCTTATTTTTAATTAAAATATTATTATACTAAAATTAACTACACAAAATACTAGTGGAAAAACTAATAATAACACCAATGAACTTCAAAACAAAAGGGTGATACAAGGGTCTCTACCCTTCACCCAAATTAATATTAGTAAGGATGAAAATAATAATAATATAACTTTAATAACAACTAAATATTATAATTAAAGATAGTATTAAGAATAATAATAATAATAATAGTAATATATAAGCCTTATATTTTAAGGTGGGATTTTTACCCTGCCTCTAATTAATTACCTACTATTCATTAACATAAATAATTAATAAAATTAATATCATATATAATAATATTAAAATAATAGAGATGATACTAATATTATTATTAATGGTTATAAAAATAGAAATAAAAATACTAAAATACATAAGTGCGAATGTTAATACAAAATTAGGGCCTAAGATTTTCCAGAATAATTAATAAAATGATAATAATTATTCTAATAATTATAATATTAATAATAAGAAGAAGAATGATAATAATCATATAATAATTCAATTAATAACTTAAAATTCGAAACTAACAATAAAATCCTTTTATTACTACTCTCTACCCTGCAAGTAAAATTCAGCATAAATTTTACATCACATAATAATAATATTAATAGTAAGGAAATAATTATTATATTTGAATAATTACTAATAAATAAAATAAAAATGGAATAATTTACAATAAATAGTAAATAATGACCAAGGAGGTCTAGGGTTTCACCTTGAGTCGGCGGGAATGGGCGGCACCTGTGGTGGTTCACGGTGGTGGCCAGAAAAGTAATCTAAGAGGGAAAAAGATGCCTAAAAAGAGAAAAATAGTAGGGGGAAAATAAAGCAAGGTTATGGTTTGGTGGAGAAGGATTAGAGGAACTTTTTGGGTGGTTTAAAGGGCAGTAGAAGTGGCGGAGACGGCGGCGGACAACGGCTTAAGGATTCGGGGTGAAAATTCTGGCGAGATGAGCAGCAAACTTTGCACGGTTATGGAGGCCCGTGCAAGAAGAATCAAAGGTTGAAAATAGTTTGGTTAACTAGAGGGCGTTGCAGGGAAGAATTTGGGATGTGGCAGTGGCGTTGAGGTTGGCTAAAGGTGGCGGAGAACGCGTCTGAAGTCAGGGTGGCAGCTAGCTCTTGCTTAGGGTTTTCGGGGAAGAAAAACTCCAAAAACTCCTTCAACTAGGCTATTTATAGATGGTAGATGGGATAATAGGGTGTTGAAGCTCGACAGGGAGGTATTAAGTACAAGAATTTGGGTGGCCGGTGGCAGTAATTGATCGGCCATTGTTTGGGTTGCTTCGAAATTTTGCGAGGCTGGGGAGAAGAAACGAGTGAGAGATAACGGACGAGAGTTACTCCAATTTATTCCTTAAGTAAAGAGGAATACAATGAGCCAAGAAACGACCGGTCAAAGTCCCTGGGGCCGGAGAAGCCATTAACGAGGTCGAGAGTTGTAGCTGCAACGACGGAGGAGGAAGGAGGAAGAAGGAAGAAGGAAGAAGGAAAGGAAGCGGTCCGGTCGGCCGGGAAAGAAAAGAAAAGGGGGAGAACCGGGCCAGTTGGCGCCGGTTATTTCCTTCATTAAACGAGACGCAGCGTCTCGACATAAAACGCCCCAAAACGCCGCATCTGGAAACACACAAGAAGGCGCCACCGACGCTGGGCCGCGGAGGAAAGGAAAAGGAGAAGGAAACTGGGCCGCCGAGACAGGCCCATTCCGGAGAGAAGAGAAAAAGAAAAAGGAAAGGAAGAAGAAAGAAAAAGAAAGAAAAAGAAGGAAAAAGGAGAAAGAAAAGGAAAAAGGAAAAAGGGGAAAAAGAAAAATAGTGGGTTGGTTTAATTAAATTAATTAGGATATTTGGGTTATTTAAAAATAATAATATTTAAATAAAATAACATTTAAATCCCTTTTTAGGCTAAATTAGGATTTTTAAAAGATTTTCCATAAATTCCAATTTAATTAGCAAAAACACCCTAATTTTCTTCCATTAAATTATTTATAAAATTAATATTAGTTTGAAACTATTTTCGCCTTATTTTAAATAGAATAATTTATTTAATTGATTTCCAAAATAAGATCCTTAATTAGTTAAAATACCCAAATTCTCTCTTAATAAAAATAGTTATAAATTTCTTCTTGATTTTCCCTAATTAATTTCCATTTATTTTAAATAAAGTAATATAATTAATTAATTTTTTTATATAATAAAACCTCATTTAAATATAAGATTTAAAATTAGAAAATTTTGGGGCATTTCATGAAGCCCTTATCTCGCCATCCATTTTGAATCATATTAATATTATTATTAGTTTTTTTAGTATTATTATTACCATTATGATTATTATTATTTTTCAATATTATTATGGTTTTATCGTTAATTTTATTTCTATTTCTATTATTATTATTTTTTGTATTATTGTTATTACCATTATTATTATTTTGGTAAAGGGCTCGAAGCCCTTATTTCACTTTACTTTTGAGTTATGCCCTTTTTATTAATAGTGTTATTATTATCATTATAGTTATTATTATTTTTATTATTATCATTATTGTTGTTATTAGTATTATTTCCATTTTCATCATTATTATTATTAGAATTAAATTTTCAACCCTTATATTATTAACTTTTATAATATTACTATTATTTCTTATATCTTTAGCAAAGTAAGTAATTATATAATGTTATTTTTATCAATATGTTATTATTTTATCAAAAACCCGGTCTTAGAATAAATTAGGAATACTAGTATTATTAGTAAGAGCGAGTCTAATTTTTAGTTTTTTCCTCATATAGGTGAGACCAGTCAAAGCCCTAAGGAGGTGTAGGAGCGTGCTCTAAGACCAGTGCCGTTTTAGGTATGGGTTTAACTAAGGCCTTATGTGTGTTGATGTGTATTATATGCTTTGTATGGGTTGTATTTTATGCTTATCATTATAATTATTTTGTATGTGGTATGACGTGGAGTTGAAGTATGTTTTCGTGTTATTATATGGCATGTGCACTTTGTGTATGTGATGAACTATTGTGGTATGTGATGATATGTGTTGTGACCTTGTAAGACATGCATGTGAGGATGTTAATGTGTAGGGCTGTAAATGAGCCGAATCGAGCCGAACACTCCTAAGCTCGGGTTCATCTCATTTATATTTTATGAAGCTCGAGTTCGGCTCGAGCTTGTTTAGAGTTTGATTAGTCATGTTCGGATTCGGCTCGTTTAGTATTCACGAACTATTCGGCTCAGCTCGTGTATATTAATCGAGCCTTTTGGGCTCGTTTACTGCTCGTTTGAGGTTTGTTTGGGGCTCGAGTTCGTAGTTCGTTAAAAGTTTATTCGGGCTCATTAAAAGCTCGTTTGTGCTCGTTAATAGTTCGTTCGGGCTTGTTAAAAGCTCATTTACGCCTTATTAAGGATCGTTTACAACTAGTATAATTACCCTTAATAAATCAATATTTGAAAAAATTCAGGCATAATTTATCTTAATTATAACCTGATCAAATATTAACCTATTTCAAAAAAAAATTGCCATGCACCTATTGCACACAAATTTAGGTGCAAAATTTCTCCCATGTTTCAAATTTTTTTTACCATGCACCTATTGCATACAAATTTAGGTGCAGAATTTCTCCCCAAAGCCTGTTTAATATAACAATAAATCCATAAAAACTAAATACAACTAGAGATGTAGATACATCATACATCAATAGATTCAATACACAAACAAAATGGCTTAAAAGCTCCATAATAATCATCACAGCCACATCCATTGCCATTGACCATTGAGTGATATGATAAAAATAACCTGCATCAAATTAAAAGTATAAAAATAATATTAGCATAGCTTGGAAGTTATGATATAATAAAAATTACTATGATAAATATAACAATAATAATAAATCACAAAATTTATTTATTGTTCATATTAAATTGATAACAATCAATGTGTGGCTAGAGGGATTACATTAGGTTGGGACTTGGGAATAAATTTATATTTACTAAGATGAAAATATAAGCAATAAAAAATCAAATGATACTACACTATTTCATGGAATAAGATTATGAAGCATAAGAGAATGTTATACTCTGTTGAAATCAAATGTTATATTCTGGAAAATTTCTGATCAAGTCACAAGTCTTCTCCAGAGTGAACTAACAGGGAAAACAAAAATAAATTTCAGAGTGAAATCAATGTACATGCTTTCTAGAGTGAACTAATGGAATGTTATACTACACCTATTCTGAAATCAATGTACATGCTTTCCAGAGTGAACTAACAGGGAAAACAAAAATAAAAGTAAAAAGAAGGCAAAAAAAACAAGGGAAGGAAATATCGGGAAAAATAATACGAGAGAGGGTTCTAAAAATGAGATCAGATATCATTTGAAAAGCAAAAGAAGACCTCTATGGCAGCAACTATTAAATTTCAGTAACTAACGATATCACTCAAGTAACACAAGATTAAAGCTCCACATAACCAAATTGCTAGGTCAAGTTAGGTTTAGCATCTTTGGAAGTTGAATGTCTCATATGGCACCTCCTGAAGAAACACCCAGGTACATATTTTCCTTATGCCTAAGAATTATTCACCAAATTGATACCAAGTGAAGAAAGTATTTTTGGACTGGTTCAAATGTAGAAAATAAGGCTCTTGTGGCCTTCTTACCTAAATCTGAGGATGGATTGAGAGTGTGCAACCTATTTTGGTGGAATATAGCAGCTATAAGTAAGTAGTTATATCATATAATGGAGCACAAAGAGGGTCTATGGGTGCATGAAATGTATATAAAAAACTACTCGATTGTTTCCTATCAATCCAAGCCACATTATTCTTGGATTTTCATAAACTTCTTAGCCTTAGAGATACTTTACTCCCCACTTAGTAAATCAGTCTTGTATCACTAGAGGGAAGTTCAAAATATGAGCTATGTATGACCTTCGACCTAGAGCTGCTAAGAAACCTTGGGCTTGTTTATATGGCAGCATGATGGAGAATTTAAACACAAAATAATTAGCTTGATAATCTACCATCAAGCTATAACTAAAGATAGGCTCACTGAATAGGGAGTTATTGAAGACCCCATTTGGTCGATATGTGGATCTACCAGAGAAGACTTAGATCATCTTCAATTTCAATGCCCTTTAGCTCAAAATTCCTGGTTGAAGCTACTGAACTGGTTGCACCTTACTACCTCCCCGAGTACTTGGAATCAATGCAAGACATGGGTTGTGAGGCAACTAGAAATAGGAGAGGAGTACAAGACGCAATGAGAGCCGTTGTGGTTTCACTACTCTACAAAATTTGGATATAAAGAAATGAAGCTGTGTTCCAAAGCAAGGTTATACATCCCAACAGGAGTATATTCCAACTGATTAAAGACATTCACATTAGACTTAGTACTATTTCTAGAGCTAAGTTGTATAGTCCAAAGTTAAAGAAGGTAGATTAAATTGTATAATCAAAAATTGATTGTATTTCATTATGAAAGGTGTAAGTGTAATTTTAAAATTACTTTTTCTTAGTTCCTAAAAAGGTGAGTAAATTGCTAAAATAACTTCCTTCTTTTTATAGAGATGGAGTATATTGTGTAACAAATTTCATGCTTTCACAGGTACAACTACAAAATTTTCAAACAACAAAGCAAATTGACAGGTCACAATTTCCAAGCCATAAAAAAATCATTAAATCTATCAAACTAGTGGTTCTTTATCAGTTAAGAGAAACAATGTTGAGTGATTATACATTTTGAAGTATAGGCATACTAATATTACTTTCTAGCAGCTAAGGAAAAATGCACCCAACCTAACTACAATATCTAAGATTCAATTAATAAAAGAAATATGCACTTTTTCAACATAAGCTTAAAATATAAAGACAGATTATAACTAGAAAATTTTTTTTGGTAAAATGAGCTTAACATTTTTAAGTTAAATCTTTATTTGATAAGCTACCAAAAAAGATAGAGGACAAAACAACCATGATACAAAGAGTTCAAGTCTTTACCTCCTCTCCTAACCACCCCACACAAAGACAACAAGATGGTTGTCCTATGCTCCACTATGTGATTCATCCATCTTTTAGTTGATATTATCAGTTAATTTTTCTTCAATCGACAGTCTTTTAGTTAACTTTATCTAAGCTTGTGTATGTTATGAACATCATCAATTTTAATAGGCAAAGATAGACGTAAAGTAGAGTTACATTAACTAGCAAGCTACTCCCTCACTACAAAATCAAATAGACTTGAAATTTAGTCCACATAGAATAGACTTCCAATTGAATAATTGAGGAGAAATATTACCTCACTACAAAATTTATTCCACACAGAATCTGCAAGGTCTTGCGATTCTGTGACTTCAAATCGAATAGATGTCGAGACCTAGAACACTTTAAAATCAAATAAATCATCTAACTCTTCAAAATTTGTTACATGATTCGATAAATGAAGAAGGAAGAACACATACCTGGGGGCAAATTGACGAAGACCCTAACTCTGCAAGGGTTTCGAAAAACACCGAACGAGTGTGCAAACTACGCGGCTATTGGTGATTGCTGAGTGTGTGAACTACGAAGGGTGCTCGGGCAGGCTAAGATTTGAGTTTGACTATGTCGATGTCGAGTGTCGACGGTCGAAACTCGAGAAGAGAGATGGAGTGCGACTTGGGAGCGTGAAGGACTGGGAGTCTGGGGCTGTGTTTGGGTCGAGTTCGACTGACGCTGTTCGAAACTAGGGCTCCTGAGTCCTGACTGTAAGTGCACGACGGCGGGACGTGGGAGAAGAGAAATTTTTTTCTTTGACCAAAACGCGGCGTTTTAATGTAAAACGCTACGTTTTGGTTTACAACTTTAACGAGCTTCTAATGAGCTGATTTCGAGCCAAACCTTAACAATTATTAAATGAGCCGAGCCGAACATACCTATGCTCAAGCTTAGCTCTTTTATTAAACAAGCCGAATACGAGCCTTAATTTAAGCTCATTTAACTAAACGATCGAGCTCGAAGGAGCTTTTAACAAGCCGAGCTCAAACTGGCTTAGCTCGTTTACAACCCTATTAATGTGGTTTGTGTGGGGGAAAGGATGAAAAAGGAGAATGGGGGAAAGAAGTTGACCAAGGGAAGTAAGTTGACCAAAAGGGAAAGAGGTTGACCAAGGGGAGTAAGTTGAAAAAGGGGGAATAAGTTGACCAAGGGATATGAGTTGACCTAAGTATTTTCATGATCCATGAGTGGAAGAATAAAATGGGGAATTTTAGGGTTTTACACGGGAGCATATAATCTATGTTTTGTATGGGATAATCTAATCTATGGTGTAACATGGGAGAATCTAATCCATAGAATTGCATGGGAGAATCTAAACTAGGGTTTTGTATGGATAGAATTAAGGTTTTGCATGGAGGACTCTAAGATTTTGTATAGATAGACTTAGGGTTTTGCATGGCAGATTCTATAGTGTTGTATGGGAGGATCTAATCTAGGGTTTTGTATGGATTAAATCTAGAGTTGGTATGGATGAATCTTGAATCTTGTATGGAAGAATCTAGGGTTTTATATGAAGGAATCTTAGGTTTTATATGGATGGATTTAAGGTTTTGCATGGAGGACTCTAAGATTTTGTATGGATGGATTTAGGATTTTGCATGAGAAAGTTTGAAGGTTTGCATGGGAAGGTTAGCGTATGCATGGGAGTAAAGTTTACGTATGAAAAGTTGACTTGGGATGTAAGGTGGTAATAGAAGAGTTATTTGGGTGTTTGGAAGTTTTGGGTGAAAAATAGTATGTAGGATAGTATAAGGGTACATAAAAGGCTAAGCTAGGGTTTGGGGTCCCTAATTTGAGGAGGTGGTAAAAAGGAGAAATAAATGATGGTGAGTGGAATAGGAGAGAATGATGAAAATGATCAAGTAATAATGAGCATGATCGGCATGGAAAAATAATAAGTGGAATATGAGAAATGAAAGGGTGATATGTGGACAAAAGGAAGCTAGGGTTTGTTGTGGCCAGTTAGGGTTTGGTGTGGTTACCTAGGGTTTTATGACCACACGTGTATTTGAGGAGTAAGGCGTAATGATGAGAGTCGAATCTATGGGTTGTGATGTATGGAGTATTAAAAATGATTTGGGTTGTGTGAGGTGGAGTAGGATGGGCCACTTAGGCTTAAATTAGGATTTTTGGGGGAAAACCCTAGAGTAAGGGAATAAGTGGACTTGGAGGTGTGTAGTAGTGGGCCTTGACCCACATATTTCGGTGTTGGAGTTCTAGTGTGAGTTTGAGTATAGAGGAAAGGTTGTTGGACAAGTTAGGAGGCACAAGGTTCTCATGATATGATATGGGTCAGTTGGAGGATAAATGTGAATGGAGTGATTTATGCATGTCTAGGGTGAAAGTTTCTGAAAAAGACACTTAAGACATTAATCATGTAAAGTGAAAGATTATTGAGCTGGGTCCTATCGATCCACTGATTAGAAATAGTGGTTAGGATGCTTTGTCCTATGCGTGTCCGATCCACCGGCTATAATAGCGGTTAGGGTATGTTACCCTATGCGTGTTCGATCCACCGGCTAAAATAGTGGCAGATTCCGAGGTCAATAAATCAAACACTAAAGTTTGCTAAGACATATAAAACACTAAAGTAAGAAATAGTGGTTAGGGCATGTTACCCTATGTGTGACAGATCCACTGGCTAATAATAGTGGGCAGGTGCATTGTGACATATTCATCTTCGCTCCACTGGCTATAATAGTGGGGGATCCTGTACTCTTGTGGACTTGATAAAGAGCATGGTGTGACAAGAATTCCGATCAGAGATTAATTAAATAATTAATCTATACTATAAATAGGCCTTTATGTATCTACCCAAATGATTGTATGATATTATGTTATCATGATGGCCTTTATGTTCTCTTTTATTTTTCTGCATGGTTTATGTGATTTTATGTATTGGCCTTAGTGCATCAGTTACCTTAGTATGTAGCATACTGATAACCTTTTTTATGGGTGCCGCTCATTCCCACGAGTAGTAGGCCCTTCTGACTTGTGCAGGTGGGCAAGGCAGCAGGCGGGGCTGAGTGTTGAGCTTTTGGTTGGCTCAAAGTTTGAGAGTGTCATGGCCGAATTCACTCTTTATGTGATTTTATTTCCTTCTGTTATTTCTTTTGTATTATATTTACCCTTTTATGATTCATTACTTGTATTGAGTATTTTAAATGAACATTTTATCAGTTGTAAGCTTATTTCTCTTTTGGATATGAACTACCATTCTTTATGCGTACTCTGATTTTTGATGTTATAATCTTTCTAATTATTTTTATAAACTATCGGTTTAAGTTTGAGAATAATCTTTTTTGTCTTAGCACTTGGTACTGGAACGGTCGGAGTAAACCGATCTGGTACTAAGTGTGGCGGTAACATCCTTAGAATTTACGGGTTTTAAATTTAGAGGTTTTTGCTTTTAAAAAAAATTTAATAAATTTTAGGGTATTACACCATCTCCTTTAAGTACATACATCCATCATACTCATTCCTAGAGAAAATTTACGCAATCCTAAATTAATCAAACTATTTATGCCATTGTCTAGGATATTGCTTCAGATCATACTATGACCTTTTCAATAGGCACACATGATCATGCATTCTCTCAACAACAAACCCATCACGTTTTTGCATGTAAATACCCTCCTCAAACTTACCATGTAAAAATGTAGTTTTAACATCGAACTGCTCAAACTCTAAATTATGCATAGCCACAAGTGCAAGCAAAATACAAATAAAAGTAAGTCTAACCATAGAAGAAAATAAATTATTGTAGTTCATACCTAGAATATGATTTAATTCATATGCAAAAAAAAGCTCTGTACCTTGATCTCTCAATCCCTAGGGATCCTTATTTAAACTTGTACACCAACTTGCAATTACCTATCTTCTTCTTCCTGGATGCCTTCACAAGTTTGCATGTCTAATTTTTCAATAAGGAATCCATCTCTTCCTCTATATTAGCACACCACTCGCAGAATTAAACTCTCAATAGCACCTCAGAATGATGTTGGCTCATGCACATCAACAACAGTCACTACACTAGATAAATTATAAACAACTAATTCTTCAAAATCATACACGATTGTAGGCTTAACAATCCTTCGTACTTTGCCAAGAGCAATTCCCCTTTGATCCACCTGTTGCTTGGATCCACCCACTTAAAAAATAGTGGTTTAATTATAAGGGTTTATGTCATCCAACTCAACCTCAACCTCCACATGACCCGAAGCACTATCATGCTCCACCTCCTCAGATACACCATGACAAGAATTATTGTTCTAGAGGAACATAAACTCATTAAAGGTAACATTCATGCTAGTCATGAACGTCACCTAAAGCTCTATCATGCTCCACCTCCTTAAATACACCATGATAAGAATCAATCTTCTAGAGGAATATAAACTCATTGAAGGTAATATTCCTGTTAGTCAAGAACTTAGATGTGGTTGGGTCTTATAACTTGTAACCCTTCACTTTAGATGTAAAGCTAATAAAGATACACTTCTTGGCTCGGAACTCGACTTTACCATCATTTACATAATCATAAGTAGGGCAAACAAAGACATGTAAATCAGAGTAATTAGCTGGCTTGCCAGATCATAAATTCTTAAGTGTATTCAACTCAATGGACCAATTTAGTCACCAGTTCACTAGGTATGCTGCCATGTGAACCACCTCAACCCATAACTCTTTGCCTGACCCTCCATGTGATAGCATACAATAAAACTTATCTAATAGGGTTGTGTTCATTTTCTCAACACCCCCATTCTACTGTGGTCTCCCAACACAATAACGGTGCTTAAATATCCTATGGTGTTAGTAAAAATTAGTGAAATTCTGATTAATAAACTCAAGACCATTATCTATCCTAATATACTTAACTTTCTTCCCAATTTTATTTTCTAATAAGGTCTTCCAGTGTTTGAATATACCAAACACATCATTCTTATCTAATAATAAATACACTTATATGTTTCTAGGGAAAACATTAATAAATGTGAGCAAGTACCACAAACCACTTTTGGAAACCACTATCGCTGGACCCCATAAATCTAAATGGATATACTCAAGAGGTTCTCTTTTACTATGCTTAGTTATAGAAGAGCTAACATGATTCTTCTTATCAAGCTCCCAATGCTCATATAATTCCATAGTACATGTACTCTATCTATCTAGCAACCCCTTCTTAGAGAGCGTAGTAAGTCCTCTAACACTCATGTGACCCAATCTCATATGCCAAAGTCTTGTAACTTTTGAGTCTATCAACCTTGATGATATCACAGTAGCTATCCCCACAACAGTGGAAATCACTAACTCATATAATGTCCCGATTCACTTCCTCTTCATTGCCACCAAAGCCCATTTTGTAACTCTTAGAGTACCATCCTCAATACCACACTGGTACCATTACAATCTAAAGAACTTAAAGAGATGAGGTTATTGATCATCTTAGGGATATGTCTTACATTAGACAACAACTTCACTATCCCAATCCCAATAACTTTATAAGCAACATCATTGCCCATAAAAAAAGCTCCACCATGAGTCACCTCGAACATTTGAAACCAACTCTAGCTAGGACATATATGGTAAGAATACTAGAATCTAAGGTCCATGTATTATTGATCTTGGTATGTCTATTAGTGGCCATCAACACATACCCATCACTATCACCTTGAGAAACCAAAACATCATCATTTTTACTGGATGACTCAATAGACTTCGCACCGAGCTTTTTATTAGAACATAAAATCCTCATATGCCCCTTCTTGTGACACCCATATCATGTCAAATTCTTCCGCCAACTCTTCGACTTACATCTGGACTTCTTACGATCACCAGACCCCCACTCATGATTCCTCCCCTTTTCTATAAGTTCCTCATAGTGTGAGTCCCCAGAAGTATCGCTACTTGCTAATTGAGTATCAATCAACTCTTATTATAGTAGGACATATTTCATATCATCAAGGACTAACTCGTTATTCCCATACAAAATAGTCTCGCAAAAATGCTTAAAGTTAGTAGGCAAATAACATGAATGTATAACGACTAAATCTTCATAATTAAGTTTGAATTCTATGTTACGCAAATCTATCATAATAGATTCAACTCATCCAAATGAACTTTTAAGGATTGACTAATAATGAATTTTAGATCATAAAGGTGACTCTTCAATAGTAGTTGATTCACTACAAATTGTGTCATATATGATGACTTAAGCTTTAACCATAAGGTATTCATAGTTAATTTATTTGCCACTTCTCACAATACCTCGTTCGATAAGCATAGTTATATGGTATATAGAGCCTTCAGATCTACCTCTTCAAATCTCTCATCCATCAATGATTCTAGCTTATTCGAATGACCAGATAACACTTTTTACAACCGTTCTTTATCATAATGGCCCACATATTCAATTTTTATAATCTAAAATTGACAGACCGATTAAAGTTCTCAATATAGAATCTTGTACCCATTCTGATTACGAATCTTTTCAACAACCAAGCTCTGATACCAAATTATTGTGGAATAACATGATTGAATGGATCTAAACCAAAATCGAAATTAACGATATAATGAACAATTGATAGTTCAATTACAAAATAGAACAATTAAGAGAAAAATAGAGATACTAATTCATGCACTTGTCTAGTTACAAGATGATTCAACAAATCATCAACCAATTACACAAATAAGTAATTCTCAAACAATAGAGAACAATATGGAGACGAAGAAGAATTTGGCTTGCATGACTTGATGGCTAGGATTTTATCATATATATTTTATATCAGATAAAGCCCTACCGAGTAAAATAATATGTTTTGTAAAGTAAGAAAAAAATACGATCCTTGTTTAGAAAACTGAGGACCCCTATGCTTATTTCGTTACTCCAGAAGTTTTGCCCAAAACTCATCCAAAACATTATATGAATAAATATGATCGGTGTTAGTAAACACGCCCCCGATGTTTATCACAAAACTCATAATATTAGTTTCAAAACTTCTCTAACACTTACATGAACCGACACAATATTATGTTGTACATAAAATATCCAGTTAAAGCTCACATGATATGCCTACAAACTCATTTTTATATTCTCAATATTCTTATACCAACAAATTTTTAATATTTTGAATTCATGCTATGTACTAATATTCTAGCTACCATACCTCCAACACTTGTAAAAATAATCGCCACTTAATAAAAAAAGGTTGATAGTAAACAAGCACTTATCTTCCATTTCTACCCATGCCTAGCACGTATATAATATTTCCATGAAATGGGTATAAAATGAGGAAACAAATAAGCACCTTAAAAAGGAAAGACACTATAAGAATGAAGTAAAGACGGAATCAATAGAGTTGAATGTAAAAAGATAAATTGGTAAACTTGTGTTATAAAATCTAGTTCCTCGGTTAGGCTAGTAATTGTTTTAGGAGTTGCATTACATTCATAAGTCATTCAACTATATTGATGTAACACCCTTAAATTTTGAACCACAAAATTTTATTTTGAAGACATGTAGAAGTACTTGAAAAACAAAACTAGGGAGTATTGCTACCACATCAACTATGAGAGAAGTGTGATCATCACCTAGCCTATGTCTAATAAAAGGCAAAGCAGAACAATGAACAAAAAGATGTATGCTCATAATATTAGTGCAATAGTACAAGATAATAACGGCAAGAACAATAATATGGATAGAAAGAATATGATAATTTACAAATCTAGATATAGGAAATCAATTCAAGAGTGTAAATAACTAAATGAATAAAAACTTCCCAATGCATTGAGCAAAACACCTCTAACTGGTTAACCTAACTCTTAAGCATAAATATAAATCTCTGACTCCAAGTAATGGCCCACTAATGGCCCATATCATTACCCTCAGCATACTCTAATTGAGTGTCGTAACTCTATAAATTGTCCTCTACTCCCCGGCCTATAAGCTAAATCATCACAGTGACCACACAAGTGAAGTATCAGTATGGTGAATTACTTGTAAAATATATTATCTAAAACATGGTAAGGCTCATTCAACACATTGAAGCCACATAGTAGCATGATGATAAGCATACCAATAGAAATTAACTCTTAGTCTCATGGTAGTAATACAACAAGACATGCGTACATGAAAATCACGGAAGGATAACAACGCTGTAAATGCCTCACAATCCATACAAAATAAACCATATTAGAATTCTCCCTTTAGTGATCACATAGTTTTTAGTTAATAAGATAGTTCCTTCGATTACACCTAGTTCTCCGCCATAAACAAAATTCATGGTAGCACAAATAATCATAATGAAATACCACACCCACCATACGGTATCAGGATACATCGAAGGGAATTTTCTTTGGGGATACCACACCCACCACACATAGAGTGCACCTGCCATGCTAGCTAAAAGGTTGGGATACCACACCCACCACACGAGGTTAGGATACATTAAAGAGGCTTTTATTTTGAGATACCACACCCACCACACATCGAGTGCATCTACCACATGGGATAAAAGGTTGGGATACCACGCCCACCACATAGGATTAGGATACATTAAAGGGGCTTTTCTTCAGGGATACCACACCCACCACACATCGAGTGTCTCCATCATGAGGGATAACACAAATTGGGATACCACACCCACCACACATGGTCGATTACACCAAGGGGGTTGTACTGGGATATTTCACCCACCACACCTTGAATGTTGCCACCGCGATGACTAAAAAGTTGGGATATTACACTCGCATAATCAATGGACAATATGAAGTGCCATGGGGCTTGTAGTGGGATACCTTACCCACCCGTATTGGACATCAATGTCATGTTGGCCTGCCACAGTATAATTCTATACCTTAAATATATGCGCATACCCTTTATTTACCGCAACTCAATAGAGAATGAAATAGGTATTAAGTGAAAGATATAAAACATAGGGTAACTTACCCACTAAAACCTGGTCAACTACTTCAAGAGTCAAAGAAAAAGTCTCCAATGTAATCTCATTCCATTATTATACATTTCTAAGTGATATCCTAAATTATAGATAAAATCCATAAATAACCAATTGGATGTTTCCAAGTAACAATACTAAACATAATCAAATTGTATTATTAACCAAATTAGATGTTTCCAAGTGATAACACCAAATACACCTAAATTCCATTATTAACCAAAGTGGGTGCTTCCAAGTGATAGCACCAAACAACATCACAAGGCATAAAAACCACTAATTTGGTGTTTAGAGATGACACCAAACTTAACCAAATCAAATCCCAAATATCACCATTATGATTCTTATTAAATCTAGGACAATCGTAGTTGAAATCACAATTTGAATGCTGTAATTATATGGAGTTATTAACATAAAAGGCCTAAAAGAATAACAATAGTTAATAACCAAACTAGGTGGCATACATCGGGACCGATGGATTGGTCTGTGGGACCAATCGATTAGTCTGATCATGCCAAACTTGAACTAAAATAACATCAGAGGACCATTTGATTGGTTGGTCTCACCGATCAACTGTTCATAGGAACCAATAGATGGATTTGGTCTAACCAATCAATGGGTCTAAGTAGACACCATACCACTTTTGGTTGTAGGGTCACCGGTTAATGGGTTTGGTAAACCAATCGATTGTTCATATAAACCAATCAGCTCGTTTATCAAATTAATTGACTTATATTATGACCAATTGATCTAAATTTCCAAACCATGTGGTTGCTTACGCAATTGGTCTATGGGTTTAATGAACCGATCAAATAGTATAGGCAAAACGTTGCTTAAACTTGCAATACACACATCCAAAATTTACTAAAATTTATCATATTAATCCTAGCATGCTTCTATGTTATAAAACATATAAAAAGACATGTTGCGCATATAGAATCACATGGATGCATGATAATGTGAACATTTAAACAAATCATGCTAAAATGGCCAACGTATGGATAAAAATCAGAGAAACCCAACAATGCTAACTTTAGAGAGAAATTCTATCACATACTTAAATTCTAGAATACAAGTTAGACCATGCTCACACAAAACATACCTAACACATGGAACCCCAATGAGAAACAAAATCCATTCATGTTAAAGATAAGAATACCTTACCTTGAAGTAATTATTCTAGCACAAAACTCCTACTTGATGGCTATCTATCAGGACCTTGATTCCTAAGAGAATTAAAGTCAAAACCATTAAAATCCCCTTTCAAAACTTCATTAAAATCAAAGAAAATTAGAAGAAGAACAACAAAAAACACAACCCAACCTTTTCTCAAAAGCAAGATCCAAAGGAAGATAAACTAAAATATTCAACCTTTCTTAAACCTTAATTCTTCCTTACTTAAGAGAAACAAGCGAGAGCTAAAGAAAATATTAGAAGAAGAAAAAGGGAGACAATTCTTTACTAAAAAAGGGAGAAAGCCAAAGCAAGCCTTTGAATTTCTCAACAAAGAAGTGAAACAAAAAGAATGATAGAATGCTCAACACTTCAAAATTTTTTCCACTTAGAAAATGGAGAAGAGAGAAAGAACAACAGGTGAGGAATGAAGGGTATAGAGGTGAGGCTTGGTCTACATTCACATGCGAGACTGAGATGAGACTGGTAAGGTTGAGTGTGGGCAACTAAGAGGAGAGATCTAACTTTATAGAGTGATGGAGGGTTATGTGCAGTCAAGAAGGGGCATAGTAGTGGGTTGGTGAGTTAGGGGATGGTGCACAAAGTGCACCATGCACCCCAGTTGCTAGAAGAGAGAAGGATATGTGAGGGAGAAGAGAGAAGGTGAGGCATGTCTCAAAAGTTCTTTTTGGAAAAAATTAACTTAATAAAATCATAGAATGTCCTAAATAATGTGAAAATAATCATAAAGCACCAAAATATGCTTATTAGCACAAATGGATTTTGATTAGAATTTTTCACAAACGTTATAAAGAGATTTGAATCAAAATTAGAACTGGATCTAAAATTGTAGGATAATCAATCGATCAATTTGGGTAAGCCAATAGATTGATTTGTTGAGAATAAAAATGTTAATTTTTAAGGGTACCAGTCGATTGGTAAGGCAAACCAATCGATCAGTAAGCCTAAAATTCAAATTTTTATTATAATTTAAAACCTATTCCAAAACCAAAACTAATTTATTTTATATCAACATAATTTCAAATACATTTTGAAAATTTATTGGACAGGGTACTACAATCAAGAAACATATGCATACATATATTCATTGCATATGCAATACTATCATGTGTGACCTGTTTTTTTGTATTTCAACTATGTCTTGTAGCAAAAAATCATACTTAAACAACAAATTAGTGCCACCAACACATCTAGTAGTGAACTACAGAGATAAGCATCCTAGATCATTAACCTCACTGACACATTTATAATCTAAAAATGTACTCCATATATAATGTTATCACTAAATTATGGTTTGAATTCAATTTATGTCTCAATTGTTTCATTAATAACTAATCCAAATTAGAAATAATGTCTTTTGAGGATATATCAAAGACTAAGCAAATTGAAAATTTCAATAAATAATTACAAATTTTTAGAGACAGAAACTATAATACCCTTGAATTTAAGAATAGGAAAAACTTATTTAAATAATTAATTATGAAAGTTAACCAACAAAAATGTGGGGTATTACTACCATACTTAGTACAAGTTTAGCTTTCTCTACCATTCTCATACCAAGTGCTAAGGCTAAAAATATTATTTCACTTAAATTAATAACAAAATGATAAGATTTAGAGTAGAGGAAAATAAAATAAAATAACATTATTCCAAATAAAACAAACAACCAGTGATTACAAAAAGTTAGTGAAAAGAAAATATGTAAGAATATGAGAGTACATAATTATCTAGATCAAAAGATATCGAGTAAACACCGAATAACCCTACTTTTAACCCAAGCGCTAGTCTCCAACTAATCTCACATACTAACCTACGAAGGCCACTATCTATTAAATAAGTAGAGACCCATGAAAAGGAATCATACGATACAACAATATTAAGTAACCCATTATACAAAACTAATATAAAAAGTCTGCTTAGAACACATAAAGGGGATCACAACAATACATGGTTTACAAATTTAAGTATTCATATGATGATAGAAATACGATAATTATATCAGATATACAATAATAAAGATACATTTTGTTCATACTCATTCATGTATAACATAACAAAACTTACCAACCAAGCATACAAGAGATGCTATCGAAAATAATGATTAGAATCAATCTCAACACGACAACCACAACCATCATAATATACCTCATGTCTCAATATCAAACCAATAATATTCATAATACCAAAGGTAGAGCTCAAAATCATAATACCAATAAAATCCATAAAATCACAAGTAAAACTAAAAGACATAATACCAAGAAAATCCCTAACATCATAGGTAGGGTTCAATGACATAATACCAATAAAATTCCTAACATCATATGTAGGGCTGAAAGGCTACTACCGAACCACAAGTAGGCACAAAGACTACTACCAAACCATAGGTAGGTACAGGAGCACCCTAAGTCAATACAACCACTCAAGGGCTAGCTAGGAGCGCTTTTAAATTGATCAACTAACTCCACAGATCAACATGAGTCATTTTAACATGTTTTTTCCTCACTCATGCGCTTTTTGAGAAATTTTCATAAAATTTCTAAAATATCCCAAGATGGTCACCTATCTTAAAAATTATTCCATGACAAGCATGTTTAACTGTGAAGTTCTTATGATATATCACTAAAAGGATGGTATAACATGTTGATATAAATAGACATATAAATCCTAATAACACTCTACTCAATTTGGGGTATTACAAGAACTAAGGCTACTACCAAACCAGAGGTAGGCACAAAGGCTACTATCAAACCACAAGTAGGCACAACGGCTTTTACCGAACCATAAGTAGGTATGAATGCTACTATCGAAAAATAGGTAGGCACAAAGGCTACTACCGATTAATCCAATAATTATTCTAATTTAATAATATTTATTTCCATTTCTTTTCATTTAATTAAGGGGAGATCACATTAAACCCAGAGACACTAAGGTACTCTGGTCATATTGGTGCATCAAGGCAATATAGTATCCTACCGACTATCAACCCAAGGACACTAAGGTGCCTTGGTCGCATTAGCACATAAAGGTAGCACAATACTCTATAAATATGGATACCTAATCTATAAGTATACATATCCTCTATAAGTCCACAAAACTTAATAGAATAAGATATAGGGCTTGGTTAGGGCACTAAGGTATACCAACAAAATCCATAATTAACCATGGGCTAAACTACGTCTTTAGGGTAGCGACTCCTAAAGAGTCATCATTCCCGATCTTGAGGTATTTCAATTTGAATATTAGTATTTTATTAAACTGACCACAAAATCACATATTAGTCACATAGATCTAATTTTCATACTTGATCATTTTAGCTTATTTCCAAACATCTGAAATAACCATAATAAATTTCAGTACCACATTCAATCATTACAAATATACTAAGGCCATCCTTGACTCAATTATTCACACTTAGAAACTTTTAGCCTAAAATGACCAAAATGTCCTTAAGGCCAAAATATTCACATTATCATCTATTTTAAATACTAATTCTATTTTATTTATTAACTAGTCAAGAAAATAATTAAATCATTTAGCATGAAAATAAATTACCAAATAGGTCAAATAACCATTTTACCCTTATATATGATTTTGTACGTAAAACCCTCATATGCATTTTTAGAATATCAAACTACATTTACATATGCTCAACAATAAATAATACATATTAGGCATGCTTATAAGAATAATTATCATGATACATGCAAAAATTACCAAAATACCCATAGGACATAAAATAATAATAATCATGAAGAAATATGTGTTTCTGAAACATTAAATCACTCATATCCATAATAAACAATAATTGAGGAATATTAAGCATTCTTATCATGTTAAATATTACAATATGCTTAAATGATCAAATTTTCCATAAGGTGCATGATAATAATATTTATGTTAAAAATATCTTTAGACATGCACAATCTATCATTTTAGATATACATGATATATATAATTTATTTCCATCATTTAATCCATTTTAACATACATTCCATACACAATAATTCCACAAGTTAACATGTTTTATTTTACCAGACCCTATATGATCATTATTAGACAAATAATCACAATGTAATGAATATAATTAATACACGGTTTATACATCACAACCTCAATGTGCTATCATGCGATGTATGAACATTTTAGTAGAGTATAAAAGTTACCTAATTTCCAGCCAAAGAACAATTTTATCGGTAACATATAAAAAATTATAAGGCCCTACCAATCAAACTTTTATACATAAAAATAATACCACAATAACCATATTAATATTTAATTAATAAAATAATACTTTTTATTTAATATATTCATTAAATAGTAAATTATAAAAATTATCCTTATGTTAAAATGGGGGTAAAATTTTTAAATGAAAACTTACACTACTTATATAGCGTGAGTAGGCTAAGGTAGAAGGCTTGGGAGATTGGTTGGCCAGGTAGAGGTGATGGCTGATGGTGGGTGTCGTTGGTGATGGTGAGTAGGGCTGTGCAAAAAATCTGCATTCCGAAAATCCGATCCAATATTTAAAAAATCCAATATGAGTTTTAGGATATTCGATCTTGGTTTTAAAAATTGGAGTAGATATCTGATCTGGTCAAAATTAAAATTTGTCGGAGCGGATATTCGATCTAATATTTTTTAGGATTATTCGATTCGATTAAAATATCTGGTGTATAAGAAAAATATTTTTTAAAAATAAAATATATAAATATTTTTTGATTAAATAAATTATAAATATAATTATTTAACCTAACTATTTATGTATGTAAAGTTAACTAGTTATGTAAATACATATCAACATTGTTAATTGCTATTGCTATTTTACTACTACGGAGTACGGACCAACGACAATACCAACCAGCCGTCCAGCCCATTAGTCGGCCCAATCTCACCCATTTTTCCACCCCGGTCCAGCTGATCTACCTATTCTTTTTCCACCTTCACACTTTGTAGTCTGGCTTCATTTTCTTCTCCCAAATCCCGCATCTATCTTCAATTCTTCAGCCTCCCTTCCCTTCTTCAATTCTTCTCAAAGACTCGTAGTTTCAGGCTCACCGGTCGTAGTAACCCTCAAGTCTCGAGTCCCGACCACGCAGTTGCTCCACTCCCAGGTAGAGCAAGTGCCACCAACCGGTAGCCACCGCCAGGTACAGCCGTCACTCGTGAGGGATTGTTTCTAATTCTTACATAATCTAAACATTGTCTAACTCTACCATTTGTTATTTTTCTTTGTAGAGTATTGTTCTTGATTGTTGATTCTTCCTTGAAGGCTTGTTTTGCAATTTAAGGTATGCCCTAATTGTTTATTAATTTTTCTATTTTTCTATCACCGATTCGATTGTCCATGGTTTTTTTAGGGTTGTGGAAGATGAGGTTGGTTATGCCAATTTTTTTGTGTGGACTTTTGTTTTTGTTAATTTTTTGTTAGGGATTCATTAGTTTGGAATTTATTTTTCCATCTAATCTTTTTTAGGGTTTTTAGCAACTCAGCAGGAATTTATTTGTCCATATGATCTTAGTAGGATTTCGTAGTTTGAAATCGACTATGGGAATCGGTAGTTTGAAATCAACTATGGGATTCTGTCACTGATTGTCCATGTCTTTATTTTTCACAATTTATTTGTTTTGTTTATCTGCATTTTTTTTTGTCAGGGCATTGTTTGGTAGCTGATACCCATTTTGTTAGTTCTATTTTGTAGGTATGTTATACAATATGATATACAACATGATACTTATAGCATATTAAGACAAACTTGTAGAAATAAGTTTCTATTAATAGAAGCCAAGGGAAGAGAGAATATCAACCATGTCATGTTTTTAGGTATGAAGAGTGATGACAAGGAATGGATGTTGACCTATCAACAAAGAAAGAGATAATACCAAAGTAATCCACATACCAAAGAAACTTCTTTTGATTTTTATTTTTTATATAGATATATGTATAAATTATGTCAAGTGGATTTTAATTAATCTTATATATAAATAATGCATTGGTTGAAAGAATCAAGATAATTGTATTCCACATTATAATAATAGAAATATTAATAGTTAACTTAAGTCTTTCACCTTCGAAGAGTAAACACAACTCAATCCTGTTCTGACTTCTGAGGGCATGCAGTGACTGAGGAGTTCATAGTAGAACAAAAAAAAACCATGCATGTGCCATTGCAAGTTTATGGCATATCTTTTTTCTTGATTTGCATTGTCCTTTATACCATCACTCTTTTACTGTGAAGGGAGAAAAACCTTGTCTCATCTTCCCATTTGAACATTTTTTATGAACATAAATCTTGATTAAAACATGTTTACATATATCTATACATATGTGTGTGTGTGTATGATTGTGTGGGTATATACAAACATATATATATATATATATATATATATATATATATATATATATATATATATATATATATATATATATATATATATATATATATATATCTATATATATGAAGATACTTTCCTTGAATTTTTCCCATTTCTGTTGTGTAAAAATAAACAAGTTTATAAATATACAAACATAAACAGGTTTACACTAATCCTACTAGTAGTATGATAGTATCTGCATTTAAATTTATAAACATACAAACATATCTCTTTTGTGTCTTCTCTCTCAATTTATATTTTTATATTAGTTAGTTGTATCTGCATTTAACTAGTAACTAACTACCAACTCCGTAGATCATATTATCATATGTTGCTGCCTAATCCAACATAATATCTATCTCTAATTTTTTTATATATTAGTATAAATAAATACAGCTTATGATGATCAATATTTGTTCATAAGTATTAATTCTATTTTATTTTTGTTCATAAAATGTAATTGTGACAGCTAGCATCCTAGCACCAACACTAGGGATCTGGCAGGCAACAATAGCATGGAATCAGTGAATGAGATCGAAAATGCCAAAAGCAGGACACTAGGTATTTCACTAGAAATAACTCCTCCTTTCCCATGTCCTCTTGTGCCCCCATTAGAACTTGTTTCAAATGAACAATCTGAAGGTTCTAAAGAAAGTAGGAACGAGGGTGGGCCACTGACAAAAAAGTATAGATCTTGGGTTTGGGGTCATTTTGAAAAAATACCATGTGATATTAAAAATGATCAAAAGGTAATTTGTATTTATTGTAACAATCAATATGTGGCTGCTCCTTCTAAAGGCACTTCAAATTTGAGTAATCATTTAAAAAGTTGTAAGAAGTACCCCGTGAATATAGACGAGAAACAATTCATTTTAAAAATGAATGCTTCTTATTAATATGGTGGTCTTCCATCATCCACGAAAACTAGTGTTACTAATTGGAAATTTAACCAAGAAGAGCATAGAAAATTATTGGTTAAAATGATAATTTTGGATGAATTACCCTTTTAATTTGTAGAAAGGGAGGGATTTAGAAGGTATATGGCAAAGACACAACCTAGAGAAATAATTCCTTCTCGAACTACTATTGCTAGAGATGCGTTACAATTTTTTATGGGAGAGAAAACAAAGTTGAAGGCATTTTTTAATAGTTGAAAAAGTTGAATTTGTCTCACCACTGATACATGGAATTCTTGTCAAAATTTGAGTTACATGGTCGTCATAGCTCATTTTATTGATAAGAATTGGAAATTTCATAAAAAGATTACTAATTTTTATCTAATTGCTGGTCATTCTGGTAAGATTATTGGTAGATCTATTAAAAGATGTTTAATTGATTGGAATATTGATAAGGTGTTAAATTTAACAGTTGATAATGCAAGTTCAAATGATAAGTGTATTGATTATTTGAGAGAACGACTCAATGGTTGGGGTGAGTCAGTTTAAAATGGATCTTTATTACATATCAGATGTATTGCTCATATATTGAGCCTTATTATGAAAGAGGGGTTAAAAGAGTCTAGCAATCATATTCTTAGAGTTCAATATGCTGTGAGATATGTGAGATCATCTTCCTGTAGATTGAGTAAATTCAAGACTTGTGTTGAGCAAGAGAAATTAGAGTCTAAGAGAATGTTATGTTTGGACATTGAAACTAGATAGAATTCTATGTATATTATGTTGGATGCTGCCTTTAAGTTTAAGAAAGATTTTGATTTGATGAAAAGAGATAAGAAATATCGTGTTGAAATGGACAAATTAAAGGGCATGCTAGTGGATGATGATTGGGAGCTTGTGTGTGTGTTGCTTCATTTTTTGAAATATTTTTATGAGATAACTTTAAGGATATCTGGTTCTTTGTATGTCACTGGTAACATGTATTTGCAAGAGATTTGTGGTATATTGAAAATGATTAGTGTTGCTATAGATGGTGATGATTTTGACATAAGTGTGATGGCTTTGGGTATGAAATCAAAATATGATAAATATTGGGCAAGTACCAGAAATATCAATGTATTGCTATTTATTGCTGTGATTCTTGATCCTAGGAGAAATATGAAATTTGTGTATTGGACGATAAATAAGTGTTTTTGAATATGAAATTTCAATTGACATGCATGATAAGGTTGATGTAACTTTGAAAGAATCGTATATTGTCTATGCCTCTAAGCTTACATCATCTCCAGCCCCTAAGCCATCTTCAATGGTGAATGTAAGTGAGGTCACTTGTGAGCATGGTGATCCAGTTGGTAGAGAATTTGAAGAAACAATGGTGAGATTACTTTAGCTCATGGAAGGAATGATTTAGACAATTATTTGGAGGATAACTTGCTTGTTGTTGGTGCAAGTTTTGATATTGTTAGTTGGTGGAGGGATAGTGCTATAAATTATGAAGTTCTTGCTTTGATGGCTAAGGGTATTTTAGCTATGCCTGTATTCACTGTTGCATCTGAGTCTGCATTTAGTACGGGAGGCCGCGTTCTTGATCCATTTCATAGTTCTTTGACTCCTAGAATGGTAGAAGCATTGGTTTGTACGCAAGATTGGATAAGGTCATCTTCGATCATCCTCAAGTAGAAGAGATCATTAAGGAGATTGAAAACATTGAAGATGGTATTCTTTTATTCTATTTTATCAATACTTTTTTTTAAGTATTTCATGTGTTTTATTTTTTAAAATTTTATCTGATTTATTTTTTCAGATATTGTAGGCTTACCACATATTGTGCAGATCGACGAGTCGGATATTTCAGAGTTTGAAAACATAATATTATGATGATTGATGACTTTCTTAGTTAGAAAACTATTCAGTTAATTTTTTTCTTTAATTATGGATTTATGGACTTTGGATTATTTGTGCATTTGTGTTATGAACTTTGGATTATTATTGTATTTGTGTTATGGAATTTGGATCATTGTTGTATTTGTTTTATGCATTTTAGACTTTGGACTAATCTGCCATAGTTATTATTTTTAGAATTTATTTTAATTTAATTCTAGCAAGTTAAAATATCCACATTTGGATATTTCAATGCGGATATTTGGATATTGGATGTTGGATATCCGAATTCAAATCATCTGAATTTTAGATATCCAGTAAAAAATAGGTCTTTTTTGTTGAAAAGTAAATATTTTTCAGATAATCGGATGTACCGGATATATCTGATATTCATATTTGATTTTTCAGATATTCAATTTTTTGGATATCCGCTACTAATGGATACAGATACGGATATAGGTTACTAAATATCTGATCGGATCGGATATCTAAAAAAAATCCAATCGGATACAGATATCTGATTTTGTACAGCCCTAATAGTGAGGCTGGCCAATGGTGGGAAGGGATGGTTGTAGCATGGGAGGTTGAGACAAGTGATGTATTGGTGATGCAATAACTTTGATGGTAAGGAGGGAATGGGAAACCCAAGGCAAGGGAGATAGGAAATGGAAGGGAGAAGAAGGGGTAGGGAAAGGTATGGGTAGAGGAAGAAGAGATGGCTTAGGTGGTGGTGATGGTTGGCGAAGCCAAACGTGGGGGTCGAGGAAGCGACTGGGCAAAGGGAGAAGAGGATGGAAGGATAAGGTTTTGATGTTGGTTTATCTAGGAAAGAAAATAAGGAATAAAGTCAGAGTAGGGACTAGATGGCTGCAACGGTGAGTGGTGGAGGAGTTTAGGCAGGTCGATGTAGGAAGCTGGATGTAACACTCCCAAAATTCACTTCTAAATTTTTTTTTCTTTTTTTTAAGATTTAGCAGAAGAATTAAATTAAAAATTGTGAATTTCGGGGATGTTACCGCCGTGATCAGTACAAGCCCGACCTCCGACTGTTTTCGTACTAACAATAAGGCTAAAGGAAATTAATAACTATCATAATTCAAATTCCAAACAAGGCTTTATAAATACATTGAATGATCACAAAATAGAAATCAGAGAACGTGGAAAAGGTTCACAATCCAGAGTACATAAGTAAAATTCCTCAAAAGAAAAAAAGATTACAATATAATAAAAATCAAGTCTGAGTGAACTAGTACAACGTAAAAGAACATGAAAAGTAAATTAGGCCATGACGCTCTCGAATCTCCAGGCCAAGTCGATGCTCAACACTCAATCCCACTCGATGCCTCGTAAGCATTAAAGGCATCAAAAACAGTATCACCGACCTACACAAAGTCAGAGGGCCCTTCTGCTCGTGGGAATGAGCAGCACCCATAAAACAGCTGGTCAGTACGCTACATACTAAGAATGGTAATCATGCAACTAAGGCCAATACACAAAGGCATATAATATAAGCATGATAACATAAAAGCATACAATCATTACAGATAAATAAAGGCCAAGTTGTAGTCTAGATCAACTAATTCTTTAAATCTTTAATCAATACTCATTTCACACCATGCTTATTATCATTCCATGGGAGTGCAGGAGCCCCACTATTATAGCCGGTGGACTAGAAACATATAGAACATAATGCTTCTAGCCACTATTATTGCTGGTGGATTGATCTCCTAGGCAATATGCTCCTCGCCACTATTATTCACCGGTGTACTGGTCTGGCCCCGACTCTCATGGTGTTTCATTGTAAGTACTTAGTGTATTTCCCATGTCTTATTAAAATTATGTTCAGTTTGTTGAGTATGAAATCCCCCACTATTATAGCTGGTGGATCGGAAACATACAGGGCATAATGCTCCTGACCATTATTATTTGCCGATGGATCAGTATCTAAGGCACCTCGGCTCTTGGACACTATTATTCATCGGTGGACCTCGGCCTAGTTCAACAGTCTTCCTCTTTAAATGATTAGTATCTTACTGTGTCTTAGTCAACAAGTTTCACTCTAGACATGCATGTCACACTTCATCTACACTTATCCTCCCAATAGGGCCCATCCATATGTTGATACTCTACCCCTCCTAACACACCTCAACATCCTTTCCTTATTCCACTTACTCACACTAGAGGCCCAACTCCTAAGTATGTGGGTCTAGGCCCACTACCTTACACCTCTAAGTCCACTCACTACCTTACCCTAGGGTTTCCTCCAAAAACCCTAATGTGGGCCTATGTGACTCACCCTTCTCTGCCTCCCCCAAATGAGGATGTTTAACACCCCATAAATCATATCCCTTAGATTCAACCCCTCCTTATTTCACTTTATTCCCCCAAATACATGTGTGAGCACGAAACCCTAGGTGGCCACACCAAACCCTAACATCTTTCTTTTCACTAGTCACCCTCCATTTCTCACCTTCCATTCTTGCTTTCTCATGATACCCATACTCACCCTACACATGACATTCCTCTAGACTCATCTCATACTCCACTCACCCTCAATTATTTTTACTTTCACCACATTCTCAAATTAGGGTTTTCCTCCCAAACCCTAGCCAGGTCTCCAATGCACCTTTATACCAACCCACATATTATTTTTCACCCAAAGCCTCCAATCACCTAAAAAACTCTTCCCTTACCTTACTTACATCCCAATACAACTTTTCACACATAAAATTCATCCCTGTGCGAACTCCACACACCCCATACAAACCCTTGAAGTTTTCATACAAAACCCTAGAATTCACATGCAAACCTTAGATTCTCCCATGCAAAGCTCACCCACTCTTTTATTTTATTCATAGTCCCCTTTTATTTTCCCTCTCATGGATCATGGGATATTCAGGTCAATCCCACATTCCTTGGTCAAATTACTTTCCCTTGGTCAAATTGCTTCTCCATTTTCTTTTTTCATCCTTTCACCCATATCATTACATTAAATACCCTAGCATGCATGTCCTAAAGGGCCACATCACATCACTTCATAATCAAAACATATACATATTATACACATGCCATAAGAGAACACATGAGCATACTTCAACTCCAAGCTATACTACAAGTAAAATAGCTATAATGGTAATTATAAGATACATAACATATCATGATACATGGCATACAAGTCATATAATGCACATAACACACATAGGGCCTTAGCTACATCCTTACCTAACACGTCACCAGTCTTGGAGCACGCTCCTACACCTCCTTAGGGTTTTGACTAGTTTCACCTAAGGTTGGCGGTGACTGGCGACACCGGCGGCACCAGCGGTGAGAGTGGAAGTTGAGGTGGTGGCGGATACCTAAGTGGAGAGGGTTGGAGTGAAGGTGGTGGCACAACCAAAGGCAGCGGTGATGTGGTGGTTGAGGGTGGTAGAGAGGTAGGAAGGGGAGGAGGAGGGTAGGGAAAGCTCTACTGGTGATTTTGGAGGGTACAAGGGGTGGTGGTTGCGGCGGGAGTGGCGATGGACGGCAACACAAGGGTGGCAGTGGCTGGGGTGTGGCTAATTAGGGAATAAAATTTGTATGGCCTAGGTGGCTTGTGTAGGATGAATTAATGGTGGTGGAAGGTATATTTTGGTGGGGGTGATTCAGAGAATGGTTTGGTGGGTGGATCGGGTGACGGTGTTGGATGGCGGTAGATCAACGGGCAACAAAATAGGCAGTAATGACAAGAGTTGGGATTTTTGGGTTGAGAGAAAAAAAAAGTTGAAAGGAGGTTGGTAGAGGGGTATTTATAGGATAAGGATGAGGGGGAAGGAGAGAGGGGGAAGAGGAAGAGTTGGTGGTAGGCGTGCAGGGTGTCGACCGGCGAACCAATGGCCAGAGAAGGCCTACCAAAATTATAGGTAAGGCTGCTTAAGAAAGGGAAAAGGAGAGGAGAGAGAGCCGCGCGTGAGGAGATAGAGGGGATATGATTAGGTGGAAGAGAGAGAGGGAGTGACAAAGACGGGTATAGGGGCAGTAGGCTGGCGTGCGGCAACGCAAAGGCCGCGTGCCTACACTGGGAAGTGGAAAGGTCTAGCATCGGGGAGAGAGAGGGAGTTGGGGGAGAAGGGTAAGAATAACGGGGCGGAAAACTAGCAGTCCAGGAAAAAGAAAGGAAAAGAGGGGAGGATCGAACTAGGTTGGAAGGGGAAGGATGGTGTGGCATAGGGGCCTTGGGCCGCGCAGGAGGAAGGGAGAGGGGGGTTTTGGGCCGCGGTGGCTAGGCTTTCCCAAGTCGAGGGAGGGAAGGGAAAACGAAAAGAAGAAAGAAGAGGAAAGAAGAAAAAGAAAAGAAAAGAAAGAAGAAAACGAAAAGAAAAGAAAGAAAAGAGGGGAAAAAGGAAAAAGGGAAAAGGAAAAATGAAAAATAGGTGGGTTGGGGTATTTAGAATATTTTGGTATTTTGAAATATTTAAAAATAATAATATTTCAATAAAATAATAATTAAATTCCCCTTTTGGGTTAACTTAGGATTTTTAAAAGATTTTTCCTAAATTACATTTTCATTAGCAAAACACCCTAATTTTTTTTTCAATTAAATTATTTATAAAATTTCTCTTTATTTTCCTTAATTACTCCCTCTTATTTTGATAAAATATTTATTTAATTAACTTCCCCAATAAATTCTTAATTTGCTATAATTCTCCAAATTAGGGTTTTGGGGTATTTCACTGAAGGTGGTTGGTGCTGGGTGTTATCAATGATGGTGAAAAAATAGAGGTGGGGGAGGCTGACTGTAAGGCATGGCTATAGGGAGCTGGGGCCAAAAATGGATGGGAGTATGGTTGTGTGTGTATATATTGAAGTTGGGCAGGAAAGGTTTTGATGCAAGAGCAAACACTCAAGAATTGACATTTATTATTATGGAACAAATTATTCTACATTTAAAAAGGATCCTCCACAAAATTAAAGACAAAAGGATGGTTACATTGCTAGTAATAGATGAAATTTATTATACAAGAAACTAGGGGTATATGTGAATGTGCATGGCGTGCATGGTGTGCAAGGCTATGTGCATGTGGGAAGTAATATGTAGCTTGGACGTGCATATTAGTTGATTTAGTTAATTAATTAGTAGAGTTAGAGATTAGCTAGAGAATAAAGCAGCATAACTTTTTCTATTTGAAGAATTTTCTATATTCTACTATCTTTTAACTTATTATGTATTCTAGTATCTTTTAGCTAGGTATCTTTTGAAGAATTATACCTTTTAGCTAGTATTTTGTAATTGGTAGCCTTGGCTATATAAAGCCATAGAACCCACAATTGGAGATACATCAAGATTAAATTGAAGTTGAATGCAATTGCATTCTGTGTGAGTTCATCTTAAGTTTAATCAAATTTTTATGAATGGTTAATTTTGAAACCCTTAATCTCTTCGTCTGTGTGAATTAGATATTAAGTACTATTTGTTCTAAACTCCATAACCCACACCCTTCTAGCCATATTCATCATCCAAACGCATCCCAAAATCAAAACTGTAATTCAAAACCCTAACCCTAAGTTTTAAACTAAACCCTAACCCTAACCTTACTTTTAAAACTAAACCCTAACCCTAACCCACAAAAATATCCATCATTAAACCCTAAGCATCGAATCATCATCTCATCATTGTTGAATCAGATTCATCATTCATCCATCAAATTTGAATCATCATCATCGAATCATCAACACCATCAAATCATCATCATCATTATTTTACCCTATTCGAATATCAACACTCATAATCCAACACTTTCAAACCTTTTTCTTCTTAATTACAATATAATCGAGCATTAATTTTACATATTTGATATTCCATATTCCGACATGCATCGAGTTCAATTGGTGGAGGAGGTTGGCTAAGAAAAGAAGTGGGGCTGTAAAGGGGCATTTTAGGGAAAAGGATGGGTAGAGGTGTAGGGTGTATGCATGCAATGGCATAGGAGGTTGGATGGGGAAGGGAAGGCATAAAAGGAGGGAGTGGCATAAAACTGTTTAGACTGGAAGAAGAAAGGGAGGTAGGTGTGCACAATAAGGGGTGTACTGAAGCACTGTCGTAAATACAACAAATTTATTAAATAAATCCTAACTTCCAAATACGTAGTATATGGTAAGAAGGAGTCGAACCCACGAGGAATGACGTTTTAATCAAAAATTTTGCTATTGATGTTATAACCCTGTTTATAAAATTTCATTAATTCTAATACTAAATCTAATTATACTAAGTCTTAATCACCAATTGATAAATAGGGAAGGAATGAATTGATGATGGAATCAGAATACCAAACATTCAAATAAGAAAAATACTTCTAAACTATTTAATGTTGACTTTAGGAAATTCATAATAACAAATTCCTTTACTTCCTCTCTACCTTAATAAATTGAATATGCTCTCAATTTGTTTTCTAACCATTTAATAACCTAGGTTACGAACGCTAGATTCAATTAATTATAGCATTATGAACGGAAAGAAGCCAACCACAATCATAATCACATAAGCTCGGATTATGCAATTGCACGAATTAATGGATAAGATTAACAATTAATCTTCTTTCTACTTTAGACAAATTATTTAACAAGTATGGGTTAATTGCATTGCCTTAGCAAAGACTAAGTTTTAAACTAAATAGGTGATCCATCTAATTAGTTCAAAAATCTTAATCTATGATACAGAATCATTCAATTCTATCCATTAATTCAATCAAACTTCATCTAAAATCAAACATTCAAAATATGATATTGTAATTAGGATATAATTCCATCCTCAAATCATCCTATCCTGTTCAAATTACTCAAACATCTGCATATTTAAAAATTGCACAATTATATATAAAAATCAAAAATTAATAACAACAACACATTCAAAAAATCTACTATTGATACAATAAGATGACAATAGAATGAACACAAGTATAATTGCAGATAATCTACTTATATTTAACAAAAATGAAGAGACTCAAATTCATAAAGGAATGGAGAAGACTTATCAATTGAAGTGTAGATTGTCAATTGATCACTAGAATTCAAGAAGATCAAAAAGTTGGAATTGTGCATTACATGTATATTCTAGAGGAATAGAGGAAGAAAATACATTCCAATTGTTTCAATTTGTTCCCTTTGTCCCAAACCTGTTTTGAAATAGAAAATATATCAGAAATAGGTCGCGCAGAAAGTTACAAATTTTTAAATGGAAATATGGTATGTGTTTTGGAAACACGGGACCTCCGTGTTTTACTCCAACTGTTCTACCGACATAAATTTTAAAATCAATGCTCGAGATCATTAACACAGCCTGTGTTTATGAAACACAGGGGTGTTGTGTTTTCGATTATTCCACTATTTTCCTTTTGAAGTTTCAGCACAACTTCTCTTGGTGTATTTGCTCCCTTTCCAAATTTGCTCTCCTTGATTCAACATTTCTTGATGTGTTCTTCACTTGATTTCTTCTTTTCATTGATTTCTCCTTGAATTTCCTCAATTTTTTTCTTTCCTATAAAATCTATTCAAAGGAGGAAAACTCGACAAAAAGATTAAATCTTATAGAATTAATGAGAGATAAATGACATTTTTAAGCATGAAAATAATCTATAAATCTCATCTATCAAATACCCCCATGCTTGAATCATTGCTTGTCCTCAAGAAATATCATAACATGCACATGAATACATTAAGAAATGCAAGAGAGGCAGGTTATGGATTACAAGAATTATTAGACTGGAATTATTCATGTACGAAGCTCAATACTGCAATGGGACTTAAAATACTTGTAAATCATGAAATCTCAATGATGAAAATATTTTTGGATCACACACCAAAATCACCTTATAAAAAGTCTTATCAAATGCTCAAAAGGTTAAGGAGTGAAAATTATAATAGTTAGTATCTCATCATGTAAATTAGATTAAGACTAATGAAATTCAAATTGGTAGGTTCTTGCTTTTGGTTTGTGAAAACACTCACTCTCATGTGTGTATAGTGTGATGTGGTTACTCTCAAAACTTCTCCAAATGATAATGATCACCCATATGTTTGCCATTATTCTCAATTTGCCACTACTGAAAAGAACTCAAGTATATAAGAATCAAAAGGTCTTGAATTTGGTTGTGATGGGGCTAAGGGTTTAAGGTGAGATAGAATTTTTGGGATTGTGGCTAGACTCCATTAACTAGAGAAGCAACTCAAATATACACCATATATATATATACATGGAGAATATAATCCTCCCCAAAATTCTTCTAAATTACTAGAGAAATTATATATATATATATATATATAACAACAAATTTTCTGACTTGTCAACCATATAAAGATTTAGAGAATTTTTTTTTCAATTGAACCCCCATGCTTAGATTTACACATATCAACAAACTTATTCCCGCCAATTTATTGCTTCCTAGTTAAAGAGTAGGGATGAAAAATTTATACGGGTATTAAGTTTTAATGAAGGTTAAATCAATAAAATAAGGCTTAGGCTCAAAGGGGTTTAAGCAAAGGAAAAATATTTTTTTTTTGAGGGTAAGCTTTTTGGTCTTTTGGTGCTAAAATAGAAAGAAGAGTGTCTTTATTATTTTTAGATATCCTAAAGTTCAATGTTGTCTTGAAGATAATTAATGGTAAATTCTAGTTTCACATATCATTGGAGAGTACACACACAAGTAAAATATGTTCTGGATAAACAATATATCCAATGATTAGGTCCAAGCGCTCACCATGGTGTATCTACCAATTTTTAATTTCATTTCATCTCATTCCTAGTCAAAGCATGATTTGATTCCTAACTATTCTAACTTTCTTTCCTTTACTGTTATCACATTTTCAATTTCTATTTTTAAGGTTTTCGAAAGATGTCGATCAAAACATACAATAAGTGTTAAATTATCCTTTTCAAAAATAATTCAGTCCCATACTTTGTTTTACTTCGTAAATGGATTACTCAAACCTAATACTTCCTATTTTTAAAATAAAATGAACAACTAGCACATAAAAGAGATAGGAATAAATTAAATAACTACCACTAGCATAAATATATAACATCTACGAACTATTTCTACTTAACAATAATCACAAGCCTACAAGTGCTAGTGCACCCCCTACTTACTATGTTCATTGTCCCCAATGAACAAAACTAAGAAAAAGATGAAGAAGAGGATTCAAGAGGGAGGTGGAGGCTGGTCTCAGCTTCCGAGATGAAACTCAAAAAGATTTTTCATCATCTCCATCATTTGATTTTGGTTGTGGCGAATGGAATCTAATTGGGAATATACTTGAGTTTGGAATTGGAGATGCCATTTCGGAACAAAAGTTGAGGAAGAGGAGGAGCTGGCTTGGGATTGCGGTGGTGGTGGTGGTGGTGCATGGTCACCACGAGGCGGAATAGGGTGCTCGATGGCTAACGGGGCAGGGGTATCATCGTCCTCAATTCGCTGCCAATTCAGTAGGTTTAAAGGGTCAGTTTTGGTCGGGTTAGGTAGAGGGAAGAAAGCACGTCCTTAGTAGGCAAGATACCAAGCATTGCCTCTATGCTCGATAAGATGCGTAAGACGGCAATATTCGATATCAATGCCCGTGCTCATGGCTTTGATGGGCATATCCTCGGGAAGAGGTATGTCCAACCTTAAACAGATGGTGGTAATTAAACCACCAATGACAATGTCGCCCTGTTTAGAATTTCCTACCCTTTGAAATTGTTTTGCTATAAAATAGTCGGTATCAATAGAGTAGTGTTCTAGCATAGAATAGATAAAGAAGAGTTCAATTGAGCGAACCACCCCGATACTATCTCCCCTCCCAAAGAAGGTTGTAGCCAAGAGCCTTTGTATGTATCGTAAGATGAGGTTAAAAATCCTGGAAGATTTGGCTTCAGAAATTCGGAAGGTATCGGGGGTAGACATATTCGATATATTACCTATTTTGGTGAAAAAGTTGTTGGCATGAAACCAGGGTAGAATGAATCGGTAGCCCCTTGGAGGTAACATAAAGATGTGGGTAAGTTCATGTAGGGCTAATTGTCTATCCTCATTGAAGAGGCAAAAAGAAACATACCCTTGATTATTTTGAGTGTCACCGATATCACCAACTTCAGCAAAAAGTTCAAAGGTACTTAAAAATTCCAATGTCAAGCACCTATATGTATGATTTGTACAATTGATAAAGTTATGCAAACCTACAGTTCTAAGCATTTGTATTACTTGCTCATGAATACCTAAAGTATGTAGACGCTTGTCATCTAAATATCTAGTACCGGTGATACGCCTTTGAGACAAGTAATCATACCTTTATTGTCGTTCCGGTGTAGTAAAAATTATACCTAAATCGTTTGGCCGGTTATGTCGGTGTCTTTGTTGAGCGGGTGATGATCGAGGCCTTGAGGATTCGCCTTCGGACCACTGCTTCTTTTTCGGTGCCATCTACACAATATATCGACATTAGAAAATTGAGACATTGAGGCTTGGTTGGTATGTGTAATGTAGTATATATTGACATAAAGGTTATTGAATTGGATGCTCAGAAACATTATCACAAACTGAAATTGTAGCATAAATAATTTTGCTTCTACAATGGTGGGGTTAACCTGTAATTAGCAACACACAACAATATGAATTGAATGCAACACATATGCCCTAATCATGTTATTAATTCAGGGTTATAATTGTGCAAGTTGTGCAATAAATTCACCCACAATTGTCAAACATATAGTCATAATCAATTTCCAAGCTTATTGTGTCAGCACATGATAGCACAAATGAGGAATATGAAGTGCATTACTATAGCAAGGTGGAAAGTGACCACTTACCTTAATCTTATGAAAACAGGTGGAGAAAATAACAAAAATCAGAGGAAGGATGTGTTAGAAGGTCGATTTACACTAAAACCCTAAAGTAATTTACAGAAAATTGATCGATTAATGCACGAATCGAAATTAGGGTTTGAGGAGAAGGTTTTGCCCGTTTTCTACAATGGAATGACAGAAAACTGGGCAGGGAAAGAAAATTAAGGGTGGAGAAAGAAGATAGAGGATTAATGTGGGTATGAATTGTTGGAATTGGAAGAATTCGGTGAGAAATGAAGGCTTTCGAAGGTGGAAAATAGACAGGGGTGCGCAACAAAGAGATGGTTTCAAAGAGGGTGAAGGCCGTGTTTTTTCAGATCTATAAACACGAGAGAGAAAAAGGGATTTTTGTGCGAAACACGGACCGTATTCCATATATACGGTACCCCCGTTTTTATTTTTGAACTCTCTGTTTCAGGGAGAAAAAATGACAGACACACAAACACGGGCCGTATTTGGAAATACGCCCCCCCGTGTTATTTTTAGATCTCTCTAGAATTCTGAAAATTTTTGTAGACAAGGAAACATGGGCAGTGTTTGGAAATACGGACCCCCCGTGTTAGTTTTAGAGCTCTCTATAATTTCTGCAAATTGTTCCTACGAAATAAACACGGTTCGTGTTTTATAAATACGACCCCCCGTGTTTATATATATATATATAAATGAAAATGGACTTGAAATGTATTTTCACAAATATACACATTATAAACATACAATATTATACCAAATGTGTAAAAAAAGAAAAGTATGAGATACGGAAAACTTATGTACAACACTTGGGTATTTCCTAAGTGATAAAATGCGACTCATTCAGCCTTCATAATTGGGAGTGGTAAGATCTACCACTTCCAAATTGTGCACTTGGTGTCCTTCATAATAAGGTTTGAGGCGGTGTCCATTAACTTTCCACATTTTCCCTATTTTCTCACTCTTAATTTCTACTGCACCATGAGAGAACACATTAGTCACAATAAATGGGCTGATCCATCTTGACCTTAATTTCTCTGGAAACAACTTCAATCGAGAATGATATAGTAAAACTTTTTGACCGATTTCAAAACTCTTTCTAAGAATGAACTTATCATGAACTGCCTTAGTTCGATCTTTATATCTCAATGAACTTTCAAAAGCATCATTTCTTATTTCTTCCAATTCTTGTAGTTGGAGTCACCTATGTCTTCCAATTTCAGTTGACTCCATGTTACATTTCTTTACGGCCCAAAAAGCTTTATGTTCTAATTCAACCAGAAGATGAAAAGGCTTATCATAAACCAGACGATATAGGGACATACCAATTGGAGTCTTGAAAGCTGTATGATAAGCCCAGAGAGCATCATTGAGATGTAAGCTCCAATCCTTTCTTGTTGGTTTCACCATTTTTTCCAAGATTGATTTGATTTCCTGGTTGGATATTTTGGCTTGACCATTAGTTTGTGGATGATATGCTGTAGAGATTCGACGTGTCACATGATATTTCTTTAATAGGGCTTCTACGGTTCTATTGCAGAAGTGTGAACCTTTGTCGTTAATGATGGCTTTTGGTAAGCCAAACCTTGCAAAAATGTTAGTTCAAAGAAATTCTGCAACAACCTTAGCATCATCAGTACGAGTGGCCTTGGCCTCCACCCATTTTGACACATAATAAAAAAAAACAAGAATGTATTTGAACCCAAAAGAGGATGGAAAGGGACCCATAAAATCCATACCCCAAACATCAAAGATTTCACATGCTATGATAGGAGTTTGTGGCATTTCATTTCTAGGACCTAATCCCCTAGTCTTTTGACAGTTTTCACATGTTTTACAAAATTCATGAGCACCCCTAAACAATGTAGGCCAGAAAAATCCACTCTCTAAAACTTTATAAGCTATTCGTTTGGGACCAAAGTGTCCCCCACAAGCATAACTGTGACAAAATTTTAAGATAGAAAAAATCTTACTATCAGGAATACACCTTCTAATGATTTGATCGGCACATTGTTTCCACAAGTATAGATCATCCCATACAAAATATTTTGCTTGACTCTTCATTCTATCTTTCTGTGTTTTAGTAAAGTGTGAGGGAAATACCTTAGCCACCAGAAAATTTACCATGTCAGCATACCATGGTATCTCATTCCCAATGACATGAAGTTGTTCGTCCGGAAATACTTCATTGATAGGTACTTCAACTTCAACTTCTTTGATTAACCGACTTAGATGATTTGCTAATCCGTTATCTGTTCCTTTCTTATCTTTAATACATATATTGAATTCTTGGAGTAGCAGTATCCATCTAATCAGTCATGGTTTTGCCTCTTTCTTTGCTAACAAATATTTCAACGCTGCATGATCAGAATAAACAATTATTTCAGTTCCTAATAGATAAGAACGAAATTTATCCAAAGTAAAGACAATGGTAAGAAGCTCCTTTTCGGTAGTTGTGTAGTTAAGTTGAGATTTATTCAAAGTTTGTGAGGCATAGTATATCACATGTGGATCTTTCCCAATCCTTTGACCTAGCGCAGCACCAACAACAAAGTTAGATGCATCACACATCAATTCAAATGGGAATTTCCAATCAGGTGGTTGAAGTATGGGTGCACTTATCAATTTTTCCTTCAAGTGGTCAAATGATTTCTGACATGCATCATCAAATTGAAATTCTGTTTCTTTTTTAAGAAGCTTACATAATGGTTGGGCTATTTTAGAAAAATCCTTGATAAATCGGCTGTAAAACCCGGCGTGCCCTAAAAATGAACACACATCTTTGACAGTTGATGGATAAGGTAGTGAAGCGATAAGATCAATTTTTTATTTATCTACTTCAATTCCTTTAGCTAAAATATCATGTCCCAAAACTATTCCTTGTTGAACCATAAAATGGCATTTTTCAGAGTTTAGCACAAGATTTGTTTCCAGACACCTTTTCAAGATAAGGGTTAAATTACCTAGGCATTATTCAAAAGTATCTCCACGAATACTAAAATCATCCATGAATACCTCGATAATTTTCTCCAGATATTCAAAAAATATGCTTACCATACACCTTTGAAATGTAGCTGGAGCGTTACATAATCCAAATGGCATGCGTCGATACGCAAACGTACTATAAGGACATGTAAATGTGGTTTTATCTTGATCTTCTGGAGCTATGGGGACCTGCACATATCCAGAATAACCATCAAGAAAACAATAATAAGCATGACCCGCTAGCCATTCTAACATTTGGTCCATAAATTGTAAAGGAAAATGATATTTTCTAGTCATGGAGTTCAGCTTTCTATAGTCAACACATACCCTCCAACCATTTTGAACTCTAGTAGGAACCATTTCTCCTTTATCATTCTCTACTACTGTTATTCCTATTTTCTTTGTGACAACTTGAAGTGAACTTACCCAAATACTATCAAAGATTGGGTATATGACTCCTACACTTAGCAATTTAAAAACCTCTTTCTTCACAACCTCTATCATGATTGGATTCAACCTACATTGTACTTGTCTACTTGGCTTCACATCATCTTTCATTAAAATTCAATGCATACATACTGAAGGAATAATACCCTTAATATCAGCAACTGTCCATCCCAAATTTGATTTATACTTCTTCAACACATTTACTAGTTTTTCTTCTTGTTGAGATGTTAGTTCACTAGATATGATAACAGGGAGGGTATTCTTATCTCCTAAGAATGTATATTTGAGATGGTTAGGTAGAGGTTTCAACTCCACTTCAGGTGGTTGTTCTATGGAAGGTATAGGTCTATCCACTGCCAATGGCAAATCCACAAAATTTCCAATTTTACTAGGACATGTTCCCAAAGCAGCCACTACCTCTTTGATCTCTTCTTAAACATCATACAGTTTGTTCAATTCTTCCAAACCTTTAGTTTCTATACCTTGTGTCAAGGTTATTTCTAAAGGATCAGCCGATGATAATTTGTACACCATTTCAGTTAAATTCTCAATGACATCAATCATAGATACCTCTTCACCATCTGTAGGATATCGCATGGAATCGTATATGTTAAACTTAATAACTTCACCATCAAATTCCATGGTCAACACTCCATCGTGGACATCAATTTTTATTTTTGAAGTTTTTAGGAATGGTATACCCAACAATGTAGGAGAGGGGTTAGCTAAACCATTATCTTGCATATCTAACACATAAAAATCTGCAGGAAAAACCAACTCATTTACCTGGACTAAGACATCCTCAATGACCCCTTCAGGATATGTGTTAGATCTATTAGCCAATTGAATAACAACATGGGTTTCCTTTAAAGGACCTAGACTTAGGGTGTTAAAGATAGATAAAGGCATGACATTTATTGAAGCACCTAAGTCAAGCATGCATTTTTCATACCTCGTGTTTCCAATCTTTCAAGGTATAGTGAAAATACCTGGATCCTTGCACTTTGGTGGGAGCTTTCTTTGCAAAATTGCTGACACATTTTCTTCCACACTTACCTTCTCATTTTCCTTCAGTTTCCTTTTGTTAGTAAACAAATCCTTAAGGAATTTTGCATACCTTGGTACTTGTTTGATTGCATCAATGAGAGGGGGATTAACTTCTACCTTCTTAAATATGTCAAATATCTCCTTTTCATAGTTTACCTTCTTGTTTCTGGCCAACTTGCTAGGAAAAGGAGTAGGAATTTTGATAGGAGAATGTGACTTACTTTTTGTTGTTTGTTGTGAATCTTCACTTATTTCTTCTTCAACCATTGTTTCATCTGACTCTTTATTTATGTCATCTTCCTCACTTACTTTTCTTGGATTCGATAATTGTTTCCCACTGCGAGTCGTGATAGCACTAGCATTTTCCTTAGGATTCCTTTCAGTCTGGCTCAGAAATTTTGAAGATCCTTGTGCTTGTAGTTTTCCAAGGGAATCTGCCAGCTGACTCACTTGATTTTCCAAATTCTTAATACCATTTCTGGTCTCTTGTTGGAATAGTAATGTATAGGTAGCCAAAGATTTCACCAAGTCTTCCAAAGGCATACCCCCTGATTGTTGTGGAACTTGCTGTGGAGGCATCGGTTGAAATGGTAGTATTTGATGATTTGGTGGAATTTGGAAGAACCCGAGAGGTGGATTTGATCCTTGCTGATTTTGATACATCTATGGTCAGAAATATGAATTACCACCTTGTTGAGTGTTTCCATACCTTAGATTCGGGTGATCCTTCCATCCAGGATTATATGTTGGGGAAAATGGATCATTCCTTTTTGGTAATGGTTGTCCTCCAATGGCATTTACTTGTTGTTCTTCCTGCAAAATAGGACACATGTCAGTTGGATGACCAGTAAAAGAACAAATTCCACATACCTTGGAAGGAATCTTTTCGCCTACAACTCTTTCCACAAGAGCTGTCAAATTCGATACTGTCGTTTTTAATTCAACAATATTGGTTTCTTTCACCTGTTGAGACACAGAAGTATTACCCCTATTACAATTTGAGAGTTAGATGCCATATTAGCAATTAACCTTTTAGCTTCGATGGGTGTTTTATCAACCAAAGCACCACCACTAGCAGCATCTATCATATTGCGATCCATAGGAGATAAACCTTCGTAAAAGTATTATATTAATAATTTTTCACTAATTTGATGATTAGGACAACTACCACATAATTTTTTGAAACGTTCCCAATATTCATGTAAGGATTCTCCTCCATCTTGCCTAATACCACATATTTTTTTTCTTATATTAGTTGCTTTCGATGAAGGAAAATATTTTCGAGGAAAAACTTTTGCATATCAGTCCAAGTGTTTACCGAACCCGCTAGTAAATCATATAACCATTCCTTAGCAGCATCAGCTAAAGCAAAAGGAAAAGCTTTGAGTTTAAGTTGTTCTACACTTACTCCATTCGGTTTCATACCAGAACAAGCTATATGGAATTCCTTGAGAAATTTATTTGGGTTAGTGAAACAACCTGAACCCATGGAGTTGTTGTCTCTAAAACATGTGAAAATAGGTAAAGCGCGTATTAATCCAGGTTTGATCTCACAAGTATCATTATCAGCAGGATAATTAATGCATAAAAGATTAGGGTTGAAGATAGGAGCAAATAGCTCCTTGAGAGTTTGATCCGCCATCGGTGGATCAATATAGCAAGGTGTACTAAACAAATCCTCTATACGGTCTTCTCCCAAATTTGTGGAACTTTCTTTATAAGGTAATGGAATATGGCTAGCGTGTTCCAATTTCCTTCTCGTTCTGGTTGCAATTGGAGAGGAAGAGTTTGGATCTATGGATGGAATAATTTGTCCTTGATGCTCGATTTCAAATGATCTCAATTACGAGTGCCTGAAGATTTTAAACAATCAAAGAATAGATGATTACACCTGGAGAATTTATCAAAATATAAAAATGAGAAACCACACCAAAAACAAAACTAAAGATTATAATTGCCATTCCCCAGCAACGATGCCAAAAATTTGATGCACTGTTGTAAATACAACACATTTATTAAATAAATCCTAACTTCTAAATACGTAGTATATGGCAAGAAGGAGTCGAACCCACAAGGAATGATGTTTTAATTACAAATTTTGCTATTGAGGTTATAATCCCGTTTATAAAATTTCATTGATTCTAATACTAAATCTAATTATACTAAGTCTTAATCACTAATTGATAAATAGGGGAGGAATGAATTGATGATGGAATATGAATACTAAACATTCAAATAAGAAGAATGATTCTAAATGATTTAATGTTGACTTTAGGAAATTCATAATAACAAATTCCTCTACTTCCTCTCTACCTTAATAAATTGAATATGCTCTCAATTTATTTTCTAACCATTTAATAACCTAGGTTACGAACGCTAGATTCAATTAATTATAGCATTATGAACGGAAATCAGCCAACTACAATCATAATTACATAAGCTCGGATTATGTAATTATACGAATTAATGGATAAGATTAACAATTAATCTTCTTGCTACTTTAGACAAATTAATTAACAAGTATGGGTTAATTGCATTACCTTAGCAAAGATTAAGTTCTAAACTAAATAGGTGATCAATCTAATTAGTTCAAAAATCTTAATCTATGATATGGAATCATTCAATTCGATCCATTAATTCAATTAAACTTCATCTAAAATCAAACATTCAAAATATGATATTGTAATTAGGATATAATTCCATCCTCAAATCATCCAACCCTGTTCAAATTACTCAAACATCTGTATATTTAAAAATCACACAATTACATATAAAAATCAAAAATTAATAACAAAAACACATTCACAAAATCTACTATTGATACAATAAGATGACAATAGAATGAGCACAAGTATAATTGCATATAATCTACTTATATTTAGCAAAAATGAAGAGACTGAAATTCATAAAGGAATAGAGAAGACTTATCAATTGAAGTGCAGATTGTCAATTGATCACTAGAATTCAAGAAGATCAAAAAGTTGGAGTTGTGCATTACATGTATATTCTAGAGGAATAGAGAAAGAAAATACATTCCACTCATTTAGATTCATTCCCTCTGTCCTGAACCCCTTTTTTGAAATAGAAAATATATCAGAAATAGGTCGCGTGAATAGTTACAAATTTTTAAATGGAAACACGGGACCTCCGTGTTTTATTCCAACTGTTCTGCTGATAGAAATTTTAAAATCAATGCTCGAGATCATTAACACGGCCTGTGTTTATGAAACACGGGGGTGCCGTGTTTTCGATTCTTCCACTATATTCCTTTTGAAGTTTCAGCACAACTTTTCTTGGTGTATTTGCTCCCTTTCCAACTTTGCTCTCCTTGATTCAACATTTATTGATGTGTTCTTCACTTGATTTCTTCTTTTGAGTGATTTCTCCTTGAATTTCCTCAATTTTTTTCTTTCTTGTAAAATCTATTCAAAGGAGAAAAACTCAACGAAAAGATTAAATCTTATAGAATTAATGAGAGATAAATGATATTTTTAAGCATGAAATAATCTATAAATCTCATCTATCATGTATAAGGGGGCGATGTAGGGGGTTTATTTAGGTCTAATTGAACAAAGGGAGGGGGAACATGTAGGGTTGTGCTTTGTTGGAAAAAGGAAAGGAGGGTGTAGGCACAATGGGTGATTTAGGGGGTTATTTAGAGCACAAGAATTGCAAAGGTGTGGCGTGTAGAAGAGGGTTTGGGTAAGGTTTTGTTTGGCCAAAAAAGGATAAGGGAAAGGGAAAGGGAGAGGAAGAAGGAGACAAGGGCAGGAGAAGAAAATAGATAAAAGGGGTGACGGGTTGGACTAGGTAGGATGGTGAAGAAGAAAGAGAAAATAGATAGGTGGGCTGGGCTGGGCTAGGCAGCGTAGGCTGGAAGAGAAGGAGATAAAAGAGGGGAAGAGAAGGTGGGCTAGGGCACGGGGAATGGAAGAAGAAAAATAAAAGGAGACAAGGTGGGATAGGGAGTGGGGAAGGAAAGAAGAAAAAGAAAAGGAGGCTGGGCTAGGCTAGGTGGGCAAGGAGAAAAAGAAAAGAGAAGAAAAAGACAAAAGGGGGAATTTAAAAAAAAAGGAAAAGAAAATAAATTTAGAGTTAGAATTAGAATTACGTTAAATTTAGGTTTAGTATAATATCAATTTGTCTGGATTTAGGTTATCAGATTAGAAAAAATTAACATAAAATTATTAGTTTAGAGTAGATTGAAATAAAAAGGGAAAAGATAAAATAGTTAGGATAAATTTATCTGGTTTGCAAGTTAAGGGTTTGAAAAAAAATTAAGTTAATATTTAAGGGTTGAGTTTTTGGATAAAAGTCTAAACATTCCAAAATTAAGGTTACAAAAATTCGGGGTATTATAGAAAAACATACCTAGTTTCATTGCTTGTTCACTATTGGAAAAGAATATTGTGTTGTCATCGATGCCAGAGAAGACGATCCTTGTCAAATTGTCAATATTGCTGCTAATCTAAGTTTTCTCCTATAATCACTGATCTAATAACCAACCTAACTATATTATATAATTACTAATTGAATAAAATAATGGACCTAACTATATCATATAATCACCAATTGAAGTGAACTGACTAAAGTTACCTAACAACCAATCAAGAAGTTTACCTAGAAGAAAAAACAAATTGAAAACTAAAGACTGTGTAATCCGTAGAACAATGCAAAACCAAATGAAGAATGAATGAAGGCAAGACAAATTCAATCAATGGTAGGGGCAAGTTGGTAGTTATAGGTCAAGGTATTAAGAAGGTAGCAATGGACAATATGTAGTGATTAGGGACTTAAGAGATAGACCGACTAGGACTAGAAGCAAACTGCATAGGAGTAAGCTAATGAGGGGTTGCGTAGAAGTGTAACGCTAGAGAAATAACTTAATCAAGTTGAACCAAATTCATTTTTGCTCAGGCTCAATTCATTTAATTAAACAATTCGCTCAAATATGAGAGCTTGGGTTATAAATGAGTTGATATGAACTCAAATTTGACTCGTTTAATAAATGAGTAACAATAGGGATCAAATTTAATTCATTTAACTCAACAAACTTGGCTCATTCACCACCCTAACTGAGACTCTCTCTTCCTAGTCTTATTTTTTGATCATATAAGATCAAATGGATTCAACACTACTCAAATCAAATTATTATTATTACTTATTATATATAATAATAATTCTTATTGATTTTTACCATAATAATTATTATCTTTACTATAAGAATAATTGTTAATATATAAGTATAACTAATTATAATTACTATAATATTTTTTATCATAAAATTTTAATATAATAACAATTTTTATTTTTATTTTTATTTTAATAATAAATTAGTATAATGAATATTATAATGATAATTGCATGAATATTATAATGAATATAATAATATTCTTTCCATAAATATACTAATAATTAAATAAATATTACCTTAAATTAAAATAATATTAATTATAATAATAATTATTAATAAGAATACTTATTATTAATATTATTATTATCATTATTAAGGTTCATATTCATATAATAATAATAATGAGTTTGTTTAATCTTCTTCATCATTAATGAGATCAAATCAAATCTAAAAAATTAGATAAAGAAAACAAGCCCAAGCCAACAATTGGTCTAACTAATAGAAGGGGCATTGAGATATACTTATCATGGTTTTGAAATAATCATTTTCCTTTTTTAATTATATTATAATGTAGGGAGATTTTTATTCATTCAATGTTAGATAACACCAAATAAAAATATATATTTTTATTGCATCATTACATAAGATTAAATAAGGAAATTTTTGTGATTGTCCCTTTTAATACGAACAAGTAGATTTTTTTTTCATTAGCCCATTAGATAGGATTAAATAGGAGTAATTTTTTTTATTACTCCATTTATCTATATTAAATAATTTTTTTATTATTCTATTAAATAATATATATTGTGGTAATTTTATAATAGTCGCATTTGATATCATAATATTATCTCATTATATTATATTATATATATATATATATATCTTGTAGTGTGCTTAATTATGTGATCCAAACATTCAATACAAAGGAAAAATATATACGGACATGTAAAATCGCCGTGATGGATCCTTCTGGATGAGCGAAACTCACTAGACACATCTCCATTCCAAAGAACCCAAATGGATGACGTAGATATACAGAACATCGTCCACTTCACGATGTTGTCGGGAATATTATTAGCTAGCACTGACTGTCTTTAAAAGACAACTATTGATACGCCTTTTCCTAGCCAAACTTTAAAAGCCATATATATTAGCTTGTTTTACCTTTAAAATGCCGTAGTATGAAATATCTCTTGCCAGATAATGATATTGTCCCGAACTTGTAAGCCTATCAAACTACATAGCTCCTTGCCAATCAAACGAACCAATGTGGGCTTCAACCTCTCTATGACGACCGTTATAATGGCCTTGTAAGCCACGGCACACAAACTAATCGGCTGGAAGTCACGACTGGTCATCGGATTATCTACTTTTGGAATTAAAGAAAGCAGCGTACTATACAACTATCATTTGGTCCCAGACTTTTATAAAAGAGATTATTGTGTGAATCGAATGTACCTAATTTTGGGTGTGCCAACTATATATCTGGCATAATTATAGTGTATGTCTAATATATTTTAGTATATAGTTATAAAAATATATTAAAAGTATATTATAATTATATTAAATGTATATATCAATACCTCAGAAAAAGTTTTTGATAACGATTTTAAAATATTTTAAGTACTGATTATCAACCATTATTAAATCACACGTTATTAAAATTTTAATAATAATTCAAAAATCGTCATAAAAAAAATCAAAAAATGCGTCAAATTTAGTCGAGAGCTGCTTGTTTTAATAACGACTATAAGATAAAATCGTTATTAAAACATGTGTTTTTATCAACGATCTTTCGTTATAATCATTATTAAAAATAGAGTTTTGTTAGCGGTCTTTTCTTATGACTGTTATTTAAATGTGGTCTTAATAACAGTTTTAACCAAAACTATTATTAAAATATAATTATTATTTTTTAAATAAATTTTACAGATTTGTTCTAACCCACATATACCGTTATATATTCGAATATTCACCAAATCTGTAATTTGTAAGACAACGCCAATAACTCTATATAAGGAATTCATATTAGAAATGTGGAAATTAGTAAGCATACCATAAGTTGGTACCTCTATACTCTAAAGTCAAAGTTCATAGATCATAAAACTTAACTATATATCAACAATGACATCTATACTTGCATACATATTTGCAGGTGCATCTCCAATTGCATATATAGAAGAACATAAGACATATAAAATACAAACCAGAACATGTATATACGTAGATCCCTAATATTGAGTGTGTGAGTGTACGAACTTGGCCTATTCATTTCTAACTTCATCAGCTGCATCATCGGCATATTTCCGACCTCGTGCATATCCATTGTTGAAAAACTGCAAATTGATACAATTTGATCATTTTTTTAGTTATTAATATGTCATAGATTAACTAATGAAATATATAGAAAAAGAAGCGTGCATGGCTTAAATCTATGTTCACAGATTTGTTCTTAAATATGAGATTTATTGATCTATAAACATAGTACCCACAATCATTACCGTTTTGTTATTGTGGACACAATAAAATGAATTTAATAATCTTGTTGTTCTATTAGATATTAATTGGAATTGAAATAAAATACAAAATGATTATCTTTCTGATTACCATTATAGGCTCATACTGAAGATTCCTTAGGTTTGAAACACCATTTATGCCTCTCCTTATATACATTGTCTAAAGTGCCCTAATAAATAAAGTTGATACACAATATTATAACTTTATATACCTACAAAAATTAATGCAAAATATTTGCATTCATAAACTAATAAAGTAAGAAGTATACTAATATGTCAATTAAATGTTTTCCTTCAAAACGAACAACATCAAAAGGAATAGAATAATTTCGGAGGGAATCAAACACATATACTTTATTTTGATCTGGAAAGATAACGTACAAAGCCCAATGATCATGTGAGGTAAGGTATGAGGCAAATCTTGTTGTTGTACCCCTTGCTTAATATGTGATTCGCTACATAGTTTATATGTTTATCATCGCTTATTGTAGTACGATCGGATATGTAGTGTAATACCCCAAAAATTTACTTAGACTAATCTCGCATTATTAGCACCCTAATTTGATTCTAATCTCAAGAAATATTATTTTAGCCATAGCCTAATTCTTAATCCAAAACTTTAACTGAATCCAAAACCTTGACTCGGATAAACCGTATTTTGTAAATCGAACTTAAACTCGCTAAAATTTACCACTAATCCCAATTATTTTGGCTAATCTAAAACAACCTAAACTAATCCCCAACTATGTTTCTCCTTTTACCTTTTCTTTTCTTTCCTTCCCTTCTCCCATCTACTTAGCCGCAATGTTTGAAATTTGTTGCAATTAGCCCTACAAACTTGCACCCTTCTCCACTTGCACCATCACCCATTATCTTTCTGCATCCATCCATAATCCATCAACATTTCTTCTTTTTCTTCCTTATCCTTATGCAATACACACACAACCATCACCCTCCCTACTACACCTTCTACCATTTTTTCCCACACTCAACCATCATTTACTTGCACCACCCCTCATGCCCGATATGCACCATCATTCGTCACATGTCTCCCCTTGCTTTTCTTTTCTCTCCCATTTTCACCACACACACCCATGTATATATATATACCACACTCTTCATTCTTCCTCTTTGTTTGGCCTCCACTATGCCATTTTTGTGTCCCAAAATACTACCTGAGCTGCCCCTCTTCCTCCTCTTTTCTTCTCCATCTTTCTCTTGTTCGTTCGTTGTATTTACCTGCTCACATCCATTCCACCAAAAAACCTACTATGCACCACCACACGCCACCCATTGACCGGGGGAACAACCACCAAGGTCACCCCAATCTTTCCCAACACCATCTCCGACTATCATCGCCGACCACCAATTTTTTTTCATTCTTCTAAATATCACCCATCACATTTTTAAGGAATGTATGACCTACGCAAGGCCTCAAATATGGATGTGCAACACTAAAATTTCCTATCACATGATCGTATAACCCATCACAGCTTGCCTGTGCACCCTCGCATGCCCGCACATGGCCCAAACGTACGCTAGTGCACACCTATTCGACTTGTGACTTGTTTTCCTAGTGATTGAGCATAGTCTTACCACCTAGCACTGCCTCGCCATGCATGATCCTTCCTCTCATCCTAGGTATGCACCGCTTACAATACAACCATGCAGCTACCCCATTTCGACCATGCACCCCTATTTTCATCCCCAAATCTTATTTAAACACTACCAAATTTTTACCATAGTTCCACCACACATTCTACTACACATCCATACATATCCAGCTTCCATTTAACTATGGTTATTTCCAATTTTACCCTCTTTTCCTTAAATTCTCTCTCATTTATACTCTTCAAGCTTAACCATAGATTTTGTTGTTTTTTGTAGGTGGTATTTCGATAATCTCAAAGGAGGTAGTCTAGGATTTACATGCTTAGAGTCTAATGTCTTAGTTATTAAGGATATTATTCAATGTTTAAGATTTTTGTGTTATTTGCTTGTATGGTTATATGTGTTTTCATGATACTGTTGTTTTATAATTTAATACATGTTGATCATGATATGTTGTGATAATATAAATATTATGTTAGAAGAAAGTAAGAATGGATAAGAGGTATAGTTATGAATTTGTTGTGATAATGACATAATTGTGGGAATTTATCTTATGGCATAAAATATGGGCTAAATGAGCTTTGATAAGTGGACATAAATATTTTTATGAGGTAGGATGATAATTGGTTGATTTGGAAAAATGTGTGTGGAAGGTATAAGATTTTATAAATAAAGGTTATTGTCTGTCCTTAAGGGTATTTTGGTCATTATAGGATAATAAGGATATTGCAGTATTTTATTGTTAAATGGAATAAATTATGATAATGATATCCTAAGAAATGATTGGAGGTATTATCATTTGTTTTGGGGTCCTCGGATAAAATGACGGTATAATTAGGACATAATAACTTAAAAGGATAATCTTAGCATTCTGTGTGTAAACCTTAGAGTTAATCCGCAGATTTTGGGTATACATATATATATTACTAATGTGGGTATTATGAGGATGTATATTGAATTTGGTAATCATACGAGTCTCATAAGAGGAATTATGGTTAATATGTGAAGTTAGGGTTTTTAGTAATTTTGTGAATAGTGCATTGTATAAGATTATTAACGTATGTGAATGATGTGGGTGTTAGTCCATGAATTTCAGGTATAATATTAATGATGGTATTCAAGAATGATATATTTTAATTGAGGTTGAATAATCAATATGGAAGAATAAATGCTAAAAGGTGCGTAATTAGGGTTTGAAGAGACTTAAGAACTTTGACCTGTGTTATATGTCTATTTGCCTTATTGTGTTTAATGCCTGAGAAAAAATCTTGAATAAGATACTAATCACTTAAAGTGGAAGAGCACGTGAATATATATATATTTATATGTCTCGTTCACCTCGAAAGAATAGTGGCACGGGAGTGTTTTGCCTCGAGAAGGTGATGTTTTTGATCTCCATCCCACCGGAAAGAATAGTGGTTGGGGAGTGTTTTACCCCTAGAAGGTGTTTCATTTTGTTCCACAGGAATAAGAATAGCGGGGCCCCTACTTATTGTGAAATGAAAATATAATAGTATAACTTATAAGGAAGATACTAATGATTTAAGGTGGAAGAATACATGAGTCGGGACCAAGGTGTTATATATATATATATATATATATATATATATATATATCCCATTTCACTAGAGAGAATTGTGACTCGGGATCATTCTGCCTCGAAAAGGTGATATTTTTAGATACGTTCCATCATATGATAATAATGGCTTAGGTGTATTGTCCCTAATAAGGTGTTTTATACTATTCCATCGGTTTATGAATATTGGGGTTCCTACACTCAACATACATAAAAGAAAAAAATGGATTATATCTAATAAAGTGATCTAGATCACTATCTGTCTTATGAGATGTTTCATTTATCTACTTGTATATCTATTATCTATTGTGAAAGCATGTGCAGATTGTATTCCTTTTTTGATAGTATTGTCCCCTTGCTCAGTACGTAGTGTACTGACCACCTGTTTTATGGGTTGATTCTTATGTTCAGGTCTTAGAAGATCCACTAGATGATTATGCTACCTATGATGCCTTATGTGAGGATGAGTTACTTTTTCTATATGGGTGAAGAGTAATGTTATTCGGTAAATGTATTTAATTGGATACCTTTTTGGACTCTTGATCCACGATATCCCTTCTTTTGTATTTTATATTGTAACTTGGAGTCAAACTCTAAACTTATTATTGTATTATAAATGTTTCTTTTATCTCTAATTCACTTATATTACTTTAAATGTTTTAGCCTTGTGGTTGATATAAGGATGGTTGGATAAACCATACTTATGTCAATTACAACGATAACCTCCAATATTTTATTTATTTACTTCTACTGTAAAATGATTTTTTTAATAGTAAAAATTGGGGTGTTACATGTAGTATGGACATACAAACACAATAAAGGACATCATCTCCTCTATTACAACACGATTAGCAACCAACCTATGAATGGCAATAATAAAGTATATTTATTAATAACTGATAACTCATATATATATAAGAATTCATAAAATTATACAAATCAATGAAAAGTGTTAAAATATATGATATGAAATAATAATCACTTAACATATACAACAACACTCATTATTAACATCCATTCATGCTTATAGATTTTGTTGATAACCTCCGTCAATACCATATAAATGGCGTCGTCCCTCCCAACATACTCTGAATGATAGTCAATTATAATTAGATAGCTACCAAGGTAGTTTTGGGCGTAGAAATACAACATCGCCAAAGTTGGTGGCGGTCGCGGGCTTCTTGTAGTTGTTAGTTATCCTTTGAAGATGGAATCATTTGTGGGGTCTGATTTTTATTATGTAACTCTCTTTCTTGATGTGGTGCTCTCTTTTGTTTTGCTCCTTCTAGTAATAATTATCTTTCCCTTTACCTTAGGAGCATTCTTATTTTCCAATTCCTTAATTCATAGTAGTAAATAAAAAATAATGATCACACACACACACACACACACACATTAAGAAGGTATAAACAATGTGTGTAACGTGTTAGGTGTAATATGGATGGAGGATGTCATTACCTCTTTATTACTAAGATGTATCATGTCTATGGGCCAAGGCACACAAATTCCATGAGCTTCCAACACTGTGTCTACCTCATTGACTTCTCTATAATAAGGTAAGGGTGCATCTCCAATCATTGGAATGCCAATATATGCGGGCCTTGTATTTGGGGCTGAGGTAGAACCATGGACCATCAACATTTTGGTACCATGGGTAATGCATACCCTTCCTTTCACCTAAAGAATTGAGGGGTAATTATCTAACAAGTCACATATATCCAAACCTTGGAATAAAATATTACATATTATTAATTATTGAGTTGACACTTCATACATTATATATATATCAATTCATAGTTTTCTTTGCTTACCTCAGGAAGAAAAGAAAAATGTGTATCATCTTCACAACTATCTCTAACGTTATTTACATTGGATGTGTGAAGAAGATCATGTACATCTAAATTGGATAGATTATACCCTTGAGATTTGATGGAGGCCAACTCTTTCTCCATTGTGGCCATCCGTTCAAATGCCGTGTTTAATTTTTGGGTTAGGAAAGCGACTTAGTCATAGGTGTCCCAGGGTCTACGTGATTGACCATATATGCTTGGTCTCATAACCCCTAATCCAAGACCTTTGCATCTTCGTAGGTGTTCTTTAATTCTTGTTACTTGTGACACGAAACTATATTGATCTAAACCATCAACAACATCTGATGTTTTAAGTTTATTTTGTAATATAATAACTAGTTTGCTCTAAAATAACTAACTATGATTAGGGATTACTTTAAACGTAAAATTCTTTTGACAGTGTTTTGTACATCGTCATTAAGATATCCTTCTTTTGTTACTACATCTTTCTTCCATAACATACCAATATTGATGGATGAGGTACATGGATCCTTATCTTGGGCTATGAGCTGTAATTCCAAAATGATCACTTAAATTAGCAATACGATTATAATACTCTCTACATTATAATGCAAACACATTAATTAAAATGTCATACCAACTCTTTCTCTAGGTCTACATAGAGTTTTTGAGTCATATTATGGTAGTAAATATTCTACTTTGCAATTTCTTTATTTTTGGCACTTTTTTCCTATATTACAACCAAATATGTACTCAAGGTTATTTAAATATCAATAAAATATTCTTAATCAAAAAGCTTAAATATTATGCAACAAATACCTTAAACTCCTCTGAAAGATGATATGCAATAAATCCCAACTATCTTGATCAATAAAACCATAACACTTTGGGGCTTCATGTATAAAGCACCATCCCTCTTTTTATATATATTTATATTTGACAAGTATGCCATTAATGTTTTTAGATGTTGACCTTAATGTCTAAAAATCCACTTCTTCCTTGCCTCTATGATGATGAACACTCTCTACAAAATATGACATAAATATGTATATTAATATTAATGTATTAAAATTAATAACATGTGACATCCAAAAATATGATAAACAAAACATATCATTTACCATTACTTCTTGTCAAATATGTTCCTTGTGATCTTTTGGAACCTACTTTCAATTATTGTAGGATGGGAACACGATTACGAGTGACAAGCGAAATATATATGAGAAACATGTTTGCATACTCTCCAATACGAATATTATATGTATTCCAACTCAACTATACTTTTTCTCCTCTATTTCTCATATCTGTGATGATTCTCATCATAGTATGTTCTCTCTTCCCTTCTTCATCGCAAAAGTCCCTATATACAGTTTTCTTCATCATATCTTTGTAAAATTTAAATATAAATATTATTAGAAACAAGGTTATGAATAAATATATACAAAATAAAGTGTTAAGCAAACATATTATATGTAGTAATGATATGAAAAACACAAAAATCATTTGTTTAAATGACGAGCACATTCTACCAATATGTCAGAATGTTCTTAACCTCATCATCTTCTTTTCCTTCTTTTTTGTTTCCATTCTTTTGGATTGGTTTCATGATCTGATACATATATTACTTCACAATTATCATCCTTTACATAGATTTTCGCCTAAGCAATTTCATTGTTATCATCATTCAATGATTGAGTTTCTTACACAACTTCGACACACTCTTACTCTCAATTGGCATCATTTTTATTGTCAGATTCATTAATGGTTATTTTCTCCATAGCTAAAACCACATACCATCTTTTATTAGTATGATCGGTGACAAGGAAAAATTGTGTTGCTTATAGTGCCAAGATGAATGGGTCTTATTTATACCCTACCGTACCCTACTCTATTGAGATTTAATAATGTGAACCTATATTCATATCTAATTCCATGACTATTATCAACCCATATGCACCCGAAAATAGGTACTTCAAACATAGTGTAATCTGGCTTCCAAATCTATTTGATCACACCATAATAATTCATATTTGCATATGTTGGATTTTTATCCTTCTCACTAGCAATATGCATTACCTTGACTACGAAATTCACTCCACTATTCTATATTGTACTCCTCTCATCTTGTTATTTTGTGTAAAAAGTATATTTGTTGATGTCATACCTATCATATGAGAAAACTTCATATCAAAGCATTTGAGACAACTAATTCAGGGTTTCAAAAATTGATTTTGAGGAAATTTTGATGAGCGGAATGATGTGATCTCTTAGAAAATGTAAAAGGAAAGATTATGTTTATCAATTACCCACTTCTTATTATTTGATGGATTTTCAATCCTCAAAGAATGCATATGTTCTCCAACATATGGTTGAACATAATCACTATTATGTAATACATAGATATGTGCTTTATAGAATATGTTAGGGCTTACTTGCCTAAATTGTTTACCTTAAATACTATGTCCTTCGATTTTTCTTGAATGCCGAGACTTAGGAATACCAAGAGATTCAACATTAGACAAGTAATTTGTGCAAAATTCAACTACATCTTCTATTAGGTAACTCTCAACAATGTATCATTCTAGTCAATATCAACTCTTTACATAATACTTTATCAACTTCATAAACCACTCAAAGAGGCACATTCGGTTCTCATGAACAGATCCTAACATTTTTACCTCATAAACCAATTTAACAGTTAAATGCACCATTTTATCAAAGAATGAGGGGGGAAAGTGTATTTAAAGCTAACACAAAGTCATTACAATCCCTCTTTACAAGGCATCCAAACTATCAGGGTAGATGAATTTAGAGCAAAGTGTGTTGAAGAGCCAACAAAGCCTAGTGATAGCAATCGGAACACGCTTTAGCAAAATTTTATGTATATCTATCGGCATAAAATTTTGTATCAAAATATGACAATCATGAGACTTCATGTTAATTATTTTAAACTATTTCATTCGCATCAACCTTTTGACATTTGAATAATACCCTTCCGCAACCTTGACACTATTAAAGAATTCACAAAATGTAATTTTCTCCTTCCTAGAGAGAGTATGGCAAGCTAGTGGTAAATAAGTTATTCTTCCATTATCTTGTGGTGTTAGTTCATGCCTAATGCCCATTTCCTCCTTATCCAATCGATAATTGATGCCATCTTTAGTATTTCATGGAACATTAAGTAATATACCAATAAGGCTATCACATATATTTTTCTCAATATGCATCACATCAAGCACATGTCTCATGTACAGAGATTTCCAATATGGAAGGTTGAAGAATATAGACATTTTCTTTCACTCAATTGATGGAGGCTTATCTTTATTCTTCCCAAACTGCACCTTCAAATGTTTCATCTTCATATACACTTATCTACCCATCAACTGGATTGGTGTGTGCCCGTCCTCTAACTTCTCATCAACATGCCATATCAAGTTCTTCGCATCTTAGATATCATTAAACATCCACCTAAATCTTGGTATTACAGGCAAATACCATAACACCTTAGATGACACCTTTTTCTTCTTGTATCATGGTACTTTGCTTTCTTGATTAGAATAATTATCTAAATGTGCATATTCATTGTAAAATAATATACAATCATTAGGGCATGAATGTATCTTCTCATAACTTATACCCATATATGAAAGGATCTTCTTCACTTCGTAGGTACGATTATGTAGAACGTTATCATTGGGAAGCATTTGTTTCACAAGTGTCAATAATTCCATGAAGCTCTTATCACTCTATCTGTTACATGCTTTTAAGTTGTATAACTTTAAAGTAATGGATAATCTAGTAAACTTCTTATAATCACTATACAAAGATTTTTCTGAGTCACTCAATAACTGGTCGAACATTTTTGGACAATCTCAAATACTCTCCTCAACCTTTTGAGTCATCTCCTCTAATGAATCACCCTCATGTTGTCAAATGATCCACTACTATCCCTTCTACCTTCCTCATTCTCATATCTAGACTCTATCTCATCTTTCCATATCCAATGAGTGCTACTTGTATCAATTCCATACATAAACAATTGATCTCTCAAATCATTAGCATTGACACATTGAATATAAGCATAATTCAAACAAGGACATACTATTCTACTAGAGTCCCGAGCATGTTCTACTACAAACTTGATGAAAAATTCAAATCCTTTATCATATTTTCTAGATTAACAATTTGTAAACATCCATTTTTGATCCATAGTTTTCTAATCCATATGTATTGCACAAAATATATTATTACAAATCAATTCACTTATAGAAACTAATTCACATATTGCTCATGCTTAGAAAGAATTCGTATTTGTGTAATGTATCATACTATTTTGAGTATATATATATAAACAATTCCAACACATTTCCATATCACCTTACTGATTCACAAATTGCTCATGGTTTGAAAGAATTCATATTTCTATAATGTATCATGTTATTCTGTTTCAAACCATTCCAATGAGGGAATAAAAAAATACAAATACACAAATCATTCTTGTGTAGATAGAGTTCATATATATATACAAGGGTTGTAAATTCAAAAATAAATAAATAAATACTAAGCGTTTAAAACAAGATCCAAAAACTAAGAAGAAACCTAAGGCAATAATAGTAATATTTGCATCAAAAGGTTGCTACAACCCGAACACCTAACTAAGAATGCCCCTAATCATCCTATGAAATCTGTCAGTAGCCTTGCCTAGGCCGGCTAGAGCTCGTCACTCTTAGAGACCACTTGTCTCGATCTGTCATCTCCTCCCTCCACTCATCATCTATCACCATTAGCTCTCTAGCTACTCGATCATAATCCCTTCCAAACATCTCTCCTTCAACAAGTCTCAGATGTGGTGCATCGGTGCGATGGATAAACAAATGAAAATAACTAGCTAATGCCCCTGACCATGGCTCAATCTGAGGTAGTGTCAACAACAAATGCAATGATCTAAAATGGAACAAATCAAAGTACGGACCTCTTACAAACAAGTGGCCAAGCTCCTTGTATAACTATATCACATGAATCCGGAAATCTGAATTAGGTGCATGCACAAATATGGTGGAGGTATGTAAATAATAGGCAAGTGCGACATCTGATTACTACTTATAAAAGAGAACAACCACTAAATCATGTTACTAAGATTATTGTCTAACTCTTTTAAATTATAAAATATGTAAATTCTATAGCCTTATTAATTATAAATATATAATATAATATCTTAACAAAATACTTTGTTAAGCTAACAATATAATTAACTTATATCACCAATAATTTCTCAGAGGCACACCATATAAGCAATATCATTTTATCAATACAAAATTAAATAAATTACATAATATTTTTCAGCAACATATTATACCAACATGCTTGCATATATTTATGTTATTTCTTTAATATCAATCTACAATCTTGCATGAATAAACATATAGAGGGACAAAGCCAATGTGTAGCCAAAAAGCATAATAACACAACAACAAAGGCAATCATATACCATACAAACAATAATACATATAATACCTAATAAATAACATGTATGCATATATTTAAAGTGAAAGAGAAAGAAAAAAAAGAATTATACCAAGCAAGAAAAGGGTTATTTGGGTAGAGAGCTTGTAGGGACATCGACTGCTTGGTTGTAAGAGATAGGAGAGGGGTGTATGAGGGAGAATGGAAGGGGCTAGTTTGGGTAGAAGAGGAAAGGATGCAAGGTAGGAAGAGAAGGATGGATGAAAAAAAATATTAGTGTAACCTTGACCGAGAATGAGACACAAAAAACAACGACGACGATGAGATAAAAAGAAAAATGGTCATCCATAAGCAAGAGGAAAGAATGGCGACCGTTAATCGGGGAAATGTCAACAACCATGGGTAGGAAAAATGAATAGTAGGACTGAGAGAAAGAGAGAGAAAGTGAAACAGATGTAATAATCGAAGAAAGAAAGGAGTGTCTTTTTAATGTGTTATATTTTAATAACGATTATATATATAACTATTATCAAAACATGTTTTCAAAATGATTAATGTATTACCCATTATTAAAATGAAGTGCCATTTTTGTTTTAATAACGATTAATTTATAATCAGGGCTCCTTTAATATGACTTAATGTATAAAACTATTATTAAAACCTACTCTGCATTTCTACCCACAAATTTTCATGTTTTTATCAACAGAAACCATCATTTATCTATCATTATTAATTGAAGATTCAGTGGTAGTGTGTAGTGCACCCAAAATTAAATATATTGGGTGTACAATCTATATACTTAGTATAACTATGGTGTATTTTTCATATATTTTAGTGTATATTTATAAAAATGTAATAATTATATGCCATAATTACATCAAATATATAGATAATGCCCATAAAATAAGGTACACCTAATTCATATATTAATTTTAATTTTTATAGAGGCCCATGTCGAACATTATTACTTTATTGGGCCAGTATCGATATAAAGAGCCTTATTATTGGCCATAAAAAGATCTTCAAAAAACTTGTGTGCTAATTCCTCCAAACCATCACCATCCTCACTTCAATTTTCTATCAGGTTCTTGAGCTTTAGAACATATGAAATTTTCTATTATTTGCTACTAGTTGGAACAACCTCGTACTACGGTCATGAAGAGTGGAAGCATCAACTTGTGCACACTAGAACCACAACAATTGTTCTTACACTAAAAGAACATCATTAAGCTCAGTAGTGAGTTTAGCTTCTAGTTTAGAATATTATTGTAATACCCCAAAATTTACTACTCAAAAATTTCATTTTTTTTTCAGTGGAAGTTTAAAACCAAAATACTAGGTGTTACCACCATAATTGATGTAAGTATGGCTTACCATACCATCCTCACATCAATCACAAGGCTAACCGTTATGAGTAAAACAAGGTAAGTAGAAATAAGAGAAAATTTATAATGTAAATAAGAGTTTGGAGGTTATCTCTGAGTACAATATCTAAAAATACAAACAAAAGGGATGCCATGGACCGAAGAGTCCAAAAAGGGTATCCGGGTAATATAACATCCGAATAACATGACTCTTCACCCAAGACCCAGTACAAATAGAGGTCACTCTTCCCCATACAATATATCAAAGGCAGCAAAATCATCAACTGGGTCCTCAAAGACCTGCACAAACCATCAGGGTCTTCTGCTCGTGGGAATAAGCAGCACCCGTAAAAAGGATGATCAGTACGCTACGTACTGAGTAAGGTAACAATACAGTCAAACAGGAAACACATAATTACATGCATTCACAGTAGAAAGTAGTATACATGCGAGGTACAAGATTCAATACAAAGAGATTATTAGTCTGGATTCATATTACGAGAAAATAACATGATTCAATATTGTATTTACGTTGAGTTCAGGGACCCCACTATTCTTAAACAGGTAGAATGGTCTAAAGCACCTCTCGGGGACAACACACCCGAGTCACTATTCTTATCTGGTGGAACGGTTTGAAACACCTCTCAGGGACAACACACCTGAGCTACTATTCTTATCCGGTGGAACGGACCCTACACCAGGTCCTGACTCACGTAATCTTCCACTTTAAATTATTAGTGTCTTATTCATTACCTATCTCATATCATATTCTTATTCACGTTGAGTACAGGGCCCCACTATTCTTAATCCGGTGGAACGGACTGAAGCACCTCTCAGGGACAGGACAACTGAGCCACTAATATCGTCCGGTGGAACGGACCCAACACCTCTCAGGGCAAAACGCTCCTAAGCCACTATTATCATCCGGTAGAACAGATCCATAAACACCTCGGCCCAACTCACGTGATCTTTCATTTTAAATTATTAGTATCTTATTTGTGATTTTTTTATGAGTATAACACATCCTTAAGGTAAGCAAGACATTAACATATAGATAACAATGCCTTTCCTCACAGACTACAAGCTTATTTACCCTCAGAAATCCTAAGTTCACATTTTAGGCATAACTCATCCTATATCAAATCATTTACCCACCATATTTAGTATATCCTCCTAAAATAATATTGTTATTAATATATCCAAAACCCAAAGTCTAACTCCCACATCTCACTCATGCAATAATAGCTTGATATCAAAAGTTACTATTTATAAGGTTCCCAAAACCCGAACTTCACATGTCAGTCATAACTTTTTCCGGAAGGCTCATATAATTACCAAATTTAATATACAACCCTAAAATACCAATATTAGCAACATATCCAAAATTCGTGGCCGAACTATAACGTTTTACACATGTGATAATGACATTATCCCTTTAGGGTTATTAATTCCCAAATTAGACCATTCTCCCACCCGAAGAACTTATGACATTCACAATCATGCCCAAAAACTTCACATGATATTTATTAGCATACTATAATCCTTCTAACCTATTTAAAATACCAAAATTTCCATATTAACCCATATTGACCAAAATGTCCCTAAGGATAGCCGATAGCCCTTATTTTCACAAAAGCTTATATTTTTTGTATCATTATTTCCCACTTGTCATGCTTATTTGGCCCATATTATTTTTCCACACATTATACTCTCCCACAAAAATTTCGGTATAGCGTAATAATATCATATCGACACCACTGTTATCGTTCATACTCTTTTCTAGCATATAATCCAAATTTATCATAACAGAACGTTGACAACATGCATTTAACAATATAACAATGATAACATGATAATACACATAGCCATTCAAAAAATTTTAACACAAGTCCCTAAACATCGACTAATATTCTTACAGAAAAGGCTTCGGTCTCTAAGCACGCTTAGCCTATTCCGTCTCTTCCGATACCCCCGGTAATTCACCTAAGAAAATTAGCAAAACTATAATTAGAGAATTAATATTTGATAGGTGACATAATAATAATAATAATAATAATAATAATAATAATAATAATACCAGTAGTAGTAGTAGTAGTAGTAGTAGTAGTAGTAATAATAATGATAATATAGTTATTTTTGAATTTACCAAAACACCCTTATATATATATATATACGCAGGCATTATACGACACTTATGACTTAAAACACACACTCACACCCTCTCACGCTGCGTGCATTGAAATGCCCCGAAAATTCCTAATTCTAAATATTACATTTAAATGAGTTTTTATCATAAAGATTAATTAAATAAATTATTTTAATTAAAATAAAAGAAAATTTATTTGGGAAAATAAAGAATAAATTTATAAGTATTTTAATTAGGAGGAATTTGAGTATTTGAGCTAATTAAGGATTTTAATTTGGAAATTTATTTAAATAAATTATTTTATTTAAAATAAGGAGGAGAAAATGGTTACAAATTAATATTAGTTTTATAAATAATTTAATGGAAGAAAATTTGGGTATTTTGCTAATTAAAATGGAATTTATGGAAAACCTTTTAAAAATCCTAATTTAGCCTAAGAAGGGATTTAAATATTATTTTATTTAAATATTATCATTTTTAAATATCCTAAATTTTCAGATTAATTTAATTGGCCCTAATCTAATTATTTTTCTCCTTTCCTTTTTTCTCTTTTTCTTTTTCTTTCTTCCTTTTTCCTTTTCTTTTTCTTTCTTTTTCTTTCTTTTTCTTCTTTTTCTTTTTCCTCTTCTTCTCGCCGAACTGGGCCAGCTCGCGGCCCAGTTTCTCTTTCCTCTTCCTTTACTTCGGCACGGCCCAGCCTGCGCCCGCGCGACGTCCTCTGTCCGCCCCGTGCCGCGCCGCATTTTTCCTTCTTTTCCACTGAAACCCGTCGTTTCATTTAATGCACTCTCCTCGCGCGCGAACCGGCCTGGTTCTTCCCCTTTTCTTTTCTTTTCCCGGCCGACCGGTCCCCCTCCTCTTCTTCTTCCTTCTTCCTCCTTTCTCCTTCGTCGACGCCGCTGCAACTCCCTCCCCCGTCAATGGCTTCTCCTGCTACGGTGATTAATACCGTCCGTTTCTTGCCTCATTGTCTTCCTCTTAACTCCAGAAATAAACTTTCATAATTTTCGTGAGTTAAATCTCACCCGTTTCCTCTCCCCAGCCCCGCGAAAATTCGAAGCAAACCAAACGTCGACCGATCAATTACCGCCACCGGCCACCCAAATTATTGCAATTAAAACTTCCATGCCGACCTCCAGATCCCCATTATCCATTCCAACATCTATAAATAGCCTTGTTGTAGGAGTTTTAGAATACTTTTCTTCCCCGAAACCCTCGGCCTGAGCTGCCGCCACCCCAACTTCAGACGTCTCTTCCGCCTCCGTTAGCCAACTTCAGAGCCACCGCTTCATGCCAAATGCTTCCCTGCAACGCCCTCTAGTTAACCAAACTATTTTCACCTCTCGATTCTTCTTGTATGAGCCTCAATAATCATGCAAAGTTGGATGCTCGTTTCGCCGGAATTTTGACCCCGAAATCTTAAACCACCGTCCACCGCTGTGCGTCGCCACCTTTGGTTGCACCACCACCATCATTTTGTCCCTCTCCTACTGGGCAACAATAAACACCTCTTATATCACCTCAATTCTCCCTATCTTTTTCCCAACATCCATCTTTTTCTATGTTCTTCTATTTTTCCGGCCGCCGCCGCCGCCACCGTGAACCACCGCCGGTGCCACCTATCCCCACCAGCTTAAGGTTGAACCCTAGACCCTCTCAACCATTTTCCATATTATTATAAGCCTTGATTTAATTTATTTCAATTATTTGCATATAATTACCATTATTATTATTCTTAATATTTATATTCTTAATATGTTTTATTATTATTTGATGAGAAATTTTATGCTGAATTGTACTTGCAGGGTGGAGAGTGATAATAAAATAATTTTATTGTTAGTTTCAAAGTTTAAGTTATTAATTGAATTATTATGGGATTATTATCGTTCTTCTTCTTCTTATTATTATTAATATTATAATTATTAGAATAAGTATTATTAACGTTTAATTATTTATTCTGGAAAATCTTAGGCCCTAACTTTGTATTAACATTTGCACTTATTTATCTGAGTATTATTATTTCTACTGTTCTTATAACCATTAATAATAATATTATCATTATCTTTATTATTTTTAATATTATTATATATGTTATTAATTTTATTATTAATATTAAATAAGTGGTAAGTCATTAGTTATATGTAGGGTCGAAACCCCACTTTAAATTTTAAAGCTTATTATTATTATTATTATTATTATTAATGCAAATATTTTACCATTAGTATTGTTATTAATGTTATTATGGTTATTATTAATATTATTACTGTTATTATTTATATTCTCATTTATAGTAGTTTTATTAATTTTGATATTATTATATTAGTATCATTATTATTATTATTAGGGTAAAATCTTTAACCCTATATTATCAAGGTTTATAATATCTCTATTATTTTTATGTCTTTAGCAAAGTTAAAATTTTATTAAGGTTATTTTATTAGTATGATATTATTTGGTCAAAGCCCTAAGGAGGCGTAGGAACGTGCTCCAAGACCGGTGTCGTTTCAGGTAAGGGGTGCTAAGGCCTTTTATGTGCTAATGTGCATTGTGTGCCTCGTATGCTATGCATTATATGTTTATGATTATTAATTATGTCGTATATGATATGACGTGGAGTTGAGGTATGTTTTCGTATGGCATGTGTATTATTTGTGTATGACCCTGTAAGTCATGCATGTGAGGATGTTGATATGATTTTATGTGGGAGAAAGGATGAAAAAGGAGGATAGGGAAGGAAGTTGACTAAGGGAAGTGAGTTGACCTAATTTTATGAATTTATAAGGAATAATCTATTGCATGGTTTTATTTGGAAGAATGTAATCTATGATGTTATATGGGAGAATCAAATTATTATTTGTTTAGGAGAATCTAATTTATGATTTTAATTAGGAGAATCTAATTTATGATTTGTCTGGTGAAATCCAATTTATGGTTTTATATGGGGAAGTTTAATTTATGGTTTGGTAGGATTTTATGTGAGAGAATTTAATATATGGTTTGTATGGAAGAATTTAATTTATGGTTTTGATTGGGAGAATCTAATTTACGGTTTTGCGTGGAAGGATCTAATGTAAGGTTTTATATGGATGAATCTCTTATTTGATATGGTTCAAATCTAGGGTTTGGTATGGATGAATCTTTGGGTTGTATATGGTTTGAACTTAGGGTTTGGTAAGGATGGATACTTAGTTTGGTATGGATGAATCTTTGGGTTTTATATGGTTTGAATCTAGGGTTTGGTATGAATGAATCTTTGGGTTATGTGGAATGAATTTAGGGTTTTGTATGATGAGATTTTGGGTTTTGCATAATGGTTAATGGTTGTATGGTGGTATTAGGGTTTGCATGGAAGTTAATAATTGCATGGGATGTGTAAAGTTTGTATGAGAGTGAAGTTTACGTATGGAACGCTGATTTGGGATTTGAGGAAAGTAATGTAAGTGTTGTTTGGGTGATTGAACATTTGAAGGGAAAATAGTGTGTGGAGCATTATATGGGTACGTAGGAAACCGAGCTAGGGTTCGTGTGGATAATTAGGGTTTGGTGCAACTGCTTAGGGTTTTTGCGGTATCAGGTGTTTTTGGTGATTAAAGTGGAATCATGAGGATGGAATTTATGAGTTACAATGTGTGAAGTGTTAAAGGAGTGGTTCATGCACGTATAGGGTGAAAGCCGTTGAATAAGATACTTAAGACACTAATTATTTAAAGTGGAAGATCGTTGAGACGGGACCAAACGATCCACCGGTTCGGAATAGTGGTTAGGGTGTTTACCCTATGTGTGACCGATCCACCGGCTATAATAGTGGTTAGGGCATGATGTCATATGCGTAACCGATCCACCAGTTATAATAGTGGGGGTTCCCGAGCTCAACAACCGCAAACCAGAATTTTGCTAAAATGCCTAAAAGATACTAATTACTTACAGTGGAACATCATGCGTGCCGGAGCCAACCGATCCACCGGTTAGGAATAGTGGTTAGGACGCGTAGTCCTATGTGTATCCGATCCACCGGCTATAATAGTGGTTAGGGTATGATACCCTATGCGCCTCCGATCCATCGGCTATAATAGTGGGGGCTTTCGTTTTCGCATGGATTTGATAAAAAGACATGATGTGTATTGAATTCCGATAAAAGATTAATTAAGTAATTAATCTGGACTATGATTGGGCCTTTATGTATGTACCCGAATGATTGGTCGATATTATGACATGATGATGGTCTTTATGTCCTTTTATTATTATGCATGATTTTATGTGCTTATGTGTTGGCCTTAGTGCTCGGTTACCTTACTCAGTACGTAGCGTACTGATCACCCTTTTTATGGGTGCTACTCATTCCCACGAGTAGTATGCCCTTCTGATTTGTGCAGGTGGGCGAGATATCAGTTGGGGCTGAGTGTTGAGCGTGTTTGGCTCAAGTTCGAGAGTGTCGTGGCCGTATTTCAGCTTTTATGTAATTTTATTTCCTACTATTATTTCTTTGTATTGGATTATTTATCCTCTTTGATTTCGCACTCTGATTTCTATTTTATTATGTTTATAAACGTTTATGCGTACTCTGATTTTAAGGTATGATCTTTCGAGTTCTTTTATGAACTGTTGACTTGAATTTAATGTGAATCTTTTCCTTAGCCTTAGCACTTGGTACTAGAACGGTCGGAGAGAACTAGTCTAGTACTAAGTGTGGCGGTAACATTTCCAGAATTCACAGGTTTTAAGTATTTCTAATTTAATTGCTTCCGCTTTAAGAAAAAAAATAGTGAATTTTGGGGTGTTACATGCATGCAGTGTGAGGATTGAGTATACGATAGGAGGGGAGGATTGGCTGAGAACTGCAGAGAGGGGGTAGTTGTTGAAGGTGCTGGTGCTGTAGGGAAGGCTGGGCAATGGTGGAGTAAAGGAAGACAGGGTGGGCTAGGGGGCTGCTGGCTGGTTGGGGTGAGGCGTAGCGCTGTGCGTGGGCTACTGTGGAATAGGGCAGCACACAGGGAGAAAGGTGGAGAAGCTAAGGTGTTGTAGTCTACGGTGGAAGCTATCGAACCAAACGAAGCCGAGAAAGATAAGGAAAAAGGAGGGAGAAGGTGGAGGACTGCAACGGTGGAGTGGTGCAAGGGCAGCTATGCAGGCTAGTTGGCTTGGGGCTGGGGGTCGAAGCTACAGAAAACAGAGGCAGGGACGGAGGAGGAAGGAAGGAAAGGGGGTTGGGGAGGAGAAGACGGTAGGGATAGGTGGTGCAGGGGAGGGTTGCGGTTGGCGATGGCGGCGGTAGGCAGAGGTCGCGGTGGAGGTGATGCGGTTGGTAGCTGTGAAGGTTGGAACCAGCAGGGAAGGGTACGCAGAGAAGAGAAAAAAAAACAAAGGGAAGGTAAATGGTAGGGGCATTTAATACTACAAGAAAGAGAAAGAAAGAAAAAAAAATAACTGCAAGAAAAGGACAGTGTAACCGGGTGAGGGAAAGAGGAAAAGAAAAAGATAGGAAATAAAATAAAAATCAGGACCGATAGATACAGATAGTAGACGAAAAATAAGGCGTGCACGCAAGTGTCTGAGAAAAAAAAACGTGCACGCAAGGATAAGGAAAAGGAAGAAGAGGAAAGAGAAAAAGGAAAAAAAAAGAAAAAGAAAAGGAAATATGGGTTTAGATTAAAATAATTTAGGTTAAGGTATTATGATACATTAAATAATTATCCCAAAAGGGTATAAATCGGACAAAGATAGGTTTAATAGAACGGAAAAAGACAAAATAATCCGGGATAAATTTTGGGAATTTATTTCAGATTATGGATCAATGTTATAATATAATAAAAAAATTAACTAAGGTTTAAGACTAGAGAGTTAGGGTAAAATTGAAAGGATAAATTTTTTTCGAGGTTAGAATTGGGTTATGATATTAATTACTTGGAATTAAGGTTACCTAAAATTTCGGGGTATTACAATTATGGGTGACATGATGGGCCAAGGCTGTTTATACGTTGAGAAGCCTTGCCCTCAACCTTCTCTTTCTGTGATGGATATCTCCCAATTCTATATGGTTCCAAGACATCTTCCCATCTTTACAACCAACAATAAACTCACAAATAGTAGAAGAAGATACCCAAATACAACTTAAGACCTCCCCAAATCTAGGATCCAAGAACCTATGAAATCTTCTTGATGAAGGATGGATACATGGCTCAACGTCCAAAGCTAACATAATAGTATGATGGTTAGAATATGATGGCTCGAGGTGTATGGCCCTTGTAGAAGGGAAGCATAAGTACCATTGCTAATTCGCCACGAACTTGTCAATACGCGAGCTTATCCGTTTGCCTCCAAATATGTCATGCCAACTATCCTTAGGCCTTGAAAGCCCAAATTAGAAAGGGCACTCTCTTGTAATCTCTTGTCGTAAATGTTGCAATGGTAGGCAAGTGAATTACAATTGCCATGATGCTTGGAGAGATTACTGGTATCCTTAAAGTCTCCACCAACAAGCTAAAGATCACAACAATTAGGTGAGAACATCAAAAGATCATCCCAAAGTTAATCTCTTTCACATGATATGGATAACTATAAACATTAGTAAACAAAAATGTACCCCAAAGATCCCCTCCATTTTTGATATGGGGATCTTTGGATGGTTTATATAGGATGGTCAACCATCTACTCTTGAAATAATTTTAGGGTGGAGTTAGGGCTTTTCTTGGGTGAATATGCCTAGGGACCTTTTGGGGGATTATGTCTTTGGGGTTAATATTAGTTGTTCCTAAACGATTACCCCTTAGGGTTCTAGGTGGAGCCTATTTGGTATAACGATATATTATCACTAAATAGAGTATGTATCACTTACTCTTAGGCTTAGAATGTGGTTGGTCATTTCCTTAGAGAAGGAAATAGACTTAGTTAAAAACTGTAGTTATTAAAATCTTTAATTGATCATACAATTCTATGATTAAAAAATCATAAAACAATACATGATCCTAGGTAGAATCATAAAGCAATTAAATAATTATAAAATCTTACAATTTTACAACAGAATCTTATGATTTTAGGTAAAATCTTACAATTCTATATAATAACTATATATTTTTTAATCAATTTATCTCTAAATCTATTTTTCCTTTTTATTCTACATGTATTTCTTTCTTAATATTTTGATTCTTGACCCTATATTATTTTACAACATGTCTTGAAATTGAGTTGAAACATAGAAAATATGACAGAGATACCATTGAAATAATGAATTTGATTATTGATATAAAATATTGATAAAGAATGTGCTATCCATTTAAATGGTAAAATAAAAATATTCAATTTTATAATATTATTAATTATTAAATTATATTAAATTCAAGATGAATATTTTTTTATAACCATGTTAGCTTGATAAGACAAATAGGCTTTATTTAATAATTTATGCATGATTTGTATGGTAACTTATCATATGTGCACCTATAACTAAAACTCTAGTTCTTAACTTTTTCTTTCTTGATTCATCAAAATTTCAAAGGCTAATATAAACAATTTTTGGTATTATTATCTTAATTGATGGAAATTAATGTCTTCTCATTATTGCATTCATTATCATTCATTTTCTTCATTTCTTGTGTGTTTGTATATTCTAAATACAATGAGTTATATATTACCTATATCCATAGTTTTATTGTATAATTGACATTGTATTTGACAATTTATTTATGATATTTTTGGCTTAATATAATTACTAATATGTACAATAAATTTAATAATTTATGTTACTTGTAATTTGCTAAAACTTAATTAATAGTTACTCCATCTGTATCAAAAATAAAATTATATCGTCAAATTTTTATATACAAAAGTTATTTTAAAAAAATAAAAGTTTATTTTTTTATCCTTATTTTTTTAATTATATCTACATTGAATGATTTGTTATTTTTTAATAAAGGGTTATAGTGTAATTTTAATGCTAATTTTATTATTTTTTAAAAAAAATATGTAAAATAACAAAATAATTTAATTTTTGATATGAGGAGATTATATGAGAATTTAAAAATATAAGTTTTATATTCTTTTAGCTTTAACTATGTTATTTTATAGCATATAAATATATAACTTTTTTTTATAATCTTATGATCATGCAATTTCCTTCTGCGATCTAATCATAAACTTTTAAATTAATTTTAAATAGAATTTCAATTTTAACCATCTTAATCGGGTATCTTACCTGTGTGCCCCGACCCGTTGACTTTGCATGGGTTCCGTTTGGTTTTCCATGGGGAAAATTACGAGGTAGTGAAGGGGTATCTAACGAGGGAAAGTGCCCCACGATATCATAGAGGAGAGGACATCGAAGTTAGTAGAAGTCGAATCAGTCTTCCATCCCCAAAAGGAAACTGTTGGAGTAGATGACGAGTTATGATGTCAGAACGTGGAGGTGGGCCCCCTCTATCATCATTCTTGTGACCTTGTCTTTTACGGCTCTGATCCACTAGTAGCATCCAGGATCCGTATCGGTTCTTGTCACCACCAAACACAGGTTGTTCCACCGCCATCTCCGCCGCCGGTGGGGGCTCTTTTTCCTTCCTAGCAGCCACGTCTGGGGGTTCTCTGGACATGTATCATGAAGATGAACAAATCGTCTACAGTGGTAGTATATCATTCGAACTCTCTCATAATCAATAGTGTATAATGTAGTTCCCAGATAAAATTTTGGATGTAGCGGTTCTTCAAGCCAATATTCGCTGCAAGACGAACAAATTTTCCCCTTAACATCGCCGAAGTTTATCTATCTAGTTTAACAAACTTACCGATACAGTTCCCAATTTCTCTAAGACTCTACTCATTCCCGTAGTATTCAATGGGAATCTCAGCTAATCGAATCCACGCAAGGGTAGATGTGACAGAGGTTGCAGATGGTCATGACTCTGGAGTCAATCTCCGAACTACCAGGTACTTTTGAAAGATCACCGAAGGTCCTCCAATTAGAATATACTCAAAGTCCGCTCTTTTCCGGAGGTTAAAAAAAAAGGAAAAAGAAAAACCTTGCCAGTATCTAACAATTCATTGGTTCCTTTAAGAAACCCTAGATCTCTAATTTTGTGACTGAATATTTCATAGCAGATTGAATTTGTTAGGTAATGGCAGAACAACAAATTCTTTGTAATAGATGTTGTTTGCTAAGTTTTTATAACCCACGTGGGTGCTTTTAACCGGTTTTTATATTTTCTTATCCATTATTATATTTGAGTTAAAAAGTTTGAATTTTTTTATATGTCTAGTACGCTGAATTATATGTCACACGTGCACGTACACTCTACCCATCCGGTTCAAATTGAGTGTGGATTACAGATTCGAAAGTACCCAATTTTCTTTTTTTGCTGAAATCTTGAACAATAGTTTATTCGGTCTTCTATGGTTGTAATTTTGGTGCCAATGAACATTTCTTCCATTGTGTGAGGAGTGGAAAACATTCCACTCTTCCACTAATTTTCTTTTTGTTTTAACCGAGGGCTAGTGAGTTTTTTTCGAGCATTTTTCCTCTTTAGTTTTCCACAAAAAATTTGGGCTTTGAATATGTAGTTCCATTCCTCCTATCACGATTCCACGTGATTGGATACGTTGTGTTAACCTTAGAAGTGAACCAGCTAAGTAGGGGTTTTTTTTTTTACTTTAGGGCAATAAATTTTAATCATGACACAACATTCAAATTCAACAAGTATTATTTATTAATTTTCTATTCGGTTGATTTTATTACTACGTATAATTCTATTATCTCTAGCAGAACTTTCAAGGTTTAATGATTAACCTTCTGATCTAGGGTCATCTTAGTTTCTACTTCTCCTCAGCCATAGGTCGGATTTGTGAGCACTATGAATCCTTAGGGTTTATATCATCTTGTCGATCCTCTTCCTCTTGATCCTCAATTTCCTTTCGATCCACATTGTTCGTTTAGGAGTATAGTATCCTTGATACCTGGCCAGTAAGAATTTTGCTAAAAGAAAATCCCCGCCTCTATAGGTTAGCGGCAGTAGGGCAATCTGTTTGATTTTCTTCCATCATGGTATCTTTGTGGGTGTTTTTTAGATCCACATCGATCCCTCCCATTGTTTCACGTTTAAACTCATATAGTCGAGGTCAACAACGAGCTTAGGTTTCTTGTTTCTAGATGAAATTGTTGGTGGATTCATGGTCAACTATGTGGAATTAGGGGTTGAGAAAAGGGGACTATTGAGTGCTCTCATGTCAATGCATTCTTTTCTCAACTATAAACTCAAATTTAAACTATTCTTTGTTTGTTCAGAGGATATGGAAATTAGATGATGAAAGGAAATGATAATAAATGACCTTTTATTTCTCAAAATCCATTACCAAGGGGATGGTAATTGATGGACTTGTAAGAAATTATATAAGAAAATAAAAAAGATTAAAATAACCTTTAAAATAAACCATGTAACAACTTCAGGTGTATATATGCTTTAGTTATTAGGTTTGCATGCTTTGTCACTATTATTTCTTTTCTTCTTCTTCTGGCACAAATCTAGTTCTTTTTTAAAACTCCATCAACTGAGGATTCTTGTTGTTTTGTAATTTCTTTTTACTATGCGTTATTTGGTGACCTCAACAAGATGAAAGATAATATTATGTCCTTAAAATCTTAACTTTGCACCAAACACCTTATTAAAAAATTTCCATAATTTTTTATAGATATAGATCTACGTTCTTAGGTGCTTTGAATGGGGCTTATCTAAAAGTTAATGTGTCTTCCATTGATAAGGCACGTTATTGATCAATAAAGAACAATATAGCAATAAAGTTTCTTGGTATTTGTATATTAGACATACAATCCATCTATGTATTAGCTAGTTGGAAAGGATCTGCAGTAGATGAAAGGATACTTTGAGATGCCTTGTTAAGACCAATTGGTCTTAAGGTTCCTCATGGTAAGATATTTTATATGATTAGATGTTTTTGATATTTTATAGAATATAAATTAAGGTGATGCATAAATATGTATTTTATAATAGGTTTTTATTACCTTTTAGATGTCGAATATAATAATTGTGAGGGGTTTCTTGCTCCATATAAAGGTCAATATTACTATTTACAAGAATGGAGTAATCGACCAAATACAAAAGAAGATTTATTTAATATGAAGCATTCATCAGTGAGAAATGTGATTGAGAAAACTTTTGAATTGTTGAAGTTATGTTGGGGTATACTTAGGAATCCTTCTTATTACCATATCGATAGACACGCTGAGATACTTTTAGTATGCTTATATCTTTATAATCTCATTTGACAAAAAATGATTTTTGACCTGTATGAAGAACAATTGGATACTTTTATACAACAAGAAGAGCTAAAGGAAGATCTAATTGATTCTACAAAACCATCACAATAGTGGAATCAATGGAGAGAGAGAGATTAGCTTAAGAAATGTGGGATGCTTGGAGATATAGAAGACATAATGAATAATGTTTATGTTTTCGGCCCCCTCCATTCCCCGAATTTTTTGAAGTGCTTGAGTTTCTTGAATTTCTTTGTTCTATATATTTAAAAGTTGTAATATTATTTCCTTCATTTGATGGTATTATTCATCATTTTATATGAAATTGCTATGACATTAATATAAAAACCTTTTTTGGAATCATTTATTTTACTAGAGTTGCTTTGGTTATATATTATGTATGTGTGTTTTTATTCTTGTTTTAGTAATGTATATGTTCTTTATGTTACTGAGTATTTAAGGATTTGAACAAGACAAATGAGAATAGAAAAACACAAAATAAAAGGGAAAAAAGAATATGAAACACGGAGGATGAAGTAATACTAATTGATATTTTATATGATACGTTACATTCTGGTTGGTAGGTGATGCGTAAATCAAAGTGGAGGGAAGGTTGGATCGAAGCCTATTGATTTGGAGATGTCAACCACAAAATTCGGTAGAAGAAATGAAGGTTTAATGTTGATTATAATTGAAGAAAACAAGTTGAAAATGCAGGTGAGTTTTCGAAGGTTTGAATCAGGCTTCAAAGTTTCGAAGGTTGAGATCAATGGAGGAAGGATAATGCCTTTTGCTTTCCTTGCTCAAAGAAGACTCAAAAGGGAGAGATAAACTCAGCCTAGCTGTGCTCAATTGTTGTGTTCAAAATTCTGTATATTCCATTCATTCTTTTCTGCGTGTACAAGTGTATTTATATAGGAAGGAAGCAGCCGGTTCAACCAAGCTTAATCAGCCGGTGCTTACCCTTAATTCAATCCCATTTAACTTGGTTGAATTAAGCCCATATAATACTTAATCCTAATCATAATATCATTGGCTAAATGATACTAATGATTAGAATTACAAAGCTATACAATTAACTGTGATACATAAATGAAATTATATCAAACCCTAACTTACATAAAAAAACACTTAGGGTTAGGGTTTACAACAAGTTAATACAACTAATGAGAATCATTACCATATCTTCTTGTTGTAAGTATCATCCCATGTATGCCATAGTCTTGCATGCTTTGAATACTTGTACACATTAAAGTGTATTAAAATCTTCTTCTTGCAAATATGTAACATACCTATAAGAACAACATGAATGGTTTTCAACACCAAGCATATACAAATTATCAAGAACATTTAATATAATAGGCTCCAACATTAAGAAAGCTAATTCTTCCTTACCTTGAGAATTAAGATGAACATGACAATCATTTGATGCTTCTGCATTAATAGGTGGACATGTGCCACAAGACGGTTACATATCCCACATTGAGAAGTTGATGAATAAGAAAATGCCTAATTATGGGTTGAAAAATGACTCACATATCAAATCAAAAGTGATGATTCTTAGAATGTAACTTTCATACATTTTGGACATCCAACAATTTGGTAGTGGATTTGGCTGGGTTGATGAAAAGAAGATGGTGATAGGAGACAAAGATGTATTTAATGATTGGGAAAACATATAAGAAACATTAACATAAGTCTTGACTATTTGTGCATATTTTTAATGTAGCAACTAATGAGTATTCTGCATTTTTTATATATAGAGAGTCATGAGGGAGCTAACCCTTTATACATGAAGCCTATGGTTCACTATGATAAGTTATGTGAGATTTATGCCAATGATTTGGCAAAAGGATTCAAAGCTAAAGGCCTATGAGATCATTTGAACATAGATGAAGGTCAATTTACCATTAAAAAAAATCACATTGCTAGTCAACCAATAGATGATTATTCTTTTCAAATTCATAGTGTTAACACTACATCTAGTGCTTCCAAACAATCTAAAAGAAAAATAATAATATATATATATATATATATATATATATATGGAAGTTGATCCTCTTGGACATGAATTTAGTCAAGTATCAGAATCAATTATGAAATTGTTGGAATTTGTGAAGAAGAGATTAAAATTTGAACAAGAGATATTTAAAAAGCAAACAAGAAAGACTCAAAAAGGAGATCCCATCAGCTACTAGTGAAAAGAGAAAGAACTTGTTTCAAGTTCTAAGCAGACTCCCTAGTCTTACTTTTGAGGAAGTTGTCAAAGCTTCATTTGTCATCAGTCAAAATGTTTCAAAATTAGACACTTTCTTTAATGCACTTGATAACTTCAAACCGTTGGTTGCTTGCTAGGTCATCAATGGCTCTATGTAGTTGTTGGTTAAGTAATGTCATTTCTTATATTTTGATATTTATATCAATTTAATGAATGTTAATGATGGATATTTATGGAAAACAATGCAATATTTTGGATAGTTTTTGGATTCTCATTCTTCGATAAGACTTGAAACGTTATATATATATATATATTAGATTGATCAGTGGAGTTTATATTGAGAAAAGAATAAAATATTTTATTCCATATATTTGTAATGTGAAGTTAATTTTTCATGCAGGATTAAAAAAGTAGTCATATATATAATTCATGTTTGAAAATACTAATATATTTGTAATGAATTAATGTTGATAGAATAGAGTGTTAATGATTTTTTTTGTTAAAAAAATGTACGCCATTAATTTTTCTTGAGATGAACTTCTACATTATATTATTGAGGTTAATTTTTTAGGAAATTATGAGATAGTAGGTGCAAACTTTAGAGATTTCAGGGAGGGATTATTAGAAAAAACATAATAATAGTCGGTTTTTTATTTATACAAGGCTAGAAATATTATAAATTTGAAATGATACTTTAGTAAAATTATTATTTTATTCATAATGCATACCAAATTTTAAAATTATAATAAATATATTAATCTTTATTTCTCAATTCTCATTCCCATTCCCACTACTTAATTCCTAAATTTTCATTCACACGGACCAAGGGAGACGTTAAAGCATTATCAATGGAGATATATCTTTTTAGAAACCAATAGTTTTCATAGTAGAAGTTAGAAATCTTAGTTTACAGTGACAAAAAATATTTCAATCCAATCACCTTGTAGTGCCATTTAAGTAAATAAAAAAATTATTATTAAAAAATTAGTATTTATATAGTAGTTTTTGTGCGGTTATAAGTAAATAAGATTGATATTATATTTTACTATAGTAAACTTGATATTTCACTAAGATATATTTCATGTGTTTACTATTATATGATTTTTATTTTACCACAATATAAATTTTGATTTATTATAGTATTCTTGATGTTTTACTATATTTTAGAATTATGCAGTCCTAATTCTCTTCATTATTATATTTTACTAGGATATGGTTAGTGTTTTACTACAATATTGTAACAACCTGCTTTTTGAAAACCTAATTTTATATAAATATCGATGTTGATTTATGAGTTTGAATATTTACTTTTATTTTAATTGATTTATTTTATCTAAATCATGTTTCTCATATGTTAGTTAAATTTTCAATTCATTTTATGGTTTTATTGATGACTCTAAATTTATATTAAAATTTATTTAATCGCTTATCGTTGTGGATAATTTTAGATGAATTCATTCACGGCTATAATTTTATTAAATTCAAATTAGTCAACTTTTGTTTAAAATAAATTTATGTTTCTACTGAATATTGTGATTTTAATATTTTAAATTTATTTTTGAGTTTGTTGTGTGATTGCAACTCTACATTTAAGGTTATATCTCATTAACAAAAATCTATTATTTTAAATTATAAAATTTATTTAATGTAGCAAAATTATTTTAATAATTTTATCCATGGAACTATTTTTGTATTTGAATTTATTTGTTATTATGAGGTCGATAAATCTTCAACATTATTTAATGTTTTTGCAACATATTTATGATTTTCCTTCCAAAACTAATTTTCGTCCATTTTTTATATTTTAGTTCACATATATTATTTTTAAAAATGCATTAAATTATTATTCATCACTTAAACTTGTAGAAAAAGAATTTTTTTTGAATATTTACCTAATGATTTTTATTAATTTCAAATAAAATCACAATTTATTATATTTCAAATACTTTACAAAAAAAATCCAATCGACCGACCAACCCCCACCTTTCCTTCTCTCTCTTGGTTTCCCTTCTCATTCCTCTGGCTCCCTCTCTATTTTTGATTGCCAACGACACCACGCTACTCTACCATTGGATGATGGCAACACATGAACAAGGTCGCAACTAGAGCAGCCAAAGTTGATCCGACCTGAGCTGAGTGAAACCCGACCCAATAAGACCTGAAAAGTTTAGCAATCCAACCCAACCCGGCATTAACCTGATGAAAATGAACCTGACCCGACTCGATCCCAACCCATGACCCGTCATTGACCCTACTCGATAGTGACCCAACCCGACAATAACCCAACCTACTTCGACCGGACTCAACATTGACCCGACCCAACATACACCAGATCTGACCCGACATTGACCCGACCAGACATCAAAATCTATAATAATAATAATAATAATAATAATAATAATAATAATAATAATAAATTACACATATTTTATTATTCATTTAAAGCTTTTAAAAATATAGTATTTTATAAGTTTTACTTACTTTTCATAATTTTACCCTAGACATTCTTATTTATTAATGATATCCTAATAAGATATATTATTAACAAATAAAAAAGGCAAATATCTAGCTGTAAGCCTATAAAATAATTTCCAAAATGTCTTCCATTAGATCCACTGATCCACCTATTTGAAGAAGTTCTTAATAGAAGAACATAATAGTATCCTTCATCAGTTATCACCCACAAAATCCAACAAGTAATAACTAAGGCCAACAATAACTTAACAATATCTTATGATTGTATTTAATATATACAATGTAATAAATGATAATTATACATTGTATAGTATTGTTATTCTCACCTTTATTTTATAAAATTATCTTTTTTTAAGTAATCAAATATTTAAAGTAATCAAATAAATATAATATATGATAAACATCTAATATGTTTACTTGTAAAATTTATAAATATTTTAAGCAATCAAATATAATATTGTTAAAGCTTCTAAATATCTTTATTATTTACCTTTGTAAAAATAAAACACATATAATATTCTTATTTAATTTATCTTTACTAGTAATCTTATGATTGACTCTAATATTTACAATGTAATAAATGATAATTATATATTGTATAGTTATGCCTATTCTCATCTTTATTTTATGAAATTATCCTTTTTTTTAAGTAATCAAATATTTTATGTAATCAAATAAATATAATATATCATAAATATCTAATATTTTTACTTGTAAAATTTATAAATATTTTAAACAATCAAATATAATACTATTAAAACTTATAAATATCTTTATTATTTACTTTTGTAAAAGTAAAACACATATAATATTCTTATTTCATTTATCTGTACAAGTAATTTTATGATTGTCTTTAATATTTACAATGTAATAAATGATAATTATATATTGTATATTCTTATTTCGATCATCTTTATTTTATAAAATTATCTTTTTTTTAAGTAATTAGATATTTTAAGTTATCAAATAAATTATAATAAATAATATATATCTTTGTTAGATTCAATCGTGTAATATTTTTTATTATTAAAATTTATAAATATCTTTAATATTTATTTGTGAAAATAAAGTGTATTTAATATTCTTAATTCTTTTATGTGCAATAGTAATATTATGATTGTCTCTAATATTTATGATTTATGAAATGATAATTGCCTGGACTCGAATTTGACTCAACTCGTCAAATTGCACGAAATGACACCATCAATCAACTTAACTCAAAACAACTCAGACACAGTAGGACCAACTCATCATATTGCACGAAATGACCCAAACAGGCCGAAACCACCTATTCATGTGAACCATAAAATGACCCGAAACCAACCTGACCAGACAAATTAACCCAAAATGACCCGACCCGAACCCAACCCACCCGACCCAATTGCCACCTCTAGTCGCAACAACTAGGAATATTTTCGGATCAAATATCTAATAAATAACTTCATACATTAGAAATATTAGATATTTAGAAAAAGCTTTGAATATTTAGAATTTTAGATCAAATAACAAATAATCTGTTGGATATTTGAAACTTTCAAATAGACCACAAATGAAAAACATCGGATAAAAAAATTATAAATTGATCTAATTTGAAGTGATATGATCTAATACTTTGATTTGAGTCTTAAATTATATTATATTCAATTAGTAATTTTAAATTATAGATAATATTTAGATATTTAATCAAAATAATAATTAAAAAGTATAAAATTTACTTACAACAAGTATTCTCATTTAAAGATATACACACAAAAACACACATGATTATACACAATCAAATTTTATGATAAATAAATAGTTTTTAGAGTATATATATGTATATAATTTGTCAAATAGGATATTATTTATATTTTTTGGATTGAATATCTAATTTATTTGATTTTTTTATTGATTGGATCGGTTATTTAACTTGAAAAACAAGTAGATTGATTATTTATTTTTTGGATTGGATTGGATTGATTCAAATGTTAAATCGTATTATTAGATGTCGGATAATATGAACAAACTCAGTAGCAGCAGTGGTCGAATGGAAGGTGAGTGCATCAAAGTAGAGTGATTCGCTCGATCTTATTCTAGCACCATCTCCACCACCCCACCACAATGCCATCATTGGCCACCTCCATCGACATCTACCACAAGCGGATGTTCCTCGAGCTCCGGCGACGCTCTATCGCCCTTTACTCGCTTTGTTTTGGATTATTTTTATTGGTATATTTTCCCCAAATCCTAATTTTTATTTTTGTTAAATTTTTATGAATTAGCATTGATTAAGCTAAATTGATTGTTTTATTGAGTATGTATATGTTCTAAGATTTATTTTCATGGAATGATGGTCACTGTCTTGGTTGATTTTAGGGGTTTTGAGTTTTAACCCACATTTGTTCGTTTGGGTTAATTTTGATCTTAAATGATTTTGTTAATTGTTTATATAAAAAGCTCAAAAACATGTTTAATTGTATTTTGAAACTATCAATTAGAGAAACTTGTACAAAATCAATTACTATTAGATTTTTTTTAGGTCAAAACTCATACAGATTTAAATTAGATAGTTCTACATGTTATTTTATTACATTATTTATAGAATTTGCAGTATAATATTTTTAATTTCATTTCCAAATTTTTATTTTAAATATTTTAGCAAGATTTCACTGAATTTATATTTTAGGCTCAAAAACCTTAATTATATTAAACTAGACCTTTTCTTTTATTGTTTTTAATCAATTGATTATAAAATAATTTTTTAAATAGGTCTAATTATATTTATAAAAAATCAATTTAAATAAATTAATAATATTTAATTTAATTATAATTTTAGGCCTAAAATCCTAACTTTCAAATGAAGTTATAAAATTGGTCATTTATATGGTTGTTTTTTCAAAAATATATTTTATAGAATTGTTTGAAATGACCTTAATTGTATTCTATTGTCTTCAATCCTATTTTTCTGGGAAAAGTTTCTAAAATTGAGTGGTGCTTGATGTTTTGGTTTGGAAAACCTATCCTACAATTTGTTTTAATAAATTTAATTGTTTTCTATTCTTTTATGTTTCGATTAGTTTTACCTAACTGTAACACCCCCAAATTTCACTCCTGAAAAAAAAAATTTGAAAGATTAAAGCGGAAGCTAGGAGCGAATTTGGGAAATGTTACCGCCACATCTAACACAAGATAAATGTCAACCATCTATCTCATGTTAGATGTAAGGCTAAAACCTGTCAAACAATTAAATCTGAATAGTAAACACTTATCAGAATACGAGAAATTTAAAGTCAATTACAAAACCCTTAGAAATCTGAAACCAATACTTGCAACTTCCAAAGGTGAATACAATTAAACCAAATAAATCTCGAAGGATAAATATCCGGATCGCCTACTCACTCAGGTCAAGCCTTCCACCCCAAAACAGTATCCGATCATAACCTGCACAAGAGGTCTGCTCCCCACCATCGGTGGATCATCACAGGACCCATTCAACCAGTGTAGTATCAGTACGGGTCCAATACTGAGTAAGTCTCGCTACCCTACCTTATAGGAGAGATATCATCAAGTGCATATTGAATCATGTTGCATTACGTTGATACAATGGTATGCCTACTCAAACCCACATCACAAGTCCTACCATACACATATAATAACATGCGAAATATATGTAATATCTTAAACCGATAAAAGATTCAGATAAACCAACCAAGCATTTATGGATAATGTTAAACCAACCAACCAGACATTTTTGGACAACGCCAAACCAAACCAAGCCGAATCAGGCATTTATCAAACGGGCATTTATGGGAAATGCCGAACCAAACCAATTAGACATTTAGCCTCGCGGACATTACTTAGGGACATGTCCAGCCCCGAGCATTACTTAGGGACATGCTCAGCCCCGGACATTACTTAGGGACATGTCCAGCCCCGAGCATTACTTAGGGACATGCTCAGCCCCGATCGAGTAGACTCGTTCTTTAGATCTCTGGTAAATATAGTCGATTCACATCATAGTCTTTATCAATTCATGTGAGTGCGGGAACCCCACTATTATAGCCGGTGGAACGGTCGCGAGGGCCATGCCCTGCCACTATTTTAGCCGGTGGACCGGTCATGAGGGTAACATACCCTGCCACTATTATTCGCCGGTGGACCGGTCTGGCCCCGACTCACATGATGTTTCACTGTAATTACTTCGTATCTTCCCAATGTCTTATCGTTATTACGTTCGGTTTGTTGAGCACGGAATCCCCCACTATTATAGCCGATGGACCGGTCATGAGGGTAACATACCCTGCCACTATTATTGCCGGTGGACCGGTCATGTAGGGCACCCCGGCCCTAGCCACTATTATTCGCCGGTGGACCGGTCTGGGTCCGGCTCAACATCTTTCTCTTTAAGTGATTAGTGTCTTAACATATCTTATTTGAAAGAATTTTACCCTTGACATGCATGGCTAACTATATCCACACTTATCCTCCCAGGAGGGCCCGTCCCATATCTTGGGACTCTTGCGCCCCTTATCACACCTCGATATCCATTTCCCTTTACACTTACACATAATGAAAGCCAACTCTTAAGGGTGTGGGTTGAAGCCCAACACCTTGTGACACCACACTCCACCCACTATCACTCTCTAGGGTTTCCCTTGAAACCCTAATTGGACCTATGTGGCCCAATTTCCTCTTGCCTTACTACCATTAATTCATTTATCGTCAAACACCTCATCTCTTTTAAGTTCAATCCCAAATCAATCACTACTTTCTCCCAAAACCCTAATCGGGTCCCTTATACCCCTCACACCAACCTACGTATTATTTTTCATCCCAAGTCTCCAAACACTCCACAACTCTCCCCTTAGCTTATTTACACTTTAATACAACTTTTCTCACGTAACGATCATCCTCATGCAAGTTTTATCCAACCCATGCAAACTCTCGAAGTTCCCATGCAAACCCTAGAATTTTCCATGCATAGCTCTCATCCCTTATTCAATTTGGTCAACCTCATACCCCTCTTTAGCAACTCACTTCCCATTTATTTCTTTTTATCCTTTCATATCCATGTCATAATAATAATCACCCTAGCATGCATGTCCTAGAGGGTTGCATCATGCCACAACACACCATAATCACCACATATGGATATCATATTCATATAATAAGAAAAACACATACCACACACCTTAACTCCAAGTTGCGCTACGCATAAAACACGTTAAGGACAATCAGGTGATACACAACAGAACATGATATATATGTACGAAGTATCCAAGGCATACAATTCACATAACACGTAGGGACATTAGCCACATCCTTACGAAACACCCATAAGTGGAGGTAAGTAGAAACTTACCTGGATCCGAAGCTAGCTAAGCAAATTGAGAAAGAGGGAGAGCTATCGAAGGCTCAACAATCCACGAGAAAGTTTTTCTAGATCGCCGATAGAAATCGGAACTAGGTTAGAAACTATTTTATCAATCAATAATTCACATATTCAAATTAAATAAACAAAAACGAACAAAAACGATCTTTCTTGAGAAACGCGTCCAAAACTTAGGACTTAAAAGCATAGCTCTATTAAGATTTAAGATTAAGTATAAATCAAAACGGATTAATACAAATACCACTTAGGACATTGCAAATTAATTTGGAAAGCTCAAGAAAGAATAAGGAATTATAAATTACTTTATCGAAAATGACTTATTCATTAGGTTTTATAACTAAATAGGTAAACCGACAATTTATATAGAACTAGATCCAAACCGATTAGATTAAAACATAATTTAAATGATTTAAAACCCAAAGACATAAATCGATTAAATAAAAGACGCATAACAAAAATCAATTTATAAAACACTCCCCGAAGATTAGGGTTTTAGGCCTGAAAATACAATTCAGTTGAATTCTATTAATTTAATCAAATTGAATATTTAGATATGCAATTAAACACATTTTATAACATATTAATTAATCAATTTATCAAAACCAATAAAAGGAATACCCAATTCAGCATAATTAGGGTTTTTGAGCCCGAAACGCAAATCCGATCGATTCTTACTAAAATATATAAATTGACGGTTCGGAAATGTAATTAAATATATTCTAATATAAATTGTATAGTCAATTGAGTAAAACGACCCGATTACACAATCCAATTTAGACCCGCGGGAGTTTTGACCTAAAAATCCAATTCCGATCAATTACGCACAATTTTCCCAAATTAACGCTTGCGATATGAAATTAAATACATTTCAAACGATAATGTAAAATCAATTGAGCGAAACGACTCAATTACGCGATCCAATTTTGTTACACAAGAATTTTGACCTAGGAATCGAATTCCGATTGATTCCTCATAAATTTCTCAAATTGACGGTTCCAACATGAAATTAGACACATTTAAAAACATATTGAAAAATCAATTTATCCAAAATCGCCAAATCGGACGGATCCGAAAAATTTGGGCATAACCCGACCTAAAATTCAATTATCCAAATTCCCAACACAACCCATACAATTAACATATCCAAATCAATCTTACAGCACATATATACATTATCAAACAATTAATTTAGCTTATCACAAGCTAAATCATACCCAATTAATTAAATATATATATTAGGGTTTCCAGAAAATTATACCAACAAAAATCAGTAAAAATCGAAGCAAGGAGGGCCGGGGAAGCTTCGTCGGAGGCCGGAGGTGGCTCGCCGGTCGTTGCCCGAGCTCGCCATGGTCGGACGGCGGCTTGCCACTGCTGCTGCTGCTCCCGCGCGCAGTCGCTACTGGGGCGTCGATTGTCGCCGCTGCAGTCGAGCAGGCTGTTGTTGCGCTGCTTCGGCTGTTGCTGCAGCGTCACCGAAGGTCGACAGACGAGGCGGCGCAAGGAGGAGCTAGGAAGGAGGTGGCGGCTGGCTAGGGTTGCGGGAGTAGAGGGCTGCGAACAGGGAGTCGGGGTAGCAGAGGGAAGAGAAGAGAAGAGAAGAGAAAAAGGAAAAGGGAGAGGGGGTCGGGGGCCGGGCTGGGTTCTTTTTTTTTTTTTTTTTTTAAACAAATACTCATACAAAATAAAATACTAAGTGTTTAAAATTATTATTGAAAGATTTTATCTAAAATTCATTAAACCAAAAATTATTTCAAAACGATCTAAACGCTTGAAATAAATAAAAGCTACATAAATTAAAAACATTTTCGGAAGAATTTACCAACGAACATAAAAATTTGTATTATTTACGGAAATATATTATAAGACCCTGAAATAATATTCAAAAACCTATAATAAAATATTTAAGTCAAATTCTAATAAATCAAGACTAATTTTAATAATTTCCGAAATCGGTTTTCTGCAAACTAAAAAGCGTAGAACGGAAGAAAATTAATTTCAAAAAGAAATTCTTAAATAAGTTCCGAAAATATTTTTAATTATTAACTTTCCCAAAATATTACATTCAATTAATTAAAACGTGATTAAATTTTACTTTCCGAAAATGATTAATTACATTCAATTATGAATTTAAAATCGTCAATAAATCCATAAAACGAATCAAAATTAAAATAATTAAATATTTGCGTCAAATTACGTTAATCAAATCATTAAACTTAATAATTTGGATTTTAAAAAATACGGGGTATTACACTAACTTAGTCCTATCATTTTTCAACACAATCTAGGAAGGTTTCAAGTGGATTTCGAAGCTAGGATGCCCCTCCTTTCTTCTCTGATCAAGCTTTAGACAATAGGTAAATATGCTTAAACACTTAGTATATCGAAATTTTCATGATTTGTGATTATGGTCTTGTGAACAAATCTAATTGTTCTATTGTGTATATTTCACAAAATGTCGCAAGATCCATGCGTTAAGAGTTGATTTATGAACATATTATGAGGGAAGACATGTACATTAGGTTATCAAGTTTACTTCAATATGTGGTTTGAGGCTTGAATGTTAATTGTATATTCTACTTTAAGTATATTATGCCTTAAATTGAGTATGATAATGCAAGTATGGGATGGTTGGACACTTGAGTGTTTGGTTAGATCTATGTATGTTTAGCTCTTGATTAGGGATTGTAATCAGATGGGTTTTACCTAGAATCCAAGGAATTTTATCTGTTTGATGTATAAATAAATATAGATAAATATATGGAGGAAGGGGAGAAATACCAGTCATGTTTGGGCATGGATATGGATAAGAGATCTTCAAATTTATACCTGTATCAACATTCATTTATCTAATATGAAATTACATTGCTATCCTCATTTATATAACTTTAAATGTATTTTCTAAAGCTAAAAGTAAAGATATACTTAAATTCTAATAATTTAAGTATAATTCTAACATTGAATGATTTTTATTTTAAACTCAATGGGTTTTACCCCAATGGATATGTAAACGGATATTGATAAATGAATATAGATATAGATATGGATGAGGTAAAAAAATATTTGCTGGATTTGGACATTGATATAATTATAGGTTTTCTTCTCAGGTTTGGGTAATGGATAGAGATACCCGATCCGTACCCACTTTGTTGCCATCCCAATTTTTGACTTAACATGAGATGGTTGTAGTAAGTCTATATGTTTGTTATTTTGATTTTAAAATTTGTTACATGTGCCTATAGCATTGATCATGTTTTTATGTAAGTTCGACAACATGAATGCATAATAGAATGGTTAGATTCAATTAAGAGAGTATGTGTAATTTTAATAAGTGAATTGATAGCCTTCCGCGTGTATTTGAGTTATAAAGTAAATTATTATCAAAGTGTTTATTTAAATAGTGAGGGTTGTTAGCATGTATATACTATAAAAATAGTTATTTAACAACCAAAAATTTAGGATTGAAACTTCTTTTGAAGAGTTCAATGCGGAAGGTAAAACAGTAAAATATAGGGTGCTATTGCCACTTTAAGTATAAGTTTTGTTTTCTCTATATTCTCATAATAAGTATTAATGCTAAAAATGTTAATCTACTTAAATTGATAACACAAGTGTAAGAACCAGAGTAAAGAAAATAAAAGTACAGATTAACACAATTTCAAATAAAACCAACTGTTAGTGGTTATAAAATTTAGTGAAAAAAATATAAAAGAACATAAGAGTACAAGAACAACTAGATCAAAGATACATGACATAACACTCTTAACCCAAGTACTGGTCTTCAATTTATATCACAAGCTAAATTTCAGTATAATGAAGTAATCCATTTTGCAAAACTAATATGAAAAACCCACATGGAATATATAAAAGGTATCACGATAGGACATGGTGTAAAATATTGAAATGTACATGCAATGATCAAGATATAATATTCATATCAGGTAATTAAACAAATATCACCAAAGCCACATATTGCTCATAATTGTTCATTTAGAACTTAATAAAACTTACTTACCAAGCATCTAATATGTGCTTTATGAAATAATGATTAGAACTAATCTCAACATAATAACTATATCCTTTAAAATACATCTTATGCTCAACATCTATAATATTCATAACATCACAGGTAGGGCTCAGATGTATAATACCAAATAAAAATCCATGACCTCATAGGTAGGGCTCAAAGAAAAAATACTAATAAAATCCATAACATCATAGGTAGGACTTAAAGGTATAATATCAAATATAGGTAGGCACAAAGGCTATTACCAATACATAATTATGCACAAAGGCTACTACTAACACATAGGTAGGCATGAAGGTTATTACCGAATCACATGTAGGCACAAATGCTACTATCAAACTACAGGTAGGCATGAAGGCTACTACCGAACTACAGGTAGGGATAAATGCTACTACTAAACCAGAGGTAGGCATGAAGGTTATTACTAAACCACATGTAGGCACAAATGCTACTACCAAACCATAAGTAGGTATAAAGGCTACTATTGTCCAATCTAATTATCCAATAATAATTATTTTCATTTTTATTTACTTGAGGGGAGATGATATCAAACATGGAGACACTGAGGTACTCTAATCATATCAATGCACTAAGGTAATACAATATCCTACTAACTATTAACCTAAGGACACTAAGGTACCTTAGTTATACTGGCACATGAAGTTTGCAGAGTATGTTGCCAACATGGATACCTAATCCATAAGTATGCATACCTTTTATAAGGTTGTAGAGCTAATTAGAGTAAGATATAGGGTCAGGGTAGGTGTAATACCCCGTATTTTTAAAATTCAGATTTATTAAGTTTAATGATTTTATTAGCGTAATTTGATGTAAACCATTAATTATTTTAATTTTGATTCGTTTTATGGATTTATCAACGATTTCGGATTCATAATTGAATGTAATTAATCATTTTCGGGAAGTAATATTTTATCGATGTTTTAATTAATTGAATGTAATATTTCCGGGAAGTTTAAATTAAAAATATTTTTGGAACTTATTTAAGAATTTTCTTTTTGAAATTAATTTTCTTCCGTTCTACGCTTTTTAGTTTGCGGAAAATCGATTTCGGAAATTATTAAAATTAGTCTTGATTTATTAGAATTTGACTTAAATATTTTATTATAGGTTTTTAAATATTATTTCAGGGTCTTATAATGTATTTCCGTAAATAATATAAATTTTTACGTTCGATGGTAAATTCTTCTGAAAATGTTTCCGAAATTCTTTATATAGCTTTTTATTAATTTTAAGCCTTCGGATCGTTTCGAAATAATTTTTATTTAATAAATTTTAGATAAAATCTTCCAATATTAATTTTTAAGTTTTAATATTTTATTTGATACTTGTTTTTGTAAAAAAAAACTGTCGGGACCCCGAGCCCCCCTCTCTTCTTTTTCTTTCTCTCTTCCCTTTCCCGGCTCCCTTTCTCCCGGTCCCCTGCACCCCGAAACCCTAGCCTCCCTCGCCCCTCTCCATCTCCCCAGCTCCTCCTCTCTGCCCCTCCGTCGTTGATCATCGACCTCCAACCGCCGGCCACCACCGTCGGCCGCTGTAGCAGCAACAACCACTAGCAGCAACGCGTGGACAGCAGCAGCGGCGGCAGAGCGCAACAGCAACGATCCGCACAGCTCGCGCTACCGCCCGGTCACCGGCCAGCTCGGGCGATCACCGGCGAGCAGTCCTTGGCCCTCGACGAAGCTTTCCTGGCCTCCCCTTGTCCCGATTCGTTGATTTTTGTTTGGTATACTTTCCGAAAAACCCTAACCTTGTTTTGATTAATTGGGTATGAATTAGCTTATAAAAAGCTAAATTGATTGTTTGATTGTGTATATATGTGCTGTAAGATTGATTTGGATAGGTTAATTGTGTGGTTGTGTTGGAATTTTGGGAAAATTGGATTTTTAGCCGGGTTATGCCCAAATTTTTCGGATCCGCCCGTTTTTGCGATTTCGGACAAATTGATTATACAATATGCTTTAAAATGTATCCAATTTCATTTTGGAACCGTCAATTTGAGAAATTTATGCAGGTTTTATCGGAATTTGATTCCTAGGTCAAATTTTGGGTGTAATGAAATTGGGTCGTATAATTGAGCCGTTTCGCTCAATTGATTTTATAATATTGTTTAAAGTGTATTTAATTTTATATTGGAAGTGTTGATTTGGGAAAATTGTGCGTAATTGATTGGAATTGGATTTTTAGGTCAAAACTCCCGCGGATTTAAATTGGTTTGGTAATCGGGTTATTTTATTCAATTGATTATATAAATTACATTATAATATGTTTAATTACATTTTCGAACCGTCAATTGATATATTTTGGCAAGGATTGATCGAAATTGCGTTTCGGGCTCAAAAACCCTAATTGTGCTAAATGGTGTATTTCTTTTATTGGTTTTGAGCAATTGACTATTTCGTATGTTATAAAATGTCTTTAATTGCATTTCTAAACATTCAATTTGATTTAATTTATGGAATTTTAACAAATTGTATTTTTGGGCCTAAAACCCTAGATTTTAAGTGAGATTATGAGATTGGTTATTTGTATAGTTGTTTTGCGAAAATTAAATTTATAAAAGTAGTTGAAATGATCCTAATTGTATTCAAATACCTTTAATTAGGATTAATTGATTTGAATTACCTGAGTTTATGTCGTGGGCTTTAAAACCCTAATTTTGAAAATTGACCATCTGGAATTGATTTATCGGAAGATCGTTTTGTTGAAATTGATTGTCTAGATTTATCTAAAATTAGTTTAATTGTGTTTTAAAACTATCAATTTGAGGTAATCAAAGTGATTTGGCCGATTTGTGGTTTAAGCATTAAAAACCCTAATTTTCGGGGATGATTTTATAAAATTGATTTTGTTATGTGTATTTTATCTAATCGATTTCTGTCTTTGGGTTTTAAATCATTTGATTTATATTTTAATCTTAAATCTTAATAGAGCTATGCTCTTGAGTCCTGAATTTTGGACATGTTTTCCAAGAAAGGTCGTTTGTCTGGATTTTGTTATAATATATGAATTATTGATTGATAAAATAGTTCTAACTTAGTTTTCGATTTTTATCGAATCTAGGAAAGCTTTCTCGTGGATCCACGAGCTAGTGATCTCTCTCCCTCTTATCTCGCTTAGCTAGCTTCGGATCCAGGTAAGTCTCTACTTACCTCTACTTATGGGTGTTTAGTAAGGACGAAGCTAATGGCCTTGTGTTATGTGTGACGTGGATGTGTTGAATGTTGTGTATGCCATGCTATGCCATGTATTATATGATTTGTGCATAACTTGTCATATGTGTAGCGCAGCTTGGAGATTGAGGTATGTTGTATGTGCTCCCATGATATGAGCATGACATGTATATGTATGATGTTTATGATGTATTATGTTATGGCCCTCTAGGACCTGCATATTAGGATAAACGGTAATATGAGTTGGGAACCATCATGGGAGTCTTGAAGTTTGTATGATGGTATTAATATTGTATGATGGTATTAGGGTTGTATGGTGGTATTAGTGATTTTATGGAGGTATTAATATTGTATGGTGGTATTAGGGTTGTATGGTGGTATTAGTGATTTTATGGAGGTATTAAAATTGTATGGTGGTATTAGAGTTTGTATGGTGGTATTTGTGATTTTATGGAGGTATTAATGTTGTATGGTGGTATTAGGGTTTGTATGGTGGTATTAGTGATTTTATGGAGGTATTAATATTGTATGGTGGTATTAGGGTTTGTATGGTGGTATTTGTGATTTTATGGAGGTATTAATATTGTATGGTGGTATTAGGGTTTGTATGGTGGTATTAGTGATTGCATAGTGGTATTAATGGCTTATGGTGGTATTAGGGTTTGCATGGTGGTGTTATGGTTTGCATGGTGGTATTAATGTTGGTATGGTGGCATTAGGGTTTGCATGGTGGAGTTAGGGTTTTGCATGGGAGTTAATGATTGTACGGTATTAGGGTTTGGAGTAATTAACTCTGGGACGTTGTGATTAAGTAGGGTTGGAGTAACTAATCGTGATTGTTGAGGATAATTAAGGTTTGGGATGGCTAAGTATGGGGGTTATGGTGAAATAGGGATAAGAGTGGCTAACCACGGTTTGGTGTGGACAATTAGGGTTGGTATGGCTGCTTAGAGTTGCTTGGCGTTATCATGTGTTTTTATTGATTAAAGTGTGGTTATGAATGTGGGTTTTTATTAGTTGTGATGAGTATAGTATAAAGAGAATGATTTATGCATGTCAAGGGTGTGATGTGATTCAATAAGACACGAATAAGACATTAATTACGTAAAGCGAAAGACTGATGAGCCCGACCCAGTCCGGTCCACCGGTTAGAATAGTGACCAGAGGTGTTTTGCCCTGGGTGTTTATTTCCGGTCCACCGACTATAATAGTGGTCAGAGGCGTTCTGCCCTGAGTGTTTATTCCGGTTCACCGGCTATAATAGTGGGGGATTCGGGCTCGACAGACCCAAACGAATAAGTTAATCCACAGGAAAGATACTAAGTACTTACAGTGAAACACCATGTGAGTCGGGGCCAGTCCGGTCCACCGGTTAGAATAGTGGCCAGAGGCGTTCTGCCCTGGGTGTTTATTTCCGGTCCACCGGCTATAATAGTGGTCAGAGGCGTACTGCCCTGTGTGTTTATTTCCGGTCCACCGGCTATAATAGTGGGACTCCCGCGCTCACATGGATTAATGAAAAATGCTTTGAATGAATATGAATGAAGTAATCCATGGGAAAATACTAAGTACTTACAGTGAAACACCATGTGAGTCGGGGCCATTATCCGGTCCACCGGCTATAATAGTGGATCAGAGGCGTTTTGCCCTGTGCGTTTATTTTTCGGTCCACCGGCTATAATAGTGGATCAGAGGCGTTCTGCCCTGTGCGTATATCTTCCGGTCCACCGGCTATAATAGTGGGGCTCCCGCGCTCACATGGGTTATTGAAGAATATGTGTGGAATGAACATATTATTAATGAGAATAAAGAATAAGTCTAATTGGACCATGACCAGCTTTTATTATATGTGTTACCACATGCTGCTTATGTGCATAATGAGTCACTTTATATTTCGGTTATACCACGCTTATATGTTAAATGGGATGTTGCATATGTTTTATATGTTACTATGAGTGTATGGCAAGATTTATGCTGTGGGTTGTGAATATGCATGATATTGTATTAACGTGTTGTACCCGGATTTAATATGCACTTGATGATATCTCTCCTAAGATAGGGTAGTGGGACTTACTCAGTATTGGACCCGTACTGATACTACACTGGTTGAATGGGTCCTGTGATGATCCACCGATGGTGGGGAGCAGACCTCTTGTGCAGGTTTAAGATCGGACTGTGTTTAGGGGTGGAAGGCCTGACTTGAGTGAGTAGACAATCCGGATATTGGTCCCTTGGGATCTGTTTCATTTAGTTATATTTTGTACTACGCTTCTTATTTTGAAACCGTACTCTTAAGTTGTAATCTTAACGATATTTTAACTGTTGTTGACTCGTGGTTTTCGTGAATGGTATATGTTAACTATGGACCTATGTTTGGATGACTCTTACTTAACGATTGTTTAGTTTAGCCTTAGCACTTAGTATCGGAACGGTAGGAGTGAACCGGTCTGGTACTAAGTGTGGCGGTAATACCCCCGAGTTTACGATTTTATCCTTTGCTTCTGCTAAGCCTTTTGATTTTAAACGAAATTTTTCAGTAGTAAATTTGGGGGTGTTACAATAGGACACTAAGGGACAAATCAAAAATTCATAATCAACTATGGACTAAACTACGTCTTTAGGATAGTTACCTCTAAACAGCCACCATTTCTAATCTTGATGTCTTTCACTTTAAATATTCATACTTTATCAAGGTAACTATAAAATCACATAGTACCAAATAGGTCCAACTTTCATACATAAACAATTTTTACTCATTTTGAATTACCCAAGACAATAGTCATCAAAAACAACACCAAGGTCAACATTAGATATCTACTAAGGCCATGTTAGGCTCACTTATTCACATTTGGATACATTAGGCCGAAAATAACAAAAAATCCCCTGACAATAATTACCACATTATCATCCATTTTAAATAATAATTTTTATTTTATCAATTAATTTGTTATGAAAAGGATAAAAGTAATTATTAAATTATTTAATGTGCAAACAAATTACTAGATATCCTAAATGACTATTTTTCCCTTATAGATGATTTTGCTCATAAAATCCTTACATGCATTTCTAGAATAATAAATCACATATTCCCATGCTCAACAATAAATATAACATATTAGTCATGCTTATCGGAATAATCATGATGATACACTTAAAATGATAAAATAACCCCTATAGCGTATAATAATAATAATAATAATAATAATAATAATAATAATAATAATAATAATAATAATAATAATAATAATAATAATAATAATAATAATAATATGCATTTCTAAAATATCAAATTATGTATCTCCATACATGATAATAATTGATACATATTAGCTATTTTTATCAAAGTAAATATTATAATATGCTTAAATGAACAAATTTCCCTAGATCACATAATAATAATATTTATGCAAAAAATACATCTAGGTATGCTCAACTTATCATATTGGATATACCTGACATATATAATTTATTCCCAACATTTAAACCATTTTAACATACTTTCTTACCCATAATAATTTACACAAGTTAACAAACTCACACTAATGTGCTATCATATAATATCTCATACTTTAGTAGAGTATAGGGATTGCCCAATTTCTAATAGAAGCATAGACAATAGGTAACTTACTAAAATTTATTAGGTTCCGCTAATCAAACTTTTGTACCTAACAATAAAGCCACATTAACCATATTAATATTTAACTAATAATATAATATTTTTTATTAAATATAAATTACCAAAATTTTCCTACTATTAAAAAATGGGTAAAAGAAGTTATAAACCTCACGCTACCCATGCAGCGTGAGTTTGAGAAAAGTGGGAATAGGCTATAAAAGGTATAAACGGGGTGGTTAAGGGTGGTGTTGTGAGGTGGAGGAGTTGGTAGTGATGAGGGAGGAAGGGGGTGTTGGAGGTGGTAGGTAAGGGTGGGGAAAGTTGGTGGTGGAGGGGGATGAAGGAGAAGACAACAAAGGTTGGAAAAAGGTTGTGTGGTGGTGTGATGGGGTTAGAAAGGGTTGTGGTAGTAGGCAAAATTGCAAGGAGGGGGCAGCAACAATAAGTGATGTTCTAGGGAGTAAGAGATGTACAAAAAAGAAGGGTGCAATAAATGGTGATGGTGATGGCTACAACAGTGGTCAACTGTTATTAGAGCACAAATGAGAGTTAAAGTTCAAGGCATGAGTACAAGGAAATGGGGTATGAGTAGGGAGTGTAATAAAGGAATGGGACATGCTAGGAAGGGGTCGATGCATTAGGGAGAAACAACATGAAGGGTGGCATTATGGGGTTAAGATAAGGGTGGTGTTGGATGGTGATGGCTCAACATAGAGGAAAGGGCAATGATGAGGGGTTGAATTAAGGGCTAGGAAAGATTTGTTGTCGTGTGATGAGGGACATTGGTAGGGAAATGTGATAAGTTGCATGGTTGGTTGTAGGTGGTGTATAGCCATGCGACACCCACCAAAATAGAGCACAACTGGGGAGAAAGAAGGAGAAAGGAGAGGAAAAGTAAGGAAGGGCAATAGGGCTCATGACTGAACAAAAAATGAATATGAGTAAGAGTGTGTATACGTATAAGGGTGGTTATGGGGAAATGGGTTTAAAATAGAGGAGAGGTGAAGGGTATAAGGGTATAAAAGGCATGCTGGCTTGATGTGCGTGAAAGAAGACATATTCTAAGATGGGCTCAGGATGTAGGGGTGTATGAGGTTGGTTGTGTGCAAGGGCTTGAAATGGCATAGGGTAGGTGGGTTGGGAAGGTCTGGTGTAGGAGAAGGGTAATGCAGGATGAGACACGTTTGAAGCTAGTAAGGGGGTTATTTGGCTTGATGTGGAAAGAAGAATAGTGATAGTGTCGGGGCGTGTTTGGCATATAAGGCTAGGAAGGGGGAAAGAAGAAGCTAGCATGGGCCGAAATGGGGGTGAGGGCATGCAAGGTAAAGTAGGGGTTGTGCTTTTCTTGAAAGGAAAATGGTTGGGTTGACGTAGACAGAAAGGAGGAAAGAAAAATAGATGGAAAAGGAAAGGGGAAAAATAAAAAAGGAAAAAAGGAAAAGGGAAAAGAAAGAAAAAGAAAAAAGGAAATTAGTTTAGGATTAGAATTAGGATTAGGGTAAAATTATTTTATTTGGGTTAAGGGTAACTGATTAGAAAAATAAATCAGATAAACTTATTAGTTTGGGGTGGATTTAAATAAAAAAGAAGAAAAAATAATTAGGATAAATTTATTTAAGAATTTATCTAGGTTTTGCTGGTCAAGGGTTAAAAAAATAATTAAACTAAAATTTAAGACTTATGTTTTGAATAAAAGTTTAAACACTTGAAAATAAGAGTTATAAAATTTTGTGGCATTACAAGTTAATAATTCAAGTGATAAGTGAAAGAAATGAGATACATATGAGTTATGCTCACTACTCATAGTAAGTCAGTTGGTGTTTGTATATAGTCCACTTCTTGTAGCCTTAAGATGGCCTCCGAGGTAAGGTCATGCAACGAATGTGTTCCTTGTGATTTGTATGGTGCTATACATGTTAGTGTAGTAGTGTATTTTATATTTTCTATTAGCCTCTATGCCTTTAGCGAGGTTCCTTTTTCTACTCAATAGGTGACTTATGAGCTATATAGGGGGTGTGCACACTTAAGAAATTAGGATACTGAGTGAATTTTGTGGATTTCTTAAGTCTCTATGCTCTTAACGATTATTTTTGTATGTTGCTATCTGTCTCTATGTGGCAGCATATTTATGGGTATCCTATAGCCTCTATGCTCTGGATGATTATTTCATGGGTGGCCCGAAGCCTCTATGCTTGGAAATATTGTGAATTAGTAGTATGGTATTATATATGTATGTATGTATGTATGTTTTAGTGGAATTGATTATGTAAGTAAAATGCCATATCATATGAAATATAATGAATACATAGAAAAATGGATTGTGATATCACATATAAGAAAATGAGTAAGAATGTGAAATGGAACATGTGACATGTTATCTTTTGGTAGAATTTATTAGGACGTTACATAAACTTAAGTGGAAGGTTTATATGGAAGTAAGTGAATAGTAGGAATAGTAATGAATGGTATGAATAGACATATGCAAGTGAATGTACCATGATATTCTTTTATAGCCAATTCTTCTATTATCATGTCATGTCATGTTCTCTTATTTAGTAAGCTCTTCTATTTTTCACCATTTTATATGAGTGCATGTGATTCATGTTTTATTAGTTATTTTATATATGTGAATCTACATAGGCATGCTATCGTAATTTTTGAGCGGTGTTTACTTAATGTGCCATCATACTGATATTACACTTGTGTAGGTGTTTGTGTGTGGATACTCTCGTTTGGGGCCGAGAGGTAAGATAATTGGAGTTTTGTCCTTTGAGGATTTTTGTATTTTTCATTCTAAATTTTGGTTATGATTTCGTGGAATTGTAATTTTATTTGTGGTCATAAAATAACATTTATATTTTAGTTTTGTGATTAAGATTTTGAAACACATATTTGTTTTTACTAATTTATAAGCAATGATTTTATAGGATTTTTTGCTAGTTGTATTAGTAACAGTTTAGATTCAATGATCTGTTTTAGATGTTTTTTAGGTTTTTTTTACAAGTTTTTAGCCTTACACCTATCACGAGATAAATGAGTGATATTTGTATTATGTTACATGTGGCAGCAACACTCCCCGTTTCTTTTGGTTACTTCCATAGGAATTATTTATAAACAAAATTTTACACTAAGGAAAAATTGAGGTGTTACAAATATACTTTATGGTTTTACCATGGTATGGTTGATGTTTTACCATGATATTCTTGATATTTCACCATGCTATGCTTGATATTTCACCTTGATATACTTGGTGTTTCACTACCATGGTATGTTTACTGTTTAGAAGTTGAAAATCTTCCAGGTTAAGTCTTTCCATTTTTTGATTTTTTTATTTATATCAATTAAGTCATTCTTACTTCTAAAATGAGGCTTAGTTAAGCATATGATGCATTATATTTTTAAAGTGCTAATTTTATAGGTTTGCGTGAGAATTTGGCTTTAGATTGATGCATTTTGATTTATTTGTGAATCCTAGGAAAAAGGTATGATTTTAGAGAAATAGGGTTAATTTGATTAATTAGGAAGCATGTTTTAGTTTATGAGCTAATAAAGTAATGGAATGATGCTATGACTTGTTTTATTTTGGATGTGGTAGGATTTTTGAGGGTGATTTGCATGGAAAACGTATGTTCTGTGCTATTTAAGAGCAAACCAATTGACTAGTTTGGTCAAATCAATTAACTGGTTTCTAGAACAATTGATTGGTTGGCCCAAACCAATTGATTGGTAGGTCTACGGTGACCTCAATTGCTCTTTTCTTAAACCCATCGACTAGTTTGGCAAAATCGATTGACTAGTATAAGAACAACTGACTAGTTTAGCTAAACCAATCAATTAGCTCAAGGGAACCTTAGATTTGGCTAAGCTAAATAGATCAACAAGTTGGTCTAAACCAATCAACTGTTTGGTGGAAACGACTAACTAGTTAGTCCAAACCAACCACCTAATTCAGCCAAATTGTGTGATATTGATTTTTTAATTTGGATATGCTTTGTGACTATGCCTAATGCTACTATATAGTTATTTATTTAGTGAAATACACTTTTTGCAATAGATTGGAAACCTAATGTATATATTAAATGGATCATAATTCATGATATACTCAATAGGTGTTTGAAAAGGCTTTAGCACAAAAACCTAAATAAGTATTTTAAAACCTTAAAGTGTATTGTAAATTAGATTAATCACCTAATATCGAACAATTTGATGGGTGGAGTAATATTAATTTAAGCATTAATATAAATCCCACCACATGGTTGGAGGAATGGAAATAATTAAGATGGAATAAGTACGTGAATGCCTTGGTTGCATATTTTATGGGCCTTGTATGATCACATAACCTAAAAAATAACATACTAATCACTTAAAGTAAAAGATGGTTAAGTTGTGTATGGTCTGAGTGACCCGATCTTCAATTAGCTACTAGGGGTTAGTCTGCCTTTAGGTGTTTCTTGGTGCCTTCAGACTTTGTTTTCGGGTGGGATCCTAGTATATCCCAGTTCCTTACCTACTCTAGACACTAATAATATACTTAGGGAATAGATACTAAAGGATTTGGTTAACTAGGTGGTTTTTTTCTTCGGCGTATACTTATGTCCATTGGTGGTTACTTGGCTTTAGCCGGACTTTATGTCCTTTGGTTCGGATAGACTTCCTTTGAATGTAAGACCATGGGGTGGTGCACAACCCATTGCTTGATAAGAATTTGAAACAAGAATGTGGCTAAGAGAAAAATAAAAATAAAAAGGAAAGGAATGGTAAAAGCAATAATGAATTATAAATAAATAACTTAATGGATTAGGTAAGTAAGAAAAATGGCCTTATTGTGGAAATATGTGCATGGATGATAAAAGCCTTAATAATAGCTGAATAATCTGCTTATTATATTGCATGTTGTTATCTACAATGCCATGTTATATTGATAAGCATGATGAACCATGTATGGCATGAGTTTTTGATGCATAATATGACCATGATAGAGCATGTATATCCATTTATATGGAATAGGCATGAAATATGTTGGTATGATCTTCATATTATGTTGGAATTTATGTGCTTATGACTCCCATTGAGGAGGTACTTGGCTCATGCTATACAAAGTGTTTCGATATGCCTATTTTCTTGGTTACTTGCTCATTCCCATACACAAAGGGTCATGTGTAAGTTTTTGGGGATGGTTTGTAGTAGCCCTACCTCATGTTGGGTGTGGTTTCTGAGAGATTGGACATCCATAAACTTTTTTTATTCCTTGATGGACCGGAGTTTTAGGCTACACCATACATTTGTTTATGAATTTAAAATACTGTACTTTGACCCTTGTGTGTCTTGTACTTGAAAGCCTTTCTTTTGATATTTTTAATGTGTTTTTCAAACACTCTACTTTAGTTTTGCTTTTTTTGATTCTCTTCCTTGTATCTAATACGTAACAAGTGGTTGACGCCTATCTAATGTTAGGTGCGGTAGTAACACCCTATTTTTCTTAAGTATTTTATAGTTTTCCACTTCCATAAGGTTTTCAAAACAAAATTTTTTAGGGTTAAAAAATGGGGGTATTATAGGTTGATATCAAAGCTACTTTAAAAATTTTCTCTAATTTTTAAATTCTTAAGATGATACCACAGGTTGCTATCAAAGATTTTCCTTAATGGTGTTTTTTTAAAGCCCTTTAACTGATACCACATATTGTAATAAATGATTTTCCCACTAACTAAGCATCTAGTGGAATATAAGATTTTTCAAATCCAAAATGACTGTGAGTGAGAGTGGGTTGGGGAATGTGTTATAGATAGCCTTTATGTGGATTTGTTATGTAAGTCTTAGCTCTCGATAATGCATTATTTCTAATTAATCATAGTCTTTAGTAATTGATGGCTACCGATTGTCATTATGAGCTTATCGAGGCATCCATGGAAGGCCAGATTCGAGCACCACAACCATCACCGGTATTGGTGCCCATACCAATTCTGGAAGATTGGCTCAAGAGGGCCGTGCATCTTTAGCCATCGATCTTTAAGGGTTAGAAGGACGCTGACATTATAGAACGATGGATCAGGGACATAGAGAAGACATTCATCGCATGTGGTTGCCCTTTGGAAAAGAGGGTTGATGTGGTGTATATTACTTGAGTGGGAGAGTAGACGCTTGATGGAGGAGTGTCCAACATAGAGGTGGAGAGCTTATGAGTTAGGGACTATCCCTTATGGCTCTTTTTGCCCATTTTTACCTCACTCATCTCTATATGAAGAAGTACAACTAGTTCATAGATCTTCATTAGGGGGGAATGTCGATATAGGAGTACTGCATAAGATTCAGGGACATAGTTCAATTTTCTCTTGAGGTAGAAACCAATGAAGTGATGTAGTTTTACTGCTTCATCATTTACTTGGGAATTAGATACCAAGAGATATTAGTGGGAGTTAATTCACTTGACATGGTGGGGATGTACGAGTAGAATTTAGAGGATTCTCGAGTCATTGAAGCCCGATGTGCTCAATTGGGGGGAAAGAGAAAGTTTGAGGGTCATCAGCATCATAGTGATAGGAAGAAGGCCTACTCTAGAGGTAACATGTTGCCTAAGTATGGCAGGAGTATAGGGCCAGCAACCCGAGTTGGAGGTCAGTTTGGGGGACGTGCTGAGGAGAGGCATTACCACTACAAGTATTATGGAGGAGATCACCCAGGAGTAGATTTTGGAGGCAACAAGGTGACTTTCCATGGGTGTGGTGTGGTCGGACATAGAGCCTATAAGTGTCATGTTGGAGGTGGTAGTGTTCATAGAGTTTAATCTCAAGCTCAAAGCATCGGATTTGTTCAGTAGCTGTAACTATAGATTCTAAGGGTTCCTCTATCATCATCCAGTGTTGCTATTCGAGATTTTCCACCTAAAGGTCAGAAACCTCGTAGCTTTTAGCAATGTTAAGGATTAGCTAGTGCCATAGGAGTTCCTTTAGGAGAATGCTTGAGCATGATTAGCTAGTCAGAGGTAGAGCGTCAAGCTGGTGTGGTGGCTGATATACTTACTATCTCTACCTTTCTAGCATGCATATTGTTTGACTCATGTGTGTCGCCTTCTTTTGTGTCATCCTCATTTGTAGCTAGAGCTGCTTTATCTTCTTCTAGTAGAATTTCCACTTCTGTTGTGTTTCATTTGGAGGATGGAATTGCATGCTCTAGGTTTTATAAAGGGGTGGCCTTGATAGTTAGGGGAGTAGAGATTCTCTTAGATCTCATAGAGCTTGAATTATGTAACTTCAATGCAATTGTTGGAATGAACATGTTGGAGAAGTACCAAGCTCTAATATATTGTGTATAGGAACATGTGGTTCTGCGAAGACTAAAGGATATTAGATACTTGTATCAGAAGTGTGAACCTAACCCCTTTGTAAAGGTCATGTTGGGACTCGTGATGAGTACTCTTATTCATAAGGGGCATCCTCTCTTCTTGTGGAATGTTTGAGATATGGATTTAGTTGAGATGCCATTAGAGCAAATCGCAGTGATCTAAGAGTATTCCAAGGTATTCCTCGATGTGATTCTAGGTTTGGCCCCTATTTGAGATTTCAAGTTGGCTATGGACGTATTGCCAATGACATAACCAATATCTAAAGCCCCGTACTGTATGACACATGTAGAGATGAAAGAACTTAAGGTATAGTTATAGGAGTTGTTCGAAAAAGGCCACATCTGACCAAGTATATTATCATGGGGAGCACCAGTCTTATTCGCAAAGAAAAATGATGGTAGCTTGAGATTATGCATTGATTATTAAGGGTTGAATCAAGTTACACTGAAGAACCATTATTTGTTGTCAATGATCAATGACCTATTTGGCCAACTCAAGGGATTCAAGGTGTTCTCCAAAATTAATCTTTAGTTAGGTTACCATGAATTGAGGATAGCAGAGTACGATAGTCTCAATACTACATTTCAGAGAATATTTAGCCATTAGAAGTTCACAGTAATGGCTTTCGGACTCACTAATTTACTAGCAACATTCATGTCTATCATGAACCAAATCTTTCAATTATTCTTATAGCAGTTTGTCATGTTGTTCATCAACGATATCCTCATCTACTCCAGTGATCAAAAAAAGTATAAACAACATCTAAGGCATATCTTGGTATTGTTAAGGTGACACCAACTATAGGCCAAGCTTTTAATGTGCGAGTTTTGGCTAGATCAAGTAGCTTTCCTTGGATATGTAATTTAAAAGGATGGTGTGATAGTTAATCCTTCCATGGTTCGAGTAGTTTTTTAGTGGCCAACACTAACTTCTATCAAGGAGGTGATAGCTTTTTGGGATTTGCTAGTTACTATTGCAGGTTTGTCGCGGATTTCGCTAAATGCAATTTTAGTGGGATGAGAAGTATGGTGAAGCTTTTGAGGAGTTGAAGAAGTGTTTTACTACAACCCTAATGTTCATGTTGCCAAGTGGATCTGTCAGTTTTGAGGTTCAAAATGATGCTTCTAAGCATGGATTAGGTGCGTGCTCATGTAATATGTGAAAATGGTGGTGTATGCTTCCTAAAACTAAAGCAACATGAGTAAACTTACCTGACGTATAACTTAGAGCTTTCCACACTAGTGTTTTCCCTTGAAATTTGGAGGCATTACCTCTATGGTGTTTATTGTAAGTTCTACATTGATCATAAAAGTCTCAAGTACATCTTCACACAGTGGGAGTTGAATTTTAGACAACATCGATGGTTGGAGTTGGTCGAAGATTATGACATGGAATTGACCTACCATGAGGGTAAGGCTAATGTAGCGCTAGATGCGTTTAATTGGAATATGTCACGTTCCTTGAGACTTTTTGTGATGTAAGTTCATCTATGTCGAGATCTTAGGAATATAGAGATTGAGTTGATCATCACTAGCAGTTTGGAGGCAATAATGAGTACACTCACCATTACACCTTTGATCTTTGAGGAGACCCAAGCTAATTAGTGTGGTGAGAGGGTCAAGTGGTGTATGAAAGAAAGTAGAGCAAAAGGATTTCAACTCGACAAGGATGAAAGTGTCTGATATAGTGGTAGGTGGTGTATACCATAGGGATATATCGAGATTACAAGGAAAATCTTAGAGGAAGGTCATTTTCCTATATATTCTATCTACCCAGAGGGGAAAATTTATATAATAATTTTAAGAAGGTATATTAGTGATCCCATATGAAACGAAAGGTGGCAAAGTTTGTTGCCTGATTTCTAACTTGTTATAAGGTCAAGATCGAGTACAAGAGGTCAATAGGGTTGGTACAACCACTAGATGTTCTAGAAGGAAAGTGGGTTAACATTTTGATGGACTTCATGGTGAGACTCTCGAGGACCAGTAGTAGATTTGATTCTATCTAGGTTGTTGTGGATTTCCTAACTAAGTTGGTAATGTTCATACTAATGAAGACAATATGGAGTATGGAATAACTAACCAACGCTTATAGGAAGCACGTTGTGCAACTACATGGAGTCCCTAGAGACACCATGTTAGAATGAGACTCTAGATTCTCATCACACTTCTTATACAAGTTATATGTTTCTTTAGGGACTCAGTTGAAGATGATTACTATTTTTCACTCAGCTATGAATGGTTAGATGGATAGGACCATTCAAATTTTAGAGGACATGATCTAGGCATATGTGTTTGATTTTGGGGGTAGTTAGGAGGACCACCTGGACATGATCGAGTTATCCTACAACAACACTTATCATGATACTATTAAGATGACACCTTTTGAAGCCTTGTATAGGACAAAGTGTCTTGTCCCTTGTGGTGGAGTAATATCAGTGAGACAATTATGTTGGGATAATATATGACTAAGGACACGATGAGCGAGATATGATCGATTGAAGATTACATGATAGCAACCTAGGATCGATGGAAGAGCTACTTAGATTTGAGAAGATAGACCAATGGTTACAAGGTGGGCAATAGAGTCCTTTTAAGGGTCTCTCCCACCAAGGGATTCATGAGGTTTTCAAGAATGGGTAAGTTTAGTCCAAGGTACATTGGATCATATGAGATTATGGACTAATTTAGTGAGGTTGCTTATTGTTTATCTCTACTAACATAATTTTTACTTGTGCACAATTTCATCCATATATCCTAGTTAAGGATGTACATAGTAGATCCTTCACATGTCATCTATCTAGAGTCATTAGAGCTTGATGAGTCTCTAACTTACAAAGAACAATAAGTAAGTATCCTAGACACAAATACCCGAGTTACGTGCACAAAGAGTGTCTCACTAGTAAAGGTCCTTTGGTTAAGGCATGATGCCGAGGAGGCCACTTAGGAGGCCGAGGAAGAGATTTGAGCAAAGTACCCAGACTTTTTCTCCTAGTTTGATGTCTGTTTCTATGGTCCTTATTTTAAGGGAGTTATACCTCTTTTCCTTGTTGAATGTACTATGTGAATTGTTGTGGGAAAAATGGACTTATTGTGGAACTATGTGCATGGATGATAGATGTCTTAATAATAGCTAAACAATCGACTTAGTAGATTTCATGTTATCAATGATGTTATGTTATGTTGATAAGCATGATGAGTTGTGTATGGCATAAGTGTCTAATGCATGATATGACCATGATAGAGCATGTGTATTTGTTTATATGGAATAAGCTTGAAATATGTTAGTATGATCTTTATATTATATTGGAACTTCTGCGCTTGTGACTCCCATTAAGGAGGCAACTTGTCTTTCTCAATACGAAGCATATTGATGTGCCCATTTTCTTGATCACCTACTCATTTCCATAAGTAGAGGGCCATGTGCATGCTTTTGAAGATGGTCAATAGTGGGTTTAATTCGTGTTGGGTGTGGGTTTTGAGCACGTGGACATCATGAGACTTTTGTGTGGTCTTTGATGGACTAGAGTTTGGGGCTACACACTATTTTTTTTCTTCTAAATTCAAAATCTTGTACTTTGGCTTGAATTTCCCTCATGTATTTGAATTTTCATAGTTCTTCAAGGTCCTATACTTGAAAGCCTTTATTTTAATATTTATATAATGTGTTTTTGGTGAACTATAATTTGGTTTTATTTTGTTTGATTCTTAGCCTTGTATCTAACATTTTAAGGGCAGTTGAAGCCTATCTAATGTAAGGTAAGATAGTAACACCTCGTCTTTCCTAAGTGTTCAGTAGTTGATGCTTCCGTGAGGTTTTTAAAATAAGTTTTTTTACTAATGAAAAATGAGGGTGTTACAAATGCTCCTTAGAGTCACCAAGATCATTATTAAATACCTGCGATGTAACATCTACAACTGTGTAGTATTAGTACGCATTTTATACTTAGTAAGACAACCATCTTAAATAAATAGAATTATGCACAACCCTTGCAAAGAGAGAAATATAATATACAATAACAAGATGATAACATGCTTATATAGTGATGCTGATTAAGAAGAAAAAAACTCAACCATCAAGTATAAAATAATGTAATACAAATGTATGGATAGGTGAGATTCATTGGTTATTATATTTCATTATTGTGATCACAACCAATATATTATATTGAATTGAGGATGGAGACTCAAAGAGATCATAATAACTAATCTAGTACACAAATGGTACTAGCCTTAGTTGGCCTTCATAGAAACATAACTAGACCACCAAATAATGGGATATCTAATTACTTAAAATGAACACCTCCTATAGGGCTAAAATATATCAAGTGAACTATAGAGTAAAAAAAGGCATTCTAGAATTTTTAAGACACCTGGGATCCCAAAATAAAAAAACATCAAAATGGTGACTCAGATAGCTACCCCGAGTGAAAAAAGTCCCAACTCAAGATCTTTCACTTTAAGTGATTAATGTTTTATCAAAGATTTGTGTCAAATAAGAACCAAGTCTCAAAAAATATCATTTAACCACTACTCTAAACATAAACTAATTATTTTATTAAAATTTGATATTATCCAATCAATTCATCCACAATAAATTAAGGCTAGATCATATAGAGCACAAAGGCTCATTAGCATGCCATTAAGGCCTAATTGAATATAGGATGCATTAAAGACCAATGAAAATTATCAAGGAATTGAAGCCTAAATTCTATGCTATAAAAGACCCATTAAAATTATACCTTAGTGTAAAATAACTCAAATCATTAGAGACAAGGTTCCTTACCCAACATGTAAGTCAACTAATGGTTTACATACAAGGCCAATTTAAATAATTAGTATAAAGGTGTATAAAATGAACAAAATATCTTTAAGGCCAAGTAAATTAACTAAAGATTAATATAGGTGTATTTTATGCTAAAATTATTATACTTAATATTTTTTTCTTAGGATAAAATATAAATATGGACACCAAGTATAAAATACTAGTATTACTTAATGGACTTGAAATGTCATTTTCTCTTTCTTTTTTTCCTTGCTGAATTAATCATTTTAATTAGTTTCTCTAGGTCTACTCTTCAAATTTCACCCTAGTGTCAAAATTATACATTTTTAATTATTTAATTAACATAATATTCATTTAAGTCTCATAATTTTAAGAATTTAAGTGTAATGGGAAAGAAGCCCTTATTCACCTAAAATTACCTTAAGCTTCTAAAATTTATAACTTAATCTAAACATCATCAAAACCTAATATATCATATACCAAATTTTATGTAAAAGGCCCAAGGAAGACAATGGTACACTTAAAAACTTTTAGAAATAATATTTAATGCCCAATATAGCCTTGGTTGAATATGTATAAAACCTAAAAAAAATAATTCATTTCAACTCTAAATGCTTCAAAATTCATAACCTAGCTTTTATACCCTATTATACATACTATGCCATAATTAGATAAATTTAAAACAAACAAAAATTGCATATAATTACAAGGAAAAGAGATAAAATACTTAAATCTAGAAATATTCACCACAACTCTATGGAAATTTCAACAGGACTCTGTTACACATTTATCAAAATTCCACTAAATGTTCATCACATTTCCAGCATGTATAAAAACATGCAAAAATCACAAAAATCATTATCTCATCAAAAATTTATACTTATATACATAAAATAGAAATATGCACATGTCATAAATGATTTCTCATTATATTATTTCATTCTTATAATTAAAATAAATCTAACCCTGTATACAATAACAAATAATACACTTATCACAAAATCATATTTCTAAAAGTTAATTTAGTTATTAAAATTCCTAAAGTCATTAGAAAATCTAAAATAAGGAACCTAGAAAATCCTTATGTAAAACACTTGCTCCCCTTTAATAATATAAGATAAATTTTTTTAGATAAACCAAGATTAATAATTAGGAAAATAAGAAAGAAAGGAATTGAAATGGAGTAACTTAGGGGAGTATAATAACCAATAACAAGAGGATGGAAGAGTTTGACTTGATATTTTATAAGGTGAGAAAAATATGAAGTAAATATGGAGGAAGAAGATGTAACACAACAATTTACAATCAAGTCAACCACAAAAAAAAGACACATCATGCAACATGTTGCAAGGCTGATTAGCAAGAGAAAAGGAGAGGGAAAAAGAAGGTGATGAAGCCACAGTAAAGTGGGTAGGGGTGTAACACATAGAAAAACATGCAAAAAAAATACCCAATAGAAATCACAAGAATAATCATAAAGGAAGTAGGCCAAAAAGTGTCACAAACTCGGCTAGAAGTGTAATACCCCGTCTTTTTGTAAAGTGTTGAATGAGAGATTATGTAAATTTTAGTGTTTGATTTTGATTTGGTATTTTAATTTGGCTTGAGGCAAAGTTGGATTTGAAAAGAGGTTGGAAGATTAAAGTTAATAAGTTTTTCAGGTGAATTGATTGACTGGTTCCATGAACTGATTAACTAATTCGTCGTTTTAGCAAAATAGTTTTTACTCGATTAAACCGATTAACTTGTTGGGGAACCGATCGAATGATCTATAGAATAGCTGACTGGTAGGCCAAACTAATCAATTGGTTTATCAACCTATGCATATTTTTTAACTCAATTTTTTTGAAAAATTTTCTTATACCAAAGTGAAACCTTTTTAACCCATGCCATATTATTCTTAAGAGATTATTAGCCTTTTTCATGATGCATTTAGCTTGAAAATATTACCTGAGATTGATTGGGACAATTGAGGTAGGGGAGATGAACTCAAATTTTTCTTCTTCCACCTCTCTCCTCTGCACATTCTAAGATCATTGTTTCAATCTTAGACTCGATTCTGTTCAGCTAGGAGATTCCTTCCACCCTGACCTTCTGTTACCCCTCTTGTGAATTGTATATTAGGACCAATTAACATGTACTCCTTCAGAATCATCATTTAAGCTCTAGTGGATAGGTCAGCATATCTTGGATAAAATCCATCTATTTAACTCAAATTCAAATGGTGAAAATAAGGGTTTTCTATTTATTCCTGATTACACGATGATTCTTATTGATTGGTTGGATATAAATAACCCTCATCACCTTTTTTTTTCACCTTTCTTTCAACCACCAAAAATATCTAACTCTTTAGTATTCACCTTCTCCCTCTAGATTTCAAGCCTTATTGTCGAATTTCTTTCATTCCTCTGATCCTTTCCCTAGCCCCTTCATGTTTTAATTATTAAGCAAGAAAGAGTTAGATTTGAAAAAATGTTGAGTGGTTCAGTTGAGTATCCTCTATTTTTCTTTTGGGTATGGTATGTTAATTCATTCCTTTATATTTGAAGTTCAAATTTATAAAAGTTATGCACAAATTGTCAAGTCAAAACTTATTATTTTTAATGTTTTAAAAAGTTGAGGATTTTATAGGTTGAGATTTATTGTTTAAGGAAATTTTTGCCTACGTCAAGTAAGTTATTGTTGCTTCTAAGATGGGTTATGAGTAATCTTATATGATATGAAAATATTCAAGTTATTATGACATTTTTGCATGAATATATAGCTTACAACACTAGATTTTGATGGCTTGATTGTGCATTTTGAATGAAAAGCTTGAATCTTGAGAAAATATAGGTTGTGATTATTAATGTTGAGATGTGCAATTAAATTAAGCTAAAAATGTGTTATGTGATGTTATAACATGCTCCAATGTGATATGATAAAGATTTATAAGCATGATCTACATAAAAATAATTGTTTGGTGCTGTTGTAGGGTAACCTGATCAATTGGTTGGCCCAACCCATCAACTGGTAAGCACACAAATACCTTAATCTTGTTCTCTGCTTAAACCCATCAACTAGTTGGGCATAAATGATTGATTGGTCTATGAAAAGTTAACTAGTTTGCCTTAACTGATTAACAAGTTTGAGGAAAAGCAAAGTTTGGTCAAGCCAAACAAACTGACTAGTCACCCCAAATCGATCAACTAGTTGGTGGATCTGATCAACTAGTTGGGCCAGACTAATCAACTTGTTTAGCTAGTTTGTGTAATTTGGTTCCTTTTAGTTTGGTTATGCTTTGAGTCTATGCATATGATTGTCTTATAATTATTAAGGGGATAAAATACAGCTTTTATTATGTATTAATGACCTAATGAATGGATTAAATGGACCATGATTTATGACATACTTAATGGGTATTATAAAGGCTAAATGGGGGTACAGCATACCAAATGTGATGGTTTTGAGAAAAAGAGTAATGAAGCATATCATTTGTTTCAATGAAATGATATATTGGGTATGGATAATATTCGACAAGCATAAATGGAAACCCCACACATGGTTGGGAAATGGAAAGGATTAAAATGGAGGAAATATGTGAATGCCTTGCTTGTTCTATTCATGGGTATTATGTGATAACTTAAACTCACAAATAATGTACTAATCATGTATAGTAAAAGATAATCAATTTTTGTACGGGTCTGGATTACCCAATTCTAGATTAGCTACTAGGGGTTAATCTGCCTTCAGACATTTATTGGCTCCTTCGGGATTTACCTTTAGGTAGAATCCTAGTAGATCTCAGTGCCTTACCTACTCTAGACATTGATGATGTACTAGGGGGTATTAATATTAAAGGATTTGGTTACCTTGGTGGTTGGATTTAGCCTGGACTTATATCTATATTGGTTGGCTTTGGATTGGACTTATGTCTATTGTCGTTAGCTTTGGCCTACACTTATGTCCATTTTGGTGATTGGCTTTGGCCTGGACTTTATGTCCCTTGGTTTGGATAGACTTCTATGGTATGTGAGACCATGGGTTGGTGTACATTCCATTAGTTAATGATAAATAATTAGATTATAAATAATTAGATAATGATGGGAACGAATGGGTTGGATGATAATAATATTAAAAGTTAGAATGAATACTTAGATAACGACTTGATGAACAAATGATTAATAATTGGAATGATCGAATGGATGTTGACCTATATCAATATATGGATAAGGAAATGGTATAATTTAATCAATTGAGCAAGATGGAAAATAAACCCTAGTGATTATCTAAATTAATCTTTGTCTATGTTATTATACTATGAAGATAAGCATGATACATTCTGAGTTGCTTGAGCTATGCATCATAGTATATCCTAATACATCACTACATTTACTTATATGGCATTAGCATGAGGCATGTTAGGTATGATATCCATGTCCTGATAGAATCTTGTATGCTTGTAACTTCTATTGAGGAGATAACTTGGATTACTTAGTACATAGCGTATTGATATGCCATTTGCTTGGTTAAGTGGTTATTCCTATGAGTAGAGGGTCATGTGTAGGTTTTTGAGGATGACTAGTAGTGGGACTACCTTAGCTTAGGTTTGGGGCTTGAGAGTGAGGACATCCAGAGGATTTTGTGCGGTTCGTGACGGACATTGGTTTTGGGTCTACACCCTAATCTCATTTTAATATAGCCTTATATTCTTAACTTATCAGTCTTTCTGTATTTGACTTGGTTAAGGACCATCGAGGTCCTTTGATGTAAAAGATCTTTTAAATGTTTATGTAACTTAAGTTTATGTGCTCTATTATAAATTGTTTGGTTTGGTTTTAGTGTTGTATCTAATATAGGATAGGTGGTTGATGTCTACCCTGTGTTAGAGGTATAGCGGTAACACTCTATATTTTCTAAGTGTGTTTAGTATTTTATGCTTCCATATTATTTTAAAGGATTTTTTTTTGTAGTAAAAAAAAAAAGGTGATACAAGAAGTCACGAAAAGAACCAGTTACTGTAGTGATAGTTGGTCGGGTGTGAGAATTAAGGGAAAACATAAGGGTAATGAGGCTTAATTTCAATGAATTAAATGGTATGTAAATGTATTATGCATTGTTATATTTAAAAATAAATAAAAATTAAGGGAAGTGGATAATCACAGAGAGAGAGAGAGAGAGAGAGAATGAGTTATTCAAATTTGGAAAGAAATCAATTTTGTTTTACTATTGAAATTCTATGATTTTATGTGAGATTGAAGTGAGATGAACAATTTGGAAAAAAAATAGTTTGAGATAATATTAAGATTAGTGTAGAGTGAGTTTTTGGTTTGACTTTAGCCTCAGTTGAGTGCTCGGATTATGGGTGTGGTAAAGATGTTAGACTATGGTTGAGTGTGTAAGAGAAATGTCACAAAGTCATGATTATGATACGTAATACACAATTTTGTTGGGTGAAGAGTAAACAAGTTAAAAATATGATTTGGTTTGTTTAGGAGACTATTTACGATTAAAATAATGGTTAGACGATTGGTTGTAATATTTTTGAATAATTAAATTGTAGGAAAGTCAGACAATATTCACATATTAGGAAAAAATACCAATTGAACTTCAAAAATCATAAAATTTTATGGAAAGTGGTGGAATAATATTATAAAATCAAATATATAAAAATATTGGTTATCGAATTTATTTTGTATCTTGATGGATAGAAAATAAGTGAAAACGGTAAAAATAAATAAGTCATGATAATATTTTTTTAGAAATGCACCAAATGAATAACTAGGGGATTTAAATTGCCACAAATTGATGTGAAATATTTTTGAAAAAAAAATAAATATTTAGTCTCAAAATTCATTTAATGACTAATGGATTAAAATTAGAAAAAATGGCTAAAAATGTCTAATCATGTCAATATATTTTTCTACAATTTAATAATTCAAAATGAATGGGTGAAACATGAATGAATAGTAATGATAAATGAACTCAAAATTATTTTTGGGTTGATTCATAGATTTTGAATGGGTTAAAAAGAGTGAAAATAAAAGAATTAGAAAAATCACAGTATAATGTGGTTTCTATAGATGAGATAAATGATTAACGGGATGTTTTTAATTAACATGAACAGAATGGAAGTAGATGATAGTTTTTTTTTTTTTTTTGCAGATGTGTGAGTATACCAATAAGATATAATATGTTTGAAAGAACAAAATATTTCAATATGTTTGATGTTTTATCACTATATCTTTGATGTTTTACCACAAGTTGTACGGCGTTTCATCACAATATGCTTGATGTTTTAATATAGTCTAATCAATATCAACCATTGTTTTGCAATGATTAATCATTATGCTTCCCTACACAGTAGTGTTATGTAATTGGGATATAATCATGATCTAATTGTTGTTTCACCAAGACATCCTTCATGTTTTACCGTTGTATGCTTAGTGTCTCACTACTTATTTATCTTCATTTTTCACCACTATTTCCTCTATGTTTCTTTTTTTTTAAATAGTTTGTTATGTTTTACCATCATTGTATATATTTTAGCACTATTGTGTTATGCTCAATCACTATTCTCTATCATTTTTTTTCAAAATTATATCAATGGGATTTCTATTTGTATAGAAAAAACTTTAGACATATTATGATATATAATTTTTATTCTTCTGATAATCCTACTAAGAAATATCTTAATTTAAAAAAAATTAATGATGTTGTAATGACATCAATAGGATATATAATGTTCTTTATATATATATATTCTCACATGGTAGAAATTGCGTATTTCTACAACTTTAACAAGACAAAAGATAAAACTTCAAAATTGTGGTATTCCTATTAAAAAAAATATTTTGTTATCAGAATTTTCAATGTTGGCATAAGACAATAATAGAGTTTTGAAAACCGCAAGCTAAGCTATGCTTTCTTTCTCATTTTTTTTTTCCAATGTGTGAACCTTGAACCATGGAAGCACAAGGATGACAACTTGCCACCATTTTTCATCTTTGAGACGAGAAATAGGAGAGAAGCATCAAACTTCATTATCATGTTGAGTGTTTGGGAAAAAATAAAATTTGCCACAACACCCTGAAATCTCTAGTGCAAATGACCATTCACCTCATTGTTAATGTCAATATTATCATGCTCATCCTTAAGCCTCTATTGCACCACCTTCAGCTCTTGTTGTTGTCATACTCTATTGCTTCCAATTTAACCAAAACAACAAGAGAATATAAGAATGGGTGGATATGGAGGATAGAGGATGGTAGATGGAGGATAGAAGGATGGATGTGTTTGAGTTTTTTCTTTTCATGACATTTAGGTAATGACTAAATGAATAGGATAGGGGTTTGTAGGTTTTCCTTCTTCTCTGTATTGGATTGGGTCTATTTTAGACTGTATGTAACAAAGTTCAAGTAGTAGAATACATGTTTATTAATCTACTTATTCTACTTTACCAAAAGAAAGAATACATATATCTGTGAACTAAAAAAATAATACATACATGTATTAAGATAAAATAAATAATTGAGATATACATATATATATATATATATATATATATATATATATATATATATAACACCTCCATTTTTAGAACAAAAAATTTTCTTTAAGCATAGTATCCAAAATAGAGAAGGTACAACTAATACATAATCCATGCCATGTGTAATGACATAAATATCCTTATACCTTAAGGAATAAGGTGTGGCTGACATCTATTCTTGATTCTAATATAAGAACCAATTGGTACTGAATTAGAGTGTGAAAATATCTTTCAATAAAATAGTTGAAAACATAGATGGAGATGTGGTAAATATTAAGCTTTACATTGAAATTATAGAATAAATAGTAGGAAATAGTGGTGGAAACAAGAATGGTAGCTTACACTTGGTTTAATGTCACTCCCCCATATATGACTACACAACAATGGGTTTCCTACAAAACAAGGCTATCTACTCCCCCACATTTTCCAAGTTCATCATAGTACCATAAAGGGCATCAATATAGTTAAGTACTTAGTAAAACTTAGTTCCTATGAAAACATAAAACACAACACAAACAACATATGATTATAAGTGTGAGAAAAGATGAAATATTTTGCACTAATCTAAAAATAATAATGTTTTCTAAAAAAATATAAAAATCAAGATTATCTATCCATTATGTGATGATACCCAAAAGCTTTGAATCACTTGAGTTAAAGCTTTGAGAAGCTCTTAGAAAAAATGATTAGTTCCCATTCCAAATTAGTTTTTAGAATCATGAGCTATAATCATCTACAAACCAAAGTCTTTTGAAAAGGTTGTATTTTAAATCATAATTTCCAAATCATGGGCTATACCCATCTGTCTGCCAAAGTCTTTTATAAAGGTTGTGTGTCTAAAACTTTGAGCAAGCTCTTAGGGGAATGCTCAACTCCATTTTAAATCATAGTTTCAAAAATCATGTGTTATACCTATGCTCCATTTTAAATCCCTATTTCTAAATCATGGGTTGTACCCATTTACCAACCAAAGTCTTTTTTACAAAGTGTGTGTTTTACAACATTAAGCAAATCCTTAGGGGAATGCTAGGCCTCAAGTAGGCTCTTAGGGGAATGCTTGGCCCCACTACCATTTTGATAGCAACCAATCCTAGGTATCCTAATACCTAAGTGTATACACCCCATACATGTTCCTTTTGATAGCTATAGAGTAAAGAAGGTAACAAACCACTAACACTATTAGTGGTCCATTTGGTTTTCTCAATTACTGAAAATGTAATCTAAAGACTTTTTGGTTTCACCAATTACCAAAAGCATTATCTGTAGACTAATGTTATTTATCGTATTAACATCAAAATTTGTAAGTGTTTTGTATGATTACACACAATGATGCAAAACATTAAAACCTTTTCTTGTGCCTAAAATTGACATGAAACCTTGATCACATATCCTAAAGTACATAGGATATAAAACTATCACAAATTTGTATGTAACATACTCATTGAGATCACAAGGTCATCATTCTAAACTCTAAAATATCAATTAAGAACCATTTGTGCCAAAAACATAAATCATATTTGAGTCCAAAATTAAGAAATAAAGTTGTAATACCTCAAACCTTTATTTTAGGATTAAAGAATAAAATAAGGAACAATTGAATAAGATTTAATTATATGTACCCTTTTTAATAAAATTATTATTATTATTATTATGACAATAAAGAAAGAAAAAAAAGATGCAGGGATATAGTTAGTGGAGACTAATTTAATTAACTAACTTAAGATAATTTCTAAATAAATGATAATAATTTCTAAATTAATAAAAATTATTATTATTATTATTATTATTATTATTATTATTATTATTATTAATTATTATCCCTAAAACTTTCAAAAACCCAAAATACCTGACCACTCCATTTTCCTTTTTTTTTCTTTTCTCCTTTTCTTCCATTTTTCTCTCTTTTCTTTCTTCTTTTCTTCCTTTTCTTTTTTTTCCCTTTCCATCCCCTTCTGGCGGCCTGGCATTCTATCCCACTATTCTTTCCTTTATCCTCTCTCGCAGCCTAATCCCTCTTTTCTTTTTCTCTTCCACCGACAAGCCCAATGCAGCACGACAAGCCCAATGCAGCGCACACTAGGGTTGTTTATTCTATCTGATATTTGTTTATTTGATCCGATATCCGAAACGACCCGATCCGAAAAAGCAAATAACCAATCTGATTTTTTTTTCAAATCAAATATCCAATCCGGTCAATGAAAATTCAAAAAAACCAAATATCCGATACGGCAGATACAAATAATATTCAATCCAAAGAAAAATATTTATACATTTTTTATAATTTTTTATTTTATATATAATTGTATATAAATAAATTTAGATGTGTGTGTGTATAATTTTTACTTACTTTATTTATTATTTGAGGAAAAAATTAATATATATAAAATTATATTTTTAATACAATCCTTTTTTAGATATTTATAAAAAAAATACTCTGCGTGTCGATAGACTCCACCCATTCCTTTTTTATTTTAGTTTTAACAACGGATATTTGTTGAGGAAGTCGGATAAAAAAAATTAATATAAAACTCTTTTTTTCCCCAATGCCGGTTGGCTACCCTTCCATTCTTCTTCCTTCTTCTGCCTCAACCCAGCACACCCTTGACTTGTCCCCATCGCTATGTCTACCACCTTGGGCATGCCGGCTACCGCCTTGCAGCCAACACCTGCCACCACTAGAACCCTCTCTCTCTCTCTCTCCTATCTTTTTTTCACCATTTTGGTCCCAACCAGCCATGCACTCCCCCTCACTCATGGCCTCCCTTTCCCTTCTTCCCTTCCCTCTCCCTGCCACCCTACCACCTCCCTACCACCCTAAACACTACCACCAACTAGCCACCTATCCCCTCCTATCCTCCCTCTTCTTTTTCTTCTCCTCTTCAACACTTTTCCTGCCCCATTTTTCGAGCTCCATACCTTACCCGACCTCCCTCTTCTCTCCTTTTCTCCTCCTCCCATTTTCATCTCTGTTTTGCACCACCGCCGCTTCAACCCCTGCACCCTCTACCCCAGCCCTGCACCACCACAACACCACCCAAGCCACCTCGTAGCTCCTCCTTTCCCCCCTCTTCTTTTCCCCCCTTTTTTCTCCCTTCTCGGCAACTTCCCTACAACCCCTCCGTTCGCCGCCGTCTGGTAGCCTCTACCGTCACCCAAACCACCAATCCACTCCCTACAACCTCCTCTACCACCCCACACCTCCTTTTCCCGAAACCAAACCCCGCACCCCTTCATTTTCCTCCTCTCTTTTCCTTCCTTCTCAGCCCTGTCCAATCCTGCATCCCACTTTGCCACCTCACTGCCGCTGCCTCCACCGCCCTTGGCCGCCAACAACCTATCCTCGACCACCACCTACACCCCCTCTTCACTCCTGTACCCTTCCCTTTCCCAAAATCCTCCCCCATCTACCTTCTTTCCTAGCCTAAAGACCTCAACCCGGAAATAGCCATCATTCCTTTCTTTCACCCCCCCCTTCGAGCATTTCTCTTTTTATTTTTGCATGCAGCTCATGCTGCATGAGCAGAATGAGTTGCTGCATTCTTGGTTTATTTTGGTTAATAATTTTAAGGTAAAATAATATTTAAGTTAATTATTTCATTAAGTAAATTTTATAAAGTCTTATGCTTTGGTTTTTATTATTTCTAATATAATAAATATTGATATCATTTTTAGGTATTGGTTTTGCTAATCAAAGCTTGAATCTTTAACCGAAATACCGGTAAGATTCAATTTGCTGGAATTAAGGTAATCGTTAAACCCTACTTAAATGTATGAATGAACGTATGTTAACACATTAAGGTTCTTTCTAATATGTTATTATGCTTGATATATGTTGTTTAATATAATATATATGTTTGCTTGTATTGATAAATAAAAAGGAAAGTATGCTAGTTTATATGCCATGTGTGGAAATATTTCTTAAGGGAAGAGTTTGAGTATTAATGAAAATGTTGAGTACTTATCTATACTATATTATGTTATTGTGACTATTTATGCATGAATAATATTATTGTGATCCCTAGAGGCATTTTAGTAATATATCTTGTGCAAGAAAGTGGCCTAATATGTGTAAGTGATGAGGAGTATTATGTGAAATATAATAGTTGGTAGAATTTTGGTGACGAGAGTGAAGTATTAATATTAATATTCATGTAGTGATGATAACTTAATAAAAGTGGTATAATAAAAGGGCAAGATGGTAAATTTGTAAGAAAAGGGCATATAGTAATTTTAGAGGAGAAGGGAAAAATGATAAATTGTAAGTAAAAGAGGTATTATGGTAATTTGAAAAGGGAATTATAGTAATTTTAGAGGAGAAGGGAAAAATGATAAATTGTAAGTAAAAGAGGTATTATGGTTTGGAAGTAAAGAGGAAAATGGTAATTTTATAAGTAAAAGGGTATTATGGTAATTTTGGGAGTAAAGGGTAAAGTGGTAATTTTGGAAGTAAAGGGGTTAATATGGTAATTTTGGAAGAGAAAGGAAAAATGGTAATTTTATAATAAAAGAGAAAAATGGTAATTTTGGATGTAAAAGGGTAAAATAGTAATTTATAAGTAAAAAGGTATTACGGTAATTTTATAAGTACAAGGGTGAAATAGTAATTTTAGAAATAAGGGGCAAAATGGTAAATTGCAAGTAAAAGGGGTATTATGGTAATTTTATAAGTAAAAAGGTATTGTGGTAATTTATAAATAAAAGGACATTATGGTAACTTTGGAAGTAAAGGGGAAGTAATGGGTAGAATGATAATTTTGGAAAAAAAAGGATATTATGGTAAATCTGGGAGTAAGGCGTAACTGGGTAATTATGATAACGGCAAAGGATAATTTGGTAATTAAATTATGATTATAGAAGGATAATTGGATAATTATGATAATAAAGAAGGGTAACTTGGTAAATTAACCAACAAAAGGGTATTATGGTAATTTTAATAATGGAGAAGGGTAATTTAATAATTATAATTATGGAGGAGGGTAAATTAATAATTATAATTATGGAGAATGGTAAGTTGGTATTTATAATCATGGAGAAGGGTAAATTGGCAATTGCAATTATGGAGAAAGGTAATTTGGTATTTATGATAATGGAGAAGGGTAAAATGGTGATTATAATAATTGAGAAGGGTAAAATGGTAATTATGATAATGGAGAAGGGTAATTTGGTAATTTAACCAACATAAGGGTAATTTGGTAATTATGATAATGGATAGGAGTAATTTGGTAAATATAATAATGGACAAGGGCAATCTGGAAATTATGAGATTGTGGAAGGGTAATTTAGTAATTTAACCAACTAAAGGTCAAATGGGTAATTATGATAATGAAGAAGGGCAATTTGGTAATTTAACTATCCAACTAAAGGGGCAATTTGGTAATTTAACCGACTAAAGGGTAAATTTGTAATTATTTAACCAACTAAAGGGGCAAAATTGGTAATCATGATAATGAAGAAGGGTAATTTGGTAATTTATCCAACTTAAGGACAATTTAGTAATTAAAACAAACGAGAAGGGTAATTCGGTAATCTAACCAACCAAAGGGGAAATATGATAAGTGTCACAATTATGAAGAGTGAATGGTGATCTAAAAAGCGTAGGAGATAACTTGGTAACCTAAACCGAGCAAAGGGTAATTTGGTAATTATGCAACCTGAAGGGTGATATGGTAAATTGGCAAGTAAGGAACGGATGGCTTAATAACTATACAAGTAAGGGGTAAATCACTAATTCATATCTAACATGTTGATGGGACACTAGAGGTTAGTAATAAGACTCAAGTAACACTGAATAGTAAGGTAAGGGTATTAGATGATTAGTAACACTGAAACAGTAATTTTAGTAATAAGGGGCAAAATGGTAAATTGCAAGTAAAAGGGGTATTATGGTAATTTTATAAGTAAAAGGGTATTGTGGTAATTTATAAATAAAAGGACATTATGATAACTTTGGAAGTAAAGGGGAAGTAAGGGGTAGAATGATAATTTTGTTAAAAAAAAAGATATTATGGTAAATCTGGGATTAAGGGGTAATTGGGTAATTATGATAACGGCAAAGGATAATTTGGTAATTAAATTATGATTATAGAAGGGTAATTGGATAATTATGATAATAAAGAAGGGTAACTTGGTAAATTAACCAACAAAAGGGTATTATGGTAATTTTAATAATGTTGAAGGGTAAATTAATAATTATAATTATGGAGGAGGGTAAATTAATAATTATAATTTTGGAGAAGGGTAAGTTGGTATTTATAATAATGGAGAAGGGTAAATTGGCAATTGTAATTATGGAGAAGGGTAATTTGGTATTTATGATAATGGAGATGGGTAAAATGGTGATTATAATAATTGAGAAGGGTAAAATGGTAATTATGATAATGGAGAAGGGTAATTTGGTAATTTAACCAACATAAGGGTAATTTGGTAATTATGATAATGGATAGGGGTAATTTGGTAAATATAATAATGGATAAGGGCAATCTGGAAATTATGAGATTGTGGAAGGGTAATTTAGTAATTTAACCAACTAAAGGTCAAATGGGTAATTATGATAATGAAGAAGGGCAATTTGGTAATTTGACTATCCAACTAAAGAGGCAATTTGGTAATTTAACCGACTAAAGGGTAAATTGGTAATTATTTAACCAACTAAAGGGGCAAAATTGGTAATCATGATAATGAAGAAGGGTAATTTGGTAATTTATCCAACTTAAGGACAATTTAGTAATTAAAACAAACGAGAAGGGTAATTCGGTAATCTAACCAACCAAAGGGGAAATATGATAATTTTCACAATTATGAAGGGTGAATGGTGATCTAAAAAGCGTAGGAGATAACTTGGTAACCTAAACCGAGCAAGGGGTAATTTGGTAATTATGCAACCTGAAGGGTGATATGGTAAATTGGTAAGTAAGGAACGGATGGCTTAATAACTATACAAGTAAGGGGTAAATCAGTGATTTATATCTAACATGTAGATGGGACACTAAAGGTTCGTAATAAGACTCAAGAAACACTGAATAGTAAAGTAAGGGTATTTGACGATTAGTAACACTGAAACAGTAATTTTACAAATAAGGGGCAAAATGGTAAATTGCAAGTAAAAGGGGTGTTATGGTAATTTTATAAGTAAAAGGGTATTGTGGTAATTTATAAATAAAAGGACATTATGGTAACTTTGGAAGTAAAGGGGAAGTAAGGGGTAGAATGATAATTTTGTAAAAAAAAGGATATTATGGTAAATCTAGGAGTAAGGGGTAACTGGGTAATTATGATAACGGCAAAGGATAATTTGGTAATTAAATTATGATTATAGAAGGGTAATTGGATAATTATGATAATAAAGAAGGGTAACTTGGTAAATTAACCAACAAAAGGGTATTATGGTAATTTTAATAATGGAGAAGGGTAAATTAATAATTATAATTATGGAGGAGGGTAAATTAATAATTATAATTTTGGAGAAGGGTAAGTTGGTATTTATAATAATGGAGAAGGGTAAATTGGCAATTGTAATTATGGAGAAGGGTAATTTGGTATTTATGATAATGGAGATGGGTAAAATGGTGATTATAATAATTGAGAAGGGTAAAATGGTAATTATGATAATGGAGAAGGGTAATTTGGTAATTTAACCAACATAAGGGTAATTTGGTAATTATGATAATGGAGAAGGGTAAAATGGTGATTATAATAATTGAGAAGGGTAAAATGGTAATTATGATAATGGAGAAGGGTAATTTGGTAATTTAACCAACATAAGGGTAATTTGGTAATTATGATAATGGATAGGGGTAATTTGGTAAATATAATAATGGATAAGGGCAATCTGGAAATTATGAGATTGTGGAAGGGTAATTTAGTAATTTAACCAACTAAAGGTCAAATGGGTAATTATGATAATGAAGAAGGGCAATTTGGTAATTTAACCGACTAAAGGGTAAATTGGTAATTATTTAACCAACTAAAGGGGCAAAATTAGTAATCATGATAATGAAGAAGGGTAATTTGGTAATTTATCCAACTTAAGGACAATTTAGTAATTAAAACAAACGAGAAGGGTAATTCGGTAATCTAACCAACCAAAGGGGAAATATGATAATTTTCACAATTATGAAGGGTGAATGGTGATCTAAAAAGCGTAGGAGATAACTTGGTAACCTAAACCGAGCATGGGGTAATTTGGTAATTATGCAACCTGAAGGGTGGTATGGTAAATTGGCAAGTAAGGAACGGATGGCTTAATAACTATACAAGTAAGGGGTAAATCAGTAATTTATATCTAACATGTAGATGGGACACTAAAGGTTCGTAATAAGACTCAAGTAACACTGAATAGTAAAGTAAGGGTATTTGACGATTAGTAACACTGAAACAGTAATTTTACAAATAAGGGGCAAAATGGTAAATTGCAAGTAACAGGGGTGTTATGGTAATTTTATAAGTAAAAGGGTATTGTGGTAATTTATAAATAAAAGGACATTATGGTAACTTTGGAAGTAAAGGGGAAGTAAGGGGTAGAA